>OX352316.1:22468670-23782389 GCA_947086415.1 Pammene aurita
TTATTTTTGGGCTTAAATGATAGCTCATGCTTAGCTTAGTGCAAAACTGCGAAGTTCCCGTCTATGTGCTGCCTTTTTTGTAACGAAAAAAATTAACTCTGAAATTTCGATTTTCTCAAACTTTAGGTGTGATATGCTGATATATTTTCAGGAGTTCTTGGCTTGTTATTGGTCTCAAACGATACCTCATGCTTGGTTACGTACAAAACCGCGTAGTTCCTGGCTCTGAGTGTACTTATGTTCTATGAAAAAAATAAGCCTGAAATTTCGATTTTCTCAAATTTAAGATGTGATATGCTAATATATTTTCAGGAATTTGGGGCTTGTTTTTATTCTCAAACGTTAGCTTATACTTGGTTACGTACAAAACCACGCAGTTCCTGGCTCTGCGCTGCCTTTTTTTATTACGAAAAAAATTACCCTGTAATTTAGATTTTCTCAAATTTCAGGTGTGATATGCTGATATATTTTCAGGAGTTCCAGGCTTGTTTTTTTCTTAAATGATAGCTCCTGCTTAAATTAGTACAAAACCTCTGAGTTTCCGTCTCTGTGCTGCCTTTTTGTAACGAAAAAACCTCTTACCTCTAAAATTTGAATTTTCTCAAACTTCAGGTTTGATATGCTGATATATTTTCAGGAGTTCTAGACTTGTTTTTGGTCTTAATTGATATGCTTATGTTCATACAAAGCTACGTCGTAGTCGTCTCTGCGCTGACTTTTTGATAAGAAAAAATTAACTCCGAAAATTCAATTTTCTCAAATTTCAGGTGTGATATGCTAATATATTTTCAGGAGTTCTTGGCTTATTTTTGGTCTTCAACGATAGCTTATGCTCGGTAACGTAAAAAACCATGCAGTTATTGGCTCTGCGCTGCCTTTTTTATTACGAAAAAATTTACTCTGAAATATAGATTTTCTCAAACATCGTGATATGCTGATATATTTTCAAAAGTCCGAGGCTTATTTTTGGGCTTAAATGATAGCTCCTGCTTAGCTTAGTGCAAAACTGCGAAGTTCCCGTCTATGGGCTGCCTTTTTTGTCACGAAAAAATTAACTCTGAAATTTCGATTTTCTCAAATTTTAGGTGTGATATGCTGATATATTTTCAGGAGTTATTGGCTTGTTATTGGTCTCAAATGATAGCTTAAGCTTGGTTTTGTCCAAAACCACGGAGTTCCTGGCTCTGAGTTTACTTATGTTCTGCGAAAAAATAAGTTTGAAATATCGATTTTACCATATTTCAGGTGTGATATACTGATATATTTTCAGGAGTTCTAGGCTTGCTTTTGCTCTTTAACGATAGCGAATGCTCGGTTTCGTACAAAACCTCGCAGTTCCAGGCTCTGCGCTGCCTTTTTTATTACGAAAAAATTACTCTGTAATTTAGATTTTCTCAAATTTCAGGTGTGATATGCTGATATATTTTCAGGAGTTCTAGGCTTGTTTTTGGTCTTAAACGATAGCGAATGCTTGGTTACGTACAAAACCACGCAGCTCCAGGCTCTGCGCTGCCTTTTTTATTACGAAAAAATTTTTATCTGAAAATTTAAAATTTCTCAAATTTCAGGTGTGATATGCTGATATATTTTTAAGAGTTCTTGGCTTGTTATTGGTCTCAAATGATAGCTCAAGCTTGGTTTCGTACAAAACCTCGGAGTTCCCGTCTCTGTGCTGCCTTTTTTATTACGAAAAAAATTTACTCTGAAAATTTAAATTTTCTCAAATTTCAGGTGTGATATGCTGAGATATTTTCAGGAGTTCTAGGATTGTTTTTAGTCTTAAATGATAGATCATGCTTAGATTAGTTCAAAACCGCGGAGTTCTTGTCTCTGTGCAGCCTTTTTTGTAACGAAAAAAATTAACTCTGAAATTTCGATTTTCTCAAATTTTAGGTGTGATATGCTGATATATTTTCAGGAGTTCTTGGCTTACTATTGGTCTCAAATGATAGCTCGTGCTTAGATTAGTTCAAAACCGTTGAGTTCCCGTCTCTGTGCTGCCTTTTTTGTAAAGAAAAAAATTAACTCTGAAATTTCGATTTTCTCAAATTTTAAGTGTGATATGCTGATATATTTCAGGAGTTCTTGGCTTATTATTGGTCTCAAATGATAGCTCAAGCTGGGTTTCGTCTAAAACCGCGGAGTTCCCATCTCTGCGCTGCCTATTTTATTACGAAAAAATTTTACACTGAAAATTTCAATTTTCTTTAACTTCAGGTAACTTTCAGGAGTTTTAGGCTTGTTTTTAGTCTTAAATGATAGCTTATGTTTAGATTAGTTCAAAACCGCGGAGTTCCCGTCTCTGTGCTGCCTTTTTTGTAACGAAAAAAATTAACTCTGAAATTTAGATTTTCTCAAACTTTAGGTGTGATATGCTGATATATTTTCAGGAGTTCTTGGCTTGATATTGGTCTCAAATGATAGCACAAGATTGGTGTCGTCCAAAACCGCGATGTTCCCGTCTCTGTTCTGCCTTTTTTATTACCAAACAAATTTTTATTCTAAAAATTTAAGTTTCTCTAACTTGAGGTGTGATATGCTGATATATTTTCAGGAGTTCTTGGCTTGTTATTGTTCTCAAATGATAGCTCAAGCTTGGTTTCGTCCAAAACCGCGGAGTTCCTGGCTCTGAGTTTACTTATGTTCTGCGAAAAAATAAGTCTGAAATATCGATTTTCTCATATTTCAGGTGTGATATGCTGATATATTTTCAGGAGTTCTAGGCTTGTTTTTGGTCTCAAACGATACCTCATGCTTGGTTACGTACAAAACCGCGTAGTTCCTGGCTCTGAATGTACTTATGTTCTATGAAAAAAATAAGCCTGAAATTTCGATTTTCTCAAATTTAAGATGTGATATGCTGATATATTTTCAGGAATTTGGGGCTTGTTATTATTCTCAAACGATAGCTTAAGCTCGGTTTCGTACAAAACCACGCAGTTCCTGGCTCTGCGCTGCCTTTTTTTATTACGAAAAAAATTAATCTGTATTTTAGATTTTCTCAAATTTCAGGTGTGATATGCTGATATATTTTCAGGAGTTCCAGGCTTGTTTTTTTTCTTAAATGATAGCTTATGCTTAGATTAGTACAAAACCTTGGAGTTTCCGTCTCTGTGCTGCCTTTTTGTAACGAAGAAACCTCTTACATCTAAAATTTGAATTTTCTCAAACTTCAGGTTTGATATGCTGATATATTTTCAGGAGTTCTAGACTTGTTTTTGGTCTTAATTGATATGCTTATGTTCATACAAAGCTACGTCGTAGTCGTCTCTGCGCTGACTTTTTTGATAAGAAAAATTAACTCCGAAAATTCAATATTCTCAAATTTTAGGTGTGATATGCTAATATATTTTCAGGAGTTCTAGGCTTAGTTTTGGTCTTAAACGATAGCTAATGCTCGGTAATGTAAGAAACCATGCAGTTCCTGGCTCTGCGCTGCCTTTTTTATTACGAAAAAATTTACTCTGAAATTTAGGTTTTCTCAAACATCGTGATATGCTGTTATATTTTCAAAAGTTCTAGGCTTATTTTTGGGCTTAAATGATAGCTCATGCTTAGCTTAGTGCAAATCTGCGAAGTTCCCGTCTATGTGCTGCCTTTTTTGTAACGAAAAAAATTAACTCTGAAATTTCGATTTTCTCAAACTTTAGGTGTGATATGCTGATATATTTTCAGGAGTTCTTGGCTTGTTATTGGTCTCAAACGATACCTCATGCTTGGTTACGTACAAAACCGCGTAGTTCCTGGCTCTGAGTGTACTTATGTTCTATGAAAAAAATAAGCCTGAAATTTCGATTTTCTCAAATTTAAGATGTGATATGATAATATATTTTCAGGAATTTGGGGCTTGTTTTTATTCTCAATCGTTAGCTTATACTCGGTTACGTACAAAACTACGCAGTTCCTGGCTCTGCGCTGCCTTTTTTTATTACGAAAAAAATTACCCTGTAATTTAGATTTTCTCAAATTTCAGGTGTGATATGCTGATATATTTTCAGGAGTTCCAGGCTTGTTTTTTTTCTTAAATGATAGCTCCTGCTTAAATTAGTACAAAACCTCGGAGTTTCCGTCTCTGCGCTGCCTTTTTGTAACGAAAAAACCTCTTACCTCTAAAATTTGAATGTTCTCAAACTTCAGGTTTGATATGCTGATATATTTTCAGGAGTTCTAGACTTGTTTTTGGTCTTAATTGATATGCTTAGGTTCATACAAAGCTACGTCGTAGTCGTCTCTGCGCTGACTTTTTTGATAAGAAAAAATAAACTCCTAAAATTCAATATTCTCAAATTTCAGGTGTGATATGCTAATATATTTTCAGGAGTTCTTGGCTTAGTTTTGGTCTTAAACGATAGCTAATGCTCGGTTACGTACAAAACCACGCAGTTCCAGGCTCTACGCTGCCTTTCTTATTACGAAAAAATTATCTCTGAAATTTAGATTTTCTCGAACATCAGGTGTGGATATGCTGATATATTTTCAAGAGTTCTAGGCTTATTTTTGGTCTTAAATGATAGCTCGTGCTTAGCTTAGTGCAAAAACCCGGAGTTCAAATCTCGGTGCTGCCTTTTTTGTAACGAAAATAATTAACTCTGAAATTTCGATTTTCTCAAACTTTAGGTGTGATATGCTGATATATTAACAGGAGTTCTTGGCTTGTGATTGGTCTCAAATGATAGCTCAAGCTTGGTTTCGTTCAAAACCGCGGAGTTCCCGTCTCTGTGCTGCCTTTTTTATTACGAAAAGATTTTAATCTGAAAATTTAAATTTTCTCAAACTTCAGGTGTGGTTTTGGGACTCGGGGTATGTCCTTAAACTACGTCCGGACTTGGGTATGTCCTTAAACTATGCCAAAAAGAGAGGTATGGGCACTGCGAATGGCATCTCGCTTAGTGTGGTAGGGCACGTTCAGTGAATGTCATCTCGCTCAAATCTGGAGCAGAGCCCGACTGGGGAAGTACCTCCACCTTACAGAAAACCACAGCCAAATAGCACTAGACCCTACTCATAGTGTTGTGTTCCTGCTGGTGAGTAAGGTTGCCAAAGAGCTCAAAGAGGACCCAGTGTGTTGACTATGAGGGACCCTCTTGTTCCTTTAGCCGTCAACACAGTGAATCCTCCTTTTTGTAAAGGGTCGGCAACGCGCATGTGACTCCTGTGGAGTTACAGGCGTCCATAGGTTACGGTAGCTGCTTACCATCAGGCAGGCCGTATGCTTGTTTGCCACCGTCGTAGTATAAAAAAAAAAAAAAAAAAAATGCTGATATATTTTCAGGAGTTCTTGGCTTGTTATTGGTCTCAAATGATAGCTCAAGCTTGGTTTCGTACAAAACCGCGATGTTCCCGTCTCTGTGCTGCCTTTTTTATTACGAAAAAAATTTATTCTGAAAATTTAAATTTTCTCAAATTTCAGGCGTGATATGCTGATATATTTTCAGGAGTTCTAGGCTTGCTTTCAGTCTTAAATGATAGCTCATGCTTAGATTAGTTCAAAACCGTTGAGTTCCCGTCTCTGTGCTGCCTTTTTTGTAACGAAAAAAATTAACTCTGAAATTTCGATTTTCTCAAAATTTAGGTGTGATATGCTGATATATTTTCAGGAGTTCTTGGCTTACTATTGGTCTCAAATGATAACTCGTGCTTAGACTAGTTCAAAACCGCGGAGTTAACGTCTCTGTGCAGCCTTTTTTGTAAAGAAAAAAATTAACTCTGAAATTTCGATTTTCTCAAACTTTAGGTGTGATGTGCTGATATATTTTCAGGAGTTCTTGGCTTGCTATTGGTCTCAAATGATAGCACGAGCTTGGTTTCGTCGAAAACCGCGAAGTTCCCGACTCTGTGCTGCCTTTTTTATTAGCAAAAAATTTTTATTCTGAAAATTTAAGTTTTCTCAAATTTCAGGTGTGATATACTGATATATTTTCAGGAGTTATTGGCTTGTTATTGGTCTCAAATGATAGCTCGTGCTTAGTTTAGTTCAAAACCGTTGAGTTCCCGTCTCTGTGCTGCCTTTTTTGTAAAGAAAAAAATTAACTCTGAAATTTCGATTTTCTCAAATTTTAAGTGTGATATGCTGATATATTTTCAGGAGTTCTTGGCTTATTATTGGTCTCAAATGATAGCTCAAGCTGGGTTTCGTCTAAAACCGCGGAGTTCCCATCTCTGTGCTGCCTATTTTATTACGAAAAAATTTTAAACTGAAAATTTCAATTTTCTTTAACTTCAGGTAATTTTCAGGAGTTTTAGGCTTGTTTTTAGTCTTAAATGATAGCTCATGTTTAGATTAGTTCAAAACCGCGGAATTCCCGTCTCTGTGCTGCCTTTTTTGTAACGAAAAAAATTAACTCTGAAATTTAGATTTTCTCAAATTTTAGGTGTGATATGCTGATATATTTTCAGGAGTTCTTGGCTTGATATTGGTCTCAAATGATAGCACAAGATTGGTGTCGTCCAAAACCGCGATGTTCCCGTCTCTGTTCTGCCTTTTTTATTACCAAACAAATTTTATTCTAAAAATTTAAGTTTTCTCTAATTTCAGGTGTGATATGCTGATATATTTTCAGGAGTTCTTGGCTTGTTATTGTTCTCAAATGATAGCTCAAGCTTGGTTTCGTCCAAAACCGCGGAGTTCCTGGCTCTGAGTTTACTTATGTTCTGCGAAAAAATAAGTCTGAAATATCGATTTTCTCATATTTCAGGTGTGATATGCTGATATATTTTCAGGAGTTCTAGGCTTGTTTTTGGTCTCAAACGATACCTCATGCTTGGTTACGTACAAAACCGCGTAGTTCCTGGCTCTGAGTGTACTTATGTTCTATGAAAAAAATAAGCCTGAAATTTCGATTTTCTCAAATTTAAGATGTGATATGCTGATATATTTTCAGGAATTTGGGGTTGTTTTTATTCTCAAACGATAGCTTAAGCTCGGTTACGTACAAAACCACGCAGTTCCTGGCTCTGCGCTGCCTTTTTTTATTACGAAAAAAATTAATCTGTATTTTAGATTTTCTCAAATTTCAGGTGTGATATGCTGATATATTTTCAGGAGTTCCAGGCTTGTTTTTTTTCTTAAATGATAGCTCATGCTTAGATTAGTACAAAACCTCGGAGTTTCCATCTCTGTGCTGCCGTTTTGTAACGAAGAAACCTCTTACATCTAAAATTTGAATTTTCTCAAACTTCAGGTTTGATATGCTGATATATTTTCAGAAGTTCTAGACTTGTTTTTGGTCTTAATTGATATGCTTATGTTCATACAAAGCTACGTCGTAGTCGTCTCTGCGCTGACTTTTTTGATAAGAAAAATTAACTCCGAAAATTCAATATTCTCAAATTTTAGGTGTGATATACTAATATATTTTCAGGAGTTCTAGGCTTAGTTTTGGTCTTAAACGATAGCTAATGCTCGGTAATGTAAGAAACCATGCAGTTCCTGGCTCTGCGCTGCCTTTTTTATTACGAAAAAATTTACTCTGAAATTTAGATTTTCTCAAACATCGTGATATGCTGTTATATTTTCAAAAGTTCTAGGCTTATTTTTGGGCTTAAATGATAGCTCATGCTTAGCTTAGTGCAAAACTGCGAAGTTCCCGTCTATGTGCTGCCTTTTTTGTAACGAAAAAAATTAACTCTGAAATTTCGATTTTCTCAAACTTTAGGTGTGATATGCTGATATATTTTCAGGAGTTCTTGGCTTGTTATTGGTCTCAAACGATACCTCATGCTTGGTTACGTACAAAACCGCGTAGTTCCTGGCTCTGAGTGTACTTATGTTCTATGAAAAAAATAAGCCTGAAATTTCGATTTTCTCAAATTTAAGATGTGATATGCTAATATATTTTCAGGAATTTGGGGCTTGTTTTTATTCTCAAACGTTAGCTTATACTTGGTTACGTACAAAACCACGCAGTTCCTGGCTCTGCGCTGCCTTTTTTTATTACGAAAAAAATTACCCTGTAATTTAGATTTTCTCAAATTTCAGGTGTGATATGCTGATATATTTTCAGGAGTTCCAGGCTTGTTTTTTTCTTAAATGATAGCTCCTGCTTAAATTAGTACAAAACCTCTGAGTTTCCGTCTCTGTGCTGCCTTTTTGTAACGAAAAAACCTCTTACCTCTAAAATTTGAATTTTCTCAAACTTCAGGTTTGATATGCTGATATATTTTCAGGAGTTCTAGACTTGTTTTTGGTCTTAATTGATATGCTTATGTTCATACAAAGCTACGTCGTAGTCGTCTCTGCGCTGACTTTTTTGATAAGAAAAAATTAACTCCGAAAATTCAATTTTCTCAAATTTCAGGTGTGATATGCTAATATATTTTCAGGAGTTCTTGGCTTATTTTTGGTCTTCAACGATAGCTTATGCTCGGTAACGTAAAAAACCATGCAGTTATTGGCTCTGCGCTGCCTTTTTTATTACGAAAAAATTTACTCTGAAATATAGATTTTCTCAAACATCGTGATATGCTGATATATTTTCAAAAGTCCGAGGCTTATTTTTGGGCTTAAATGATAGCTCCTGCTTAGCTTAGTGCAAAACTGCGAAGTTCCCGTCTATGGGCTGCCTTTTTTGTCACGAAAAAATTAACTCTGAAATTTCGATTTTCTCAAATTTTAGGTGTGATATGCTGATATATTTTCAGGAGTTATTGGCTTGTTATTGGTCTCAAATGATAGCTTAAGCTTGGTTTTGTCCAAAACCACGGAGTTCCTGGCTCTGAGTTTACTTATGTTCTGCGAAAAAATAAGTTTGAAATATCGATTTTACCATATTTCAGGTGTGATATACTGATATATTTTCAGGAGTTCTAGGCTTGCTTTTGCTCTTTAACGATAGCGAATGCTCGGTTTCGTACAAAACCTCGCAGTTCCAGGCTCTGCGCTGCCTTTTTTATTACGAAAAAAATTACTCTGTAATTTAGATTTTCTCAAATTTCAGGTGTGATATGCTGATATATTTTCAGGAGTTCTAGGCTTGTTTTTGGTCTTAAACGATAGCGAATGCTTGGTTACGTACAAAACCACGCAGCTCCAGGCTCTGCGCTGCCTTTTTTATTACGAAAAAATTTTTATCTGAAAATTTAAAATTTCTCAAATTTCAGGTGTGATATGCTGATATATTTTTAAGAGTTCTTGGCTTGTTATTGGTCTCAAATGATAGCTCAAGCTTGGTTTCGTACAAAACCTCGGAGTTCCCGTCTCTGTGCTGCCTTTTTTATTACGAAAAAAATTTACTCTGAAAATTTAAATTTTCTCAAATTTCAGGTGTGATATGCTGAGATATTTTCAGGAGTTCTAGGATTGTTTTTAGTCTTAAATGATAGATCATGCTTAGATTAGTTCAAAACCGCGGAGTTCTTGTCTCTGTGCAGCCTTTTTTGTAACGAAAAAAATTAACTCTGAAATTTCGATTTTCTCAAATTTTAGGTGTGATATGCTGATATATTTTCAGGAGTTCTTGGCTTACTATTGGTCTCAAATGATAGCTCGTGCTTAGATTAGTTCAAAACCGTTGAGTTCCCGTCTCTGTGCTGCCTTTTTTGTAAAGAAAAAAATTAACTCTGAAATTTCGATTTTCTCAAATTTTAAGTGTGATATGCTGATATATTTTCAGGAGTTCTTGGCTTATTATTGGTCTCAAATGATAGCTCAAGCTGGGTTTCGTCTAAAACCGCGGAGTTCCCATCTCTGCGCTGCCTATTTTATTACGAAAAAATTTTACACTGAAAATTTCAATTTTCTTTAACTTCAGGTAACTTTCAGGAGTTTTAGGCTTGTTTTTAGTCTTAAATGATAGCTTATGTTTAGATTAGTTCAAAACCGCGGAGTTCCCGTCTCTGTGCTGCCTTTTTTGTAACGAAAAAAATTAACTCTGAAATTTAGATTTTCTCAAACTTTAGGTGTGATATGCTGATATATTTTCAGGAGTTCTTGGCTTGATATTGGTCTCAAATGATAGCACAAGATTGGTGTCGTCCAAAACCGCGATGTTCCCGTCTCTGTTCTGCCTTTTTTATTACCAAACAAATTTTATTCTAAAAATTTAAGTTTTCTCTAACTTGAGGTGTGATATGCTGATATATTTTCAGGAGTTCTTGGCTTGTTATTGTTCTCAAATGATAGCTCAAGCTTGGTTTCGTCCAAAACCGCGGAGTTCCTGGCTCTGAGTTTACTTATGTTCTGCGAAAAAATAAGTCTGAAATATCGATTTTCTCATATTTCAGGTGTGATATGCTGATATATTTTCAGGAGTTCTAGGCTTGTTTTTGGTCTCAAACGATACCTCATGCTTGGTTACGTACAAAACCGCGTAGTTCCTGGCTCTGAATGTACTTATGTTCTATGAAAAAAATAAGCCTGAAATTTCGATTTTCTCAAATTTAAGATGTGATATGCTGATATATTTTCAGGAATTTGGGGCTTGTTATTATTCTCAAACGATAGCTTAAGCTCGGTTTCGTACAAAACCACGCAGTTCCTGGCTCTGCGCTGCCTTTTTTTATTACGAAAAAAATTAATCTGTATTTTAGATTTTCTCAAATTTCAGGTGTGATATGCTGATATATTTTCAGGAGTTCCAGGCTTGTTTTTTTTCTTAAATGATAGCTTATGCTTAGATTAGTACAAAACCTTGGAGTTTCCGTCTCTGTGCTGCCTTTTTGTAACGAAGAAACCTCTTACATCTAAAATTTGAATTTTCTCAAACTTCAGGTTTGATATGCTGATATATTTTCAGGAGTTCTAGACTTGTTTTTGGTCTTAATTGATATGCTTATGTTCATACAAAGCTACGTCGTAGTCGTCTCTGCGCTGACTTTTTTGATAAGAAAAATTAACTCCGAAAATTCAATATTCTCAAATTTTAGGTGTGATATGCTAATATATTTTCAGGAGTTCTAGGCTTAGTTTTGGTCTTAAACGATAGCTAATGCTCGGTAATGTAAGAAACCATGCAGTTCCTGGCTCTGCGCTGCCTTTTTTATTACGAAAAAATTTACTCTGAAATTTAGGTTTTCTCAAACATCGTGATATGCTGTTATATTTTCAAAAGTTCTAGGCTTATTTTTGGGCTTAAATGATAGCTCATGCTTAGCTTAGTGCAAATCTGCGAAGTTCCCGTCTATGTGCTGCCTTTTTTGTAACGAAAAAAATTAACTCTGAAATTTCGATTTTCTCAAACTTTAGGTGTGATATGCTGATATATTTTCAGGAGTTCTTGGCTTGTTATTGGTCTCAAACGATACCTCATGCTTGGTTACGTACAAAACCGCGTAGTTCCTGGCTCTGAGTGTACTTATGTTCTATGAAAAAAATAAGCCTGAAATTTCGATTTTCTCAAATTTAAGATGTGATATGATAATATATTTTCAGGAATTTGGGGCTTGTTTTTATTCTCAATCGTTAGCTTATACTCGGTTACGTACAAAACTACGCAGTTCCTGGCTCTGCGCTGCCTTTTTTTATTACGAAAAAAATTACCCTGTAATTTAGATTTTCTCAAATTTCAGGTGTGATATGCTGATATATTTTCAGGAGTTCCAGGCTTGTTTTTTTTCTTAAATGATAGCTCCTGCTTAAATTAGTACAAAACCTCGGAGTTTCCGTCTCTGCGCTGCCTTTTTGTAACGAAAAAACCTCTTACCTCTAAAATTTGAATGTTCTCAAACTTCAGGTTTGATATGCTGATATATTTTCAGGAGTTCTAGACTTGTTTTTGGTCTTAATTGATATGCTTAGGTTCATACAAAGCTACGTCGTAGTCGTCTCTGCGCTGACTTTTTTGATAAGAAAAAATAAACTCCTAAAATTCAATATTCTCAAATTTCAGGTGTGATATGCTAATATATTTTCAGGAGTTCTTGGCTTAGTTTTGGTCTTAAACGATAGCTAATGCTCGGTTACGTACAAAACCACGCAGTTCCAGGCTCTACGCTGCCTTTCTTATTACGAAAAAATTATCTCTGAAATTTAGATTTTCTCGAACATCAGGTGTGGATATGCTGATATATTTTCAAGAGTTCTAGGCTTATTTTTGGTCTTAAATGATAGCTCGTGCTTAGCTTAGTGCAAAAACCCGGAGTTCAAATCTCGGTGCTGCCTTTTTTGTAACGAAAATAATTAACTCTGAAATTTCGATTTTCTCAAACTTTAGGTGTGATATGCTGATATATTAACAGGAGTTCTTGGCTTGTGATTGGTCTCAAATGATAGCTCAAGCTTGGTTTCGTTCAAAACCGCGGAGTTCCCGTCTCTGTGCTGCCTTTTTTATTACGAAAAGATTTTAATCTGAAAATTTAAATTTTCTCAAACTTCAGGTGTGGTTTTGGGACTCGGGGTATGTCCTTAAACTACGTCCGGACTTGGGTATGTCCTTAAACTATGCCAAAAAGAGAGGTATGGGCACTGCGAATGGCATCTCGCTTAGTGTGGTAGGGCACGTTCAGTGAATGTCATCTCGCTCAAATCTGGAGCAGAGCCCGACTGGGGAAGTACCTCCACCTTACAGAAAACCACAGCCAAATAGCACTAGACCCTACTCATAGTGTTGTGTTCCTGCTGGTGAGTAAGGTTGCCAAAGAGCTCAAAGAGGACCCAGTGTGTTGACTATGAGGGACCCTCTTGTTCCTTTAGCCGTCAACACAGTGAATCCTCCTTTTTGTAAAGGGTCGGCAACGCGCATGTGACTCCTGTGGAGTTACAGGCGTCCATAGGTTACGGTAGCTGCTTACCATCAGGCAGGCCGTATGCTTGTTTGCCACCGTCGTAGTATAAAAAAAAAAAAAAAAAAAAATGCTGATATATTTTCAGGAGTTCTTGGCTTGTTATTGGTCTCAAATGATAGCTCAAGCTTGGTTTCGTACAAAACCGCGATGTTCCCGTCTCTGTGCTGCCTTTTTTATTACGAAAAAAATTTATTCTGAAAATTTAAATTTTCTCAAATTTCAGGCGTGATATGCTGATATATTTTCAGGAGTTCTAGGCTTGCTTTCAGTCTTAAATGATAGCTCATGCTTAGATTAGTTCAAAACCGTTGAGTTCCCGTCTCTGTGCTGCCTTTTTTGTAACGAAAAAAATTAACTCTGAAATTTCGATTTTCTCAAAATTTAGGTGTGATATGCTGATATATTTTCAGGAGTTCTTGGCTTACTATTGGTCTCAAATGATAACTCGTGCTTAGACTAGTTCAAAACCGCGGAGTTAACGTCTCTGTGCAGCCTTTTTTGTAAAGAAAAAAATTAACTCTGAAATTTCGATTTTCTCAAACTTTAGGTGTGATGTGCTGATATATTTTCAGGAGTTCTTGGCTTGCTATTGGTCTCAAATGATAGCACGAGCTTGGTTTCGTCGAAAACCGCGAAGTTCCCGACTCTGTGCTGCCTTTTTTATTAGCAAAAAATTTTTATTCTGAAAATTTAAGTTTTCTCAAATTTCAGGTGTGATATACTGATATATTTTCAGGAGTTATTGGCTTGTTATTGGTCTCAAATGATAGCTCGTGCTTAGTTTAGTTCAAAACCGTTGAGTTCCCGTCTCTGTGCTGCCTTTTTTGTAAAGAAAAAAATTAACTCTGAAATTTCGATTTTCTCAAATTTTAAGTGTGATATGCTGATATATTTTCAGGAGTTCTTGGCTTATTATTGGTCTCAAATGATAGCTCAAGCTGGGTTTCGTCTAAAACCGCGGAGTTCCCATCTCTGTGCTGCCTATTTTATTACGAAAAAATTTTAAACTGAAAATTTCAATTTTCTTTAACTTCAGGTAATTTTCAGGAGTTTTAGGCTTGTTTTTAGTCTTAAATGATAGCTCATGTTTAGATTAGTTCAAAACCGCGGAATTCCCGTCTCTGTGCTGCCTTTTTTGTAACGAAAAAAATTAACTCTGAAATTTAGATTTTCTCAAATTTTAGGTGTGATATGCTGATATATTTTCAGGAGTTCTTGGCTTGATATTGGTCTCAAATGATAGCACAAGATTGGTGTCGTCCAAAACCGCGATGTTCCCGTCTCTGTTCTGCCTTTTTTATTACCAAACAAATTTTATTCTAAAAATTTAAGTTTTCTCTAATTTCAGGTGTGATATGCTGATATATTTTCAGGAGTTCTTGGCTTGTTATTGTTCTCAAATGATAGCTCAAGCTTGGTTTCGTCCAAAACCGCGGAGTTCCTGGCTCTGAGTTTACTTATGTTCTGCGAAAAAATAAGTCTGAAATATCGATTTTCTCATATTTCAGGTGTGATATGCTGATATATTTTCAGGAGTTCTAGGCTTGTTTTTGGTCTCAAACGATACCTCATGCTTGGTTACGTACAAAACCGCGTAGTTCCTGGCTCTGAGTGTACTTATGTTCTATGAAAAAAATAAGCCTGAAATTTCGATTTTCTCAAATTTAAGATGTGATATGCTGATATATTTTCAGGAATTTGGGGTTGTTTTTATTCTCAAACGATAGCTTAAGCTCGGTTACGTACAAAACCACGCAGTTCCTGGCTCTGCGCTGCCTTTTTTTATTACGAAAAAAATTAATCTGTATTTTAGATTTTCTCAAATTTCAGGTGTGATATGCTGATATATTTTCAGGAGTTCCAGGCTTGTTTTTTTTCTTAAATGATAGCTCATGCTTAGATTAGTACAAAACCTCGGAGTTTCCATCTCTGTGCTGCCGTTTTGTAACGAAGAAACCTCTTACATCTAAAATTTGAATTTTCTCAAACTTCAGGTTTGATATGCTGATATATTTTCAGAAGTTCTAGACTTGTTTTTGGTCTTAATTGATATGCTTATGTTCATACAAAGCTACGTCGTAGTCGTCTCTGCGCTGACTTTTTTGATAAGAAAAATTAACTCCGAAAATTCAATATTCTCAAATTTTAGGTGTGATATACTAATATATTTTCAGGAGTTCTAGGCTTAGTTTTGGTCTTAAACGATAGCTAATGCTCGGTAATGTAAGAAACCATGCAGTTCCTGGCTCTGCGCTGCCTTTTTTATTACGAAAAAATTTACTCTGAAATTTAGATTTTCTCAAACATCGTGATATGCTGTTATATTTTCAAAAGTTCTAGGCTTATTTTTGGGCTTAAATGATAGCTCATGCTTAGCTTAGTGCAAAACTGCGAAGTTCCCGTCTATGTGCTGCCTTTTTTGTAACGAAAAAAATTAACTCTGAAATTTCGATTTTCTCAAACTTTAGGTGTGATATGCTGATATATTTTCAGGAGTTCTTGGCTTGTTATTGGTCTCAAACGATACCTCATGCTTGGTTACGTACAAAACCGCGTAGTTCCTGGCTCTGAGTGTACTTATGTTCTATGAAAAAAATAAGCCTGAAATTTCGATTTTCTCAAATTTAAGATGTGATATGCTAATATATTTTCAGGAATTTGGGGCTTGTTTTTATTCTCAAACGTTAGCTTATACTTGGTTACGTACAAAACCACGCAGTTCCTGGCTCTGCGCTGCCTTTTTTTATTACGAAAAAAATTACCCTGTAATTTAGATTTTCTCAAATTTCAGGTGTGATATGCTGATATATTTTCAGGAGTTCCAGGCTTGTTTTTTTCTTAAATGATAGCTCCTGCTTAAATTAGTACAAAACCTCGGAGTTTCCGTCTCTGTGCTGCCTTTTTGTAACGAAAAAACCTCTTACCTCTAAAATTTGAATTTTCTCAAACTTCAGGTTTGATATGCTGATATATTTTCAGGAGTTCTAGACTTGTTTTTGGTCTTAATTGATATGCTTATGTTCATACAAAGCTACGTCGTAGTCGTCTCTGCGCTGACTTTTTTGATAAGAAAAAATTAACTCCGAAAATTCAATTTTCTCAAATTTCAGGTGTGATATGCTAATATATTTTCAGGAGTTCTTGGCTTATTTTTGGTCTTCAACGATAGCTTATGCTCGGTAACGTAAAAAACCATGCAGTTATTGGCTCTGCGCTGCCTTTTTTATTACGAAAAAATTTACTCTGAAATATAGATTTTCTCAAACATCGTGATATGCTGATATATTTTCAAAAGTCCGAGGCTTATTTTTGGGCTTAAATGATAGCTCATGCTTAGCTTAGTGCAAAACTGCGAAGTTCCCGTCTATGTGCTGCCTTTTTTGTCACGAAAAAATTAACTCTGAAATTTCGATTTTCTCAAATTTTAGGTGTGATATGCTGATATATTTTCAGGAGTTATTGGCTTGTTATTGGTCTCAAATGATAGCTTAAGCTTGGTTTTGTCCAAAACCACGGAGTTCCTGGCTCTGAGTTTACTTATGTTCTGCGAAAAAATAAGTTTGAAATATCGATTTTACCATATTTCAGGTGTGATATACTGATATATTTTCAGGAGTTCTAGGCTTGCTTTTGCTCTTTAACGATAGCGAATGCTCGGTTTCGTACAAAACCTCGCAGTTCCAGGCTCTGCGCTGCCTTTTTTATTACGAAAAAAATTACTCTGTAATTTAGATTTTCTCAAATTTCAGGTGTGATATGCTGATATATTTTCAGGAGTTCTAGGCTTGTTTTTGGTCTTAAACGATAGCGAATGCTTGGTTACGTACAAAACCACGCAGCTCCAGGCTCTGCGCTGCCTTTTTTATTACGAAAAATTTTTTATCTGAAAATTTAAAATCTCAAATTTCAGGTGTGATATGCTGATATATTTTTAAGAGTTCTTGGCTTGTTATTGGTCTCAAATGATAGCTCAAGCTTGGTTTCGTACAAAACCTCGGAGTTCCCGTCTCTGTGCTGCCTTTTTTATTACGAAAAAAATTTACTCTGAAAATTTAAATTTTCTCAAATTTCAGGTGTGATATGCTGAGATATTTTCAGGAGTTCTAGGATTGTTATTAGTCTTAAATGATAGATCATGCTTAGATTAGTTCAAAACCGCGGAGTTCTTGTCTCTGTGCAGCCTTTTTTGTAACGAAAAAAATTAACTCTGAAATTTCGATTTTCTCAAATTTTAGGTGTGATATGCTGATATATTTTCAGGAGTTCTTGGCTTACTATTGGTCTCAAATGATAGCTCGTGCTTAGATTAGTTCAAAACCGTTGAGTTCCCGTCTCTGTGCTGCCTTTTTTGTAAAGAAAAAAATTAACTCTGAAATTTCGATTTTCTCAAATTTTAAGTGTGATATGCTGATATATTTTCAGGAGTTCTTGGCTTATTATTGGTCTCAAATGATAGCTCAAGCTGGGTTTCGTCTAAAACCGCGGAGTTCCCATCTCTGCGCTGCCTATTTTATTACGAAAAAATTTTACACTGAAAATTTCAATTTTCTTTAACTTCAGGTAACTTTCAGGAGTTTTAGGCTTGTTTTTAGTCTTAAATGATAGCTTATGTTTAGATTAGTTCAAAACCGCGGAGTTCCCGTCTCTGTGCTGCCTTTTTTGTAACGAAAAAAATTAAATCTGAAATTTAGATTTTCTCAAACTTTAGGTGTGATATGCTGATATATTTTCAGGAGTTCTTGGCTTGATATTGGTCTCAAATGATAGCACAAGATTGGTGTCGTCCAAAACCGCGATGTTCCCGTCTCTGTTCTGCCTTTTTTATTACCAAACAAATTTTATTCTAAAAATTTAAGTTTTCTCTAACTTGAGGTGTGATATGCTGATATATTTTCAGGAGTTCTTGGCTTGTTATTGTTCTCAAATGATAGCTCAAGCTTGGTTTCGTCCAAAACCGCGGAGTTCCTGGCTCTGAGTTTACTTATGTTCTGCGAAAAAATAAGTCTGAAATATCGATTTTCTCATATTTCAGGTGTGATATGCTGATATATTTTCAGGAGTTCTAGGCTTGTTTTTGGTCTCAAACGATACCTCATGCTTGGTTACGTACAAAACCGCGTAGTTCCTGGCTCTGAATGTACTTATGTTCTATGAAAAAAATAAGCCTGAAATTTCGATTTTCTCAAATTTAAGATGTGATATGCTGATATATTTTCAGGAATTTGGGGCTTGTTATTATTCTCAAACGATAGCTTAAGCTCGGTTTCGTACAAAACCACGCAGTTCCTGGCTCTGCGCTGCCTTTTTTTATTACGAAAAAAATTAATCTGTATTTTAGATTTTCTCAAATTTCAGGTGTGATATGCTGATATATTTTCAGGAGTTCCAGGCTTGTTTTTTTTCTTAAATGATAGCTTATGCTTAGATTAGTACAAAACCTTGGAGTTTCCGTCTCTGTGCTGCCTTTTTGTAACGAAGAAACCTCTTACATCTAAAATTTGAATTTTCTCAAACTTCAGGTTTGATATGCTGATATATTTTCAGGAGTTCTAGACTTGTTTTTGGTCTTAATTGATATGCTTATGTTCATACAAAGCTACGTCGTAGTCGTCTCTGCGCTGACTTTTTTGATAAGAAAAATTAACTCCGAAAATTCAATATTCTCAAATTTTAGGTGTGATATGCTAATATATTTTCAGGAGTTCTAGGCTTAGTTTTGGTCTTAAACGATAGCTAATGCTCGGTAATGTAAGAAACCATGCAGTTCCTGGCTCTGCGCTGCCTTTTTTATTACGAAAAAATTTACTCTGAAATTTAGGTTTTCTCAAACATCGTGATATGCTGTTATATTTTCAAAAGTTCTAGGCTTATTTTTGGGCTTAAATGATAGCTCATGCTTAGCTTAGTGCAAATCTGCGAAGTTCCCGTCTATGTGCTGCCTTTTTTGTAACGAAAAAAATTAACTCTGAAATTTCGATTTTCTCAAACTTTAGGTGTGATATGCTGATATATTTTCAGGAGTTCTTGGCTTGTTATTGGTCTCAAACGATACCTCATGCTTGGTTACGTACAAAACCGCGTAGTTCCTGGCTCTGAGTGTACTTATGTTCTATGAAAAAAATAAGCCTGAAATTTCGATTTTCTCAAATTTAAGATGTGATATGCTAATATATTTTCAGGAATTTGGGGCTTGTTTTTATTCTCAATCGTTAGCTTATACTCGGTTACGTACAAAACTACGCAGTTCCTGGCTCTGCGCTGCCTTTTTTTATTACGAAAAAAATTACCCTGTAATTTAGATTTTCTCAAATTTCAGGTGTGATATGCTGATATATTTTCAGGAGTTCCAGGCTTGTTTTTTTTCTTAAATGATAGCTCCTGCTTAAATTAGTACAAAACCTCGGAGTTTCCGTCTCTGCGCTGCCTTTTTGTAACGAAAAAACCTCTTACCTCTAAAATTTGAATGTTCTCAAACTTCAGGTTTGATATGCTGATATATTTTCAGGAGTTCTAGACTTGTTTTTGGTCTTAATTGATATGCTTAGGTTCATACAAAGCTACGTCGTAGTCGTCTCTGCGCTGACTTTTTTGATAAGAAAAAATAAACTCCTAAAATTCAATATTCTCAAATTTCAGGTGTGATATGCTAATATATTTTCAGGAGTTCTTGGCTTAGTTTTGGTCTTAAACGATAGCTAATGCTCGGTTACGTACAAAACCACGCAGTTCCAGGCTCTACGCTGCCTTTCTTATTACGAAAAAATTATCTCTGAAATTTAGATTTTCTCGAACATCAGGTGTGGATATGCTGATATATTTTCAAGAGTTCTAGGCTTATTTTTGGTCTTAAATGATAGCTCGTGCTTAGCTTAGTGCAAAAACCCGGAGTTCAAATCTCGGTGCTGCCTTTTTTGTAACGAAAATAATTAACTCTGAAATTTCGATTTTCTCAAACTTTAGGTGTGATATGCTGATATATTAACAGGAGTTCTTGGCTTGTGATTGGTCTCAAATGATAGCTCAAGCTTGGTTTCGTTCAAAACCGCGGAGTTCCCGTCTCTGTGCTGCCTTTTTTATTACGAAAAGATTTTAATCTGAAAATTTAAATTTTCTCAAACTTCAGGTGTGGTTTTGGGACTCGGGGTATGTCCTTAAACTACGTCCGGACTTGGGTATGTCCTTAAACTATGCCAAAAAGAGAGGTATGGGCACTGCGAATGGCATCTCGCTTAGTGTGGTAGGGCACGTTCAGTGAATGTCATCTCGCTCAAATCTGGAGCAGAGCCCGACTGGGGAAGTACCTCCACCTTACAGAAAACCACAGCCAAATAGCACTAGACCCTACTCATAGTGTTGTGTTCCTGCTGGTGAGTAAGGTTGCCAAAGAGCTCAAAGAGGACCCAGTGTGTTGACTATGAGGGACCCTCTTGTTCCTTTAGCCGTCAACACAGTGAATCCTCCTTTTTGTAAAGGGTCGGCAACGCGCATGTGACTCCTGTGGAGTTACAGGCGTCCATAGGTTACGGTAGCTGCTTACCATCAGGCAGGCCGTATGCTTGTTTGCCACCGTCGTAGTATAAAAAAAAAAAAAAAAATGCTGATATATTTTCAGGAGTTCTTGGCTTGTTATTGGTCTCAAATGATAGCTCAAGCTTGGTTTCGTACAAAACCACGATGTTCCCGTCTCTGTGCTGCCTTTTTTATTACGAAAAAAATTTATTCTGAAAATTTAAATTTTCTCAAATTTCAGGCGTGATATGCTGATATATTTTCAGGAGTTCTAGGCTTGCTTTCAGTCTTAAATGATAGCTCATGCTTAGATTAGTTCAAAACCGTTGAGTTCCCGTCTCTGTGCTGCCTTTTTTGTAACGAAAAAAATTAACTCTGAAATTTCGATTTTCTCAAAATTTAGGTGTGATATGCTGATATATTTTCAGGAGTTCTTGGCTTACTATTGGTCTCAAATGATAACTCGTGCTTAGACTAGTTCAAAACCGCGGAGTTAACGTCTCTGTGCAGCCTTTTTTGTAAAGAAAAAAATTAACTCTGAAATTTCGATTTTCTCAAACTTTAGGTGTGATGTGCTGATATATTTTCAGGAGTTCTTGGCTTGCTATTGGTCTCAAATGATAGCACGAGCTTGGTTTCGTCGAAAACCGCGAAGTTCCCGACTCTGTGCTGCCTTTTTTATTAGCAAAAAATTTTTATTCTGAAAATTTAAGTTTTCTCAAATTTCAGGTGTGATATACTGATATATTTTCAGGAGTTATTGGCTTGTTATTGGTCTCAAATGATAGCTCGTGCTTAGTTTAGTTCAAAACCGTTGAGTTCCCGTCTCTGTGCTGCCTTTTTTGTAAAGAAAAAAATTAACTCTGAAATTTCGATTTTCTCAAATTTTAAGTGTGATATGCTGATATATTTTCAGGAGTTCTTGGCTTATTATTGGTCTCAAATGATAGCTCAAGCTGGGTTTCGTCTAAAACCGCGGAGTTCCCATCTCTGTGCTGCCTATTTTATTACGAAATAATTTTAAACTGAAAATTTCAATTTTCTTTAACTTCAGGTAATTTTCAGGAGTTTTAGGCTTGTTTTTAGTCTTAAATGATAGCTCATGTTTAGATTAGTTCAAAACCGCGGAATTCCCGTCTCTGTGCTGCCTTTTTTGTAACGAAAAAAATTAACTCTGAAATTTAGATTTTCTCAAATTTTAGGTGTGATATGCTGATATATTTTCAGGAGTTCTTGGCTTGATATTGGTCTCAAATGATAGCACAAGATTGGTGTCGTCCAAAACCGCGATGTTCCCGTCTCTGTTCTGCCTTTTTTATTACCAAACAAATTTTATTCTAAAAATTTAAGTTTTCTCTAACTTCAGGTGTGATATGCTGATATATTTTCAGGAGTTCTTGGCTTGTTATTGTTCTCAAATGATAGCTCAAGCTTGGTTTCGTCCAAAACCGCGGAGTTCCTGGCTCTGAGTTTACTTATGTTCTGCGAAAAAATAAGTCTGAAATATCGATTTTCTCATATTTCAGGTGTGATATGCTGATATATTTTCAGGAGTTCTAGGCTTGTTTTTGGTCTCAAACGATACCTCATGCTTGGTTACGTACAAAACCGCGTAGTTCCTGGCTCTGAGTGTACTTATGTTCTATGAAAAAAATAAGCCTGAAATTTCGATTTTCTCAAATTTAAGATGTGATATGCTGATATATTTTCAGGAATTTGGGGTTGTTTTTATTCTCAAACGATAGCTTAAGCTCGGTTACGTACAAAACCACGCAGTTCCTGGCTCTGCGCTGCCTTTTTTTATTACGAAAAAAATTAATCTGTATTTTAGATTTTCTCAAATTTCAGGTGTGATATGCTGATATATTTTCAGGAGTTCCAGGCTTGTTTTTTTTCTTAAATGATAGCTCATGCTTAGATTAGTACAAAACCTCGGAGTTTCCATCTCTGTGCTGCCGTTTTGTAACGAAGAAACCTCTTACATCTAAAATTTGAATTTTCTCAAACTTCAGGTTTGATATGCTGATATATTTTCAGAAGTTCTAGACTTGTTTTTGGTCTTAATTGATATGCTTATGTTCATACAAAGCTACGTCGTAGTCGTCTCTGCGCTGACTTTTTTGATAAGAAAAATTAACTCCGAAAATTCAATATTCTCAAATTTTAGGTGTGATATACTAATATATTTTCAGGAGTTCTAGGCTTAGTTTTGGTCTTAAACGATAGCTAATGCTCGGTAATGTAAGAAACCATGCAGTTCCTGGCTCTGCGCTGCCTTTTTTATTACGAAAAAATTTACTCTGAAATTTAGATTTTCTCAAACATCGTGATATGCTGTTATATTTTCAAAAGTTCTAGGCTTATTTTTGGGCTTAAATGATAGCTCATGCTTAGCTTAGTGCAAAACTGCGAAGTTCCCGTCTATGTGCTGCCTTTTTTGTAACGAAAAAAATTAACTCTGAAATTTCGATTTTCTCAAACTTTAGGTGTGATATGCTGATATATTTTCAGGAGTTCTTGGCTTGTTATTGGTCTCAAACGATACCTCATGCTTGGTTACGTACAAAACCGCGTAGTTCCTGGCTCTGAGTGTACTTATGTTCTATGAAAAAAATAAGCCTGAAATTTCGATTTTCTCAAATTTAAGATGTGATATTCTAATATATTTTCAGGAATTTGGGGCTTGTTTTTATTCTCAAACGTTAGCTTATACTTGGTTACGTACAAAACCACGCAGTTCCTGGCTCTGCGCTGCCTTTTTTTATTACGAAAAAAATTACCCTGTAATTTAGATTTTCTCAAATTTCAGGTGTGATATGCTGATATATTTTCAGGAGTTCCAGGCTTGTTTTTTTCTTAAATGATAGCTCCTGCTTAAATTAGTACAAAACCTCGGAGTTTCCGTCTCTGTGCTGCCTTTTTGTAACGAAAAAACCTCTTACCTCTAAAATTTGAATTTTCTCAAACTTCAGGTTTGATATGCTGATATATTTTCAGGAGTTCTAGACTTGTTTTTGGTCTTAATTGATATGCTTATGTTCATACAAAGCTACGTCGTAGTCGTCTCTGCGCTGACTTTTTTGATAAGAAAAAATTAACTCCGAAAATTCAATTTTCTCAAATTTCAGGTGTGATATGCTAATATATTTTCAGGAGTTCTTGGCTTATTTTTGGTCTTCAACGATAGCTTATGCTCGGTAACGTAAAAAACCATGCAGTTATTGGCTCTGCGCTGCCTTTTTTATTACGAAAAAATTTACTCTGAAATATAGATTTTCTCAAACATCGTGATATGCTGATATATTTTCAAAAGTCCGAGGCTTATTTTTGGGCTTAAATGATAGCTCATGCTTAGCTTAGTGCAAAACTGCGAAGTTCCCGTCTATGTGCTGCCTTTTTTGTCACGAAAAAATTAACTCTGAAATTTCGATTTTCTCAAACTTTAGGTGTGATATGCTGATATATTTTCAGGAGTTATTGGCTTGTTATTGGTCTCAAATGATAGCTTAAGCTTGGTTTTGTCCAAAACCACGGAGTTCCTGGCTCTGAGTTTACTTATGTTCTGCGAAAAAATAAGTTTGAAATATCGATTTTACCATATTTCAGGTGTGATATACTGATATATTTTCAGGAGTTCTAGGCTTGCTTTTGCTCTTTAACGATAGCGAATGCTCGGTTTCGTACAAAACCTCGCAGTTCCAGGCTCTGCGCTGCCTTTTTTATTACGAAAAAAATTACTCTGTAATTTAGATTTTCTCAAATTTCAGGTGTGATATGCTGATATATTTTCAGGAGTTCTAGGCTTGTTTTTGGTCTTAAACGATAGCGAATGCTTGGTTACGTACAAAACCACGCAGCTCCAGGCTCTGCGCTGCCTTTTTTATTACGAAAAAATTTACTCTGAAATTTAGATTTTCTCGAACATCAGCTGTGATATGCTGATATATTTTCAAGAGTTCTAGGCTTATTTTTGGTCTTAAATGATAGCTTATGCTTAGCTTAGTGCAAAAACCCGGAAATCACATCTCGGTGCTGCCTTTTTTAATACGAAAAAATTTTACTCTAAAAATTTCAATTTTCTCAAATTTCAGGTGTGATATGCTGAGATATTTTCAGGAGTTCTAGGATTGTTTTTAGTCTTAAATGATAGATCATGCTTAGATTAGTTCAAAACCGCGGAGTTCTTGTCTCTGTGCAGCCTTTTTTGTAACGAAAAAAATTAACTCTGAAATTTCGATTTTCTCAAATTTTAGGTGTGATATGCTGATATATTTTCAGGAGTTCTTGGCTTGTGATTGGTCTCAAATGATAGCTCAAGCTTGGTTTCGTTCAAAACCGCGGAGTTCCTGTCTCTGTGCTGCCTTTTTTATTACGAAAAAATTTTAATCTGAAAATTTAAAATTTCTCAAATTTCAGGTGTGATATGCTGATATATTTTTAAGAGTTCTTGGCTTGTAATTGGTCTCAAATGATAGCTCAAGCTTGGTTTCGTACAAAACCTCGGAGTTCCCGTCTCTGTGCTGCCTTTTTTATTACGAAAAAATTTTACTCTGAAAATTTAAATTTTCTCAAATTTCAGGTGCGATATGCTGATATATTTTCAGGAGTTTTAGGCTTGTTTTTAGTCTTAAATGATAGCTTATGTTTAGATTAGTTCAAAACCGTTGAGTTCCCGTCTCCGTGCTGCCTTTTTTGTAAAGAAAAAAATTAACTCTGAAATTTCGATTTTCTCAAATTTTAAGTGTGATATGCTGATATATTTTCAGGAGTTCTTGGCTTATTATTGATCTCAAATGATAGCTCAAGCTGGATTTCGTCTAAAACCGCGGCGTTCCCATCACTGTGCTGCCTATTTTATTACGAAAAAATTTTACACTGAAAATTTCAATTTTCTTTAACTTCAGGTAACTTTCAGGAGTTTTAGGCTTGTTTTTAGTCTTAAATGATAGCTCATGTTTAGATTAGTTCAAAACCGTGGAGTTCCCGTCTCTGTGCTGCCTTTTTTGTAACGAAAAAAATTAACTCTGAAATTTAGATTTTCTCAAATTTTAGGTGTGATATGCTGATATATTTTCAGGAGTTCTTGGCTTGATATTGGTCTCAAATGATAGCACAAGATTGGTGTCGTCCAAAACCGCGATGTTCCTGTCTCTGTTCTGCCTTTTTTATTACCAAACAAATTTTATTCTAAAAATTTAAGTTTTCTCTAACTTCAGGTGTGATATGCTGATATATTTTCAGGAGTTCTTGGCTTGTTTTTGGTCTCAAACGATACCTCATGCTTGGTTACGTACAAAACCGCGTAGTTCCTGGCTCTGAGTGTACTTATGTTCTATGAAAAAAATAAGCCTGAAATTTCGATTTTCTCAAATTTAAGATGTGATATGCTGATATATTTTCAGGAATTTGGGGCTTGTTTTTATTCTCAAACGATAGCTTAAGCTTGGTTACGTACAAAACTACGCAGTTCCTGGCTCTGCGCTGCCTTTTTTTAATACGAAAAAAATTAATCTGTATTTTAGATTTTCTCAAATTTCAGGTGTGATATGCTGATATATTTTCAGGAGTTCCAGGCTTGTTTTTTGTCTTAAATGATAGCTCATGCTTAGATTAGTACAAAACCTCGGAGTTTCCGTCTCTGTGCTGCCTTTTTGTAACGAAGAAACCTCTTACATCTAAAATTTGAATTTTCTCAAACTTCAGGTTTGATATGCTGATATATTTTCAGGAGTTCTAGACTTGTTTTTGGTCTTAATTGATATGCTTATGTTCATACAAAGCTACGTCGTAGTCGTCTCTGCGCTGACTTTTTTGATAAGAAAAATTAACTCCGAAAATTCAATATTCTCAAATTTCAGGTGTGATATACTGATATATTTTCAGGAGTTATTGGCTTGTTATTGGTCTCAAATGATAGCTTAAGCTTGGTTTCGTCCTAAACCACGGAGTTCCTGGCTCTGAGTTTACTTATGTTCTGCGAAAAAATAAGTTAGAAACATCGATTTTCTCATATTTCAGGTGTGATATGCTGATATATTTTCAGGAGTTCTAGGCTTGCTTTTGGTCTTAAACGATAGCGAATGCTCGGTTACGTACAAAACCACGCAGTTCCAGGCTCTGCGCTGCCTTTTTTATTACGAAAAAAATTACTTTGTAATTTAGATTTTCTCAAATTTCAGGTGTGATATGCTGATATATTTTCAGGAGTTCTAGGCTTGTTTTTGGTCTTAAACGATAGCGAATGCTTGGTTACGTACAAAAACACGCAGTTCCAGGCTCTGCGCTGCCTTTTTTATTACGAAAAAATTTACTCTGAAATTTAGATTTTCTCGAACATCAGCTGTGATATGCTGATATATTTTCAAGAGTTCTAGGCTTATTTTTGGTCTTAAATGATAGCTCATGCTTAGCTTAGAGCAAAAACTTGGAATTCACATCTCGGTGCTGCCTTTTTTATTACGAAAAAATTTTACTCTAAAAATTTCAATTTTCTCAAACTTCAGGTGTGATATGCTGATATATTTTCAGGAGTTCTTGGCTTGCTATTGGTCGCAAATGATAGCTCATGCTTAAATTAGTTCAAAACCTAGGAGTTCCTGTCTCTGCGCTGCCTTTTTTGTAAAGAAAAAAATTAACTCTAAAATTTCGATTTTCTCAAACATTAGATGTGATATGCTGATATAGTTTCAGGAGTTCTTGGCTTGCTATTGGTCTCAAATGATAGCTCATGCTTAAATTAGTTCAAAACCGCGGAGTTCCCGTCTCTGTGCTGCCTTTTTTGTAAAGAAAAAAATTTACTCTGAAATTTCGATTTTCTTAAACTTTAGGTGTGATATGCTGATATATTTTCAGGAGTTCTTGGCTTGTTATTGGTCTCAAATGATAGCTCATGCTTAAATTAGTTCAAAACCGCGGAGTTCCCGTCTCTGCGCTGCCTTTTTTGTAGAGAAAAAAATTAACTCTAAAATTTCGATTTTCTCAAACTTTAGATGTGATATGCTGATATATTTTCAGGAGCTCTTGGCTTGCTATTGGTCTCAAATGATAGCTCATGCTTAAATTAGTTCAAAACCGCGGAGTTCCCGTCTCTGTGCTGCCTTTTTTGTAAAGAAAATAATTTATTCTGAAATTTCGATTTTCTTAAACTTTAGGTGTGATATGCTGATATATTTTCAGGAGTTCTTGGCTTGTTATTGGTCTCAAATGATAGCTCAAGCTTAGTTTCGTACAAAACCGCGGAGTTCCCGTCTCTGTGCTGCCTTTTTGTAACGAAAAAAATTAACTCTAAAATTTGAATTTTCTCAAATTTCAGGTTTGATATGCTGATACTTTTTCAGGAGTTCTAGACTTGTTTTTGGTCTTAATTGATATGCTTATGTTCATACAAAGCTACGTCGTAGTCGGCTCTGCGCTGACTTTTTTGATAGGAAAAAATTAACTCCGAAAATTCAATTTTCTCAAATTTCAGGTGTGATATGCTAATATATTTTCAGGAGTTCTTGGCTTATTTTTGGTCTTCAACGATAGCTAATGCTCGGTAACGTAAAAAACCATGCAGTTCTTGGCTCTGCGCTGCCTTTTTTATTACGAAAAAATTTACTCTGAAATATAGATTTTCTCAAACATCGTGATATGCTGATATATTTTCAAAAGTCCGAGGCTTATTTTTGGGCTTAAATGATAGCTCATGCTTAGCTTAGTGCAAAACTGCGAAGTTCCCATCTATGTGCTGCCTTTTTTGTCACGAAAAATTAACTCTGAAATTTCGATTTTCTCAAATTTAGGTGTGATATGCTGATATATTTTCAGGAGTTCTTGGCTTGCTATTGGTCTCAAATGATAGCTCATGCTTAGATTAGTTCAAAACCGCGGAGTTCCCGTCTCTGTGCTGCCTTTTTTGTAACGAAAAAAATTAAATCTGAAATTTCGATTTTCTCAAACTTTAGGTGTGATATGCTGATATATTTTCAGGAGTTCTTGGCTTGTTATTGGTCTTAAATGATAGCACAAGCTTGGTTTCGTCGAAAACCGTGAAGTTCCCGTCTCTGTGCTGCCTTTTTTATTACCAAAAAATTTTTATTCTGAAAATTTAAGTTTTCTCAAATTTCAGGTGTGATATACTGATATATTTTCAGGAGTTATTGGCTTGTTATTGGTCTCAAATGATAGCTTAAGCTTGGTTTCGTCCAAAACCACGGAGTTCCTGGCTCTGAGTTTACTTATGTTCTGCGAAAAAATAAGTTTGAAATATCGATTTTCTCATATTTCAGGTGTGATATGCTGATATATTTTCAGGAGTTCTAGGCTTGCTTTTGGTCTTAAACGATAGCGAATGGTCGGTTACGTACAAAACCACGCAGTTCCAGGCTCTGCGCTGCCTTTTTTATTACGAAAAAAATTACTCTGTAATTTAGATTTTCTCAAATTTCAGGTGTGATATGCTGATATATTTTCAGGAGTTCTAGGCTTGTTTTTGGTCTTAAACGATAGCGAATGCTTGGTTACGTACAAAACCACGCAGTTCCAGGCTCTGCGCTGCCTTTTTTATTACGAAAAAATTTACTCTGAAATTTAGATTTTCTCGAACATCAGCTGTGATATGCTGATATATTTTCAAGAGTTCTAGGCTTATTTTTGGTCTTAAATGATAGCTCATGCTTAGATTAGTGCAAAAACCCGGAATTCACATCTCGGTGCTGCCTTTTTTATTACGAAAAAATTTTACTCTAAAAATTTCAATTTTCTCAAACTTCAGGTGTGATATGCTGAGATATTTTCAGGAGTTCTAGTATTGTTTTTAGTCTTAAATGATAGATCATGCTTAGATTAGTTCAAAACCGCGGAGTTCTTGTCTCTGTGCAGCCTTTTTTGTAACGAAAAAATTTTACTCTGAAATTTCGATTTTCTCAAATTTTAGGTGTGATATGCTGATATATTTTCAGGAGTTCTTGGCTTGCGATTGGTCTCAAATGATAGCTCAAGCTTGGTTTCGTTCAAAACCGCGGAGTTCCTGGCTCTGCGCTGCCTTTTTTATTACGAAAAAATTTTTATCTGAAAATTTAAAATTTCTCAAATTTCAGGTGTGATATGCTGATATATTTTTAAGAGTTCTTGGCTTGTTATTGGTCTCAAATGATAGCTCAAGCTTGGTTTCGTCCAAAACCATGGAGTTCCTGGCTCTGAGTTTACTTATGTTCTGCGAAAAAATAAGTTTGAAATATCGATTTTCTCATATTTCAGGTGTGATATGCTGATATATTTTAAGGAGTTCTAGGCTTGCTTTTGGTCTTAAACGATAGCGAATGCTCGGTTACGTACAAAACCACGCAGTTCCAGGCTCTGCGCTGCCTTTTTTATTACGAAAAAAATTACTCTGTAATTTAGATTTTCTCAAATTTCAGGTGTGATATGCTGATATATTTTCAGGAGTTCTAGGCTTGTTTTTGGTCTTTAACGATAGCGAATGCTTGGTTACGTACAAAACCACGCAGTTCCAGGTTCTGCGCTGCCTTTTTTATTACGAAAAAATTTACTCTGAAATTTAGATTTTCTCGAACATCAGCTGTGATATGCTGATATATTTTCAAGAGTTCTAGGCTTATTTTTGGTCTTAAATGATAGCTCATGCTTAGATTAGTGCAAAAACCCGGAATTCACATCTCGGTGCTGCCTTTTTTATTACGAAAAAATTTTACTCTAAAAATTTCAATTTTCTCAAACTTCAGGTGTGATATGCTGAGATATTTTCAGGAGTTCTAGTATTGTTTTTATCTTAAATGATAGATCATGCTTAGATTAGTTCAAAACCGCGGAGTTCTTGTCTCTGTGCAGCCTTTTTTGTAACGAAAAAATTTTACTCTGAAATTTCGATTTTCTCAAATTTTAGGTGTGATATGCTGATATATTTTCAGGAGTTCTTGGCTTGCGATTGGTCTCAAATGATAGCTCAAGCTTGGTTTCGTTCAAAACCGCGGAGTTCCTGGCTCTGCGCTGCCTTTTTTATTACGAAAAAATTTTTATCTGAAAATTTAAAATTTCTCAAATTTCAGGTGTGATATGCTGATATATTTTTAAGAGTTCTTGGCTTGTTATTGGTCTCAAATGATAGCTCAAGCTTGGTTTCGTACAAAACCTCGGAGTTCCCGTCTCTGTGCTGCCTTTTTTATTACGAAAAAATTTGACTCTGAAAATTTAAATTTTCTCAAATTTCAGGTGCGATATGCTGATATATTTTCAGGAGTTCTAGGCTTGCTTTTAGTCTTAAATGATAGCTCATGCATAGATTAGTTCAAAACCGTTGAGTTCCCGTCTCCGTGCTGCCTTTTTTGTAACGAAAAAAATTAACTCTGAAATTTCGATTTTCTCAAAATTTAGGTGTGATATGCTGATATATTTTCAGGAGTTCTTGGCTTACTATTGGTCTCAAATGATAGCTCGTGCTTAGATTAGTTCAAAACCGTTGAGTTCCCGTCTCTGTGCTGCCTTTTTTGTAAAGAAAAAAATTAACTCTGAAATTTCGATTTTCTCAAATTTTAAGTGTGATATGCTGATATATTTTCAGGAGTTCTTGGCTTATTATTGGTCTCAAATGATAGCTCAAGCTGGGTTTCGTCTAAAACCGCGGAGTTCCCATCTCTGTGCTGCCTATTTTATTACGAAAAAATTTTACACTGAAAATTTCAATTTTCTTTAACTTCAGGTAACTTTCAGGAGTTTTAGGCTTGTTTTTAGTCTTAAATGATAGCTCATGTTTAGATTAGTTCAAAACCGCGGAGTTCCCGTCTCTGTGCTGCCTTTTTTGTATCGAAAAAAATTAACTCTGAAATTTAGATTTTCTCAAACTTTAGGTGTGATATGCTGATATATTTTCAGGAGTTCTTGGCTTGATATTGGTCTCAAATGATAGCACAAGATTGGTGTCGTCCAAAACCGCGATGTTCCCGTCTCTGTTCTGCCTTTTTTATTACCAAACAAATTTTATTCTAAAAATTTAAGTTTTCTCTAACTTGAGGTGTGATATGCTGATATATTTTCAGGAGTTCTTGGCTTGTTATTGTTCTCAAATGATAGCTCAAGCTTGGTTTCGTCCAAAACCGCGGAGTTCCTGGCTCTGAGTTTACTTATGTTCTGCGAAAAAATAAGTCTGAAATATCGATTTTCTCATATTTCAGGTGTGATATGCTGATATATTTTCAGGAGTTCTAGGCTTGTTTTTGGTCTCAAACGATACCTCATGCTTGGTTACGTACAAAACCGCGTAGTTCCTGGCTCTGAATGTACTTATGTTCTATGAAAAAAATAAGCCTGAAATTTCGATTTTCTCAAATTTAAGATGTGATATGCTGATATATTTTCAGGAATTTGGGGCTTGTTATTATTCTCAAACGATAGCTTAAGCTCGGTTTCGTACAAAACCACGCAGTTCCTGGCTCTGCGCTGCCTTTTTTTATTACGAAAAAAATTAATCTGTATTTTAGATTTTCTCAAATTTCAGGTGTGATATGCTGATATATTTTCAGGAGTTCCAGGCTTGTTTTTTTTCTTAAATGATAGCTTATGCTTAGATTAGTACAAAACCTTGGAGTTTCCGTCTCTGTGCTGCCTTTTTGTAACGAAGAAACCTCTTACATCTAAAATTTGAATTTTCTCAAACTTCAGGTTTGATATGCTGATATATTTTCAGGAGTTCTAGACTTGTTTTTGGTCTTAATTGATATGCTTATGTTCATACAAAGCTACGTCGTAGTCGTCTCTGCGCTGACTTTTTTGATAAGAAAAATTAACTCCGAAAATTCAATATTCTCAAATTTTAGGTGTGATATGCTAATATATTTTCAGGAGTTCTAGGCTTAGTTTTGGTCTTAAACGATAGCTAATGCTCGGTAATGTAAGAAACCATGCAGTTCCTGGCTCTGCGCTGCCTTTTTTATTACGAAAAAATTTACTCTGAAATTTAGGTTTTCTCAAACATCGTGATATGCTGTTATATTTTCAAAAGTTCTAGGCTTATTTTTGGGCTTAAATGATAGCTCATGCTTAGCTTAGTGCAAATCTGCGAAGTTCCCGTCTATGTGCTGCCTTTTTTGTAACGAAAAAAATTAACTCTGAAATTTCGATTTTCTCAAACTTTAGGTGTGATATGCTGATATATTTTCAGGAGTTCTTGGCTTGTTATTGGTCTCAAACGATACCTCATGCTTGGTTACGTACAAAACCGCGTAGTTCCTGGCTCTGAGTGTACTTATGTTCTATGAAAAAAATAAGCCTGAAATTTCGATTTTCTCAAATTTAAGATGTGATATGCTAATATATTTTCAGGAATTTGGGGCTTGTTTTTATTCTCAATCGTTAGCTTATACTCGGTTACGTACAAAACTACGCAGTTCCTGGCTCTGCGCTGCCTTTTTTTATTACGAAAAAAATTACCCTGTAATTTAGATTTTCTCAAATTTCAGGTGTGATATGCTGATATATTTTCAGGAGTTCCAGGCTTGTTTTTTTTCTTAAATGATAGCTCCTGCTTAAATTAGTACAAAACCTCGGAGTTTCCGTCTCTGCGCTGCCTTTTTGTAACGAAAAAACCTCTTACCTCTAAAATTTGAATGTTCTCAAACTTCAGGTTTGATATGCTGATATATTTTCAGGAGTTCTAGACTTGTTTTTGGTCTTAATTGATATGCTTAGGTTCATACAAAGCTACGTCGTAGTCGTCTCTGCGCTGACTTTTTTGATAAGAAAAAATAAACTCCTAAAATTCAATATTCTCAAATTTCAGGTGTGATATGCTAATATATTTTCAGGAGTTCTTGGCTTAGTTTTGGTCTTAAACGATAGCTAATGCTCGGTTACGTACAAAACCACGCAGTTCCAGGCTCTACGCTGCCTTTCTTATTACGAAAAAATTATCTCTGAAATTTAGATTTTCTCGAACATCAGGTGTGGATATGCTGATATATTTTCAAGAGTTCTAGGCTTATTTTTGGTCTTAAATGATAGCTCGTGCTTAGCTTAGTGCAAAAACCCGGAGTTCAAATCTCGGTGCTGCCTTTTTTGTAACGAAAATAATTAACTCTGAAATTTCGATTTTCTCAAACTTTAGGTGTGATATGCTGATATATTAACAGGAGTTCTTGGCTTGTGATTGGTCTCAAATGATAGCTCAAGCTTGGTTTCGTTCAAAACCGCGGAGTTCCCGTCTCTGTGCTGCCTTTTTTATTACGAAAAGATTTTAATCTGAAAATTTAAATTTTCTCAAACTTCAGGTGTGGTTTTGGGACTCGGGGTATGTCCTTAAACTACGTCCGGACTTGGGTATGTCCTTAAACTATGCCAAAAAGAGAGGTATGGGCACTGCGAATGGCATCTCGCTTAGTGTGGTAGGGCACGTTCAGTGAATGTCATCTCGCTCAAATCTGGAGCAGAGCCCGACTGGGGAAGTACCTCCACCTTACAGAAAACCACAGCCAAATAGCACTAGACCCTACTCATAGTGTTGTGTTCCTGCTGGTGAGTAAGGTTGCCAAAGAGCTCAAAGAGGACCCAGTGTGTTGACTATGAGGGACCCTCTTGTTCCTTTAGCCGTCAACACAGTGAATCCTCCTTTTTGTAAAGGGTCGGCAACGCGCATGTGACTCCTGTGGAGTTACAGGCGTCCATAGGTTACGGTAGCTGCTTACCATCAGGCAGGCCGTATGCTTGTTTGCCACCGTCGTAGTATAAAAAAAAAAAAAAATGCTGATATATTTTCAGGAGTTCTTGGCTTGTAATTGGTCTCAAATGATAGCTCAAGCTTGGCTTCGTACAAAACCGCGATGTTCCCGTCTCTGTGCTGCCTTTTTTATTACGAAAAAAATTTATTCTGAAAATTTAAATTTTCTCAAATTTCAGGTGTGATATGCTGATATATTTTCAGGAGTTCTAGGCTTGCTTTCAGTCTTAAATGATAGCTCATGCTTAGATTAGTTCAAAACCGTTGAGTTCCCGTCTCTGTGCTGCCTTTTTTGTAACGAAAAAAATTAACTCTGAAATTTCGATTTTCACAAAATTTAGGTGTGATATGCTGATATATTTTCAGGAGTTCTTGGCTTACTATTGGTCTCAAATGATAACTCGTGCTTAGACTAGTTCAAAACCGCGGAGTTAACGTCTCTGTGCAGCCTTTTTTGTAAAGAAAAAAATTAACTCTGAAATTTCGATTTTCTCAAACTTTAGGTGTGATGTGCTGATATATTTTCAGGAGTTCTTGGCTTGCTTTTGGTCTCAAATGATAGCACGAGCTTGGTTTCGTCGAAAACCGCGAAGTTCCCGACTCTGCGCTGCCTTTTTTATTAGCAAAACATTTTTATTCTGAAAATTTAAGTTTTCTCAAATTTCAGGTGTGATATACTGATATATTTTCAGGAGTTATTGGCTTGTTATTGGTCTCAAATGATAGCTCGTGCTTAGTTTAGTTCAAAACCGTTGAGTTCTCGTCTCTGCGCTGCCTTTTTTGTAAAGAAAAAAAATAACTCTGAAATTTCGATTTTCTCAAATTTTAAGTGTGATATGCTGATATATTTTCAGGAGTTCTTGGCTTATTATTGGTCTCAAATGATAGCTCAAGCTGGGTTTCGTCTAAAACCGCGGAGTTCCCATCTCTGTGCTGCCTATTTTATTACGAAAAAATTTTACACTGAAAATTTCAATTTTCTTTAACTTCAGGTAACTTTCAGGAGTTTTAGGCTTGTTTTTAGTCTTAAATGATAGCTCATGTTTAGATTAGTTCAAAACCGCGGAATTCCCGTCTCTGTGCTGCCTTTTTTGTAACGAAAAAAATTAACTCTGAAATTTAGATTTTCTCAAATTTTAGGTGTGATATGCTGATATATTTTCAGGAGTTCTTGGCTTGATATTGGTCTCAAATGATAGCACAAGATTGGTGTCGTCCAAAACCGCGATGTTCCCGTCTCTGTTCTGCCTTTTTTATTACCAAACAAATTTTATTCTAAAAATTTAAGTTTTCTCTAACTTCAGGTGTGATATGCTGATATATTTTCAGGAGTTCTTGGCTTGTTATTGTTCTCAAATGATAGCTCAAGCTTGGTTTCGTCCAAAACCGCGGAGTTCCTGGCTCTGAGTTTACTTATGTTCTGCGAAAAAATAAGTCTGAAATATCGATTTTCTCATATTTCAGGTGTGATATGCTGATATATTTTCAGGAGTTCTAGGCTTGTTTTTGGTCTCAAACGATACCTCATGCTTGGTTACGTACAAAACCGCGTAGTTCCTGGCTCTGAGTGTACTTATGTTCTATGAAAAAAATAAGCCTGAAATTTCGATTTTCTCAAATTTAAGATGTGATATGCTGATATATTCTCAGGAATTTGGGGTTGTTTTTATTCTCAAACGATAGCTTAAGCTCGGTTACGTACAAAACCACGCAGTTCCTGGCTCTGCGCTGCCTTTTTTTATTACGAAAAAAATTAATCTGTATTTTAGATTTTCTCAAATTTCAGGTGTGATATGCTGATATATTTTCAGGAGTTCCAGGCTAGTTTTTTTTCTTAAATGATAGCTCATGCTTAGATTAGTACAAAACCTCGGAGTTTCCATCTCTGTGCTGCCGTTTTGTAACGAAGAAACCTCTTACATCTAAAATTTGAATTTTCTCAAACTTCAGGTTTGATATGCTGATATATTTTCAGAAGTTCTAGACTTGTTTTTGGTCTTAATTGATATGCTTATGTTCATACAAAGCTACGTCGTAGTCGTCTCTGCGCTGACTTTTTTGATAAGAAAAATTAACTCCGAAAATTCAATATTCTCAAATTTTAGGTGTGATATACTAATATATTTTCAGGAGTTCTAGGCTTAGTTTTGGTCTTAAACGATAGCTAATGCTCGGTAATGTAAGAAACCATGCAGTTCCTGGCTCTGCGCTGCCTTTTTTATTACGAAAAAATTTACTCTGAAATTTAGATTTTCTCAAACATCGTGATATGCTGTTATATTTTCAAAAGTTCTAGGCTTATTTTTGGGCTTAAATGATAGCTCATGCTTAGCTTAGTGCAAAACTGCGAAGTTCCCGTCTATGTGCTGCCTTTTTTGTAACGAAAAAAATTAACTCTGAAATTTCGATTTTCTCAAACTTTAGGTGTGATATGCTGATATATTTTCAGGAGTTCTTGGCTTGTTATTGGTCTCAAACGATACCTCATGCTTGGTTACGTACAAAACCGCGTAGTTCCTGGCTCTGAGTGTACTTATGTTCTATGAAAAAAATAAGCCTGAAATTTCGATTTTCTCAAATTTAAGATGTGATATGCTAATATATTTTCAGGAATTTGGGGCTTGTTTTTATTCTCAAACGTTAGCTTATACTTGGTTACGTACAAAACCACGCAGTTCCTGGCTCTGCGCTGCCTTTTTTTATTACGAAAAAAATTACCCTGTAATTTAGATTTTCTCAAATTTCAGGTGTGATATGCTGATATATTTTCAGGAGTTCCAGGCTTGTTTTTTTCTTAAATGATAGCTCCTGCTTAAATTAGTACAAAACCTCGGAGTTTCCGTCTCTGTGCTGCCTTTTTGTAACGAAAAAACCTCTTACCTCTAAAATTTGAATTTTCTCAAACTTCAGGTTTGATATGCTGATATATTTTCAGGAGTTCTAGACTTGTTTTTGGTCTTAATTGATATGCTTATGTTCATACAAAGCTACGTCGTAGTCGTCTCTGCGCTGACTTTTTTGATAAGAAAAAATTAACTCCGAAAATTCAATTTTCTCAAATTTCAGGTGTGATATGCTAATATATTTTCAGGAGTTCTTGGCTTATTTTTGGTCTTCAACGATAGCTTATGCTCGGTAACGTAAAAAACCATGCAGTTATTGGCTCTGCGCTGCCTTTTTTATTACGAAAAAATTTACTCTGAAATATAGATTTTCTCAAACATCGTGATATGCTGATATATTTTCAAAAGTCCGAGGCTTATTTTTGGGTTTAAATGATAGCTCATGCTTAGCTTAGTGCAAAACTGCGAAGTTCCCGTTTGAATATCGTTTGAATATCGAAAGTTTGAAATATCGATTTTACCATATTTCAGGTGTGATATACTGATATATTTTCAGGAGTTCTAGGCTTGCTTTTGCTCTTTAACGATAGCGAATGCTCGGTTCCGTACAAAACCTCGCAGTTCCAGGCTCTGCGCTGCCTTTTTTATTACGAAAAAAATTACTCTGTAATTTAGATTTTCTCAAATTTCAGGTGTGATATGCTGATATATTTTCAGGAGTTCTAGGCTTGTTTTTGGTCTTAAACGATAGCGAATGCTTGGTTACGTACAAAACCACGCAGCTCCAGGCTCTGCGCTGCCTTTTTTATTACGAAAAAATTTACTCTGAAATTTAGATTTTCTCGAACATCAGCTGTGATATGCTGATATATTTTCAAGAGTTCTAGGCTTATTTTTGGTCTTAAATGATAGCTTATGCTTAGCTTAGTGCAAAAACCCGGAAATCACATCTCGGTGCTGCCTTTTTTATTACGAAAAAATTTTACTCTAAAAATTTCAATTTTCTCAAATTTCAGGTGTGATATGCTGAGATATTTTCAGGAGTTCTAGGATTGTTTTTAGTCTTAAATGATAGATCATGCTTAGATTAGTTCAAAACCGCGGAGTTCTTGTCTCTGTGCAGCCTTTTTTGTAACGAAAAAAATTAACTCTTAAATTTCGATTTTCTCAAATTTTAGGTGTGATATGCTGATATATTTTCAGGAGTTCTTGGCTTGTGATTGGTCTCAAATGATAGCTCAAGCTTGGTTCCGTTCAAAACCGCGGAGTTCCTGTCTCTGTGCTGCCTTTTTTATTACGAAAAAATTTTAATCTGAAAATTTAAAATTTCTCAAATTTCAGGTGTGATATGCTGATATATTTTTAAGAGATCTTGGCTTGTAATTGGTCTCAAATGATAGCTCAAGCTTGGTTTCGTACAAAACCTCGGAGTTCCCGTCTCTGTGCTGCCTTTTTTATTACGAAAAAATTTTATTCTGAAAATTTAAATTTTCTCAAATTTCAGGTGCGATATGCTGATATATTTTCAGGAGTTTTAGGCTTGTTTTTAGTCTTAAATGATAGCTCATGTTTAGATTAGTTCAAAACCGTTGAGTTCCCGTCTCTGTGCTGCCTTTTTTGTAAAGAAAAAAATTAACTCTGAAATTTCGATTTTCTCAAATTTTAAGTGTGATATGCTGATATATTTTCAGGAGTTCTTGGCTTATTATTGGTCTCAAATGATAGCTCAAGCTGGGTTTCGTCTAAAACCGCGGCGTTCCCATCACTGTGCTGCCTATTTTATTACGAAAAAATTTTACACTGAAAATTTCAATTTTCTTTAACTTCAGGTAACTTTCAGGAGTTTTAGGCTTGTTTTTAGTCTTAAATGATAGCTCATGTTTAGATTAGTTCAAAACCGCGGAGTTCCCGTCTCTGTACTGCCTTTTTTGTAACGAAAAAAATTAACTCTGAAATTTAGATTTTCTCAAATTTTAGGTGTGATATGCTGATATATTTTCAGGAGTTCTTGGCTTGATATTGGTCTCAAATGATAGCACAAGATTGGTGTCGTCCAAAACCGCGATGTTCCTGTCTCTGTTCTGCCTTTTTTATTACCAAACAAATTTTATTCTAAAAATTTAAGTTTTCTCTAACTTCAGGTGTGATATGCTGATATATTTTCAGGAGTTCTTGGCTTGTTATTGTTCTCAAATGATAGCTCAAGCTTGGTTTCGTCCAAAACCGCGGAGTTCCTGGCTCTGAGTTTACTTATGTTCTGCGAAAAAATAAGTCTGAAATATCGATTTTCTCATATTTCAGGTGTGATATGCTGATATATTTTCAGGAGTTCTAGGCTTGTTTTTGGTCTCATACGATACCTCATGCTTGGTTACGTACAAAACCGCGTAGTTCCTGGCTCTGAGTGTACTTATGTTCTATGAAAAAAATAAGCCTGAAATTTCGATTTTCTCAAATTTAAGATGTGATATGCTGATATATTTTCAGGAATTTGGGGCTTGTTTTTATTCTCAAACGATAGCTTAAGCTTGGTTACGTACAAAACCACGCAGTTCCTGGCTCTGCGCTGCCTTTTTTTATTACGAAAAAAATTAATCTGTATTTTAGATTTTCTCAAATTTCAGGTGTGATATGCTGATATATTTTCAGGAGTTCCAGGCTTGTTTTTTGTCTTAAATGATAGCTCATGCTTAGATTAGTACAAAACCTCGGAGTTTCCGTCTCTGTGCTGCCTTTTTGTAACGAAGAAACCTCTTACATCTAAAATTTGAATTTTCTCAAACTTCAGGTTTGATATCCTGATATATTTTCAGGAGTTCTAGACTTGTTTATGGTCTTAATTGATATGCTTATGTTCATACAAAGCTACGTCGTAGTCGTCTCTGCGCTGACTTTTTTAATAAGAAAAATTAACTCCGAAAATTCAATATTCTCAAATTTCAGGTGTGATATACTGATATATTTTCAGGAGTTATTGGCTTGTTATTGGTCTCAAATGATAGCTTAAGCTTGGTTTCGTCCTAAACCACGGAGTTCCTGGCTCTGAGTTTACTTATGTTCTGCGAAAAAATAAGTTAGAAACATCGATTTTCTCATATTTCAGGTGTGATATGCTGATATATTTTCAGGAGTTCTAGGCTTGCTTTTGGTCTTAAACGATAGCGAATGCTCGGTTACGTACAAAACTACGCAGTTCCAGGCTCTGCGCTGCCTTTTTTATTACGAAAAAAATTACTTTGTAATTTAGATTTTCTCAAATTTCAGATGTGATATGCTGATATATTTTCAGGAGTTCTAGGCTTGTTTTTGGTCTTAAACGATAGCGAATGCTTGGTTACGTACAAAAACACGCAGTTCCAGGCTCTGCGCTGCCTTTTTTATTACGAAAAAATTTACTCTGAAATTTAGATTTTCTCGAACATCAGCTGTGATATGCTGATATATTTTCAAGAGTTCTAGGCTTATTTTTGGTCTTAAATGATAGCTCATGCTTAGCTTAGAGCAAAAACTTGGAATTCACATCTCGGTGCTGCCTTTTTTATTACGAAAAAATTTTACTCTAAAAATTTCAATTTTCTCAAACTTCAGGTGTGATATGCTGAGATATTTTCAGGAGTTCTAGGATTGTTTTTAGTCTTTAATGATAGATCATGCTTAGATTAGTTCAAAACCGCGGAGTTCTCGTCTCTGTGCAGCCTTTTTTGTAACGAAAAAAATTAACTCTGAAATTTCGATTTTCTCAAATTTTAGGTGTGATATGCTGATATATTTTCAGGTGTTCTTGGCTTGTGATTGGTCTCAAATGATAGCTGAAGCTTGGTTTCATTTAAAACAGCGGAGTTCCTGTCTCTGTGCTGCCTTTTTTATTACGAAAAAATTTTAATCTGAAAATTTAAAATTTCTCAAATTTCAGGTGTGATATGCTGATATATTTTTAAGAGTTCTTGGCTTGTTATTGGTCTCAAATGATAGCTCAAGCTTGGTTTCGTACAAAACCTCGGAGTTCCCGTCTCTGTGCTGCCTTTTTTATTACGAAAAAATTTTACTCTGAAAATTTAAATTTTCTCAAATTTCAGGTGCGATATGCTGATATATTTTCAGGAGTTCTAGGCTTGCTTTTAGTCTTAAATGATAGCTAATGCTTAGATTAGTTCAAAACCGTTGAGTTCCCGTCTCCGTGCTGCCTTTTTTGTAAAGAAAAAAATTAACTCTGAAATTTCGATTTTCTCAAAATTTAGGTGTGATATGCTGATATATTTTCAGGAGTTCTTGGTTTACGTCTCAAATAATAGCTCGTGCTTAGATTAGTTCAAAACCGTTGAGTTCCCGCCTCTGTGCTGCCTTTTTTGTAAAGAAAAAAATTAACTCTGAAATTTCGATTTTCTCAAATTTTAAGTGTGATTTGCTGATATATTTTCAGGAGTTCTTGGCTTATTATTGGTCTTAAATGATAGCACAAGCTTGGTTTCGTCGAAAATCGCGAAGTTCCCGTCTCTGTGCTGCCTTTTTTATTACCAAAAAATTTTTATTCTGAAAATTTAAGTTTTCTCAAATTTCAGGTGTGATATGCTGATATATTTTCAGGAGTTCTAGGCTTGCTTTTGGTCTTAAACGATAGCGAATGCTCGGTTACGTACAAAACCACGCAGTTCCAGGCTCTATGCTGCCTTTTTTATTACGAAAAAAATTACTCTGTAATTTAGATTTTCTCAAATTTCAGGTGTGATATGCTGATATATTTTCAGGAGTTCTAGGCTTGTTTGTGGTCTTAAACGATAGCGAATGCTTGGTTACGTACAAAACCACGCAGTTCCAGGCTCTGCGCTGCCTTTTTTATTACGAAAAAATTTACTCTGAAATTTAGATTTTCGCGAATATCAGGTGTGATATGCTGATATATTTTCAAGAGTTCTAGGCTTATTTTTGGTTTTAAATGATAGCTCATGCTTAGCTTAGTGCAAAAACCTGGAGTTCACACCTCGGTGCTGCCTTTTTTATTACGAAAAAAATTACTCTGTAATTTAGATTTTCTCAAATTTCAGGTGTGATATGCTGATATATTTTCAGGAGTTCTAGGCTTGTTTTTGGTCTTAAACGATAGCGAATGCTTGGTTACGTACAAAACCACGCAGTTCCAGGCTCTGCGCTGCCTTTTTTATTACAAAAAAATTTACTCTGAAATTTAGATTTTCTCGAACATCAGGTGTGATATGCTGATATATTTTCAAGAGTTCTAGGCTTATTTTTGGTTTTAAATGATAGCTCATGCTTAGCTTAGTGCAAAAACCCGGAGTTCACATCTCGGTGCTGCCTTTTTTATTACGAAAAAATTTTACTCTAAAAAATTTCAATTTTCTCAAACTTCAGGTGTGATATGCTGAGATATTTTCAGGAGTTCTAGGATTGTTTTTAGTCTTAAATGATAGATCATGCTTAGATTAGTTCAAAACCGCGGAGTTCTTGTCTCTGTGCAGCCTTTTTTGTAACGAAAAAAATTAATTCTTAAATTTCGATTTTCTCAAATTTTAGGTGTGATATGCTGATATATTTTCAGGAGTTCTTGGTTTGTGATTGGCCTCAAATGATAGCTCAAGCTTGGTTTCGTTCAAAACCGCGGAGTTCCTGTCTCTGTGCTGCCTTTTTTATTACGAAAAAATTTTAATCTGAAAATTTAAAATTTCTCAAATTTCAGGTGTGATATGCTGATATATTTTTAAGAGTTCTTGGCTTGTTATTGGTCTCAAATGATAGCTCAAGCTTGGTTTCGTACAAAACTTTGGAGATCCCGTCTCTGTGCTGCCTTTTTTGTAAAGGAAAAAATTAACTCTGAAATTTCGATTTTCTCAAACTTTATGTGTGATATGCTGATATATTTTCAGGAGTTCTTGGCTTGCTATTGGTCGCAAATGATAGCTCATGCTTAAATTAGTTCAAAACCTAGGAGTTCCTGTCTCTGCGCTGCCTTTTTTGTAAAGAAAAAAATTAACTCTAAAATTTCGATTTTCTCAAACTTTAGATGTGATATGCTGATATAGTTTCAGGAGTTCTTGGCTTGCTATTGACCTCAAATGATAGCTCATGCTTAAATTAGTTCAAAACCGCGGAGTTCCCGTCTCTGTGCTGCCTTTTTTGTAAAGAAAAAAATTTACTCTGAAATTTCGATTTTCTTAAACTTTAGGTGTGATATGCTGATATATTTTCAGGAGTTCTTGGCTTGTTATTGGTCTCAAATGATAGCTCATGCTTAAATTAGTTCAAAACCGCGGAGTTCCCGTCTCTGCGCTGCCTTTTTTGTAAAGAAAAAAATTAACTCTAAAATTTCGATTTTCTCAAACTTTAGATGTGATATGCTGATATATTTTCAGGAGCTCTTGGCTTGCTATTGGTCTCAAATGATAGCTCATGCTTAAATTAGTTCAAAACCGCGGAGTTCCCGTCTCTGTGCTGCCTTTTTTGTAAAGAAAAAAATTTATTCTGAAATTTCGATTTTCTTAAACTTTAGGTGTGATATGCTGATATATTTTCAGGAGTTCTTGGCTTGTTATTGGTCTCAAATGATAGCTCAAGCTTAGTTTCGTACAAAACCGCGGAGTTCCCGTCTCTGTGCTGCCTTTTTGTAACGAAAAAAATTAACTCTAAAATTTGAATTTTCTCAAATTTCAGGTTTGATATGCTGATACTTTTTCAGGAGTTCTAGACTTGTTTTTGGTCTTAATTGATATGCTTATGTTCATACAAAGCTACGTCGTAGTCGGCTCTGCGCTGACTTTTTTGATAGGAAAAAATTAACTCCGAAAATTCAATTTTCTCAAATTTCAGGTGTGATATGCTAATATATTTTCAGGAGTTCTTGGCTTATTTTTGGTCTTCAACGATAGCTAATGCTCGGTAACGTAAAAAACCATGCAGTTCTTGGCTCTGCGCTGCCTTTTTTATTACGAAAAAATTTACTCTGAAATATAGATTTTCTCAAACATCGTGATATGCTGATATATTTTCAAAAGTCCGAGGCTTATTTTTGGGCTTAAATGATAGCTCATGCTTAGCTTAGTGCAAAACTGCGAAGTTCCCATCTATGTGCTGCCTTTTTTGTCACGAAAAAATTAACTCTGAAATTTCGATTTTCTCAAATTTAGGTGTGATATGCTGATATATTTTCAGGAGTTCTTGGCTTGCTATTGGTCTCAAATGATAGCTCATGCTTAGATTAGTTCAAAACCGCGGAGTTCCCGTCTCTGTGCTGCCTTTTTTGTAACGAAAAAAATTAAATCTGAAATTTCGATTTTCTCAAACTTTAGGTGTGATATGCTGATATATTTTCAGGAGTTCTTGGCTTGTTATTGGTCTTAAATGATAGCACAATCTTGGTTTCGTCGAAAACCGTGAAGTTCCCGTCTCTGTGCTGCCTTTTTTATTACCAAAAAATTTTTATTCTGAAAATTTAAGTTTTCTCAAATTTCAGGTGTGATATACTGATATATTTTCAGGAGTTATTGGCTTGTTATTGGTCTCAAATGATAGCTTAAGCTTGGTTTCGTCCAAAACCACGGAGTTCCTGGCTCTGAGTTTACTTATGTTCTGCGAAAAAATAAGTTTGAAATATCGATTTTCTCATATTTCAGGTGTGATATGCTGATATATTTTCAGGAGTTCTAGGCTTGCTTTTGGTCTTAAACGATAGCGAATGGTCGGTTACGTACAAAACCACGCAGTTCCAGGCTCTGCGCTGCCTTTTTTTTTACGAAAAAAATTACTCTGTAATTTAGATTTTCTCAAATTTCAGGTGTGATATGCTGATATATTTTCAGGAGTTCTAGGCTTGTTTTTGGTCTTAAACGATAGCGAATGCTTGGTTACGTACAAAACCACGCAGTTCCAGGCTCTGCGCTGCCTTTTTTATTACGAAAAAATTTACTCTGAAATTTAGATTTTCTCGAACATCAGCTGTGATATGCTGATATATTTTCAAGAGTTCTAGGCTTATTTTTGGTCTTAAATGATAGCTTATGCTTAGCTTAGTGCAAAAACCCGGAATTCACATCTCGGTGCTGCCTTTTTTATTACGAAAAAATTTTACTCTAAAAATTTCAATTTTCTCAAACTTCAGGTGTGATATGCTGAGATATTTTCAGGAGTTCTAGGATTGTTTTTAGTCTTAAATGATAGATCATGCTTAGATTAACTCAAAACCGCGGAGTTCTTGTCTCTGTGCAGCCTTTTTTGTAACGAAAAAAATTAACTCTGAAATTTCGATTTTCTCAAATTTTAGGTGTGATATGCTGATAAATTTTCAGGAGTTCTTGGCTTGTGATTGGTCTCAAATGATAGCTCAAGCTTGGTTTCGTTCAAAACCGCGGAGTTCCTGTCTCTGTGCTGCCTTTTTTATTACGAAAAAATTTTAATCTGAAAATTTAAAATTTCTCAAATTTCAGGTGTGATATGCTGATATATTTTTAAGAGTTCTTGGCTTGTTATTGGTCTCAAATGATAGCTCAAGCTTGGTTTCGTACAAAACTTCGGAGTTCCCGTCTCTGTGCTGCCTTTTTTATTACGAAAAAATTTTACTCTGAAAATTTAAATTTTCTCAAATTTCAGGTGCGATATGCTGATATATTTTCAGGAGTTCTAGGCTTGCTTTTAGTCTTAAATGATAGCTCATGCTTAGATTAGTTCAAAACCGTTGAGTTTCCGTCTCTGCGCTGCCTTTTTTGTAAAGAAAAAAATTAACTCTGAAATTTCGATTTTCTCAAATTTTAAGTGTGATATGCTGATATATTTTCAGGAGTTCTTGGCTTATTATTGGTCACAAATGATAGCTCAAGCTGGGTTTCGTCTAAAACCGCGGAGTTCCCATCTCTGTGCTGCCTATTTTATTACAAAAAAATTTTACACTGAAAATTTCAATTTTCTTTGACTTCAGGTAACTTTCAGGAGTTTTAGGCTTGTTTTTAGTCTTAAATGATAGCTCATGTTTAGATTAGTTCAAAACCGCGGAGTTCCCGTCTCTGTGCTGCCTTTTTTGTAACGAAAAAAATTAACTCTGAAATTTAGATTTTCTCAAACTTTAGGTGTGATATGCTGATATATTTTCAGGAGTTCTTGGCTTGATATTGGTCTCAAATGATAGCACAAGATTGGTGTCGTCCAAAACCGCGATGTTCCCGTCTCTGTTCTGCCTTTTTTATTACCAAACAAATTTTATTCTAAAAATTTAAGTTTTCTCTAACTTCAGGTGTGATATGCTGATATATTTTCAGGAGTTCTTGGCTTGTTATTGTTCTCAAATGATAGCTCAAGCTTGGTTTCGTCCAAAACCGCGAAGTTCCTGGCTCTGAGTTTACTTATGTTCTGCGAAAAAATAAGTCTGAAATATCGATTTTCTCATAATTCAGGTGTGATATGCTGATATATTTTCAGGAGTTCTAGGCTTGTTTTTGGTCTCAAACGATACCTCATGCTTGGTTACGTACAAAACCGCGTAGTTCCTGGCTCTGAGTGTACTTATGTTCTATGAAAAAAATAAGCCTGAAATTTCGATTTTCTCAAATTTAAGATGTGATATGCTGATATATTTTCAGGAATTTGGGGCTTGTTTTTATTCTCAAACGATAGCTTAAGCTCGGTTACGTACAAAACCACGCAGTTCCTGGCTCTGCGCTGCCTTTTTTTATTACGAAAAAAATTAATCTGTATTTTAGATTTTCTCAAATTTCAGGTGTGATATGCTGATATATTTTCAGGAGTTCCAGGCTTGTTTTTTTTCTTAAATGATAGCTCATGCTTAGATTAGTACAAAACCTCGGAGTTTCCGTCTCTGTGCTGCCTTTTTGTAACGAAGAAACCTCTTACATCTAAAATTTGAATTTTCTCAAACTTCAGGTTTGATATGCTGATATATTTTCAGGAGTTCTAGACTTGTTTTTGGTCTTAATTGATATGCTTATGTTCATACAAAGCTACGTCGTAGTCGTCTCTGCGCTGACTTTTTTGATAAGAAAAATTAACTCCGAAAATTCAATATTCTCAAATTTCAGGTGTGATATACTGATATAGTTTCAGGAGTTATTGGCTTGTTATTGGTCTCAAATGATAGCTTAAGCTTGGCTTCGTCCAAAACCACGGAGTTCCTGGCTCTGAGTTTACTTATGTTCTGCGAAAAAATAAGTTAGAAACATCGATTTTCTCATATTTCAGGTGTGATATGCTGATATATTTTCAGGAGTTCTAGGCTTGCTTTTGGTCTTAAACGATAGCGAATGCTCGGTTACGTACAAAACCACGCAGTTCCAGGCTCTGCGCTGCCTTTTTTATTACGAAAAAAATTACTTTGTAATTTAGATTTTCTCAAATTTCAGGTGTGATATGCTGATATATTTTCAGGAGTTCTAGGCTTGTTTTTGGTCTTAAACGATAGCGAATGCTTGGTTACGTACAAAATCATGCAGTTCCAGGCTCTGCGCTGCCTTTTTTATTACGAAAAAATTTACTCTGAAATTTAGATTTTCTCGAACATCAGCTGTGATATGCTGATATATTTTCAAGAGTTCTAGGCTTATTTTTGGTCTTAAATGATAGCTCATGCTTAGCTTAGTGCAAAAACCCGGAATTCACATCTCGGTGCTGCCTTTTTTATTACGAAAAAATTTTAATCTAAAAATTTCAATTTTCTCAAACTTCAGGTGTGATATGCTGAGATATTTTCAGGAGTTCTAGGATTGTTTTTAGTCTTTAATGATAGATCATGCTTAGATTAGTTCAAAACCGCGGAGTTCTCGTCTCTGTGCAGCCTTTTTTGTAACGAAAAAAATTAACTCTGAAATTTCGATTTTCTCAAATTTTAGGTGTGATATGCTGATATATTTTCAGGAGTTCTTGGCTTGTGATTGGTCTCAAATGATAGCTGAAGCTTGGTTTCGTTTAAAACCGCGGAGTTCCTGTCTCTGTGCTGCCTTTTTTATTACGAAAAAATTTTAATCTGAAAATTTAAAATTTCTCAAATTTCAGGTGTGATATGCTGATATATTTTTAAGAGTTCTTGGCTTGTTATTGGTCTCAAATCATAGCTCAAGCTTGGTTTCGTACAAAACCTCGGAGTTCCCGTCTCTGTGCTGCCTTTTTTATTACGAAAAAATTTTATTCTGAAAATTTAAATTTTCTCAAATTTCAGGTGCGATATGCTGATATATTTTCAGGAGTTCTAGGCTTGCTTTTAGTCTTAAATGATAGCTTATGCTTAGATTAGTTCAAAACCGTTTAGTTCCCGTCTCCGTGCTGCCTTTTTTGTAACGAAAAAAATTAACTCTGAAATTTCGATTTTCTCAAAATTTAGGTGTGATATGCTGATATATTTTCAGGAGTTCTTGGCTTACGTCTCAAATGATAGCTCGTGCTTAGATTAGTTCAAAACCGTTGAGTTCCCGTCTCTGTGCTGCCTTTTTTGTAAAGAAAAAAATTAACTCTGAAATTTCGATTTTCTCAAATTTTAAGTGTGATATGCTGATATATTTTCAGGAGTTCTTGGCTTATTATTGGTCTCAAATGATAGCTCAAGCTGGGTTTCGTCTAAAACCGCGGAGTTCCTATCTCTTTGCTGCCTATTTTATTACGAAAAAATTTTACACTGAAAATTTCAATTTTCTTTAACTTCAGGTAACTTTCAGGAGTTTTAGGCTTGTTTTTAGTCTTAAATGATAGCTCATGTTTAGATTAGTTCAAAACCGCGGAGTTCCCGTCTCTGTGCTGCCTTTTTTGTAACGAAAAAAATTAACTCTGAAATTTAGATTTTCTCAAACTTTTGGTGTGATATGCTGATATATTTTCAGGAGTTCTTGGCTTGATATTGGTCTCAAATGATAGCACAAGATTGGTGTCGTCCAAAACCGCGATGTTCCCGTCTCTGTTCTGCCTTTTTTATTACCAAACAAATTTTATATAAGCATATAGCACATATAATAGGCTTTTTGTATAAGCAAGCGTTTTAATTTTTGTTTAAATATGTGTTTTTTTTTCCTCGGCTTTTATTTTGACAGGAGATTTATTATTCCTAAATTTGATTTTGGAAGATCAAGTCTATTTTCTTGCCGAGTTACCATTCTGCGATTTGGGGCATCTTTAATTTTACGGAAAAATCGGTTGTCTGTAAAGTCGGTTTACTGTCGATAGTTGATGTCCGTGAAGTTAGCATATCAAGTTTCAGCAGATCACTTTTTTATAAGTGTTCTATTAGCATGCACTATAGTTCTACAGTTCCTGATAGGTTTCATGAATAGTTCTGTCGTTTTTACCAAAAAAACATATAGTATGGTTTTTTACAAAATGATATGCTAACTTCACACACCAGCATATCATTTAGTACTAAATCAAACAAAAATTATACCATTGACTCGTCATACACTAATAAAGAGTTCCTGATACCTTAAACACGTTACTTCATGAAATATGCACAAAAAATTTTTTTTTCCTTATTCCTTGATATGCTAACTTCACACCTGCTATGCTGGTGGAAATAATGAAGTCATAGACTTAGTTTTTATCTTAAATGAAAGCTGTTGCTCTGTTATGTACAAAACCGTGGAGTTCTCGGCTCTGCACTGTCTTTGAAGTTAAGTAAAATAATTTACTCTGTAATTTAGATTTTCTCAAATTTCAGGTCTGATATGCTGATATATTTTCAGTAGTTCTAGGCTTGTTTTTGGTCTCAAATGATAGCTCATGCTTAGATTAGTACAAAACCGCGGAGTTCCCGTCTCCGTGCTGCCTTTTTTGTAAAGAAAAAAATTAACTCTGAAATTTCGATTTTCTCAAACTTTATATGTGATATGCTGATATATTTTCAGGAGTTCTTGGCTTGCTATTGGTCTCAAATGATAGCTCATGCTTAAATTAGTTCAAAACCGCGGAGTTTCCGTCTCTGCGCTGCCTTTTTTGTAAAGAAAAAAATTAACTCTAAAATTTCGATTTTCTCAAACTTTAGATGTGATATGCTGATATATTTTCAGGAGTTCTTGGCTTGCTATTGGTCTCAAATGATAGCTCATGCTTAAATTAGTTCAAAACCGCGGAGATCCCATCTCTGTGCTGCCTTTTTTGTAAAGAAAAAAATTAACTCTGAAATTTCGATTTTCTCAAACTTTATGTGTGATATGCTGATATATTTTCAGGAGTTCTTGGCTTGCTATTGGTCTCAAATGATAGCTCATGCTTAAATTAGTTCAAAACCGCGGAGTTCCCGTCTCTGCGCTGCCTTTTTTGTAAAGAAAAAAATTAACTCTAAAATTTCGATTTTCTCAAATTTTAGATGTGATATGCTGATATAGTTTCAGGAGTTCTTGGCTTGCTATTGGTCTCAAATGATAGCTCATGCTTAAATTAGTTCAAAACCGCGGAGTTCCCGTCTCTGTGCTGCCTTTTTTGTAAAGAAAAAAATTTACTCTGAAATTTCGATTTTCTTAAACTTTAGGTGTGATATGCTGATATATTTTCATGAGTTCTTGGCTTGCTATTGGTCTCAAATGATAGCTCATGCTTAGATTAGTACAAAACCGCGGAGTTCCCGTCTCTGTGCTGCCTTTTTTGTAACGAAAAAAATTAACTCTGAAATTTCGATTTTCTCAAACTTTAGATGTGATATGCTGATATATTTTCAGGAGTTCTTGGCTTGCTATTGGTCTCAAATGATAGCTCATGCTTAAATTAGTTCAAACCCGCGGTTATCCTGTCTCTGTGCTGCCTTTTTTGTAAAGAAAAAAATTAACTCAGAAATTTCGATTTTCTCAAACTTTATATGTGATATGCTGATATATTTTCAGGAGTTCTTGGCTTGCTATTGGTCTCAAATGATAGCTCATGCTTAAATTAGTTCAAAACCGCGGAGTTTCCGTCTCTGCGCTGCCTTTTTTGTAAAGAAAAAAATTAACTCTAAAATTTCGATTTTCTCAAAGTTTAGATGTGATATGCTGATATATTTTCAGGAGTTCTTGGCTTGCTATTGGTCTCAAATGATAGCTCATGCTTAAATTAGTTCAAAACCGCGGAGATCCCATCTCTGTGCTGCCTTTTTTGTAAAGAAAAAAATTAACTCTGAAATTTCGATTTTCTCAAACTTTATGTGTGATATGCTGATATATTTTCAGGAGTTCTTGGCTTGCTATTGGTCTCAAATGATAGCTCATGCTTAAATTAGTTCAAAACCGTGGAGTTCCCGTCTCTGCGCTGCCTTTTTTGTAAAGAAAAAAATTAACTCTAAAATTTCGATTTTCTCAAACTTTAGATGTGATATGCTGATATAGTTTCAGGAGTTCTTGGCTTGCTATTGGTCTCAAATGATAGCTCATGCTTAAATTAGTTCAAAACCGCGGAGTTCCCGTCTCTGTGCTGCCTTTTTTGTAAAGAAAAAAATTTACTCTGAAATTTCGATTTTCTTAAACTTTAGGTGTGATATGCTGATATATTTTCAAGAGTTCTTGGCTTGTTATTGGTCTCAAATGATAGCTCATGCTTAAATTAGTTCAAAACCGCGGAGTTCCCGTCTCTGCGCTGCCTTTTTTGTAAAGAAAAAAATTAACTCTAAAATTTCGATTTTCTCAAACTTTAGATGTGATATGCTGATATATTTTCAGGAGCTCTTGGCTTGCTATTGGTCTCAAATGATAGCTCATGCTTAAATTAGTTCAAAACCGCGGAGTTCCCGTCTCTGTGCTGCCTTTTTTGTAAAGAAAAAAATTTATTCTGAAATTTCGATTTTCTTAAACTTTAGGTGTGATATGCTGATATATTTTCAGGAGTTCTTGGCTTGTTATTGGTCTCAAATGATAGCTCAAGCTTAGTTTCGTACAAAACCGCGGAGTTCCCGTCTCTGTGCTGCCTTTTTGTACGAAAAAAATTAACTCTAAAATTTGAATTTTCTCAAATTTCAGGTTTGATATGCTGATACTTTTTCAGGAGTTCTAGACTTGTTTTTGGTCTTAATTGATATGCTTATGTTCATACATAAAATTTCGATTTTCTCAAACTTTAGATGTGATATGCTGATATATTTTCAGGAGTTCTTGGCTTGCTATTGGTCTCAAATGATAGCTCATGCTTAAATTAGTTCAAAACCGCGGAGTTCCCGTCTCTGCGCTGCCTTTTTTGTAAAGAAAAAAATTAACTCTAAAATTTCGATTTTCTCAAACTTTAGATGTGATATGCTGATATATTTTCAGGAGCTCTTGGCTTGCTATTGGTCTCAAATGATAGCACAAGCTTGGTTTCGTCGAAAACCGCGAAGTTCCCGTCTCTGTGCTGCCTTTTTTATTACCAAAAAATTTTTATTCTGAAAATTTAAGTTTTCTCAAATTTCAGGTGTGATATACTGATATATTTTCAGGAGTTATTGGCTTGTTATTGGTCTCAAATGATAGCTTAAGCTTGGTTTCGTCCAAAACCATGGAGTTCCTGGCTCTGAGTTTACTTATGTTCTGCGAAAAAATAAGTTTGAAATATCGATTTTCTCATATTTCAGGTGTGATATGCTGATATATTTTCAGGAGTTCTAGGCTTGCTTTTGGTCTTAAACGATAGCGAATGCTCGGTTACGTACAAAACCACGCAGTTCCAGGCTCTGCGCTGCCTTTTTTATTACGAAAAAAATTACTCTGTAATTTAGATTTTCTCAAATTTCAGGTGTGATATGCTGATATATTTTCAGGAGTTCTAGGCTTGTTTTTGGTCTTAAACGATAGCGAATGCTTGGTTACGTACAAAACCACGCAGTTCCAGGCTCTGCGCTGCCTTTTTTATTACGAAAAAATTTACTCTGAAATTTAGATTTTCTCGAACATCAGCTGTGATATGCTGATATATTTTCAAGAGTTCTAGGCTTATTTTTGGTCTTAAATGATAGCTCATGCTTAGATTAGTGCAAAAACCCGGAATTCACATCTCGGTGCTGCCTTTTTTATTACGAAAAAATTTTACTCTATAAATTTCAATTTTCTCAAATTTCAGGTGTGATATGCTGAGATATTTTCAGGAGTTCTAGGATTGTTTTTAGTCTTAAATGATAGATCATGCTTAGATTAGTTCAAAACCGCGGAGTTCTTGTCTCTGTGCAGCCTTTTTTGTAACGAAAAAATTATACTCTGAAATTTCGATTTTCTCAAATTTTAGGTGTGATATGCTGATATATTTTCAGGAGTTCTTGGCTTGTGATTGGTCTCAAATGATAGCTCAAGCTTGGTTTCGTTCAAAACCGCGGAGTTCCTGGCTCTGCGCTGCCTTTTTTATTACGAAAAAATTTACTCTGAAATTTAGATTTTCTCGAACATCAGCTGTGATATGCTGATATATTTTCAAGAGTTCTAGGCTTATTTTTGGTCTTAAATGATAGCTCATGCTTAGATTAGTACAAAACCTCGGAGTTTCCATCTCTGTGCTGCCGTTTTGTAACGAAGAAACCTCTTACATCTAAAATTTGAATTTTCTCAAACTTCAGGTTTGATATGCTGATATATTTTCAGAAGTTCTAGACTTGTTTTTGGTCTTAATTGATATGCTTATGTTCATACAAAGCTACGTCGTAGTCGTCTCTGCGCTGACTTTTTTGATAAGAAAAATTAACTCCGAAAATTCAATATTCTCAAATTTTAGGTGTGATATACTAATATATTTTCAGGAGTTCTAGGCTTAGTTTTGGTCTTAAACGATAGCTAATGCTCGGTAATGTAAGAAACCATGCAGTTCCTGGCTCTGCGCTGCCTTTTTTATTACGAAAAAATTTACTCTGAAATTTAGATTTTCTCAAACATCGTGATATGCTGTTATATTTTCAAAAGTTCTAGGCTTATTTTTGGGCTTAAATGATAGCTCATGCTTAGCTTAGTGCAAAACTGCGAAGTTCCCGTCTATGTGCTGCCTTTTTTGTAACGAAAAAAATTAACTCTGAAATTTCGATTTTCTCAAACTTTAGGTGTGATATGCTGATATATTTTCAGGAGTTCTTGGCTTGTTATTGGTCTCAAACGATACCTCATGCTTGGTTACGTACAAAACCGCGTAGTTCCTGGCTCTGAGTGTACTTATGTTCTATGAAAAAAATAAGCCTGAAATTTCGATTTTCTCAAATTTAAGATGTGATATGCTAATATATTTTCAGGAATTTGGGGCTTGTTTTTATTCTCAAACGTTAGCTTATACTTGGTTACGTACAAAACCACGCAGTTCCTGGCTCTGCGCTGCCTTTTTTTATTACGAAAAAAATTACCCTGTAATTTAGATTTTCTCAAATTTCAGGTGTGATATGCTGATATATTTTCAGGAGTTCCAGGCTTGTTTTTTTCTTAAATGATAGCTCCTGCTTAAATTAGTACAAAACCTCGGAGTTTCCGTCTCTGTGCTGCCTTTTTGTAACGAAAAAACCTCTTACCTCTAAAATTTGAATTTTCTCAAACTTCAGGTTTGATATGCTGATATATTTTCAGGAGTTCTAGACTTGTTTTTGGTCTTAATTGATATGCTTATGTTCATACAAAGCTACGTCGTAGTCGTCTCTGCGCTGACTTTTTTGATAAGAAAAAATTAACTCCGAAAATTCAATTTTCTCAAATTTCAGGTGTGATATGCTAATATATTTTCAGGAGTTCTTGGCTTATTTTTGGTCTTCAACGATAGCTTATGCTCGGTAACGTAAAAAACCATGCAGTTATTGGCTCTGCGCTGCCTTTTTTATTACGAAAAAATTTACTCTGAAATATAGATTTTCTCAAACATCGTGATATGCTGATATATTTTCAAAAGTCCGAGGCTTATTTTTGGGTTTAAATGATAGCTCATGCTTAGCTTAGTGCAAAACTGCGAAGTTCCCGTTTGAATATCGTTTGAATATCGAAAGTTTGAAATATCGATTTTACCATATTTCAGGTGTGATATACTGATATATTTTCAGGAGTTCTAGGCTTGCTTTTGCTCTTTAACGATAGCGAATGCTCGGTTCCGTACAAAACCTCGCAGTTCCAGGCTCTGCGCTGCCTTTTTTATTACGAAAAAAATTACTCTGTAATTTAGATTTTCTCAAATTTCAGGTGTGATATGCTGATATATTTTCAGGAGTTCTAGGCTTGTTTTTGGTCTTAAACGATAGCGAATGCTTGGTTACGTACAAAACCACGCAGCTCCAGGCTCTGCGCTGCCTTTTTTATTACGAAAAAATTTACTCTGAAATTTAGATTTTCTCGAACATCAGCTGTGATATGCTGATATATTTTCAAGAGTTCTAGGCTTATTTTTGGTCTTAAATGATAGCTTATGCTTAGCTTAGTGCAAAAACCCGGAAATCACATCTCGGTGCTGCCTTTTTTATTACGAAAAAATTTTACTCTAAAAATTTCAATTTTCTCAAATTTCAGGTGTGATATGCTGAGATATTTTCAGGAGTTCTAGGATTGTTTTTAGTCTTAAATGATAGATCATGCTTAGATTAGTTCAAAACCGCGGAGTTCTTGTCTCTGTGCAGCCTTTTTTGTAACGAAAAAAATTAACTCTTAAATTTCGATTTTCTCAAATTTTAGGTGTGATATGCTGATATATTTTCAGGAGTTCTTGGCTTGTGATTGGTCTCAAATGATAGCTCAAGCTTGGTTCCGTTCAAAACCGCGGAGTTCCTGTCTCTGTGCTGCCTTTTTTATTACGAAAAAATTTTAATCTGAAAATTTAAAATTTCTCAAATTTCAGGTGTGATATGCTGATATATTTTTAAGAGATCTTGGCTTGTAATTGGTCTCAAATGATAGCTCAAGCTTGGTTTCGTACAAAACCTCGGAGTTCCCGTCTCTGTGCTGCCTTTTTTATTACGAAAAAATTTTATTCTGAAAATTTAAATTTTCTCAAATTTCAGGTGCGATATGCTGATATATTTTCAGGAGTTTTAGGCTTGTTTTTAGTCTTAAATGATAGCTAATGTTTAGATTAGTTCAAAACCGTTGAGTTCCCGTCTCTGTGCTGCCTTTTTTGTAAAGAAAAAAATTAACTCTGAAATTTCGATTTTCTCAAATTTTAAGTGTGATATGCTGATATATTTTCAGGAGTTCTTGGCTTATTATTGGTCTCAAATGATAGCTCAAGCTGGGTTTCGTCTAAAACCGCGGCGTTCCCATCACTGTGCTGCCTATTTTATTACGAAAAAATTTTACACTGAAAATTTCAATTTTCTTTAACTTCAGGTAACTTTCAGGAGTTTTAGGCTTGTTTTTAGTCTTAAATGATAGCTCATGTTTAGATTAGTTCAAAACCGCGGAGTTCCCGTCTCTGTACTGCCTTTTTTGTAACGAAAAAAATTAACTCTGAAATTTAGATTTTCTCAAATTTTAGGTGTGATATGCTGATATATTTTCAGGAGTTCTTGGCTTGATATTGGTCTCAAATGATAGCACAAGATTGGTGTCGTCCAAAACCGCGATGTTCCTGTCTCTGTTCTGCCTTTTTTATTACCAAACAAATTTTATTCTAAAAATTTAAGTTTTCTCTAACTTCAGGTGTGATATGCTGATATATTTTCAGGAGTTCTTGGCTTGTTATTGTTCTCAAATGATAGCTCAAGCTTGGTTTCGTCCAAAACCGCGGAGTTCCTGGCTCTGAGTTTACTTATGTTCTGCGAAAAAATAAGTCTGAAATATCGATTTTCTCATATTTCAGGTGTGATATGCTGATATATTTTCAGGAGTTCTAGGCTTGTTTTTGGTCTCAAACGATACCTCATGCTTGGTTACGTACAAAACCGCGTAGTTCCTGGCTCTGAGTGTACTTATGTTCTATGAAAAAAATAAGCCTGAAATTTCGATTTTCTCAAATTTAAGATGTGATATGCTGATATATTTTCAGGAATTTGGGGCTTGTTTTTATTCTCAAACGATAGCTTAAGCTTGGTTACGTACAAAACCACGCAGTTCCTGGCTCTGCGCTGCCTTTTTTTATTACGAAAAAAATTAATCTGTATTTTAGATTTTCTCAAATTTCAGGTGTGATATGCTGATATATTTTCAGGAGTTCCAGGCTTGTTTTTTGTCTTAAATGATAGCTCATGCTTAGATTAGTACAAAACCTCGGAGTTTCCGTCTCTGTGCTGCCTTTTTGTAACGAAGAAACCTCTTACATCTAAAATTTGAATTTTCTCAAACTTCAGGTTTGATATGCTGATATATTTTCAGGAGTTCTAGACTTGTTTTTGGTCTTAATTGATATGCTTATGTTCATACAAAGCTACGTCGTAGTCGTCTCTGCGCTGACTTTTTTAATAAGAAAAATTAACTCCGAAAATTCAATATTCTCAAATTTCAGGTGTGATATACTGATATATTTTCAGGAGTTATTGGCTTGTTATTGGTCTCAAATGATAGCTTAAGCTTGGTTTCGTCCTAAACCACGGAGTTCCTGGCTCTGAGTTTACTTATGTTCTGCGAAAAAATAAGTTAGAAACATCGATTTTCTCATATTTCAGGTGTGATATGCTGATATATTTTCAGGAGTTCTAGGCTTGCTTTTGGTCTTAAACGATAGCGAATGCTCGGTTACGTACAAAACTACGCAGTTCCAGGCTCTGCGCTGCCTTTTTTATTACGAAAAAAATTACTTTGTAATTTAGATTTTCTCAAATTTCAGATGTGATATGCTGATATATTTTCAGGAGTTCTAGGCTTGTTTTTGGTCTTAAACGATAGCGAATGCTTGGTTACGTACAAAAACACGCAGTTCCAGGCTCTGCGCTGCCTTTTTTATTACGAAAAAATTTACTCTGAAATTTAGATTTTCTCGAACATCAGCTGTGATATGCTGATATATTTTCAAGAGTTCTAGGCTTATTTTTGGTCTTAAATGATAGCTCATGCTTAGCTTAGAGCAAAAACTTGGAATTCACATCTCGGTGCTGCCTTTTTTATTACGAAAAAATTTTACTCTAAAAATTTCAATTTTCTCAAACTTCAGGTGTGATATGCTGAGATATTTTCAGGAGTTCTAGGATTGTTTTTAGTCTTTAATGATAGATCATGCTTAGATTAGTTCAAAACCGCGGAGTTCTCGTCTCTGTGCAGCCTTTTTTGTAACGAAAAAAATTAACTCTGAAATTTCGATTTTCTCAAATTTTAGGTGTGATATGCTGATATATTTTCAGGTGTTCTTGGCTTGTGATTGGTCTCAAATGATAGCTGAAGCTTGGTTTCATTTAAAACCGCGGAGTTCCTGTCTCTGTGCTGCCTTTTTTATTACGAAAAAATTTTAATCTGAAAATTTAAAATTTCTCAAATTTCAGGTGTGATATGCTGATATATTTTTAAGAGTTCTTGGCTTGTTATTGGTCTCAAATGATAGCTCAAGCTTGGTTTCGTACAAAACCTCGGAGTTCCCGTCTCTGTGCTGCCTTTTTTATTACGAAAAAATTTTACTCTGAAAATTTAAATTTTCTCAAATTTCAGGTGCGATATGCTGATATATTTTCAGGAGTTCTAGGCTTGCTTTTAGTCTTAAATGATAGCTAATGCTTAGATTAGTTCAAAACCGTTGAGTTCCCGTCTCCGTGCTGCCTTTTTTGTAAAGAAAAAAATTAACTCTGAAATTTCGATTTTCTCAAAATTTAGGTGTGATATGCTGATATATTTTCAGGAGTTCTTGGTTTACGTCTCAAATAATAGCTCGTGCTTAGATTAGTTCAAAACCGTTGAGTTCCCGCCTCTGTGCTGCCTTTTTTGTAAAGAAAAAAATTAACTCTGAAATTTCGATTTTCTCAAATTTTAAGTGTGATTTGCTGATATATTTTCAGGAGTTCTTGGCTTATTATTGGTCTTAAATGATAGCACAAGCTTGGTTTCGTCGAAAATCGCGAAGTTCCCGTCTCTGTGCTGCCTTTTTTATTACCAAAAAATTTTTATTCTGAAAATTTAAGTTTTCTCAAATTTCAGGTGTGATATGCTGATATATTTTCAGGAGTTCTAGGCTTGCTTTTGGTCTTAAACGATAGCGAATGCTCGGTTACGTACAAAACCACGCAGTTCCAGGCTCTATGCTGCCTTTTTTATTACGAAAAAAATTACTCTGTAATTTAGATTTTCTCAAATTTCAGGTGTGATATGCTGATATATTTTCAGGAGTTCTAGGCTTGTTTGTGGTCTTAAACGATAGCGAATGCTTGGTTACGTACAAAACCACGCAGTTCCAGGCTCTGCGCTGCCTTTTTTATTACGAAAAAATTTACTCTGAAATTTAGATTTTCGCGAATATCAGGTGTGATATGCTGATATATTTTCAAGAGTTCTAGGCTTATTTTTGGTTTTAAATGATAGCTCATGCTTAGCTTAGTGCAAAAACCTGGAGTTCACACCTCGGTGCTGCCTTTTTTATTACGAAAAAAATTACTCTGTAATTTAGATTTTCTCAAATTTCAGGTGTGATATGCTGATATATTTTCAGGAGTTCTAGGCTTGTTTTTGGTCTTAAACGATAGCGAATGCTTGGTTACGTACAAAACCACGCAGTTCCAGGCTCTGCGCTGCCTTTTTTATTACAAAAAAATTTACTCTGAAATTTAGATTTTCTCGAACATCAGGTGTGATATGCTGATATATTTTCAAGAGTTCTAGGCTTATTTTTGGTTTTAAATGATAGCTCATGCTTAGCTTAGTGCAAAAACCCGGAGTTCACATCTCGGTGCTGCCTTTTTTATTACGAAAAAATTTTACTCTAAAAAATTTCAATTTTCTCAAACTTCAGGTGTGATATGCTGAGATATTTTCAGGAGTTCTAGGATTGTTTTTAGTCTTAAATGATAGATCATGCTTAGATTAGTTCAAAACCGCGGAGTTCTTGTCTCTGTGCAGCCTTTTTTGTAACGAAAAAAATTAATTCTTAAATTTCGATTTTCTCAAATTTTAGGTGTGATATGCTGATATATTTTCAGGAGTTCTTGGTTTGTGATTGGCCTCAAATGATAGCTCAAGCTTGGTTTCGTTCAAAACCGCGGAGTTCCTGTCTCTGTGCTTCCTTTTTTATTACGAAAAAATTTTAATCTGAAAATTTAAAATTTCTCAAATTTCAGGTGTGATATGCTGATATATTTTTAAGAGTTCTTGGCTTGTTATTGGTCTCAAATGATAGCTCAAGCTTGGTTTCGTACAAAACTTTGGAGATCCCGTCTCTGTGCTGCCTTTTTTGTAAAGGAAAAAATTAACTCTGAAATTTCGATTTTCTCAAACTTTATGTGTGATATGCTGATATATTTTCAGGAGTTCTTGGCTTGCTATTGGTCGCAAATGATAGCTCATGCTTAAATTAGTTCAAAACCTAGGAGTTCCTGTCTCTGCGCTGCCTTTTTTGTAAAGAAAAAAATTAACTCTAAAATTTCGATTTTCTCAAACTTTAGATGTGATATGCTGATATAGTTTCAGGAGTTCTTGGCTTGCTATTGACCTCAAATGATAGCTCATGCTTAAATTAGTTCAAAACCGCGGAGTTCCCGTCTCTGTGCTGCCTTTTTTGTAAAGAAAAAAATTTACTCTGAAATTTCGATTTTCTTAAACTTTAGGTGTGATATGCTGATATATTTTCAGGAGTTCTTGGCTTGTTATTGGTCTCAAATGATAGCTCATGCTTAAATTAGTTCAAAACCGCGGAGTTCCCGTCTCTGCGCTGCCTTTTTTGTAAAGAAAAAAATTAACTCTAAAATTTCGATTTTCTCAAACTTTAGATGTGATATGCTGATATATTTTCAGGAGCTCTTGGCTTGCTATTGGTCTCAAATGATAGCTCATGCTTAAATTAGTTCAAAACCGCGGAGTTCCCGTCTCTGTGCTGCCTTTTTTGTAAAGAAAAAAATTTATTCTGAAATTTCGATTTTCTTAAACTTTAGGTGTGATATGCTGATATATTTTCAGGAGTTCTTGGCTTGTTATTGGTCTCAAATGATAGCTCAAGCTTAGTTTCGTACAAAACCGCGGAGTTCCCGTCTCTGTGCTGCCTTTTTGTAACGAAAAAAATTAACTCTAAAATTTGAATTTTCTCAAATTTCAGGTTTGATATGCTGATACTTTTTCAGGAGTTCTAGACTTGTTTTTGGTCTTAATTGATATGCTTATGTTCATACAAAGCTACGTCGTAGTCGGCTCTGCGCTGACTTTTTTGATAGGAAAAAATTAACTCCGAAAATTCAATTTTCTCAAATTTCAGGTGTGATATGCTAATATATTTTCAGGAGTTCTTGGCTTATTTTTGGTCTTCAACGATAGCTAATGCTCGGTAACGTAAAAAACCATGCAGTTCTTGGCTCTGCGCTGCCTTTTTTATTACGAAAAAATTTACTCTGAAATATAGATTTTCTCAAACATCGTGATATGCTGATATATTTTCAAAAGTCCGAGGCTTATTTTTGGGCTTAAATGATAGCTCATGCTTAGCTTAGTGCAAAACTGCGAAGTTCCCATCTATGTGCTGCCTTTTTTGTCACGAAAAAATTAACTCTGAAATTTCGATTTTCTCAAATTTAGGTGTGATATGCTGATATATTTTCAGGAGTTCTTGGCTTGCTATTGGTCTCAAATGATAGCTCATGCTTAGATTAGTTCAAAACCGCGGAGTTCCCGTCTCTGTGCTGCCTTTTTTGTAACGAAAAATATTAAATCTGAAATTTCGATTTTCTCAAACTTTAGGTGTGATATGCTGATATATTTTCAGGAGTTCTTGGCTTGTTATTGGTCTTAAATGATAGCACAATCTTGGTTTCGTCGAAAACCGTGAAGTTCCCGTCTCTGTGCTGCCTTTTTTATTACCAAAAAATTTTTATTCTGAAAATTTAAGTTTTCTCAAATTTCAGGTGTGATATACTGATATATTTTCAGGAGTTATTGGCTTGTTATTGGTCTCAAATGATAGCTTAAGCTTGGTTTCGTCCAAAACCACGGAGTTCCTGGCTCTGAGTTTACTTATGTTCTGCGAAAAAATAAGTTTGAAATATCGATTTTCTCATATTTCAGGTGTGATATGCTGATATATTTTCAGGAGTTCTAGGCTTGCTTTTGGTCTTAAACGATAGCGAATGGTCGGTTACGTACAAAACCACGCAGTTCCAGGCTCTGCGCTGCCTTTTTTTTTACGAAAAAAATTACTCTGTAATTTAGATTTTCTCAAATTTCAGGTGTGATATGCTGATATATTTTCAGGAGTTCTAGGCTTGTTTTTGGTCTTAAACGATAGCGAATGCTTGGTTACGTACAAAACCACGCAGTTCCAGGCTCTGCGCTGCCTTTTTTATTACGAAAAAATTTACTCTGAAATTTAGATTTTCTCGAACATCAGCTGTGATATGCTGATATATTTTCAAGAGTTCTAGGCTTATTTTTGGTCTTAAATGATAGCTTATGCTTAGCTTAGTGCAAAAACCCGGAATTCACATCTCGGTGCTGCCTTTTTTATAACGAAAAAATTTTACTCTAAAAATTTCAATTTTCTCAAACTTCAGGTGTGATATGCTGAGATATTTTCAGGAGTTCTAGGATTGTTTTTAGTCTTAAATGATAGATCATGCTTAGATTAACTCAAAACCGCGGAGTTCTTGTCTCTGTGCAGCCTTTTTTGTAACGAAAAAAATTAACTCTGAAATTTCGATTTTCTCAAATTTTAGGTGTGATATGCTGATAAATTTTCAGGAGTTCTTGGCTTGTGATTGGTCTCAAATGATAGCTCAAGCTTGGTTTCGTTCAAAACCGCGGAGTTCCTGTCTCTGTGCTGCCTTTTTTATTACGAAAAAATTTTAATCTGAAAATTTAAAATTTCTCAAATTTCAGGTGTGATATGCTGATATATTTTTAAGAGTTCTTGGCTTGTTATTGGTCTCAAATGATAGCTCAAGCTTGGTTTCGTACAAAACTTCGGAGTTCCCGTCTCTGTGCTGCCTTTTTTATTACGAAAAAATTTTACTCTGAAAATTTAAATTTTCTCAAATTTCAGGTGCGATATGCTGATATATTTTCAGGAGTTCTAGGCTTGCTTTTAGTCTTAAATGATAGCTCATGCTTAGATTAGTTCAAAACCGTTGAGTTTCCGTCTCTGCGCTGCCTTTTTTGTAAAGAAAAAAATTAACTCTGAAATTTCGATTTTCTCAAATTTTAAGTGTGATATGCTGATATATTTTCAGGAGTTCTTGGCTTATTATTGGTCACAAATGATAGCTCAAGCTGGGTTTCGTCTAAAACCGCGGAGTTCCCATCTCTGTGCTGCCTATTTTATTACAAAAAAATTTTACACTGAAAATTTCAATTTTCTTTGACTTCAGGTAACTTTCAGGAGTTTTAGGCTTGTTTTTAGTCTTAAATGATAGCTCATGTTTAGATTAGTTCAAAACCGCGGAGTTCCCGTCTCTGTGCTGCCTTTTTTGTAACGAAAAAAATTAACTCTGAAATTTAGATTTTCTCAAACTTTAGGTGTGATATGCTGATATATTTTCAGGAGTTCTTGGCTTGATATTGGTCTCAAATGATAGCACAAGATTGGTGTCGTCCAAAACCGCGATGTTCCCGTCTCTGTTCTGCCTTTTTTATTACCAAACAAATTTTATTCTAAAAATTTAAGTTTTCTCTAACTTCAGGTGTGATATGCTGATATATTTTCAGGAGTTCTTGGCTTGTTATTGTTCTCAAATGATAGCTCAAGCTTGGTTTCGTCCAAAACCGCGAAGTTCCTGGCTCTGAGTTTACTTATGTTCTGCGAAAAAATAAGTCTGAAATATCGATTTTCTCATAATTCAGGTGTGATATGCTGATATATTTTCAGGAGTTCTAGGCTTGTTTTTGGTCTCAAACGATACCTCATGCTTGGTTACGTACAAAACCGCGTAGTTCCTGGCTCTGAGTGTACTTATGTTCTATGAAAAAAATAAGCCTGAAATTTCGATTTTCTCAAATTTAAGATGTGATATGCTGATATATTTTCAGGAATTTGGGGTTTGTTTTTATTCTCAAACGATAGCTTAAGCTCGGGTACGTACAAAACCACGCAGTTCCTGGCTCTGCGCTGCCTTTTTTTATTACGAAAAAAATTAATCTGTATTTTAGATTTTCTCAAATTTCAGGTGTGATATGCTGATATATTTTCAGGAGTTCCAGGCTTGTTTTTTTTCTTAAATGATAGCTCATGCTTAGATTAGTACAAAACCTCGGAGTTTCCGTCTCTGTGCTGCCTTTTTGTAACGAAGAAACCTCTTACATCTAAAATTTGAATTTTCTCAAACTTCAGGTTTGATATGCTGATATATTTTCAGGAGTTCTAGACTTGTTTTTGGTCTTAATTGATATGCTTATGTTCATACAAAGCTACGTCGTAGTCGTCTCTGCGCTGACTTTTTTGATAAGAAAAATTAACTCCGAAAATTCAATATTCTCAAATTTCAGGTGTGATATACTGATATAGTTTCAGGAGTTATTGGCTTGTTATTGGTCTCAAATGATAGCTTAAGCTTGGCTTCGTCCAAAACCACGGAGTTCCTGGCTCTGAGTTTACTTATGTTCTGCGAAAAAATAAGTTAGAAACATCGATTTTCTCATATTTCAGGTGTGATATGCTGATATATTTTCAGGAGTTCTAGGCTTGCTTTTGGTCTTAAACGATAGCGAATGCTCGGTTACGTACAAAACCACGCAGTTCCAGGCTCTGCGCTGCCTTTTTTATTACGAAAAAAATTACTTTGTAATTTAGATTTTCTCAAATTTCAGGTGTGATATGCTGATATATTTTCAGGAGTTCTAGGCTTGTTTTTGGTCTTAAACGATAGCGAATGCTTGGTTACGTACAAAATCATGCAGTTCCAGGCTCTGCGCTGCCTTTTTTATTACGAAAAAATTTACTCTGAAATTTAGATTTTCTCGAACATCAGCTGTGATATGCTGATATATTTTCAAGAGTTCTAGGCTTATTTTTGGTCTTAAATGATAGCTCATGCTTAGCTTAGTGCAAAAACCCGGAATTCACATCTCGGTGCTGCCTTTTTTATTACGAAAAAATTTTAATCTAAAAATTTCAATTTTCTCAAACTTCAGGTGTGATATGCTGAGATATTTTCAGGAGTTCTAGGATTGTTTTTAGTCTTTAATGATAGATCATGCTTAGATTAGTTCAAAACCGCGGAGTTCTCGTCTCTGTGCAGCCTTTTTTGTAACGAAAAAAATTAACTCTGAAATTTCGATTTTCTCAAATTTTAGGTGTGATATGCTGATATATTTTCAGGAGTTCTTGGCTTGTGATTGGTCTCAAATGATAGCTGAAGCTTGGTTTCGTTTAAAACCGCGGAGTTCCTGTCTCTGTGCTGCCTTTTTTATTACGAAAAAATTTTAATCTGAAAATTTAAAATTTCTCAAATTTCAGGTGTGATATGCTGATATATTTTTAAGAGTTCTTGGCTTGTTATTGGTCTCAAATCATAGCTCAAGCTTGGTTTCGTACAAAACCTCGGAGTTCCCGTCTCTGTGCTGCCTTTTTTATTACGAAAAAATTTTATTCTGAAAATTTAAATTTTCTCAAATTTCAGGTGCGATATGCTGATATATTTTCAGGAGTTCTAGGCTTGCTTTTAGTCTTAAATGATAGCTTATGCTTAGATTAGTTCAAAACCGTTGAGTTCCCGTCTCCGTGCTGCCTTTTTTGTAACGAAAAAAATTAACTCTGAAATTTCGATTTTCTCAAAATTTAGGTGTGATATGCTGATATATTTTCAGGAGTTCTTGGCTTACGTCTCAAATGATAGCTCGTGCTTAGATTAGTTCAAAACCGTTGAGTTCCCGTCTCTGTGCTGCCTTTTTTGTAAAGAAAAAAATTAACTCTGAAATTTCGATTTTCTCAAATTTTAAGTGTGATATGCTGATATATTTTCAGGAGTTCTTGGCTTATTATTGGTCTCAAATGATAGCTCAAGCTGGGTTTCGTCTAAAACCGCGGAGTTCCTATCTCTTTGCTGCCTATTTTATTACGAAAAAATTTTACACTGAAAATTTCAATTTTCTTTAACTTCAGGTAACTTTCAGGAGTTTTAGGCTTGTTTTTAGTCTTAAATGATAGCTCATGTTTAGATTAGTTCAAAACCGCGGAGTTCCCGTCTCTGTGCTGCCTTTTTTGTAACGAAAAAAATTAACTCTGAAATTTAGATTTTCTCAAACTTTTGGTGTGATATGCTGATATATTTTCAGGAGTTCTTGGCTTGATATTGGTCTCAAATGATAGCACAAGATTGGTGTCGTCCAAAACCGCGATGTTCCCGTCTCTGTTCTGCCTTTTTTATTACCAAACAAATTTTATATAAGCATATAGCACATATAATAGGCTTTTTGTATAAGCAAGCGTTTTAATTTTTGTTTAAATATGTGTTTTTTTTTCCTCGGCTTTTATTTTGACAGGAGATTTATTATTCCTAAATTTGATTTTGGAAGATCAAGTCTATTTTCTTGCCGAGTTACCATTCTGCGATTTGGGGCATCTTTAATTTTACGGAAAAATCGGTTGTCTGTAAAGTCGGTTTACTGTCGATAGTTGATGTCCGTGAAGTTAGCATATCAAGTTTCAGCAGATCACTTTTTTATAAGTGTTCTATTAGCATGCACTATAGTTCTACAGTTCCTGATAGGTTTCATGAATAGTTCTGTCGTTTTTACCAAAAAAACATATAGTATGGTTTTTTACAAAATGATATGCTAACTTCACACACCAGCATATCATTTAGTACTAAATCAAACAAAAATTATACCATTGACTCGTCATACACTAATAAAGAGTTCCTGATACCTTAAACACGTTACTTCATGAAATATGCACAAAAAATTTTTTTTTCCTTATTTCTTGATATGCTAACTTCACACCTGCTATGCTGGTGGAAATAATGAAGTCATAGACTTAGTTTTTATCTTAAATGAAAGCTGTTGCTCTGTTATGTACAAAACCGTGGAGTTCTCGGCTCTGCACTGTCTTTGAAGTTAAGTAAAATAATTTACTCTGTAATTTAGATTTTCTCAAATTTCAGGTCTGATATGCTGATATATTTTCAGTAGTTCTAGGCTTGTTTTTGGTCTCAAATGATAGCTCATGCTTAGATTAGTACAAAACCGCGGAGTTCCCGTCTCTGTGCTGCCTTTTTTGTAAAGAAAAAAATTAACTCTGAAATTTCGATTTTCTCAAACTTTATATGTGATATGCTGATATATTTTCAGGAGTTCTTGGCTTGCTATTGGTCTCAAATGATAGCTCATGCTTAAATTAGTTCAAAACCGCGGAGTTTCCGTCTCTGCGCTGCCTTTTTTGTAAAGAAAAAAATTAACTCTAAAATTTCGATTTTCTCAAAGTTTAGATGTGATATGCTGATATATTTTCAGGAGTTCTTGGCTTGCTATTGGTCTCAAATGATAGCTCATGCTTAAATTAGTTCAAAACCGCGGAGATCCCATCTCTGTGCTGCCTTTTTTGTAAAGAAAAAAATTAACTCTGAAATTTCGATTTTCTCAAATTTTATGTGTGATATGCTGATATATTTTCAGGAGTTCTTGGCTTGCTATTGGTCTCAAATGATAGCTCATGCTTAAATTAGTTCAAAACCGCGGAGTTCCCGTCTCTGCGCTGCCTTTTTTGTAAAGAAAAAAATTAACTCTAAAATTTCGATTTTCTCAAACTTTAGATGTGATATGCTGATATATTTTCAGGAGTTCTTGGCTTGCTATTGGTCTCAAATTATAGCTCATGCTTAAATTAGTTCAAAACCGCGGAGATCCCGTCTCTGCGCTGCCTTTTTTGTAAAGAATAAAATTAACTCTAAAATTTCGATTTTCTCAAACTTTAGATGTGATATGCTGATATATTTTCAGGAGTTCTTGGCTTGCTATTGGTCTCAATCGATAGCTCATGCTTAAATTAGTTCAAAACCGCGGAGATCCCGTCTCTGTGCTGCCTTTTTTGTAAAGAAAAAAATTAACTCTGAAATTTCGATTTTCTCAAACTTTATATGTGATATGCTGATATATTTTCAGGAGTTCTTGGCTTGCTATTGGTCTCAAATGATAGCTCATGCTTAAATTAGTTCAAAACCGCGGAGTTTCCGTCTCTGCGCTGCCTTTTTTGTAAAGAAAAAAATTAACTCTAAAATTTCGATTTTCTCAAACTTTAGATGTGATATGCTGATATATTTTCATGAGTTCTTGGCTTGCTATTGGTCTCAAATGATAGCTCATGCTTAGATTAGTACAAAACCGCGGAGTTCCCGTCTCTGTGCTGCCTTTTTTGTAACGAAAAAAATTAACTCTGAAATTTCGATTTTCTCAAACTTTAGATGTGATATGCTGATATATTTTCAGGAGTTCTTGGCTTGCTATTGGTCTCAAATGATAGCTCATGCTTAAATTAGTTCAAACCCGCGGTGATCCCGTCTCTGTGCTGCCTTTTTTGTAAAGAAAAAAATTAACTCTAAAATTTCGATTTTCTCAAACTTTATATGTGATATGCTGATATATTTTCAGGAGTTCTTGGCTTGCTATTGGTCTCAAATGATAGCTCATGCTTAAATTAGTTCAAAACCGCGGAGTTTCCGTCTCTGCGCTGCCTTTTTTGTAAAGAAAAAAATTAACTCTAAAATTTCGATTTTCTCAAACTTTAGATGTGATATGCTGATATATTTTCAGGAGTTCTTGGCTTGCTATTGGTCTCAAATGATAGCTCATGCTTAAATTAGTTCAAAACCGCGGAGATCCCATCTCTGTGCTGCCTTTTTTGTAAAGAAAAAAATTAACTCTGAAATTTCGATTTTCTCAAACTTTATGTGTGATATGCTGATATATTTTCAGGAGTTCTTGGCTTGCTATTGGTCTCAAATGATAGCTCATGCTTAAATTAGTTCAAAACCGCGGAGTTCCCGTCTCTGCGCTGCCTTTTTTGTAAAGAAAAAAATTAACTCTAAAATTTCGATTTTCTCAAATTTTAGATGTGATATGCTGATATAGTTTCAGGAGTTCTTGGCTTGCTATTGGTCTCAAATGATAGCTCATGCTTAAATTAGTTCAAAACCGCGGAGTTCCCGTCTCTGTGCTGCCTTTTTTGTAAAGAAAAAAATTTACTCTGAAATTTCGATTTTCTTAAACTTTAGGTGTGATATGCTGATATATTTTCATGAGTTCTTGGCTTGCTATTGGTCTCAAATGATAGCTCATGCTTAGATTAGTACAAAACCGCGGAGTTCCCGTCTCTGTGCTGCCTTTTTTGTAACGAAAAAAATTAACTCTGAAATTTCGATTTTCTCAAACTTTAGATGTGATATGCTGATATATTTTCAGGAGTTCTTGGCTTGCTATTGGTCTCAAATGATAGCTCATGCTTAAATTAGTTCAAACCCGCGGTGATCCTGTCTCTGTGCTGCCTTTTTTGTAAAGAAAAAAATTAACTCTGAAATTTCGATTTTCTCAAACTTTATATGTGATATGCTGATATATTTTCAGGAGTTCTTGGCTTGCTATTGGTCTCAAATGATAGCTCATGCTTAAATTAGTTCAAAACCGCGGAGTTTCCGTCTCTGCGCTGCCTTTTTTGTAAAGAAAAAAATTAACTCTAAAATTTCGATTTTCTCAAAGTTTAGATGTGATATGCTGATATATTTTCAGGAGTTCTTGGCTTGCTATTGGTCTCAAATGATAGCTTATGCTTAAATTAGTTCAAAACCGCGGAGATCCCATCTCTGTGCTGCCTTTTTTGTAAAGAAAAAAATTAACTCTGAAATTTCGATTTTCTCAAACTTTATGTGTGATATGCTGATATATTTTCAGGAGTTCTTGGCTTGCTATTGGTCTCAAATGATAGCTCATGCTTAAATTAGTTCAAAACCGCGGAGTTCCCGTCTCTGCGCTGCCTTTTTTGTAAAGAAAAAAATTAACTCTAAAATTTCGATTTTCTCAAACTTTAGATGTGATATGCTGATATAGTTTCAGGAGTTCTTGGCTTGCTATTGGTCTCAAATGATAGCTCATGCTTAAATTAGTTCAAAACCGCGGAGTTCCCGTCTCTGTGCTGCCTTTTTTGTAAAGAAAAAAATTTACTCTGAAATTTCGATTTTCTTAAACTTTAGGTGTGATATGCTGATATATTTTCAAGAGTTCTTGGCTTGTTATTGGTCTCAAATGATAGCTCATGCTTAAATTAGTTCAAAACCGCGGAGTTCCCGTCTCTGCGCTGCCTTTTTTGTAAAGAAAAAAATTAACTCTAAAATTTCGATTTTCTCAAACTTTAGATGTGATATGCTGATATATTTTCAGGAGCTCTTGGCTTGCTATTGGTCTCAAATGATAGCTCATGCTTAAATTAGTTCAAAACCGCGGAGTTCCCGTCTCTGTGCTGCCTTTTTTGTAAAGAAAAAAATTTATTCTGAAATTTCGATTTTCTTAAACTTTAGGTGTGATATGCTGATATATTTTCAGGAGTTCTTGGCTTGTTATTGGTCTCAAATGATAGCTCAAGCTTAGTTTCGTACAAAACCGCGGAGTTCCCGTCTCTGTGCTGCCTTTTTGTACGAAAAAAATTAACTCTAAAATTTGAATTTTCTCAAATTTCAGGTTTGATATGCTGATACTTTTTCAGGAGTTCTAGACTTGTTTTTGGTCTTAATTGATATGCTTATGTTCATACATAAAATTTCGATTTTCTCAAACTTTAGATGTGATATGCTGATATATTTTCAGGAGTTCTTGGCTTGCTATTGGTCTCAAATGATAGCTCATGCTTAAATTAGTTCAAAACCGCGGAGTTCCCGTCTCTGCGCTGCCTTTTTTGTAAAGAAAAAAATTAACTCTAAAATTTCGATTTTCTCAAACTTTAGATGTGATATGCTGATATATTTTCAGGAGCTCTTGGCTTGCTATTGGTCTCAAATGATAGCACAAGCTTGGTTTCGTCGAAAACCGCGAAGTTCCCGTCTCTGTGCTGCCTTTTTTATTACCAAAAAATTTTTATTCTGAAAATTTAAGTTTTCTCAAATTTTAGGTGTGATATACTGATATATTTTCAGGAGTTATTGGCTTGTTATTGGTCTCAAATGATAGCTTAAGCTTGGTTTCGTCCAAAACCATGGAGTTCCTGGCTCTGAGTTTACTTATGTTCTGCGAAAAAATAAGTTTGAAATATCGATTTTCTCATATTTCAGGTGTGATATGCTGATATATTTTCAGGAGTTCTAGGCTTGCTTTTGGTCTTAAACGATAGCGAATGCTCGGTTACGTACAAAACCACGCAGTTCCAGGCTCTGCGCTGCCTTTTTTATTACGAAAAAAATTACTCTGTAATTTAGATTTTCTCAAATTTCAGGTGTGATATGCTGATATATTTTCAGGAGTTCTAGGCTTGTTTTTGGTCTTAAACGATAGCGAATGCTTGGTTACGTACAAAACCACGCAGTTCCAGGCTCTGCGCTGCCTTTTTTATTACGAAAAAATTTACTCTGAAATTTAGATTTTCTCGAACATCAGCTGTGATATGCTGATATATTTTCAAGAGTTCTAGGCTTATTTTTGGTCTTAAATGATAGCTCATGCTTAGATTAGTGCAAAAACCCGGAATTCACATCTCGGTGCTGCCTTTTTTATTACGAAAAAATTTTACTCTATAAATTTCAATTTTCTCAAATTTCAGGTGTGATATGCTGAGATATTTTCAGGAGTTCTAGGATTGTTTTTAGTCTTAAATGATAGATCATGCTTAGATTAGTTCAAAACCGCGGAGTTCTTGTCTCTGTGCAGCCTTTTTTGTAACGAAAAAATTATACTCTGAAATTTCGATTTTCTCAAATTTTAGGTGTGATATGCTGATATATTTTCAGGAGTTCTTGGCTTGTGATTGGTCTCAAATGATAGCTCAAGCTTGGTTTCGTTCAAAACCGCGGAGTTCCTGGCTCTGCGCTGCCTTTTTTATTACGAAAAAATTTACTCTGAAATTTAGATTTTCTCGAACATCAGCTGTGATATGCTGATATATTTTCAAGAGTTCTAGGCTTATTTTTGGTCTTAAATGATAGCTCATGCTTAGATTAGTGCAAAAACCCGGAATTCACATCTCGGTGCTGCCTTTTTTATTACGAAAAAATTTTACTCTATAAATTTCAATTTTCTCAAATTTCAGGTGTGATATGCTGAGATATTTTCAGGAGTTCTAGGATTGTTTTTAGTCTTAAATGATAGATCATGCTTAGATTAGTTCAAAACCGCGGAGTTCTTGTCTCTGTGCAGCCTTTTTTGTAACGAAAAAATTATACTCTGAAATTTCGATTTTCTCAAATTTTAGGTGTGATATGCTGATATATTTTCAGGAGTTCTTGGCTTGTGATTGGTCTCAAATGATAGCTCAAGCTTGGTTTCGTTCAAAACCGCGGAGTTCCTGGCTCTGCGCTGCCTTTTTTATTACGAAAAAATTTACTCTGAAATTTAGATTTTCTCAAACATCGTGATATGCTGTTATATTTTCAAAAGTTCTAGGCTTTTTTTTGGGCTTAAATGATAGCTCATGCTTAGCTTAGTGCAAAACTGCGAAGTTCCCGTCTATGTGCTGCCTTTTTTGTAACGAAAAAAATTAACTCTGAAATTTCGATTTTCTCAAACTTTAGGTGTGATATGCTGATATATTTTCAGGAGTTCTTGGCTTGTTATTGGTCTCAAACGATACCTCATGCTTGGTTACGTACAAAACCGCGTAGTTCCTGGCTCTGAGTGTACTTATGTTCTATGAAAAAAATAAGCCTGAAATTTCGATTTTCTCAAATTTAAGATGTGATATGCTAATATATTTTCAGGAATTTGGGGCTTGTTTTTATTCTCAATCGTTAGCTTATACTCGGTTACGTACAAAACCACGCAGTTCCTGGCTCTGCGCTGCCTTTTTTTATTACGAAAAAAATTACCCTGTAATTTAGATTTTCTCAAATTTCAGGTGTGATATGCTGATATATTTTCAGGAGTTCCAGGCTTGTTTTTTTTCTTAAATGATAGCTCCTGCTTAAATTAGTACAAAACCTCGGAGTTTCCGTCTCTGTGCTGCCTTTTTGTAACGAAAAAACCTCTTACCTCTAAAATTTGAATGTTCTCAAACTTCAGGTTTGATATGCTGATATATTTTCAGGAGTTCTAGACTTGTTTTTGGTCTTAATTGATATGCTTAGGTTCATACAAAGCTACGTCGTAGTCGTCTCTGCGCTGACTTTTTTGATAAGAAAAAATAAACTCCGAAAATTCAATATTCTCAAATTTCAGGTGTGATATGCTAATATATTTTCAGGAGTTCTTGGCTTAGTTTTGGTCTTAAACGATAGCTAATGCTCGGTTACGTTCAAAACCACGCAGTTCCAGGCTCTACGCTGCCTTTTTTATTACGAAAAAATTTACTCTGAAATTTAGATTTTCTCGAATATCAGGTGTGATATGCTGATATATTTTCAGGAGTTCTTGGCTTGTGATTGGTCTCAAATGATAGCTCAAGCTTGGTTTCGTTCAAAACCGCGGAGTTCCTGTCTCTGTGCTGCCTTTTTTATTACGAAAAAATTTTTATCTGAAAATTTAAAATTTCTCAAATTTCAGGTGTGATATGCTGATATATTTTTAAGAGTTCTTGGCTTGTTATTGGTCTCAAATGATAGCTCAAGCTTGGTTTCGTACAAAACCTCGGAGTTCCCGTCTCTGTGCTGCCTTTTTTATTACGAAAAAATTTTACTCTGAAAATTTAAATTTTCTCAAATTTCAGGTGCGATATGCTGATATATTTTCAGGAGTTCTAGGCTTGCTTTTAGTCTTAAATGATAGCTCATGCTTAGATTAGTTCAAAACCGTTGAGTTCCCGTCTCCGTGCTGCCTTTTTTGTAACGAAAAAAATTAACTCTTAAATTTCGATTTTCTCAAAATTTAGGTGTGATATGCTGATATATTTTCAGGAGTTCTTGGCTTACTATTGGTCTTCAATGATAGCTCGTGCTTAGATTAGTTCAAAACCGTTGAGTTCCCGTCTCTGTGCTGCCTTTTTTGTAAAGAAAAAAATTAACTCTGAAATTTCGATTTTCTCAAATTTTAAGTGTGATATGCTGATATATTTTCAGGAGTTCTTGGCTTATTATTGGTCTCAAATGATAGCTCAAGCTGGGTTTCGTCTAAAACCGCGGAGTTCCCATCTCTGTGCTGCCTATTTTATTACGAAAAAATTTTACACTGAAAATTTCAATTTTCTTTAACTTCAGGTAACTTTCAGGAGTTTTAGGCTTGTTTTTAGTCTTAAATGATAGCTCATGTTTAGATTAGTTCAAAACCGCGGAGTTCCCGTCTCTGTGCTGCCTTTTTTGTACCGAAAAAAATTAACTCTGAAATTTAGATTTTCTCAAACTTTAGGTGTGATATGCTGATATATTTTCAGGAGTTCTTGGCTTGATATTGGTCTCAAATGATAGCACAAGATTGGTGTCGTCCAAAACCGCGATGTTCCTGTCTCTGTTCTGCCTTTTTTATTACCAAACAAATTTTATTCTAAAAATTTAAGTTTTCTCTAACTTCAGGTGTGATATGCTGATATATTTTCAGGAGTTCTTGGCTTGTTATTGTTCTCAAATGATAGCTCAAGCTTGGTTTCGTCCAAAACCGCGGAGTTCCTGGCTCTGAGTTTACTTATGTTCTGCGAAAAAATAAGTCTGAAATATCGATTTTCTCATATTTCAGGTGTGATATGCTGATATATTTTCAGGAGTTCTAGGCTTGTTTTTGGTCTCAAACGATACCTCATGCTTGGTTACGTACAAAACCGCGTAGTTCCTGGCTCTGAGTGTACTTATGTTCTATGAAAAAAATAAGCCTGAAATTTCGATTTTCTCAAATTTAAGATGTGATATGCTGATATATTTTCAGGAATTTGGGGCTTGTTTTTATTCTCAAACGATAGCTTAAGCTCGGTTACGTACAAAACCACGCAGTTCCTGGCTCTGCGCTGCCTTTTTTTATTACGAAAAAAATTAATCTGTATTTTAGATTTTCTCAAATTTCAGGTGTGATATGCTGATATATTTTCAGGAGTTCCAGGCTTGTTTTTTTTCTTAAATGATAGCTCATGCTTAGATTAGTACAAAACCTCGGAGTTTCCGTCTCTGTGCTGCCTTTTTGTAACGAAGAAACCTCTTACATCTAAAATTTGAATTTTCTCAAACTTCAGGTTTGATATGCTGATATATTTTCAGGAGTTCTAGACTTGTTTTTGGTCTTAATTGATATGCTTATGTTCATACAAAGCTACGTCGTAGTCGTCTCTGCGCTGACTTTTTTGATAAGAAAAATTAACTCCGAAAATTCAATATTCTCAAATTTCAGGTGTGATATACCGATATATTTTCAGGAGTTATTGGCTTGTTGTTGGTCTCAAATGATAGCTTAAGCTTGGTTTCGTCCTAAACCATGGAGTTCCTGGCTCTGAGTTTACTTATGTTCTGCGAAAAAATAAGTTAGAAACATCGATTTTCTCATATTTCAGGTGTGATATGCTGATATATTTTCAGGAGTTCTAGGCTTGCTTTTGGTCTTAAACGATAGCGAATGCTCGGTTACGTACAAAACCACGCAGTTCCAGGCTCTGCGCTGCCTTTTTTATTACGAAAAAAATTACTTTGTAATTTAGATTTTCTCAAATTTCAGGTGTGATATGCTGATATATTTTCAGGAGTTCTAGGCTTGTTTATGGTCTTAAACGATAGCGAATGCTTGGTTACGTACAAAAACACGCAGTTCCAGGCTCTGCGCTGCCTTTTTTATTACGAAAAAATTTACTCTGAAATTTAGATTTTCTCGAACATCAGCTGTGATATGCTGATATATTTTCAAGAGTTCTAGGCTTATTTTTGGTCTTAAATGATAGCTCATGCTTAGATTAGTGCAAAAACCCGGAATTCACATCTCGGTGCTGCCTTTTTTATTACGAAAAAATTTTACTCTATAAATTTCAATTTTCTCAAATTTCAGGTGTGATATGCTGAGATATTTTCAGGAGTTCTAGGATTGTTTTTAGTCTTAAATGATAGATCATGCTTAGATTAGTTCAAAACCGCGGAGTTCTTGTCTCTGTGCAGCCTTTTTTGTAACGAAAAAATTATAATCTGAAATTTCGATTTTCTCAAATTTTAGGTGTGATATGCTGATATATTTTCAGGAGTTCTTGGCTTGTGATTGGTCTCAAATGATAGCTCAAGCTTGGTTTCGTTCAAAACCGCGGAGTTCCTGGCTCTGCGCTGCCTTTTTTATTACGAAAAAATTTACTCTGAAATTTAGATTTTCTCGAACATCAGCTGTGATATGCTGATATATTTTCAAGAGTTCTAGGCTTATTTTTGGTCTTAAATGATAGCTCATGCTTAGATTAGTGCAAAAACCCGGAATTCACATCTCGGTGCTGCCTTTTTTATTACGAAAAAATTTTACTCTATAAATTTCAATTTTCTCAAATTTCAGGTGTGATATGCTGAGATGTTTTCAGGAGTTCTAGGATTGTTTTTAGTCTTAAATGATAGATCATGCTTAGATTAGTTCAAAACCGCGGAGTTCTTGTCTCTGTGCAGCCTTTTTTGTAACGAAAAAATTATACTCTGAAATTTCGATTTTCTCAAATTTTAGGTGTGATATGCTGATATATTTTCAGGAGTTCTTGGCTTGTGATTGGTCTCAAATGATAGCTCAAGCTTGGTTTCGTTCAAAACCGCGGAGTTCCTGGCTCTGCGCTGCCTTTTTTATTACGAAAAAATTTACTCTGAAATTTAGATTTTCTCAAACATCGTGATATGCTGTTATATTTTCAAAAGTTCTAGGCTTTTTTTTGGGCTTAAATGATAGCTCATGCTTAGCTTAGTGCAAAACTGCGAAGTTCCCGTCTATGTGCTGCCTTTTTTGTAACGAAAAAAATTAACTCTGAAATTTCGATTTTCTCAAACTTTAGGTGTGATATGCTGATATATTTTCAGGAGTTCCAGGCTTGTTTTTTTTCTTAAATGATAGCTCCTGCTTAAATTAGTACAAAACCTCGGAGTTTCCGTCTCTGTGCTGCCTTTTTGTAACGAAAAAACCTCTTACCTCTAAAATTTGAATGTTCTCAAACTTCAGGTTTGATATGCTGATATATTTTCAGGAGTTCTAGACTTGTTTTTGGTCTTAATTTATATGCTTAGGTTCATACAAAGCTACGTCGTAGTCGTCTCTGCGCTGACTTTTTTGATAAGAAAAAATAAACTCCGAAAATTCAATATTCTCAAATTTCAGGTGTGATATGCTAATATATTTTCAGGAGTTCTTGGCTTAGTTTTGGTCTTAAACGATAGCGAATGCTTGGTTACGTACAAAACCACGCAGTTCCAGGCTCTGCGCTGCCTTTTTTATTACGAAAAAATTTACTCTGAAATTTAGATTTTCTCGAACATCAGGTGTGATATGCTGATATATTTTCAAGAGTTCTAGGCTTATTTTTGGTTTTAAATGATAGCTCATGCTTAGCTTAGTGCAAAAACCCGGAGTTCACATCTCGGTGCTGCCTTTTTTATTACGAAAAAATTTTACTCTAAAAAATTTCAATTTTCTCAAACTTCAGGTGTGATATGCTGAGATATTTTCAGGAGTTCTAGGATTGTTTTTAGTCTTAAATGATAGATCATGCTTAGATTAGTTCAAAACCGCGGAGTTCTTGTCTCTGTGCAGCCTTTTTTGTAACGAAAAAAATTAATTCTTAAATTTCGATTTTCTCAAATTTTAGGTGTGATATGCTGATATATTTTCAGGAGTTCTTGGTTTGTGATTGGCCTCAAATGATAGCTCAAGCTTGGTTTCGTTCAAAACCGCGGAGTTCCTGTCTCTGTGCTGCCTTTTTTATTACGAAAAAATTTTAATCTGAAAATTTAAAATTTCTCAAATTTCAGGTGTGATATGCTGATATATTTTTAAGAGTTCTTGGCTTGTTATTGGTCTCAAATGATAGCTCAAGCTTGGTTTCGTACAAAACTTTGGAGATCCCGTCTCTGTGCTGCCTTTTTTGTAAAGGAAAAAATTAACTCTGAAATTTCGATTTTCTCAAACTTTATGTGTGATATGCTGATATATTTTCAGGAGTTCTTGGCTTGCTATTGGTCGCAAATGATAGCTCATGCTTAAATTAGTTCAAAACCTAGGAGTTCCTGTCTCTGCGCTGCCTTTTTTGTAAAGAAAAAAATTAACTCTAAAATTTCGATTTTCTCAAACATTAGATGTGATATGCTGATATAGTTTCAGGAGTTCTTGGCTTGCTATTGGTCTCAAATGATAGCTCATGCTTAAATTAGTTCAAAACCGCGGAGTTCCCGTCTCTGTGCTGCCTTTTTTGTAAAGAAAAAAATTTACTCTGAAATTTCGATTTTCTTAAACTTTAGGTGTGATATGCTGATATATTTTCAGGAGTTCTTGGCTTGTTATTGGTCTCAAATGATAGCTCATGCTTAAATTAGTTCAAAACCGCGGAGTTCCCGTCTCTGCGCTGCCTTTTTTGTAGAGAAAAAAATTAACTCTAAAATTTCGATTTTCTCAAACTTTAGATGTGATATGCTGATATATTTTCAGGAGCTCTTGGCTTGCTATTGGTCTCAAATGATAGCTCATGCTTAAATTAGTTCAAAACCGCGGAGTTCCCGTCTCTGTGCTGCCTTTTTTGTAAAGAAAATAATTTATTCTGAAATTTCGATTTTCTTAAACTTTAGGTGTGATATGCTGATATATTTTCAGGAGTTCTTGGCTTGTTATTGGTCTCAAATGATAGCTCAAGCTTAGTTTCGTACAAAACCGCGGAGTTCCCGTCTCTGTGCTGCCTTTTTGTAACGAAAAAAATTAACTCTAAAATTTGAATTTTCTCAAATTTCAGGTTTGATATGCTGATACTTTTTCAGGAGTTCTAGACTTGTTTTTGGTCTTAATTGATATGCTTATGTTCATACAAAGCTACGTCGTAGTCGGCTCTGCGCTGACTTTTTTGATAGGAAAAAATTAACTCCGAAAATTCAATTTTCTCAAATTTCAGGTGTGATATGCTAATATATTTTCAGGAGTTCTTGGCTTATTTTTGGTCTTCAACGATAGCTAATGCTCGGTAACGTAAAAAACCATGCAGTTCTTGGCTCTGCGCTGCCTTTTTTATTACGAAAAAATTTACTCTGAAATATAGATTTTCTCAAACATCGTGATATGCTGATATATTTTCAAAAGTCCGAGGCTTATTTTTGGGCTTAAATGATAGCTCATGCTTAGCTTAGTGCAAAACTGCGAAGTTCCCATCTATGTGCTGCCTTTTTTGTCACGAAAAATTAACTCTGAAATTTCGATTTTCTCAAATTTAGGTGTGATATGCTGATATATTTTCAGGAGTTCTTGGCTTGCTATTGGTCTCAAATGATAGCTCATGCTTAGATTAGTTCAAAACCGCGGAGTTCCCGTCTCTGTGCTGCCTTTTTTGTAACGAAAAAAATTAAATCTGAAATTTCGATTTTCTCAAACTTTAGGTGTGATATGCTGATATATTTTCAGGAGTTCTTGGCTTGTTATTGGTCTTAAATGATAGCTCAAGCTTGGTTTCGTCGAAAACCGTGAAGTTCCCGTCTCTGTGCTGCCTTTTTTATTACCAAAAAATTTTTATTCTGAAAATTTAAGTTTTCTCAAATTTCAGGTGTGATATACTGATATATTTTCAGGAGTTATTGGCTTGTTATTGGTCTCAAATGATAGCTTAAGCTTGGTTTCGTCCAAAACCACGGAGTTCCTGGCTCTGAGTTTACTTATGTTCTGCGAAAAAATAAGTTTGAAATATCGATTTTCTCATATTTCAGGTGTGATATGCTGATATATTTTCAGGAGTTCTAGGCTTGCTTTTGGTCTTAAACGATAGCGAATGGTCGGTTACGTACAAAACCACGCAGTTCCAGGCTCTGCGCTGCCTTTTTTATTACGAAAAAAATTACTCTGTAATTTAGATTTTCTCAAATTTCAGGTGTGATATGCTGATATATTTTCAGGAGTTCTAGGCTTGTTTTTGGTCTTAAACGATAGCGAATGCTTGGTTACGTACAAAACCACGCAGTTCCAGGCTCTGCGCTGCCTTTTTTATTACGAAAAAATTTACTCTGAAATTTAGATTTTCTCGAACATCAGCTGTGATATGCTGATATATTTTCAAGAGTTCTAGGCTTATTTTTGGTCTTAAATGATAGCTCATGCTTAGATTAGTGCAAAAACCCGGAATTCACATCTCGGTGCTGCCTTTTTTATTACGAAAAAATTTTACTCTAAAAATTTCAATTTTCTCAAACTTCAGGTGTGATATGCTGAGATATTTTCAGGAGTTCTAGTATTGTTTTTAGTCTTAAATGATAGATCATGCTTAGATTAGTTCAAAACCGCGGAGTTCTTGTCTCTGTGCAGCCTTTTTTGTAACGAAAAAATTTTACTCTGAAATTTCGATTTTCTCAAATTTTAGGTGTGATATGCTGATATATTTTCAGGAGTTCTTGGCTTGCGATTGGTCTCAAATGATAGCTCAAGCTTGGTTTCGTTCAAAACCGCGGAGTTCCTGGCTCTGCGCTGCCTTTTTTATTACGAAAAAATTTTTATCTGAAAATTTAAAATTTCTCAAATTTCAGGTGTGATATGCTGATATATTTTTAAGAGTTCTTGGCTTGTTATTGGTCTCAAATGATAGCTCAAGCTTGGTTTCGTCCAAAACCATGGAGTTCCTGGCTCTGAGTTTACTTATGTTCTGCGAAAAAATAAGTTTGAAATATCGATTTTCTCATATTTCAGGTGTGATATGCTGATATATTTTCAGGAGTTCTAGGCTTGCTTTTGGTCTTAAACGATAGCGAATGCTCGGTTACGTACAAAACCACGCAGTTCCAGGCTCTGCGCTGCCTTTTTTATTACGAAAAAAATTACTCTGTAATTTAGATTTTCTCAAATTTCAGGTGTGATATGCTGATATATTTTCAGGAGTTCTAGGCTTGTTTTTGGTCTTTAACGATAGCGAATGCTTGGTTACGTACAAAACCACGCAGTTCCAGGTTCTGCGCTGCCTTTTTTATTACGAAAAAATTTACTCTGAAATTTAGATTTTCTCGAACATCAGCTGTGATATGCTGATATATTTTCAAGAGTTCTAGGCTTATTTTTGGTCTTAAATGATAGCTCATGCTTAGATTAGTGCAAAAACCCGGAATTCACATCTCGGTGCTGCCTTTTTTATTACGAAAAAATTTTACTCTAAAAATTTCAATTTTCTCAAACTTCAGGTGTGATATGCTGAGATATTTTCAGGAGTTCTAGTATTGTTTTTATCTTAAATGATAGATCATGCTTAGATTAGTTCAAAACCGCGGAGTTCTTGTCTCTGTGCAGCCTTTTTTGTAACGAAAAAATTTTACTCTGAAATTTCGATTTTCTCAAATTTTAGGTGTGATATGCTGATATATTTTCAGGAGTTCTTGGCTTGCGATTGGTCTCAAATGATAGCTCAAGCTTGGTTTCGTTCAAAACCGCGGAGTTCCTGGCTCTGCGCTGCCTTTTTTATTACGAAAAAATTTTTATCTGAAAATTTAAAATTTCTCAAATTTCAGGTGTGATATGCTGATATATTTTTAAGAGTTCTTGGCTTGTTATTGGTCTCAAATGATAGCTCAAGCTTGGTTTCGTACAAAACCTCGGAGTTCCCGTCTCTGTGCTGCCTTTTTTATTACGAAAAAATTTGACTCTGAAAATTTAAATTTTCTCAAATTTCAGGTGCGATATGCTGATATATTTTCAGGAGTTCTAGGCTTGCTTTTAGTCTTAAATGATAGCTCATGCATAGATTAGTTCAAAACCGTTGAGTTCCCGTCTCCGTGCTGCCTTTTTTGTAACGAAAAAAATTAACTCTGAAATTTCGATTTTCTCAAAATTTAGGTGTGATATGCTGATATATTTTCAGGAGTTCTTGGCTTACTATTGGTCTCAAATGATAGCTCGTGCTTAGATTAGTTCAAAACCGTTGAGTTCCCGTCTCTGTGCTGCCTTTTTTGTAAAGAAAAAAATTAACTCTGAAATTTCGATTTTCTCAAATTTTAAGTGTGATATGCTGATATATTTTCAGGAGTTCTTGGCTTATTATTGGTCTCAAATGATAGCTCAAGCTGGGTTTCGTCTAAAACCGCGGAGTTCCCATCTCTGTGCTGCCTATTTTATTACGAAAAAATTTTACACTGAAAATTTCAATTTTCTTTAACTTCAGGTAACTTTCAGGAGTTTTAGGCTTGTTTTTAGTCTTAAATGATAGCTCATGTTTAGATTAGTTCAAAACCGCGGAGTTCCCGTCTCTGTGCTGCCTTTTTTGTATCGAAAAAAATTAACTCTGAAATTTAGATTTTCTCAAACTTTAGGTGTGATATGCTGATATATTTTCAGGAGTTCTTGGCTTGATATTGGTCTCAAATGATAGCACAAGATTGGTGTCGTCCAAAACCGCGATGTTCCCGTCTCTGTTCTGCCTTTTTTATTACCAAACAAATTTTATTCTAAAAATTTAAGTTTTCTCTAACTTGAGGTGTGATATGCTGATATATTTTCAGGAGTTCTTGGCTTGTTATTGTTCTCAAATGATAGCTCAAGCTTGGTTTCGTCCAAAACCGCGGAGTTCCTGGCTCTGAGTTTACTTATGTTCTGCGAAAAAATAAGTCTGAAATATCGATTTTCTCATATTTCAGGTGTGATATGCTGATATATTTTCAGGAGTTCTAGGCTTGTTTTTGGTCTCAAACGATACCTCATGCTTGGTTACGTACAAAACCGCGTAGTTCCTGGCTCTGAATGTACTTATGTTCTATGAAAAAAATAAGCCTGAAATTTCGATTTTCTCAAATTTAAGATGTGATATGCTGATATATTTTCAGGAATTTGGGGCTTGTTATTATTCTCAAACGATAGCTTAAGCTCGGTTTCGTACAAAACCACGCAGTTCCTGGCTCTGCGCTGCCTTTTTTTATTACGAAAAAAATTAATCTGTATTTTAGATTTTCTCAAATTTCAGGTGTGATATGCTGATATATTTTCAGGAGTTCCAGGCTTGTTTTTTTTCTTAAATGATAGCTTATGCTTAGATTAGTACAAAACCTTGGAGTTTCCGTCTCTGTGCTGCCTTTTTGTAACGAAGAAACCTCTTACATCTAAAATTTGAATTTTCTCAAACTTCAGGTTTGATATGCTGATATATTTTCAGGAGTTCTAGACTTGTTTTTGGTCTTAATTGATATGCTTATGTTCATACAAAGCTACGTCGTAGTCGTCTCTGCGCTGACTTTTTTGATAAGAAAAATTAACTCCGAAAATTCAATATTCTCAAATTTTAGGTGTGATATGCTAATATATTTTCAGGAGTTCTAGGCTTAGTTTTGGTCTTAAACGATAGCTAATGCTCGGTAATGTAAGAAACCATGCAGTTCCTGGCTCTGCGCTGCCTTTTTTATTACGAAAAAATTTACTCTGAAATTTAGGTTTTCTCAAACATCGTGATATGCTGTTATATTTTCAAAAGTTCTAGGCTTATTTTTGGGCTTAAATGATAGCTCATGCTTAGCTTAGTGCAAATCTGCGAAGTTCCCGTCTATGTGCTGCCTTTTTTGTAACGAAAAAAATTAACTCTGAAATTTCGATTTTCTCAAACTTTAGGTGTGATATGCTGATATATTTTCAGGAGTTCTTGGCTTGTTATTGGTCTCAAACGATACCTCATGCTTGGTTACGTACAAAACCGCGTAGTTCCTGGCTCTGAGTGTACTTATGTTCTATGAAAAAAATAAGCCTGAAATTTCGATTTTCTCAAATTTAAGATGTGATATGCTAATATATTTTCAGGAATTTGGGGCTTGTTTTTATTCTCAATCGTTAGCTTATACTCGGTTACGTACAAAACTACGCAGTTCCTGGCTCTGCGCTGCCTTTTTTTATTACGAAAAAAATTACCCTGTAATTTAGATTTTCTCAAATTTCAGGTGTGATATGCTGATATATTTTCAGGAGTTCCAGGCTTGTTTTTTTTCTTAAATGATAGCTCCTGCTTAAATTAGTACAAAACCTCGGAGTTTCCGTCTCTGCGCTGCCTTTTTGTAACGAAAAAACCTCTTACCTCTAAAATTTGAATGTTCTCAAACTTCAGGTTTGATATGCTGATATATTTTCAGGAGTTCTAGACTTGTTTTTGGTCTTAATTGATATGCTTAGGTTCATACAAAGCTACGTCGTAGTCGTCTCTGCGCTGACTTTTTTGATAAGAAAAAATAAACTCCTAAAATTCAATATTCTCAAATTTCAGGTGTGATATGCTAATATATTTTCAGGAGTTCTTGGCTTAGTTTTGGTCTTAAACGATAGCTAATGCTCGGTTACGTACAAAACCACGCAGTTCCAGGCTCTACGCTGCCTTTCTTATTACGAAAAAATTATCTCTGAAATTTAGATTTTCTCGAACATCAGGTGTGGATATGCTGATATATTTTCAAGAGTTCTAGGCTTATTTTTGGTCTTAAATGATAGCTCGTGCTTAGCTTAGTGCAAAAACCCGGAGTTCAAATCTCGGTGCTGCCTTTTTTGTAACGAAAATAATTAACTCTGAAATTTCGATTTTCTCAAACTTTAGGTGTGATATGCTGATATATTAACAGGAGTTCTTGGCTTGTGATTGGTCTCAAATGATAGCTCAAGCTTGGTTTCGTTCAAAACCGCGGAGTTCCCGTCTCTGTGCTGCCTTTTTTATTACGAAAAGATTTTAATCTGAAAATTTAAATTTTCTCAAACTTCAGGTGTGGTTTTGGGACTCGGGGTATGTCCTTAAACTACGTCCGGACTTGGGTATGTCCTTAAACTATGCCAAAAAGAGAGGTATGGGCACTGCGAATGGCATCTCGCTTAGTGTGGTAGGGCACGTTCAGTGAATGTCATCTCGCTCAAATCTGGAGCAGAGCCCGACTGGGGAAGTACCTCCACCTTACAGAAAACCACAGCCAAATAGCACTAGACCCTACTCATAGTGTTGTGTTCCTGCTGGTGAGTAAGGTTGCCAAAGAGCTCAAAGAGGACCCAGTGTGTTGACTATGAGGGACCCTCTTGTTCCTTTAGCCGTCAACACAGTGAATCCTCCTTTTTGTAAAGGGTCGGCAACGCGCATGTGACTCCTGTGGAGTTACAGGCGTCCATAGGTTACGGTAGCTGCTTACCATCAGGCAGGCCGTATGCTTGTTTGCCACCGTCGTAGTATAAAAAAAAAAAAAAAATGCTGATATATTTTCAGGAGTTCTTGGCTTGTAATTGGTCTCAAATGATAGCTCAAGCTTGGTTTCGTACAAAACCGCGATGTTCCCGTCTCTGTGCTGCCTTTTTTATTACGAAAAAAATTTATTCTGAAAATTTAAATTTTCTCAAATTTCAGGTGTGATATGCTGATATATTTTCAGGAGTTCTAGGCTTGCTTTCAGTCTTAAATGATAGCTCATGCTTAGATTAGTTCAAAACCGTTGAGTTCCCGTCTCTGTGCTGCCTTTTTTGTAACGAAAAAAATTAACTCTGAAATTTCGATTTTCACAAAATTTAGGTGTGATATGCTGATATATTTTCAGGAGTTCTTGGCTTACTATTGGTCTCAAATGATAACTCGTGCTTAGACTAGTTCAAAACCGCGGAGTTAACGTCTCTGTGCAGCCTTTTTTGTAAAGAAAAAAATTAACTCTGAAATTTCGATTTTCTCAAACTTTAGGTGTGATGTGCTGATATATTTTCAGGAGTTCTTGGCTTGCTTTTGGTCTCAAATGATAGCACGAGCTTGGTTTCGTCGAAAACCGCGAAGTTCCCGACTCTGCGCTGCCTTTTTTATTAGCAAAACATTTTTATTCTGAAAATTTAAGTTTTCTCAAATTTCAGGTGTGATATACTGATATATTTTCAGGAGTTATTGGCTTGTTATTGGTCTCAAATGATAGCTCGTGCTTAGTTTAGTTCAAAACCGTTGAGTTCTCGTCTCTGCGCTGCCTTTTTTGTAAAGAAAAAAAATAACTCTGAAATTTCGATTTTCTCAAATTTTAAGTGTGATATGCTGATATACTTTCAGGAGTTCTTGGCTTATTATTGGTCTCAAATGATAGCTCAAGCTGGGTTTCGTCTAAAACCGCGGAGTTCCCATCTCTGTGCTGCCTATTTTATTACGAAAAAATTTTACACTGAAAATTTCAATTTTCTTTAACTTCAGGTAACTTTCAGGAGTTTTAGGCTTGTTTTTAGTCTTAAATGATAGCTCATGTTTAGATTAGTTCAAAACCGCGGAATTCCCGTCTCTGTGCTGCCTTTTTTGTAACGAAAAAAATTAACTCTGAAATTTAGATTTTCTCAAATTTTAGGTGTGATATGCTGATATATTTTCAGGAGTTCTTGGCTTGATATTGGTCTCAAATGATAGCACAAGATTGGTGTCGTCCAAAACCGCGATGTTCCCGTCTCTGTTCTGCCTTTTTTATTACCAAACAAATTTTATTCTAAAAATTTAAGTTTTCTCTAACTTCAGGTGTGATATGCTGATATATTTTCAGGAGTTCTTGGCTTGTTATTGTTCTCAAATGATAGCTCAAGCTTGGTTTCGTCCAAAACCGCGGAGTTCCTGGCTCTGAGTTTACTTATGTTCTGCGAAAAAATAAGTCTGAAATATCGATTTTCTCATATTTCAGGTGTGATATGCTGATATATTTTCAGGAGTTCTAGGCTTGTTTTTGGTCTCAAACGATACCTCATGCTTGGTTACGTACAAAACCGCGTAGTTCCTGGCTCTGAGTGTACTTATGTTCTATGAAAAAAATAAGCCTGAAATTTCGATTTTCTCAAATTTAAGATGTGATATGCTGATATATTCTCAGGAATTTGGGGTTGTTTTTATTCTCAAACGATAGCTTAAGCTCGGTTACGTACAAAACCACGCAGTTCCTGGCTCTGCGCTGCCTTTTTTTATTACGAAAAAAATTAATCTGTATTTTAGATTTTCTCAAATTTCAGGTGTGATATGCTGATATATTTTCAGGAGTTCCAGGCTTGTTTTTTTTCTTAAATGATAGCTCATGCTTAGATTAGTACAAAACCTCGGAGTTTCCATCTCTGTGCTGCCGTTTTGTAACGAAGAAACCTCTTACATCTAAAATTTGAATTTTCTCAAACTTCAGGTTTGATATGCTGATATATTTTCAGAAGTTCTAGACTTGTTTTTGGTCTTAATTGATATGCTTATGTTCATACAAAGCTACGTCGTAGTCGTCTCTGCGCTGACTTTTTTGATAAGAAAAATTAACTCCGAAAATTCAATATTCTCAAATTTTAGGTGTGATATACTAATATATTTTCAGGAGTTCTAGGCTTAGTTTTGGTCTTAAACGATAGCTAATGCTCGGTAATGTAAGAAACCATGCAGTTCCTGGCTCTGCGCTGCCTTTTTTATTACGAAAAAATTTACTCTGAAATTTAGATTTTCTCAAACATCGTGATATGCTGTTATATTTTCAAAAGTTCTAGGCTTATTTTTGGGCTTAAATGATAGCTCATGCTTAGCTTAGTGCAAAACTGCGAAGTTCCCGTCTATGTGCTGCCTTTTTTGTAACGAAAAAAATTAACTCTGAAATTTCGATTTTCTCAAACTTTAGGTGTGATATGCTGATATATTTTCAGGAGTTCTTGGCTTGTTATTGGTCTCAAACGATACCTCATGCTTGGTTACGTACAAAACCGCGTAGTTCCTGGCTCTGAGTGTACTTATGTTCTATGAAAAAAATAAGCCTGAAATTTCGATTTTCTCAAATTTAAGATGTGATATGCTAATATATTTTCAGGAATTTGGGGCTTGTTTTTATTCTCAAACGTTAGCTTATACTTGGTTACGTACAAAACCACGCAGTTCCTGGCTCTGCGCTGCCTTTTTTTATTACGAAAAAAATTACCCTGTAATTTAGATTTTCTCAAATTTCAGGTGTGATATGCTGATATATTTTCAGGAGTTCCAGGCTTGTTTTTTTCTTAAATGATAGCTCCTGCTTAAATTAGTACAAAACCTCGGAGTTTCCGTCTCTGTGCTGCCTTTTTGTAACGAAAAAACCTCTTACCTCTAAAATTTGAATTTTCTCAAACTTCAGGTTTGATATGCTGATATATTTTCAGGAGTTCTAGACTTGTTTTTGGTCTTAATTGATATGCTTATGTTCATACAAAGCTACGTCGTAGTCGTCTCTGCGCTGACTTTTTTGATAAGAAAAAATTAACTCCGAAAATTCAATTTTCTCAAATTTCAGGTGTGATATGCTAATATATTTTCAGGAGTTCTTGGCTTATTTTTGGTCTTCAACGATAGCTTATGCTCGGTAACGTAAAAAACCATGCAGTTATTGGCTCTGCGCTGCCTTTTTTATTACGAAAAAATTTACTCTGAAATATAGATTTTCTCAAACATCGTGATATGCTGATATATTTTCAAAAGTCCGAGGCTTATTTTTGGGTTTAAATGATAGCTCATGCTTAGCTTAGTGCAAAACTGCGAAGTTCCCGTTTGAATATCGTTTGAATATCGAAAGTTTGAAATATCGATTTTACCATATTTCAGGTGTGATATACTGATATATTTTCAGGAGTTCTAGGCTTGCTTTTGCTCTTTAACGATAGCGAATGCTCGGTTCCGTACAAAACCTCGCAGTTCCAGGCTCTGCGCTGCCTTTTTTATTACGAAAAAAATTACTCTGTAATTTAGATTTTCTCAAATTTCAGGTGTGATATGCTGATATATTTTCAGGAGTTCTAGGCTTGTTTTTGGTCTTAAACGATAGCGAATGCTTGGTTACGTACAAAACCACGCAGCTCCAGGCTCTGCGCTGCCTTTTTTATTACGAAAAAATTTACTCTGAAATTTAGATTTTCTCGAACATCAGCTGTGATATGCTGATATATTTTCAAGAGTTCTAGGCTTATTTTTGGTCTTAAATGATAGCTTATGCTTAGCTTAGTGCAAAAACCCGGAAATCACATCTCGGTGCTGCCTTTTTTATTACGAAAAAATTTTACTCTAAAAATTTCAATTTTCTCAAATTTCAGGTGTGATATGCTGAGATATTTTCAGGAGTTCTAGGATTGTTTTTAGTCTTAAATGATAGATCATGCTTAGATTAGTTCAAAACCGCGGAGTTCTTGTCTCTGTGCAGCCTTTTTTGTAACGAAAAAAATTAACTCTTAAATTTCGATTTTCTCAAATTTTAGGTGTGATATGCTGATATATTTTCAGGAGTTCTTGGCTTGTGATTGGTCTCAAATGATAGCTCAAGCTTGGTTCCGTTCAAAACCGCGGAGTTCCTGTCTCTGTGCTGCCTTTTTTATTACGAAAAAATTTTAATCTGAAAATTTAAAATTTCTCAAATTTCAGGTGTGATATGCTGATATATTTTTAAGAGATCTTGGCTTGTAATTGGTCTCAAATGATAGCTCAAGCTTGGTTTCGTACAAAACCTCGGAGTTCCCGTCTCTGTGCTGCCTTTTTTATTACGAAAAAATTTTATTCTGAAAATTTAAATTTTCTCAAATTTCAGGTGCGATATGCTGATATATTTTCAGGAGTTTTAGGCTTGTTTTTAGTCTTAAATGATAGCTCATGTTTAGATTAGTTCAAAACCGTTGAGTTCCCGTCTCTGTGCTGCCTTTTTTGTAAAGAAAAAAATTAACTCTGAAATTTCGATTTTCTCAAATTTTAAGTGTGATATGCTGATATATTTTCAGGAGTTCTTGGCTTATTATTGGTCTCAAATGATAGCTCAAGCTGGGTTTCGTCTAAAACCGCGGCGTTCCCATCACTGTGCTGCCTATTTTATTACGAAAAAATTTTACACTGAAAATTTCAATTTTCTTTAACTTCAGGTAACTTTCAGGAGTTTTAGGCTTGTTTTTAGTCTTAAATGATAGCTCATGTTTAGATTAGTTCAAAACCGCGGAGTTCCCGTCTCTGTACTGCCTTTTTTGTAACGAAAAAAATTAACTCTGAAATTTAGATTTTCTCAAATTTTAGGTGTGATATGCTGATATATTTTCAGGAGTTCTTGGCTTGATATTGGTCTCAAATGATAGCACAAGATTGGTGTCGTCCAAAACCGCGATGTTCCTGTCTCTGTTCTGCCTTTTTTATTACCAAACAAATTTTATTCTAAAAATTTAAGTTTTCTCTAACTTCAGGTGTGATATGCTGATATATTTTCAGGAGTTCTTGGCTTGTTATTGTTCTCAAATGATAGCTCAAGCTTGGTTTCGTCCAAAACCGCGGAGTTCCTGGCTCTGAGTTTACTTATGTTCTGCGAAAAAATAAGTCTGAAATATCGATTTTCTCATATTTCAGGTGTGATATGCTGATATATTTTCAGGAGTTCTAGGCTTGTTTTTGGTCTCAAACGATACCTCATGCTTGGTTACGTACAAAACCGCGTAGTTCCTGGCTCTGAGTGTACTTATGTTCTATGAAAAAAATAAGCCTGAAATTTCGATTTTCTCAAATTTAAGATGTGATATGCTGATATATTTTCAGGAATTTGGGGCTTGTTTTTATTCTCAAACGATAGCTTAAGCTTGGTTACGTACAAAACCACGCAGTTCCTGGCTCTGCGCTGCCTTTTTTTATTACGAAAAAAATTAATCTGTATTTTAGATTTTCTCAAATTTCAGGTGTGATATGCTGATATATTTTCAGGAGTTCCAGGCTTGTTTTTTGTCTTAAATGATAGCTCATGCTTAGATTAGTACAAAACCTCGGAGTTTCCGTCTCTGTGCTGCCTTTTTGTAACGAAGAAACCTCTTACATCTAAAATTTGAATTTTCTCAAACTTCAGGTTTGATATGCTGATATATTTTCAGGAGTTCTAGACTTGTTTTTGGTCTTAATTGATATGCTTATGTTCATACAAAGCTACGTCGTAGTCGTCTCTGCGCTGACTTTTTTAATAAGAAAAATTAACTCCGAAAATTCAATATTCTCAAATTTCAGGTGTGATATACTGATATATTTTCAGGAGTTATTGGCTTGTTATTGGTCTCAAATGATAGCTTAAGCTTGGTTTCGTCCTAAACCACGGAGTTCCTGGCTCTGAGTTTACTTATGTTCTGCGAAAAAATAAGTTAGAAACATCGATTTTCTCATATTTCAGGTGTGATATGCTGATATATTTTCAGGAGTTCTAGGCTTGCTTTTGGTCTTAAACGATAGCGAATGCTCGGTTACGTACAAAACTACGCAGTTCCAGGCTCTGCGCTGCCTTTTTTATTACGAAAAAAATTACTTTGTAATTTAGATTTTCTCAAATTTCAGATGTGATATGCTGATATATTTTCAGGAGTTCTAGGCTTGTTTTTGGTCTTAAACGATAGCGAATGCTTGGTTACGTACAAAAACACGCAGTTCCAGGCTCTGCGCTGCCTTTTTTATTACGAAAAAATTTACTCTGAAATTTAGATTTTCTCGAACATCAGCTGTGATATGCTGATATATTTTCAAGAGTTCTAGGCTTATTTTTGGTCTTAAATGATAGCTCATGCTTAGCTTAGAGCAAAAACTTGGAATTCACATCTCGGTGCTGCCTTTTTTATTACGAAAAAATTTTACTCTAAAAATTTCAATTTTCTCAAACTTCAGGTGTGATATGCTGAGATATTTTCAGGAGTTCTAGGATTGTTTTTAGTCTTTAATGATAGATCATGCTTAGATTAGTTCAAAACCGCGGAGTTCTCGTCTCTGTGCAGCCTTTTTTGTAACGAAAAAAATTAACTCTGAAATTTCGATTTTCTCAAATTTTAGGTGTGATATGCTGATATATTTTCAGGTGTTCTTGGCTTGTGATTGGTCTCAAATGATAGCTGAAGCTTGGTTTCATTTAAAACCGCGGAGTTCCTGTCTCTGTGCTGCCTTTTTTATTACGAAAAAATTTTAATCTGAAAATTTAAAATTTCTCAAATTTCAGGTGTGATATGCTGATATATTTTTAAGAGTTCTTGGCTTGTTATTGGTCTCAAATGATAGCTTAAGCTTGGTTTCGTACAAAACCTCGGAGTTCCCGACTCTGTGCTGCCTTTTTTATTACGAAAAAATTTTACTCTGAAAATTTAAATTTTCTCAAATTTCAGGTGCGATATGCTGATATATTTTCAGGAGTTCTAGGCTTGCTTTTAGTCTTAAATGATAGCTAATGCTTAGATTAGTTCAAAACCGTTGAGTTCCCGTCTCCGTGCTGCCTTTTTTGTAAAGAAAAAAATTAACTCTGAAATTTCGATTTTCTCAAAATTTAGGTGTGATATGCTGATATATTTTCAGGAGTTCTTGGTTTACGTCTCAAATAATAGCTCGTGCTTATATTAGTTCAAAACCGTTGAGTTCCCGCCTCTGTGCTGCCTTTTTTGTAAAGAAAAAAATTAACTCTGAAATTTCGATTTTCTCAAATTTTAAGTGTGATTTGCTGATATATTTTCAGGAGTTCTTGGCTTATTATTGGTCTTAAATGATAGCACAAGCTTGGTTTCGTCGAAAATCGCGAAGTTCCCGTCTCTGTGCTGCCTTTTTTATTACCAAAAAATTTTTATTCTGAAAATTTAAGTTTTCTCAAATTTCAGGTGTGATATGCTAATATATTTTCAGGAGTTCTAGGCTTGCTTTTGGTCTTAAACGATAGCGAATGCTCGGTTACGTACAAAACCACGCAGTTCCAGGCTCTATGCTGCCTTTTTTATTACGAAAAAAATTACTCTGTAATTTAGATTTTCTCAAATTTCAGGTGTGATATGCTGATATATTTTCAGGAGTTCTAGGCTTGTTTGTGGTCTTAAACGATAGCGAATGCTTGGTTACGTACAAAACCACGCAGTTCCAGGCTCTGCGCTGCCTTTTTTATTACGAAAAAATTTACTCTGAAATTTAGATTTTCGCGAATATCAGGTGTGATATGCTGATATATTTTCAAGAGTTCTAGGCTTATTTTTGGTTTTAAATGATAGCTCATGCTTAGCTTAGTGCAAAAACCTGGAGTTCACACCTCGGTGCTGCCTTTTTTATTACGAAAAAAATTACTCTGTAATTTAGATTTTCTCAAATTTCAGGTGTGATATGCTGATATATTTTCAGGAGTTCTAGGCTTGTTTTTGGTCTTAAACGATAGCGAATGCTTGGTTACGTACAAAACCACGCAGTTCCAGGCTCTGCGCTGCCTTTTTTATTACAAAAAAATTTACTCTGAAATTTAGATTTTCTCGAACATCAGGTGTGATATGCTGATATATTTTCAAGAGTTCTAGGCTTATTTTTGGTTTTAAATGATAGCTCATGCTTAGCTTAGTGCAAAAACCCGGAGTTCACATCTCGGTGCTGCCTTTTTTATTACGAAAAAATTTTACTCTAAAAAATTTCAATTTTCTCAAACTTCAGGTGTGATATGCTGAGATATTTTCAGGAGTTCTAGGATTGTTTTTAGTCTTAAATGATAGATCATGCTTAGATTAGTTCAAAACCGCGGAGTTCTTGTCTCTGTGCAGCCTTTTTTGTAACGAAAAAAATTAATTCTTAAATTTCGATTTTCTCAAATTTTAGGTGTGATATGCTGATATATTTTCAGGAGTTCTTGGTTTGTGATTGGCCTCAAATGATAGCTCAAGCTTGGTTTCGTTCAAAACCGCGGAGTTCCTGTCTCTGTGCTGCCTTTTTTATTACGAAAAAATTTTAATCTGAAAATTTAAAATTTCTCAAATTTCAGGTGTGATATGCTGATATATTTTTAAGAGTTCTTGGCTTGTTATTGGTCTCAAATGATAGCTCAAGCTTGGTTTCGTACAAAACTTTGGAGATCCCGTCTCTGTGCTGCCTTTTTTGTAAAGGAAAAAATTAACTCTGAAATTTCGATTTTCTCAAACTTTATGTGTGATATGCTGATATATTTTCAGGAGTTCTTGGCTTGCTATTGGTCGCAAATGATAGCTCATGCTTAAATTAGTTCAAAACCTAGGAGTTCCTGTCTCTGCGCTGCCTTTTTTGTAAAGAAAAAAATTAACTCTAAAATTTCGATTTTCTCAAACTTTAGATGTGATATGCTGATATAGTTTCAGGAGTTCTTGGCTTGCTATTGACCTCAAATGATAGCTCATGCTTAAATTAGTTCAAAACCGCGGAGTTCCCGTCTCTGTGCTGCCTTTTTTGTAAAGAAAAAAATTTACTCTGAAATTTCGATTTTCTTAAACTTTAGGTGTGATATGCTGATATATTTTCAGGAGTTCTTGGCTTGTTATTGGTCTCAAATGATAGCTCATGCTTAAATTAGTTCAAAACCGCGGAGTTCCCGTCTCTGCGCTGCCTTTTTTGTAAAGAAAAAAATTAACTCTAAAATTTCGATTTTCTCAAACTTTAGATGTGATATGCTGATATATTTTCAGGAGCTCTTGGCTTGCTATTGGTCTCAAATGATAGCTCATGCTTAAATTAGTTCAAAACCGCGGAGTTCCCGTCTCTGTGCTGCCTTTTTTGTAAAGAAAAAAATTTATTCTGAAATTTCGATTTTCTTAAACTTTAGGTGTGATATGCTGATATATTTTCAGGAGTTCTTGGCTTGTTATTGGTCTCAAATGATAGCTCAAGCTTAGTTTCGTACAAAACCGCGGAGTTCCCGTCTCTGTGCTGCCTTTTTGTAACGAAAAAAATTAACTCTAAAATTTGAATTTTCTCAAATTTCAGGTTTGATATGCTGATACTTTTTCAGGAGTTCTAGACTTGTTTTTGGTCTTAATTGATATGCTTATGTTCATACAAAGCTACGTCGTAGTCGGCTCTGCGCTGACTTTTTTGATAGGAAAAAATTAACTCCGAAAATTCAATTTTCTCAAATTTCAGGTGTGATATGCTAATATATTTTCAGGAGTTCTTGGCTTATTTTTGGTCTTCAACGATAGCTAATGCTCGGTAACGTAAAAAACCATGCAGTTCTTGGCTCTGCGCTGCCTTTTTTATTACGAAAAAATTTACTCTGAAATATAGATTTTCTCAAACATCGTGATATGCTGATATATTTTCAAAAGTCCGAGGCTTATTTTTGGGCTTAAATGATAGCTCATGCTTAGCTTAGTGCAAAACTGCGAAGTTCCCATCTATGTGCTGCCTTTTTTGTCACGAAAAAATTAACTCTGAAATTTCGATTTTCTCAAATTTAGGTGTGATATGCTGATATATTTTCAGGAGTTCTTGGCTTGCTATTGGTCTCAAATGATAGCTCATGCTTAGATTAGTTCAAAACCGCGGAGTTCCCGTCTCTGTGCTGCCTTTTTTGTAACGAAAAAAATTAAATCTGAAATTTCGATTTTCTCAAACTTTAGGTGTGATATGCTGATATATTTTCAGGAGTTCTTGGCTTGTTATTGGTCTTAAATGATAGCACAAGCTTGGTTTCGTCGAAAACCGTGAAGTTCCCGTCTCTGTGCTGCCTTTTTTATTACCAAAAAATTTTTATTCTGAAAATTTAAGTTTTCTCAAATTTCAGGTGTGATATACTGATATATTTTCAGGAGTTATTGGCTTGTTATTGGTCTCAAATGATAGCTTAAGCTTGGTTTCGTCCAAAACCACGGAGTTCCTGGCTCTGAGTTTACTTATGTTCTGCGAAAAAATAAGTTTGAAATATCGATTTTCTCATATTTCAGGTGTGATATGCTGATATATTTTCAGGAGTTCTAGGCTTGCTTTTGGTATTAAACGATAGCGAATGGTCGGTTACGTACAAAACCACGCAGTTCCAGGCTCTGCGCTGCCTTTTTTATTACGAAAAAAATTACTCTGTAATTTAGATTTTCTCAAATTTCAGGTGTGATATGCTGATATATTTTCAGGAGTTCTAGGCTTGTTTTTGGTCTTAAACGATAGCGAATGCTTGGTTACGTACAAAACCACGCAGTTCCAGGCTCTGCGCTGCCTTTTTTATTACGAAAAAATTTACTCTGAAATTTAGATTTTCTCGAACATCAGCTGTGATATGCTGATATATTTTCAAGAGTTCTAGGCTTATTTTTGGTCTTAAATGATAGCTTATGCTTAGCTTAGTGCAAAAACCCGGAATTCACATCTCGGTGCTGCCTTTTTTATTACGAAAAAATTTTACTCTAAAAATTTCAATTTTCTCAAACTTCAGGTGTGATATGCTGAGATATTTTCAGGAGTTCTAGGATTGTTTTTAGTCTTAAATGATAGATCATGCTTAGATTAACTCAAAACCGCGGAGTTCTTGTCTCTGTGCAGCCTTTTTTGTAACGAAAAAAATTAACTCTGAAATTTCGATTTTCTCAAATTTTAGGTGTGATATGCTGATAAATTTTCAGGAGTTCTTGGCTTGTGATTGGTCTCAAATGATAGCTCAAGCTTGGTTTCGTTCAAAACCGCGGAGTTCCTGTCTCTGTGCTGCCTTTTTTATTACGAAAAAATTTTAATCTGAAAATTTAAAATTTCTCAAATTTCAGGTGTGATATGCTGATATATTTTTAAGAGTTCTTGGCTTGTTATTGGTCTCAAATGATAGCTCAAGCTTGGTTTCGTACAAAACTTCGGAGTTCCCGTCTCTGTGCTGCCTTTTTTATTACGAAAAAATTTTACTCTGAAAATTTAAATTTTCTCAAATTTCAGGTGCGATATGCTGATATATTTTCAGGAGTTCTAGGCTTGCTTTTAGTCTTAAATGATAGCTCATGCTTAGATTAGTTCAAAACCGTTGAGTTTCCGTCTCTGCGCTGCCTTTTTTGTAAAGAAAAAAATTAACTCTGAAATTTCGATTTTCTCAAATTTTAAGTGTGATATGCTGATATATTTTCAGGAGTTCTTGGCTTATTATTGGTCACAAATGATAGCTCAAGCTGGGTTTCGTCTAAAACCGCGGAGTTCCCATCTCTGTGCTGCCTATTTTATTACAAAAAAATTTTACACTGAAAATTTCAATTTTCTTTGACTTCAGGTAACTTTCAGGAGTTTTAGGCTTGTTTTTAGTCTTAAATGATAGCTCATGTTTAGATTAGTTCAAAACCGCGGAGTTCCCGTCTCTGTGCTGCCTTTTTTGTAACGAAAAAAATTAACTCTGAAATTTAGATTTTCTCAAACTTTAGGTGTGATATGCTGATATATTTTCAGGAGTTCTTGGCTTGATATTGGTCTCAAATGATAGCACAAGATTGGTGTCGTCCAAAACCGCGATGTTCCCGTCTCTGTTCTGCCTTTTTTATTACCAAACAAATTTTATTCTAAAAATTTAAGTTTTCTCTAACTTCAGGTGTGATATGCTGATATATTTTCAGGAGTTCTTGGCTTGTTATTGTTCTCAAATGATAGCTCAAGCTTGGTTTCGTCCAAAACCGCGAAGTTCCTGGCTCTGAGTTTACTTATGTTCTGCGAAAAAATAAGTCTGAAATATCGATTTTCTCATAATTCAGGTGTGATATGCTGATATATTTTCAGGAGTTCTAGGCTTGTTTTTGGTCTCAAACGATACCTCATGCTTGGTTACGTACAAAACCGCGTAGTTCCTGGCTCTGAGTGTACTTATGTTCTATGAAAAAAATAAGCCTGAAATTTCGATTTTCTCAAATTTAAGATGTGATATGCTGATATATTTTCAGGAATTTGGGGCTTGTTTTTATTCTCAAACGATAGCTTAAGCTCGGTTACGTACAAAACCACGCAGTTCCTGGCTCTGCGCTGCCTTTTTTTATTACGAAAAAAATTAATCTGTATTTTAGATTTTCTCAAATTTCAGGTGTGATATGCTGATATATTTTCAGGAGTTCCAGGCTTGTTTTTTTTCTTAAATGATAGCTCATGCTTAGATTAGTACAAAACCTCGGAGTTTCCGTCTCTGTGCTGCCTTTTTGTAACGAAGAAACCTCTTACATCTAAAATTTGAATTTTCTCAAACTTCAGGTTTGATATGCTGATATATTTTCAGGAGTTCTAGACTTGTTTTTGGTCTTAATTGATATGCTTATGTTCATACAAAGCTACGTCGTAGTCGTCTCTGCGCTGACTTTTTTGATAAGAAAAATTAACTCCGAAAATTCAATATTCTCAAATTTCAGGTGTGATATACTGATATAGTTTCAGGAGTTATTGGCTTGTTATTGGTCTCAAATGATAGCTTAAGCTTGGCTTCGTCCAAAACCACGGAGTTCCTGGCTCTGAGTTTACTTATGTTCTGCGAAAAAATAAGTTAGAAACATCGATTTTCTCATATTTCAGGTGTGATATGCTGATATATTTTCAGGAGTTCTAGGCTTGCTTTTGGTCTTAAACGATAGCGAATGCTCGGTTACGTACAAAACCACGCAGTTCCAGGCTCTGCGCTGCCTTTTTTATTACGAAAAAAATTACTTTGTAATTTAGATTTTCTCAAATTTCAGGTGTGATATGCTGATATATTTTCAGGAGTTCTAGGCTTGTTTTTGGTCTTAAACGATAGCGAATGCTTGGTTACGTACAAAATCATGCAGTTCCAGGCTCTGCGCTGCCTTTTTTATTACGAAAAAATTTACTCTGAAATTTAGATTTTCTCGAACATCAGCTGTGATATGCTGATATATTTTCAAGAGTTCTAGGCTTATTTTTGGTCTTAAATGATAGCTCATGCTTAGCTTAGTGCAAAAACCCGGAATTCACATCTCGGTGCTGCCTTTTTTATTACGAAAAAATTTTAATCTAAAAATTTCAATTTTCTCAAACTTCAGGTGTGATATGCTGAGATATTTTCAGGAGTTCTAGGATTGTTTTTAGTCTTTAATGATAGATCATGCTTAGATTAGTTCAAAACCGCGGAGTTCTCGTCTCTGTGCAGCCTTTTTTGTAACGAAAAAAATTAACTCTGAAATTTCGATTTTCTCAAATTTTAGGTGTGATATGCTGATATATTTTCAGGAGTTCTTGGCTTGTGATTGGTCTCAAATGATAGCTGAAGCTTGGTTTCGTTTAAAACCGCGGAGTTCCTGTCTCTGTGCTGCCTTTTTTATTACGAAAAAATTTTAATCTGAAAATTTAAAATTTCTCAAATTTCAGGTGTGATATGCTGATATATTTTTAAGAGTTCTTGGCTTGTTATTGGTCTCAAATCATAGCTCAAGCTTGGTTTCGTACAAAACCTCGGAGTTCCCGTCTCTGTGCTGCCTTTTTTATTACGAAAAAATTTTATTCTGAAAATTTAAATTTTCTCAAATTTCAGGTGCGATATGCTGATATATTTTCAGGAGTTCTAGGCTTGCTTTTAGTCTTAAATGATAGCTTATGCTTAGATTAGTTCAAAACCGTTGAGTTCCCGTCTCCGTGCTGCCTTTTTTGTAACGAAAAAAATTAACTCTGAAATTTCGATTTTCTCAAAATTTAGGTGTGATATGCTGATATATTTTCAGGAGTTCTTGGCTTACGTCTCAAATGATAGCTCGTGCTTAGATTAGTTCAAAACCGTTGAGTTCCCGTCTCTGTGCTGCCTTTTTTGTAAAGAAAAAAATTAACTCTGAAATTTCGATTTTCTCAAATTTTAAGTGTGATATGCTGATATATTTTCAGGAGTTCTTGGCTTATTATTGGTCTCAAATGATAGCTCAAGCTGGGTTTCGTCTAAAACCGCGGAGTTCCTATCTCTTTGCTGCCTATTTTATTACGAAAAAATTTTACACTGAAAATTTCAATTTTCTTTAACTTCAGGTAACTTTCAGGAGTTTTAGGCTTGTTTTTAGTCTTAAATGATAGCTCATGTTTAGATTAGTTCAAAACCGCGGAGTTCCCGTCTCTGTGCTGCCTTTTTTGTAACGAAAAAAATTAACTCTGAAATTTAGATTTTCTCAAACTTTTGGTGTGATATGCTGATATATTTTCAGGAGTTCTTGGCTTGATATTGGTCTCAAATGATAGCACAAGATTGGTGTCGTCCAAAACCGCGATGTTCCTGTCTCTGTTCTGCCTTTTTTATTACCAAACAAATTTTATTCTAAAAATTTAAGTTTTCTCTAACTTCAGGTGTGATATGCTGATATATTTTCAGGAGTTCTTGGCTTGTTATTGTTCTCAAATGATAGCTCAAGCTTGGTTTCGTCCAAAACCGCGGAGTTCCTGGCTCTGAGTTTACTTATGTTCTGCGAAAAAATAAGTCTGAAATATCGATTTTCTCATATTTCAGGTGTGATATGCTGATATATTTTCAGGAGTTCTAGGCTTGTTTTTGGTCTCAAACGATACCTCATGCTTGGTTACGTACAAAACCGCGTAGTTCCTGGCTCTGAGTGTACTTATGTTCTATGAAAAAAATAAGCCTGAAATTTCGATTTTCTCAAATTTAAGATGTGATATGCTGATATATTTTCAGGAATTTGGGGCTTGTTTTTATTCTCAAACGATAGCTTAAGCTTGGTTACGTACAAAACCACGCAGTTCCTGGCTCTGCGCTGCCTTTTTTTATTACGAAAAAAATTAATCTGTATTTTAGATTTTCTCAAATTTCAGGTGTGATATGCTGATATATTTTCAGGAGTTCCAGGCTTGTTTTTTGTCTTAAATGATAGCTCATGCTTAGATTAGTACAAAACCTCGGAGTTTCCGTCTCTGTGCTGCCTTTTTGTAACGAAGAAACCTCTTACATCTAAAATTTGAATTTTCTCAAACTTCAGGTTTGATATGCTGATATATTTTCAGGAGTTCTAGACTTGTTTTTGGTCTTAATTGATATGCTTATGTTCATACAAAGCTACGTCGTAGTCGTCTCTGCGCTGACTTTTTTAATAAGAAAAATTAACTCCGAAAATTCAATATTCTCAAATTTCAGGTGTGATATACTGATATATTTTCAGGAGTTATTGGCTTGTTATTGGTCTCAAATGATAGCTTAAGCTTGGTTTCGTCCTAAACCACGGAGTTCCTGGCTCTGAGTTTACTTATGTTCTGCGAAAAAATAAGTTAGAAACATCGATTTTCTCATATTTCAGGTGTGATATGCTGATATATTTTCAGGAGTTCTAGGCTTGCTTTTGGTCTTAAACGATAGCGAATGCTCGGTTACGTACAAAACTACGCAGTTCCAGGCTCTGCGCTGCCTTTTTTATTACGAAAAAAATTACTTTGTAATTTAGATTTTCTCAAATTTCAGATGTGATATGCTGATATATTTTCAGGAGTTCTAGGCTTGTTTTTGGTCTTAAACGATAGCGAATGCTTGGTTACGTACAAAAACACGCAGTTCCAGGCTCTGCGCTGCCTTTTTTATTACGAAAAAATTTACTCTGAAATTTAGATTTTCTCGAACATCAGCTGTGATATGCTGATATATTTTCAAGAGTTCTAGGCTTATTTTTGGTCTTAAATGATAGCTCATGCTTAGCTTAGAGCAAAAACTTGGAATTCACATCTCGGTGCTGCCTTTTTAATTACGAAAAAATTTTACTCTAAAAATTTCAATTTTCTCAAACTTCAGGTGTGATATGCTGAGATATTTTCAGGAGTTCTAGGATTGTTTTTAGTCTTTAATGATAGATCATGCTTAGATTAGTTCAAAACCGCGGAGTTCTCGTCTCTGTGCAGCCTTTTTTGTAACGAAAAAAATTAACTCTGAAATTTCGATTTTCTCAAATTTTAGGTGTGATATGCTGATATATTTTCAGGTGTTCTTGGCTTGTGATTGGTCTCAAATGATAGCTGAAGCTTGGTTTCATTTAAAACCGCGGAGTTCCTGTCTCTGTGCTGCCTTTTTTATTACGAAAAAATTTTAATCTGAAAATTTAAAATTTCTCAAATTTCAGGTGTGATATGCTGATATATTTTTAAGAGTTCTTGGCTTGTTATTGGTCTCAAATGATAGCTCAAGCTTGGTTTCGTACAAAACCTCGGAGTTCCCGTCTCTGTGCTGCCTTTTTTATTACGAAAAAATTTTACTCTGAAAATTTAAATTTTCTCAAATTTCAGGTGCGATATGCTGATATATTTTCAGGAGTTCTAGGCTTGCTTTTAGTCTTAAATGATAGCTAATGCTTAGATTAGTTCAAAACCGTTGAGTTCCCGTCTCCGTGCTGCCTTTTTTGTAAAGAAAAAAATTAACTCTGAAATTTCGATTTTCTCAAAATTTAGGTGTGATATGCTGATATATTTTCAGGAGTTCTTGGTTTACGTCTCAAATAATAGCTCGTGCTTAGATTAGTTCAAAACCGTTGAGTTCCCGCCTCTGTGCTGCCTTTTTTGTAAAGAAAAAAATTAACTCTGAAATTTCGATTTTCTCAAATTTTAAGTGTGATTTGCTGATATATTTTCAGGAGTTCTTGGCTTATTATTGGTCTTAAATGATAGCACAAGCTTGGTTTCGTCGAAAATCGCGAAGTTCCCGTCTCTGTGCTGCCTTTTTTATTACCAAAAAATTTTTATTCTGAAAATTTAAGTTTTCTCAAATTTCAGGTGTGATATGCTGATATATTTTCAGGAGTTCTAGGCTTGCTTTTGGTCTTAAACGATAGCGAATGCTCGGTTACGTACAAAACCACGCAGTTCCAGGCTCTATGCTGCCTTTTTTATTACGAAAAAAATTACTCTGTAATTTAGATTTTCTCAAATTTCAGGTGTGATATGCTGATATATTTTCAGGAGTTCTAGGCTTGTTTGTGGTCTTAAACGATAGCGAATGCTTGGTTACGTACAAAACCACGCAGTTCCAGGCTCTGCGCTGCCTTTTTTATTACGAAAAAATTTACTCTGAAATTTAGATTTTCGCGAATATCAGGTGTGATATGCTGATATATTTTCAAGAGTTCTAGGCTTATTTTTGGTTTTAAATGATAGCTCATGCTTAGCTTAGTGCAAAAACCTGGAGTTCACACCTCGGTGCTGCCTTTTTTATTACGAAAAAAATTACTCTGTAATTTAGATTTTCTCAAATTTCAGGTGTGATATGCTGATATATTTTCAGGAGTTCTAGGCTTGTTTTTGGTCTTAAACGATAGCGAATGCTTGGTTACGTACAAAACCACGCAGTTCCAGGCTCTGCGCTGCCTTTTTTATTACAAAAAAATTTACTCTGAAATTTAGATTTTCTCGAACATCAGGTGTGATATGCTGATATATTTTCAAGAGTTCTAGGCTTATTTTTGGTTTTAAATGATAGCTCATGCTTAGCTTAGTGCAAAAACCCGGAGTTCACATCTCGGTGCTGCCTTTTTTATTACGAAAAAATTTTACTCTAAAAAATTTCAATTTTCTCAAACTTCAGGTGTGATATGCTGAGATATTTTCAGGAGTTCTAGGATTGTTTTTAGTCTTAAATGATAGATCATGCTTAGATTAGTTCAAAACCGCGGAGTTCTTGTCTCTGTGCAGCCTTTTTTGTAACGAAAAAAATTAATTCTTAAATTTCGATTTTCTCAAATTTTAGGTGTGATATGCTGATATATTTTCAGGAGTTCTTGGTTTGTGATTGGCCTCAAATGATAGCTCAAGCTTGGTTTCGTTCAAAACCGCGGAGTTCCTGTCTCTGTGCTGCCTTTTTTATTACGAAAAAATTTTAATCTGAAAATTTAAAATTTCTCAAATTTCAGGTGTGATATGCTGATATATTTTTAAGAGTTCTTGGCTTGTTATTGGTCTCAAATGATAGCTCAAGCTTGGTTTCGTACAAAACTTTGGAGATCCCGTCTCTGTGCTGCCTTTTTTGTAAAGGAAAAAATTAACTCTGAAATTTCGATTTTCTCAAACTTTATGTGTGATATGCTGATATATTTTCAGGAGTTCTTGGCTTGCTATTGGTCGCAAATGATAGCTCATGCTTAAATTAGTTCAAAACCTAGGAGTTCCTGTCTCTGCGCTGCCTTTTTTGTAAAGAAAAAAATTAACTCTAAAATTTCGATTTTCTCAAACTTTAGATGTGATATGCTGATATAGTTTCAGGAGTTCTTGGCTTGCTATTGACCTCAAATGATAGCTCATGCTTAAATTAGTTCAAAACCGCGGAGTTCCCGTCTCTGTGCTGCCTTTTTTGTAAAGAAAAAAATTTACTCTGAAATTTCGATTTTCTTAAACTTTAGGTGTGATATGCTGATATATTTTCAGGAGTTCTTGGCTTGTTATTGGTCTCAAATGATAGCTCATGCTTAAATTAGTTCAAAACCGCGGAGTTCCCGTCTCTGCGCTGCCTTTTTTGTAAAGAAAAAAATTAACTCTAAAATTTCGATTTTCTCAAACTTTAGATGTGATATGCTGATATATTTTCAGGAGCTCTTGGCTTGCTATTGGTCTCAAATGATAGCTCATGCTTAAATTAGTTCAAAACCGCGGAGTTCCCGTCTCTGTGCTGCCTTTTTTGTAAAGAAAAAAATTTATTCTGAAATTTCGATTTTCTTAAACTTTAGGTGTGATATGCTGATATATTTTCAGGAGTTCTTGGCTTGTTATTGGTCTCAAATGATAGCTCAAGCTTAGTTTCGTACAAAACCGCGGAGTTCCCGTCTCTGTGCTGCCTTTTTGTAACGAAAAAAATTAACTCTAAAATTTGAATTTTCTCAAATTTCAGGTTTGATATGCTGATACTTTTTCAGGAGTTCTAGACTTGTTTTTGGTCTTAATTGATATGCTTATGTTCATACAAAGCTACGTCGTAGTCGGCTCTGCGCTGACTTTTTTGATAGGAAAAAATTAACTCCGAAAATTCAATTTTCTCAAATTTCAGGTGTGATATGCTAATATATTTTCAGGAGTTCTTGGCTTATTTTTGGTCTTCAACGATAGCTAATGCTCGGTAACGTAAAAAACCATGCAGTTCTTGGCTCTGCGCTGCCTTTTTTATTACGAAAAAATTTACTCTGAAATATAGATTTTCTCAAACATCGTGATATGCTGATATATTTTCAAAAGTCCGAGGCTTATTTTTGGGCTTAAATGATAGCTCATGCTTAGCTTAGTGCAAAACTGCGAAGTTCCCATCTATGTGCTGCCTTTTTTGTCACGAAAAAATTAACTCTGAAATTTCGATTTTCTCAAATTTAGGTGTGATATGCTGATATATTTTCAGGAGTTCTTGGCTTGCTATTGGTCTCAAATGATAGCTCATGCTTAGATTAGTTCAAAACCGCGGAGTTCCCGTCTCTGTGCTGCCTTTTTTGTAACGAAAAAAATTAAATCTGAAATTTCGATTTTCTCAAACTTTAGGTGTGATATGCTGATATATTTTCAGGAGTTCTTGGCTTGTTATTGGTCTTAAATGATAGCACAATCTTGGTTTCGTCGAAAACCGTGAAGTTCCCGTCTCTGTGCTGCCTTTTTTATTACCAAAAAATTTTTATTCTGAAAATTTAAGTTTTCTCAAATTTCAGGTGTGATATACTGATATATTTTCAGGAGTTATTGGCTTGTTATTGGTCTCAAATGATAGCTTAAGCTTGGTTTCGTCCAAAACCACGGAGTTCCTGGCTCTGAGTTTACTTATGTTCTGCGAAAAAATAAGTTTGAAATATCGATTTTCTCATATTTCAGGTGTGATATGCTGATATATTTTCAGGAGTTCTAGGCTTGCTTTTGGTCTTAAACGATAGCGAATGGTCGGTTACGTACAAAACCACGCAGTTCCAGGCTCTGCGCTGCCTTTTTTTTTACGAAAAAAATTACTCTGTAATTTAGATTTTCTCAAATTTCAGGTGTGATATGCTGATATATTTTCAGGAGTTCTAGGCTTGTTTTTGGTCTTAAACGATAGCGAATGCTTGGTTACGTACAAAACCACGCAGTTCCAGGCTCTGCGCTGCCTTTTTTATTACGAAAAAATTTACTCTGAAATTTAGATTTTCTCGAACATCAGCTGTGATATGCTGATATATTTTCAAGAGTTCTAGGCTTATTTTTGGTCTTAAATGATAGCTTATGCTTAGCTTAGTGCAAAAACCCGGAATTCACATCTCGGTGCTGCCTTTTTTATTACGACAAAATTTTACTCTAAAAATTTCAATTTTCTCAAATTTCAGGTGCGATATGCTGATATATTTTCAGGAGTTCTAGGCTTGCTTTTAGTCTTAAATGATAGCTCATGCTTAGATTAGTTCAAAACCGTTGAGTTCCCGTCTCCGTGCTGCCTTTTTTGTAACGAAAAAAATTAACTCTTAAATTTCGATTTTCTCAAAATTTAGGTGTGATATGCTGATATATTTTCAGGAGTTCTTGGCTTACTATTGGTCTTCAATGATAGCTCGTGCTTAGATTAGTTCAAAACCGTTGAGTTCCCGTCTCTGTGCTGCCTTTTTTGTAAAGAAAAAAATTAACTCTGAAATTTCGATTTTCTCAAATTTTAAGTGTGATATGCTGATATATTTTCAGGAGTTCTTGGCTTATTATTGGTCTCAAATGATAGCTCAAGCTGGGTTTCGTCTAAAACCGCGGAGTTCCCATCTCTGTGCTGCCTATTTTATTACGAAAAAATTTTACACTGAAAATTTCAATTTTCTTTAACTTCAGGTAACTTTCAGGAGTTTTAGGCTTGTTTTTAGTCTTAAATGATAGCTCATGTTTAGATTAGTTCAAAACCGCGGAGTTCCCGTCTCTGTGCTGCCTTTTTTGTACCGAAAAAAATTAACTCTGAAATTTAGATTTTCTCAAACTTTAGGTGTGATATGCTGATATATTTTCAGGAGTTCTTGGCTTGATATTGGTCTCAAATGATAGCACAAGATTGGTGTCGTCCAAAACCGCGATGTTCCTGTCTCTGTTCTGCCTTTTTTATTACCAAACAAATTTTATTCTAAAAATTTAAGTTTTCTCTAACTTCAGGTGTGATATGCTGATATATTTTCAGGAGTTCTTGGCTTGTTATTGTTCTCAAATGATAGCTCAAGCTTGGTTTCGTCCAAAACCGCGGAGTTCCTGGCTCTGAGTTTACTTATGTTCTGCGAAAAAATAAGTCTGAAATATCGATTTTCTCATATTTCAGGTGTGATATGCTGATATATTTTCAGGAGTTCTAGGCTTGTTTTTGGTCTCAAACGATACCTCATGCTTGGTTACGTACAAAACCGCGTAGTTCCTGGCTCTGAGTGTACTTATGTTCTATGAAAAAAATAAGCCTGAAATTTCGATTTTCTCAAATTTAAGATGTGATATGCTGATATATTTTCAGGAATTTGGGGCTTGTTTTTATTCTCAAACGATAGCTTAAGCTCGGTTACGTACAAAACCACGCAGTTCCTGGCTCTGCGCTGCCTTTTTTTATTACGAAAAAAATTAATCTGTATTTTAGATTTTCTCAAATTTCAGGTGTGATATGCTGATATATTTTCAGGAGTTCCAGGCTTGTTTTTTTTCTTAAATGATAGCTCATGCTTAGATTAGTACAAAACCTCGGAGTTTCCGTCTCTGTGCTGCCTTTTTGTAACGAAGAAACCTCTTACATCTAAAATTTGAATTTTCTCAAACTTCAGGTTTGATATGCTGATATATTTTCAGGAGTTCTAGACTTGTTTTTGGTCTTAATTGATATGCTTATGTTCATACAAAGCTACGTCGTAGTCGTCTCTGCGCTGACTTTTTTGATAAGAAAAATTAACTCCGAAAATTCAATATTCTCAAATTTCAGGTGTGATATACCGATATATTTTCAGGAGTTATTGGCTTGTTGTTGGTCTCAAATGATAGCTTAAGCTTGGTTTCGTCCTAAACCATGGAGTTCCTGGCTCTGAGTTTACTTATGTTCTGCGAAAAAATAAGTTAGAAACATCGATTTTCTCATATTTCAGGTGTGATATGCTGATATATTTTCAGGAGTTCTAGGCTTGCTTTTGGTCTTAAACGATAGCGAATGCTCGGTTACGTACAAAACCACGCAGTTCCAGGCTCTGCGCTGCCTTTTTTATTACGAAAAAAATTACTTTGTAATTTAGATTTTCTCAAATTTCAGGTGTGATATGCTGATATATTTTCAGGAGTTCTAGGCTTGTTTATGGTCTTAAACGATAGCGAATGCTTGGTTACGTACAAAAACATGCAGTTCCAGGCTCTGCGCTGCCTTTTTTATTACGAAAAAAATTACTCTGAAATTTAGATTTTCTCGAACATCAGCTGTGATATGCTGATATATTTTCAAGAGTTCTAGGCTTATTTTTGGTCTTAAATGATAGCTCATGCTTAGCTTAGTGCAAAAACTTGGAATTCACATCTCGGTGCTGCCTTTTTTATTACGAAAAAATTTTACTCTAAAAATTTCAATTTTCTCAAACTTCAGGTGTGATATGCTGAGATATTTTCAGGAGTTCTAGGATTGTTTTTAGTCTTTAATGATAGATCATGCTTAGATTAGTTCAAAACCGCGGAGTTCTCGTCTCTGTGCAGCCTTTTTTGTAACGAAAAAAATTAACTCTGAAATTTCGATTTTCTCAAATTTTAGGTGTGATATGCTGATATATTTTCAGGTGTTCTTGGCTTGTGATTGGTCTCAAATGATAGCTGAAGCTTGGTTTCATTTAAAACCGCGGAGTTCCTGTCTCTGTGCTGCCTTTTTTATTACGAAAAAATTTTAATCTGAAAATTTAAAATTTCTCAAATTTCAGGTGTGATATGCTGATATATTTTTAAGAGTTCTTGGCTTGTTATTGGTCTCAAATGATAGCTCAAGCTTGGTTTCGTACAAAACCTCGGAGTTCCCGTCTCTGTGCTGCCTTTTTTATTACGAAAATATTTTACTCTGAAAATTTAAATTTTCTCAAATTTCAGGTGCAATATGCTGATATATTTTCAGGAGTTCTAGGCTTGCTTTTAGTCTTAAATGATAGCTCATGCTTAGATTAGTTCAAAACCGTTGAGTTCCCGTCTCCGTGCTGCCTTTTTTGTAACGAAAAAAATTAACTCTGAAATTTCGATTTTCTCAAAATTTAGGTGTGATATGCTGATATATTTTCAGGAGTTCTTGGCTTACGTCTCAAATGATAGCTCGTGCTTAGATTAGTTCAAAACCGTTGAGTTCCCGCCTCTGTGCTGCCTTTTTTGTAAAGAAAAAAATTAACTCTGAAATTTCGATTTTCTCAAATTTTAAGTGTGATTTGCTGATATATTTTCAGGAGTTCTTGGCTTATTATTGGTCTCAAATGATAGCTCAAGCTGGGTTTCGTCTAAAACCGCGGAGTTCCTATCTCTGTGCTGCCTATTTTATTACGAAAAAATTTTACACTGAAAATTTCAATTTTCTTTAACTTCAGGTAACTTTCAGGAGTTTTAGGCTTGTTTTTAGTCTTAAATGATAGCTCATGTTTAGATTAGTTCAAAACCGCGGAGTTCCCGTCTCTGTGCTGCCTTTTTTGTAACGAAAAAAATTAACTCTGAAATTTAGATTTTCTCAAATTTTAGGTGTGATATGCTGATATATTTTCGTGAGTTCTTGGCTTGATATTGGTCTCAAATGATAGCACAAGATTGGTGTCGTCCAAAACCGCGATGTTCCCGTCTCTGTTCTGCCTTTTTTATTACCAAACAAATTTTATATAAGCATATAGCACATATAATAGGCTTTTTGTATAAGCAAGCGTTTTAATTTTTGTTTAAATATGTGTTTTTTTTCCGCGGCTTTTATTTTGACAGGAGATTTATTATTCCTAAATTTGATTTTGGAAGATCAAGTCTATTTTCTTGCCGAGTTACCATTCTGCGATTTGGGGCATCTTTAATTTTACGGAAAAATCGGTTGTCTGTAAAGTCGGTTTACTGTCGATAGTTGATGTCCGTGAAGTTAGCATATCAAGTTTCAGCAGATCACTTTTTTATAAGTGTTCTATTAGCATGCACTATAGTTCTACAGTTCCTGATAGGTTTCATGAATAGTTCTGTCGTTTTTACCAAAAAAACATATAGTATGGTTTTTTACAAAATGATATGCTAACTTCACACACCAGCATATCATTTAGTACTAAATCAAACAAAAATTATACCATTGACTCGTCATACACTAATAAAGAGTTCCTGATACCTTAAACACGTTACTTCATGAAATATGCACAAAAAATTTTTTTTTCCTTATTCCTTGATATGCTAACTTCACACCTGCTATGCTGGTGGAAATAATGAAGTCATAGACTTAGTTTTTATCTTAAATGAAAGCTGTTGCTCTGTTATGTACAAAACCGTGGAGTTCTCGGCTCTGCACTGTCTTTGAAGTTAAGTAAAATAATTTACTCTGTAATTTAGATTTTCTCAAATTTCAGGTCTGATATGCTGATATATTTTCAGTAGTTCTAGGCTTGTTTTTGGTCTCAAATGATAGCTCATGCTTAGATTAGTACAAAACCGCGGAGTTCCCGTCTCTGTGCTGCCTTTTTTGTAAAGAAAAAAATTAACTCTGAAATTTCGATTTTCTCAAACTTTATATGTGATATGCTGATATATTTTCAGGAGTTCTTGGCTTGCTATTGGTCTCAAATGATAGCTCATGCTTAAATTAGTTCAAAACCGCGGAGTTTCCGTCTCTGCGCTGCCTTTTTTGTAAAGAAAAAAATTAACTCTAAAATTTCGATTTTCTCAAAGTTTAGATGTGATATGCTGATATATTTTCAGGAGTTCTTGGCTTGCTATTGGTCTCAAATGATAGCTCATGCTTAAATTAGTTCAAAACCGCGAAGATCCCATCTCTGTGCTGCCTTTTTTGTAAAGAAAAAAATTAACTCTGAAATTTCGATTTTCTCAAATTTTATGTGTGATATGCTGATATATTTTCAGGAGTTCTTGGCTTGCTATTGGTCTCAAATGATAGCTCATGCTTAAATTAGTTCAAAACCGCGGAGTTCCCGTCTCTGCGCTGCCTTTTTTGTAAAGAAAAAAATTAACTCTAAAATTTCGATTTTCTCAAACTTTAGATGTGATATGCTGATATATTTTCAGGAGTTCTTGGCTTGCTATTGGTCTCAAATTATAGCTCATGCTTAAATTAGTTCAAAACCGCGGAGATCCCGTCTCTGCGCTGCCTTTTTTGTAAAGAATAAAATTAACTCTAAAATTTCGATTTTCTCAAACTTTAGATGTGATATGCTGATATATTTTCAGGAGTTCTTGGCTTGCTATTGGTCTCAATCGATAGCTCATGCTTAAATTAGTTCAAAACCGCGGAGATCCCGTCTCTGTGCTGCCTTTTTTGTAAAGAAAAAAATTAACTCTGAAATTTCGATTTTCTCAAACTTTATATGTGATATGCTGATATATTTTCAGGAGTTCTTGGCTTGCTATTGGTCTCAAATGATAGCTCATGCTTAAATTAGTTCAAAACCGCGGAGTTTCCGTCTCTGCGCTGCCTTTTTTGTAAAGAAAAAAATTAACTCTAAAATTTCGATTTTCTCAAACTTTAGATGTGATATGCTGATATATTTTCATGAGTTCTTGGCTTGCTATTGGTCTCAAATGATAGCTCATGCTTAGATTAGTACAAAACCGCGGAGTTCCCGTCTCTGTGCTGCCTTTTTTGTAACGAAAAAAATTAACTCTGAAATTTCGATTTTCTCAAACTTTAGATGTGATATGCTGATATATTTTCAGGAGTTCTTGGCTTGCTATTGGTCTCAAATGATAGCTCATGCTTAAATTAGTTCAAACCCGCGGTGATCCCGTCTCTGTGCTGCCTTTTTTGTAAAGAAAAAAATTAACTCTAAAATTTCGATTTTCTCAAACTTTATATGTGATATGCTGATATATTTTCAGGAGTTCTTGGCTTGCTATTGGTCTCAAATGATAGCTCATGCTTAAATTAGTTCAAAACCGCGGAGTTTCCGTCTCTGCGCTGCCTTTTTTGTAAAGAAAAAAATTAACTCTAAAATTTCGATTTTCTCAAACTTTAGATGTGATATGCTGATATATTTTCAGGAGTTCTTGGCTTGCTATTGGTCTCAAATGATAGCTCATGCTTAAATTAGTTCAAAACCGCGGAGATCCCATCTCTGTGCTGCCTTTTTTGTAAAGAAAAAAATTAACTCTGAAATTTCGATTTTCTCAAATTTTATGTGTGATATGCTGATATATTTTCAGGAGTTCTTGGCTTGCTATTGGTCTCAAATGATAGCTCATGCTTAAATTAGTTCAAAACCGCGGAGTTCCCGTCTCTGCGCTGCCTTTTTTGTAAAGAAAAAAATTAACTCTAAAATTTCGATTTTCTCAAATTTTAGATGTGATATGCTGATATAGTTTCAGGAGTTCTTGGCTTGCTATTGGTCTCAAATGATAGCTCATGCTTAAATTAGTTCAAAACCGCGGAGTTCCCGTCTCTGTGCTGCCTTTTTTGTAAAGAAAAAAATTTACTCTGAAATTTCGATTTTCTTAAACTTTAGGTGTGATATGCTGATATATTTTCATGAGTTCTTGGCTTGCTATTGGTCTCAAATGATAGCTCATGCTTAGATTAGTACAAAACCGCGGAGTTCCCGTCTCTGTGCTGCCTTTTTTGTAACGAAAAAAATTAACTCTGAAATTTCGATTTTCTCAAACTTTAGATGTGATATGCTGATATATTTTCAGGAGTTCTTGGCTTGCTATTGGTCTCAAATGATAGCTCATGCTTAAATTAGTTCAAACCCGCGGTGATCCTGTCTCTGTGCTGCCTTTTTTGTAAAGAAAAAAATTAACTCTGAAATTTCGATTTTCTCAAACTTTATATGTGATATGCTGATATATTTTCAGGAGTTCTTGGCTTGCTATTGGTCTCAAATGATAGCTCATGCTTAAATTAGTTCAAAACCGCGGAGTTTCCGTCTCTGCGCTGCCTTTTTTGTAAAGAAAAAAATTAACTCTAAAATTTCGATTTTCTCAAAGTTTAGATGTGATATGCTGATATATTTTCAGGAGTTCTTGGCTTGCTATTGGTCTCAAATGATAGCTCATGCTTAAATTAGTTCAAAACCGCGGAGATCCCATCTCTGTGCTGCCTTTTTTGTAAAGAAAAAAATTAACTCTGAAATTTCGATTTTCTCAAACTTTATGTGTGATATGCTGATATATTTTCAGGAGTTCTTGGCTTGCTATTGGTCTCAAATGATAGCTCATGCTTAAATTAGTTCAAAACCGCGGAGTTCCCGTCTCTGCGCTGCCTTTTTTGTAAAGAAAAAAATTAACTCTAAAATTTCGATTTTCTCAAACTTTAGATGTGATATGCTGATATAGTTTCAGGAGTTCTTGGCTTGCTATTGGTCTCAAATGATAGCTCATGCTTAAATTAGTTCAAAACCGTGGAGTTCCCGTCTCTGTGCTGCCTTTTTTGTAAAGAAAAAAATTTACTCTGAAATTTCGATTTTCTTAAACTTTAGGTGTGATATGCTGATATATTTTCAAGAGTTCTTGGCTTGTTATTGGTCTCAAATGATAGCTCATGCTTAAATTAGTTCAAAACCGCGGAGTTCCCGTCTCTGCGCTGCCTTTTTTGTAAAGAAAAAAATTAACTCTAAAATTTCGATTTTCTCAAACTTTAGATGTGATATGCTGATATATTTTCAGGAGCTCTTGGCTTGCTATTGGTCTCAAATGATAGCTCATGCTTAAATTAGTTCAAAACCGCGGAGTTCCCGTCTCTGTGCTGCCTTTTTTGTAAAGAAAAAAATTTATTCTGAAATTTCGATTTTCTTAAACTTTAGGTGTGATATGCTGATATATTTTCAGGAGTTCTTGGCTTGTTATTGGTCTCAAATGATAGCTCAAGCTTAGTTTCGTACAAAACCGCGGAGTTCCCGTCTCTGTGCTGCCTTTTTGTACGAAAAAAATTAACTCTAAAATTTGAATTTTCTCAAATTTCAGGTTTGATATGCTGATACTTTTTCAGGAGTTCTAGACTTGTTTTTGGTCTTAATTGATATGCTTATGTTCATACATAAAATTTCGATTTTCTCAAACTTTAGATGTGATATGCTGATATATTTTCAGGAGTTCTTGGCTTGCTATTGGTCTCAAATGATAGCTCATGCTTAAATTAGTTCAAAACCGCGGAGTTCCCGTCTCTGCGCTGCCTTTTTTGTAAAGAAAAAAATTAACTCTAAAATTTCGATTTTCTCAAACTTTAGATGTGATATGCTGATATATTTTCAGGAGCTCTTGGCTTGCTATTGGTCTCAAATGATAGCACAAGCTTGGTTTCGTCGAAAACCGCGAAGTTCCCGTCTCTGTGCTGCCTTTTTTATTACCAAAAAATTTTTATTCTGAAAATTTAAGTTTTCTCAAATTTCAGGTGTGATATACTGATATAGTTTCAGGAGTTATTGGCTTGTTATTGGTCTCAAATGATAGCTTAAGCTTGGTTTCGTCCAAAACCATGGAGTTCCTGGCTCTGAGTTTACTTATGTTCTGCGAAAAAATAAGTTTGAAATATCGATTTTCTCATATTTCAGGTGTGATATGCTGATATATTTTCAGGAGTTCTAGGCTTGCTTTTGGTCTTAAACGATAGCGAATGCTCGGTTACGTACAAAACCACGCAGTTCCAGGCTCTGCGCTGCCTTTTTTATTACGAAAAAAATTACTCTGTAATTTAGATTTTCTCAAATTTCAGGTGTGATATGCTGATATATTTTCAGGAGTTCTAGGCTTGTTTTTGGTCTTAAACGATAGCGAATGCTTGGTTACGTACAAAACCACGCAGTTCCAGGCTCTGCGCTGCCTTTTTTATTACGAAAAAATTTACTCTGAAATTTAGATTTTCTCGAACATCAGCTGTGATATGCTGATATATTTTCAAGAGTTCTAGGCTTATTTTTGGTCTTAAATGATAGCTCATGCTTAGATTAGTGCAAAAACCCGGAATTCACATCTGGGTGCTGCCTTTTTTAATACGAAAAAATTTTACTCTATAAATTTCAATTTTCTCAAATTTCAGGTGTGATATGCTGAGATATTTTCAGGAGTTCTAGGATTGTTTTTAGTCTTAAATGATAGATCATGCTTAGATTAGTTCAAAACCGCGGAGTTCTTGTCTCTGTGCAGCCTTTTTTGTAACGAAAAAATTATACTCTGAAATTTCGATTTTCTCAAATTTTAGGTGTGATATGCTGATATATTTTCAGGAGTTCTTGGCTTGTGATTGGTCTCAAATGATAGCTCAAGCTTGGTTTCGTTCAAAACCGCGGAGTTCCTGGCTCTGCGCTGCCTTTTTTATTACGAAAAAATTTACTCTGAAATTTAGATTTTCTCGAACATCAGCTGTGATATGCTGATATATTTTCAAGAGTTCTAGGCTTATTTTTGGTCTTAAATGATAGCTCATGCTTAGATTAGTGCAAAAACCCGGAATTCACATCTCGGTGCTGCCTTTTTTATTACGAAAAAATTTTACTCTATAAATTTCAATTTTCTCAAATTTCAGGTGTGATATGCTGAGATATTTTCAGGAGTTCTAGGATTGTTTTTAGTCTTAAATGATAGATCATGCTTAGATTAGTTCAAAACCGCGGAGTTCTTGTCTCTGTGCAGCCTTTTTTGTAACGAAAAAATTATACTCTGAAATTTCGATTTTCTCAAATTTTAGGTGTGATATGCTGATATATTTTCAGGAGTTCTTGGCTTGTGATTGGTCTCAAATGATAGCTCAAGCTTGGTTTCGTTCAAAACCGCGGAGTTCCTGGCTCTGCGCTGCCTTTTTTATTACGAAAAAATTTACTCTGAAATTTAGATTTTCTCAAACATCGTGATATGCTGTTATATTTTCAAAAGTTCTAGGCTTTTTTTTGGGCTTAAATGATAGCTCATGCTTAGCTTAGTGCAAAACTGCGAAGTTCCCGTCTATGTGCTGCCTTTTTTGTAACGAAAAAAATTAACTCTGAAATTTCGATTTTCTCAAACTTTAGGTGTGATATGCTGATATATTTTCAGGAGTTCTTGGCTTGTTATTGGTCTCAAACGATACCTCATGCTTGGTTACGTACAAAACCGCGTAGTTCCTGGCTCTGAGTGTACTTATGTTCTATGAAAAAAATAAGCCTGAAATTTCGATTTTCTCAAATTTAAGATGTGATATGCTAATATATTTTCAGGAATTTGGGGCTTGTTTTTATTCTCAATCGTTAGCTTATACTCGGTTACGTACAAAACCACGCAGTTCCTGGCTCTGCGCTGCCTTTTTTTATTACGAAAAAAATTACCCTGTAATTTAGATTTTCTCAAATTTCAGGTGTGATATGCTGATATATTTTCAGGAGTTCCAGGCTTGTTTTTTTTCTTAAATGATAGCTCCTGCTTAAATTAGTACAAAACCTCGGAGTTTCCGTCTCTGTGCTGCCTTTTTGTAACGAAAAAACCTCTTACCTCTAAAATTTGAATGTTCTCAAACTTCAGGTTTGATATGCTGATATATTTTCAGGAGTTCTAGACTTGTTTTTGGTCTTAATTGATATGCTTAGGTTCATACAAAGCTACGTCGTAGTCGTCTCTGCGCTGACTTTTTTGATAAGAAAAAATAAACTCCGAAAATTCAATATTCTCAAATTTCAGGTGTGATATGCTAATATATTTTCAGGAGTTCTTGGCTTAGTTTTGGTCTTAAACGATAGCTAATGCTCGGTTACGTTCAAAACCACGCAGTTCCAGGCTCTACGCTGCCTTTTTTATTACGAAAAAATTTACTCTGAAATTTAGATTTTCTCGAATATCAGGTGTGATATGCTGATATATTTTCAGGAGTTCTTGGCTTGTGATTGGTCTCAAATGATAGCTCAAGCTTGGTTTCGTTCAAAACCGCGGAGTTCCTGTCTCTGTGCTGCCTTTTTTATTACGAAAAAATTTTTATCTGAAAATTTAAAATTTCTCAAATTTCAGGTGTGATATGCTGATATATTTTTAAGAGTTCTTGGCTTGTTATTGAACTCAAATGATAGCTCAAGCTTGGTTTCGTACAAAACCTCGGAGTTCCCGTCTCTGTGCTGCCTTTTTTATTACGAAAAAATTTTACTCTGAAAATTTAAATTTTCTCAAATTTCAGGTGCGATATGCTGATATATTTTCAGGAGTTCTAGGCTTGCTTTTAGTCTTAAATGATAGCTCATGCTTAGATTAGTTCAAAACCGTTGAGTTCCCGTCTCCGTGCTGCCTTTTTTGTAACGAAAAAAATTAACTCTTAAATTTCGATTTTCTCAAAATTTAGGTGTGATATGCTGATATATTTTCAGGAGTTCTTGGCTTACTATTGGTCTTCAATGATAGCTCGTGCTTAGATTAGTTCAAAACCGTTGAGTTCCCGTCTCTGTGCTGCCTTTTTTGTAAAGAAAAAAATTAACTCTGAAATTTCGATTTTCTCAAATTTTAAGTGTGATATGCTGATATATTTTCAGGAGTTCTTGGCTTATTATTGGTCTCAAATGATAGCTCAAGCTGGGTTTCGTCTAAAACCGCGGAGTTCCCATCTCTGTGCTGCCTATTTTATTACGAAAAAATTTTACACTGAAAATTTCAATTTTTTTTAACTTCAGGTAACTTTCAGGAGTTTTAGGCTTGTTTTTAGTCTTAAATGATAGCTCATGTTTAGATTAGTTCAAAACCGCGGAGTTCCCGTCTCTGTGCTGCCTTTTTTGTACCGAAAAAAATTAACTCTGAAATTTAGATTTTCTCAAACTTTAGGTGTGATATGCTGATATATTTTCAGGAGTTCTTGGCTTGATATTGGTCTCAAATGATAGCACAAGATTGGTGTCGTCCAAAACCGCGATGTTCCTGTCTCTGTTCTGCCTTTTTTATTACCAAACAAATTTTATTCTAAAAATTTAAGTTTTCTCTAACTTCAGGTGTGATATGCTGATATATTTTCAGGAGTTCTTGGCTTGTTATTGTTCTCAAATGATAGCTCAAGCTTGGTTTCGTCCAAAACCGCGGAGTTCCTGGCTCTGAGTTTACTTATGTTCTGCGAAAAAATAAGTCTGAAATATCGATTTTCTCATATTTCAGGTGTGATATGCTGATATATTTTCAGGAGTTCTAGGCTTGTTTTTGGTCTCAAACGATACCTCATGCTTGGTTACGTACAAAACCGCGTAGTTCCTGGCTCTGAGTGTACTTATGTTCTATGAAAAAAATAAGCCTGAAATTTCGATTTTCTCAAATTTAAGATGTGATATGCTGATATATTTTCAGGAATTTGGGGCTTGTTTTTATTCTCAAACGATAGCTTAAGCTCGGTTACGTACAAAACCACGCAGTTCCTGGCTCTGCGCTGCCTTTTTTTATTACGAAAAAAATTAATCTGTATTTTAGATTTTCTCAAATTTCAGGTGTGATATGCTGATATATTTTCAGGAGTTCCAGGCTTGTTTTTTTTCTTAAATGATAGCTCATGCTTAGATTAGTACAAAACCTCGGAGTTTCCGTCTCTGTGCTGCCTTTTTGTAACGAAGAAACCTCTTACATCTAAAATTTGAATTTTCTCAAACTTCAGGTTTGATATGCTGATATATTTTCAGGAGTTCTAGACTTGTTTTTGGTCTTAATTGATATGCTTATGTTCATACAAAGCTACGTCGTAGTCGTCTCTGCGCTGACTTTTTTGATAAGAAAAATTAACTCCGAAAATTCAATATTCTCAAATTTCAGGTGTGATATACCGATATATTTTCAGGAGTTATTGGCTTGTTGTTGGTCTCAAATGATAGCTTAAGCTTGGTTTCGTCCTAAACCATGGAGTTCCTGGCTCTGAGTTTACTTATGTTCTGCGAAAAAATAAGTTAGAAACATCGATTTTCTCATATTTCAGGTGTGATATGCTGATATATTTTCAGGAGTTCTAGGCTTGCTTTTGGTCTTAAACGATAGCGAATGCTCGGTTACGTACAAAACCACGCAGTTCCAGGCTCTGCGCTGCCTTTTTTATTACGAAAAAAATTACTTTGTAATTTAGATTTTCTCAAATTTCAGGTGTGATATGCTGATATATTTTCAGGAGTTCTAGGCTTGTTTATGGTCTTAAACGATAGCGAATGCTTGGTTACGTACAAAAACACGCAGTTCCAGGCTCTGCGCTGCCTTTTTTATTACGAAAAAATTTACTCTGAAATTTAGATTTTCTCGAACATCAGCTGTGATATGCTGATATATTTTCAAGAGTTCTAGGCTTATTTTTGGTCTTAAATGATAGCTCATGCTTAGATTAGTGCAAAAACCCGGAATTCACATCTCGGTGCTGCCTTTTTTATTACGAAAAAATTTTACTCTATAAATTTCAATTTTCTCAAATTTCAGGTGTGATATGCTGAGATATTTTCAGGAGTTCTAGGATTGTTTTTAGTCTTAAATGATAGATCATGCTTAGATTAGTTCAAAACCGCGGAGTTCTTGTCTCTGTGCAGCCTTTTTTGTAACGAAAAAATTATACTCTGAAATTTCGATTTTCTCAAATTTTAGGTGTGATATGCTGATATATTTTCAGGAGTTCTTGGCTTGTGATTGGTCTCAAATGATAGCTCAAGCTTGGTTTCGTTCAAAACCGCGGAGTTCCTGGCTCTGCGCTGCCTTTTTTATTACGAAAAAATTTACTCTGAAATTTAGATTTTCTCGAACATCAGCTGTGATATGCTGATATATTTTCAAGAGTTCTAGGCTTATTTTTGGTCTTAAATGATAGCTCATGCTTAGATTAGTGCAAAAACCCGGAATTCACATCTCGGTGCTGCCTTTTTTATTACGAAAAAATTTTACTCTATAAATTTCAATTTTCTCAAATTTCAGGTGTGATATGCTGAGATGTTTTCAGGAGTTCTAGGATTGTTTTTAGTCTTAAATGATAGATCATGCTTAGATTAGTTCAAAACCGCGGAGTTCTTGTCTCTGTGCAGCCTTTTTTGTAACGAAAAAATTATACTCTGAAATTTCGATTTTCTCAAATTTTAGGTGTGATATGCTGATATATTTTCAGGAGTTCTTGGCTTGTGATTGGTCTCAAATGATAGCTCAAGCTTGGTTTCGTTCAAAACCGCGGAGTTCCTGGCTCTGCGCTGCCTTTTTTATTACGAAAAAATTTACTCTGAAATTTAGATTTTCTCAAACATCGTGATATGCTGTTATATTTTCAAAAGTTCTAGGCTTTTTTTTGGGCTTAAATGATAGCTCATGCTTAGCTTAGTGCAAAACTGCGAAGTTCCCGTCTATGTGCTGCCTTTTTTGTAACGAAAAAAATTAACTCTGAAATTTCGATTTTCTCAAACTTTAGGTGTGATATGCTGATATATTTTCAGGAGTTCTTGGCTTGTTATTGGTCTCAAACGATACCTCATGCTTGGTTACGTACAAAACCGCGTAGTTCCTGGCTCTGAGTGTACTTATGTTCTATGAAAAAAATAAGCCTGAAATTTCGATTTTCTCAAATTTAAGATGTGATATGCTAATATATTTTCAGGAATTTGGGGCTTGTTTTTATTCTCAATCGTTAGCTTATACTCGGTTACGTACAAAACCACGCAGTTCCTGGCTCTGCGCTGCCTTTTTTTATTACGAAAAAAATTACCCTGTAATTTAGATTTTCTCAAATTTCAGGTGTGATATGCTGATATATTTTCAGGAGTTCCAGGCTTGTTTTTTTTCTTAAATGATAGCTCCTGCTTAAATTAGTACAAAACCTCGGAGTTTCCGTCTCTGTGCTGCCTTTTTGTAACGAAAAAACCTCTTACCTCTAAAATTTGAATGTTCTCAAACTTCAGGTTTGATATGCTGATATATTTTCAGGAGTTCTAGACTTGTTTTTGGTCTTAATTGATATGCTTAGGTTCATACAAAGCTACGTCGTAGTCGTCTCTGCGCTGACTTTTTTGATAAGAAAAAATAAACTCCGAAAATTCAATATTCTCAAATTTCAGGTGTGATATGCTGATATATTTTCAGGAGTTCTTGGCTTAGTTTTGGTCTTAAACGATAGCTAATGCTCGGTTACGTACAAAACCACGCAGTTCCAGGCTCTACGCTGCCTTTTTTATTACAAAAAAATTTACTCTGAAATTTAGATTTTCTCGAATATCAGGTGTGATATGCTGATATATTTTCAGGAGTTCTTGGCTTGTGATTGGTCTCAAATGATAGCTCAAGATTAGTTTCGTTCAAAACCGCGGAGTTCCTGTCTCTGTGCTGCCTTTTTTATTACGAAAAAATTTTTATCTGAAAATTTAAAATTTCTCAAATTTCAGGTGTGATATGCTGATATATTTTTAAGAGTTCTTGGCTTGTTATTGGTCTCAAATGATAGCTCAAGCTTGGTTTCGTACAAAACCTCGGAGTTCCCGTCTCTGTGCTGCCTTTTTTATTACGAAAAAATTTTACTCTGAAAATTTAAATTTTCTCAAATTTCAGGTGCGATATGCTGATATATTTTCAGGAGTTCTAGGCTTGCTTTTAGTCTTAAATGATAGCTCATGCTTAGATTAGTTCAAAACCGTTGAGTTCCCGTCTCCGTGCTGCCTTTTTTGTAACGAAAAAAATTAACTCTTAAATTTCGATTTTCTCAAAATTTAGGTGTGATATGCTGATATATTTTCAGGAGTTCTTGGCTTACTATTGGTCTTCAATGATAGCTCGTGCTTAGATTAGTTCAAAACCGTTGAGTTCCCGTCTCTGTGCTGCCTTTTTTGTAAAGAAAAAAATTAACTCTGAAATTTCGATTTTCTCAAATTTTAAGTGTGATATGCTGATATATTTTCAGGAGTTCTTGGCTTATTATTGGTCTCAAATGATAGCTCAAGCTGGGTTTCGTCTAAAACCGCGGAGTTCCCATCTCTGTGCTGCCTATTTTATTACGAAAAAATTTTACACTGAAAATTTCAATTTTCTTTAACTTCAGGTAACTTTCAGGAGTTTTAGGCTTGTTTTTAGTCTTAAATGATAGCTCATGTTTAGATTAGTTCAAAACCGCGGAGTTCCCGTCTCTGTGCTGCCTTTTTTGTACCGAAAAAAATTAACTCTGAAATTTAGATTTTCTCAAACTTTAGGTGTGATATGCTGATATATTTTCAGGAGTTCTTGGCTTGATATTGGTCTCAAATGATAGCACAAGATTGGTGTCGTCCAAAACCGCGATGTTCCTGTCTCTGTTCTGCCTTTTTTATTACCAAACAAATTTTATTCTAAAAATTTAAGTTTTCTCTAACTTCAGGTGTGATATGCTGATATATTTTCAGGAGTTCTTGGCTTGTTATTGTTCTCAAATGATAGCTCAAGCTTGGTTTCGTCCAAAACCGCGGAGTTCCTGGCTCTGAGTTTACTTATGTTCTGCGAAAAAATAAGTCTGAAATATCGATTTTCTCATATTTCAGGTGTGATATGCTGATATATTTTCAGGAGTTCTAGGCTTGTTTTTGGTCTCAAACGATACCTCATGCTTGGTTACGTACAAAACCGCGTAGTTCCTGGCTCTGAGTGTACTTATGTTCTATGAAAAAAATAAGCCTGAAATTTCGATTTTCTCAAATTTAAGATGTGATATGCTGATATATTTTCAGGAATTTGGGGCTTGTTTTTATTCTCAAACGATAGCTTAAGCTCGGTTACGTACAAAACCACGCAGTTCCTGGCTCTGCGCTGCCTTTTTTTATTACGAAAAAAATTAATCTGTATTTTAGATTTTCTCAAATTTCAGGTGTGATATGCTGATATATTTTCAGGAGTTCCAGGCTTGTTTTTTTTCTTAAATGATAGCTCATGCTTAGATTAGTACAAAACCTCGGAGTTTCCGTCTCTGTGCTGCCTTTTTGTAACGAAGAAACCTCTTACATCTAAAATTTGAATTTTCTCAAACTTCAGGTTTGATATGCTGATATATTTTCAGGAGTTCTAGACTTGTTTTTGGTCTTAATTGATATGCTTATGTTCATACAAAGCTACGTCGTAGTCGTCTCTGCGCTGACTTTTTTGATAAGAAAAATTAACTCCGAAAATTCAATATTCTCAAATTTCAGGTGTGATATACCGATATATTTTCAGGAGTTATTGGCTTGTTGTTGGTCTCAAATGATAGCTTAAGCTTGGTTTCGTCCTAAACCATGGAGTTCCTGGCTCTGAGTTTACTTATGTTCTGCGAAAAAATAAGTTAGAAACATCGATTTTCTCATATTTCAGGTGTGATATGCTGATATATTTTCAGGAGTTCTAGGCTTGCTTTTGGTCTTAAACGATAGCGAATGCTCGGTTACGTACAAAACCACGCAGTTCCAGGCTCTGCGCTGCCTTTTTTATTACGAAAAAAATTACTTTGTAATTTAGATTTTCTCAAATTTCAGGTGTGATATGCTGATATATTTTCAGGAGTTCTAGGCTTGTTTATGGTCTTAAACGATAGCGAATGCTTGGTTACGTACAAAAACATGCAGTTCCAGGCTCTGCGCTGCCTTTTTTATTACGAAAAAAATTACTCTGAAATTTAGATTTTCTCGAACATCAGCTGTGATATGCTGATATATTTTCAAGAGTTCTAGGCTTATTTTTGGTCTTAAATGATAGCTCATGCTTAGCTTAGTGCAAAAACTTGGAATTCACATCTCGGTGCTGCCTTTTTTATTACGAAAAAATTTTACTCTAAAAATTTCAATTTTCTCAAACTTCAGGTGTGATATGCTGAGATATTTTCAGGAGTTCTAGGATTGTTTTTAGTCTTTAATGATAGATCATGCTTAGATTAGTTCAAAACCGCGGAGTTCTCGTCTCTGTGCAGCCTTTTTTGTAACGAAAAAAATTAACTCTGAAATTTCGATTTTCTCAAATTTTAGGTGTGATATGCTGATATATTTTCAGGTGTTCTTGGCTTGTGATTGGTCTCAAATGATAGCTGAAGCTTGGTTTCATTTAAAACCGCGGAGTTCCTGTCTCTGTGCTGCCTTTTTTATTACGAAAAAATTTTAATCTGAAAATTTAAAATTTCTCAAATTTCAGGTGTGATATGCTGATATATTTTTAAGAGTTCTTGGCTTGTTATTGGTCTCAAATGATAGCTCAAGCTTGGTTTCGTACAAAACCTCGGAGTTCCCGTCTCTGTGCTGCCTTTTTTATTACGAAAATATTTTACTCTGAAAATTTAAATTTTCTCAAATTTCAGGTGCAATATGCTGATATATTTTCAGGAGTTCTAGGCTTGCTTTTAGTCTTAAATGATAGCTCATGCTTAGATTAGTTCAAAACCGTTGAGTTCCCGTCTCCGTGCTGCCTTTTTTGTAACGAAAAAAATTAACTCTGAAATTTCGATTTTCTCAAAATTTAGGTGTGATATGCTGATATATTTTCAGGAGTTCTTGGCTTACGTCTCAAATGATAGCTCGTGCTTAGATTAGTTCAAAACCGTTGAGTTCCCGCCTCTGTGCTGCCTTTTTTGTAAAGAAAAAAATTAACTCTGAAATTTCGATTTTCTCAAATTTTAAGTGTGATTTGCTGATATATTTTCAGGAGTTCTTGGCTTATTATTGGTCTCAAATGATAGCTCAAGCTGGGTTTCGTCTAAAACCGCGGAGTTCCTATCTCTGTGCTGCCTATTTTATTACGAAAAAATTTTACACTGAAAATTTCAATTTTCTTTAACTTCAGGTAACTTTCAGGAGTTTTAGGCTTGTTTTTAGTCTTAAATGATAGCTCATGTTTAGATTAGTTCAAAACCGCGGAGTTCCCGTCTCTGTGCTGCCTTTTTTGTAACGAAAAAAATTAACTCTGAAATTTAGATTTTCTCAAATTTTAGGTGTGATATGCTGATATATTTTCGTGAGTTCTTGGCTTGATATTGGTCTCAAATGATAGCACAAGATTGGTGTCGTCCAAAACCGCGATGTTCCCGTCTCTGTTCTGCCTTTTTTATTACCAAACAAATTTTATATAAGCATATAGCACATATAATAGGCTTTTTGTATAAGCAAGCGTTTTAATTTTTGTTTAAATATGTGTTTTTTTTCCGCGGCTTTTATTTTGACAGGAGATTTATTATTCCTAAATTTGATTTTGGAAGATCAAGTCTATTTTCTTGCCGAGTTACCATTCTGCGATTTGGGGCATCTTTAATTTTACGGAAAAATCGGTTGTCTGTAAAGTCGGTTTACTGTCGATAGTTGATGTCCATGAAGTTAGCATATCAAGTTTCAGCAGATCACTTTTTTATAAGTGTTCTATTAGCATGCACTATAGTTCTACAGTTCCTGATAGGTTTCATGAATAGTTCTGTCGTTTTTACCAAAAAAACATATAGTATGTTTTTTACAAAATGATATGATAACTTCACACACCAGCATATCATTTAGTACTAAATCAAACAAAAATTATACCATTGACTCGTCATACACTAATAAAGAGTTCCTGATACCTTAAACACGTGACTTCATGAAATATGCACAAAAAATTTTTTTTTCCTTATTCCTTGATATGCTAACTTCACACCTGCTATGCTGGTGGAAATAATGAAGTCATAGACTTAGTTTTTATCTTAAATGAAAGCTGTTGCTCTGTTATGTACAAAACCGTGGAGTTCTCGGCTCTGCACTGTCTTTGAAGTTAAGTAAAATAATTTACTCTGTAATTTAGATTTTCTCAAATTTCAGGTCTGTTATGCTGATATATTTTCAGTAGTTCTAGGCTTGTTTTTGGTCTCAAATGATAGCTCATGTTTAGATTAGTTCAAAACCGCGGAGTTCCCGTCTCTGTGCTGCCTTTTTTGTAACGAAAAAAATTAACTCTGAAATTTAGATTTTCTCAAACTTTAGGTGTGATATGCTGATATATTTTCAGGAGTTCTTGGCTTGATATTGGTCTCAAATGATAGCACAAGATTGGTGTCGTCCAAAACCGCGATGTTCCTGTCTCTGTTCTGCCTTTTTTATTACCAAACAAATTTTATTCTAAAAATTTAAGTTTTCTCTAACTTCAGGTGTGATATGCTGATATATTTTCAGGAGTTCTTGGCTTGTTATTGTTCTCAAATGATAGCTCAAGCTTGGTTTCGTCCAAAACCGCGGAGTTCCTGGCTCTGAGTTTACTTATGTTCTGCGAAAAAATAAGTCTGAAATATCGATTTTCTCATATTTCAGGTGTGATATGCTGATATATTTTCAGGAGTTCTAGGCTTGTTTTTGGTCTCAAACGATACCTCATGCTTGGTTTCGTACAAAACCGCGTAGTTCCTGGCTCTGAGTGTACTTATGTTCTATGAAAAAAATAAGCATGAAATTTAGATTTTCTCAAATTTAAGATGTGATATGCTGATATATTTTCAGGAATTTGGGGCTTGTTTTTATACTCAAACGATAGCTTAAGCTCGGTTACGTACAAAACCACGCAGTTCCTGGCTCTGCGCTGCCTTTTTTTATTACGAAAAAAATTAATCTGTATTTTAGATTTTCTCAAATTTCAGGTGTGATATGCTGATATATTTTCAGGAGTTCCAGGCTTGTTTTTTTTCTTAAATGATAGCTCATGCTTAGATTAGTACAAAACCTCGGAGTTTCCGTCTCTGTGCTGCCTTTTTGTAACGAAGAAACCTCTTACATCTAAAATTTGAATTTTCTCAAACTTCAGGTTTGATATGCTGATATATTTTCAGGAGTTCTAGACTTGTTTTTGGTCTTAATTGATATGCTTATGTTCATACAAAGCTACGTCGTAGTCGTCTCTGCGCTGACTTTTTTGATAAGAAATATTAACTCCGAAAATTCAATATTCTCAAATTTCAGGTGTGATATACTGATATATTTTCAGGAGTTATTGGCTTGTTATTGGTCTCAAATGATAGCTTAAGCTTGGTTTCGTCCTAAACCACGGAGTTCCTGGCTCTGAGTTTACTTATGTTCTGCGAAAAAATAAGTTAGAAACATCGATTTTCTCATATTTCAGGTGTGATATGCTGATATATTTTCAGGAGTTCTAGGCTTGCTTTTGGTCTTAAACGATAGCGAATGCTCGGTTACGTACAAAACCACGCAGTTCCAGGCTCTGCGCTGCCTTTTTTATTACGAAAAAAATTACTTTGTAATTTAGATTTTCTCAAATTTCAGGTGTGATATGCTGATATATTTTCAGGAGTTCTAGGCTTGTTTTTGGTCTTAAACGATAGCGAATGCTTGGTTACGTACAAAAACACGCAGTTCCAGGCTCTGCGCTGCCTTTTTTATTACGAAAAAATTTACTCTGAAATTTAGATTTTCTCGAACATCAGCTGTGATATGCTGATATATTTTCAAGAGTTCTAGGCTTATTTTTGATCTTAAATGATAGCTCATGCTTAGCTTAGTGCAAAAACTTGGAATTCACATCTCGGTGCTGCCTTTTTTATTACGAAAAAATTTTACTCTAAAAATTTCAATTTTCTCAAACTTCAGGTGTGATATGCTGAGATATTTTCAGGAGTTCTAGGATTGTTTTTAGTCTTTAATGATAGATCATGCTTAGATTAGTTCAAAACCGCGGAGTTCTCGTCTCTGTGCAGCCTTTTTTGTAACGAAAAAAATTAACTCTGAAATTTCGATTTTCTCAAATTTTAGGTGTGATATGCTGATATATTTTCAGGTGTTCTTGGCTTGTGATTGGTCTCAAATGATAGCTGAAGCTTGGTTTCATTTAAAACCGCGGAGTTCCTGTCTCTGTGCTGCCTTTTTTATTACGAAAAAATTTTAATCTGAAAATTTAAAATTTCTCAAATTTCAGGTGTGATATGCTGATATATTTTTAAGAGTTCTTGGCTTGTTATTGGTCTCAAATGATAGCTCAAGCTTGGTTTCGTACAAAACCTCGGAGTTCCCGTCTCTGTGCTGCCTTTTTTATTACGAAAAAATTTTACTCTGAAAATTTAAATTTTCTCAAATTTCAGGTGCGATATGCTGATATATTTTCAGGAGTTCTAGGCTTGCTTTTAGTCTTAAATGATAGCTCATGCTTAGATTAGTTCAAAACCGTTGAGTTCCCGTCTCCGTGCTGCCTTTTTTGTAACGAAAAAAATTAACTCTGAAATTTCGATTTTCTCAAAATTTAGGTGTGATATGCTGATATATTTTCAGGAGTTCTTGGCTTACGTCTCAAATGATAGCTCGTGCTTAGATTCGTTCAAAACCGTTGAGTTCCCGCCTCTGTGCTGCCTTTTTTGTAAAGAAAAAAATTAACTCTGAAATTTCGATTTTCTCAAATTTTAAGTGTGATTTGCTGATATATTTTCAGGAGTTCTTGGCTTATTATTGGTCTCAAATGATAGCTCAAGCTGGGTTTCGTCTAAAACCGCGGAGTTCCTATCTCTGTGCTGCCTATTTTATTACGAAAAAATTTTACACTGAAAATTTCAATTTTCTTTAACTTCAGGTAACTTTCAGGAGTTTTAGGCTTGTTTTTAGTCTTAAATGATAGCTTATGTTTAGATTAGTTCAAAACCGCGGAGTTCCCGTCTCTGTGCTGCCTTTTTTGTAACGAAAAAAATTAACACTGAAATTTAGATTTTCTCAAATTTTAGGTGTGATATGCTGATATATTTTCAGGAGTTCTTGGCTTGATATTGGTCTCAAATGATAGCACAAGATTGGTGTCGTCCAAAACCGCGATGTTCCCGTCTCTGTTCTGCCTTTTTTATTACCAAACAAATTTTATATAAGCATATAGCACATATAATAGGCTTTTTGTATAAGCAAGCGTTTTAATTTTTGTTTAAATATGTGTTTTTTTTCCTCGGCTTTTATTTTGACAGGAGATTTATTATTCCTAAGTTTGATTTTGGAAGATCAAGTCTATTTTCTTGCCGAGTTACCATTCTGCGATTTGGGGCATCTTTAATTTTACGGAAAAATCGGTTGTCTGTAAAGTCGGTTTACTGTCGATACTATCGACAGTAAACCGACTTTACAGACAACCGATTTTTCCGTAAAATTAAAGATGCCCCAAATCGCAGAATGGTAACTCGGCAAGAAAATAGACTTGATCTTCCAAAATCAAATTTAGGAATAATAAATCTCCTGTCAAAATAAAAGCCGAGGAAAAAAAACACATATTTAAACAAAAATTAAAACGCTTGCTTATACAAAAAGCCTATTATAAAATTGACGATTTCCTAAACGACACGGAATTGGGTTTTTTTGACATCTGTTTAATCAATTTGATTTATTATTATTATTTGTAAAATTGTAGCTTCGTCACTTGATGCCTACCTACTTAATGAAATTATAAATTATTATGTAATGTACTTTAAAACGATCTTAAATATGCATGTTTATAATTATAATTATTACATAAGTACTTAGTCTGTAAGAAAATTGTTGCGCCCTACCAGGGCCCATATGATCCAAAATGTACCTATTTATACCAACTGTACAAACTATGATTTGCAATAAATTATATGACTTATGGTCTTATTACACTTTCAATAGGTACGACAGAGAAGGTGCTATTATCGTTGGTCCTTGTCATAGTTTTACCTTTTTTAGGGTTCCGTAGTCAACTAGGAACCCTTATAGTTTCGCCATGTCTGCCCGTCCGTCCGCCCGTCCGTCCGCGGATAATCTCGGTGACCGTTAGCACTAGAAAGCTTAAATTTGGTACTAATATGTATATCAATCACGCCGACAAAGTGGTAAAATAAAAAGTCGAAAAAATTTTTTTATTGGGGTATCTCCCCTATACGTAAAGTGGGGAGTGATTTTTTTTTTAATTTCAACCCTAACGTGTGATATATTGTTGGATAGGTATTTAAAAATGAATAGGGGTTTTCTAAAATCATTTTTCGATAATGTAAATATTTTCGGAAATAATCGCTCCAGAAGTAAAAAAATATGCGTCCACCCCCCTCTAACTTTTGAACCATAAGTTTTAAAAATATTTAAAAAATCTCAAAAGTAGAACTTTATAAAAACTTTCTAGGAAAATTATTTTGAACTTGATAGGATGAATAGTTTTTGAAAAAAAATACAAACTAATTTCTGAACTAAGTTTGTAATTTAACCGTATAAGCAGGTGTTTATTGTACCTGTAATTTCTACAAAATTACAATGAAATGACGTGCTTTCAAATAAAGTAATAACGGTTAAAATCGGTTCACGCAATAAAGAATTATCCCATAAAAATCATCTTCCATACTTTAAGCTCGCGCGCAATAGTTTACTTAATTTGCCGATAGATGTCGCTGTACGTGAAACTCTCATATTATATCCTACATGGCGGTGTTATTAACTCTTAAGTGGGGACACTTACTGTGACGGACGGAAAACTACGGAACCCTACACTGAGCGTGGCCCGACACGCTCTTGGCCGGTTTTTTTTGTTACCCTCCACGCCATTACTTATATCAGTGGAGGGTCACAAACAGATAAAATTTGCGATTACTTCAAGAATTTATGTGTTTACTACGAGAAAACCTGATATTTTTCTTAGAAAGTTGTGTCGGCTAAGGGAAACAATGGTAAATTGTTTTGTTTTGTGCCATAGAAGTGATTTTATCGTCACCTATGTCTATCCCTTATGGTAGTACCTACGCATGTGCGGTGTCTAGTTAAATTCTTGTTTTGAGGTATTGAGGTTAGTGTAACAAATGTTCATTTTGTACTTAGGGCCTTTTAGTAAAAAGGGCTTTGTAGTACAAGGATCAACGATAATAGCACCTTCTCTTGGGTCACCATTTTAGCCCACATGTCCGGGTGCATGCGGCAGACGTCATGCCCAGTCCAGTCCCACTTCAGCTATGCGGCCTTGGCACCAACGTCTACAACTCGAATTCTGGAGCGTAGTTCCGTGTTTCTGATTCGATCAGTCTACGAACACCTAATATATTACACTCCATTGCTCGCTGGCAAACCTTGAGTTTAGATTTTGGTGCCTCAGATGACGTTTTCAATGACGTTTGCGTGCCGTAGGTTAGTATGTCAATGAGTTTGCGCTTGAGACACAGTGGAAGGTTGCCTGAAGGGATAGCGCCTTCATGGTTCTCCCTGCCTGTTTTCTCATTAAGTCATATAGGACCTGGTGCATGTAGTTTGATGTTGGCTGTGCTGTTTATGTAAATTGTGCCCATGAGTTCTACATACGTCGAATCTATGCTTTGATTTATTTGCATGGCGGAAAATATAGCGGAGTGTTTAACGAAGGATAACGCTGTCAAATGCTTTGCTGGAGTCAACAAAAGCAAGGTATAGAGATACGTTGAACTCGTTGGGTTTCTCCATTCATTGTTTTAAAGTATGGAGGTAGTTTGTAGTGGAGAAACTCGGGCGAAAACCAGCTTGCTCGGGTGGCTGATGTCTATCCAGCAGCGGAGCGATTCTGTTTCCATACGATTATTAACAGAAGGAACGGTTTATTCGTTTCTTAACTGCATCTAGTTTTCCAGCAAATAACCAGTATAACTTGAACTCAACTTCCTTTTTAGGGTTCCGTACCGTAAAGGGTAAAACGGGGCCCTATTACCTACTAAGACTCCGCTGTGCGTCCCTCCGTCTGTCACCAGGCTGTATCTCATGAACCGTGATAGTAAAACAGTTGATATTTTCACAGATAATATATTTCTGTTGCCGCTATAACAACAAATATTAGAAAACAGAATATAATAAATATTTAAGGCTCCCATACAACAAACGTGATTTTTTTGCCGTTTTTATGGATAATGGTACGGAACCCTTCGTGTGCGGGTCCGACTCATGCTTGGCCTGTTTTTATCTCAACGCACTACTTCCATTAAACACTAATTTTCTATATCAATTTTAATTGCTTCTTCTAAGGTTTTATACAATTGTTTATTAATTTAATCTGAGATGTAATTATAATAAAATTATGTTGATTAAATCCCCGATATATTTCTCATGGCTGTAGTAATCGCACCATTAAATCCCCGATATATTTCTCATGGCTGTAGTAATCGCACCATTAAATCCCCGATATATTTCTCATGGCTGTAGTAATCGCACCCCTAAAACACTCAAGTAGGGTGATTGTGCTAGTTTTCGTCCACTCTTGTCAGTTTTCCATCCATGCTTATTTATATGTTTATCTTCAAGTTTTTTGCAAAATAAAAGCTTAAAAAAAAAATCTACAAAATAATAAACTATAAATATAAACTATATTGACCCTAAAAAGTTTTTCCCATTTATTTGCAGCATTTAAATCAAGTGGACGGTAAACTGGACCTGGACGGGAAACTAGCACAATTACCCTATGTACCTACGATGTAATTAATGAACTAATAGATCAGTGAAATTAGATATTAAATTTACAACTCGTCATGTAGCATGTAGTTGAGGTTTTTTTAGTTGTTGTTAGGAATGGTTAGGGCAGTAATTGATGATATCTGCTACAATACAACAAGTGTCTTAAGCTAGCAGAGAAATTCGTGAAAAACTGTCAACTTTGTCGTATTTCCTATATTAACTCCAAAACCGTTCATTTATTGATAAAAGCTGCTATTGGAGTTTCAAAGAGCATTTAATTATCCATTATTAAAGTCCACATTCAAATCCTTATCTTCTATAGTTTCTGAAATAGGGCCTCTTGATTCATTGATACAATAAATTAAAATACTTTATAGTTTATTAAGGTTAAGAGGCCTTATTCCCAAAACGCGCGAATTTCTTAAAATGCTTCATTTTCTTCGAAGGCTATGGCTAAAGTACTTAGTTTTTTTTAATCAACTATTGATGCATATAATAGTTCATTTCTTTATCTAGACGGCCATAGTTTGTAGGGATTGGACGGTTGGAAAAATTGGTCGTCTTGGAAGGCCTTTCCGGATTTTCCAGTTAGATGTACCGTTCATTTCCAAATTACGCAAAAAAGGGTAACAATTCTTATTCAACTTGAATAAAATTCAATTGAGTATATCATGTCTGAGACGGCCATGGAAATAAATATCGAAGATTCATCTTGGATAATAGACAAAATACCTCCTGATTATATGCCAGTTTTTTGATGAAAACACGTTTACATTTAATTTTTTCCACGAAAACTCTATGAATATTTTGCCCTAAAAAGATTATCATAGGAAAGTTTAACTATATTTCTATCACGATAAAAAATATGATTACTATAGTGGTAAGTTTTAATTTAGTATGAATTTTTAAAAATGACCTATAAATCACACTTCACAGGACACTTTCTGTAAGAATCGTATTTTTGGGTTCTTAATAATAATAAATATGGTTCAAAACTATTTTTTTGTATTACTAATACTTCAAACTATCTTATAGATAGCATTTTAAGCGGCTTTTTTCATTAATAGAGTTTTTCGACCTTTTAGGGAATAAGGAGCCTTAACGTTAGTTCCTCGAAACAGTTGCAGGTATTTGAACTAAATTGAATTTTTTTCATCAGAATTGTTGTAAATTATCTAGTGACAATCACTAAAAACAAATAAACTTCTTCTGCATTTTCAAAAGAATGAACCCGCTTTTATTCGATTTGTGTGTATATACCCATATCGCCACCTATTTAATTATCTAGTTTAATATACTTCGCGTAAGAGAGTCACAACTTATATGCTGACATTCACTTCGAGATTCGGAGTCGCATTGTATTTGTTGAGTCACCTTTGTTTGTGAAAGAAAAGATGGAAGACTTTTTCATAAATAGGGCCATTTGAGTCTCTGGCATTAACATTTAATTTTTCTGTAGTCTCTCGTCAATGTATCTGCAGTTTTTTGAGAGTTCGCGCGCAAGTTGGTTGTCATATTTTTTAGATTTTCAAAGATATAATTAGCCGTTTCTTGTAAAATATTTAAGGTTAGACAATCGAATTTACACTCAAATTGTTGCAAGTTAAAGGGCTTTAAAAATCGCCAAAGCATCAACCTTATTAATAAAACTTAAAATAAAAAGGAACATATAAAAAAATCTGTAGTTTTTAATTTATTGCTTAGCCAGCACAAATAACTAGTTTTGCAAATAAAGATAAAGATGTAATAGAAAAACAGCCATATCAAAAATCCAGAACAAATCACGCTTTGTTATTTTAGCAATTTTGATTGTTTAATTTCACGGGCCTATAATGTAATCAAATTTTACATTCATGTAATCATAAAAAGACTTAATCACAAATTTATTTCATTAAAACGTTGTGCAACATGTTGACGGTAAGTCTGCTGCATCATATTTTAATAATTGATTTAAATATTTCAAATGCTTTAAAAAATAATATTGGCTAATAGTAGTTTATGTAACTGTTACGTAATAAGGGTTCTTAAGGGTAATAAGATCACACGAGTGTTTTAAGGCCTAATTACGTACAGTTGCATACACTGCTTTATCTACACTCATATTATTTATCCAAAATGCCGTATTCCGAAACCATAGAATGGCCGCCATTGCACCGCCACCATGGCCAACTCGATTGTGCCGGCGGTCGCGCGGGCGCGTGTCGCCGGCCGCGGGCGCGTGCAGGTGTACATTATGTTATCAAAACTCATAGCACATCAATAATTGAACATGAAAAGTTAAAATTACGGTACTGCCACGGATAAAAAGCTTATCATAGTAAAATCGGTCGTGGTAATGCTAGCCATTGCCTACCGTTTTCGAACACGTTTTAGAGAACTTACAATATGAGTGTAGATAAACTATAAAACATTAGGGTGTTTGGAGTCGATATTTGTATATTTTGCCTAACATACACTGCTTTATCTACACTCATATTATTTATCCAAAATGCCGTATTCCGAAACCATAGAATGGCCGCCATTGCACCGCCACCATGGCCAACTCGATTGTGCCGGCGGTCGCGCGGGCGCGTGTCGCCGGCCGCGGGCGCGTGCAGGTGTACATTATGTTATCAAAACTCATAGCACATCAATAATTGAGCATGAAAAGTTAAAATTACGGTACTGCCACGGATAAAAAGCTTATCACAGTAAAATCGGTCGTGGTAATGCTAGCCATTGCCTACCGTTTTCGAACACGTTTTAGAGAACTTACAATATGAGTGTAGATAAACTATAAAACATTAGGGTGTTTAGAGTCGATATTTGTATATTTTGCCTAACACCCACGCGCCGAATCACCGCTCGCCGGCGGCAGAATTTTCATCCTTACGCCTAAGGGCCTATGCCTACGACCGCGTTTTCTAACTATATCTATGTTTCTAACGCGTCATCGTCGCGCAATTTCTAACGCGCCGTCGTCGCGCGTTTGTAATGCTACAAACGCGTCGTAAAGGCAGGTGACGCGCGAGTGTATCGCTACAACGCACCATCAACGTGCGAGTGTATCGCTACAAACGCGCCCTAAAAACGCGCAGGTGACGCGCGAGTGTAGCGACACAAGCGCGCATGGCGCCGTCGACGCAAAACAATCTTTTTGATGTTATTGCTCGTTATAAAAGTCCGAATGTCCGAAAAAATAACCAGTAGTAAGCTAAGTTTTTTGCGATATGGTGTTGTACCACTTGTACACTTTTGTGTGTTGTCTATTTATTGCATAAAGATTACAATTTTTTTTAAACGTGCAAAAAATTAAACAAAGATAAACTTTGCATGATGGCAACTGACTCTGGTGGGCCTCGAAGCTCATGTTTTGATTTGAGACCGCAGATCTTATATATTTAGTAAAGATAGCTTAACAACGATTAAAAATGTGTCAAAAAATGAAATGGAAAAATAGTGCAGCCAAGTACAATAGGTTAATTATCTGTCGACATTTGACTTTCTTATCATTAAGTTGCATCACATTTATATTCATATTTTACGGTAAACGGCATGTTAGAATTCGTACAAACATAATGTGTTTTTATCTACACTCATATTGTAAGTTCTCTAAAACGTGTTCGAAAACGGTAGGCAATGGCTAGCATTACCACGACCGATTTTACTATGATAAGCTTTTTATCTGTGGCAGTAAAGTAATTTTAACTTTACACGCTCAACTATTGATGTGTTATGAGTTTTGGTAACATAATGTACACCTGCACCCTCCCGCGCATCCGCCGACAGCCCGACACGCGCCCGCGCGACCACCGGCACAATCGAGTTGGCCAATGGCGGCCATTCTATGGTTTCGGAATACGGCATTTATGATAAATAATATGAGTGTAGATAAAGCAGTGTATGCAACTGTACGTAATTAGGCCTTAAAACACTCGTGTGATCTTATTATGAAATTCGCCTGCGACTCATTTCATAAAACCACACTCATGTTTTAAGGACCCTTATTACGTAACAGTTACATAAACTACTATTTTTTGTTCAAATTATAAAATGTTCCATACTTAACTTGATAACTAGTTATGAAATAAAGTCTGAGTTTGACGCATTAGCCAATTTAAAACCGAACCAGCGCCCTAGCGCCTATATTACCGTTGATTGTCCATTGCAAATTGTCACTTTTGTACTTCAACGTTGACATCGACAATTTTTTTTTCTACTCGTCGACTGTAATGCTTGAATTGTGATTGTGTAGACCGAACTAACTACTAGCGCATACTTTCCGATAGAGCTTTTATGGTCAAATATTGTGACATCGCCAACGATGGCACAAAGGATTTTCATACAATATTGTAACACTGTTGCACGAGCCGGCGCGGCCACGCCGCCGTCGCGCGTCGCCGCACTGTGGACCGAAAATCGCCTCCCATTGACATACTCGTAGAAATCAAAGTTGTTAATTTTAACTTTTTTTGACGGAAATAGGTTTAGCTTAGCTTTGGCATGCCAATTTAAAAATTTCAGACGATTTGTCATAAAAAAGGCCGAGTTATGATTTTTTTACGAAAACAATGTATGGAGCTGAAGCAAAAATTTGAAATTTCTCAAAAACCGCAAAATAAACAGTAATATCCTCGCAGATGGTGTTTTTTTTTTGTGATTTTTTGGCATACTACATACATCTGCTAGAGATGCGGTTTAAAAAAAAAATCGATTGTGGTTTGTATGGAAAAGAGATGAAAACAAAAGTTGATATTTGTAGGTTTTTTTAATGGAAACTGGTTTCGCTCATTTTAAATATATTATTTTGTGAGTTAATAGATAATTCTGCGTAAAGGATATCGAGTTATATTTTTTTTTGAAAATAATGAGGAGCAAAAATTCAAGATTTCTCAAAAACCGCAAAATTAACAGTAATATCCTTGCAGGTTGTTATACTGTTGATTTTTTGGCATACAACATATTTCTGCCAGTGGTGCGGTATTAAAAAACTGTTATTTTTTCTATGGAAAAGACACCAAAAACCAAAGTTAATATTTGTAGCTTTTTTATGAAAATGGGTTTTACTAATTATTAGTGTAGTATTTTGTGAGTTTTAGATGATTCTGCACAAAGAATAACGACTTATATTATTTTTTAGAAAATAATGTATAGAGCAGGAGCAAAGGGTCAAGATATCTCGAGAACCGCGAAATAAACCGTAATATCCTCGCAGACTGTTATACTGTGAATTATTTGTGATTTTTTGGTATGCCACATATTTCTGTCACGGGTGCGGTTTTTTTTAATCGATTATTGTTTCAATCTACATTTTCAATCGACTACGGAACTCGACTGAAAAGCTCTTAATTATGTCACGATTGTATAAAATACTATTATCGAACAGTTATCGATATAAGCCCCTAAGACGTTTTATGAATCCCTAGCGTATAATAACGGTTTAAATTTTTACACAAATTTTGAATATTAACTTTAATGATAAAATATGACTACACAGCAAAACAAACACTAATATTTAATTGTAGGAGTATCTAGTACTTACTTTTATGATTTATTTTGCTAATTTGATAAAATATCGCATCAAAAATAAGTAATTTCCTGGGTTTTTCCTATGTGTAATGGTGCAATCAGGTGCACAATATGACACCACGTTTCTCTTTTACATTTCAAGTGATTTTGATCTGGATTATTTTATATTTTACACGATAAAATATGAGCTGTCACGACGCGGGTGTTTGCGTGTATAAAGGGAGGACAAAAGTTGTTCGGCTTGGAGAATGATCGTACTGTATCTATTTTGCAGTCGCGTGAGTCGCGGAATGTTCATATACGTGTTGGTTTCTCTTTTGCGTACTTCATTTATCGTTTGTGTTTGAGACATGCATACTAGGATCCCAGAGACCATAGGTGTCAAGTTTAATTACTGCCACTATTGGTTGACCTCCAATTAAGACCTTAAATGGGGTTTCATAATCATTGTTAAGTTTTTATGCCAGATATGCGAACGCAGCGAGATCGGAACGCACATATTTGTCATCTCTATCATTCACCCCATATTTCATATATATTTATCTCGTTTGGGGATCGTTTGGGGGCATGCGCAAAGCATATAACAAGACGTCAGGAAGAAGACGATTTAAAAAGATAAAGAAAAAAAAACCGGCCAAGAGCGTGTCGGGCCACGCTCACTGTAGGGTTCCGTAGTTTTCCGTCCGTCACAGTAAGTGTCCCCACTTAAGAGTTAATAACACCGCCATGTAGGATATGATATGAGAGTTCCATGTACAGCGACATCTATCGGCAAATTAAGTAAACTATTGCGCGCGAGCATAAAGTATGCACCTGCTTATACGGTTAAATTACAAACTTAGTTCAGAAATTATTTTGTATTTTTTTTAAAAAAACTATTCATCCTATCAAGTTCAAAATAATTTTCCAAGAAAGTTTTTATAAAGTTCTACTTTTGAGATTTTTTTCATATTTTTAAAACTTATGGTTCAAAAGTTAGAGGGGGGGGACGCATATTTTTTTACTTCTGGAGCGATTATTTCCGAAAATATTTATATTATCGAAAAATGATTATAGGAAACCGCAATTCATTTTTAAATACCTATCCAATAATATATCACACGTTAGGGTTGAAATGAAAAAAAAAATCACTCCCCACTTTACGTATAGGGGAGGTACCCTAATAAAATAAAAAAATTCACTTTTTATTTTACCACTTTGTCGGCGTGATTGATATACATATTAGTACCAAATTTCAGCTTTCTAGTGCTAACGGTCACTGAGATTATCCGCGGACGGACGGACGGACGGACGGGCAGACATGGCGAAACTATAAGGGTTCCTAGTTGACTACGGAACCCTAAAAAAAAGATGGAAAATGGTGCGGACAATGGCGGTCTATTTTAAAAACTCTTAAACCTAATTTGTGCGGAATATTACTAAAAAGGTGTTATAAGGCGGAGCGCGTGCGGGTGAGTGCTTAGGGACTTATTTTATGATTATTATCTTTTAGTTTCCTCATTTTTTACACTTGAAAAGCGGATCAGAATGTCCGAGGTGTCGAACCAACAGCGAAATTGAACCAGCGCACCTTTTGTCGTACGAGTCACAATTTCCCTTCCGCGGCAATCAGGGAGAAGGCTTATTCGTAACATTTGGTCCTTCGAGCCGGATTTACTTACATTTTTGTCGACGCCTCCGTACATTCTGATCGGTTTTTTAACAAATTCACATATTTCGAGCGGTCGAAATATAATTATTTTGCGGTAACCTATACACTTCACACAAGTTTCGGGGATTATATATATTTTAGCGCTCATTTATTACCTTTATATACATATATTGCGGTGGGGATTTTATTTTATTACATTTCATTTCCATAGTTCATACTACATTACCTACGTTTGTTCGTCGCGGATTTATCGTATATACCGTATATCGTATATATCGTATATAGCGTTTGCGGTTGCTATATTTTGGTATTTAAGACGAACATTCAATTGGCATTCAATTTTATAGGTAAAATTCAATTGCGGTTTCAATTTATCATAAATAATTTGCATTGGAATTGTTTATTTTATGACACACTAAATTAAAACAGTTTGGTTGCTAGGTTACAATATACTATAGTATAGGATAATTTCGTTCTTTTATCTATCGACTTTCGTAGCCTAGCGGTTATGATTGTTGCTTAGTAAGTTAGAGGTCGACGGTTCGAATCTCAGCCAAGGTGCAACTTTTGTATTTTTCTAAGTATTTAGATTTCTTGAATAAGCGGTATTTGAATACTATTTACGGGGTATTTAATGTTATTTGCGGTATTAGGTTTATTTCAAACATATTTCAAAGAACGAAAGTATTCATTTCAAAACTTGCGGAATAATTGGTATTGCGGAATATTAAAGTTAGCGGTAAAAACTTTAGTACATATAATATAATTAATATTAACATAATTATAAAATAAATAAAAAATATAATTTTAGGTGCGTTGTCAAACTTTAAGATTTGCGGTCGGTTTACGTGCAGTTCAAGTAATGTTTAATTGCTATTTTTAGTTTTCATGTTTTGGTTTTTCTTAGGACTTTGGTTGATTCTATTAATTTGGACTACGCACTTAAACTCAAACGTAAAAATGGCTGCAGCTAGGCGGATACAGTTACTGCAGATGAAGTATCATACGGCTTGTCGTAGTATTGATATTTTGGATGGATTGGCTCGTAATTCAGAACTGTCCTCGGAACAAGAGAGCGATTTTATGGTGCGGTTTCAGGATTTAGAAAAGGTTTATGAGGCATTTACGGAAATGTTTTATGAGCTTCAGCTCTCTGCTGCGGATATAGAGAGCTTTGACCTGGAAGGCCATACACAAGAGTACGAGTCGTACAATAAGAAATATTATTTTATAAAACAGCGTCATCTAGGGTTGACAAAGTCTAACACTTCAGCTAACTTGGACAACAGCTGTAGCAGCGGTAGTGCTAATGACAACTCTAAGAACGCGCGGAATAGGGTAGGTCTCCCTAAAGTGAAACTTCCTACCTTTGCGGGTCAGGTGGAAGAGTTTGTTCCGTTTATGGAATTATTTCAGTCATTGGTGGGCAATGACACGACTTTATCGGATACTGAAAAAATGTACTACTTAGCGGGGTCACTTTTAGGTGAACCAAAGACCTTGACCCAGCACTTGTCTGTTACGGGAGACAATTTTTCGATTGCTATAGATTTACTAAATGCGCGGTACAATAACAAACGATTGCTGGCGGACCGTTTGTTGCATAACTTGCTAAGTGTGTCACATGTTAACATTAAAGGGGTAAGCGGTCTAAAAATGTTTTTAAATACTTTGATTGAAAACACAAAGGCATTGGAAAAGATGAAATTTCCTGTTGATTCGTGGTGCTATTTGTTGTTCTATATTAATTTCCAAAAGTTAGACAGTAACCTAAGGAAACACTTTGAAGACAAGCATGCCGATAAAGAGTTACCAACATTTTTGGATCTTTTGAAGTTTCTGGAAACTGAAATACGGATTTTAGAATCCAGTGCGGACCCACAGGCTGCGTCATCAGCGGCTAGACGTAGCGGAAACAGCCAGAGTCATGCGGTAACGGCTCATGCGGCTTTTCAGAATAAGGGTTCAACGTCGGCATGTAGATTATGCGGAAATAGCGGACACTTCATTGCCAGGTGCGACGAGTTCTTGGAGATGAAACCTTGGGCTAGGAAACGTCAAGTGGTAGCACTTAGATTATGCTTTAAATGTTTAAATGGTCACAATATTGACCAGTGTATATATAACAAAAATTGTTATAAATGTAATTCGGTTAAACACCATACTTTACTACATTTTGATGTACCAGAAACTGGTTCAGACAGTGAAGAACGTTTGACATCAAACAATGTGCCTACGAGCGGAAGGACTTACAACCCTGTCTCGCTCACACCTAGTACTCCCATTGCAAATGAGCCCTTGATTAGTGACAATCCGGGAGGTGCGGTCCCTGGAGTCCCTGGAACTGGACTGACGGCGTCACATGTTGATAAGCCGATTGTGTATCAGCGCAGCGTACTTCTTGCAACGGCAATAATAAGAGTACGGGACAGCAGCGGCTACTACCAAGAGGCGCGGGCCTTGTTGGATGGAGGTAGCGAGAGCACATTTATATCGGAGTCATGCGTCCAAAGGTTGGGTTTAAAGCGGTTTAAATCTGACAACTTCACGGGGCTGAGCGGTCTCCCTGTAAGCGGTTGCAGAGGAGCGGTAAATTTGGTCATGGCACCTAGGCTGTCGGATACGCCTGTACTGGTAGCCACGGCTACAGTCTTAAATAAGATCACCAATACATACCGGGGATTTCGTTACCAGCTCAATTAGCGGATAATTATAAGGGACTGTATCTTGCGGATGAACAGTTCTACGTCAGTCGAGGGATTGACATTTTAATAGGCGAAGATTTACTCAGTGAAATTTTGCTCAGTAGCCGTCTTACGATTAATGAGCATATCCCAAGGGTAACGAACACGGTGTTTGGACACGTGTTGTCCGGTCCAGTCACCATTGCGGCATTTAATCCATACCCTCAAGCGACTTGTGTCGCTCAGACATTTGTCTGTACTAGAAGTACAGATCAAACTTCGGAACTATCTGCGGAAGCGGAGGATATTTCAGACAAGGTAGAAGGCCTTAAGGATCTGGGATGTAAAACATTTTTTAAGGACACCCATCGCCGGTACGGGAGTGTCAAAAATTTTGCGGATCTTTATCGGGTTTCTTAGAATGCGGAAAAGGGGTACAAATAGCCATGCAGCGGTTCTTGGCTATTCATATTCTATTTGTTTTACTCGTAGTTGGCGGCAACCGAGTTTCACAAATAGTTAATTGCGGTATAGACATGACATGGAGGCAATTGCCTTCAGAAATGAACCCCGACGATGTCGTGAATAGCGGTCTTCGCGTATCGGAAGTAATTGAGCACCCCTTGTGGTGGGAATATGGTTGGCTGACAGGTGATGCTGACACCTGGCTCAAGAATATCATGGATAAAGCAGAAGATCCATTGCCTGGATTGCAGAAGGCGAAAGTAAATTTCCAGGCCTTAGTCGGGATTGCGGTTGATGATAATATTTTAACGCGGGTTTTTAGTTTAAGTATGTTGCTGGCGGTCGTAGCATATTATTTTCGACTTATCAAAAATACCAGGACTCAGTCTTAGACACTTATCGGAGTTCTAAGAGTACTAGAGCGACGATTCACTTCGTAGCGGTTAGTTTTGTTGGTTCATCAGGTGGAGTTTGCGGATATCTTCAACTGCTTAGACCAGAAAATACAATGTTCTACGCGTTTGCGTCGGCTTGGGCCTTTATTGGGGATGATGGCTTACTTCGCGTTACAGGCCGTTTGGAGTTTCCAAATCAAGTTTTGAAGCGGAAGCATGCGGTGCCTGTTTTACTAAAATTACACGCTGTAGCGGTTTTGGTCGTGGATTATTTTCTTGTATTATATTTTCATGCGGGTTCACAGTTGCAATGGGTTATTACAGCGACAGTTTAGGTTATTTCTGCGGGAAAGGTGTTTCGTACACGTATTTTCAAGTATTTGAGGCGTTTTATTTTATATTCTTTAATTGTTATTCTAAAGATCCTCATGAAATGGAAGTTCTAACGGATGCCTATATAATTATTGGTAGGCTTTGCTTTCGGTTCCGGAGTACAATTTTGAAGATACTTTAAGCTAATGGTTGAGCCGTTTTAAGTTAAGCTTATGTATCAATGCTTTGAAGAAAAATGAATGTCTTCAACTGATCCGCCTATGCTAGGCAATGTTTGGCAGCGGTACCAAGCGGTTTTAGTTTAATTTTTTGACGTGCTTCACACCTTGATCCGGTAATGCGAGTGTTATAAGTTTAGATTGCGGAACTAGTTGTTATACGAATGCAACTTTGTATTTGGTGACAAACTGTTTTAGTTTAGTTTATAGTTAAGTAATTTTAGTTGATTTATTTTGTTGATAAAGGCTTTAGCCTTTCTCGGGCGGGGGAATGTTAAGTTTTTATGCCAGATATGCGAACGCAGCGAGATCGGAACGCACATATTTGTCATCTCTATCATTCACCCCATATTTCATATATATTTATCTCGTTTGGGGATCGTTTGGGGGCATGCGCAAAGCATATAACAAGACGTCAGGAAGAAGACGATTTAAAAATATAAAGAAAAAAAAAGATGGAAAATGGTGCGGACAATGGCGGTCTATTTTAAAAACTCTTAAACCTAATTTGTGCGGAATATTACTAAAAAGGTGTTATAAGGCGGAGCGCGTGCGGGTGAGTGCTTAGGGACTTATTTTATGATTATTATCTTTTAGTTTCCTCATTTTTTACACTTGAAAAGCGGATCAGAATGTCCGAGGTGTCGAACCAACAGCGAAATTGAACCAGCGCACCTTTTGTCGTACGAGAGTCACAATTTCCCTTCCGCGGCAATCAGGGAGAAGGCTTATTCGTAACAATCATATTATGCCTTAGTGATTTATCCGTGATACATTTAAAAAAAATCCATTCTATGGCACTGGTGTGTTGATTACAAACCTTCTGGTGTATTTTTTATTGAAATCCGCGCAATAGTTTATATAATATAGCAATACGATAGCTCGTAAGTGAAATTTACGTTATTTTTGGACCCGGGGTATGTCCTTAAACTACGTCCGGACTTGGGTATGTCCTTAAACTATGCCAAAAAGAGAGGTATGGGCACTGCGAATGGCATCTCGCTTAGTGTGGTAGGGCACGTTCAGTGAATGTCATCTCGCTCAAATCTGGAGCAGAGCCCGACTAGGGAAGTACCTGCACCTTACAGAAAACCACAGCCAAATAGCACTAGACCCTACTCATAGTGTTGTGTTCCTGCTGGTGAGTAAGGTTGCCAAAGAGCTCAAAGAGGACCCAGTGTGTTGACGATGAGGGACCCTCTTGTTCCTTTAGCCGTCAACACAGTGAATCCTCCTTTTTGTAAAGGGTCGGCAACGCGCATGTGACTCCTGTGGAGTTACAGGCGTCCATAGGTTACGGTAGCTGCTTACCATCAGACAGGCCGTATGCTTGTTTGCCACCGTCGTAGTATAAAAAAAAAAAAAAATTCGAGCTTACTGTACATCCTTGTACTCGTGCAGCTTGTGGCGTGATTACACGAAACGGGCCTACGGGGCCCTCCGCGTCCAGTTCAATAACGCGTTCCGGGTGATGGTGGGGCTGCCGCGCTTCTACAGCGCATCAGGGATGTTTGCAGAAGCTAGAGTAGATTGCTTTTGACAAAAATATTGTGTTCCTTGCTAGTTCATAAGTACTAACATCTTGGTTCATAGTAAACTAACAAAAAATTGATTTCTTGTTATCTTAAAAATAAATAAATTAAATTAAATTAGGCGCCAGGGAGAAAAATTTATTACATGACGGTCATGACGAGGTAAGTAGGATTATGATAGTATACATTTTGGAGTGTATTGTACCAATTATCACTCATATTGTCAATTTATCAATGTCATCAGGCACATTTCCTTCGCCTACGTTATTCCTCTGCCGAAAACCCAGAATCCCAAGTTACTTAAAGAATTTCGTCCAATTTCTATTCTCCCCTTCCTATCAAAGGTTCTTGAAGCCGTTGTTCACAAGCAATTGTCTGCCTACATCTTTCCAACCATCTCGTCACACCACTGCAGTCAGGTTTTCGCCCTGGTCACAGCACTACTACTGCGCTGCTGAAGGTCGTTGAAGATGTGAGGCTTGGAATTGAATCTTCTCTTGTAACTGTCATGGTCCTAATAGACTTCTCGAACGTTTTCAACGCGGTAAATCATGATCTTCTCCTCGCTGCAGTTGACCATTTGAATATCTCGTCATCAGCGGCTGAATGGTTTGCTTCTTACCTGCAGGGACGCCGCCAGGCAGTCCGAGCGGATAAGTCGCTGTCTGACCGGTGTGACCTTACCTCGGGCGTTCCCCAGGGTGGTATACTCTGTCCTTTGCTTTTCTCCGTTTTTATTAATCTCATCACACCCTGCATTAAGTCGGCCTACGATTTATATGCAGATGATCTCCAACTGTACAGCCAAGTGAGGGCTGGCAATGTAGACGTGGCTATCTCGAAAATGAACGAAGATCTTAATCGTATCTCATCATGGTCTAAAAACTTTGAAATAGCCGTGAATCCTTCCAAGTGTCATGCTATCATTATCAGGAGTTCGCGATTAAATACCGATTTCGCGCATATTGCACCGATTCTCTTCGAGAGGGTAGTGTGAGTGTCGTACCATTTTCATCAACAGTGAAAAACCTGGGATTAACAATTGACTGCAGCTTAAGCTGGGAACCTTATGTGTCCGACATTTCTCGCAGAGCGACTAACCTTGCGATCACTTTATAGGTTAAAGTACTTTCTACCGGTCAAAACTAAATTTCTTCTGATCAAAGCTCTCGTGTTCCGTTATTGATTATTGTGATGTGTGCTGGACTAATGTGACGCAAGGGATAAGCTTGATCGAGTCCTGAACAATTGCATTAGGTTTAATTTCTTAAACTTATATGAGACTAGACTTGTTTCTGTAGACCCAATAGTTTCCCAAAATGAAACTTTTCAAAATAGAACCGTTTTTCCCAAAATAGTTTACCCTTCCACTTCTCTTCTGGGAAAAACGGTTCTATTTTGAAAAGCTTTATCTTGGAAACTATTGGGTCTACAGAGACAATTCTAGTTTTATATTGTAGAAAATTTAGTATACTTTAAAAATGTTTTAGAAAGGTACTGTCAAAAACTAGTCTTTAAGGGTTATAATCGCCAAAATCTGAAAAAATCTTATTATTAGTTTTTTGACAAAGTTGCGTTTGGCGCTCGAGGTCACAAACTTGGATTATTCATTGGACCAACATCACAAACACGTTGCAAAAAAAAATCAGATCTACCGGATTTGACGCACACGATGATTGTATAAAGTTACTGGATCATAGCTCAATAGAATATAATTAATTTAGAATCAATTAACATTTATTTCGAGTAATACTCATACATATTGTTAGTAAAATTAATTAAATGTTGTTTTTTTTAGTACTGCCATTATACAACAATTTGTAAGCTTAGAGTGCTCACTTCATACGACTGGTTATTAGCCCGAAAGCTTGACATGATGAAGACATGACGACTAACTGAGGGGGGAGCGGGCAGGGGGCTTGAATAGGGCACCCGTTGTAAAACTTAGTATAATAGTATTGCACTGTTCATTTACTAAATTTTGTTGGTATACTCAATATAAACCAGCCGCACGCAATCATGAGACCTAATTTACTGTAAAGTGCTGATAGTTTTACATAATAATATTAAGATAATTCAAGTGGCAGGTATCTAATTTAAAAATGAAATGCGTGTTACTTTAGTCCTAGAAGTAAAGGTTTTTTTTTTGAGTGGACAATTCTGGGAGATTTGGATAATATAGGAAATTACAGTCACCACTTATTCTACAAAAGGGATAAAATAAGGGTCTTATATTAAGTTCTTATTAATATTACACATAGTCTCCTAAATTGAACGCCACGTGTTTCATAAGTAAAATAATCTTGAAGACATTTTTTCTGACAGACCTGTTATTCCTTAGCTGACTTGTCACCTACGCAGTCCGGTGACCTAAGCACAGCGTTCGACGTGGGCGGCATCACGGGTTCCATTCTTGCGGGGCTGGATCGTGTGCGCATGTTTCTACATACTGTGTGCGCCTACGGTAAGGGTTACTTAAATCTAATCGAGGTTACTTAGGTTTACTTAAACTTATACCTAGTCTTGTTTGCTCGCGTCTACTTAGCTCTAATCAAGTCAACTATTAAGCTCTTTTCAGGTTTTAGGTCTACTTAAGTACAATAAACTCAAGGTTACTGTACGAACATTCCACTTGGCTCTAAACAATTGGCATTATTTAATCGCGATTGGTCTAATAATTTTTTTTTCTAGGAATCCAAATTAAAATATTCTCACTCAATAAATAACCTATCAGTTACAACACTACGCACAACTACTCACCCTATGTACACAAGTAAAAAACAACGATAAAATCTTATTTAGTTACCATTATTTTGTATGATTAGCTATCGATAGTGTCAAGTTAGTCTTGAGCAATGTTCGATTTTGTCAACAGCTGATGGCGTACCAGGCGTGGGGCGCGTCGTCTTACATCCTCAACGTGAGCCTGCTGCTGGCGGCCGGAGTCCTAGTGAACGCTCATCACCACAGCCGTCTCCGCGGAACTTGGTAAGGATTATATACTGTATATTTAGAAAAATACAGGTAGGTGCCAGGAACCTCTGCACCTCAGCCCTTTATCTTCGTGCCACTATATTATAAAAGTATAAGTAGGATAACATTGCCCAGTAGATAAAAAATAACATTACACAATTTCTCACGCTAGTATATGGAAAGCTTTGTGGCCATCAGAAACAATCGAACTCATTTAAGAGTGTCTATAGCAAGAGCGTCAGTCGAGGAAAATTGGATAAAACTGGTGCCGAAGTACATATTCGAAGAGGTATAGACAGGGAGACCCCAGTCTCCTACAATATATATAACATGCTAACAAATTATAATTATAATAATAATAAGCTCCATAACCGGTTTCGGCCATAGCGACTGCTGTCATCTCCGATGTCGTCTCAGATGAGCTCGCATGTGGCTAACGTAGCCAATCTTGTTAACAAAGGTACGCAAACATTGCAGGCATGCGAGCACACCGTTGACATAGTTATAAGTTTTTGCCGCAGGTGGTCGCGACTAGATCTCATCGCGTTTAGCATCAAGCTGAACGCGCCGCTGGGATTCAAACTTGCTGACTACCTCGTTTATGGTAGCCCTCCACTTTGAACGTATGGCTGCTTGCCGCTCCCATTGTGAGGGCTCTATTCCGCATTTCCTCAAACAAATTATATACTGTGAGATGGTTCCTTTTTGGAGCGCAGACCAATTGAGTTAGGGTTTCCAATAAGTCGGCACTCTTATAAAAATGGGATCGTGGTTTCAGGCCAGGCTTGCACAACAACCGAAACAGCTTTTCCAATAAGATTTGTTTATTGACACACGATTACACACATACATATGTAGGTATTTACAGCAATTTAGACGGTTACAATGAGGTCCGTAGTAATTACTTCGATTCACTTGATTGTATTTGTGTCTTTATACTTGGTACACGTAATTGTCTTTTCACCTCAGCACTTCGAACAAGCCTACTTCCCTGCGAAAAAACAGTGACGAAAGTGCGACTTTCGTCACTCCCTGGAGTGATGACAGTCCTACTTTCGTCACTCCAAGCTCAAGATTCTAACTTAGAATCACTCGCTTCGCTCGTGATTCAATTATAGAATCTTTCGCTTCGCTCGTGATTCAATTATAGAATCATTCGCTTACTCGGGACTCAAAATCAACACTCGCAAGAAAAACCAACTTTCCTCTCTGTTGCACAAATAACTATTACACGTATGCACTTTCACTTTGTTATAGTACATTATGATACAAGTGTGCTAAGTTGATCATTACATACGAAGCGATATTGTGCGCACGAACGCATGTGAGTGCGCATAAGGAAGCTGAGCTTATGTAATGATCAAGCACACGCGTTACATACAACGTTTTTAAACACACTTGCGAGGAAATAACAGAATAAATAATAAATAAATAAATAGTAATAAATAAATATTATAAGACAATCTTACACAAACCGACCTAGTCCCACAGTAAGCTCAATAAGGCTTGTGTTGTGGGTACTAGACGACGATATATATAATAGATAGATATAGATAAATACTTAAATACATAGGAAACATCCATAACTCAGGTACAAATATCTATGATAAACACACAAATAAATGCCCTGACCAGGATTCGAACCCAGGACCTCCTGCTTCGTAGGCAGTGTCACTACCGACTGGGCTAGGAGGCCGGCCGTTAAATAGTATAATTAATAACTTTTGATAAATACATTAATTGTCAGAATGTTTACAGGATAGAGGTACTTACGAACCTAAGATAATTAAATTTAACTAACCTTTTTTGTGATGTTATTGAGTATCTGGAACTCTTTTTCAAATCATTTCATAAAATTAAAGACTTCACATTTATTGTGCAATAAATTATAGTATTGTTTTCTTACGTATTGCTCACTAGATTTTTATAATGACATTTTACTAGTATGTATCACAATTTTGAAATATATCCAGAGGTTAAATTAACGCTAAAGTTGTCTTCTTATTCATTGAAAATATTATTTGTTTAAATTAATAAAACACGACGAGAAAAATCTAACAAATAAACAATGATTTGAGGTTAACTTATAAATGGCGCGCAATTTTCTTTTTTTGGGTGTGCGTGCAGCTTGAGGCAAAGGCGCGGACGTATAATGCCAAACAGCCAATATTAAAACAGACAATTCGTGTTTTAAACACGAATTATTGTGTATTACGAGTAATATAATAAGTTAAGAAATGATTCTTATTCACAATCAGGATTGTATAATTTATATTCTATCGTAAATGTGTATATTTTTAATATATTTACTTGCTTTTTACTTTTTTTGAATGTAAACTCATAAAGAGTTAAAAAATAAATAAAGGTAATACCCGACTAAATTACAACGATTCGTCTGCGTACGTACAACTTGGTACTAGAGTACAAACGTCACTTGATCGGATTATTAAATTATTCCACTAGTTGGATAATTATTGTGAAATGCACGCGTGTTGAATATCTAGGATTATGAGCATAAAAGCGGTGGAATAAGAACCTCGTTACGAGCTGGGAGTCTATTCGACATGGCATAACTGACAGTCGCATGCGAGACAACTATGATATCACACTTTTGTGACAGTTGATTCACCTAACCACCTACGTCAAAATCAACAGGTCTCACTAGAGGAATTTCTCTATTGGCATGGGCGCCATCTTAATGTTTTGACGTTGACGTCAGTAAATTATGGGAATCCCACGTAAGGCATTTGTTTACCTCTAGTAGGTAAAGAGAGCCTTGAAGCATTTTATGAAAACTCATTTGAAAGCGACATCTCTGAATGTCTTCTGAAACTGAATACGTGTATGAGTATGTGTGTAAATCATACGTGTATTTTCGTGCTACAATACTAGGCTAGAACTAGGGTAGTCTACATAGACGGCTTACAAGCAATTTTTTAGATTTGACTATGCATTTTGGGGTGTAGCAACGATGACGAAACCTGTGCTTTGGGTAAAAGATATGTGACAAACATTACATATTGAATAAAAATGACTGGTATGAATGATTTTAAGATTTCTTGGAACCAATAAATGTTTTTGTCACAAGAAATAAAACAATATATTGACTTGTAAACCGACCACGTAGATCCAATATTATGTAGAATAGGTTTAGCGTAAATAAATTATAATATCAAGAATACAACCTTGATATCTATCTCTCGTGTTTATATCGAGACTCGAAAAAGTGAAAGATTACAAAATTATAACTAGTGTATGGTTAAAAAAGTTGTATCTTGAGCGTTGCGGGGGGCACTAGAAGCAAACAAACTGCTGCCGAGAGTATTACAACATTTTTCACCACGCCACGGCAAAAAAATACAAGCTTAGGTAAATACATAAAACAAAACAAATTAATTCTGCCAAATATTTATGGTTCAAAATCATCGTTCTATAACGTAAAGTAATAACTGTTCAAAAAAAACAATTTTACTGACGCTTTAAAAAAATCAAGATAGGCGGTGGTGCTGATGTGGTGAAAAAGCATTCACACACAATAAAATAAAATTAATAAGAAAACCTAACTACTAATAATATAATTATTTAATTTTGCAATGTTTCTGTCTGTTTTAATACCTACTTATAGTGCTGCAGTCTTTGTCACGTCAACGTCTATGGAAAGTTTGAGGCATTTCAAAAACATCAGAAAAGAAATTAAATTCGAGAAATAAATGAATCTTGCACAAATCGAACTAGGCCCACAGTAAGCTCAGTAAGGCTTGTGTTATGGGTACTAGACGATATATATATATATATATATATATATTTGATAAATATGGATAAATACTTAAATACATAGAAAACATCCATAACTCAGGAACAAATATCTGTGATAAACACACAAACAAATTCCCTGACCAGGATTCGAACCCGGGACCTCCTGCTTCGTAGGCAGGGTCACTTCCGACTGGGCTTGGAGGCCGTTATTTCTATCGGTAGCCTGGTAGTCAGTGCCTTAAAGCCCTTAAAGGATTGTTTGACATTTGATCACGCAGATAAACATAGTAGAAAAATGGAGCAACAGTATAGTAATTATCAAAACAAACTCTGGTAGCCTGGCGGCCAGACGCCCGACTTACGCTCTAAGGATCGCGGGTTCAAACTTGGGTCCTACTACTGCCTCCTAACTTAACTAAGGTTTTAGACACTTCAAACAATATTACACATATTCTTCATAGATTCTAATCTAATGTAAGACTCTTATATTACAAAGGTATTCCTAATCCTGAGAGTTGAGAATGTTATGGAAATATAAACATATCAGGTAAATAAATACAGTGCACAGTAGTATTAGTCATAATCCTCATGATTATAACTAATTGCCACTAACAAGACCCAAGTTTTGAATTACTATTTAGGAGACTCGGGATATGAAAACCAATGGGTCTTCATTTCAAAAAAGAAGTTGACGTTTACTGCAAGTAAATGTAATTGTGTATCTGACTGACTTACGTGTAAGTTATATTCCAATATTATATCATATTATATTTCTTATATAATGAATTGATATGGTTACACATGGCACTTTAAACTATACATACTAAACATACTTGTTTCTTTAAACATCGATTTTTTTTAAGGGTGTTCAGTTTTTCAGCTGCTTTCGCCACCGCATCTGTATGTTTATTGGATCCGGTGAGGTGAGAAGCCGCCAGTGTGTCTACGCATGTAGTATCCCACATGCACATGTACATGGGGAATGGCTATACATCCGCATACAGTCAAGGCGTTGTAGGAGATTTATTGCTAGTGGCTTGCTTAATCTGAGGAAATCTACTCTAACACAGCATCCAAATTACACAAAATAATGCAGAGCACAGTGAATGCAGGGTACTGTAGAGATATTCTCAACAGCAAGGTGGAAGAACCCTATAACTCATCGCACTTTTTGATGTTTATCCATTCGCTCCTCGGCCAGATATCGACATTTCTTTTATGGCATATAAATTGAACTTTAGGTTAAATAGGTAATGCCAATCATATTATATTTTAACAGTTATATATTTTTAATAAATACCTACAAATAATAATCATAAAAATTATAAATATTAATGTGCTCTCAGTGAAAATGTCTTAAAATCATATCAATTTTAATATAATACTTCTAGAGGTATTTTACCTAGTTTGAATAGTCAGAAATCAACTTCGCGCAAAAGTTTTGTGGGGGCAATTACTAGAGGTCGCCTCCATCATTACTATCGGTAGCCTGGTAGTCAGTGCCTTAAAGGATTGTTTGACATCTGATACTTCACTACTTAAACATTATAGATACTGGTACCGGCTATACTGTAAATTTATCAAAAATCTAAAATTACCGGTCGGCTTCCATATAGCGTTGACAGCGTTGTAGAGCCCATCACGGAGATATTGAAAACATAAGTCTTAAAGGTCGTAAATGGGCGCTAGTATGTGTGGCGTCAAGTTGAAAATACAAAAAAAAACCGGCCAAGAGCGTGTCGGGCCACGCTCAGTGTAGGGTTCCGTAGTTTTCCGTCCGTCACAGTAAGTGTCCCCACTTAAGAGTTAAAATAACACCGCCATGTAGGATATGATATGAGCGTTCCACGTACAGCGACATCTATCGGCAAATTAAGTAAACTATTGCGCGCGAGCTTAAAGTATGGAAGATGATTTTTATGGGATAATTCTTTATTGCGTGAACCGATTTTCACCGTTTTTACTTTATTTGAAAGCACCTGCTTATACGGTTAAATTACAAACTTATTTCAGAAATTATTTTGTATTTTTTTTTTCAAAAACTATTCAACCTATCAAGTTCAAAATAATTTCCGAAAGTTTTTATAAAGTTCTACTTTTGAATTTTTTTTTAATTTTTAAAAGTTATGGTTCAAAAGTTAGAGGGGGGGACACACATTTTTTTTTACTTCTGGAGCGATTATTTCCGAAAATATTTCCATGATCAAAAAATGATTTTAGTAAACCCCTATTCATTTTTAAATACCTATCCAACAATATATCACACGTTAGGGTTGAAATGAAAAAAAAATCACTTCCCACTTTACGTATAGGGGAGGTACCCTAATAAAAAAAAAACCACTTTTTATTTTATCACTTTATCGGCGTGATTGATATACATATCAGTACCAAATTTCAGCTTTCTAGTGCTAACGGTCACTGAGATTATCCGTGGACGGACGGACGGACGGACGGGCAGACATGGCGAAACTATAAGGGTTCCTAGTTGACTACGGAACCCTAATACTTTAATTTATCGTTACGCTTAAATTTTGACACACGGCGAAGCCCACTTACTTAACCACCCACAAAATCTACATACTTACCAAATTTAAGGCCATTACGGTGGGCGTATAAGGTTTTAAGACCAGTTGAAATCGCAATTTGTTGAGCCTTAATTTTTTTGTGAGCTTACTGCTCGAAATTTTTACAGAAGCTATAAGACCCGTTTAGTAAGAAAATACCAAATTTAAGACCATACCGGTGGGCGCATAAGGATTTAAGACCATTTTAAGAAATAGTCGGCTTCATAACATCAACTGTAAGACACTCCTCCGTCTACAGCTCAGCCAGCCTCGTAGGTAAAGTCACTAAAATCTTACAGGACCCCCACCCCCAAACCATGGAACTGTGGGCTTAGAGGAGGCCAAAAAGCTTGGTGAAGTGGTTGGCGGGTCAGGATGGTTTTACTCATCCAAATTGCCATTGGAGCTGGGACGACGTATTGTGCCAAATTTCTTATGAGTCACTCACTCCTAAGCCGCAGCACTGGCTACCGGCTTACCCGTCACCAAACAGGAGGTTTGGTGACGGGTGGACAGCTTTTCCAGACACTGTCAGTAATAATGACATTATTTCTCTACTCATCTTGCTCATCCTTCATTCATATACATATAAAAGGATGGGTACAGAAATATTGACATTATTACTGGATATAAATAAGTCAAATAATAATAACATTAAATAATTAAAATACTTTAAAAAAAAAGAAAAAATATATAATTGTACAAAAATGTATAACATAAAAAGTTAAAAACTAAAATAGAAACGTCTTCTAAGGCTTTTCCACAAAATATGCACTTAATGAATACACACAAATCATATGTAATTAACCAGTGAACGCACCGGGTAGTTCGGTTTAACTGGTCCCTATGCACAACATTACATTGTTGCATTGCGCTTGGTGTTACCGAGCGCTTTTGTTCTTAACTCGTCCACCAGTTTTTGCATTCTACCCTCTCCCATTTAGCTTTAAGAAAAATATTGTTTTCTCAGTAAGTGATTTATGTAAATCTTTTTGAGAAATAAATGTCTTAAACTGTGTAGTATCTGGACCGCACCTGATTGATTGAAATCTGATTCCGGCTTTGAGTCCGTATTTGTGCTCCACTCAGGTGTTATTGCGGTACTTAAGTAAATACCACATGCCTGCCTGTGGGATGCTATATGCGTAGACACACTGGCGGCTTCTCACTTCACCGGAACCAATAAACAAGCAGGTGCGGTGGCCAAAAGGAAGCTGAAAAACTGAAGACCCATAAAAAATTTATACCTTTCGTAGTCGAGACCCTTGGCGCGTGGGGACCCAGTGCTCAGTAACTTTTTAAAGAACGCAAAAAGAGGCTCGTCGACTCAATTGGTGACCAAAGAGCTGGCATCTTCCTCGCTCAACTCATAAGTTTTGCGATACAGCGGAGAAATGCTGCCACCATCCTCGTTTGCTAGTTTCTAACATGTCGATACATATAATATATATCGGAACCTTGACAAAACAAATACCCACGGTAAATACCCCGTTTTAAATAGTTTTTGTAACTTCCATAAAAAAAAATGCGTTCTACGACGTTAAAAAAAATTGATTTATTTAGAACGTCATATAAATATTGAATACCATTTTTTTTTTTCAAAAATAAAAAAATATAAGGATGAACATTTAAAGCATTCTTTTACAAACATGAATGAATTAATGTAAGATTTATTCATGACAATTACAAAAAACATAATAAACAATAACATATACAACCCGAAACATTAATTGCCACGAAATCGTCGCAGCTCAGCGTTAAATGCCGGCAGGGCCAGCGCTGGTCTTCCGTTGCAACCATTTGACGACACGTCGCATTGACGCCACGATCACATCCCCAAAGTAAGAATACCTTAATCAAAACAAGAGAAAAAAAAACAATAAAAAACAGTAAAAAAAACATATACCTGTTATACACTTTATAACGGCATGTTAAACTATAAGCCACTTAAACATTAAATTAAGTAAATATTTGAAACTATTTAAAGTTTTTTTTTTTTTAAACTGTCCCGCAAGGTTAACTTTTACGGTTTAAATTTTAAAATAAGGCGGTGAAGTGCCTAGTTAATGGTCAAAAAATTTGGAGTGTTAGTTCAAAAATAATACAAATGCAATACTGACAGCTTGACAGTTAGGTGTATCACTCTATCACCTAGTGAGACAACTGTGAGAGCAACGTCTTACAGTTTGGCATCTCGAATCGGGGCCCAGGTGTGTTGAAAATTACTTTTTCATCAAACTTGCTCGGAAAAGATTTATTTACACGTAGGCGTTGCGGGCGGGAAATTGAAATTTTCGCCCTAGGGCGGAAAAGTGTTTTCGATACAATTTTTCACCTTATTACAATGCAATAAGGTGAAATATCTTTGTAGTTGGCTGTACCTTATTTTTTTAGTTAAATATAACAATAACTTGTGTTGATGTTATCTGTGACCATGACCACCCCCTGTTTGATTTTTCAATAAAATTTCAATGTTATACAGAAGTTTGTTTTTATTAATTCTCCTTTTTCCTCACAAGTGTGATGAAAAACATTGTGTGTGCCACGGGCGGTAAAGAAATTCCGACCTCGTGAACATTTTAAGCCCTCGCTTCGCGTCGGGCTTAAAATTGACACTCGTTCGTAATTTCTTATTTCCCGCCCTTAATACACAATGTACTATATACGAAGTAGGCGACTTTCCACCGTAAAGATAGCTTGGGTGATCGGGACGAGACGAACTGCGCACTGAGCTTACGCTTGGCTTACGCCTTGCTTAAGCAGGAAATTCACCGTGTATGATCGGAATTGCCACCATGTAGGGTTTACGCAATGTGTGATCGGAACGGGCTTTTTCCGTACTAAGTAGTAAGGTGTTAGATACAGCTTTGCCCAGATATGCCCAATATACCCAAAGAGCATTATCATTCATGTACGTTTCAACGCGCCGAAGAAGGTAGTTCGCAAAACAACGTAAACCAAGCTAGGTTCGACGCTATTCTAAAATCCGACCAGCCAACCAGACACGAACCAGCAAAACAAAAGTACCAGGAGCGCAGACGTCGTAGGCGATGGCAGCTGCGAGCGCGCGCGCAGCGTCTCGTGTAGCATCGCTACACCCCGCCTACGTCACTCGTAGCAGCGCTACGCCGGCCGCGGCCCGTAGGAGGTCGCCCGCTATTACGAACACATCAACTACGCAGCCTCTAGGCAGAATAATAACAACTAGCAATAGATTTAAGCTACTGCCGATGTCGCTGGAGCCCGCTCAAACGCCTCAAACTAACAACGAAACAGATAATAGAACGAAACGGATCCCGCTTGCCTCCACAAAAGAAGCAATGCAACTGCCCAAAAGGGCAAAATATAGTGAAACATAATTTGTATTTAACACTTAGTAGTAGTTCCTAAAGAATGGAAAGAAGTATGATGAATATCACATTAAAAGATCGTAAAAGAGCAGAAGAAATAAGAGCAAAAACAAAAGTGGAATATGTAATTAAGAAAATAAGAAAGTTAAAATGGCAATGGACAAGACATATGACACGGGATAGCAAGGAAAAATGGACCAAAATAGTTACAGACTGGCAACCACGAGACGGTAACAGAAAAAGAGGTAGACCGTTTAAAAGGTGGATGGATGACATCAAGTCTATAGGGGGCGCCACCTGGACCAGGAAAGCCGTTAATAGAAAGGAATGGAAACAGCTGGGAGCGGCCTATGTGTCTGAAGACACGCTGAACACTAATCCGGACAATCCGATATGTTAATTTTTAAGCAAATTTGTTCATAAAAATGAAATGTAATTTAGTTTCGGCAATAAAGGCTATTATATTATATTATATAGTAGTTCCTAGCAAGATAGGAACAAATACTCACGTCCAACAACGACAATACGCTTAATTTGACAGTTTATATAAAAAACCGGCCAAGGGCATGTCGGGCCATGCTTAGTGTAGGGTTCCGTAGTTGCCGGCCTATTACAATACATCCGTTCAAAAGGTCATATTAAGGGATATGTCGCGGCGCTTACGTCGTTTTACTATGCGAAACTTACGATGAGTTATAAGTGTTATAACTCAAAAACGGCTCAACCGATTTCCAAACTCAAACTCAAACTCAAACTCAAACATTTATTCAGTAAGTAGGCCACAAGGGCACTTTTACACGTCAAAGTAAAAGAGAGAGAAAAAAAATCAAACTACACCGGTTCTAACCCTACACCTCTGACCCGAGAAGAATTATGTCCGGCAAGAAACTCGGCGGGACTTATTTTTTCAAAACAACAGTACATCAAAACTAAACAATACATATAAGTGCGTTGTTCTATAAGAAAACATATCAAACCAAGGTTAGATTAACCAACAATAGGTTATAGTTTAAGAAAAATACCAAAGAAAAAAGATTAGTCCAAATCTGACTATTGAAAATAAATTACATACAAGTTTGATATGTTCCTTTTATACTACAGTCATTTTACGGGCGGCTAGTAAGGGGAATTGGAAATAATTAATAATAGCTAATATTTTTAGTATAACGGATATATCATGATACCAGTATTATTTATGCAATGAAATCCTACAAAATATCGTTATTCGCTAACCGCCAATAATATGTACACACATATTACAAGCGTTTTTCTTGTAGGATTTTAATGAATATATCGTTTCTAAGTCTTTTAAAATGTGTAAGAACAAACTACCACTTATTACTATTTGTTTCTATTCTAACGAATAAGGATATATATATATATGTATATCGCCCGCACCGTACATTTTGTAAATTATGTAGTTTTGACATGGACACGGTTTCTTGTTTTTCGCTTTCAATTCAACAGAAAGAAGACTTAAATACCGTCATGTTTACAAATAAAAATAATTCCGGGTAAAAAGTTTGTAGGATTTTTGCATATAGATGTGACATTGTCATGGTAAAGGTAATATATTGTCGGTATTGAGTTATTGGTACCTCCTTATAGTTCAAAACATTCTCCTTCATATGCAAAAAGAACGAGATCGCTATGTTGAGTATTTTTATTTTTATTAACTTTTGAAGTTTCAGCATATCTTTGTACTGTTTTGAAATATTCGAGTTTAAAGTTTGAAAGCCTAAAAAACCTAGTTATAGGTTGAAGTTATGGAGATAGCGGTTTTAAAATGTTCCACATACATTATATTACTCGACAAATCATATGTTGTCTCTAACATTTTACATTTTATAGAAATAATACAATAATAATGCACGTAGGGTGTAGAGTCAAGAATCAAAAATAAAATATTTTATATAACTCAAAATCGACAGATTTTCAGCTGGCTTATGTTGATTTCTGAATGTGATGTAGGTAAGGTTTATAATAAAAATAATGAAACAACCATATCTCAAGGCATATTTTTTTTTTATCAATAAAACAAAAAAATCAACACTTACATAAAAAATATACAAAATCAACATTATAATTTTTAATTCTCATAGTTTACGTTAATTGAGGAACAAAACTAACGATCACGTGTAGTTAAATACAAAAGTAATGTAGTTTTCTATCAAAAAAGTGACTTCAAAGTTTAGACTTTAAACATGATTTTTTGTATGTAAAGTGATCTAGGGTACCACATTATCGCCATTCATAAGTTTAGAGAAATAAGAATTCTACTTCCATTATTTAACATAGTGTCCGCACTATAAGTGCATATATCTAATACTTAAATATTGTTATGAATCAATAACATAACTTATTTTATAAAAAATAACAATCTTTTCGTCAGCTTTACTAATTTAGATCAAGTTTGTTAGTTTAACATTCCTTAGGGTCCCACATTGTCGCCTTATGACTTATGAGATCAAACTTATTATTAAGACTTTTTATAATAAAATTATTACTTACAAAAGTAATAATTTGCATTTAACATCATTATGAAAATGATTTACACTACTCAACATCGCACCTAGGGGTGCGTAAGTGCTGACGCCAAGTCATTTAAATTCTTACGTCTGATTGAGAGATTGGTGACTTTGTACAAGTATTAACTGATTATCTATACGGTTGTCCCTCAGAAGCTTGTTAAATATAAGTCAACTATATTTTCTGTTAAAAAGTTTTGATTTGTCACTAACTTATATCCCTCCCCTTATTTATATTTAAGTTTTTGTTATGTAATTAATCAGTATTCAAAGCATCTGCCAGGCACCCGGATTATTAAAATTGATAGTATGGCACACTAACTAGAGAAATTTTCATTTCTCTATATAATAGCAAACCTATTTCCGTTGCTAGCTCTTCGGCTAGAGCAACGCGTGCGCAGCGTACGAGCAGCATATTCGTGGCGTATTAAGACGGTCTGGACGCAACACACTTTAAAATTGTAAATAATCTTATTATCCTATGTGATCTATTTATTTATTTTTAACAATCCAATTGAATAAACTAACATAATATGAATTTTGTTAATATATTTTGTATCTAGTTGATTGATTTAGGCCAGATTAAAATAGAGAGTTTTGCTTTGTCTTAATAATTATTGCTTATTGACCACTATTGTTAAAAGGGTAACATAACATAAAGCTAAGTGAACGTAACGGGCAGCTGAGTTACGAACTGTCAAGCAAATGGATGGGAGTAAACTGAGATTCAAACGGCCTCCTAGCCCAGTCGGTAGTGACCCTGCCTATGAAGCAGGAGGTCCCGGGTTCAAATCCTGGTAAGGGCATTTATTTGTGTGTTTATCACGAATATTTGTTCCTGAGTTATGGGTGTTTCCTATGTATCTAAGTATATATTTATCTAAATAAGTATGTATATCGTCGCCTAGTACCCATAGTACAAGCTTTGCTTAGTTTGGGACTAGGTTGATTTGTGTAAGATTGTCCCCAAATATTTATTATTTATTTATTTATTTAGACAACACGTGTTACTAAATTTTCCAACTTTTTTTTTTTTTTTACACAAATCAACCTAGTCCCAAACTAAGCAAAGCTTGTACTATGGGTACTAGGCGACGATATACATACGTATATAGATAAATATATACTTAGATACATAGAAAACACCCATAACTCAGGAACAAATATTCGTGATAAACACACAAATATATGCCCTTACCAGGATTTGAACCCGGGACCTCCTGCTTCGTAGGCAAGCTCACTACCGACTGGGCTAGGAGGCCGTTAAACTTTGACTGTGTTTTTTTCCTACTTTTAGTTGAATTGAAACGTTTAACTTTTTATCAATACACCGTATTATTTTAGGTATGTAGAAGCTATTTTTAATCAAAACCAATTTTCACTATTTTCGAGTTGATTAACAAAATCAGTGATATCTCGGAATCCATAAGCGAGTGTTACTAAATTTTCCAATGGCCCCGATATTACTTCAAACTTATGAGCGACAATGTGGTACCCTAGTCGGTAAACTTTGACTGTGTTTTTTTCCTACTTTTAGTTGAAACGTTTAACTTTTTATCAATACACCGTATTATTTTAGGTGTGTAGAAGCTATTTTTAATCAAAACTAATTTTCACTATTTTCGAGTTGATTAACAAAATCAGTGATATCTCGGAATCCATAAGCGACAAAGTGGTACCCTAACCATGATAACGTCACATATGATCTATAAATATCCCATAAGAATGAAACATAAAAAAACCGGCCAAGAGCGTGTCGGGCCACGCTCAGTGTAGGGTTCCGTAGTTTTCCGTCCGTCACAGTAAGTGTCCCCACTTAAGAGTTAATAACACCGCCATGTAGGATACGATATGAGAGTTCCACGTACAGCGACATCTATCGGCAAATTAAGTAAACTATTGCGCGCGAGCTTAAAGTATGGAAGATGATTTTTATGGAATAATTCTTTATTGCGTGAACCGATTTTCACCGTTTTTACTTTATTTGAAAGCACGTCATTTCATTGTAATTTTGTAGAAATTACAGGTACAATAAACACCTGCTTATACGGTTAAATTACAAACTTAGTTCAGAAATAATTTTGTAATTTTTTTTCAAAAACTATTCATCCTATCAAGTTCAAAATAATTTTCCTAGAAAGTTTTTATAAAGTTCTACTTTCAAGATTTTTTTCATATTTTTAAAACTTATGGTTCAAAAGTTAGAGGGGGGGACGCATATTTTTTTACTTCTGGAGCGATTATTTCCGAAAATATTTACATTATCGAAAAATTATTTCAGTAAACCCCTATTCATTTTGAAATACCTATCCAACAATATATCACACGTTAGGGTTGAAATGAAAAAAAAAAATCACTCCCCACTTTACGTATAGGGGAGGTACCCTAATAATTTTTTTTTTCCCTTTTTTATTTTACAACTTTGTCGGCGTGATTGATATACATATTAGTACCAAATTTCAGCTTTCTAGTGCTAACGGTAACGGCAGACATGGCGAAACTATAAGGGTTCCTAGTTGACTACGGAACCCTAAAAAATCAGGCTATTATAAATTAATGTTTGACGCAACCGTATCTTTACTGTATTATTAATATAGTTTTCATTAAAGTAATTATCAGGCCTCACTTCAATGAATTTTTAATTTTTTTTTGACCCACGGTTCAAAAGTTAGATGGGGGGGGGGGGGCTTCGACGCTATTATTTACGAAACTATTAATTTTAACAAAAAAATGTTTTAGAAGTTCTGTGTTATTTTTGAAAGCCCTGTCCAATGATACCCAACACGATAGAGTTGGAGCGAAAACTAATAAAAATATTTTTCTAGTTTTTATTCTACCACTTTGTCGGCGTAATTAATGCACATACTCATACCAAAGGCGACCGTCAATTCCAGGCCCACTAGCGATAATGGTCTCGTATAAAGTTTGTTCTGCAATTTTAAGCAAATACCCATTTTATTACGAAACTAGACAAAATATTTCATGAAAATGAAACGGGAATTAGAAATACAAAATAAAAAGTAATTTCGTTGATCCTTCCGCGATCCAAATAGTGCTTAATAAGTTGTTAACGTCTTTACAGCATTGACATAAGGTTAACTTTACCTGGACTGAGACGAAACAGACATTTTTAGAAAGGAGCTTTTTACTTTGCTAATCTAGTTTATTATTCTAGTTTGACACAGTCAATGTATGACGTCACCGTCATCCAAGTCTGTCGCATGAAGGTATAATTTTAAACTGGAGTATACTCTTCGGCCACAAAGTGGGGCCGAAAGAAAGGGAGCTGCGTCTCGTTTTGACTTAGGGCGTTATGACGGCATTATATCATGCTCTTTCGATAACGAAACACATTTTTTTTTTTCAATTTAGTAATGTCTGATACTCGTATGGATTTATAAAAAGTGGATGTAATTGTTGCACTTTTTCCCTAAGCACAGATGAACCTTATTACCGTGCAAAACAGTCGTTCATAGGTGCTTAGAAAAAAACGGTCCGATAGAGGGGATAATTATGGAGGCGGTGCCTCACTCGCACTCGTTACGAAATTGACACACATTGATATTTTGACTTGTTGTCATGCTGGCATTATTGTCTAATGACGTCATAATTCCCTAAGTCAAAACGATACGCAGCTCCCTATATTACTCTCTCTTTCGTGGCCCAAGAGTATACTCCAGTTTAAAATTATAACTTCATGGATACTAGTAGTAGCGCACTAACAGAGCTAAACCTTATCTCTTTGTAATAAGTTCTACTATTGTTTAGTTAATAGTAGCAATGATGGTTTGGTTTGACAGTCATTATCTTTGTTTACCCAAATACAAGAAATTAGCAGCAGGATCAAAATATGACTTTTTATTATTTTATTATGATTTTCGTTTCATTATCATGTCAGATTTTGTAGATATTCTTTAAAAAGCCGGTAGTTATTTTGTGTTATACTGAAAATTATAAACGTATACGCTTTTAAATATTGTCCTTATCACATTCATGTTTTTTCATCACCGATTTCTCAATTTTCCCGTTAGATTTCATGATTATTTTATGACCGTCCTGATCTAGAAATTAAGGCGAATGTTTTGATACCCATTTCATAATTATACGCACCTTAATGAGCTGGAGCAAATCTCCTAACAAAAATCGACGATCTCCTTTCAGTTTTATAGTGCTAACGGCCACTGAGCTAGACCGCGGGCAGACGGACAGACTGACGGACGGACATGGCGAAACTATAAGGGTTCCTAGTTGACTACAGAACCCTAAAAAGATTTTTCAAAACTACAAACACATTTTATTTATTCAAAGTAAGTAATTATTTATCTTAAAGCAAAACCCGGACCCGGGGTATGTCCTTAAACTACGTCCGGACTTGGGTATGTCCTTAAACTAGGTACGCCAAAAAGAGAGGTATGGGCACTGCGAATGGCATCTCGCTAAGTGTGGTAGGGCACGTTCAGCGAATGTCATCTCGCTCAAATCTAGAGCAGAGCCCGACTGGGGAAGTACCTCCACCTTACAGAAAACCACAGCCAAATAGCACTAGACCCTACTCATAGTGTTGTGTTCCTGCTGGTGAGTAAGGTTGCCAAAGAGCTCAAAGAGGACCCAGTGTGTTGACGATGAGGGACCTTATTGTTCCTTTAGCCGTCAACACAGTGAATCCTCCTTTTTGTAAAGGGTCGGCAACGCGCATGTGACTACTTTGGAGTTGCAGGCGTCCATAGGTTACGGGAGCTGCTTACAATCAGGCGGGCCGTATGCTTGTTTGCCACCGTCGTGGTATAAAAAAAGCGACTCCTAAGCTTCCTAGTCCATTTTGAAAAAAGAACGTCAAATCATTTTCACCATACGCAGCTTCGAGTAGTTCGTCTTCACGAATTCTATGAAAATAAACCTTCTTATATTTATCATAGTGTCGTTTTTCGCATGTTACGATTTTTAGCTTTTCGAGCTTTGACTGAACTCAAATGTCAACCTATCGAGACACTTGTTCGACGAACTTTGTTATGGTCTAAGAGCTGGCCACGTCAGATGTGACACAATAATGAGAGCAATGAAATCTGTCTAGTTATACTGCTTTACCATCCTTATTGCTAGATCCGGGCATCTGGCCGCTTTTAATGGGTGGATGTCAGAGTGACAGACCAACAAAGTTTTTAAGTTGGAATAATGTATAGAGGACAGGGCCTATATTTTAACATTAGATCAAAAACCATTGTCTATTATTGCGGAAACAAAAACAGTAGGCGACTAACTAAAAATTGCATTTTACATCATTTGACACTATTTTCCCCCAACAGAACCTTCTGGATGTGATTTAACCTAGTTAATTACATAATTTACCATAATATTTCATTAAACCCAGAACTCTAGGATTTGTTTTCTTCAAGTTATTTGCATTCTTCGATCTCCACCACTTTACAGCTGCCAGATGTCCGGATCTAGAAATAAGCATAGTATAGCAAACTAACTACATGGGTTTCGTTGCTCTCATTATTGTGTCATATCTGACGTGGCCAGCTCTCCGTCTATTAGGGGCAGTGCGTCTAGAGCATTTAGGTCGGTGTAATGTTACCTAAATTAGTGAATGTGGCCTAGTGGATTCTGCATATTCTGCAACTCTAGTGAACCTAAACCTGGCCCTGCACTCCGGAAGTTATCCACATCCACTAAGTTAGTTAAAATTAAGTACACCAAAAAGTGCGATACCTCGTTTTGTTCTACCATGGGTGGTTATCAATCTTATCATACCTTGCGTGATTTTCCTGATAGGGTGGTAATACAGTATATAAAGATACGGTTGCGTCAAAAATTAATTTATAATAGCCTGATTTTTTTATGTTTCATTCTTATGGGATATTTACAGATAATATATGCAAAAATCCTTAAAATTTTTACCCGGAAGTAGTTAAATGGGTAAAAGAAATATATATAAAAAAAAAATTTACAATAATATCAATTATTTTTATTTGTAAACATAACGATATTTAAGTCTTTTTTCTGTTGAAAGCGAACAACAAGAAACCGTGTCCATGTAAAAACCACATAATTTACAAAATGTACGATGCGGGCGATATATATCCTTATTCGTTAGAAACAAATAGTAATTCAAATTCAAATTCAAATAATTTATTTCAGATCATAATGTCCATAGTGTTAGTATACATTCCCTTAAAACTATGTTAGTAAAACCTATACTATATTATATTATACATATACTAAACCTCTGGAAGACATGTGAACAGAGTCCCAATATTTCTAGAAGGCGCAAGCAGGCGACTCTAACACTAACGGTAATAAGTGGTAGTTTGTTCTTACACATTTTAAAAGACTTAGAAACGATATATTCATTAAAATCCTACAAGAAAAACGCTTGTAATATCTGTGTACATATTATTGACGGTTAGCGAATAACGATATTTTGTAGGATTTCATTACATAAATAATACTAGTATCATGATATATCCGTTATACTAAAAATATTAGCTATTATTAATTATTTCCAATTCCCCATACTAGCCGCCCGTAAAATTACTGTACAGTCACCATCAAATATATCGGAGCGGCCAGGGTACTCAAAAATATCTGAACATGCTCTTTATCGCCTTGACAATAGAGGCGTTGTTCAGATATTTGTGACCACCTTCGCCGCTCCGATATATCTGATGGCGACTGTAGTATGGACGTTCCGGTTGTCGGAAGATTGCCTTTCCATGATGTCTTCGATTTCCAGGAACTGATAGAGGGCACATCGAATTATATTGAATCAGCTTTAGACTGTCACTTCGTATGATCCTAAATGTAATGTGTCTAATCGCAATAGAGAACATGCGTGAAAAATATTTAATTGAATTTGTTGCATAAACACGTTCAACAACCCCAAATTAATATAAATAAGTGGAAATCCGTAATCATTTTTAACAGTCTTTAAAGATATTGCGGTTTAAAAACGTAAAATTTTAGGCATTTTTTTTATACCTCAAATGTATTTTCGAAACTTCAGTTCGATTACTTATGTAAACTTATGTTCATAAAGAAAAAAAATGTATGACAACTATATAGCTAAACGCATTTTTTCGTACCTAAAATTACAATAATCTTCCAAAAACTTGTTCCTTCCAAACAGTTTTCTGCAACTTTGAGGTCGGTGACGTCACAAACCTCACACTTTTTGTATGGGGCGTTTTGACGCGCGGCGCAGACGCCTAACGTATTTTCACATTTTTAACGTTTCAGGGCTATCATAGATAGTAGGTTTATTAGAGACATTTGAATCTACAGGGAAATAGAATCGAATGACATCTTCCAAAAAAATCATGCATGTTTATAATTAGGTCTATGGTATATGTATCATTAGATATTCATCTAGACCTCGCTTTACTATGTAGAGTGTATAGAACGCCTTAAGCGTGACATTGACAGTAGGTAGCTGTCAATTTAGGCGGGAACACGGGAGAACTGTCACTTATCCTTACGGCGCTACGTGTGGGTGGACATGGCTTTATCTTGTAAATTAGTTAATTCGAGCCGATTGCCTGATATTATTGTAAAACCTTTGATTATAGAACCCAAGTTTGATCTGGAAGTGTTTTATTCCCAACAGATGGCTTATGCTCGCTCCAAAATTGAATAGTCATAGTCATTTATTTAAAATATTACATGTCAAATTACATTACATTGGTAGGTACTTATTTATTAAATTAAACACACACACTTCAAATTAATGACTTAACGAAGACAAGGAGATACAACTACGGAAATGGAAATGGATTGGATACATTCTCAGGAAACTTGACACTCACTTATCCAGGATTGCCCTGACCAGGAAGATGCCCGGTAAACGGAATAAGGGCCGCTCCAAATCTACTTGGTGCCGTACCGAGGAGCAAGAGATGGGTATGGGATAGGAGGAGGTGACCCAGACCCACAGAGAACCTTATCTGTGCCCAGACCGCACAGAACCGAAGTCGGTGGAAAAAAATAATTTGGGCTGGGTAACAGGATGAAAAGAAAGAAGAAGAAAGGACTTAACGAAGATGTATTCTTTATGTAGATGAAGATGTACTCAATATGAGTTAACTCATCTTGAGTTCCGGTCTCTCGCGTGAGAAAGAGATTGTAATATAATAATATAATTATTGTCAATATGGATAAACATAACAAAGTCATTGCTAGATTATGTAATACATTTGGAAGTGTTTTTATACTCATTGTGTTACAGTTATATATAAGAGTACAACCCATCTACAGTAAAAAAGAATTGCATTAGATTCATAGAATTTGTTCAACAAAATATGCTAAACTTTTTAGGGCGGGTTGAACACACAGCTAACGAACAGATACACGTTAAATATGATAGCGCAGCTCTCATCACATTGTAAACTGTCAAAATTTTATACGAGCAAATTGCAACTAGGTATCACGTTGAAGTTAAAATAGTGTTTCATGCAATCGTGACCTAATGAATCTTTTCAGTAGAGTACCGAGTTTAGGACTGGAAGCTTGCTGAGAGACCTAAATACGCTTAATTATGTCACTAATGTATAGGTACAGTACTTTTTCTACGAGTGCTCAAAGTAGGCAAGCCCGTAAGAATTAAGTTCAGCCTCTATACAATTTTGTAACTTCTATCGCCTGGTGGATTATGCCGGCGCTCGGGGAGGAGAGCAACGTGTTATAATAATGTATGAAAATCCATTTTAGCATCGTCGGCGACGTTGCAATATGTCGGTGGCGACAATGATGTAACTTTGACTTGAAAACATCTCATATATGATTTTATGAAAATAAAACTCACTAGGTAGCTGTAGTGTGTAGGTGTGTAGGTGGCATTTTCCTCAGACCTTTGGCCCGATCCTCCATCCTCTATTATATTTCTGAAACAGAAAATAGCAGACTCAAGATCCCGCTATAGAAGAGAAACGCTGGCTGGGCGGCGTGAGGCTGGACATGACATGGCGGAGAACAATGTCACGAAAGACGATGCCGAAGACCGGGCAAGGTAAATATACAGGTAGATGTCTGGGTTGTGATCCAGAACATCTTTTTCTGATTATTTAACTGATCAACATTATGAGGTAGTTTTTGATCAAAACAGATTTAATTTATTTTTTTCTGATTTTACAAATAAAATTAATCTTAAACTAAGTATCATGGTCACCCGATTTTTGACATATGCTGTATGGGAAGCGAGAAGATATCTCATTGAGTAGGGTGATCAAATTGTATGCAAATATGAATGTTTGTACTTATCATCAGAAAATAAAATCAGAATTGGAAATAAAAAAATCATTACTAATATGTCCATCTTTAAATTCAAAATCATGCCTTGTTCTCGTGCTACACTACCCAGAAATCCAGCCTGTACTTCGGAGAATGGCCCAATCATGCCGTCTATCACATTTATGACCAATAATTACGTCAAATGCTTCGTTAATATCGCCATCTATGACAAACAGCGAACTAGCGTGTGACATCGATGCATGGCGTATTACTATACTTCAGCAGTTTGATCGTGATCATGGAGAAGGGCAGATGTGCCTCGACAGAGATGGAGATGTATACCGTGTCGTGTCGAATTAAACCATGTCGTATTACAATACTGTAGCAGTTTCACGGTGATCATGGAGCACGGCAGATGGGCCTCTACAAAGTTGGAGATGTATACCATGTCGTGATGTATTCATGTATATCGTATTACGATACCGTAGTAGTTTGATGGTGATCATGAACGAGAGCAGATGTGCCTCGACCGCGTTGGAGATGAAGACCGTGTCGTGTCGTATTGAACCATGTGATATTACTATACCGTAGTAGTCTAAGAGTGATCATGGAGGACAGATGTGTCTCGACAGGGTTGATAAAAAATTATAAAACATATTTATTCTTCAATTTAGGCACATTGCTATGCACTTATGAACGTAAAAGAGAGGGAGAGAAAAACTACCACCTGTTCTAACCCTACACTTTTGACTCGAGAAGTATTATGACCAGCAAGAAACTCGGTGGGACTTATTTTTTCAAAACAGTAAGACACTAAATATTAAAAATACACAATGATCCGTAGTTCTTCAAGAAGAAATATCAAAACAGCTGAAAATGTATACTGTGTCGTGACGTATTGAGATATAGGTATCGTATTACCATTGTATATCGTAGCAGTTTAACTGTGATCATTGACGACGGCAGTCGTGCCTCTACGGGGTTTTAAACTGTAGGTAGAGAACCACAGGATTCTCTATGTAGGGAAAGTAGGAAAATGACTCATGGGCAAATTTTATGTAGGTACAATGTAAATAAATGATTTTACTTAGTAATTGTATGAGACTGCAGATTCCCCTTTACACATTGGTTTTATTTTAGTATGTAAAGAAAATCTAGTTAAATATCTGACATGGAAATAAAATGTTCGAAAATATATAAGCATCATGTGTTTTATTACCTGAAATTTTATAATAAGTTGTTCTAAGGAAATAAGAATATTTGGGAAATATAACACTGAGATGTTTACTAGGGATTCTCACAGATTTTGATAACTTATATTAGATTTAGTTATAATTATATTTGTATTATTACATTATTTCGTTAAAGATAAAATATATTTATTCCTCAATTTAGGTACATTACAATGCACTTATGAACGTCAGAGAAAAAAAACTACCACCTGTTCTAACCCTACACTTCGTAAAATTACTCGTCGGAAACAGATGTCTTTCATCCCAAGCTGAATCTACTATTCCTCCCATGACACATTAATCTAGCGTTACTTACCCTGGCTCAGCTGGGGAACAGGTCATACGTGTTCTTCCCGGCCAGGAGGTCAAAGCGGCGGGTGGGAGGTGAGAGCGCGCGGTGGATAGCTTGTTTAACTGGTAGATTATACCAAACGACTATTTTTTAACGTTCCAACCCAGAAGAGAAACTAAGTCTTATTGGGATAGGGTTTGGTTTGTAGATAAAATCATTACAACAACATCTTCCTAACGTTTTTCCCTCAATTTAGCCTGGCCTGGGTCCGGACGGCAACCTAATTCTTCCGGAGAAAGGTTTGCCCATATTGGTATTTGGGATTAGATTTGGTTTGCAGACAAAACCAGTTCTTTAATACCACGTCGGATGACCTCGGTATAATGTAGAGAATATAAGAGTGTGTAAAATTACTCGTCGGAAACAGATGTCTTTTATCCCAAGCTGAATCTACTGTTTTTCCCTTGACACACAATCTAGCGTTACTTACCCTGCCCCTGCTGGGGAACAGGTCGAAGGTGTTCTTCCCGGCCGGGAGGTAAAAGCGACGGGTGGGAGGTGAGAGCGCGCGGCGGATAGCTTGCTTTACTGGACGAGCGTCCAGCACCTAAAGTATAGCGTTACTTACCCTGCCCCTGCTGGGGAACAGGTCGAAGGTGTTCTTCCCGGCCGGGAGGTAAAAGCGACGGGTGGGAGGTGAGAGCGCGCGGCGGATAGCTTGCTTTACTGGACGAGCGTCCAGCACCTAAAGAATACAAATATTTTTTTTAAGTATTACGATAATCATGATTTCCTTCTTACATACATGAGTAAATCGAGATAGAAGAAACATCCGCTCATGTGGTGAGGAATGCAACGGGGTGGAAAGCTGTGAGGAATCTCCCTGAGGCTGATGGGAATTCGGGAAGAATTTAAATTTCAGACCTGAATTATACATGTATGTAAGATTGTGTATAAAATCATGATTATCGTAATAACTAAAAAAAAATTCGCTCGACCATTTAAACAAGCTATCCGCCCCGCGCTCTCACCTCCCACCCGCCGCTTTTACCTCCCGACCGGGAAGAACACCTTCGACCAGTTCCCCAGCTGGGGCAGGGTAAGTAACGCTAGATTATTGTGTCAAGAGAGAAATTGTAGATTCACCTTGGGATGAAAGACATCTGTTTCCGACGAGTAGTTTTACACACTCTTATATTCTCTACATTATACCGAGGTCATCCGAAGTGGTATTAAAGAACTGGTTTTGTCTGCAAACCTAATCTAATCCCAAATACAAATATGAGCAAACCTTTCCTCGGAAGAATAAGGTTGCCGTCCGGACCCAGGCCAGGCTACATTGAGGGAAAAGCGCTAGGAAGATGTTGTTGTAATGATTTTGTCTATAAACTAAACCCTATTCCAATAAGACTTAGTTTCCCTTCTGGGTTGGAACGTTAAAAAATAATTGTTTGGTATAAGTAATGACTACGCTAATTTCTGGGATAAGGTTGTCAAGCGGTTCCCAGGTGCCATTGAGCCAAAAGCCTACAGAAACTTTAGGAAGATGTTGATAATGATAATTGGTCTGGAGGCACGCTCCGTTTAAATCAACAAAATAAAACGGGGTAGTACATACAGGCTTCTTCGCATACAAATGCTTGCTGTATGTTCTCAGGATCATCCTATTAACCAGTATTATGATGAGTTGCTATATTGCAACGACCCATTGACAAACGCGCCGCAGGACCAAGTCACCACGGACGACACCATTGTCTACATCTGAAACCCCGTAGAGGCACGCTTGCCCTCGTCAGGTATTACAGTTAAACTGCTACGGTATATAATAGTAACACGATACCCATATCTCAATACGTCACGACACAGTATATATTTTTAGTTGTTTTGATATGTCTTCTTGAAGAACTACGGATCATTATGTATTTTTAACATTTAACGTATTATTGTTTTGAAAAACTAAGTACCGTTGAGTTTCTTGCCGGTCATAATACTTCTCGGGTCAGAGGTGTAGGGTTAGAAGCGGTGGTAGTTTTTCTCTCTCTCTTTTACGTTCATAAGTGCATAGTAATGTGCCTAAATTGAAGAATAAATATGTTTTATTTTTTTTTATCAACCCTGTCGAGACACATCTTTCCTCCATGGTCACTGTTAGACTACTACGGTATTGTAATATGACATAGTTGAATACGACACGACGCGGTCTTCATCTCCAACGCGGTCGAGGCACATCTGCCCTCGTTCATGATCACCATCAAACGCCTACGGTATAGTAATGCGATATACATGAATACGTCACGACACGGTATACATCTCCAACTTTGTAGAGGCCCATCTTCCCTGCTCCATGATCATCGTGAAACTGCTACAGTATAGTAATACGACATGGTTTAATTCGACACGACACGGTATACATCTCCAACTTTGTCGAGGCACATCTGCCCTTCTCCATGATCACCGTCAAACTGCTGAAGTAAAGTAATACTCCATGCATCGATGTCACGCCCTAGTTCGCTGTTTGTCATAGATGGCGATATTAACAAAGCATTTGACGTAATTATTAATCTCAAATGTGACAGACGGCATGATTGGGCCATTCTGCGAAGTATAGGCTGGATTTCTGTGTAGTGTAAGCACGAGAACAAGGCTTGATACTGAATTTAAAGATGAACTTTATTGGTAATTTTTTTTTCCAATTTTTTTTTTCTGATGATAAGTACAAACATTCATATTTGCATACAATTTGGTCACCCTACTCAATGGGATATCTTCTCGCTTCCCATACAGTGTATGTCAAAAATCGGGTGACCATGACACTTAGTTTAAGATTACTTTTATTTGTAAAGTCAGAAAAAAATAATTAAATCTGTTTTGATCAAAAACTACCTCTTAATTTTCATCAGTTAAAGTATCAGAAAAAGTGGTTCTGGATCACAACCGAGAAATCTACCTGTATATTTACCTTGCTCGGTCTTCGGCATCGTTTTTCGTGACATTGTTCTCCGCCATGTCATGTCCACCCTCTCGCCTCCCAGTCATCGTCTCTCTTCTACCGCGGGATCTTGAGTCTGCTATTTTCTGTTTCAGAGAAATAATGAAGGATGGAGAATCGCGCCAAAGATCTGAGGAAGATGCCACCCACGACTACAGCTACCTAGTGAGTTTTACTTTCACTAAATCATATATTATATTTATATTTATTTAGAAATAGTATGTTTATTTGTATTTGACATGACTATATTATTTTATTTAATACTATTGTATACCCAATTTATTAATCTATTCAAATATAAATCGTCAACAGCAACACAAAGAAAAAACAATAAACAAAACTCTTACATTATAATGTATGTTTATTGTATACTAGAATCACTTACTTTTTTTATTTAAATTCAAAATTTGTTTCTAACTGTTGATGATGGAATATTATAATTTGGATATTTATGTAGAAGACACAGTTCAGGTAAGAAAGTATATCAAACTTGTTTGTAATTCATTTTTAATAGTCAGATTTGGACTCATCTTTTTTCTTTGGTATTTTTCTTAAACTCTAACCTATTGTTGGTTAATCTAACCTTAGTTTGGTATGTTTTCTTATAGAATAACGCACTTATATGTATTGTTTAGTTTTGATGTACTGTTGTTTTGAAAAAATAAGTCCTGCCGAGTTTCTTGCCGGTCATAATTCTTCTCGGGTCAGAGGTGTAGGGTTTGTCGTCAGCTTTACCATGTTTTTCTGGTATACTGAGCCGATGCGTTTACTGACTAGAGAATACGAATGATATAAATATGTTAACGGACACGCGGGTACTATACGTAGACACGGCCTGGACGTGGATGGTGTGAGCTGACGATATCTCCTTTGATTGCCACTATACGGACATGAGCCTCTCGTGATTATCCATCTCTAATCTTGGGCTAAATAGTCGCCTCCACCTTACAGCGACCCCGTTCCTCACACTATGGTTACCCTGAGTTCATAACCATTGACAACTCACTGGGATCAAATATATCTCTGAGCACTGATACACGCTGGTAAATAACACAAGACACATGATCATCATAATAACACAGTAAGAAAGTCCATGAACTGATACGAGTAGAAAGATAAATATTAAAGCGCTTACCATTGATTTGTTCGCGCACAACCTTCTCCCCTACCGTCGTCCGTGTATCTACCCTACAACCCACCCATAAAAAATCCGTCCATACTAAAAGCGATATTGAGATCGAATGTGACTGCCACCGCCATCTATCCGAAAAAACTGCTTCGCGATATTCGCGACAGGGTTAGAACCGGTGTAGTTTGATTTTTTTCTCTCTCTTTTACTTTGACGTGTAAAAGTGCCCTTGTGGCCTACTTACTGAATAAATGTTTGAGTTTGAGTTTGAGTATGAGTTTGACTCTGTAAGTATATTAATATTACCAGCAATAAACCAGTATAACTTGAACTTCTATTTTATCTCAACGCCATTAAGCACTAATATTCTATATCAATTTTAATTGTTTGATCTAAGGTTTTATAAAATTGTTCATTTAGTCCGAGATATAAAAAGTATGTAAATTAAATAAGTACCTGATAATTTCACACGGCTGTAGTAATCGCACCCCTAAAACACCTACGATGTAATTAATAAACTAATGATAATCAAATTTTACATTCATATAATCATAAAAAAGACTCTTAATCACAAACTCATTTCATTAAAACGTGCAAAATGTTTACGGTAAGTCTGATGCATCATAACTATTTTAATAATTTACTTAAATATTTCAAATGCTTAAACAAATAATATTGGCTAAACTATAAAACATTTGGGTGTTTGGATTCGATATTGGTATATTTTGCCTAATGCCCACGGGCCACGGCCGCTTTCTTTCACCGCACCGCTCGCCGTCGGGAGGATTTTCATCCTCACACCAGGGTGTGATCCAGGAGCCTAAGCTTACGGACCAATGCCGAATACGGCGTTTTATTACGCGCCGTCATCGCGCGTATGCATCGCTATACAATTGCAGCGTAAAAAACGCGCGAGTGTATCGCTACAAACGTGCCATAAAACAAACGCACAGGTGACGCGCGAGAGTACAGCTACAAACGCATCGTCAACATGCGTTTGTGAAAAGAAAAAAAAAGATAAAAAGATAAAAGATATTTATTCTTCAATTTAGGCACATTACAATGCACTTATGAACGTCAGAGAGAAAAAAAAAAAAAAACTACCTCCGGTTCTAACCCTACACCTCTGACCCGAGAAGAATTATTTATGACCGTCAAGAAACTCGGCGGGACTTATTTTTTCAAAACGCAGTAATGCGCAGTTCTATAAGAAGGCATATCAAAACAGCTTGAGAGACATACAATGTACGTATTGTTTAATTAAAATAAAATAATAATAATAAAATCCAAATCTGATTGCTTCACAAAACGTTTGATATGCTTTCCTATCTGAACTGTGTCCTCTAAATGTTAGATGATTTTGTAGTATTTTCTGGTTTGGGCCATGCATCTTTGTTCGTCATATAGTCCTCGACCCTGTAATAACCCTTTGACATTAAACTTTTTTCAAATATTTCTTAAGAGCGGGAAATGATAAATTTAAAGCATCGACGGGTAACTTGTTATAAATGTGAAAACCTTGACCAAAAAATGACTTATATGCTTTGCGGATACGACTATTTCTGATAGCAAGCTTGTTTTTATTTCTAGTGTTATAGCTGTGGATGTCAGAATTTTTTTTGAATGTATGTATATTCTTTACAACAAAAATAATATTGTCATAGATATATTGAGAAGCAACAGTTAAAATATTAATTTCTTTAAATAGTTCTCTAACTGATGCACCTGTCTTTAAGTTATACAGACGCGCTACAAACGCGCCAAAAAAACGCGCAAGTGACGCGCGAGTGTAACGCTAAAACCGCACCGTCAACATGCGTATTGATAGCTACAAACGTCGTAAAAAAACGCGCAGGTGACAAGCGAGTGTAGCGATACAAGCGAGCCGTAATAAGATGTGACGGTGACGCAAACAAACTGCTCCGTGGAATGAAAAAGAATAAGAAAGAAGAGAAGAGAGAGTAACTCAAAGTAACAGCATAATGTACAATCAACAGAAAAAGTAGATAAGCGGGCGAAGTGTTAAAACGATATTGACACGCTCTTGTCCTCTTGACAATAAAGTCGTGTTAAGCTCATTTTGAGCACCTCGCCCGCTTAGCTACTTCTGCTACTGACTGTAGAGGGGCCGTAGTAACGCTACTGGTTACTAGATGGCACCACTACACGGTTTCTATACATATGGTATCTTTGGGTTGCTATCGTTCTGATGGCACTTCAGACTTGGAGTCTCAAGAATTCCAAGACTATGCGTTTCTATTAAATAGATACTCTCTGGTTCAGTTAATGCAATAGGTAAGCTTATTACAACTAAAACATTAATTTAGGAAGGTTATAAAATGTTTCGAGAGTTTGCAATATAAATTAAATGTAATAGAGAACATGCATGAAAAATATTTAATTGAATCTGTTGCATAAACACGTTCAACAACCCCAAACTAATATAAATAAGTGGAAATCCGTAATAATTTTTAACAGTTTTTTAAAGACATTGCGGTTTGAAAACGTAAAATTTTAGGCATTTTTTTTTATACATCAAATGTATTTTCGAAACTTCAGTTCGATTACTTATGTCCTAACAAGAAAAATAATGTATGACAACTATATAGCTAAACGCATTTTTTCGTGCCTAAAATTACAAAAAACTTGTTCCTTCCAAACAGTTTTCTGCAACTTTGTGAACGGTGACGTCACAATCCACACACTTTTTGTATGGGGCGTTTTGACGCACGGCGCAGACGCCTAACGTATTTTCACACATTTGACGTTTCAGGGCTATCATAGATAGTAGGTATATTAGAGACATTTGAATCTACAGAGAAATAGAATCGAATGACGTCTTCCAAAAAAATCATACATATTCCTAATTACGGAGATATTAAGAGGTACATTATCATTAATCTCATGTTATAACGCTCTTTTAGTACTTTTAGTCATAATATAATTAATAATTTATGAGCATGAAATTAGGTATTTTTGTTTCATATCATCGATTTTTACCCCGAAAATGTTGGTCGTAACGTAAGTCTGCTCTATCATTTTTATAATTAACTAGCTTTCCGCCCGCGACTTCGTCCGCGTATAATACGGTTCCTCATACAGAGTTTCATATCCAATTTTATCTTTTTAACTAAGTTTTGGTAATCCCCGAACCATCTTCTTAATCTATTTATGCTTATAGCTATACAAACTTTCAACCCCTTTTTTACCCTGTTAGAGGTTGTATTTTAAAAAACGGTGAAATAACTTTTATTGTTTTTTAATTATTAGTAAAGGTACGAAGTTTCAAATCTCTAACTCAAAATTTTAAACCCCATCCATACAAATTTTCAACCCCCTTTTTACCCCCTTGGGGGATGAATTTTGAAAAACCCCTTCTTAGTGGATACTACCGTTATAAAAACTACCTATTGTGAAAAACTCAGCTCTCTAGGTCCAACGGTTCGGGCTGGGCGTTGATTTAAGTGAGTCAGGGTGGGTTGCACCAAACCGCCTGTAAACGTAAGCCAAATGTTACGCTAATCGGAGCTACTTAACGATTGCTAACATAAATGGGTTGCACTAAGTGCAAAATAACAGAACGTAAGAGTTAAGCGGGATGCCACTGTCTAAACGCATTTCTACTCACATTTTTATGGTAGAATATTTATTCAATATGGCAACACAACCATAAATGCCAAACTAAACTTGTCAAAATCGTCACACGAAGATAAAAATCTAAAGAAAGGAGCGCGAACTAAACTTAACTTTGAACTCTGCAGCTTGAAAATCAAGAATATACAACAATTTTAGCCATTCCTGAACATGTTTATTACTCAATCAAAAAGTGGGCTATCCATTGCGCCTTACGAGGAAATTTTTTCAAAGGATAATGCAACTTGTGTTGTGAGTGGAGTTTAAAGCGAAAGCTAGAAGAGTCGGCTGGTGTATTGTGCATTATATTATAGTGAGCAAATCATCCTGCTCGTTTATTACTACTTACAGAACCCTAAACAAGTAAAGCCGTTGCTGGAAGCACCAAATGGCGAGAAGGAGCCCAATCGCAAAACAAAGGCATCACTAGTTTTAACTCTTGAAAATTCGTAAAAATAGGGTACTGAATCCCTCCAACCTGGTTGATTATGGCTGGCACTGACTGTAGGGTAAAATAAGTTTTCTGCCAACAAACTGCTGTGCAGTTTTGCAGATAGGTGAAATTGATTAAATGTATCTCTTTTTGTGAAAATAAAGAAAAAAATATATACTTTCTACGAAAATTATTTTGAACATTATCGGTTCAGCCATTTTTGAGTTATCTCCAAAAAACTTCTTCCAGAGGATCAAATACGACCTTTTGTTGAAGGTACGGAACCCTCCTATGCGTGGTCCGACACGCACTTAGCCGGTTTTTTAATATTTAATACGGGACTTTAAACCACGGGAACGGGTATACATATTGTGACAAGGGGGAGAGAAGGGTCAAACAATGATAAAATTGGTGTGACGTAATTTGTGGGCCAACCCTTATGCAGTCCCTGATATAACATAATATTTTATGCATATCATCTATTATCTATATATATAAACGTAAAAGTCCTGACTGACTGACTGACTGACTGAGGGCAGGTTGCACCACGCACACTTAACGAACTCATCATGGTTACAGTAGACGTCAAGTCCGCTTTTCCGTTGCACCATGCACTTTAGCAGTCAGAAAGTTACGTTTACCTTAACCAGCCGTCGAGCACTGGTTAACTCAAATCTACGTTTAAATATGGCGGACAATTTGCAAAAATGTCTCGTATTTCAAGGATAAATGCATTATTAGACAAAAAGACAGTGATATTTGATGAAAAATATTAAAATATTGTTTGCAGTAATAAATATATGCGAGTATCTGAACGTAAAAAGGCGCATACGATTGACGTTTGGTTTTATTCACAATTTTCAGATCAGGAAACTTGTATCAAATAATAAATACATAATTGTTTGTAAAAAGTGCGTTATTTAGTTAAATTCGAGTGCAGAGTGACTTCAGGTTGAAATAGTACAGACTTCTGTTATGTATCAAAAACATACCAGAACCTACAGTCATTGTTATGAAAGCCGATAGCCGTAGAGTGAGCAATGGCAGAACCTGCAGAACAATCATGACAACCATTAAAAAACCACTCTGTTTTTGTCAATGAAGACCAAACCTTTGTAAATAACGGTTGACTGGCCTCAAGACTTGAATACTGCAAGGTAATAGACAAAAGGGAACGTAGACCTCCGGTGCGGTGGAGTGACTAGGTCAAGAAGAAAAACAAGTTTTATGACACGGTAGAAGTGGCCACGAACAGGACTCGATGGGAGCAAGTCATACGATTCACAAGATGGCAGATGATCAGAGAGGTTTCGTTAATGCTTTTAAGGGCATGAAGTTATAGCACCAAACATTTATCGCCAATATCCTACAGAAATCGAGCCTCGACACCTAACTAAACAATGTTCAGAACAGAGTACTACGTGTAAATAAAGTGTGATGCGGACTGTACCATAAAATAAAAAAGAGTGTCAAGTGTTGTGGTACAGTCAGCTGCAAAGAAAAAGACCCCCGATGCATACAAACTTTGTATGCAGCGTGGGCCTTTTTCTCTGCAGCTAACCGTACAATAAAAAACAGTTCAAAAATGTGTATGAAAATTCATTATAGTAATTCATTTAATTCTTGTTTTTTATTTGATTTAACATAGGCCTTAAAACAAGCACAGTAGGTCAAAATGTCCAGTCCCTTGAGTGTTGCTATAAAGAGCTTACACTGTATTTCAGTTTCATTTGTGAAATAAATTCACAACACAGATTTTACAGATCTATTGAGACATAAATAAATAAATTATCTACTAACAATTTGGTAATAGTATGGTTTAGCTAATTTGACTTCATGTGTGTCACTCTTCTAAGGCAATTGTTACCTACCCTTTGCTGCTCGTCGCTGCAATCAGGATTATGGCCAATCAAGTATTTACAGATGGTGCCGGCATAGGTTGTAGTCTCAGTCCTACCAGTGGTGTCAAATTCTTGTTTTATTTGGAATTTACTGGCATTCATTTTAGCCCTGCCAAATCTCATTGAGCAAAACTAGTGGTAGGTACCTACTTATGCTGGCATCATCTGATAAAAACTTTTGACAGATGCCTTCCCCTATATTTTAAATCGGACATTATTATGAACATGCTTTTTTTAATCCAAATTGTACTCACGGTACACAAAATAAGTACATGCATTTCATTTTGTAAGTATAAAAAACCGGCCAAGAGCGTGTCGGGCCACGCTCATTGTAGGGTTCCGTAGTTTTCCGTCCGTCACAGTAAGTGTCCCCACTTAAGAGTTAAAATAACACCGCCATGTAGGATTGATATGAGCGTTCCACGTACAAAGACAACTATCGGCAAATTAAGTAAACTATTGCGCGCGAGCTTAAAGTATGGAAGATGATTTTTATGGGATAATTCTTTATTGCGTGAACCGATTCTCACCGTTTTTACTTTATTTGAAAGCACGTCATTTCATTGTAATTTTGTAGAAATTACAGGTACAATAAACATCTGCTTATACGGTTAAATTACAAACTTAGTTCAGAAATTATTTTATAATTTTTTTTTAAAAACTATTCAACCTATCAAGTTCAAAATAATTTTCCTAGAAAGTTTTTATAAAGTTCTACTTTTGAGATTTTTTTCATATTTTTACAACTTATGGTTCAAAAGTTAGAGGGGGGGGACACTTTTTTTTTTACTTCTGGAGCGATTATTTCCGAAAATATTTACATTATCAAAAAATGATTTTAGTAAACCCCTATTCATTTTTAAATACCTATCCAACAATATATCACACGTTAGGGTTGAAATGAAAAAAAAAATCACTCCCCACTTTACGTATAGGGGAGGTACCCTAATAAAAAAAAAAATCCATTTTTTATTTTACCACTTTGTTGGCGTGATTGATATACATATTAGTACCAAATTTCAGCTTTCTAGTGCTAACGGTCACTGAGATTATCCGCGGACGGACGGACGGACGGACGGGCAGACATAGCGAAACTATAAGGGTTCCTAGTTGACTACGGAACCCTAAAAAGTAGATTTATTTTCACACTTACATTTCTATAAGGAAAAAAAAGCTTCCTAAGATGATGTATGTCTGCATGCATTTTTGATTAGTCCTATAATCAGTGCTCAAAACCTATTATAAAATATGTGTGTCACTATGAATTTATTAGTAATAAATAATAAAGGTATATCTTTACCAACCAGCATAGGTACCTATTTACAAATAAAACATAATAGTAACTAATAGGTACCTACATGGCTGTTTGTGTGACTTGTAACATAAATATCATTATAAAGATACAAGTGATAATAAAACATTTTTGGAATCCTAGCCACACTAATGTTTTATGGTCACTTTTACCTGAATAATATTTGTAACATGTATCAATTGTAGAGTATTGTTAATAACCATCATCAAAGATCTGTGGTTCAGTATATGAAGTATGTTCTCCGGTCAATAAGCTGGCTCACTTTGGTCAAGGGATCGCTTCACACTATCACAGAACTGATTGGCCTGACCTAATATACTTCAATAGTTTCAAATTTCATTGATTATTTATGTCAAGTGCTAGAAAACTGGTGAAAATAATAATTGCAGTACAAATATGATTGGAGGGGGGAGCATAGGAGGAAGTATCTTGCTTCCGTCTACAAAGGAAACCTATGCTAGTGTTTGAATAATAAATAAACAAAAATAAGATAACTAAATAAATATAATTATGTATTTTATTATCAAAATTGAAATACTGATTAGGTTAATATAATTATACTTTATTTCTACATTGAGATTCTACCAATTTCTTGAAACCACTGCACTTTTACTTTAAAACTTCCTTGAGTTAAGCACTGAGTAGCGTAACAAGCCTGGATTTCATCTTGTCTTCAATACCAAAGGTAAATTCAAACCTGAAATAAAAAACATTGTGTATCATTATTCATTAATGTAACATATGTGCTACTCATCATTTGTTAACAAAGATGCTTTAGAACACTCATTTAATAAGTAGGTACATGTATAAGTTCAATATTTAGGACGTTGGTTACAGTGCCAGCCATAATCAACCAGGTTGGAGGGAATCAGAACCCTATTTTTAAGAATTTTCAAGAGTTAAAACTAGTGATGCCTTTGTTTTGCGATTGGGCTCCTTCTCGCCATTTGGTGCTTCCAGCAACGGCTTTACTTGATATTCTACCATAAAAATGTGAGTAGAAATGCGTTTAGACAGTGGCATCCCGCTTAACTCTTACGTTCTGTTATTTTGCACTTGGTGCAACCCATTTATGTTAGCAATCGTTAAGTAGCTCCGATTAGCGTAACATTTGGCTTACGTTTACAGGCGGTTTGGTGCAACCCACCCTAAGAAGTAAGATTAGAGAAAAAGAGAATAGATATCAAAATCGTACTCAGCGTATTTACATGCACTGTGCAATGTGTGGCAATTAATTTATTGTCGTTTAATTTTGTTGTACTATTATCCAATAATTCCTTTAAATTTGTTGATATCCGTACCCCCACTTCTAAACTTAGAGTTAATTTGGCAAAATCCTTCCTTAGATGTCACAACGTATTAATTTCAGTGCCATCTGTTAGTCAAACAGGGTACTCGTTAGTCTTAGGACATATTTGGAAACAAAGTTTGCACCTCCTTCCTGAGTAGCGCCATAAGTTTACGGTGCAAAATTAACTCAATCGAGTGTAGTGGCTTCCCCCCTTTTAGAGGTTGAATTTTTATAGCCTACCTATGCCTGGCCGGGGATTTTCTTGACAATTGGAATAAGTAATCTTTAAGGGGTGACTTCTGGGATAACAATGCAAAAAAAACCGGCCAAGAGCATGTCGGGCCATGTTCAGTGTAGGGTTCCGTAATTGCCGCCCTGTTAAAAAACTTCCGTTCAAAAGGTCGTTTATTAAGAGATATTTCGCGGCGCTTCCGTCATAAACTAATAATTGCGTGGTGGGTTAATTGTTTCGCGTTGTAATTCTACTACCCGGCACTTACGTCCTTTCACTATGCGTGTTTGACTGACAACTCAAAAACAGCTGAACCGATTTCATACAATATAGTTTTTATTGAAAGTACCTTTCTTTCATTATTTTATTTTATTTTTTTGGACCTACGGTTCAAAAGTAAGATGGGGGGGGCGCCGTTTTTTGAAGATGTTTGTCCTTTCTCGAGGCCCATACTATCTCTATACCAAATTTCATCTAAATCAGTTCAGCGGTAAAAAAATCCTCATACCAACTTCCAACCCCCTTTTCACCCCCACGAGGATTGGAAAACTATCCTATGACGTTTCTCGGGACTCAAATTACTTCCGTACTAATTTATATCGAAATCGTTTCAGCGGTTAAAAATTCTCCATACGAACTTTCAACCCCCTTTTCACCCCCACCTGGGTTGATTTTCGGGATCAAACCTATCTATTATCCTTTCCCGGGACTCAAACTATCTCTATACAAAATTTCATCAAAATCCGTTCAGCCGTTTTCACGTGATGCGCGGTCAAATAAACAGACAAACAGATAAACAGACAAACAGATAAACAGACAAACAGATAAACAGACAAAAATTCTAAAAATTGTTGGAACGTGTTCTGTTATCGATTCTAAGTATCCCCAGCCAACTTTTTTTTGGTTATCTTCCATGTACAGACTTTCGACCCTCTTCAGCTTTATTATATGTATAGATTAATAATTTATGAGCGTGAAATTAAGTATTTGTGTTTCATATCATCGATTATTAATCACAATTTCCCCGAAAATGTTGGTCGTAAGTCTACTGTATCATTTTTATAGTCAATTATTTACATAAAGATTTCAAATCATTAAATAAATAATATTGGCTGTAGGTGTTATTTATTTATTGATAAAGTTTTTCTTATAATAAAAGCTTAAAATTTTAAAAATCTAGGAAAATAAAAAATAAACTATAAACAGAAAATTTGTTGCCCTTCAAACTTTAAGTACCTAGGTACTAGATTATTAGGTATGCAAAATTTCATGAAATTCTGTGCAGTAATTATTGCGAGTTCTACGAGCAAACAGATTTATCCTTACGCATTTTTTATTAACCACATAATTTAACATAATGTATGCACTAAAAAACTAAAGTTAGACTTCTAAAAATGAAAACTATACTAACAAACTAATTAAAAATATAAAAATAAACCTACCTATGAAAACCCAACTATATAATTTTTAAGAAAAAAAAACCGACTTCAATGGGGGTAGCCGGTGAAGGATTATTGTAGATGGTGCACTTAGATTCCATACAATGAAATAACTTGCTTAAAAAACGCAGCGGAGAGAACAAATCGCCAAACGTGAACTATGCGTCGTTGAAGAGTTCCGTTCTGATTATCAGCAGCAGTTCCACTTCATCAAATGTCACTCTTTTGAATGAAAATGCTTGATTTGTTGATAAAAATACAAAAGTCACTTTATGTATGCCTTTAAGATTTGAGGAATTCCCTCGATTCCTCGTGGAACTCATCATCAGAACTTGAGCTTGACGAAAATTGGTCCTGACAATCTCACTTGCTTAACAAACATAGCGAAGAGGAAGAATCGCCAAACATGAACTATGCGTCGTTGAAGAGTTCCGTTCTGTTCATCATCAGCAGTTCCACTTCATCAAATGTCACTCTTTTGAATGAAAATGCTTGATTTGTTGATAAAAATACAAAAATCACTATGTGTAAGCCCTTAAGATTTGAGGAGTTCCCTCGATTCTTCATGGATCCCATCATCAGAACTTGAGCTTGACGAACATTTGTTCTGACAATTAAACATGCTAAACAAACACAGCGAAGAGGACGAATCGCCAAACGTGAACTATGCGTCGTTGAAGAGTTCCGTTCTGATCATCATCAGCAGTTCTACTTCATCAAATGTCACTGTTTTGAATGAAAATGATGGTTTTGTTGATAAAAATATAAAAATCACTATATGTATACCTTTAAGATTTGAGGAGTTCCCTCGATTCCTCATGGATCCCATCATCAGAACTGCGTTTTGACAAAAACGGGACCAATCTGTATATATATACTTACAATCAAAAAAAGAATTTTCAAAATCGGTTCAGACATGACGGAGTTATGGAGTAACAAACATAAAAAATAAAAAACAAAAAAAAAAAAAAAAAAAACATACACGCCGAATTGATAACCTCCTCTTTTCAATTCTTGAAGTCGGTTAAAAAAGAATACCCCGTCCAAAAGGTCCGCCTGCGGCATGGTCCCCATAACGCTGGCCGCGTTACCTCTCTGTACAGCTAAGGCTATACGCTGGGAGAGGTAAGCGCCAGCTCTACGGTCCCCTGTACTTTCGACCAGCCGGGCCGACAGGGCCCTCATGAAGCATTTCATGTCGGCCGACCAGGGGCCCAGTGTCTCTAAAGCAAGCGCCGCAAACTCATAGTCCTTAAGTAAGGAAGAGTATTTGCGGCGCTTGAGAACCTGGGCCTGGTCAGCCGCAGCGCCGGCCTGTGTGCCGGTCGCCTGGATGTGGGACTGCGTAAAGGTGTCGACGCACGTCGCATCCCACACCAGAGCCCTACCCAACCTCCACGGCACCAATGTGGCTCCGTCGGGACGCTTGCCATCATCTCTTGCCATGCCCACCGGCTCCAAAATTGCAGGCACAGACACAGTCGCAAGCGCGCGACGGACCAAATCATTGATAGTGCCGTGGCGGTATAAGCGGCCTGCGCTTGTTGTACAGGAGAGGCCATGGCGGTCCGTCTGGGCTACACTTTTGGAATAGACAATATGCATAGATTATATTAACGCAGGGACTGCACAAGGATTCGTCCACCAATTACCTCACACCAATTTCATATTTTTTTGACCTTTTCCTCCCCCTTTTCACACTTTGTATACCCATTCCTGTGGTTTAACGTCACATTTTAATTATTATACAATTTTAAAATGAAGATCATATTTGAAATTATTGTTACTCCTATTACAATTATTTTAAATTAAATAAACATAAGTAAAATACCAATCCAAAATGTATGAATGTCAGACACGACAAGGGCCACCGGAAGACGTCACGGTCGAATCCTCGGCATCCCGACACGTCTTCAGAAACGGCAAGCAGGGTGCGCCGGAGTGGGTTTTAGTGGGTATACTCCTTCCCCCCTCTTGTTCTCAGAGGTGTGGTGATAGGAGGGAGCCTCACATATCCCCTGTGATGGCTTACCCAGGCCTTTTAGGGGAATGCGTTACGCATTTTCCACTTCGACAAAAAAAAATGCCGCGGACGGACAGATGGAGATGGACATGGCGAAACTATAAGGGTTCATAGTTAACTACGAAACTCTAAAAACGCAGCAGTGTGATACTGATAGCCGATAATATAACTATGTATTTAAGATTCCTATGATTTTAAATCTAAAATTCAGAGCACCTTCTTCAACTACCCAAATATATCTTTCTCTAAAAAAAAAGCGTTATGGCACGTTCGAAAATATTTTTGCTCACGTTTCGACTAGAAAATAAGTAATCAAAAGGAAATGTACGCAATTAAGTCATGCTTTTATATCAATAATTAAAAAATAGGGCAAAAAATAAGGACCTTGGTAGCTTAACAATAACAAGAACGGTGCTGATTGGTGTTTTCCAACTCGTATTGTATGAAATTCAAAGTACTCAAACACTCTTAATAAATTTGATTTTAAAGGCGCTAGCTAAGCATGTCCGAGAAAATAACAAGTAAAGTCTTGCCAAAATTAAAAACTGTCTTAAATAAATACACACTAAAACAAAAAATCTTCCCGCGGCATGTATGTGTATGCACCGTAGATGTACCATATCATACCGTACCCATTTATCTTATTTTCTACCGACTTCGGAGGAGGTAGGTTCTCAAGTCGTTGGGATGTTTGTTTATGTTTTTTTTAACCAACTTAAATGTTTATAAAGGAGGAGGTTCTCAATTTGGTTTGTATGTTTTTATAAATATTTGTTAATCCATTACTCCGTCATGTCTCAACCGATTTAGATTTTGATTGTAAGTATACCTATACGTACAGATTGGCCCCGTTCTCATGGTGGGATCCAAAAGGAATCGAAGGAAGTCCTCAAATCTTAAAGGCATTTAGTGATTTTTGTATTTTTTTCAACAAATCAAGCATTAAATAAAACAATTAAAAACGGATTTTATCGCGTGTATTGAGCTTAAATTAAACGGAAAATGGAAACATTTTTCCTCAGTCGACCCGTTGACCACGAACGCTGTAAAGTGTTCGAAACGTCGGGATGTAATTTAAGCTCAATACACGCGATAAAATCCGTTTTTAATTGTTTTATTTCATGAATAACTATCGCGGCAACCGAAGACAATATAAATCAAGCATTTTCATTCAAAAAAAGAACGTTTGCGGAAGTGAAACTGATTATCAGAACGGAACTCTTCAACGACACATAGTTCACGTTGGGCGATTTGTCCTCTTCGCTGTGTTTATTAAGCAAGATTTTCAAGACAATTTTTTTCTTTTCATTGTATGGAATCTAAGAGTGCACCATCAACAATAATCTTTCACTGGGCTTCCCCATTAAAGTCGGTATTTCTCTCTTTATGCAATAAAGTAAAAATAAATAAATAAACCATTTACTTGAGGTCTTTGACGTATACAAATGAATAAAGATTTTTTTTCCAATGAGGTGTACTTGGCAATGGGAATTAAATTAGTGATACAATTTAAGGAAACTTATAATAAATGTTTATTCAAATATTACAGAAAACAATGCTGGTATTAATACGGATGCATACCCCACAAACAACTTAAACCATGGGAGTGAACAAACAGCGCCTTCTCACTTTGACATGCAGTGGCTACCTACAGGAGATGAAAAGTCATACAACGAGTCTGAAAATAAAGAAAGAAATGAAACAAAGCAAAGTTTTAAAGAAGAAAATGGGACAGTCCACTCTTCTCAACCCATTGAGAATATTTCAAACGGACTAAATGGGAATATTACAGGTATATTTTACAAGTTACAAGTTTTTATCAACCGACTTTATGATTTCAAAGGAGGAGGTTCTCTTTGTTTTGCAATTTTTTTATGTATGTTCACCGGTTATTCGAAGACGGCTGGACTGATTTGGATTTTTTTTTGTATCAAAAGTACAACCTTTGTCCAACTGTGTTTATGTACAAACACTTGACACTTAGTTCGTCCTATTGTCATCAGGTCAGGATCTGAATAGGGTATCTTCAAATATTGTAAGCACACTAATAGTAATTTAAGTATTTGCTATAGTAGTTCGGGCATTTGCTCTTGGGAAGGTGGAGTACGTCTTGGCATGGTAGAACTCATCAGTTACCACAACGGAACTCTTCACAGACTGCATTTTACTTTCGGCGATCAGTTTCACAAGCACCTTATAGTTCACCAGGAAATAAGAAACATATAAAGAAATGAATTGTGAATGAAATAAAATAAAAGTTGACGAAATAACTATAGCTATACCTAATTAAAGTATATATCTACCTTCGGTTCCCATCTAGCCCAAAAGTGCAAAAAATGCTGGCAGCGTTACCGCGTTGCACGGCCAGTTTAATTTGCTGTATCAGGTAGGATCCGGAGCGGGGGTCGCAGGCCCTAACTCACGAACGCCGACTCAAAAACCTCTGACACATGTTTTTACAAGTGCTTAAAATAAAACGGAAGTAATGATTAAATGGAACTGATGGTGATAACAAGCAGCTTGAATCTTCAGCAGCCTTTATTTATTTGACGGTGGCGTATGATACAGTTTGGCGGCTGGGACTGCTCTACAAACTGCTGAAAATAATCCCTTGTATGAAGATACACAGGCTTATTGAAGATACTCTCACCAGTCGGCCAGTCCAGGTCTTCCTCGGGGATGAAACTAGCAGCGTTAGAATCTTGAATAATGGACTGCCACAGGGCTCCGTTCTGGCACCGCTTCTGTGTAACCTCTACGTGCACAACCTTTCCGACACTATCTCGAGCAAGTTTGGATATACCGATGACCTGGCTCTCATCACACAGGACAGAAGCATGAAAGATTTGGACCCAGTCCTCGAGAAAGATCTGGCTGCATTGGATAACTACTTTACCCGTTGGCGCCTGTGTCCGAACCCCACAAAAACAGAGGTATGTTGTTTCCACCTGAACAACAGGCTAGCTGACAAAACTCTCAGCGTCAGATTCAAAGGTACAATCTTAAATCGCAATCCAAACCCCAAATACCTGGGAACTATTCTGGATAGAAGCCTAACTCCTAAACTCACGGGAACCTCTAGGGGTGCTAGTGCATCATGCCTCCGAATACAACCCTGGCCTTGGTGTATTCAACGGCTGAGTACTGCACTCCTCTCTGGATGTACAGTGCACATATCTCGGCCTTAGACACGCAGCTCAACCAGACTTTGCGGCTAATAACAGGTTGCCTCAAGCCCACACCTACCCACTGGCTCCTTATCTTGAGCAACATAGCTTCTGCACATTTACGTGGTAACAATAGCTTTCACCGTGAAGCTGTTAAAATGCTCTGTAGCTCCAACCTCTCCATCAACCAAGACCTCGCCGAATTTGCACAAAAATGGATGAAGTCTAGAAACCCTCCTGCTCTACAGATGCCTAAACAATAACCCTCTTGGAGCCCTCAACCCTCTTCATGGTGGAGGCGTGGTTTGCAGAATGGGAAGCCAACAACGTCATAACGAACCCCCTCATCCCTCTAACACCACGAATACCCCCTCCGGCTTCAAAAAACCCCGTCGGGTATGGTCGGCCCCAAACTGCCTTAGAACGGGAGTTGGTAACTGCGCTCATCACTGGCACAAATGGGGTAGGTGTGATTTCCCTGCTTGCGACTGTGGACACACAGACCAGACCATCGAACACATAGGGCACATCGATGATTACAAGAACCTAATTGAGGATGCGGTTGCCTACTTGAGCCGGGTTAAATCTTAGTTTTCTTAAAGTTTAAGTTCTATAATCGTAATGTAATATCTAGTGACATGTAACAAGCCATAAGATAAATAAATGATGGTGATGGCTCTAAATTGATCAACGGAAATCCATGGGAGAACATTGTATCCTAGCCATATTGGGCCCATACGTATTGTGGTGTGAAGATCAAAGTTCATCAAATTGATTCAATTGCATTATAATTCACCTTGGTAAGGAGAAATGCATTATAGAACTGACTACAAAGACCATTGATAGCCCACATTGGGTTGTGTTTTTTTCTTCTAAAGCCGGTCACACACGCTAGGTTCTAACTGCACAGTTCATTTGTGCAGGCATAACTGAACGTGTGTATGTCATGACTCCTTGCCTGCGCAAGCAAAATTTGTATACCGGTGGTAAATATTACCTGTAGCCAATGTCGAGTACTAAAAGGCGGGAAATTGGACGCTTGTAGTCAATCAACCTTTTGGGTAGAATGATATTTTACTAGTCTAATAAATTACAGGCAACGTTATTCGGCAGAGGTCTTGCCTTTTATAGAGTGATAGCTGCTCCCTACAAACAGCAAGAGGAGATCCGACCCCAGCGACTACAGGTTGTTTAATCAGCCATATTATAAGCGGAGCGGCAGCCGAGAAACAAGCGGCACTAAGGCGGCATAAGTACGCTCCTTCAGGGTCCGGCGATGTATTCGTCCCCTCGCAGTGGAAACTGCGGGCTGCTGGGCGCTGACGCAAAGCATTTTGAAAAAGAGTTGGGCCGTCAATTCAGGCTAAACAAACGAGACCCCCGCGCGATATGGTGCAAAGGCTATACTATAATAAATTCAGCGTGAAAAGCCGAGAACTATACGGAGTGTTGTTTGTATAAATTTTGGTAATTTGTATATTTTCCATCCCCACTTTATTAGTAATCCAATGAACATTAGCAACTTCTTTCAGGCTCAATTGAGCCTGGGGCTACTTGGAAACATAATCCTTTGAAATGGAGTAGGCACTAGTTTTTACGAATGCGTCTGCCATCTGACCTTCTAACTCAAACGGGAAAGTAGGCCCTATTGAGATTAGGTCCGGTTTCCTCACAATGTTTTCCTTCACCGAAAAGCGACTGGTAAATATCAAATGATACATAAGTTCCGAAAAACTCTGTAGTACGATCGGGGATCTGACCCCAGACCTCCGGATTGAAAGTCAGACGTCTTACCGCCAGGCCACCAGCGCTTCCAATAGCTACTACAATAACAACACTAGTCCAATGATATATATTTAAAAAATTGTAGATACCTAAATGCTTTCCGTTAATGTTCCAGTGACGGTGGAGAAGGCCCCGGCTGAGTTCGTCAACTCGCCGAAATGGGATGAAGAGTCAGTAATGCGGCTCGTGATGCTTATTGAGGTGCAGTATCCATTGTCCATCCATCCTCTCTGTCTCTCTTTCAGGTCGATCCACAGACTACACAGACATTAAGCTCTTACAAGAAGCAAGAGGTAACCACACATAGGTTCAATTTCCTTAGTGAAATTTCTCGATTAGAACCTCACACCTTAATAGTATACTACACTTTTTTGTAGTTTAACTCGGTCCTTGTTATTGTTTTTTTCTACTTGTCGACTGTAATGCTTGAATTGAGACTTTTTAGACCAAACTACTAGCGCATACTTTTCGATGGAGCTTTTACTATGGTATATTTTAGCATCGTCGATGATGCTGAAATGGATTTTCATACAATATTATAGCACGGTCGCCAGCATAATCCACCGGGAGATTTAATTTACTAAATTGTATAGAGGAAGCAGGTTGTCAGGCGTTCGACGAACTTAATTCTTGCCGGCTTGCCTATTTTAAGCACTCGTAGAAAAAGTATTCCATAGTGACATGATTAAGCTTTATAAATATTATTTGAAACGGGATATTTACCATGTATATTTGAGTTTATGAAACAAATAATATTTATAATGTGAATGACCATGTGAGCTTGAAATCATATATGATTAAGCTTTTCAATATCGTTCCTTACTTAGGCCACTCAGCAAGTTTCGTGGCTTAAACACGATACTCGACTGAAAAGCTCTGCATTATGTCATGATTGTATAAAATACTATTAATTTTCATGAGTAATGGATCAAAAACGTTAACTCAACTAAAATCGATATTTTACTACGGGAGCTGCCTATGTGTGTTGATCTGGAGCTGTCCTTACGCATCTTGTAGTTGTGAGTCGATGATCTGTACCCACGGGCTCCCTTATGACTCATTAAGAATTTTTTATCATCAATTATTTGTCACCAACTGCTGAACATATATTATGCCTCTCTTAGAGCAGAAATCTTTCCTCGGTCCTGCTCATATATCGGTCGCCCTCCCATCCCAAATTATAGTATGCGTTCTTCTGAGTGTCGTCTTTCCAACGATCCAACAGATGCCAAGGGCTTCACTCACCTACAAGCGGCCACCTCATCGGGACTGAAGATCATATTAAACACTAAATAGTCTGCATTTAAAGTATATGGTTTGCCGCCATTGGCTTACGTTGCATCTTACGATAGAGCAAAGCTCGGAGGATGTGATATCCGTCAATTAATCGGACTATCTGGTAGGTGAACTGCATCTCCGCTCACCTTCTCGCTTTCGCTCAATTCAATCATTATAAACATTTCTAGATTTTCATCTCCATCCATAGGCATACATATTAGTAGAAAATATTAATGTACTTAGTACTTAATATTGTACACACAGTTTATACCCAGGGTGAATCCGGGAACCCAGGGTGAGGAATGCAACGGGGTGGAAACCTGTGAGGAATCTCCTTGAGGCTGTAAGTCAAGTCAACATCAAAAATTTGATGAAAATTGGTGAAGACTTTAAATTTCAGACCTGAATTATACATGTCTGTAAGATTGTGTGTAAAATCATGTATATCGTAATACTTCAAAAAATATTTTTTCTCCAACGTGCTCGGAAATGTTCACCTTACTGTAGTAAAATTAGTACGTGAAGTTCGTCATTATTTACTAATACAAATTTAAAAAAATAAAAATCATTATTGTCCTGTTTTAGCGGACGACAAGTTGTACTTGTCGTCCCCATTGTTTTTTACCTTTTAAACATTTCATTAAACAGCCAACCGTCTGAACGGCAATCCCTTCAAACTATAGGATAGAGCGAGATAGTGAGATCAAAAACCTTCGTTGTCTCATTCTGTGTCATAGCTTGCATGACCACCGCGTCTGATCGTGCGAATACGGCTTCATATAATCATAGACAAAACAACTTTTTTTAAGGTTTAAGCTTTAACAGTTGTGTGAAAGAAGCATATTTAATACTGCCTTAAATAGTTTTTGACGAAAATTGATTTTTAAATATTATTTGAATGAACTTTGACAGATGATTGGCAGTATAAGTAGTGCTCTATACTAAAAAAAAATATCGTAAAGGGAAGCTAATTCATAAATTCATGATATTTAATGCTAACCTAAAAATGTAATTTATTTAATTTACTTTATTTCCTCGCACATTTGGAGAAAAGCGTTATATATGCCTCGGCGGGAATAGAAATTCGTGGACTCGTCTTATATTTTCGGACTCAGCTGCGCTTCGTCCGAAAAAATCGCTCGTCCACGAATTTATCTTTCCCGTCCTCTGCAATAATGTACTATTATACTTTAGGTGCTGGACGCTCGTCCAGTTAAACGAGCTATCCACCGCGCACTCTCACCTCCCACCCGGCGCTTTTACGTCCCGGCCGGGAAAAACACGTTCGACCTATTCCCCAGCTGGGGCAGGGTAAGTAACGCTAGATTTTGTGCCAAGGGAGAAACAGTAGATTCACCTTGGGATGAAAGACATACAACGGCCTCCTAGCCCAGTCAGTGATTCTGCCTACGAAGCAAGAGGTCCCGGGTTCGAATCCTGGTGAGGGCATTTATTTGTGTGTTTATCACAGATCCTGAATATGGATGCTTTCTATGTTTTTAAGTATTTATCTATACATATCTATTACATATACCGCCGTCTAGTACTCACAACACAAGCTTTATTCAGCTGACCGTGGGACTAGGTCGATTTGTGTAATTGTCACATACTATTTATTTATTATTATTTATTCAAGAACTGGTTTTGTCTGCAAACAAATTTATACCAATATGGTTGTAGGTAGGTAGATTAGGTTGCCGACCGGACCCAGGCCAGGCTATATTGAGGGACATGAGGGACACACTCTAGGAAGATGTTGAATTGTTATTGTAAAGATTTTGTCTAAAAACCGAACCCTGTCCCAATAAGACTTAGTTCCCTTCTGGGTTGGAACGTTAAATAGTCGTTTGGTATGTAAATATAAGTAATGATTGTGCAAATTTCTGGGATAAGGTTGCCGAACGATTCCCAGACGCTATTGAGCCAAAGGCCAATACAAACATTAGGAAGATATAGATAATGATTAGTTTGGGGGTAAGGTAAACGTCCCCTGTTTCGGCAGATTATGGTCTATTAAGAGCTGGCCACGTCAGATATGACACAATAATGAGAGCAATGAAACCTGTCTAGTTAGACTTCTTTACCATCCTTATTGCTAGATCCAGGCATCTGGCAGCTTTTAATGGGTGGAGGTCAGAGAGACAGACCAACAAAGTTTTTAAGTTGGAAAAAAGTAATACCAAAATAGGTAAAAACTGCCAAAGTGGTGTTATTTCTAGAGGACAGGGCCTATATTTTAACATTAGATTAAAAACCCTTGTCTATTATTGCGGAAACAAAAACTGTAGGCGACTAACTAAAAAATGCATTATACATCATTTGGCACTACTTTCCCCCAACACAAACTTTTGGATATGATATAATCTAATTAAATACATAATTTACCATAATATTGCATCAAATCCAGAACTCTACGATTTGTTTTCTTCAAGATATTTGCATTCTTTGACCTCCACCACTTTACAGCTGCCAGATGTCCGGATCTATAAATAAGCATAGTATAGCAAACTAACTAGAGTGGTTTCGTTACTCTCATTATTGTGTCATATCTGACGTGGCCAGCTCTCCGTCTATTAGGGCTGTTAAGAACATTTTGAGAATTCGTAATTTTTTTTTAATATTACTATGCATGATAATATTGTTTAAGCTTTTGAGGGAGTTATATTGATTCTTTGGGAATAATTTGTTGTATAAACTATGTAGTTTTGGTTAAAACTTTTTTTATATGAATTTATTCGTGAACCTCTTATTTGAGTTAGGACGAAATAGGTTTCGTGACAAAAATTTTGCTCAGCTCCTAAGTTCGTGAGCTCGTGGCCCCTGTTTCGGTATAAAGTATTCCAGTGTAAAACATGATAAATTGTTGATAATAATATTTAACGGGTTTACTTAAGTAGGAAACCGTAGTGGGAAATGGTTTGGGAAATAGTGGAAAATGATGTGTGAAAGAGTAGGAAAGGTGCGGAAAAGGGTGGAAGAAGTGATGGGGTGGGATAGGTGTGGGAAATAGTATGGAAATGGTGTGGAAAACTCCCTCGTTTATTTCCTCGCAGTAGTCGTCAAAAGCCCTATGTTATTTATATCTTTGAGGGGGAGACCCTGACAGGCCAGCTCTCGAATTAACTCGTCACCTATAGTTAATTTTCAAGCCTTTACAATAATATACTATTTCTTCCACCTCCTTGAGACAAGTCGCATTAAAAGAATTGTCTTATTTAAAAAATTCCAATAAAGTTTGATATAGTGTTAGTGTCTAGGCTCTGTGTGGGGATCTGCTTCCGCCCGCTCAGCTCAACTGATCAGCTTCAGGAGTTAAGATTTCTACCTACTTAATGAACACAATAAATTACCAATTCTGTATCGAAAAAGTACTAATTCTAAGTCTATTGCGTAACTTGTTTGTGTCTGTGTTACCTATCAATATAGATTTATCTGTCACAAACTTGGGGAAAAGTAACAAAAATCCAGTTCCTTACTTCGTGATACAGATTTTTTTGATATTTACGGTCTTAATTTAGTAGATCATATTTAAAGTACGTGCATTAATCAGTAACGATCGTCGAGTATATGTAAATACTACACATACACAAAAATAATATAATAAATCGAATTATAAGCAAAATTGTGCTGGTAGTTAATACGCGAATTTATCTTAAAAATGTAAAATCGGGTCACATTCAAACTCGGTTTATGAGAATTCTAGTGAGAAAACAATACCGAATTTAGCTCATACGAAACTTCATGAAATACACTACTTGTTTTCTAATTCACATTTAGATTACCTTAGTTGTTAAATATATACACAAGCAACCAAAATATATCTAGAAAATCCTTGATTCGGTAGTGACACGAAACAGGAGACACACAAAAAATAAGATGAACGCTATTTCGTGAGTCGATTTATTGCACTTTTAAGGGACATCTATGCTTACATTTAATCCTTTTGTATGTCAAATCAATTACTAGGGAACCCACAGAGACACTCTCAAAACTATTATTCAAATGGACTTACCCTTGCCTTTCCATAAGCTTAAGAAGTGAGAGCGCGCGTTACAAGAAGTACACCCATACCGCACAGCTATTCGCGGTCAGCTGACAGTTTCGAGCTTCATATTACTCTTAGTTTAATCACTAAAATATTAGAACTTGGCCTTTTTAAGAGATTATATAATAGAGATTTTTTTTCTTATCCATAATTTCAATAAAAAAAATTTAAATTGCTTATTATTTGCGCCAGAAAAAAAACTAACGAAATAACGTACTATCACGAAACAGGGGCCCTTTACCTTACGCTCCGCTAAAACTAACAAAATAAAGCGGGGCAGTCGTAAAATGGGGTGAGTTGGGTCAAAACAGACATTTAAACCTCCATAAAAATTTATTTTTACATGTGGCACGTTGATTTTTATACATAAAAGATGTTCCGGCCGTATATATTTTAGTTTCTTAATCATTTTGTGTAGTTCCATTTCATAACTTTAACGATAAATACAAAAGTGGGTGTCACACCTCACCCCGTAGTTGGGTGACTACGGGGTGGGGTGGGATTTCCTACTTATGTGAGTTGGGAAAAATGTTGGATCGACACTTTTGGATAATGAAAATTACAATAGCTTAATTATTAATTATTAACATAGCTATAAGTAGTATAAGTATATACTAACCAAAACTATGGGTCTGAAGTTATCCAAAATAAATAAATGATTTGATTTGTTTTGATTTGATTTAATGTGTAAAAATAATATATTAATTTACGTAACAGTATAAAAACGAATTCATCCCTCTTTCATCCCTACTCCCCCTATTCATGACATAACTTCCCTCGTCATCCCTTCTCCCCCGATTTTACGGTATATATAAACTTCTTCGCATAATTTTACGACTGCCCCGTTTTATTTTGTTAGTTTTAGCGGAGCGTAAGGTAAAGAGAAAAGAAAAAAATCTCTATTATATAATCTCTTAAAAAGGCCAATGTTGTGTGCAGACCGGATTACCACGTCGAACCAAGCAGCGCTGACCCGCTGTACCATTTACCAGGTCATGTAGGGAGATGAATAAGAACACTTATTTAGAATTGTAAAACATTTGAGCAGTGTAGTTGCAGGTGTTTCCCCGCTGGGAGTTGTTGTAGAAGTGAGCAACGAGTACGAGTGCTGAACTATTTTATAGGTTTTCTAGCGTGCTCGTACTAGTGGCTGGTATGTGCCGTGTAAGTTAGATAGCCCTGTCCAATAGCTTTGCCCTGTCCAATAGTCACTTTCCAGCCGCGTGGAAACGTGCAACGGTCATCGGAATAGCGAAGCCCGGCAAACCCCGGGCCTCGCCAGCCTCTTACAGGCCCATCAGCTTACTCAGCTCGCTTGCTAAGCTGTATGAGCGAATCATCCTCGCTCGGATTCTCAGGTTCACGACTGAGAATTCAATTATCACGGACGAGCAGTTCGGCTTTCGTGCCGGACACTCGTGCGTCCAACAGGTGCACCGCATCACGGAGCACGTGCTGGACGGCTTCTCGCGTCGAACAGGGTTGAAGACGGGAGCGATCTTTCTTGACGTGGCGAAAGCCTTCGACAAGGTCTGGCATAACGGGTTGATATACAAGTTATATCAGATCGGTATGCCGGACAGACTCGTACTCATAATACGAGATTTCCTTACGGACAGAAGCTTTTGCTACCGACTGGAGGGATCGCTTTCACCTCCACATCCTATTAGGGCAGGAGTCCCGCAAGGCTCCGTTCTCTCGCCTACACTCTATTCGTTGTTCACGAACGATATTCCCACGCACCCGCGTGTCGAACTAGGGTTGTTCGCAGACGACATCGCGCTCTTCACGACGCACAATCGCTACATTCTTGTTCGGAAATACCTCCAAGAGGCAATCAATGGCTTAGGTCAATGGTTTCGTCTTTGGCGTATTGAAGTCAATCCGGACAAGAGCGCAGCGATTATCTTCCACCCTACTGCCATAGGTCCGTCAGGCAGGAAGGTGGCTCCGGTCCGGCTTTTTGACCAGCCCATTCCGTGGGTTAATGAGGTCTAATATCTTGGCGTCACTCTCGACCGTCGTATGACTTTCAAAAGCCACATCCGTAGGGTACGCAACAGAGCGCTGTTCGTATTAGGAAGGCTAGGGCCGATGATTAACAAGTTTAGTAAAATGTCACTTAGAAATAAGCTGACACTCTACAAAACTTGTGTTCGTCCAATCATGGCATACTCAAGTGTGGTTTTTACCCACGTGGGTATGTCAAGTCTCGAGCCGCTTCAGATCGTTCAGAATCGTTTCCTCCGTAGGGCGACTGGTGCCCCGTGGTACCAGACGACCCTCAGTTTGCACCATGACGCGGGGCTTGACTCCCTTTATGGTTTCTTTAGGCAGACTGCCCGGCGTTATTTTGACAACGCTCCGCACAGTAGTAATCCGTTAGTTAGGAAGGCTGCGAACTACATTCCCAACCCTCCCCCCCTCGGACTCTTAACGCGGAAGTCACTGATTAGGGGCCGCTCGGTTCGGCGGCCTAGACACTACGTCACGGACCAGGACGACGCACTCACAGCGGCCATTCATGAGAAATGGAACGCTGTGCGTGCGCCCTCCCCCACATGTACACTGCGGCGCCCCCGCCGGCGGGGACGCCCACCTCGGAACAGTCGCGACCACATCGACACGTTCAGTCCCTTATCCACCCGGTACCGCCGCATACCGGATAGAGTCACCCCGACAGTCATCGGGCCTAGCTGAGTTTCTTGCTGGAGTCTTCTCAGCTAGGCTAGCGAACCAGCGACAAAACTCCCATTAGCTCGATCCCCTCCCCACTCACCCAGATCAGGTTGAACTCGCTTCAACTGATCTCGCTGGAAGCGCAAGCTCGGTAGGAGTATTGCAGCGTAGCAAACACGTCACGTCTGGTCGCGGAAGGGTCCTGATTTTCCCCCGGCAACCATCCCAACAAACAGTCCGCCCGCTTTAGCGCTCCAGAAGCATAAAGCCCAAGTCAGGTTCAAAAAAAAAATTACGAGCAGTCACTTGTTGTGCTACCAGCGATACGAACATAACTAAGTACCTTAATCTGATTGTTTAACTATATTGTGTACATTTTGAAATTATTTGAGTTGCATTTAAAAAAATAACTATGTATTTAAAAATATATAAGTGTTTGTTCACAATCAATTGTAGTACTTTAATTGTCATTAAAAGTAAATTAAAATGATCAGAGTATATTTACTCTATAACAATAAATACCCTTTAGATAAATGAAATAGCTTTATTATTTATTTCTTGCCTATTTTAATTAAGAAATATATTTATTTGTACGTATTATCAGTATGTACTTATGAATATGAAACGTAATGACAATTATTCATTTTATTGACAATTTTATTGTGTCTATCTATCATTACATCTTTTATAGTGATAACTGTGTATTTTAACAATTATAATAAAACCTATGTTTCCAAATCAATTCAGTTTTATAATTTGAAATTGACGTTATATAGAATAACAACCGAAATAATTTATTTATAAATTAGTCCCATATTTAAAGGGGATATTTTATGCACTATAATAACAGTAAATAGCTATATACACATATCAAAATTAAGTTCAGAAGTGGGATACGTTTTACCTATACGTTTTTTTACACTTAATAAATTATAATTTCAGAAACATGGATTGAAATCCGCTGAACAGTCTGGTGACTGCCATCCAAGATGCGCTTACTTGGAACCGTCGGCAGGATGACGTCGCGCTGCCAACGTCCGACCCTGCCACTTGCGACAACGGAGCAGAGCCATAGTGCAGCAGCATCGAGATACAAAGAACTTGGATAGAACGGCGTTGTCATGGTCGCCAAGGTTGGTCAGACTGGCCGAGCTCTTTATGAAAGGTTCAGCAGACACTGAAGTGTCCAAAAATTCACTACACTTACTAAGGAATATGAGGCATTTGAGATAAGCCCAATATTGACTTACAAGCAGATATACAACTCCATTTAATTACATAATAATAAAAAATTGCATTCTGAGATAAAATTTAACAATCAAAACTCTTAATTTATGTATTATTAGATTTTTTGGTGAGTTAGGTCTATAAAAAAAAAGCAATAAAAAAAAATCCTTCTCATTTGTAACTGTCTCATCTCATCTGTGTCAGCGCTTTGTAGAATTCCACTTAAAGAATTGATTACGAGTTTAACATCCGTACATTGCTTTGGTTATTAAAGTATGCTGCGAACCACTATTGTTTTGCCGGTAGGCGTACGAAATTTTCTTATATCTGCGAGTACTTGCATATATTTATATATTAATGCATTAGATTGGTCTTAGTCAAAATAATTCCTAGATTATTTTTAATAAGCCACAATATTTTGTTATTCATTAGTATTAATGTCATTTTCATAATTATTCTGATTATTAATTTAATAATTAAATATAGGTGCTCTCATCAGCAAATAAGATCATAGGATGGTGTATGGCTTTGGGCAGGTCATTTACATTCCCCTGTGGTACACCATACCTTACGGATATTTGATCTGATGCAAACACCTTGTCTGTTTTTGTTTTAGCACAGCTTCTAGTAATTTAGGTATATGGCATCCTATTAGTAAGATGTGATTAAATGAGATTTCGTACATTCCCTCTAACAGCATATCGGTTAAGTTTACTTAGCAGTATTTCATGATCTACATGATCGAATGCATAGGTCATATCGGTAAAAAGACAACATAAGGGTATTTTATTATTAACACTTTCCATTATCATATTTATGAAATTACTAATACCCATATTAATGCTAATATTTTTCGTGAACCCTTTCTGTTCCTTACATAATAAATTAAAAGTTTCCATGTAGTTATTCAGCGACTGATGAATAAACTTCTCAAAGATTTTGGAGGATACTCGTATAAGTGATATGGGTCGGTAGTTCTGAGGATTTTATTTGTGATCTTTTTTATTTAAGGGCTTGATAATATAAATTTTTAATTTATCCGAGTAGATACCCGTACTGATACACATATTAATGATGTGGCTAAGGTGTGTGGCCATTCTGTCATTTACATATTTTATTACAACTCTACAGATTTTGTCAAATCCCACACTCCTGGTGTTTCTTAATGACTTAATAATCAGTTGTATATTATTCGCTGTAGATGGGGCTATACACATAGATTGATATTATTGGTGATTTTACAGTTAAAATAATTATTCTTTGGAGAGTCTTGTATGCATTATATGCACTGAGTATTCAATGTATTTGCATATTTAGGATTCGTTATAGTACTTTGTCCGGTTTTTAGTTCAACTCCATTATTATCTGCCAAGCCGCTCTTGATTTATTTTCTCCAGATGCATTTTTATAGTCATTCTGAGCTTTTTGGGCTAACTTTACTAACTTTTTCATATCTAACAGTATAATTTAACGAGAGGCCCTTATTTGCTGCATTTATTGAACATCTATATTGCCATAAGAGTTGCTGCTGTTTTTCACTACAAGCTTTTGTACCTCGTGACATCCAATTCACTTTATTGTTGATCCTTTTGGTAATCATCTTCAGAACAAAGCATAAGAAACTGGAAAATGTCAAAAAAGCTATTGTATCCACTATAGGGAAGATGCAGCTATAATATTTACTATTATTTTGTACCCAGAAAGAATAAAAGTAACTGGAGAGATAGGGGCCTGGTCGTCGGAAATAGGAGATTAACCAATCTTCGATTTGCTGACGACATCGTCCTGTTCTCTTCAACGGCTTCTGAGTTGCAAACCATGCTTGAAGACCTAAGCAACGCAAGCCTCGAAGTTGGACTAAAGATGAACATGTCAAAGACTAAGCTTATGACAAATAGCACCCCACGTAGGATAGAGATAAACGGAGAATCGATTGCATATGTCCATGAGTATCTGTACTTGGGCCAATTAGTTTCCTTCCAGGCGCGCCAGGAGAAGGAAGTCGAAAGACGGACTGAAAACGCCTGGAGGAGCTCTTGGTCCATGAAACATCTAATGAAAGGTGACCTCCCTCTATCACTTAAGCGGAGACTCATGGATATGTGCATACTTCCAATTCTCACCTACGGTGCTCAGACTTGGTCTTTGACATTATCTCAAAAGCCCAAACTCGGGGTTTGCCAACGAGCTATGGAGCGCAGCATATTAGGTGTAAAACTAATGGATCGCATCCGGAACACTACGCTGCGCTCCAAAACTCAAATAGTTGACGTAACTTGGAAGGCGGCTAAGTTAAAGTGGGACTGGGCTGGACATGTCTGCCGCATGCCGAATGACTTGTGGGCTAAGATCGCCACTGAGTGGCAACCCGACAGCTCAAATCGAGGATCCGGCAGACCCCGCCGGCGGTGGCGAGACGAGCTTGACTCATTTTTGAAAAAATGGCCAGAGACTGCACAAGACCGGGATAATTGGAAAAAGTGGGGGGAGGCCTTTGCCCAGCAGTGGGACACTATAGGCTCACAATAAAATAATTATTTTGTGATCAAAGTGTTGAAGAAACATAAAATAATAGCTATTGAAACGTTTTTACTTTAGTTTATACTAATTTCAAAAAATAATTACGATTTGAAGTAATGTGAAACGGAACGTATTTTAATCCACCAATCAGCGTCTGAGGACGTCACACCTGTTAAGACAACTAATGGGGTTGGCAACTGTCTATGGGTTTCGGCTTAAAGGCCTAGCATCCGGGTCAAAAACAAAAACAAGGATTTAACACTGTGGGCGAACAAATATGGCGAGTGACACACATAGAGTGACGTCACAGGAACTGTAGATTCGTTTAGGCGCGAACATTTTAATTGTCAGTTTGTAACAGAAATGTTTGGCTATAAATTATAGTATTTTCATTTTTTTATACACTCGTGGTCTATTCTACGCGCAGTCCTTTCAAATGAAAACATAAATGAAAATATTGCATCTTGCCTATTCAGATCTTTCGGTAGTGTAGTGCCTGAGAAAGACAAGCACTTTAGATACTTTTAAAATATTTTTTGACCTTCACGTTCACTTGAATATTTGCGCTTATCAACGTGCTGTAAGGTTTTATTACTTTTTGAAATAATTTTAACATTAAAGTAGCTGTATTGACCATTCCGGTGGTGTCATGGCCGACGGCGGTAAAACGGTGGTGGGGGAACTTGACGCCCAGGGGATTCTCTGCCTGGCAATACTACCGAACGGACGTACCTAGATCGGGATGCTACCTAGTATCGTTTAAGAGAACCAAAGAAGGAGAGAAGAAGGTTATAGTATATTTTGGATTTGTAATTATTTAAATATACGTGTTCAAACTACTCTTCGTGTTGGTTATTTCCGAGGTTACTTACATATCAGAAGTGGGATAACGAAATTCCGTAAGTACTCGCCCACATGGGTTTATCTCTGTCTATAATGTATGCTTATGACTAAGATAGTGACGGTTATATTACAAGATTTTAAAATAATAAAGCACCGATAAGGTACACAGGTTAATTGGGTGCGAGTTTTTTTTTCTTTATTTCGTGTGATTCTGATTATAAATATTAGTAGATTAGAAACGAAATATGTTAAATTTAAATACCGGAAGTTACTACCTACATAGCACAATAAAATAAAAGGTAGATTATGACTACGCGCGTTTATGCTCATGCACGTATGTTTCAAACGGTGTGAACCACGTGCTTCACTTGATCACCGCCTGCTTAACCTGATCACCACGTGTTTTGCACGACGGCATTTTGTTTTGAATTGAGCGTGCCATTTTGTCACGAGGGGAGCACCGTATTTCATAAGGGGTACTTGAAATTTTTCAAAAGTTAGGATTATCAGGATTTTAAATTTCTCAATAATAGTGCCTAGGGACCTCAGGGGTATTAAAGGGGACCTAAATTTTCATTATTATTGCGCTAGGAGGCCCTGTTTTCAAGATATAAAACATAACGTGTATGCGTTAGTCCTAAGCATTCTATTTCTAATGCATTTTCCTGCGACGAGTTTTCAGACAATTTATTTAAGTTCAAGCCGTAGTGACAGCCGCCGCTTGAAGGAGCGGGTTCGACAGATGGAGGAGGACCTGCAGGAAGAACGAGACGCCGAGCGACGCCTACGGAGGAGCGTACGCGATTGCTCGTCGAGGTTGAGCCGCGAACGCCGCGGTCGTAGCCGAGCACCGAGAACCGGAACCAGCCACGTGCCTCGCAACCGCAGCCGAGACCTGGGACCCAGGACAAGACGCTACAGGGCAGACACAGGCAGGGACTCCACGAGCATCGATCGATGTTATAAAAGGTCATGTACGTTTAGTCCTTCCTTCTCTTCTAATAACGTAATTAAAATAATTAAATCCATTACAGGTGTCTTACCGTCTCAGCCGGCAACTTAAAGCCAAATTCTTAGTATCAGAAATCTTGACCATAAAAACATTATCCATGAATGTAACCCATCTCGAAAAAGTTAACGCATTGATGTGTGGCTAAAGAAAGTCAATGAGTGTGCGAAAGTTTACGGGTGGTACGAGAAGACGGTGATATATTTTGCCATGCAGAAATTGACAGGGTTAGCAAAAACGTGGTTTGAGAGCCTTAATACTATTTTATTTTCATTGGACGAGTGGCAAACTAAATTAGTGAACGCCACATATCAGCAATACGCATGTGCGAGCGGTAGAACTAGATATGATATTTGACCTAAGATGCTTGCGCCCGGTTAGCGCCAGTTTGAGATTTACGGAGTTAACATTATCATAAAATGGGTTCGAAACACCATTTTGTGGCATAAATTCGTGCAATTATTGAAGAAAAAATACGGGATGATAACAAATACGAGCGTATTACATTAAAAATAACTAATGATAATAATATTAAGAATTATTCACAAATGCAGTACAAAGAGCTAGGGCAAGAGTGATGTGACACATTGATTGACGGCATGTCGATATGAGATGTACGATTCAGAGGCGAATTCTATAAAACTCGTGTCATGTTTCTAGGTCCTATTTTTGGTTTAAGCAGAGGGTACTGTAACCTGATAGACAGTTTCTAAGTAAATAATTTATATATAAATGGATGAAGTAGGTATGTCATGACAAAAGTTCCAAAAAAAATACTCATTATTATATAAACCTTTGTTACAGTTAGTTTCTGCGTAATATTACTGCTTATTGATTAAAATAATTATTGACTCTCTAATCAAAGTACCTATAAAAAAAAGAACTATTCAAATCGGACCACGCGTCTCAGAGTAATCGGTGAACATACATAAAAAAAAAAGCCCAAACCGAATACAGAACCTCCTCCTTCTATGAAATTGAAGTCGGTTAAAAAGTATCGACCTGCACCCCAACGCTATTAGCACAGATATCTGACAGCTAAGAAAATTATTTGTTTCTCAAATATACTGACACGGCTGGCTAAATGACGTTTATTTCCAGTCTATAAGAGCCAGAGACAAGCTAAAACCTTTTAGTCTTTGGTTATATTATTTCTATGGATATTCGAACATAAAAAAGATAATGTTCTAAATACAAAATGGGCAGCATGCATCAAACCCACACAAGCGCTAACACACACCTTGCTGATATTCATAAGCACTTTAAGCATTTTTAAAATATAAGAAGCCCATTTTGGCGGTTGTTTATTAAATATTTTTTACAATTTGAACGATTAAACGCTGTAAAAGAGGTTACTGAGGCTAAAGTTTAAAGCATATCAGGGTCTAAATAACTTATCCGATAAGTTCAAAAGATTAGTCTTAGTTACTCTGCATACCGAAACGATGATAGGGTTCGAAGATAAACTAGTACAATTTATTGTTTATTGTTTATTATATATTTCCACAAAAAGCACTTACAGCTATACCTTACGTGCTAATTGGTGTTTTATAACTTAGTGTCTAACATGCATTATAGTAGTAGGTACATATATTACAGTCAAGAAATTACAATACAATGGAAAATAAATAATAATTGAAAAATAAATTAAATGTCAAATTAAATTAAATAAGATGCCAATAATGTCAAAATAATCAAATTCAACAGATATTATTAAGTAATGTCAAAATTTAACTAAATTAACTAAAAATTACCTCATTAGATCATATAAAAATAATGTCGGTGTAATAATAATTAAATCTATCATACTATTTATGTACATTAATATTAGACAATGGAGCTAGTGATAACGATTTTTCCAATGTAGTTACTAGATGCGGCTAGGAATTTGGTTTCGGTTGTAAAAAATATATCTAGTTGGTTATCACTGTCCAGAATGTCATTAAGCAGAGTAAGAGCTAGGTGCAGAGGAGAGGCAGCCTGCTCTCGAGTACGGGCATAAGGGACAGCGAAGAGATCGCGGCGACGAGGACGCAGTAGCATAGGGCAGGGACGCGGGACATGGAGTGCTACTTGTGACAGTAGCTGTGGGTTTGTTATCGCCCCCCGTATTAGTTGGAAGAAATATCTGACAAGGTAGATATTTCTACGAGTCTCAAGCGATGTATAGTTTACCATACCTAGTATAAACAGTGTCGGGTAAAGGAAAGGGTAATAGCCGTATAATTTCTTATATAGGAACCTTAGGAATGACTTTTGGACTTTTTCTGGTAACAGCGTGTAATTTTTCTCATGGGGATTGCAAACGACGGCGTTAGTTTTTAATTTAGTCCGAACAAATGCGTTGTAGAGGACAGTCATAGCGTGTCTATTGGTGAATAGCTTTGCCTGGCGTATGACAAATCCTAGACATCTTCGTGCTTCGTTGCAGGTATTGGTAATATGTTGGTTGGTTGAACAATCTCTAAATCTGTAGAATTGACGATATTGATTGACGGCGTGTACGCCATTGTTATGAGTAGGTAATTAACGACTTACTAACTGAGTAACCAAAGCATATAGGTCAAGCTTACTCCGAGCAACCACATATTGCCGCCTAGGTATAAAGATGCAAATAAGTTGCCATTTTTTATATTATTATTTAAGTTGCATAGGCAGCGAGCTTCCTAACTTGCAAGGGCATGACTATGACATGTTATATAGCAATAATTGCAACGTATAACAAAATAGATGGGGTAGCTAGTGTAAGAGCCATTACGGGGACAGTATTTGATAGCATCATAATTATAAATACCAAAATAGTAGGAAAGTTTCAATATCAGTATGGAGGCGGGATGACCTATTTGTAATGATCAAGCCATGTATTGTACTGAGTCTTTTGTTTATAATGTCAGAAATTAAAAACTAAAATTAAAACTACTTAAAAATAAATTAAAACTAATCTAAACTAAAATACATCTAAAAAACCGGCCAAGAGCGTGTCAGGCCACGGTCACTGTAGGGTTCCGTAGTTTTCCGTCCGTCACAGTAAGTGTCCCCACTTAAGAGTTAATAATACCGCCATGTAGGATATGATATGAGAGTTCCATGTACAGCGACATCTATCGGCAAATTGAGTAAACTATTACGCGCCAGCATGAAGTATGGAAGATGATTTTTATGGGATAATTCTTTATTGCGTGAACCGATTTTCACCGTTTTTACTTTAGTATGTTATTCAATTAAATACGTTTTTACTTTATTTGAAAGCACGTCATTTCATTGTAATTTTCTAGAAATTACAGGTACAATAAACACCTGCTTATACGGTTAAATTACAAACTTAGTTCAGAAATTATTTTGTATTTTTTTTTCAAAAACTATTCATCCTATCAAGTTCAAAATAATTTTCCAAGAAAGTTTTTATAAAGTTCTACTTTTGAGATTTTTTTCATATTTTTAAAACTTATGGTTCAAAAGTTAGAGGGGGGGGGGACGCATATTTTTTTACTTCTGGAGCGATTATTTCCGAAAATATTTACATTATCGAAAAATGATTTTAGGAAACCCCAATTCATTTTTAAATACCTATCCAATAATATATCACACGTTAGGGTTGAAATGAAAAAAAAAATCACTCCCCACTTTACGTATAGGGGAGGTACCCTAATAAAAAAAAAAATTTCACTTTTTATTTTACCACTTTGTCGGCGTGATTGATATACATATTAGTACCAAATTTCAGCTTTCTAGTGCTAACGGTCACTGAGATTATCCGCGGACGGACGGACGGACGGACGGACGGGCAGACATGGCGAAACTATAAGGGTTCCTAGTTGACTACGGAACCCTAAAAAGGCCCCCGCGGCATCGTGCCAAAGATGCTGGCAGTATTCCCTCTCTGAATGGCAACGCTAATGCGTTGCGAGAGAAAGCTGCCAGCTCTCTGGTCCCCGGTGGTGTCCATTAATTTTTTTGAAATCTCTTTAAAAAGAGTACGTGCACTTGGACCCCACGGCCCCAAGATCTCGACACCAAATGCCACGAAGTGGTACTGGGGGCCGAGACCCCGATATTTCAGAGCCTTTTTGGTTTCTGCCGCCTCCGCTGCCGCACCAGCCCTGGTCGAGGTTCTTGGTAGATGGGACGGAGCCAGCGTATCGACGCATGTAGCGTCCCAGACTAGCACCCGTCCCATCTTCCACGGGACCAGGGTCATACCATCCGGTCTCTTTCCATCGTCTCTCAAAACACCGTTTGGTTCGAGAATAGCCGGCGCGTTGACGGTGGCAAGAGACCGGCGGATGATATCTGAGTCTTGTTACTTCCAAGAACTTTGTAATTGCGCATATACAGGCAATATATAGATGTTATTACAGGAAACAGTAATGAAGATTGAGTGAGTGTAGAAGAAACTCCGTTATCTCTGTTTGATGAGACTCAACTTCACTTGGGCGAAAACGTCAAAAGCAAGCTTTTTGATTTACTCAACCGATACGGGGCCGGTCTGGCTTATGATTTAGCCAGCCTAGGTTGCACAGACTATAATTAAAATAGAATGTTGTGAGCGGTATATTCAGGATACGTGTATTATTATGCTAGTCCTATTATACACGTTCAGAAGATGTATGGTGGCGTCCGATTTTGCGTCAATTACAGATTAGTACGTTAAATGAAGTCCTCTGATTGCTAAAAAAACCGGCCAAGAGCGTGTCGGGCCACGCTCACTGTAGGGTTCCGTAGTTTTCCGTCCGTCACAGTAAGTGTCCCCACTTAAGAGTTAATAACACCGCCATGTAGGATATGATATGAGAGTTCCATGTACAGCGACATCTATCGGCAAATTGAGTAAACTATTGCGCGCGAGCATAAAGTATGGAAGATGATTTTTATGGGATAATTCTTTATTGCGTGAACCGATTTTCACCGTTTTTACTTTATTTGAAAGCACGTCATTTCATTGTAATTTTGTAGAAACTACAGGTACAATAAACACCTGCTTATACGGTTAAATTACAAACTTAGTTCAGAAATTATTTTGTATTTTTTTTTCAAAAACTATTCATCCTATCAAGTTCAAAATAATTTTCCAAGAAAGTTTTTATAAAGTTCTACTTTTGAGATTTTTTTCATATTTTTAAAACTTATGGTTCAAAAGTTAGAGGGGGGGGGACGCATATTTTTTTACTTCTGGAGCGATTATTTCCGAAAATATTTACATCATCGAAAAATGATTTTAGGAAACCCCAATTTATTTTTAAATACCTATCCAATAATATATCACACGTTAGGGTTGAGATGAAAAAAAAAATCACTCCCCACTTTACGTATAGGGGAGGTACCCTAATAAAAAAAAAATTTTCACTTTTTATTTTACCACTTTGTCGGCGTGATTGATATACATATTAGTACCAAATTTCAGCTTTCTAGTGCTAACGGTCACTGAGATTATCCGCGGACGGACGGACGGACGGACGGACGGGCAGACATGGCGAAACTATAAGGGTTCCTAGTTGACTACGGAACCCTAAAAAAAGACAACCTTAAGCTCAACTTATCTGTAGCTTTCTACAAAACAAAATCAATTATTTGGGATCTAAGATCAGTTCGGCAGGCATTTACAAAACCAGAAAGTGTACATGATGCTAGAAAATGTATTTTATTCGTGAGTTATTTTAGCAAATTTATGCAAGGTTTTACCCAGTTAGTTCAGCCAATGACAAAACTACTTAAAAATGATAAGTGGTAATTTCTGAGCCCCTTACATTCTTACAAGAATGGAGATTTAATAAAATTTACAAAAAAAAATGTATTCCAAAATAATGGGAATAGTACTAAACTCATGCGAAGACGTATGGAAGATACGAAGGTCATAAAATGGTATAGGTACTTATTAGTAACAAAGTTACAAGGTAGCTCTAATTTCTGCTTTCGAAGAGATGCAGAATAAGCGTAAAGACTATAGTAGCCGCACAGATAATGCGCTTGTGGATACATATAACTAGCTTCATTGAAAATAGATAATAATGTTTAATGTAACAATGTTTCTTATGATAAAGATGAGATAGACGATTCTGAGAACTAGCTATCGCAAATGTATTTTCTTTGTCTCGTTTCAGGTCCAAGCGCTAGAAGACGCGAAAGTAGTGGGCGTGCATTATTTGGCCTGGAACGAGAAAGAAGGCTATTTGGTTACAAGGTTACAAGGCTATTTGGTTACAAGGTTACAAGGATATTTGGTTACAAGGATATTTGGTTACAAGGATATATGGTTACAAGGTTACAAGGATATTTGGTTACAATGTTACAAGGATATTTGGCTACAAGGTTACAAGGATATTTGGCTACAAGGTTACAAGGATATTTGGTTACAAGGTTACAAGGATATTTGGCTACAAGTTTACAAGGATATTTGGCTACAAGGTTACAAGGATATTTGGCTACAAGGTTACAAGGATATTTGGCTACAAGGTTACAAGGATATTTGACTACAAGGTTACATGGTTATCTGATTACAAGGTTTTTGTTTATATAGCTACTTTGATACAGGGATACTTTTGTAAAAAGAGTTAATTAGATTAATCATTACTTGGATACATTGTTAGTCAAATAATGTTTACAGAAATAGATGTTTATATAAAATATGTAGTTATTTACATGCAATGTTGATTGCATAAAAGTACATATAGCACAAAATTTATAATATAATAGTACATAAACTGTAAAGATAATTGGATATAAAGCAATTTGGATCATACATTTGAATAGAAAATAGTTCCATGTTAATTACCTAGTAATTTGTTAAGTGGGCCATTCTACTTTTCGTTGTACACAAGCTTTTGACACATTTTCGTAAAATGCATATTTTAGAATACTTGGCCATTACTTTCATATGCTGATTTGTGATAGAGAAAGAGGCTTAATTAGGTTATCAATCCCAAAAACTTAGTTTAATAATAACAACTGTATATATCCTTAATCACAGTAACTCAGTGGTCCTTGATTTTCTCCCGATTTGTATGAAAATAAGGCATTTACCGCTGCGTTACCATCTTTTTTTACATTAACCAATATTAATATATGAATTTTGGTTAACAAAATCCCATTATTTGGTGCAGATACAAATTGAAAATTCAATTTTATACACGAAATTCAATGTCTATCATACTTTTTTTTCTGGCAATAGATTAATGGTCACGAAAATAGAATGAGAGGTTAAAGTGATATAAAGAGTGTTCTAATGATAGTTTGCAGAACATTATATTGTGAATAAAACTGTTTTTGCGCTGAGAGTGTTACTATGGTCACGAAAATAGAATTAGAGGTCAAAGTGATATAAAGTGTGTTCTAATGATAGTTTGCAGAACACTATACTGTGAATAAAACTGTTTTTGCGCTGAGCGTGTTACTGGTCGCCGAGTGTAAGGTTTTGGTTTCACCCGATTCGTGCCTGGGGACATGCACGTCATCAGGATGGTCGAGTGTAAGGTTTTATTACTTTTTGAAATAATTTTAACATTAAAGTAGCTGTATTGACCATTCCGGTGGTCTCATGGCCGACGGCGGTAAAACGGTGGTGGGGGAACTTGGCGCCCAGGGGATTCTCTGCCTGGCAATACTACCGAACGGACGTACCTAGATCGGGATGCTACCTAGTATCGTTTAAGAGAACCAAAGAAGGAGAGAAGAAGGTTATAGTATATTTTGGATTTGTAATTATTTAAATATACGTGTTCAAACTACTCTTCGTGTTGGTTATTTCCGAGGTTACTTACAGTGCCAAGACTTAATGTTATTTATCTAATTTCCTGGATATTTGAAAACTTGCTTGTGTGATCTTTTTATTGCTTTAATTGCATTTTTTTAAAGGAATATGTCAAGTTTTTCATAAAATAAACTAAGGTTCCTAAAACTAGGAGTTCTGTATACACGAGCAATAACAGTTTTTTTGGGCAGTCTGTTCTATGGCACAGCACTCAAAACTTCCTTCAATGGTTTTTTTTGTGTGGTATCTGGTAATTCCTTGAATTCATGATTCCTTTTCCGTTTTTCTGATAGGAAATCTGTATGGAAATAATTATATTTTTAGTAAAATTCAATATTTCTAGCTTAGCCGTGTTGGATATAGATATATGTATGTGATTAGTATATATGCATGACAAAAAAAGAAAAAACATTCATGTCAAGCTATGGCTTAGCTATATCTATGTGATAAAAAAAAATGTTAATGATAAAAAGGAAATGTGTGTAATAAATTTAAGAAGATAATGTAATAATGCTGGTCTGTCAATAAAATAACTAATAAAGCTGTTGCTGTCAATTGTCTGTTCTTTGCCCTTAACTTCACGAGCAACAGGTGAAGGGGCTTAGATGGGGACAATCGGCTACAAAAAAAAAACAAAGGAATACTGTCGAGGTCGATTGTCTGTTCTTTGCCCTTAACTTCACGGGCGACAGGTGAAGGCGCTTAGATGGGGACAATCGGCTACTAAAAATTAATAAAAATGATGTAATACTGTTGGTCGGTCGATTGTCTGTTCTTTTCCCTTAACTTCACGGGCAACAGGTGAAGGGGTTTAGATGGGGACAATCGGCTACGGAATAAAAAAAAAGATGTGATCAAGTAAATTAAATTAGAATTTTGAAGGGAATGTAAAGTATGTTATAGATTTGTACTTCGAGATCGAAGTACTTGTCAGTATGGCCGTGTTGGATTTCAGATTATTTCATCTAATATTTGTAACATTTTAAAGTATTTACTTGACTCAATCACTAATCATTTTATGAATGTGGGTAAGCGAATAAAACGGGTCGATCAGACCACCTGCGGTACTTGCCGGAGCCGGGTATAAAAGGGACCGCTCACTGACGAGCAGTCACTTGTTGTGCTACCAGCGACACGAACAGAGCTAAGTACCTTAATCTGATTGTTTAACTATATTGTGTACATTTTGAAATTATTTGAGTTGCATTTAAAAAATAAACTATGTATTTAAAAATATATAAGTGTTTGTTCACAACCAATTGCAGTACTTTAATTGTCATTAAAAGTAAATTAAAATGATCAGAGTATATTTACTTTATAATAATAAATACCCTTTAGATAAATGAAATAGCTTTATTATTTATTTCTTGCCTATTTTAATTAAGAAACTATAACTATTTCCTAAAAGAAATATATTTATTTGTACGTATTATCAGTATGTACTTATGAATACGAAACGTAATGACAATTATTCATTTTATTGACAATTTTATTGTGTCTATCTATCATTACATCTTTTATAGTGATAACTGTGTATTTTAACAATTATAATAAAACCTATGTTTCCAAATCAATTCAGTTTTATAATTTGAAATTGACGTTACATAGAATAACAATCGAAATAATTTATTTATAAATTAGTCCCATATTTAAAGGGGATATTTTATGCACTATAATAACAGTAAATAGCTATATACACATATCAAAATTAAGTTACGATACTATCGTCCGTGGCTATTTCTTCCTGGGGCGCGCTTGTCAAGTCGTCATAATGATGGAGGTCGTAGTACTGATAATTGGGGTGATCCTGAGCATATACAGCAATCATTAGTATTATGTGAAGAAGTTTGTATGTACCGTAAAATCGGGGGAGAAGGGATGACGAGGGAAGTTGGGTCATGAATGGGGGGAGTAGGGATGAAAGAGGGATGAATTAGTTTTTATAGGCTACTGCTACGTAAATTAATATATTATTTTTACACAATAAATCAAATCAAATCAAATAATTTATTTATTTCGGATAACTTCAGACCCATAGTTTTGGTTAGTATATACTTATACTACTTATAGCTATGTTAATAATTAATAATTAAGATATTGTAATTTTCATTATCCAAAAGTGTCGATCCAACAATTTTACCAACTCACATAAGTAGGAAATTCCACCCCACCCCGTAGTCACCCAACTACGGGGTGAGGTGTGACACCCACTTTTGTATTTATCGTTAAAGTTATGAAATGGAACTACACAAAATGATTAAGAAACTAAAATGTATACGGCCGGAACATCTTTTATGTATAAAAATCAACGTGCCACATGTAAAAATAAATTTTTATGGAGGTTTAAATGTCTGTTTTGACCCAACTCACCCCATTTTACGACTGCCCCGCTTTATTTTGTTAGTTTTAGCGGAGCGTTAGGTAAAGGGCCCCTGTTTCGTGATGGTACGTTATTTCGTTAGTTTTTTTTCTGGCGCAAATAATGAGCAATTTAAACATTTTTTATTGAAATTATGGATACGAAAAAAATCTCTATTATATAATCTCTTAAAAAGGCCAAGTTCTAATATTTTAGTGATTAAACTAAGAGTAATATGAAGCTCGAAACTGTCAGCTGACCGCGAATAGCTGTGCGGTATGGGTGTACTTCTTGTAACGCGCGCTCTCACTTCTTAAGCTTATGGAAAGGCAAGGGTAAGTCCATTTGAATAATAGTTTTGAGAGTGTCTCTGTGGGTTCCCTAGTAATTGATTTGACATACAAAAGGATTAAATGTAAGCATAGATGTCCCTTAAAAGTGCAATAAATCGACTCACGAAATAACGTTCATCTTATTTTTTGTGTGTCTCCTGTTTCGTGTCACTACCGAATCAAGGATTTTCTCGATATATTTTGGTTGCTTGTGTATATATTTAACAACTAAGGTAATCTAAATGTGAATTAGAAAACAAGTAGTGTATTTCATGAAGTTTCGTATGAGCTAAATTCGGTATATGTTTTTCTCACTAGAATTCTCATAAACCGAGTTTGAATGTGACCCGATTTTACATTTTTAAGATAAATTCGCGTATTAACTACCAGCACAATTTTGCTTATAATTCGATTTAATATATTTATTTTTGTGTATGTGTAGTACATATACGATCGTTAATGGTTAATGTACGTACTTTAAATATGATCTACTAAATTAAGAGCGTAAATATAAAAAAAATCTGTATCACGAAGTAAGGAACTGGATTTTTGTTACTTTTCCCCAAGTTCGTGACAGATAAATCTATATTGATAGGTAACACAGACACAAACAAGTTACGCAATAGACTTAGAATTAGTACTTTTTCGATACAGAATTGGTAATTTATTGTGTTCATTAAGTAGGTAGGAATCTTAACCCCTGAAGCTGATCAGTTGAGCTGAGCGGGCGGAAGCAGATCCCCACACAGCGCCTGGACACTAACACTATATCAAACTTTATTGGAAATTTTTAAATAAGACAATTCTTTTAATGCGACTGGTCTCAAGGAGGTGAAAGAAATAGTATATTATTGTAAAGGCTTGAAAATATACTATAGGTGACGAGTGAATTCGAGGGCTGGCCTATCAGGGTCTCCCCCTCGAAGATTCAGTCCATCTATAGAGCTTTTGGCCAAGACATAACATAGGGCTTTTGACGACTACTGCGAGGAAATAAACGAGGGAGTTTTCCACACCATTTCCCACACCTATCCCACCCCATCACTTCTTCCACCCTTTTCCGCACCTTTCATACTCTTTCACACATCATTTTCCACTATTTCCCAAACCATTTCCCACTACGGTTTCCTACTTAAGTAAACCCGTTAAATATTTAAGATTATTATCAACAATTTATCATGTTTTACTCTGGAATACTTTATACCGAAACAGGGGCCACGAGCTCACGAACTTAGGAGCTGAGCAAAATTTTTGTCACGAAACCTATTTCGTCCTAACTCAAATAAGAGGTTCACTAATAAATTAATATAAAAAAAAGTTTTTACCAAAACTACATAGTTTATACAACAAATTCCCAAAGAATCAATATAACTCCCTCAAAAGCTTAAAAAATATTATCATGCATTGTAATATTTAAAAAAAATGAAGAATTCTCAAAATGTTCTTAACAGCCTTAACCTCCCGAAACAGGGGACGTTTACCTTCCCCCAAACTAATCATTATCCATATCTTCCTAATGTTTGTATCGGTCTTTGGCTCAAATGCGTCTGGGAATCGTTCGGCAACCTTATCCCAGAAATTGGCACAATCATTACTTATACATACCAAACGACTATTTAACGTTCCAACCCAGAAGGGAACTAAGTCTTATTGGGACAGGGTTCGGTTTGTAGACAAAATTTTTACAACAACAATTCAACATCTTCCTAGCGTGTGTCCCTCATGTCCCTCAATATAGCCTGGCCTGGGTCCGGTCGGCAACCTAATCTACCTACCTACAACCATATTGGTATAAATTTGTTTGCAGACAAAACCAGTTCTTTAATAAATAATAATAAATAAATAGTATGTGACAATTACACAAATCGACCTAGTCCCACGGTCAGCTGAATAAAACTTGTGTTGTGGGTACTAGACGGCGGTATATGTAATAGATAGGTATAGATAAATACTTAAAAACATATAAAGCATCCATGTTCAGGATCTGTGATAAACACACATATAAATGCCCTCACCAGGATTCGAACCCGGGACCTCTTGCTTCGTAGGCAGAATCACTGACTGGGCTAGGAGACCGTTGTATGTCTTTCATCCCAAGGTGAATCTACTGTTTCTCCCTTGGCATAAAATCTAGCGTTACTTACCCTGCCCCAGCTGGGGAATAGGTCGAACGTGTTTTTCCCGGCCGGGACGTAAAAGCGCCGGGTGGGAGGTGAGAGTGCGCGGTGGATAGCTCGTTTAACTGGACGAGCGTCCAGCACCTAAAGTATACAAATATTTTTTTAAGTATTACGGTAATCATGATTTTACACACAATCTTACAGACATGTATAATTCAGGTCTGAAATTTAAAGTCTTCACCAATTTTCATCAAATTTTTGATGTTGACTTGCAGCCTCAAGGAGATTCCTCACAGGTTTCCACCCCGTTGCATTCCTCACCCTGGGTTCCCGGATTCACCCTGGGTATAAACTGTGTGTACAATATTAAGTACTAAGTACATTATTATTTTCTACTAATTTGTATGCCTATGGATGGAGATGAAAATCTAGAAATGTTTATAATGATTGAATTGAGCGAAAGCGAGAAGGTAAGCGGAGACGCAGTTCACCGACCAGATAGTCCGATTAATTGACGGATATCACATCCTCCGAGCTTTGCTCTATCGTAAGATGCAACGGAAGCCAATGGCGGCAAACCATATACTTTAAATGCAGACTATTTAGTGTTTAATATGATCTTCAGTCCCGAGGAGGTGGCCGCTTGCAGGTGAGTGAAGCCCTTGGCATCTGTTGGTTCGTTGGGTAGACGACACTCAGAAGAACGCATACTATAATTTGGTATGGGAGGGCGACCGATATATGAGCAGGACCGAGGAAAGATTTCTGCTCTAAGATAGGCATAATATATGTTCAGCAGTTGGTGACAAATGGCTAATTGATGATAAAAAATGCTTAATGAGTCATATCATAAGGGAACCCGTGGGTACAGATCATCACAACTACAAGATGCGTAAGGATAGCTCTAGATCAACACACATAGGCAGCTCCCGTAGTAAAATATCGATTTTGGTTGAGTTAACGTTTTTGATCCATTACTCATGAAAATTAATAGTATTTTATACAATCATGACATAATGCAGAAAAGCTCTGCAGTCGAGTATCGTGTTTAAGCCACGAAACTTGCTGAGTGGCCTAAGTAAGGAACGATATTGAAAAGCTTAATCATGTCACTATTGTATGGAATACTTTTTCTACGAGTGCTTAAAATAGGCAAGCCGGTAAGAATTAAGTTCGTCGAACGCCTTACAATCTTACTTCCTCTATACAATTTAGTAACTTAAATCTCCCGGTGGATTGTGCCGGCGACCGTGCTATAATATTGTATGAAAATCCATTTCAGCATCATCGACGATGCTAAAATATACCATAGTAAAAGCTCCATCGAAAATTATGCGCTAGTAGTTTGGTCTAAAAAGTATCAATTCAAGCATTATAGTCGACGAGTAGAAAAAAACATTAACAAGGACCGAGTTAAAGTACAAAAAGGTGTATACTATTAAATAAGGTGTGGTTTTCTAATCGGGAAATTTCACTAAGAAAATTGAACCTATGTGTGGTGACCTCGTGCTCCTTGTACGAGCTTTATGTCTGTGTAGTCTGGGGATCGACCTCAAAGAGAGACAGAGAGGATGGATGGACAATGGATACCGCACCTCAATAAGCATCACGAGCCGCATTACTGACTCCTCATCCCATTTCGGCGAGTTGACGAATCCAGCCGGGGCTTTCTTCACCGTCACTGGAACATTAACATTAATGATTTGATTTGATTTGATTTAATGTGTAAAAATAATATATTAATTTACGTAGCAGTAGCCTATAGAAACTTATTCATCCCTCTTTCATCCCTACTCCCCTATTCATGACCCAACTTCCCTCGTCATCCCTTCTCCCCCGATTTTACGGTACATACAAACTTCTTCGCATAATACTAATGATTGCTGTATATTCTCAGGATCACCCCAATTATCAGTACTACGACCTCCATCATTATGACGACTTGACGAGCGCGCCCCAGGAAGAAATAGCCACGGACGATAGTATCGTACAAGTTTCCAACCCGGAGGACGTTCCATGGAGGACGTCCTCCATGGACGGCAGTCGCGCCTCTACCGGGTTGGAAACTTGTACGATACCTCTTTTACTAAACACAGGAAAATGTTGACACTTAGAAATTTCTTGCATGAAGATTATGAGTTGTGTCACTATATCTCCCCAGGAGTGGGGATTAAACGACTCTTAAATAATCTTAGCAATAAATTAGTCGACTATACCATGACAGATTACTGTATCATTTTCATTGGCGAGGAAGATTTTAAGGTACAGCAAGACTATCATACCTATGTAGATAAAACTTTATTTACACAATTTCATCACCACAATTCAAATCTATTTGTTAATCTTACTATTAATCTTAATAATACTCCAATTGTAGAATTTCATAGTGTCAAATTCCTAGGTTTGATTATTGATAGACATTTAAACTGGAAAGATCATGTCGACGCAGTGTGTTCTAAATTATCAAGATTTGTTTTTGCCTTAAGAAACCTTAAAAATTCAATTTCCACCCAGGCCGCGTTAGCAGCATACCACGGATTTGTGGCATATTCTCTTAATTACGGTCTTCTACTGTGGGGTAATTCTGTTGAAGTTCAGAGAGTTTTTATGATCCAGAAAGACTGTGTGCGAGCAGTGGCTGGCGTTAGATATGATGACAGATGCAGACCTCTTTTCCAAAAGTTCAATATTCTCCCCCTAGCTTCTATGTATATTTTAAAAGTATGTATTTTTACAAGAAACCACCCAGAGTATTTTATAAAACGCGAGGCGATGTTCAAAAGAGAACTCCGGGCTCAGTACCAACATCTTCCATACCAGCCAGATTGTAATTCTGATGTATATAAGAGAAATGCTGTTAATATGTGTATAGTAATATTTAATAATCTCCCTAAAGAGCTGAGAATACTACATGGGAAAATATTTAAAATTAAATTGACTAAATGCCTACAAGAGCATTGTTTTTATAGTGTTAAGGATTATTTAATATCTAGTGTTTATAATTTTAATTATAATTGCTGATTTGGATTTGACATATGTAATAATAATATTTTTATTTTTTTTGACCTAATCATGTACTTTTATATTTCAATTTTAATTTATCGACATAGTTTCATTATATTCTGTATTAATTCCTGCATGTTAGTTATTAGTAGTACCTTAATGTACAAATTTTGCATGTTGATTATGTGTCGACTGAATACTGTTTCACAAACTAATTTATAAGACCTAATTGTACGTAGTCATGCAAATAAATATTTCTATTCTATTCTATTCTATTCTTAATAAACCACATACGAAATGCGTTACAAGAAATTACTCATACTAATATTGTATTATGTGTTCCCATATTCAGACACTGTATTTATGCCAACATGTACAAAAGGAGAGTGGAAGCTTTTAATGTACTGTTACACGCTGATGTGTCTAACTATCAGTACACATATACACTTGACTGTAATCTAAACTTAGTTTATGACTCGAGTATGTTCAATGCATACTCTGGTTATGTAAATAAAACTGGAATGAATGTCATATTTCAAGATGTTGCGAATTTAATTGAGGCCTTAGAGGACGAAAACATATTTTTTCGTCCCTAATCAACGTTACACTGGCCCACTAACTTCTCACTCAAACCTAGTAAACACGGTATCATATAATTTAGGCATATTCCATCAAAACGTATGTGGCATAATGACTAAGAAGGATGAATTAGATTTATTTTTTGATAATCTTGGCGACGCTTGTCCCAAATATTTATGTATAACCGAACATTTCTTAAATAAGACAAACATTGACACTTTTCATTGACGAAATACTCTGTGATCGCATCTAATACTAGGAGTAATCTTATAGAGGAGGTAGTCTTATATTGGACATAACGAATGTATTTTTGAAGAAATATTTTTTTGCAAAAAAATATATAAAATGATATACTTTGAAGTATGTGGCGTGAGAGATAAAAAAACTAATCTAAATATTTGTTGTGTATATAGAAATGATGACAAATTCTATTTTGATAAATTTTTGGAACAACTGGAATTACTTTTAGATTATTTTTTCAAAAAAAACTGTCTTGTATGCGGAGATTTTAATGTGGATTTGTTACGGGATAATGAACAAAGAACTCAATTTATGACCTCGTTACAACGCTATAATTTTAGACCTTTAATATCTTCAGCCACGTATAGCTGTGGCAACGCCCAATCATGCCTCGATAACTTTTTAACAAATCTCCCTGACGAATCTATACAGAAACTAAAGGTGGAGTATAATGGCCTGTCGGATGGACACGCGGGGCTTTTTTGTAATTTAGTTTTTCCTAATATCCATAAATCCGGCACTGAGGATAAGTATGTATTAGTGAAGCGAAGGGTTTTCAGTGACAAAAATAATGAAATTTTTAAAAGAAACTTTGTCGCTGTAAGATGGCAAGGTTTAGGCATAAATAGCTTTCTGACTGTGTTTTTTGATATTTTTAACAAAAGCTTTCCGATAAAAAAAGCCAGGATTAAAGTAGATAGGGCGGAAAGGTTAAAATGGATCACAAAAGGACTAAAAACATCGAGCCAAATGAAACGCTGTTTAATGAATGCAAACTTAGCTATTAATGACGTCACAGTTATTCAATATAAAAACAATTATATTAGATTATACAGGAAAGTCAAAAGTGCAAAAAAATGGCAGTACAGGCGGCCATAGCCAAATCAAAAAACTCCTCTAAAGCAATTTGGAAAGTCGTAAATAAACACAGGAATAAAATAACTTTTAAAGCGCCGGAAAAAATATATTTAAAGATGGACGATAAAGTTATAGGAAAGACGCAAGATGTGGTGGAAGTTTTTGCATCTCATTTTAACAATAACGACAGTCTTAGGCCAAAAGGTGACATAAGCCAGGTGCAGGAAATTCTTCAGGAGTGTTCTTCGCCTGTTCCATATGATATGTCGTGGGAATATGTGACACCCATGGAAATAGTAGCGATAGTCAAGAAAATGGAAATGAAGAGATCAACTGGCATAGATGAACTTCCAATCTCCCTAATTAAGGACAATATTGACATACTCGCAGCGCCACTGTCAATCTTATTTAATAATTGTTATAAGGAAGGAGTTTTTCCTGAACAGTTTAAGGTAGCCAAAGTAGCGCCGGTTTATAAAAAAGGTCTAAAATATGATCCACAAAATTATAGGCCTATCTCACTCTTACCAATTTTATCAAAAATATTTGAAAAATTAATTAAAGTGAGACTAATTCGACACCTTGACCGTAATAATATTGTTAATAAAAGACAATATGGCTATCAAAATAATGTAGGTACTAACGATGCAATCGATAAGCTGATTGATGATGTAGTTACGAACTTAAATAATAAAGTCAAAGTAGCTGGTCTATTTCTCGATCTGACGTCTGCATTCGATTTGGTTGATAATGAAATACTTCTTTACAAGCTAAAACACATTGGCGTACGCGGTAAGGTTCTGAAGCTCTTTGCCTCATACTTGGAAAACAGGACAATGCTGGTCGAAATTAAATCGACGGAAGATGGTTGTCAAAAAGTATACCGGTCCAGATTAGCCAAAATTAATAATGGAGTTCCGCAAGGCTCAATTCTGGGACCAATACTGTTTGTAATATTTGTTAATGATCTGATTGATAGCATTAATCACCATTTTAGCGACGTCGGAGTAGTTGTCTTTGCAGATGACACAAATGCTATTATTTCTTCGACCAGCATAGAACTTCTGAGCAATAAAGTTACTGCAGTTCTCAAAAAGTTTCAGAAGTGGTTTCTAAGTAATAATTTGATCTTGAATATGAATAAAACACAACTAATGTTATTTAGAAGAACGACTAGGAACAGCGAATCCCTACGCATAGAATTAGCAGGCTCTGAGGTGACTTCCAGTCCTTCTGTTAAGTTCTTGGGCATGTATATAGACTGTGACCTTAACTGGCAAGTGGAACTTAAATCATTAGTGAATAGTATCGGCTCAGCTTCCTATGCACTTCGGAGCTTACGCGACGAAGTCACGCTTAAGCAGCTAACGTCAGTTTACTATGCGTTGGTGGAGTCGCGGTTGCGTTATAGCATTAAGTTTTGGGGGCAAAGCTATGCATATAATATAAGGAAAGCTTTCATTGCCCAAAAATATGCCATTAAAACCATGGTCGCTATTCCACCATGGCAGTCGTGTAGAGAATATTTCGGCAGACTAAACATTTTAACGGTACCGTGTCTCTACATTCTCGTTTTACTGACTGGCGTAGTTAAGCATCCAGAAAGATACGAGACTGAGGAACAAAGGGTCACCAGACACAATACTCGTAGGAAGGACCTGAAGTACTCAATTGAGCCTAATTTCCAAATTATACATCACTGTGTGCTATCGCAAACTAACGTATCGTAAACTGTACAATTGCTTGCCTAAAGAGTATAAGACGATAGATAATGTAGATAGATACATTCAAATACCGATTAAGGGGTACAATTGCTTGCCTAAAGAGTATAAGACGATAGATAATGTAGATACATTCAAATACCGATTAAGGGACTTTTTATTACGGAAATGTTATTACCATGTTGACGAATTCATTAGTGACGCACGCTTTTTAGATGTTTAATGTAATTTTACTGACATTTATTATAATTATCAATTTCATTGTTATGTCGTATTTAATTAATTAATTAATTAATATTTTAGGTTAATGCATGTTATTTTTAGAATTGTAATTGTGACTTATGAATTAGTTATAAGTTAATTGTAATTTTAGGTATATTTCCGACATGATTGTAAATTGTTATGGAATAAATTATCTTATCTTATCTTATCTTATCATGATTACGGTTAACCTAATACGGTATAGTAATACGATATCTATCTATATTTCAATACTTTACAACATAGTATATGATGGCTCCGGACACCATGTTTAGCTTAGTTTATCTGTATTTTAGATGCATGTAAATACTTATATATCGTAACACGGAACGCCGTTCTGCCGTGTCAACCCTATCTCTGTTATCTTGAAATAATAAAGATACGCCTAACCAGTGCCAAATTAATTTAGATATTATGCTTTAAATTATACGAAAATAAAAATTCGAAAAATGTTTTTAGTTACCGAGATATTTAAAAAAACAAGATAGACGTTTTTCGATTTCATGTCATTCAGTTACGCGTATCTCTTTTAACTCATGCTAAAACAATTTCGCAGGACCACACCGTACTTTTTTACACTGCGTTCTAATATGTATTATCTTAAGTTATCATAGTTTTGCATGACCACTAAGGCACGCATCGGCCCCACTCGATACTGTGCACCGGTACAGCGCGAGCGTGTTATTCCGTTTTCATTTAAGATTTTTTTTACTTAAAGTCAGCATTTATTTAATTTTTTTTTTGGGTTCGTGGTGCCTCGACATCGATATGATAAATTAGTATATTTAGCTTGAAAAAGATATTTACATAAATCTTTAATTTTTTTAATATTATTTATTAGTATTAATTTTTATTTTTATTTTTTTAGTATAAATTTGTAGAATCAAAAATCATTCATAAGTTTTCAAAACAAATGCTTTATTAACAAGCTATTTATTTTATTTAAAAATTAAATTATCTCAGTATTAATTTATTAAAGGGTTTTAAATAAAGTAAGAAAAATAAATAACAGTGAGTAATTGTCCTGGGCGCGTATATGGCTTTCCGTATTCAGTAGTTCCCCGTATGAGAGAGGAGACAGGTACGCTTTCCTAATAGACCCGTACCGATAAATTATGAAGTTTCGATAATATTTAAGATGCTTATTATTCGCATACAGAGTTCAGGCCATCCAACTTAGCTAATAATAATAATTTGTGTCATCCTAGGTTGTTGCGTAGGTAGAAACTTAGACATTTCTTTTTTTTTAACATTATTCGTTAAATAGAAAATTAGAGATCAAAATTGTTTTTTCACTGTAACAGCAAAGTTGTTACTGACGCACGGACGCGTTTTGTGTCACTATCGTCAACGGGAATACTGACGTTCAATCAGCATATATATGTTTTATTGCTGTGTGCACTATCTTACGTCCTAAAAGTTGCGTAATTTATTACGTTCAATCAGCACACATATGTGGACTTTTACAAGCCTATATAAAATTAGAGTTGATCGATTAGGTACTGTGCTTTCTAATATATCGGTATCTATTATTTGAATAAATTTGTGCCATATTAATCAATGATATTTATTTACTTTAATTTTTTTTCTTGTATGAAGTGTTAACAGTACAATAAAATATTAAAGTTATTAAAGTTAGCATCAATATTTTTATAAAAGCGTATCGAAACAATGTTTGAAATTTGTGTCATTATAATCAATGGATTATTTTTATTTTTCAGAATGAAAACTTGTTTTGCGTAAAGCGCATGCGCGGGGAAGGGTAAGGCGCGGGCGGGGTTCATGTGCCGACCAGGCTGCCAAGCGGCTTGTTTTCTATTATTACTCTATGCATAGATATAGTAATAGTAGTAATAAGTGCGACAAAGACAAACAGCGATTTTTCAGTCGCTCTTCTTTATTTTTCATAGTAAGAAAGCAAAAATATAAAACTTAAGTAAGTTAAGGATAATTAATGTACACGTAGTCCATAAGGGACTGCAACGGCGGATCTGTGTGCCACGGTAAACCTAGTTTACCATTTAAACAGTATTTTGGCAAATTGTCACAGATAATTTGTAACTAATAAATATGTAATTTATGCATCAAGGCGGTTTGTTTACAGAGTGGCTATCGTGAAACGCGAAAAATGCCTCTCGGTTGGACTAGCAAAGGGCCGGGCTGGACTTAATAAATTTTTCATCAGTGTGATGTCATAATAAGGCTATGTTTTTATTAACTTATCGTATATTACACATAAAAATAAGAAGGTTCAGTACAATTTGGACTATTTTGGTTGGAAAGGCGTCATTATGACTCATACTTTATTTTGTAGAATGTGTTAAAATAAGCCAGTTTTATAAGAAACATTTTTTTTACCCAAAAACATCGAAGTTACCGGACTTTGAAGATTGACTACATGGACTAATTTGGACTTAAAAAATAAAATGGCGACGGGGTATCATTATAACGTGTACTTTTAATGATTTTTTCCGTATAGAATACGCTAAAATAAGCGTCTTTTAATTGAAAAACTTTTCCCTAAAATCAAAAATGGCCGAGATAATGGACTTTGAACTTGTACATAATTTGGACTCCGAAAAAAAATCATCGACGGGACGTCATTATAATGTGTACATTTTATGATTTTGCCGTATAGAATACGCTAAAATAAGCGTGTTTTACTTAAGAAACTTTTCTCTAAAATCAAAAATGGCCGAGACAATGGACTCTGAACTTGTATATAATTTGGACTTCGAAAAAAAACCATCGACGGAACTTCATTATAACGTGTACTTTTAATGAATATTCCGTATAGAATATGCTAAAATAAGCGTGTTTTATTTGAAAAACTATTCTCTAAAATCAAAAATTGCCGAGATAATGGACTCTGAACTTGTATAACGTGTACTTTTTATTATTTTTGCGTTATGAATACGCTAAAATAAGCGTGTTTTACTTAAGAAACTTTTCTCTAAAATCAAAAATGGCCGAGATAATGGACTTTGAACTTGTATATAATTTGGACTTCAAAAAGAATACCATTGACGGGACGTTATTATAACAAGTATTTTTTATGATTATTCTGTATAGAATACGCTAAAATAAGCGTGTTTTATTTGAAAAATTATTCTCTAAAATCAAAAATTGCCGAGATAATGGACTCTGAACTTGTATATCGGGACGCCATTATAACGTGTACTTTTTATGATTTTTCCGTATAGAATACGCTAAAATAAGCATTTTTTATTTGAAAAACTTTTCTCTAAAATCAAAAATGGCTGAGATAATGGACTTTGAACTTGTATATAATTTCGAATTCGAAAAAAAACCATCGTCGGGACTGCATTATAACGTGTACTTTTTATGATTATTCCGTATAGAATATGCTAAAATAAGCGTGTTTTATTTTAAAACTTTTCTTCATAATCAAAAATGGCCGAGATAATGGACTTTGAACTTGTATATAATTTTGATTTGAAAAAAAAACTATCGACAGGACGTCATTATAACCCGAACTTTTTATGATTTTTCCGTATAGAATACGCTTAAATAAGCGTGTTTTATTTTAAAAACATTTTTTTCTAAAATCGAAAATGGCCGATTGGACATGGAACTTGTATATCATTTGGACTTCGAAAAAAAACCGTCGACGGGACGTCATTATAACGTGTACTTTTTATGATTTTTTCGTATACAATACGCTAAAATAAGCTTGTTTAATTTGAGAAACTTTTCTCTAAAATAAAAAATGGCCGTGATAATGGACTTTGAACCTCGTATATAAAAGCGTGTTTCATTCGACAAACTTTTCTCTAAACTCAAAAATGGCCGAGATAAATGGACTTTGAACTTGTATATATTTTGGACTTCAAAATAAAACCATCGACGGGAAGTCATTATAATGTGTACTTTTTATGATTATTCTGTACAGAATACGCTAAAATAAGCGTGTTTTATATCAGAAACTTTTCTCTAAAATCAAAAATGGCCGAGATAATGTACTTTGAACTTGTATATTATTTGGATTTTGAAAAAACCATCGACGGGACGTCATTATAACATGTACTTTTTATGATTTTTCCATATAAAATACGCTAAAATAAGCGTGTTTTACTTACAAAACTTTTCTCTAAAATCAAAAATGCCCGATATAATGGTCTCTGAACTTGTATATAATTATAACTTCGAAAAAAAGCCGTCGACGGAACTACATAAAAACGTGTACTTTTTATGATTATTCCGTATACAGTATGCTAAAATAAGTGTGTTTTATTTGAAAAACTTTTCTTTATAATCATAAATGGCCGAGATAATGGACTTTGAACTTGTATATCGAGACGTCATTATAACGTGTACTTTTTATTATTTTTCCGTTATGAATACGCTAAAATAAGCGTGTTTTACTTAAGAAACTTTTCTCTAAAATCAAAAATGGCCGAGATAATGTACTTTGAACTTGTATATTATTTAGATTTCGAAAAAACCATCGACGGGACGTCATTATAACTTTTCTCTCAAATCAAAAATGGCCGAGATATGGACTTTGAACTTATATATTATTTGGATTTCGAAAAAAACCATCGACGGGACGTCATTATAACTTTTCTCTCAAATCTAAAATGCCCGTGATAATGGACTTTGAACTTATATATTATTTGGATTTCGAAAAAAACCATCGACGGGACGTCATTATAACATGTCCTTTTTATGATTTTTCCATATAGAATACGCTAAAATAAGCATGTTTTACTTTGCTCTAAAATCAAAAAACCGGCCAAGTGCAAGTCGGACTCGCGCACCGAGGGTTCCGTACAAACCTATAACAAGCAAAAGTTGTAGTTTATTACTAATTTCAATTTAATACCTCTACGCGTTTACGAGGAAAAACCAACAAAGTTAAGTTAAGTTTAAGTTTAAAATTAAAAAAAAAATTTTTGGTATGATTTTACTCAAAATGTCTACTTTTCGTAATTTTTCCTCTATCTGTGCTATATGAAGTTTCTTCGTGCCAAGTTTCAAGTTTCTGAGTTTACGCGAAGTACCCTTTAGGTTTTGAGTTTCTTGCGAGTACTCAGTTTCAAAATATGCGACTTAAATTGCTATTTCTTTTGATTGGGATGACATAAAAGTTTGGTTTTTCTACATCTGACAGGACCTATAGCCCTGAGTATTTGACATGAATTTCAATTTAATACCTCTACGCGTTTACGAGGAAAAAGGTAGTAAGTTTAAAATTTTAAAAAATATGTTTTTGTATGATTTTACTAAAAATTACTACTTTTTGTAATTTTTCCATTGTCTATGCTATATGACGTTGCTTTGTGCCACATTTCAAGTTTCTGAGTTCACGGGAAGTACCCCGTAGGTTTTGCGAGTGCCGAAAAACTATAAAATTTGCAGCATAAAGGACTGTATCTTTTGATTGCGTTGGCTTATAAGTTTGATTTTTTCACAGCTCTAAGGGACAATAGACTTAAATATTTGATATAAATTTCAGCTTGATACCTCCACGCGTTCCTGAGAAAATGGTCTTGACAGACAGACAGACAGACAGACGGACAACAAAGTGATCCTATAAGGGTTCTGTTTTTTCCTTTCGAGGTACGGAACCCTAAAAATGGCCGAGGTAATGAACTCTGAACTTGTTCCTCCTTTTTGTAAAGGGTCGGCAACGTGCATGTGACACCTCTGGTGTTCCAGGCATCCATATGCTACTGCTTACCATCTGGCGGGCCGTATGCTTGTTTGCCACGTTGTGGTATAAAAAAAAAGAGTAAAATAAGAATACAATTAAACAAAATAAACGGAATAAAAACAGAATCAATACAAAATGACTAAATAAAAACAAAATACAGACGAAAAAAAAAACAAAAATAAAACAAAAGTAAAAAAAATTACGTTAGTGTCGTGGAACACTCGGTTAGAACGAAAGTAATATTATTTAATTTTTGACTTTTTCGTAATTTTTTGTCGTTTTTGAATTTTTTGAATTTTTTGAGATTTTTGAGATTTTTGATATTTTTGAGATTTTTGAGTTTTGAGATTTTTGAGATTTTTGAGATTTTTGAGATTTTTGAGATTTTTGAGATTTTTGAGATTTTTGAGATTTTTGAGATTGTGATTTTTGTGATTTTTGTGATTTTTGTGATTTTTGAAATTTTTGAGATTTTTGAGATTTTTGATATTTTTGAGATTTTTGAGTTTTGAGATTTTTGAGTTTTGAGATTTTTGTGATTTTTGTGATTTTTGTGATTTTTGAAATTTTTGAAATTATAGAATTTTTTTAGCTTGACTTTTTTCACTTTGTCACTTCTCACTTTCACTTTCACTTCACTTTATTCTATTTTTCATTTTTTTTATTTCATTCCATTTCACATGTTTCTCAATGCTTTTTAGTGACTTTTTTTCGCCAAGCCCCCCAATCGCGAACCGTCCGATAAGGAACTTCGTTCCAATAAAACGGAACTAAATAAAAATATTACGTTGCGTTTTCTACCCATAATTCACGATGCTTGAAATCTTCGAAAATGTACTCAACAGTCTAGTCAAAACACAAACAAAGCGGCTACCGCTCAAAAAGGTACGTATTGGCGAGACACGCACGAGTTCATTGCCCTACTCGCCGGCTTCCCACGACTCGCTCCTCCGCTCAGTTCCTTTGTCGAGTATATCAGCTTTATCATCCCGCGCGCGCCTCCGTGAGCAAGTACCTACATCGTAACAGCGCCTGGTTGACCCATGGATTAGCTTGTTAAGAAGCGAGCCGGGGGTCTACTTCTAGTGGTCATTACAGAAGTAAGCCGAACAGGCGTACCATCAAGGTCACGCGCTATAGTTAAGAAGATTTCCTCTGAACGCAAATATTGTTTCTGTTTAATTTTAGACGAAATATCATTGATGAAAGTGACACAAATTGAAATATCTACTTTAAAATCCCTTTTTGATTATTAGAATGTGAACTCTGATGACTTTAATAATTTATTAAAACGATAACAGCCTAAAAATACGAAATTACCCAGAAACTTAAATTTTCATTGCTTAATTTGACACATATTGATTTTATTGACATATTTTGAGGTGATGATATAGTTAATCCTTATTTTATGAACTCTAATTTTTTATACGTAGTTTTTTAGCGTTGTTATACTATATAAAATTGCACTCGACGTAAATGACACAAACTAGTTTTGTACAACAATAAAACTGTTCTAAATACAAAACAGTTATATTTTCTAACTCTAATATTCTTTTACTCAAGTTATGGCAAGCTTAAAAAGTTAACCTCAAATTATTGAATTACAAAAAAAGCACCAATTAAATATGACACAAAACGCACTGAAAGATTCTCATGTACACACTGTATTTCCAACTTCAATAATAAGTGACTTTAGAATTTTCGAAACTTAACCCTCAAAATATTGCCAACGAGACGGGACTATAAGGCCCTAAACAACTGGAATAGCGTATATAGTATGTCGCCTCGATGTGACGAATAAAATACGCTTTTACAACTACCGTAAAGGGTTTAAGCCATTAACATTTTTTTATAGTCAGACTAAAATAAAGAAAGTAATATACGAGCATAAGGTATTTTCAATATTACTTACACCTTACATTAATTACACCATTTACACCAACAAATAAGTTAGAAAGTGAATGTCAGATACTAAATTATAGTAGATAAACATTCGTAATCGATTATTTCAATAATAAAATCAACTTCACTGTATAATTACTTATCACTAATCATTATAATGATTGACAATGAGCACTTATACATTCAATTTTAAACAAATTCTTCAGGAACTGACTGCTTCATAACATGATACATTTTTTTTTTAATATGTTTAGTTTCTCCTATGGCAAATTCATATACGGAACCATACAAAATAAAGAAATTCAGCGTCTATAAAAACAGGTATCAACTGTTTAAATCATGAACATAGTAAGCTATTATTATTAGTACGCTTTGGCACCGAACTATATGTCATGTCACCAAAAAGTTACTTTAAAAATATGCCTCATTTAAACAAATTCATGACGACTTTAATAGAGGCTGAATTTCTTAATTTTGTATGGTTCCCTATTGAAAGTTGCCATATTCTCATTTCTAATCCTAAGTTACAAAATAACTGTAAATACCACATTTTATCACTTGTTAGGCTGATTAACTTCTCCACATTTTACTAAGATTAAGGGTGTCTGGTAAATGAAGACTGAATGAGTACGGATTTCTGTAACTTTATCAATTGGAATAACTGTAAAAGCGTATCCAATTCGTCACTTCGTTATTCATACCAGGGATCGGAAACCGGTTCTATTTTCAGAACGTTCTCGGGTCAATAACCTAGACCGTTCTCTGAAGCGTTCTCGTTCTCGGTTACCGGTTAGAACAATGGTTTTAGGAACGAACATTTCCCGAACGAACATTTCCCAAAAGAACGATATAAAACGTTCTTTCGATAGCGTTCTTTGTTCTGGTTACCAGTATTTACAATGGTTTTGGGAACGAACGTTTGCAAGCTCGTATCGTTCTTTCGATAGCGTTCGCTATAGTATCGCTCCCGAGGAACAATATTAACCGGTTCTTTTGAATTCAACGGATATGAAATGAGTCGTCATCGCCAACCAATGAGCATTAGTTATTTCAGTGTAATTAGTGTAGTGTGTTAAGTACATATTTTCGTTTTTACTCGGCAGCGATGTTCATTAGTTCGAACTTAGACGTGAATAGCGTGGAGGTTGGTTGAGTTGATTTGATTGCTTTTATATTGGTTGCAAAGTACTTTTTGTATTGCACTGCATCGAGAAAGCTCTTCCATTTGAAGTAAGTAGGTATTTGATAACAAAATTAATTTAATACTTTCATAAAACTTCACTTTAACGGCCTCCTAGCCTAGTCGGTAGTGACTGCCTACGAAGCAGGAGGTCCCGGGTTCGAATCCTGGTCAGGGCATTTATTTGTGTGTTTATCACAGATATTTGTTCCTGAGTTATGGATGTTTTCTATGTATTTAAGTATTTATTCATATTTATCTATTATATATATCGTCGTCTAGTACCCATAACACAAGCCTTATTGAGCTTACCGTGGGCCTAGATCGATTTGTGTAAGATTGTCCTATAATATTTATTTATTTAATATTTATAAAATATCCGAGAAGTGAGTAGGTATATGTGCGTGCGAAGAGGTTTTACACGTCCATGGTCATTCCAAGACCATTGTATTTTTGTGTAGGTATTTATGCAGGGACCGGCCGGACCCGCTTACTCTAACCCGTTTAAAACCTGCGTTTTTTAACGTGGGTTTCAAAAACAGCTTCATTTCTGTAAGCTTTTGGGTTACTGGTGAACAAACTAACCCTATATCAAAAACCCAGGCAAGGGTTATCGCTTCAAGCGCTGATTAAATACGAGCAAGTTGTTTTAGCTTTTACGTCAACTGCATATGGACTATTATCGCAGCACTCAACGCGTTTGGCGGTTCCCTGCCCGCGCGCGCTACGTTGTAGTAGGTATAAGTACCTACCAAAAAAAGAGTTCAGCATACGCTTCTACGACGGTGAGTATTTTTCACTCCAACACACAACAAATAATCTATCAATTTGAAGTTGTATTAGAGTTAGTTGCATTGGAATAATTTTCAAGCAAATTCTGATATTTTTCATTCAGACATTTAGGCGCTAGCTGTATTGTGTAGTTAATACATTGGAGTTGTATTGACGTTGGATCGTGTCTAAGCGTGTTTTAAAGTTAGAATACGGCCCCAATTATATGTATAAATTAAGTTTAATAAAACTTGAAAAGGCGGAGCGGTCAAGAATTTGTTCAAGTCGGTGTTAAAATCCAACATGGCGGAAATGCACATATTTAAGCCGTACTGCCGCCATACGGAAAAAGGCAGTTCTACATGAACATAAAAATGGAGAAAATAAATGTTTTGTCATTGAAATTAAAAAATTCCCCGCGAGAAATGGTTATGGAAATGTTTTTTTTTTTTTCAATACAAAAATGTGTATTAACACTAACGTATGAACTATAGAGCTGAAGATGCGATTTTTTTTTAATTTATGTTATATTTAATGATAAATTAAATTTTATGTTTCTTCTTAGTATAAAAAATACCAAAAAACACTTGTAACTCCGAAGAAAAGACGTTTCTGGCTCGATACGTTTTTTCTACGTATTAAACTGCAAAACGTCTTTCCTATTTAGGAATGATTTAGAAACAAGTGCTAGTTAACTAAGAAACACTGACCCATTTGCTGCTTTTCAACGAATTTACGCCAGTAAAATTTTCATCAACTTAAAATTATATGTGGCTTTCCATTAGAGAAGGGCCGTTATGCTAATTTCTAGTTACGGAAATATGAAAGATTTCCTGAAATACTTAACATCATCATTTTTTTCTTCTTTTCGTAATAGTAGAATATAGGGATACAAATGTATATCTAGCTTAGTTTCACTCGCATACGTTAAGTATTTTTAGTGAAAGGTGGCTTCAAATTTTAGTAGAAAAGGGCCTTTAGTATGCTAAAGTGCATACAAAAACGATAAATTAGACCCGTACCGATAAGTTATGAAGTTTCGATAATATTAAAGATGCTTATTATTCACATACAGAGTTCAGGCCATCCAACTTAGCTAATAAAGGTTAGCTGGAAGAGATCCCTTAAAGGCATAACTTCGCCTTTGTACACACTCACTATATTTTTGTTGGTCATGTATTTGTTTTGTGCAATAAAGTGTTTTACTACTACTACTAATAATAATTTGTGTCATCCTAGGTTGTTGCTTACGTAGAAACTTAGACATTTCTTTTTTTAAACATTATTCGGTAAGTAGAAAATAAGAGATCAAAATTGTTTTTTCACTGTAACAGCAAAGTTGTTATAGACGCACGCACGCGTTTTGTGTCACTATCGTCAACGGGAATACTGACGTTCAATCAGCATATATATGTGGACTTTTATAAGCCTATATAAAATTAGAGTTGATCGATTAGGACTGTGCTTTTTAAAATATCGGTATCTATTATTTGAATAAATTTGTACCATATTAATCAATGATATTTATTTCTTTAATTTTTTTTTCTTGTATGACCCTGTTAACAGTACAATAAAATAACATAACATAACAAAAATACTCTTTATTGCACACCTCAAATAATAGACACAAAGTATACACAAGACACAAACAAAAAAGCAGAGGCAAAACAATTGGCGGTCTTATCGCTAAAGAGCGATCTCTTCCAGACAACCTTCCAAAGCGGAAACCTTTGTAAATTAACAGAAAAGTAGGTGTTGCAAAGCAAATAAACCAAACATTAATAACCTTACACATATAAAAGAAAGAAAAATATATAAATAAAAAAATAATAAACTTACATAGCTCATACATACATACATATATATTTAATAAATATAATAAAATAAGAAAATATAAACTAGGATCACACACACTACATGCCACAGGTTGTTAAAACGGTTAATGGAGTTGCAGGTTATCTATACCGATCATGGGAGAGACAGATAATGTTCTTTAAGTAAAATATTAAAGTTTGCGTCAATATTTTTATTAAAGCGTATCGAAACAATGTTTGCAACGGCAGATCTGTGTGCCACGGTAAACCTAGTTTACCATATAAACAGTATTTTGACAAATTGTCATGTAACTAATAAATATGTAATTTATGCACCAAGGCGATTTGTTTACAGAGTGCCTATCGTGAAACGCGAAAATCGAAATTTCGTTATCTGCCTCTCGGTTGGACTAGCAAAGGGCCGGGGCTGGATTTAATAAAATTTTCATCAGTGTGATGTCATAATAAGGCTATGTTTTTATTACCTTATCGTATAGGACACATAAAAATACGCAACTTTTTTTTAACACATATTTTTTTTAACTCAATGGTTTCGAAGTTATGGGGCTCTGAAGGTTGAGTACAATTTGGACTATTTTGGTTGAATGGTGTCATTATGACACATACTTTTTTTGTTTTACTGTGTAGAGTGTGTTAAAATAAGCAAGTTTTATTAAAAACTTCGAAGTGACCGGACTTTGAAGATTGACTACATGTAGTAAAATTTGGACTTAAAAATAAAATGGTGACGGGGCATCATTATAACGTGTACTTTTAAGATTTTTCCGTATAGAATACGCTAAAATAAGCGTGTATTATTTGAGAAACTTTTCTCCTTAAATCATAAATGGCCGAGATAATGGACTCTGAACTTGAATATAATTTGGACTTCGAAAAATAAACCAGCGATGGGGTATCATCATAAAATATACTTTTTATGATTTTACCGTATAGAATACACTAAAATAAGCGTGTTTTATTTGAAAAACTTTTCTCTAAAATCAAAAATGGCCTATTGGACATGGAACTTGTATATAATTTGGACTTCGAAGAAAAACCATCGAAGGGACGTCATTATAACGTGTACTTTTTATGATTTTTGTCGTATAGAATGTGCAAAAATATGCGTGTTTTATTCGAAAAACTTTGGTCTTAAATCAAAAATGGCCGAGATAATGGACTTTGAACTTGTATATAATTAGACTTCAAAAAAAAAATTATCGACGGGACGTCATTATAATGTGTACTTTTTATGAATTTTCCGTATTGAATACGCTAAAATAAGCGTGTTTTATTTGAGAAACTTTTCTCTAAAATCAGAAATGGCCGAGATGATGGACTTTGAACTTGTATATAATTTTGATTTCGAAAAAAACCATGGACGGGACGTCATTATAACATGTACTTTTTAAGATTTTTTTTCATATAGAGTATGGTAAAATAAGCGTGTTTTAATCGAAAAACTTTTCTCTAAAATCAAAAATGGCCGAGATAATGGACTCTGAACTTGTATATAATTTGGACTACGAAAATGATCATGCCCGCGCGAGCGAGTTATATACCTACGTTTTGCGCCTCCGCCGAGGGAGCTAAAGTCAGTGGGCTACCAACGCGCTCACTGAACGCACGTCGTACCGCGCGCGACGCTACTCGGAACTCGGAACAATGTCATCACAAAAAAAAATTATTGCGATGTGGTTGGATGTAAAAATAGCAAAGCTAATAAAAACTTATCGTTTTTCGCTCTGCCGACGGATGGGGAAAGGTAAGTGTAGGCATACAAACTTTTTTTTATACCACGTTGGTGGCAAACAAGCATACGGCCCGCCTGATGGTAGGCAGCTACCGTAACCTATGGTCGCTTGCAACACCAACGCTTTACAAAAAAGGAGGATTCATTCAGGATGTTATAATAATTATAGACATGTTATCTTTATTAATCTCTCAAATAACTATGATGATGATGATATTGCTAAAAGGCGATTAGAATAAGATAGCGTGTGGCAAATCTGTCAAGATTATTCATACTCTCATCGCGGCAACAAAATATCAATCAATATTACTTGTGTAACTATAATTGTTATGCACCATGCGAACCACTTAAGCACTGAATCAATGCAAAATACCTATTTCCGTAACTGTAAAACATTTTCAAACATAGGCGACCCTAGCGATTGTGCGGATGCGCAGGAGGTGCGGGGTGCCGCGCGTTGAAGGCCGCTCCATTGTATTATTGCGTAGGTACGTAAACCGTAGGTATTTGCTTTTTCTATGAGTGATTCATATCTGTTCGTAAGAACTATTATATAATCTGTGGATGGGGTATCATTATAAAGTATATTTTTTATGATTATTATGTATACAATACGCTAAAATAAGCGTGTTTTATTCGAAAAACTTTTCTCTAAAATCAAAAATAGCCAAGATAATGGACTCTGAACTCGTATATAATTTGGATTTCGAAAAAATAACATCGACCGGACAACATTATAACGTACTTTTTATGATTTTTCCGTATGGAATACGCTAAAATAAGCGTGTTTTATTTGAAAAACTTTTCTCTTAAATCAAAAATGGCCGAGATATTGAACTCTGAACTTATTCCTCCTTTTTGTAAAGAGTCGGCAACGCGCATGTGACACCTCTGGAGTTGCAGGCATCCATAGGCTACGGCTTACCATCTGACGGGCCGTATGCTTGTTTGCCACCGTCGTGGTATAAAAAAAACCGGCCAATTGCGAGTCGGACTCGCGCACCGAGGGTTCCGTACAAACCTGTAGGTATATACCCCTGTACCGGGTGTGGCCTGTAATAAGAGTAAAAAATTAAAACGTAGATTCTACTCCTCAAACTAGACAACGTTTGTTCAACAACTTTTAAAAATAACTTTTAGTTTGAATTTTATTACAGTTTAAAGTTTATTATAAGACGCAATGTATTACGACATTGATTAATATCTGTAGGGTGACAAGACTGACAGGCGATGTCATTTAGGCGGAACTTGATGTACATTGAAAATACTATTTAGTTTGTTTAAAAAGAGACAACCTAAAATCTACATAACTTTCAAAAGTCGTTGAACAAACATTGTCTATAATTATTTTTTACATGTTTTTAAAGTGGGTATTCCACTCATACATTAGTATGTTATTCAATTAAATACAAACATTGTAAACATTGAACAAATAATCAACCCAGTTGGACTTGAACCAACATCGATACGCCTTACCGGGGCTCGATATCACTTTACCAATTAAGCTATGGGTTCAGTTACCGAGCTGACGAAATTCTCAATGCCTTCAATCATCTTTTTGCATTTATTTTTACATCGACTTTATAGCAGCCATAAGCGACATCTAGGTGCCAACCACTAGAGTTAGATACCCTTCCCGCCGACCCTTTTACAAGTGTCACAACGGAAATAACAGATGGCGCCTGCTATCAACTCATAATTATTTTTTACATGTTTTTAAAGTGGGTATTCCACTCATACATTAGTATGTTATTCAATTAAATACAAACATTGTAAACATTGAAAAAATAATCAACCCAGTTGGACTTGAACCAACATCGATACGCCTTACCGGGGCTCGATATCACTTTACCAATTAAGCTATGGGTTCAGTTACCGAGCTGACGAAATTCTCAATGCCTTCAATCATCTTTTTGCATTTATTTTTACATCGACTTTATAGCAGCCATAAGCGACATCTAGGTGCCAACCACTAGAGTTAGATACCCTTCCCGCCGACCCTTTTACAAGTGTCACAACGGAAATAACAGATGGCGCCTGCTATCAACTCATTATTATTTTTACATGTTTTTAAAGTGGGTATTCCACTCATACATTAGTATGTTATTCAATTAAATACAAACATTGTAAACATTGAAAAAATAATCAACCCAGTTGGACTTGAACCAACATCGATACGCCTTACCGGGGCTCGATATCACTTTACCAATTAAGCTATGGGTTCAGTTACCGAGCTGACGAAATTATCAATGCCTTCAATCATCTTTTTGCATTTATTTTTACATCGACTTTATAGCAACCATAAGCGACATCTAGTTGCCAACCACTAGAGTTTGATACCCTTCCCGCCGACCCTTTTACAAGTGTCACAACGGAAATAACAGATGGCGCCTGCTATCAACTCATAATTATTTTTTACATGTTTTTAAAGTGGGTATTCCACTCATACATTAGTATGTTATTCAATTAAATACAAACATTGTAAACATTGAAAAAATAATCAACCCAGTTGGACTTGAACCAACATCGATACGCCTTACCGGGGCTCGATATCACTTTACCACTTAAGCTATGGGTTCAGTTACCGAGCTGACGAAATTCTCAATGCCTTCAATCATCTTTTTGCATTTATTTTTACATCGACTTTATAGCAGCCATAAGCGACATCTAGGTGCCAACCACTAGAGTTAGATACCCTTCCCGCCGACCCTTTTACAAGTGTCACAACGGAAATAACAGATGGCGCCTGCTATCAACTCATAATTATTTTTTACATGTTTTTAAAGTGGGTATTCCACTCATACATTAGTATGTTATTCAATTAAATACAAACATTGTAAACATTGAAAAAATAATCAACCCAGTTGGACTTGAACCAACATCGATACGCCTTACCGGGGCTCGATATCACTTTACCAATTAAGCTATGGGTTCAGTTACCGAGCTGACGAAATTCTCAATGCCTTCAATCATCTTTTTGCATTTATTTTTACATCGACTTTATAGCAGCCATAAGCGACATCTAGGTGCCAACCACTAGAGTTAGATACCCTTCCCGCCGACCCTTTTACAAGTGTCACAACGGAAATAACAGATGGCGCCTGCTATCAACTCATAATTATTTTTTACATGTTTTTAAAGTGGGTATTCCACTCATACATTAGTATGTTATTCAATTAAATACAAACATTGTAAACATTGAAAAAATAATCAACCCAGTTGGACTTGAACCAACATCGATACGCCTTACCGGGGCTCGATATCACTTTACCAATTAAGCTGTGGGTTCAGTTACCGAGCTGACGAAATTATCAATGCCTTCAATCATCTTTTTGCATTTATTTTTACATCGACTTTATAGCAGCCATAAGCGACATCTAGGTGCCAACCACTAGAGTTAGATACCCTTCCCGCCGACCCTTTTACAAGTGTCACAACGGAAATAACAGATGGCGCCTGCTATCAACTCATTATTATTTTTACATGTTTTTAAAGTGGGTATTCCACTCATACATTAGTATGTTATTCAATTAAATACAAACATTGTAAACATTGAAAAAATAATCAACCCAGTTGGACTTGAACCAACATCGATACGCCTTACCGGGGCTCGATATCACTTTACCAATTAAGCTATGGGTTCAGTTACCGAGCTGACGAAATTATCAATGCCTTCAATCATCTTTTTGCATTTATTTTTACATCGACTTTATAGCAACCATAAGCGACATCTAGTTGCCAACCACTAGAGTTTGATACCCTTCCCGCCGACCCTTTTACAAGTGTCACAACGGAAATAACAGATGGCGCCTGCTATCAACTCATAATTATTTTTTACATGTTTTTAAAGTGGGTATTCCACTCATACATTAGTATGTTATTCAATTAAATACAAACATTGTAAACATTGAAAAAATAATCAACCCAGTTGGACTTGAACCAACATCGATACGCCTTACCGGGGCTCGATATCACTTTACCACTTAAGCTATGGGTTCAGTTACCGAGCTGACGAAATTCTCAATGCCTTCAATCATCTTTTTGCATTTATTTTTACATCGACTTTATAGCAGCCATAAGCGACATCTAGGTGCCAACCACTAGAGTTAGATACCCTTCCCGCCGACCCTTTTACAAGTGTCACAACGGAAATAACAGATGGCGCCTGCTATCAACTCATAATTATTTTTTACATGTTTTTAAAGTGGGTATTCCACTCATACATTAGTATGTTATTCAATTAAATACAAACATTGTAAACATTGAAAAAATAATCAACCCAGTTGGACTTGAACCAACATCGATACGCCTTACCGGGGCTCGATATCACTTTACCAATTAAGCTGTGGGTTCAGTTACCGAGCTGACGAAATTCTCAATGCCTTCAATCATCTTTTTGCATTTATTTTTACATCGACTTTATAGCAGCCATAAGCGACATCTAGGTGCCAACCACTAGAGTTAGATACCCTTCCCGCCAACCCTTTTACAAGTGTCACAACGGAAATAACAGATGGCGCCTGCTATCAACTCATAATTATTTTTTACATGTTTTTAAAGTAAGGCCCGGTAAGGCGTATCGATGTTGGTTCAAGTCCAACTGGGTTGATTATTTTTTTCAATGTTTACAATGTTTGTATTTAATTGAATAACATACTAATGTATGAGTGGAATACCCACTTTAAAAACATGTAAAAAATAATTATGAGTTGATAGCAGGCGCCATCTGTTATTTCCGTTGTGACACTTGTAAAAGGGTCGGCGGGAAGGGTATCTAACTCTAGTGGTTGGCACCTAGATGTCGCTTATGGCTGCTATAAAGTCGATGTAAAAATTAATGCAAAAAGATGATTGAAGGCATTGAGAATTTCGTCAGCTCGGTAACTGAACCCATAGCTTAATTGGTAAAGTGATATCGAGCCCCGGTAAGGCGTATCGATGTTGGTTCAAGTCCAACTGGGTCGATTATTTTTTCAATGTTTACAATGTTTGTATTTAATTGAATAACATACTAATGTATGAGTGGAATACCCACTTTAAAAACATGTAAAAAATAATTATGAGTTGATAGCAGGCGCCATCTGTTATTTCCGTTGTGACACTTGTAAAAGGGTCGGCGGGAAGGGTATCTAACTCTAGTGGTTGGCACCTAGATGTCGCTTATGGCTGCTATAAAGTCGATGTAAAAATAAATGCAAAAAGATGATTGAAGGCATTGAGAATTTCGTCAGCTCGGTAACTGAACCCATAGCTTAATTGGTAAAGTGATATCGAGCCCCGGTAAGGCGTATCGATGTTGGTTCAAGTCCAACTGGGTTGATTATTTTTTTCAATGTTTACAATGTTTGTATTTAATTGATTAACATACTAATGTATGAGTGGAATACCCACTTTAAAAACATGTAAAAAATAATTATGAGTTGATAGCAGGCGCCATCTGTTATTTCCGTTGTGACACTTGTAAAAGGGTCGGCGGGAAGGGTATCTAACTCTAGTGGTTGGCACCTAGATGTCGCTTATGGCTGCTATAAAGTCGATGTAAAAATAAATGCAAAAAGATGATTGAAGGCATTGAGAATTTCGTCAGCTCGGTAACTGAACCCATAGCTTAATTGGTAAAGTGATATCGAGCCCCGGTAAGGCGTATCGATGTTGGTTCAAGTCCAACTGGGTTGATTATTTGTTCAATGTTTACAATGTTTGTATTTAATTGAATAACATACTAATGTATGAGTGGAATACCCACTTTAAAAACATGTAAAAAATAATTATGAGTTGATAGCAGGCGCCATCTGTTATTTCCGTTGTGACACTTGTAAAAGGGTCGGCGGGAAGGGTATCTAACTCTAGTGGTTGGCACCTAGATGTCGCTTATGGCTGCTATAAAGTCGATGTGAAAATAAATGCAAAAAGATGATTGAAGGCATTGAGAATTTCGTCAGCTCGGTAACTGAACCCATAGCTTAATTGGTAAAGTGATATCGAGCCCCGGTAAGGCGTATCGATGTTGGTTCAAGTCCAACTGGGTTGATTATTTTTTCAATGTTTACAATGTTTGTATTTAATTGAATAACATACTAATGTATGAGTGGAATACCCACTTTAAAAACATGTAAAAAATAATTATGAGTTGATAGCAGGCGCCATCTGTTATATCCGTTGTGACACTTGTAAAAGGGTCGGCGGGAAGGGTATCTAACTCTAGTGGTTGGCACCTAGATGTCGCTTATGGCTGCTATAAAGTCGATGTAAAAATAAATGCAAAAAGATGATTGAAGGCATTGAGAATTTCGTCAGCTCGGTAACTGAACCCATAGCTTAATTGGTAAAGTGATATCGAGCCCCGGTAAGGCGTATCGATGTTGGTTCAAGTCCAACTGGGTTGATTATTTTTTCAATGTTTACAATGTTTGTATTTAATTGAATAACATACTAATGTATGAGTGGAATACCCACTTTAAAAACATGTAAAAAATAATTATGAGTTGATAGCAGGCGCCATCTGTTATTTCCGTTGTGACACTTGTAAAAGGGTCGGCGGGAAGGGTATCTAACTCTAGTGGTTGGCACCTAGATGTCGCTTATGGCTGCTATATAGTCGATGTAAAAATAAATGCAAAAAGATGATTGAAGGCATTGAGAATTTCGTCAGCTCGGTAACTGAACCCATAGCTTAATTGGTAAAGTGATATCGAGCCTCGGTAAGGCTTATCGATGTTGGTTCAAGTCCAACTGGGTTGATTATTTGTTCAATGTTTACAATGTTTGTATTTAATTGAATAACATACTAATGTATGAGTGGAATACCCACTTTAAAAACATGTAAAAAATAATTATGAGTTGATAGCAGGCGCCATCTGTTATTTCCGTTGTGACACTTGTAAAAGGGTCGGCGGGAAGGGTATCTAACTCTAGTGGTTGGCACCTAGATGTCGCTTATGGCTGCTATAAAGTCGATGTAAAAATAAATGCAAAAAGATGATTGAAGGCATTGAGAAATTCGTCAGCTCGGTAACTGAACCCATAGCTTAATTGGTAAAGTGATATCGAGCCCCGGTAAGGCGTATCGATGTTGGTTCAAGTCCAACTGGGTTGATTATTTTTTCAATGTTTACAATGTTTGTATTTAATTGAATAACATACTAATGTATGAGTGGAATACCCACTTTAAAAACATGTAAAAAATAATTATGAGTTGATAGCAGGCGCCATCTGTTATTTCCGTTGTGACACTTGTAAAAGGGTCGGCGGGAAGGGTATCTAACTCTAGTGGTTGGCACCTAGATGTCGCTTATGGCTGCTATAAAGTCGATGTAAAAATAAATGCAAAAAGATGATTGAAGGCATTGAGAATTTCGTCAGCTCGGTAACTGAACCCATAGCTTAATTGGTAAAGTGATATCGAGCCCCGGTAAGGCGTATCGATGTTGGTTCAAGTCCAACTGGGTTGATTATTTTTTCAATGTTTACAATGTTTGTATTTAATTGAATAACATACTAATGTATGAGTTGAATACCCACTTTAAAAACATGTAAAAAATAATTATGAGTTGATAGCAGGCGCCATCTGTTATTTCCGTTGTGACACTTGTAAAAGGGTCGGCGGAAAGGGTATCTAACTCTAGTGGTTGGCACCTAGATGTCGCTTATGGCTGCTATAAAGTCGATGTAAAAATAAATGCAAAAAGATGATTGAAGGCATTGAGAATTTCGTCAGCTCGGTAACTGAACCCATAGCTTAATTGGTAAAGTGATATCGAGCCCCGGTAAGGCGTATCGATGTTGGTTCAAGTCCAACTGGGTTGATTATTTTTTCAATGTTTACAATGTTTGTATTTAATTGAATAACATACTAATGTATGAGTGGAATACCCACTTTAAAAACATGTAAAAATAATTATGAGTTGATAGCAGGCGCCATCTGTTATTTCCGTTGTGACACTTGTAAAAGGGTTGGCGGGAAGGGTATCTAACTCTAGTCGTTGGCACCTAGATGTCGCTTATGGCTGCTATAAAGTCGATGTAAAAATAAATGCAAAAAGATGATTGAAGGCATTGAGAATTTCGTCAGCTCGGTAACTGAACCCATAGCTTAATTGGTAAAGTGATATCGAGCCCCGGTAAGGCGTATCGATGTTGGTTCAAGTCCAACTGGGTTGATTATTTTTTCAATGTTTACAATGTTTGTATTTAATTGAATAACATACTAATGTATGAGTGGAATACCCACTTTAAAAACATGTAAAAAATAATTATGAGTTGATAGCAGGCGCCATCTGTTATTTCCGTTGTGACACTTGTAAAAGGGTCGGCGGGAAGGGTATCTAACTCTAGTGGTTGGCACCTAGATGTCGCTTATGGCTGCTATAAAGTCGATGTAAAAATAAATGCAAAAAGATGATTGAAGGCATTGAGAATTTCGTCAGCTCGGTAACTGAACCCATAGCTTAATTGGTAAAGTGATATCGAGCCCCGGTAAGGCGTATCGATGTTGGTTCAAGTCCAACTGGGTTGATTATTTTTTCAATGTTTACAATGTTTGTATTTAATTGAATAACATACTAATGTATGAGTGGAATACCCACTTTAAAAACATGTAAAAATAATTATGAGTTGATAGCAGGCGCCATCTGTTATTTCCGTTGTGACACTTGTAAAAGGGTCGGCGGGAAGGGTATCTAACTCTAGTGGTTGGCACCTAGATGTCGCTTATGGCTGCTATAAAGTCGATGTAAAAATAAATGCAAAAAGATGATTGAAGGCATTGAGAATTTCGTCAGCTCGGTAACTGAACCCATAGCTTAATTGGTAAAGTGATATCGAGCCCCGGTAAGGCGTATCGATGTTGGTTCAAGTCCAACTGGGTTGATTATTTTTTGAATGTTTACAATGTTTGTATTTAATTGAATAACATACTAATGTATGAGTGGAATACCCACTTTAAAAACATGTAAAAAATAATTATGAGTTGATAGCAGGCGCCATCTGTTATTCCCGTTGTGACACTTGTAAAAGGGTCGGCGGGAAGGGTATCTAACTCTAGTGGTTGGCACCTAGATGTCGCTTATGGCTGCTATAAAGTCGATGTAAAAATAAATGCAAAAAGATGATTGAAGGCATTGAGAATTTCGTCAGCTCGGTAACTGAACCCATAGCTTAATTGGTAAAGTGATATCGAGCCCCGGTAAGGCGTATCGATGTTGGTTCAAGTCCAACTGGGTTGATTATTTTTTCAATGTTTACAATGTTTGTATTTAATTGAATAACATACTAATGTATGAGTGGAATACCCACTTTAAAAACATGTAAAAAATAATTATGAGTTGATAGCAGGCGCCATCTGTTATTTCCGTTGTGACACTTGTAAAAGGGTCGGCGGGAAGGGTATCTAACTCTAGTGGTTGGCACCTAGATGTCGCTTATGGCTGCTATAAAGTCGATGTAAAAATAAATGCAAAAAGATGATTGAAGGCATTGAGAATTTCGTCAGCTCGGTAACTGAACCCATAGCTTAATTGGTAAAGTGATATCGAGCCCCGGTAAGGCGTATCGATGTTGGTTCAAGTCCAACTGGGTTGATTATTTTTTCAATGTTTACAATGTTTGTATTTAATTGAATAACAAACATTGTCTAGTTTGAGGAGTAGAATCTACGTTTTCATTTTTTGCTCCTATTACAGGCCACACCCGATATACCTACATGTTTGTACTGAAACTAACTTTAAAATAATTAAAATATTTTTATTATATGATGTAACTAAAACTATACGGTATTAGCCATTTTTCCTTTATCTGTGCTATATGACGTTGTTTCGTACCAAATTTCAAGATTCTGAGTTCACGGGAAGTACCCCGTAGGTTTTGATTCCCTTGCGAGTTTCGAAAATTAGCGGAAATTTGTGGCATAAACGGCTGTATCTTTTGATTACGTTGGCTTAGAAGTTTTATTTTTCCACAGCCTTAAGGGACAGTAGACTTGAGTATTTGATATAAATTTCAGCTTGATACCTCCACGCGTTCCTGAGAAAAAGAGTCATGACAGACGGACGGACGTACAACAAAGTGATCCTATAAGGGTTCCATTTTAAGGGTTCCGTAGTCAACTAGGAACCCTTATAGTTTCGCCATGTCTGCTCGTCCGTCCGTCCGTCCGCGGATAATCTCAGTGACAGTTAGCACTAGAAAGCTGAAATTTGGTACTAATATGTATATCAATCATGCCGACAAAATGGTAAAATAAAAAGTGGAAAAAAATGTTTTATTAGGGTACCTCCCCTATACGTAAAGTGGGGAGTGATTTTTTTTTCATTTTAACCATAACGTGTGATATATTGTTCGATAGGTGTTTAAAAATGAAGGTTTGGGTTTGCTAGAATAATTTTTTGATAATGTAAATATTTTCGGAAATAATCGCTCCAGAAGTAAAAAAAAATGTGTCCCCCCCTCTAACTTTTGAACCGTAAGTTTTAAAAATATGAAAAAATCTCAAAAGTAGAACTTTATAAAAACTTTCTAGGAAAATTATTTTGAACTTGATAGGTTGAATAGTTTTTGAAAAAAAATTACAAAATTATTTCTGAACTAAGTTTGTGATTTAACCGTATAAGCAGGTGTTTATTGTACCTGTTATTTCTAGAAAATCACAATGAAATGACGTGCTTTCAAATAAATTAAAAACGGTGAAAATCGGTTCACGCAATAAAGAATTATCCCATAAAAATCATCTTCCATACTTTAAGCTCGGGCGCAATAGTTTACTTAATTTGCCGATAGATGTCGCTGTACGTGGAATGCTCATATTATATCCTACATGGCGGTGTTATTTTAACTCTTAAGTGGGGACACTTACTGTGACGGACGGAAAACTACGGAACCCTACACTGAGCGTGGCCCGACACGCTTTTGGCCGGTTTTTTCCTTTCTAAGTACGGAACCCTAAAAAGAATAAAATAAGAATAAAATAAAACAAAATAAAAACAGAATAAATACAAAATAAATACAAAATACAAAAAAAAATAGAAAACCGAAATAAAACAAAAGTAAAACAAAAATAAAACAAAAACTATACGTTGCGTTTTCTACCCATAATTCACGATGTTTGAAATCTTCGAAAATGTACTCAACCGTCTAGTCATTAACACAAACAAAGCGGTAAGCTATCGCTTAAAAGGTACGTATAGGCGAGACACGCAAAAGTTCATTGCCCCACTCGCCGGCTTCCCGCGCCCCGCTCCTCCACTCAGTTCCTTTGTCGAGTATTGTCGGCTTTATCACCCCGTGCGCGCCTCCGTGAGCGAGTACCTACATCGTAACTGCTAAGATGCCAGCGCTTGGTTGACCCATGATTTAGCTGGTTAAGAAGCGAGCCGGGGGTCTACTTCTAGTGGTCATACAGAAGTACGCCGAACAGGCGTGCTATCAAGGCCACGCGCTATAGTTAGGAAGATTTCCTCTGAACGCAAATATTGTTTCTGTTAAATTTTTGACGAAATATCATTGTTGAAAGTGACACAAATTGAAATTTCTACTTTTAAATCCCTTTTTCCTTTTAATCCTTTTTTGATTATTAGAATGTGAACTCTGATGACTTTAATAATTTATTAAAACGATAACAGCCTAAAAAGACTTAATTACCAAGAAACTTAAATTTTCATTGCTTCATTGGACACATATTGATTTTATTGACATATTTTAAGGTGATGATATAGATAATCCTTATTTTATGAACTCTAATTTTTTATACGTAGTTTTTTAGCGTTGTCATACTTATATCAAATTGCACTCGACGTAAATGACACAAACTAGTTTTGTACAACAATAAAACTGTTCTAAATAAAAAACAGTTATATTTTTTAACTCTAATATTATTTTACTCAAGTTATGGCAAGCTAAAAAAGTTAACCTCAAATTATTGAATAAAAAGCAGTAAATTGAATATATTACAAAACGCACTGAAAGATTGTCATATACACACTGTATTTCCAACTTCAATAATAAGTGACTTTAGAATTTTCGAAACTTAACCCTCAAAATATTGCCAGCGCGACGGGACTAAATGTAATGATTAAAATGTATTATTTTGAAACTATTGAAAAGAAAAGGAAAATGGAAATGAAAACTGAAAATGAAAAATGATTTATGAATGAATGAAATTATTTATTCACAAAGAACATATGGTAACATAAGATGTTGATGGGTTATATACAGTGCTTCCCTTAATATATTCAGTCTATGTAGACATGTGAAAGTCGTTTGAAAGCGAATTGATTAACAATATAACAACTATCAAGAAATAATTTTAAATAAAAAACAGTAATTCAATTATTAAAAAGTCCATAACATAGTTAAATTAGTGTAAAATTACAAGTCAATTATTAGTCAATTTAAATAGTTAGAAGTCAATATTATCAATTTTTACATAGAAGCACAATTACAGATATGTCATTTCACATTTAAAAATTGTACGAAAAAAATTCTGTAACACTATAAAAACAATTGTCAATCAATATTTTATACAATTTCGTTTTAAACTCATTAATAGGCAATGTCCTTATTTCAACTGGTATTTTATTAAAAATTGTAATACACATGTTATTAGCGCTTTTCCTTCTAAGTGCTGAACTATTACAAGTTGGTACTGCTAACCTATAGCGTCTGTGTGACCGTGTTGTCTCCTTCTCTCTAATAAAGATAAATAGTTCTATATTGAGTTTTACAAAAACAGATATTTCATAAATATAAAGACAAGGGAAGGATAATAATTTATGTTTGATAAATAATGGTTTACAAGGAGTCAGTCTTTCTACTCCACAAAGGGTCCGGAGGCAATCTTTTTGAGCGACAAAGGCGCGATCAGAGTGAGTAGAGTTGCCCCACATAATTATACCATATCGTAAAATAGACATAATATATCCGTGATAGATTAATAAGGCTGTTTTAAACGATACAGTTAGTCTGATACGCCAGAGATTAAAAATGAATTTGTTAAGTTTCTTACATACTATGTCTACATGTTCCTTCCAGTTGCAATGAACGTCGAGTGTCATTCCGAGAAAAACTGTACTTGTTACTTCTTCAATCTCGTGTAAATTGTGAATAACTACCACATGGTATATTTCAGATCTATACGATTTGAATAACATAAATTTGCTTTTATCTATATTAATTTGTAGGTTGTTAAGTTCTAGCCAATTGATGACATCACTAAGAGCTTTGTTTATCTCATTTTCAAAGTTGTTTAAATCTGTTCCTTTAATTACTAATGTGGTGTCGTCAGCAAATAATATACAGTCATGTTTTGTCGAGTCAGGTAAATCATTGATATAAAGAAGGAATAGAAGGGGGCCCAAGATACTACCCTGTGGGACGCCAGATTTATTTATTTTAAAACATGAGTGAAACACAGACCGCTGATTATTAATGATCCTTTCTATTTCTGTGCATTGTTCTCGTTCATTTAAATAACTCTCAATCCAGGAGTAAGCTGGTCCGCGTATTCCATATTTTTCTATTTTGTCGAGGAGGCGACTATGACATACCGTGTCAAATGCCTTTGACATATCGAGAAATATTACACAAACCGGAATAACTTCGTCAATGCATTCTGTTACTAGATCGTTTAGTTTGAAACAGGCTAGTGTTGTTGATTTATTTTTTCTAAACCCATTTTGTTCATGTCTTAGAACGTTGTGTTTTGTTAAAAAGTTGTCTATTCTTGTGTAATAAGCCTTCTCGTATACTTTTGATAGAACGGGAATCAGTGTTATTGGTCTATAGTTGTTAAGACTAGTTTTTTCTCCTTTTTTAAATATAGGTTTGACAATTGATTTTTTCAATCTAGTCGGGAATGTTCCTTCCTCGAATGACAAGTTGATGAGGTAAGATAAATGAAATGATAGGGGCAGCGCAACAGTTTTCAATACTTTAGTAGGTAATTTGTCATAGCCAGTTGCTTGCGTATTTCTGAGAGAAAGTATTATTTTGTAGATTTCTTGAGGAATGGTTGGTGACAAAAATATCGAATTTGGTATCGGTCTAAGCTTTTTAGGGGCAGTTACATGTATATTTTTATCTGTTTTATTACTAATGTCTATAAAAAAGTTGTTAAATTCCTCTGCTATTTTTTGTGAGTCGTATAATTCCTCTTTAGATCTACTTGTTATGTGATCAATTTCTTTATTAGTTGATTGGTTGAAGTTGTTATTTATAATATTCCAAGCAGCTCCGCATTTATTTTGAGATGATTTTATGTAATTTGTATTGCAATGTTTTTGTGAATTTATTATACATTTTTTCAGAGTACGCGAATAGGTGAAGAATTTAGACTTAGTCATTTTATTGTTTTCTTTGCGATACTGATAGTAAAGTTTTCTTTTGACAGCACAGCATTTTTTTAAAGATTTTGTGAGCCATTTATTTTTTCGGTCTCTTAGTTGGATTTTAATGACAGGGAAACAAAGATCATGAAATAACATTAATAAATCGTGAAATTTTTCAAATGCTTTCTCTATACATTTTTCTTCGTATATTTCTGAAAAACACAATTTGTATATACATTCTTGAAATTTTTTGGTGTTTTCATCATTATAATCCCGTTTTGTAACATACCAAGTGGTTTTAGGGAGTCGTATTTTGGTCTTAAATGTCAGCGTCTGAGCTGTGTCGTGATCGGATAGGCCAAGCGCATGAGTTTCACCTTTGGCGTTTTTAATATTACTGAAAATATGGTCAATGCAATTATTTTTGCGTGTAGGTGTCTTGATATGACTGTGCATGTTATAGTTATAGAGTATATTTAAGTAATCCGTAGTAATTTTATTATCTGCTAAAATATTAATATTAAGGTCTCCACATATTACTATGGTTTTTTTCTTTTTTAAACATAAAAATCTTAAAAGGTTATTTAAATGGTCATAATATTTAATTAAGTTGCTATCGGGAGTTCTATATAAACTTACAATAATAATATTGCTATTTGCAATTTCTATCCCGCAGCATTCAAATTCTTTCTCTACAGCAAATTTTTTGATGGCAGTTAGTTCATTATAATTTGTGTTCTTTTTGACAAGTATGGCGACTCCTCCGCGCTTTTTATTTTTTCGGGAGAAAAACGAAGCAAGCTCATAATTGTCGAAATAGAGGTTTGTCTCAGAACCGGATAGTAGAAATGTTTCGGAAAAGCATAGAACAGTCGGAACGTAACCCTTGTCTTTAAGTTCGTTGAATACTATTTCTATTTCATCTCTTTTAGACAATATGCCAGCTATATTTTGGTGTAAAATACAAATATTGCTATTTAAAACATTGTTCACGAAAAAAAGTATTAGTATTAGGTGGTGGTGCCGATCTGGGTGATTCAGGTATAGATGTTGATGCAGTTGTTCCGGAGAGGTTCGGTAAGGTATTTTGTGTGGATGCTGATAATGGTTGCTTACTCGTGCTAATGTTTTCGTGTGTTTTTGGACTTGATGGTGATGGAAGTGATTTGGATGGATTGTGTTCTTCGCCGTTTATAAAGAGTTTGTTATTGCGGATAACTGCATATTTTCCTTGTTTACGTGCATTTACCAGGCATTCTCTAATCTGTTTTCTATTTTTTAGTGCTGACTCATCCATAACTTCAGAAACGGCGTATCCAGTTTTGTTGAAGCAGTACGCATTATGTAGAACATATTTTTTCATACGTTGGCTAATAAGTTCCAGAATAATAGGGCGACGGTTTCCTTTTCTTCCTATTCGTCTTACGGATTCTATGAAGCCGTTAATATTAATGTTCAGTATGTCCTTGAACATACTATCAATCCGTGGATATAGGTCAGCCTCCGTTTCGCCATAGTATTCATCGAGGCCGTACAGCACAAACTGTTTGTGACTACTCGTAGATATGGTGTTAGGTCCTTGGATTTTATTGTATTGTGACTTTAGGTCATTTAGCTCCATTTTAATAGTCTCATTTTCGCGTTGTAGATCTTGAATTAGGACGTTTGTCGATTCAAGCTGCTTTGTTAATGACTGATGTTGCAATGATATTGTGTTATGTTTTTGTAGGAATTCGTTTTTCAATTTATCAATAGCGGTGTTAATTTCTGATTTTATGAGGTGTCGCAGGTCCTTCATAATCGTAGTGTTATTTTTTGTCAGTTTTGATTCCAGCAAGAATCCAATTTGATCAATAGTGATTAATTGATTTTGTTGTGAAGATGGTTGAGGTTCGACATACATTTCGTGTTTGTTCTGTTGCGACTCGAGCTCAAGAAGTGTAACGACTGACATGTTTGTATCGTCTAATGAAGTAGTATCGAATTGTTTTCGGACAGGTGTGTCATCATTTCTTCGTCGTGTTGTTATATTCATGCACGGCTGACAACGCCAGCCGCGCTCAAGCTGCTGTTTATTTTCATAAAAATATGAATCTGGCATGTTTACACATTTATAATGATAAATATCTTTGCACAAGACACAAGACAATATTTCTAGTTGGTTGGTAATAGGAAGGTGACATGCTGAGCAATGCATTTTTGGTTTAATTTGGTGTAATCTTTCTTGTATACTTATGATGCGCAAAAGTAGGCCTATTTTTACGGCAGATTGAATTGCAGAGGCGCGCTAATAGGGCTAATAGGCTTATCAGTAAAGGTTAGATGAAGCGCAGTGAGATATCGTTGTCTCGCTTATTCCTGAGTTTATTTACGGTCCTTCGTGCTGCTTTACGTATTCGCTGCACTTGTCACACAGTGTTTTTGTTAACGAGATGTATTTGAATGGATTTATATAGTTTATTACGGATCAGTCGATCAAAATAACACCTCACATATAGCTTGATATCTCCAGTATAATGGAAAATTGATAAAATCCCTGTAATGTTTTCTTTTCTTTTCAAAATAGTTCATTGTGTAGATCAAAACGTAACGGAACAGAGCTCATTTATAAGTTAAAATTTTGGGTATTATTCCGTCTTTTCAGTTTCACAAACATTGTCACACACATATTAGTCACTAACACAGATGTTTTAAGAACAATTAACTTTAAAACTTGCTGATAACTATTGTTTAGAATAAATTAATACAGATCCGATGTTTATGTGGCTTGTGGCGCCCTCTTCCCCTTTATTTACTATTGTTAATGTAAATACTTAAGGGGTTCCTGGCGCCAATGGCCTTCGTTTTGAATGCCTTAGTTTTCTGGCATATCATATTAACAACAACAACCTTAAACAAAACATAATTACTTTCCCCTCTGCTTTTTTTTTTGACTCGTCGTCTTTGTCACTTCGTACACTGAAGACAATCAGGAACACATTCATACCAGTTTTAGGTATTTAAAAGAGATGTCAAGGACTTTTCTCCAATCAAGCTGGTTTCCTCCAGTCTATTAGGTAAAAATCTTATATTTTATTAAAAAAAACAATTATTTTTGAAGCTTTCAAATGATACCTATCACGATTTGATCCGTTACATAGATTCTGAGAAATAATGAAAATACTACGACGGTCGGCCACCATTTATATGACGAAGCGCAGTGACCCATGCTGAACAAAATTCGCCATTACTTGGTTATTTAATATTATATACAAATAAAATTTATGTTTTTGGAAAGCACATAAAATTTTCTGTATATTTAATACTGACATTCATTGCCGTTAAGTGATAGTTAATTGAGTTCTAAGCATGTTTTATCAGTACTTACGCAAACATGCACGGTAAAAAAACATGTTTTTTCAAATATTTTATATACGACTAAAGTGATGAGTAGGATTACTTAAAAACAATTTTAGTAAGTTTAATAGTCTTTCAAATGACATCTCACACGCACCGATCGGTTCCATAGGACTCGAGATATGAACAAATTCCGATGACGGTCGGCCGCCATCTTTCCCCTCCCCCTTTTTTTCGACTAATCCCCCCTCCATAAGATAAAACCGGTCAATTCGTATTTTAGAGACAATGAGAAACACATCCATACCCCATACCAGTTTCAGTTAGTTAGAAGAGATGTCGACGACTTTTCTCCAAACAAGCCGTTTTACTCCAGTCAATCAAATTTCAAAAAAGTCGTCGTGACAAAATGTATGACAAAAACTTACAAATTTCATGTGTGCTCTAATAAATATCATAAGATAGCGGAACAAACACTGTTGTATTAATATAATAACACACAAAAACTTAATCTAAACCCAATTTTTAAAACGATAAAGTTTAGTGATTTCCTTAATAAATTATAGGTAAGGTACCACCTTGTCGATGTACTAAAGTTTAGTGACTCGTTAGTGAAATATGGTTTTTTTAATGCATTTTCGTTATTTCAGGCATGTTAAAAAACTTTTTGTTATGAATAATTAATTGCGGATTATTACTTTTATAGTTCCTTTGTGCATTCCGATTCAGATCGGAGTACATATTAAACGATTATTAGATGGGTCTAACGCGAATTAAATTATATTTACCTTGAGTTTCGATGTTTCGACACAGGTTACACTGGTCATTTTTTTCAGGACTTAATTCACATGAGACCCGTCAAATGTTCGTTTAATATTATGCTCTATTATCTGTAATACATTTTGAAATAAAATATGGATTCAATCAAATGTAGTTCGTAGGTAAAAAAGCTGCCGCTTTTGCAGCAAAAATCTATAAGAACAGCGTGTTACTACACAAAACGTCGTAAGCGCCCTGAAATTCACGGCGCTTACGATGTTTTGGTTGCAAAAAGAATGTACTCTTTAATGCCCCGTGCGTCGCTCTACCGCGCTGGTTGTCACCAAGTTGCGACACTATTTTTCTTTGGTATAGCTTCTCTGGAATGGAAATATAAGCCGTCTTCGTATGGAAAAGAGACAGTGCGAGCGCAGAATAACTTTACTAATAGTATGGTGCGAGGCCGTATCAATGCGTCGGCGCCTACAAAGGAAAACGGTGGCCTTGGCAAGGCCGACTTGCGATCGAGACGGGCGCGCGGCTAAGAACGGTTTATAAAGTTCTTGAGAACGTTTTAAATTCCGTTCCTGAATGATTTTGTTCTTTGCGAACGTTACGAATTCCGCTCCTGAAGGATTTTGTTCTTTGGGAACGTTTCAACTTTCGTTCTTCAATATCGGTAATCGAAATGATTTTGTTCTTTCGGAACGTTTTAAAATCTGTTCTTCTTGAGTACCGGGAACCGAAATGGTTATGTTCTTTTAGAGAACGTTCTTGTAATAAACCGGTATACAGTGGGAACGAAATTAAGAACGGGTTCCGAACGATATCGAACGGTATTTTGGGAACCGTTCCCGATCCCTGATTCATATTATGTACGATATTCCAGTTGTTTAGGGCCTTGGGAAAGCGTACCTGTCTCGTCTCTCATAGGGGGACGTACTGAATACGGAAAGCCATATACGCCCCCAGGTGTCCAATCACTGCACTTCGATTCAATAAACAAGTGACGTCACTAAGATTGAGGATAGACAAGTATCCATGTCGGTCATTTTTTTATTGAAAGGTTACAATCTATATAAATGCCTTTGTCCTGACTGACTGACTGACTGACTGATCCACGCAGAGCTGAAACTACTTAAGCTAGAAAGTTGAAAATTTCAGGTCTGGTTACATTTGTAATGTGTACAAGTAATAAGAAGCGATTTTTAAAAATTCATCCCCTAAGGGGGTAAAAAGGGGGTTGAAAATTTGTATAGATGGGGTTTGAAATTTAAAGTTAGAAATTTAAAAATTTGTACGGTTACTGATAATAAAAAAATAATGAAAGTAATTTCAGCGTTTTCTGAAATTCAACCTCTAACGGGGTAAAAAGGGGTTGGAAGTTTGTATAGAGATTACATAGTTACCTCGTGAGCCAAGTCTAGGTACTTGCTGGACTTGTCCTTCTCGGCCTTCACGAGGTTCTCGTCACATGGGACGGTGATGTCGACGAGCATGGCCCGGCGTTGCGGTCGATCTATTATTCATTCATTCATTCATTTATTTTTGTATTAAACATACATTGTCAAATTACAAATTGGATCGATGTCAATATTTACATTGGATAAAAAACAAGAATAATACTTACATTCAGCAAGTTATAGTGATTTTACAATAAACAAAAATTAACATACATACATTTTAAAGCTCTTCAAGAAGAAATTCAGTTACAGAATAATAGGCCTTTTGGATTAAGAAAGATTTTAGTTTCAAAATAAACCCACGAGAGGAGGGAGCGTTTTTTATATTTAAGGGAATTTTATTGTAAATAGTTGGTCCCAAGACGTGTAATGAGTGTCCAGTTTTTGTTAACCTGTGCGTTGGCCACTCCAGATCATGCTTTCTCTGCTCTTGAAAGCGATTACTGTTCCAAGTTCTCTTAGGAAACAGATCTAAATGCTGCCTTACATATTTGCCCGCCTCCAAAATTAGCAAGGAAGGCAGCGTTAGTATACGAAAGTCAACAAATAACTGACGAGCCGGCGCGTCATCCGCGACTCGCGCCATTCTCCTGATAATTTTCTTCTGTATGAGAAACGGTCTGTCTCTGTCTGCGGCCAAGCCCCATAAGTCTATTCCGTATGACAAAACAGAATGACAGTATGCATTGTAGGCTAGAATTAGATTTTCCATAGACAGGATAGGCATGAGTCGACATATTACGTAGTAGGCTGAGTTGAGTTTGGCATATATCCCGTCTATTTGTTCCTGCCATTTGAGCCCAGAATCCAGAATGAACCCTAAAAATTTGGCGTGCGTAACAAATGGAACAGCAGTGTTTTGTACGAGTACCGAGTTAGAGTTGACAGCAACATCCGGATCTTGCCTCAAGTAAAATTCTGTTACACTTGTTTTCTCAAGGTTTAATATCATTCCGTTAGCTGAGAACCAGTTGGAGAGACGATGAATGATAGACTGAATATTGATTAACAGTTGGTCCCTGCTGTCAGCATTTACGATGGCGCAAATATTCAATGGGCGAGTCAAAGGGGAGATCGTTCATTAATATGAGAAATATAATATTTCCTACATTCGATCCCTGAGGCACTGACCTGTCACCTATTTGGTTAAGATTCGACCTTTCATTATTAACATTCGTAGACTGCTCTCTGTCACTCAGAAACGACATAATAAGGTTTAAAGCAGTTCCACGAATGCCGTAATGGTCAAGTTTGCTCGCAATGAGATTGTGGTCGACCAAATCAAACGCGCGTGATAGGTCAAAGAATACAGCAGCTACGCGCTTCCATTTTTCCAGTTTGTCCAACACCGTTCGAATCAAGAGACGAGCGGCGCCAGTAGTGGATTTACCAATTTGATAGGCGTACTGCTGTTTACAGAGTGAGTTATTAATCATTAAAAATTTTAATAATCTATTGCACAATCCCATCTCGAACATCTTCGACACAGCCGGGACGATCGATATAGGCCTATAACATTTATGCTCTTTTTTAGAACCTTTTCCTTTATAAACAGGTGTTACCTTTATCTTCTTGAGAGAGACCGGATAATAACCGTTACACGCGGACTCATTGAATAAATTGCACAATGCATGCAAGAAATTGTCTGGAAGGTTTCGCAGTATGTATGTCGGCAGACCATAGATATCTTTTGTGCCCTTGGGTTTAATTTTTTTTATTATTTCTGCTAGTTCCCTCATTGTAAATGGTGCAATAAACATAGTTTTCACAATTCCTCGAACGTTTGTTCGCAGATTGTTCATAGCATTTTTAATATTGGGTCTTTGTGGCGTATCACGCACCACAGATAGGTAGTAGGCATTGAGTGAGTCAGCGAGTTGTGCGTTCGATCCTGCCGGGCCGCACACTGCGTGCCTCAGTACACTGAGCGTGTCTCCACCTTGCGACCCCTTGTTAGTCTGGGACTTAATCATACGCCAAAGAGACCTTGAAGCATTTGGTGCATTACTAATCGACTGGTTAAGGTATGCTTTTTTAACCTTCTTAAGTAGACCGTCATGTTTACATTTGCTGGACAAATAAAAATTATAAAGTTCCCTATTCCCGGGGTAAAATTTATGTAGCATCGCCAGAAGTAGCACAAAGTTTTTACTTTCGTTTGTTTTACTGTCACACCAAGATTTTTCTTTACCTACAACGACAACTTTTTTAAGTGGAAAGCAACTGTTAAAGTTATTTGTAAAAGTTACCATTATACTATCGAAATCGACGCCACTATACGCGCGAGTGAGCCAGTCAAACTGTTTAATTGAGTCTATGAATAATAGTAACTTAGTTTGCGTCAACGGTCGTCTTAAGCAAAAACTAGTACGGTGGTTACTATCAGGAATAGTTATTTCAAAACATACTGCAAGATGGTCACTTATCGCACGGTCAATGGGGTATGATTTCAGTTGATCCCTAGTTATATCACTATAACCATGATCTAAACACGTTTTAGATTCACCCTGGACTCTCGTGGGAAAGTTAACGTGTGATTTTAGGTTAAATAAATCCAAAATGCCTAATAGTTCACGTTTCTGCTTCGAGTATTGCAATAGGTTAACATTAAAATCACCTACTACTAAAATATGGGCATTCTCATCTATTATTGAACTAAGCAATAATTCTAATTGATTCAGAAATACAGTATAATTGCCCTCGGTATTAGATCGATAAATACATATTACAATTAAATTAATTTCGATTAACTGAATAGCCGCAATCTCAATATGCATTTCAATGGAAAACTGGCACAGGTCATGCCTTTGTAAAACACTTAAATTGTTACGTGTGTATATACAAACTCCACCGTGCTTACGTACCTGGCGGCAATAGTGGGAAGATAGATTGTAATTAGTAATATTTACGACCTCCATTTCATTAGATTCTAACCAATGTTCAGTCATTAGAAATACATCACACTTTAAATCCGATTGGAGTAAACATTCAATATTATAAGTCTTATTGCGAAGACATTGTACGTTTTGTTGTATGATTCGTAGTTGTTTACGTGCACTCCGCGTCGAAGCAGCCCCGTTAGCATTTTTTGCCTCTGTCCTACGCGTCTGTGAACCGGTTGTTGTTGCTATCGGCGTCACGTTGTCTCCGTTCCTTATCTCGTTAGCATGCACCGGTGTGATTCGCGGTTGCGGTGACAGGAGTGGGAGCGGTATTCTGCTCGCCCCGCTCGCGGCGGGGGCGAACGAGAAACCACTCCGAGATACGAACGCGCGGGGGCCATACTGTCGGCGAGTTGAATCGGTCGTATAGGTTTTCCGGTATACCAATAATAAAGGATGAGTGTCGTGTAGAGTCGATGTTGCGTTTCTCAACGTAAAAATCTGGACTGTTTGCAATTTTGTTTAAAAAATTTGTCACATTTTCGACCGTGGTATCAGGGTGAAATGACCAAGCTTGGAGATACTTGATTCGCTCGGCAGATTTCAGTTCGTCGTCCTCACTTCCAACACCGACTATTATTTTGCGCTTCTTTCGGCGCTGTTTCCTTCCCTCCGCCTGCTCCCAGCTATTTTCTAGTTGTTGAGAGCTTAATCCATCAATTTCATTGGTCTGCAGTGGCTCGATGACGGTCACTGGGGTCTCATTCGCTGGTATAGGGGCCGCGCTGGATGGAGTATTCGTCAAAGATCGGGTTGATTCCGGCGTTGAACACGACGGCAGCACTGAGCTACTCGGTTCTGAGATTTCATCAGTGTGGCGCTTTCTAGCAGCGGTGGGTTTATTTTTTAACGCGGCGACGGCATTCACATGCGCTTCGCGCTTAGGGCGCTTCAGCGCTGCAGGGGGCTCCGCAGCAGGAATCGGTGGTTCGCGGGTAGTAATCGGATTAGCGACTTCTGAGTTTGTCTGGTTAACCACTTTCATATGCACTTGAATTATCCTATTTTGTTCAGTAATTTTCGCTTCTAGAGCACTCACTTTATTTACAAGTGTAACCACCGTCTTTTGCAATTCACGAACAACACTTTCTAAAACTTTATTCGACATTTTACCGCCGTTCACAATTAAATTAAGTATAACGTATGAGTAGGTGGGTTACCCGAACTATTACCCGAGTGCCGTTTTTTATCACCACGATATCAGGCCTATTGGCTACAATAGTCCTGTCCGTGATAATAGATCGATCCCAATAGAGCGTGGCACGACCATTTTCGAGAACTGGCGCAGGTGTGTACTTGTAGTACGGCACTTCGTGGTCCACAAGACCGTATAGGAGAGCAAGCTGCTGGTGTATAATCCTGGCTACGAGGTTATGTCTGTGCAAGTACTCGCCGTTAGCAAGATGAGAACAACCGGAGATGATATGCCTGAGTGACTCTCCGGGACGGCGGCATGCCCGACAAATGTCGACCGTACCGTCCTTCAGGATATATCTCCGGTAGTTATTCGTCATGATAACTTCGTCCGCAATTGCACAGGCAAAACCTTCGGTTTCTCCGAAGAGGTCCCCGAATCGTAACCAGTTCACCGACGCGAGCAGGTCTACGTCGGGTCCCGTGAGGGCCCTGTAGAACCGCCCGTGTAGCTCCTTGCTCTTCCATACCGCCCTGCGATCCTCGGTGCTTAGCACCACAGGTTTGCGCCAGTTCTTGTTTGCCAAGGAGAGCGGCGTGAGACCCTTACCTACAGCCACCACATCACGATGCATCTCACACTCGTTGTTAAGGAAATAATTCCTGAGATTGTACACCTCACGGTTGTGGAGATTTTTGGCGTTTAAAAAGCCGCGACCTCCACACTTCCGTGGGATGTACAATCTCATAACAGACGAGCGTGGGTGAAGCATACGGTGTGTGGTGAGCAATAGACGGACTCTCCGATCCAGGGCATCCAGCTCGGTCTGTGTCCACCTTAGTATGCCAAAGGAGTATGTGAGTAGGGGCATTACCCAGGCATTGAAGGCGCGCACCTTGTTGCCACCTGACAGAAGACTATTAAGCACTTTTGTCAGCCGACCAAAGAAGCGCTCCTTCAACGCCTGTTTAATACCCACATCCTCAATGCCCAAAGACTGTGACATACCAAGGTATTTGTAGGTTTCTGATTCAGAGATAGATCTGAACGTCATTGTCTCAGAAAGCTGTATATTTGTTGAATTTACTACTTTCCCCCGCTGTACATGCATAACCGCACATTTATCAACACCAAACTCCATCTTGATGGAACTACTGAACACTTTAGTGGTCTTCAGTAGTTCCAACAAGTCTCGATTATTTGGTGCAAATAACTTGAGATCGTCCATGTACAGAAGGTGAGATATGACTTCACCCTCTCTCCGAAGCCGGCAACCTAGCCCTGAATCCTTCAGCAGATTGCTGAGCGGATTTAGAGCTAGGCAGAACCACAGGGGACTCAGACTGTCGCCCTGAAATATTCCTCGCTCGATCCTTATAAAGTCCTGCGGGCCAGGGGGGTCATCCCCGCCTCCTGGTTGACGGAGGACTGTGGTCCACTGCCTCATACACGCGCCAAGGAAGGACCTCAAAGCTGTATCAATTTTATACAGCTCTAAGATCCTCTCCAGCCATGAATGAGGCACCGAATCATAGGCCTTCTTGTAGTCAATCCAAGCGGCCGAGAGGGCCCCCCTGTTCCGCCGGACTCGTTGGCAAATGGTCATGTCTATGAGGAGGAGCTCTTTAGTACCACGGGACCCAACCTTACATCCATTTTGAGCGGAGACCAAAATGTTGTTTGCGACCATGTGCGCGTTTATTTTTGCTCTCAAAATGGATGTAAGAAGCTTGTAGAGCGTAGGCAAGCACGTGATGGGTCGGTAGTTCTTCGCTTCCGTGGTACTACCGGACTTATAGAGCAGGAAGGTTACACCAGTTGTTAAGGAAGGCGGGAGGGAGCCAAGTTCAAGGGCTTGTTGAAATTGCGTTGCCAGCCGCGAGTGCGAGCACCGAAACCATTTTAGCCAGAAGTTGTGCAACCCATCCGGGCCAGGACTTTTCCAGTTCTGGGCCGTACGGATCGCGCAACTTACGTCGTCGGGGCTGATGGTGATAGCCCCCATTGGTTCGATGGACTCGCACCCACGTTCAACAACACTCATCCACTCGCCCTCCGTGTGTTCAACGGGCGCTGACCAGATGCTACGCCAGAAATTAGTCATGGCAGTAGCATCCGGCAGTCGCACGTCGGACACACGGGGGTCGGTTTCCTCCCACCTTCGGTATACCTTCCTTTGGTCACTTTGGAAAAGACGATTCTGCTTGAATCGGTCCACACGCTCTCTGTAACGGCGAATACGGCTTGCCCATGCATAAACTTTCTGCTTCAGAAAGTCGATGCGCTCTACGACGTTGGCCATGTAGTCGCGGGGCTTGATATCCGTCCCCGCGAACGCCTGGTGCACAAAGCGCATTACTCGGGGGCGGTTATTGCCCCCCCTGAAGCAGATCAGCTTTGCAATGAGAGTCCTAAATGAGTTGATACGACGCTCGATCCGCACCTGCCATGCGGGGACACCCCCGGCGGTCCTAGGTGCACGTTCAGCGTCCGGAAACTTGACTCGAGCAACACGGCACGCCGCGATGGCTCCGCAGTACATTATCGAGTGCGTATCATCTAAGTCTTTACTAGTCCGCAGGAATGGATCTAGCAAATCATTTAGGACTGCCATTAACGCTAGATTGCGTCTATTCATAGGCAAGCGTGGTAATCGTGGCCTAGGGATGTTTGTGGAGCGATACTGCGTAATTGCCTCTTCCAAAGTCCTCCTCAGTTGCTCATTGGCTGAACTACTCACACTCTGATTCGCGATCCCCTCCTCATCGGCACTGGGATCAACCCGCGGTGCCCCCGATGCCAAGTCGGGTGCAGGCATCGGATCCGGCGACGTGGCGAGCGGATCCCGCGCCGAGGTGGTGGTCGCGCGAACAGAGAGAGTCTCCAGGCGAAGCCGATCAAGTGTCGCGTCATCCAACCGCTTTAGCCGCTGAATGACGCGCACCTGATCCGACAACCGCTGCGCAGTCGTGTCAATGGTTGGTTCAAGGGCCTGAAACAGAGGAAGTATCCGGTCACGATACGCGCATAGATTAGTTCCCCCCTCTGTAGCCCCATAATAGGCGCGCATGACGTTTTCATTCATGGATGAAGTCCATCTCATGCGACGCACTATACCACCGGCAGCGGGGGCCCTGGGCGGGACAGGTTGTCCCGCAGGCCCCAAGCGTGCCGGCAGCGGTGGCCGTCCTCGTCGCGCAGGTGGTCGTGGCGGCGGCGGCGGCGGCCCGCACTCGTCGCTCGACTCGCTGGTCTCGGGCGCTGTAGCAAATTTGTCGCCCGATGAGGATGGCGAGGAGACGGACGAGGCGGGCGTAGATGGTGGGCGTGCGTTTGGTGGGGACGCTTGCTGCAGTCGCGATTTACTTCGTGTTATCATTATATTATTTCCGTTGACTAGTTTGACGTTTAGTGTCCGGCATGGTATTTACGTCCTATATCCATATTTACAGTTATTTTCGAACTTGCTCAGCTGTTCTCGACATCGCGAACAACTTTTTCGCAAATATTAATGCGTAAATAGATATAAAAACGCCCGTAAACACATAATTTATCAAAAATGTATAGGAAAGTAGCAAAAACACGACTGACTTTGACGGCGTCAATTTTTTTTTTTTTTTTATTATTATTATTATATTGTCAATTTGATTATTCCATGTTAACTTATTTGTATTGATAAAAATGTTTACATGACATTACAGCTAAACCAATGCGTCACGAAACTTAGACTAAAAGCAATAATAACTTTAAGTACTTATTAACAATTACAGCAACAATAATATAACATTGACAAATTAAATTGGAACTGTTGAGCACCTAGCATCCATCGTCTCACAGAATCCCAAGCATTCCCTACACACTGCCGCCCATCGCCACGCAAATAGGTCACATTCAGGCGTCGAGGCCAGGAGCGCATTGAGCAGTGAAAGGGCGCGGGGCAGCGGCGAGTTCCTGCGCGATACGGTCCGCACCGGCGGCAAGGCCAATAGGTCGCGTTGTCGCGGTCTGAGGGCCATCCTTATGATCTATGCCTATTCCTAAAAATTTTGTCACATCTGTTTCCTCAATTTTTTTACCCTTATATGATATTTAAATTACGGGTATCATTTCGTCTATTTTTAAATGTCATGATTTTAGTTTTTTCCATATTAATTTTTAAATTGTTTTTGCTAACCAGTTAATTACTGTTTCTAATGTTTTGCATATATCATTTTCATATGTTTCTGGGTCTTTACAAGGAAACATTATAGTGCTATCATCAGCAAAAAGAACCATGGGATACTCGATAGCTCGTGGTAAATCATTGATATAAATAATAAATAATAGAGGGCCTAAAACGCTTCCCTGAGGTACACCGTAATGAAAATGTTGAACTTCTGATGAATAAGTGACTTCGGTTTTTTTTCTAACGCATAGTCTATTTATCTGAGTGAACTGTAGTTGATTTCCTAAGTATGACTTAATCAAACTATGTACATTACCTCTAACTCCATATTTGTATAAATAAATATATAAATAATAAATAAAAATAAAAAAATTCTTTATTTAGGTATAAACCCATCACATTACATTTAAATTGAATTAAATTAAATTAAAATTAAAACTACATATGAATACATTACATTAAAATAACTTAAAATAATTAAATTAGTAGGCGATTGACGAGACCTTGCTCGCGAAGTAACATGATGCACACACTGCCTTTACAATGCTGTTTGTCGATTCACTCACTCTTCCGACAAAAGACCAATGTCTTTTACGCATTACAGCGTAAAAGTCATCTACTCGGTTCGAGGCGAACATACCAGATGCGCTACACCGCCACGGTAGCCGTAACATTGCACGAAACGCGTTGTTGTACTGTACTCGTAGTCTATTGAACGATCGTTTCGTGTAATGGTACCCCAGCTGACTAGTGTAGAACGCCTGGCAGTACGCCCCGAACAAAGTTATTTTGGCTTGGTCAGAACAGTGAGCGAATCGACGTGCTAACATGTTACTTCGCATAGCAATGGCCCTACGCTGTCTCTCGAGATCGTCATCGTCCTTTATTCTGTCAGTCAACATATGCCCTAAGTACTTAAAGCTAGTGACAATTTTCAGTTCAGTCCCGTTTAGTCTTACGGGTGGGACGACATCAGGACCCTTACCATACTTAAAAACCATTACTTCCGATTTCCTTACATTATACCTAAGGCCGTGTGACACAGCGTAACGCTCACAAATAGAGACTAGAATCCTGAGGCCCGTGATAGACGGGCTCAGCAGCACCATATCGTCGGCGTAGCTTAAGTTGTTGGCACATACACCTGCGACATGGCACCCGACGGCGGCGCTGCTGAGCTCCTCTATCAGGTCGTTCATGTAGAGATTGAACAGTAATGGCGACGTCAGCCCACCCTGTCTTACTCCACAATTCAGCTTGTAAGGGTCCGAATTAGCATTACCCCACTTTACGCTATTTATCTGGTTTCCATACCAATATCTCAACAGACTGGCCACATTACTCGGTACGCCTGCTTTTGATACTTTTTCCCACAACATTGTATAGTCAATAGTATCAAAAGCACGGCTCAGGTCTAGAAAACAAGCGTAAACCGACGTATTTTTCTTAAGATGTTCACGGTGTTCTTAAGACAATATATGGCCATGTCTTGTCTTTGTCTTGTATAATTTGTCTAGCAATATTTTATGATCTACAAAATCGAAGGCTTTCGACATATCCATGTAGAGTGCTGATATCGGAACTCCTTTGTCCATATTTGTTATTACTACACGCATTAGGTCAAAAATAGCCATATTAATAGACTTACCCTTTCGAAATCCCATCTGTTCTTGTGTAAATAAATTATTTTTTTCGAAGTATGAGTAAATAGAATTGTGAATTACTTTTTCTATGACTTTTGAAAATATGGGTAGCAGTGCCACAGGTCTATAGCTAGCCAAGTCTTCCTTATCCCCTCTTTTAAATAGTGGTTTCACAATACCAATTTTTAATTTTTCTGGAAATTCACCCTTCTCTATGCATAAATTAGTTATGTGGCTAATCAATGGTGAAATGATACTGGATACAGATTTTACCACTTTTGTACTAATACCGTCATAGCCTGTACTATGGCTATTTTTTAATGAGGTAATTATAATTTCAATATCTTTCGAATTAACAGGATTCATAAACATAGAATTAGGTAAATTGGATGCCATTGTATTCGTCTGGTCATGTTTATGATTATTTGTAACATTATTTATAAAATACTGATTAAAAGCTTGTGCGATTTTTCGAGGAGATTTTATACGTTCACCATTAGATACTATCTGCTGAATATTGTCTATGGGTTGTTTAGATCTACATTTATTTATAACATTCCATGATGCCTTTGTTTTATTACTAGATTGTTTAATATAATAATTATTTTGTGTTTTCTGGGTAAGCTTAATAATTTTCTTCAATCGCTTTGAATAACTTTGAAAATTTGTTTTATCCCTAACTTTATCATCAGAAAATCTATATTTCCAAAGTAATTGACGTTTTCGCTTGCAAAAGGCCTTTAACCCTTTGGTAATCCATTTTGGCTTTGTAGCTGAAGTATCGCTCAAGTCTGGAGCAGAGCCCGACTGGGGAAGTACCTCCACCTTACAGAAAACCACAGCCAAATAGCACTAGACCCTACTCATAGTGTTGTGTTCCTGCTGGTGAGTAAGGTTGCCAAAGAGCTCAAAGAGGACCCAGTGTGTTAACGATGAGGGACCTTCTTGTTCCTTTAGTCGTCAACACAGTGAATCCTCCTTTTTGTAAAGGGTCGGCAACGCGCATGTGACTCCTTTGGAGTAGCAGGCGTCCATAGGTTACGGTAGCTGCTTACCATCAGGCGGGCCGTATGCTTGTTTGCCACCGTCGTAGTATAAAAAAAAAAAAAAAAACTTTAATTTTTCTAATAGGGAAGCACAAATTATAAAGTAATTCGAATTGTTCAGCAAAACAGTTGTATGCTTCATTAGGATTGTTTGCCATATAAACTTCACTGAATTGTAACTCTAATAAACGATCCCTAAACTTATTAATATTTTCTAGACTGTAATGTCTCTTTTCCTTATACCAGTAAGCAAGAACACATGTTTTTTTAACGGGGCATTTTATAAATTGGGCAGTGTGATCCGAGAGCGCAAAGTCAATCACTTTAGCTTTACTGCCTCGCACATTGTGAAGAATATTGTCAATACATGTGTTGCTAGATAATCTAGTTGGCTCAGATATTGCCATTCTTAAATTATAGGACCACGATAAGTTTTTGAATTCTACGGACTGTGGCGTTCTCTTGAGCATATCGATATTAAAATCACCACATATAACTACTTTCTTCCCACTAAAACATAAACCCCTGACTAGAATACAAGATCCACCATTTCGGTTTTTCCTCGAGTAAAACGCGGCTAATTTAAAATTAGGAATAGACAAATATATTTCATCACCTAACTGCATATTGTGCTCTGTAACACAAATAACATCAATTTGAGTTTCCTTATCCACAAGCTCGTGTATGTGTATACTTAACAAATCAGATTTATTTATAAGACCATTAATGTTCTGATGTAATATATTAATATGACTGTATACCATAAGATCATTATTTACCGATTTACTAATTGATTGTCTATTGTACCTAAAAAATTTAACTGATTATAAAATGCTTTGTTTACATTGATCAGAACATTATTCAAGCTGCGAGCTAGTTTATATTTCCCTCTAAGGTTTAGTTGGTAGCCTTTGGTATCGTAGTCTCGCACACCAAAATAGACACTATTGGGTGTTTCCAGCCATACATGGGAAAATTTCACCAACTTTCTATGCAACATAACATTAAAGCTATTAACATAATCATTATAATCTTCATCATACTTATTTAAGCTATGGAGGATATCACAGATAACTACGTTTGTATGAGTACAATTTTTGACTGCATATTCTAAAGTACTTATAATTTTATTTAACGGGGTAATATTATAATCACTCCCACCACACATAATTACTACGCAATCGCTTTTATTGAAGTCTTTAATTTTTTCTTCTATGTTTTGCAATACACGCTGGGTTGTTCCATATTGAATGATATCGGCCGTACAGTCATAATCGTTTTTGCGAATTTTCGATAAAGGTAGTAAAAGATCAGCTCCATGAAAATCTGATATAAGCAACAACCTTGGTTTGTTATTAGTTTTGTGCTTTATCGGTTTCTTAACTGGCGTCGCTTGTATTGAATGAGATTCTCGAGGTAAAAAAGATCTTCCCGCCAAGTCTTAACTACTTTTCTCAGCTATAGTATTGTTTATGTGTTGCTCTAGTTTTTTTACAGTGTTCTGCAGTGCTTTGGTAGAGTGTTGGATCCGTGAGAGAGTCACTTCCCTGTTTACTGATGCTTCTGACTTTCGTTTGCAAACATTATTTGACGTAAGAGCCTTACTTAGCTTTATTTGAAGTGTCTTTATTTTATTATTTAGTGTAGATATTTCATCCTCTAATTTTTTTATTTTATTTTCATAAATTTGAATGTTCTCCTCTGTGTGTATATTTTTTGTGATTGGGCTATGGCCAGGATATTTTTTTTTTGGTGTTGTACTTCTTATAGGTTCTTTGTTTAACAGTAATAACATACTAATTTTTTAATTTAGCTTATCTATTTGTTGTTGTTGTTCGCAATTCTCTATATTTAACCTTGCAACTTCTTCATGAGCGCACGATAACTCAGTGTTTAGTTCCTCTACTTGCACTTTTAATGCTACAACTAATGAATTGTCCATAGTAGACATATTAGGGAGACTACTGGGACTATGAAACGAGCTATCTTTCAGTGTAGAGTTTATATTATCCCCATCATCATTTAGAATTTGAGACAAATTTTCACACGAAGGGGATCTAAGAGGCATCTCATACATTTGTTGGGATGTGTCATCTTCTGGTATATTGGCCTTGACTGTACAATCGGGTCGTTTCCTATGTGTAACGTTCCGTTCTAGTGTGGTATTATTTTGTTCCGTCGTCATTGTTGAGGCACTGGGTTCCGATAATGTTTTAGGCGCGCTGGTTGAACTGGAAGTTGTTTTCGGAGTGCTGGAAGCGCTTTTTGGCCGAACGCAGGACGAGCATTTCCAATTATTTTTGTTGTCATTCGTCATCAAATTATATCTAGCTTTAGTAACTATTATACACGTCAAGTCAAAGTAATTTTTGCAATTCTTACATTTTAGAAAATAGTCTTTAGTTTTTATGTTCTTCTGGCATTTAAAACATTCCATATTGCTCAAATTCTATTCTAAATGTAACACTTAAAAAAATAAAAATATCTTATAATAATAATAATAAATAAATAAAATAAAAAATAAAAATTAAAAAAATGCAAAATATTTTTCTTCACGTCGGATTTGAACCCTGACTCTGTATTTAGCAGACACGACACAATTCGCACCGCCAAGGCTACTTGCGCTGAGCCGAGGGAAATTGCGGATTGCTTTCGGCTAATATGGGTCTGCTATCGGGGTAGTTCGGCAACCTTCGGAAGGAACAACACGGTTAGTGCATAGCCTAATTATAAAGGTCGTTTAAATTTTTGACAGCTCGTCCGAAAAGACCTCACCTACGTCACATAATGATGCCATTCGTTGACATCTTTAATTCAGTCAGGGAGTTTAATTAATACACTATTCATGTTCAAAAATGTTAGCGTGCCGTTACTAAGTTTATTTTGTGTTTTTTAATTATTTTATACCTAAAATAAGCTTCATATAATTTTAGGTAATTTAATATAATACTTTTAGTTGGAAATTCATTTACGGCATGTAATTTAATGAGGACTTTTTTTTAACATTGTGGCAATACAACTATTTGGCGAGTATTACACTGACAGACGGCCATATTGTATTATCTCTGTTTCTTTTAAACTTATCACGCCGTTTCATTTTTGTCTGAGATTCCCAAATATTTGATAGATATATAATGTATATAATAAATATAATAATAGTTGCTCGTAATAAATATTGGTGTAGTGTAACTGCGTGTAAAACTTCATACCAACGCACTAAATGTGGAATTACGCTAAAATATTTTATAAGTTACGTTGCAATTGTAATGGAATTACATTGTAATCTTTAGTAACATATTTATGAGTTTAATTTCTTTTTTCAATGGACTAATCCGTTTAGTAGAAATCAATTCGCAAATTTAACAGTATAACGGCATGTCGTTAACTTTGTATAACGGGGAAACTATAAGTAATAGGAATATATCAAACGTTGGTAATATTGTACTTACATAGACTAATGATATTTTTTTTAGGATTGACCCATTAATGAAGAATATCCCATAGGCGCACCGCACCACACATTAGAGCGGAATTTAGCTATTCATAGACAAAAGCGGAAATTTGTCTATGGTAGGCTGAATTTTTGTATAGAGGCCATGAACAAATTTCCGCTTTTGTTTACGAATTGCTAAATTCCGCTCTAATGTGTGGTGCCCCTTAAAAACTATAACAGTTTATGGCCGGCCATGAATTCCGTCATAGGGACACCATATTCATATTCATATTCATTTATTTCGTAAATGCACAGATACAATACACACTACGGATACACTAATAATACGGATAGCATAAGTAGATAATATTCAATACCGTGCGGAAAATTGTTTATGGTTTGTGGAAATTGTGGTTTGTGGAAACCGCGGATCTTCCGCATCATTTTCAAAATCCGCATCCGCTCATGCGGATGCAGATGTGGAACAAGTCGGTACAGGAACGTCTCTGCGACGGCGCACGTGCTAGGTTAAGTAACGTAGGTAATTTCACCATTACCCAATCAGAATATTGTTACATTTTCGTGATTCTTCGATCGAGCTCTATGTCCTTGACAGATAGCGACAAGAAATGACGAGTTTGTTTTGTTTTGATTTTAGTGTTGAAATGCTGTTGTAGGGCGAAGGGCTTTGTATGATGTTGATGTGAGTAGTACAAAACTTTAATATTTGTTTTTTTTGTGTACTTATCTTACATCCGCATCCGTATTCCAGGGATGTGAGCCTTTTAATATCCGCATCCGCGGATTTCAAAAAATCAGTATCCGTAATATCCCTGATACACAGCTTCTTCTTTGACGTTACGAATCATGTTGTCCCTTCTTAACGCATGACAAGTTATCTTTCTCACTTAGGGAAACGTATCGGATACTAAATGTCAAACTCATTTTTTTTTACAGAGATGCACACTTGCACACCCTTGGTATGGTATCGTTTAGATATACCCAATGATTTGTTTTTTAATGGCACGGCATTTAATTTGCATCCTTATTATAATGTCTAGTATAATTACTAATAATAGAGGTAATCCTCTATTAAATAATTTTCCCTATTTTAAAAGTTTGAGAACCGCATCGTTTCCTGATGACGTCAGTGTGGTCACTGACGTCACGAGGTGTCAAAAATTTAACTGACCTGTATAATTAGGCTATGGGTTAGTGCTAGATGTGACAACTGGCCGTGGGTCCAAAGTCCATGTAATTTTAAACGAAGAAACGGTTTTGTCGTATTTCTTTGTCAAATCTCTATTTTTAATGGTTAAGTTCACAGTGTATACACAGTATTTAAACACGTACAGATCCTTGTTCACGATCACTATTTCATTACATTACTCTTATTCACGTCAATGTATCCTAAATTTTTTAGTTTTATTTTTTTAACACTTTAAAGTTATACTGCACTGAGATAATATATCCACAGTCGCAACTCATAGTTTATCACACTTTAAGTCTATTTTTAGTCTATTTTCTTTAAAAAATCCATTTTAATCACATATAAAACACGGAGCTCACTGTTTACGTGACGGCGAGCGCCACCTACTCACCTATGCCACCTAGAGCGCACCTATGCTTAGAACTCAATAAACTATCACTTAACGGCAATGAATGTCACTATTAAATATACAGAAAATTTTATGTGCTTTCCAAAAACATAAATTGTATTTGTATATAATATGAAATAACCAAGTTATGGCGAATTTTGTTCAGCATGGGTCACTGCGCTTCGTCATATAAATGGTGGCCGACCGTCGTAGTATTTTCATTATTTCTCAGAATCTATGTAACGGATCAAATCGTGATAGGTATCATTTGAAAGCTACAAAAATAATTGTTTTTTTTTTTATAAAATGTAAGATTTTTACCTAATAGACTGGAGGAAACCAGCTTGATTGGAGAAAAGTCCTCGACATCTCTTTTAAATACCTAAAACTGGTATGAATGTGTTCCTGATTGTCTTCAGTGTACGAAGTGACAAAGACGACGAGTCGAAAAAAAAAGCAGAGGGGAAAGTAATTATGTTTTGTTTAAGGTTGTTGTTGTTAATATGATAAGCCAGAAAACTAAGGCATTTAAAACGAAGGCCATTGGCGCCAGGAGCCCCTTAAGTATTTACATTAACAATAGTAAATAAATCATTTTTCATTTTCAGTTTTCATTTCCATTTTCCTTTTCATTTTCAATAGTTTCAAAATAATACATTTTAATCATTACATTTAGTCCCGTCGCGCTGGCAATATTTTGAGGGTTAAGTTTCGAAAATTCTAAAGTCACTTATTATTGAAGTTGGAAATACAGTGTGTACATGAGAATCTTTCAGTGCGTTTTGTAATATATTCAATTTACTGCTTTTTATTCAATAATTTGAGGTTAACTTTTTTAGCTTGCCATAACTTGAGTAAAATAATATTAGAGTTAAAAAATATAACTGTTTTTTATTTAGAACAGTTTTATTGTTGTACAAAACCAGTTTGTGTCATTTACGTCGAGTGCAATTTGATATAAGTATGACAACGCTAAAAAACTACGTATAAAAAATTAGAGTTCATAAAATAAGGATTATCTATATCATCACCTTAAAATATGTCAATAAAATCAATATGTGTCCAATGAAGCAATGAAAATTTAAGTTTCTTGGTAATTAAGTCTTTTTAGGCTGTTATCGTTTTAATAAATTATTAAAGTCATCAGAGTTCACATTCTAATAATCAAAAAGGGATTTAAAAGTAGAAATTTCAATTTGTGTCACTTTCAACAATGATATTTCGTCAAAAATTTAACAGAAACAATATTTGCGTTCAGAGGAAATCTTCCTAACTATAGCGCGTGGCCTCGATAGCACGCCTGTTCGGCGTACTTCTGTATGACCACTAGAAGTAGAACCCCGGCTCGCTTCTTAACCAGCTAAATCATGGGTCAACCAAGCGCTGGCATCTTAGCAGTTACGATGTAGGTACTCGCTCACGGAGGCGCGCACGGGGTGATAAAGCCGACATACTCGACAAAGGAACTGAGCGGAGGAGCGGGGCGCGGGAAGCCGGCGAGTGGGGCAATGAACTTTTGCGTGTCTCGCCTATACGTACCTTTTAAGCGATAGCTTACCGCTTTGTTTGTGTTAATGACTAGACGGTTGAGTACATTTTCGAAGATTTCAAGCATCGTGAATTATGGGTAGAAAACGCAACGTATAGTTTTTGTTTTATTTTTGTTTTACTTTTGTTTTATTTCGGTTTTCTATTTTTTTTTGTATTTTGTATTTATTTTGTTTTTATTTTGTATTTATTCTGTTTTTATTTTGTTTTATTTTATTCTTATTTTATTCTTTTTAGGGTTCCGTACTTAGAAAGGAAAAAACCGGCCAAGAGCGTGTCGGGCCACGCTCAGTGTAGGGTTCCGTAGTTTTCCGTCCGTCACAGTAGGTGTCCCCACTTAAGAGTTAAAATAACACCGCCATGTAGGATATAATATGAGCGTTCCACGTACAGCGACATCTATCGGCAAATTAAGTAAACTATTGCGCGCGAGCTTAAAGTATGGAAGATGATTTTTATGGGATAATTCTTTATTGCGTGAACCGATTTTCACCGTTTTTAATTTATTTGAAAGCACGTCATTTCATTGTGATTTTCTAGAAATTACAGGTACAATAAACACCTGCTTATACGGTTAAATCACAAACTTAGTTCAGAAATAATTTTGTAATTTTTTTTCAAAAACTATTCAACCTATCAAGTTCAAAATAATTTTCCTAGAAAGTTTTTATAAATTTCTACTTTTGAGATTTTTTCATATTTTTAAAACTTACGGTTCAAAAGTTAGAGGGGGGGACACATTTTTTTTTACTTCTGGAGCGATTATTTCCGAAAATATTTAGATTATCAAAAAATTATTCTAGCAAACCCAAACCTTCATTTTTAAACACCTATCCAACAATATATCACACGTTATGGTTAAAATGAAAAAAAAATCACTCCCCACTTTACGTATAGGGGAGGTACCCTAATAAAACATTTTTTTCCACTTTTTATTTTATCACTTTGTCGGCGTGATTGATATACATATTAGTACCAAATTTCAGCTTTCTAGTGCTAACTGTCACTGAGATTATCCGCGGACGGACGGACGGACGAGCAGACATGGCGAAACTATAAGGGTTCCTAGTTGACTACGGAACCCTAAAAATGGAACCCTTATAGGATCACTTTGTTGTCCGTCCGTCCGTCTGTCATGACTCTTTTTCTCAGGAACGCGTGGAGGTATCAAGCTGAAATTTATATCAAATACTCAGGTCTACTGTCCCTTGAAGCTGTGGAAAAATAAAACTTCTAAGCCAACGCAATCAAAAGATACAGCCGTTTATGCCACAAATTTCCGCTAATTTTCGAAACTCGCAAGGGAATCAAAACCTACGGGGTACTTCCCGTGAACTCAGAATCTTGAAATTTGGTACGAAACAACGTCATATAGCACAGATAAAGGAAAAATTGCTAATACCGTATAGTTTTAGTTACATCATATAATAAAAATATTTTAATAATTTTAAAGTTAGTTTCAGTACAAACATGTAGGTATACCGGGTGTGGCCTGTAATAGGAGCAAAAAATGAAAACGTAGATTCTACTCCTCAAACTAGACAATGTTTGTTCAACGACTTTTGAAAGTTATGTAGATTTTAGGTTGTCTCTTTTTAAACAAACTAAATAGTATTTTCAATTTACATCAAGTTCCGCCTAAATGACATCGCCTGTCAGTCTTGTCACCCTACAGATATTAATCAATGTCGTAATACATTGCGTCTTAGAATAAACTTTAAACTGTAATAAAATTCAAACTAAAAGTTATTTTTAAAAGTTGTTGAACAAACGTTGTCTAGTTTGAGGAGTAGAATCTACGTTTTAATTTTTTGCTCTTATTACAGGCCACACCCGGTACAGGGGTATATACCTACAGATTTGTACGGTACCCTCGGTGCGCGAGTCCGACTCGCAATTGGCCGGTTTTTTTTATACCACGACGGTGGCAAACAAGCATACGGCCCGTCAGATAGTAAGCCGTAGCCTATGGATGCCTGCAACTCCAGAGGTGTCACATGCGCGTTGCCGACTCTTTACAAAAAGGAGGAACAAGTTCAGAGTTCAATATCTCGGCCATTTTTGATTTAAGAGAAAAGTTTTTCAAATAAAACACGCTTATTTTAGCGTATTCTATACGGAAAAATCATAAAAAGTACGTTATAATGTTGTCCGGTCGATGTTTTTTTTTCGAAATCCAAATTATATACGAGTTCAAAGTTCATTATCTCGGCCATTTTTGATTTTAGAGAAAAGTTTCTTGAATAAAACACGCTTATTTTAGCGTATTCAATACGGAAAAATCATAAAAAGTACGTGTTATAATGACGTCCCTTCGATGGTTTTTATTATATACGAGTTCAAAGTTCATTATCTCGGCCATTTTTGATTTTAGAGAAAAGTTTCTTAAATAAAACACGCTTATTTTAGCGCATTCAATATGGAAAAATCATAAAAAGTACGTATTATAATGACGTCCTTTCGATGGTTTTTATTATATACGAGTTCAAAGTTCATTATCTCGGCCATTTTTGAATTTAGAGAAAAGTTTCTTAAATAAAACACGCTTATTTTAGCGCATTCAATACGGAAAAATCATAAAAAGTACGTGTTATAATGACGTCCTTTCGATGGTTTTTTTTCTAAGTCTTTCAGAGTCCATTATCTCGGCCATTTTTGATTTTAGAGAAAAGTTTTTCGAATAAAACACGCTTATTTTAGCGTATTGTATACATAATAATCATAAAAAATATACTTTATAATGATACCCCATCCACAGATTATATAATAGTTCTTACGAACAGATATGAATCACTCATAGAAAAAGCAAATACCTACGGTTTACGTACCTACGCAATAATACAATGGAGCGGCCTTCAACGCGCGGCACCCCGCACCTTCTGCGCATCCGCACAATCGCTAGATTAGATTAGATTAGATTAGATTTATTCATTTCTTATAGAAAATCACACAGTATTTTACATCATAAAATAATATTGATTCACTAAAAGATCGTCACTTAAAATACAATAAAATAATAATCAATCAAAAAAATGTACAGAAAAAGAAAATGTCATTAGTAAAATATAAAGAATGTCAACAGGGATTTTGTTTATGTATACATGTCTAGAGACCCTAGGTAGTGGTATACATATAAATATTATAAAATAAAAGAAAAATGTCAAAACCTAAAACAAAGTCAATCAATTAAAAAAATAACAATATAAACAAAAATATTACGTAAAAATACTCTATAGAAATAATTAACATTTTGCAGTTCTTTTAAATTCTGCAGTGAATTCTTCGACAGAAGATATAAATTCCTAGACAATAAAAGTTCCTTTAGTCGGTGTTCAAATTTATTATCGGAAGTTTCATTTCTGAGAGTTGCGGGTAGACTTTCATAAAATTCCGGGCCTATTACACGCGGGCTGGCTAGGGTCGCCTATGTTTGGAAATGTTTTACAGTTACGGAAATAGGTATTTTGCATTGATTCAGTGCTTAAGTGGTTCGCATGGTGCATAACAATTATAGTTACACGTGTAATATTGATTGATATTTTGTTGCCGCGATGAGAGTATGAATAATCTTGACAGATTTGCCACACACTATCTTATTCTAATCGCCTTTTAGCAATATCATCATCATCATAGTTATTTGAGAGATTAATAATGATAACATGTCTATAATTATTATAACATCCTGAATGAATCCTCCTTTTTTGTAAAGCGTCGGCAACGCGCATGTGACTCCTTTTGGTGTTGCAGGCGACCATAGGTTACGGTAGCTGCCTACCATCAGGCGGGCCGTATGCTTGTTTGCCACCAACGTGGTATAAAAAAAAGTTTGTATGCCTACTTACCTTTCCCCATCCGTCGGCAGAGCGAAAAACGATAAGTTTTTATTAGCTTTGCTATTTTTACATCCAACCACATCGCAATAAATTTTTTTTTCGTGATGACATTGTTCCGAGTTCCGAGTAGCGTCGACGTGCGTTCAGTGAGCGCGTTGGTAGCCCACTGACTTTAGCTCCCTCGGCGGAGGCGCAAAACGTAGGTATATAACTCGCTCGCGCGGGCATGATTCATTTTCGTAGTCCAAATTATATACAAGTTCAGAGTCCATTATCTCGGCCATTTTTGATTTTAGAGAAAAGTATTTCGATTGAAACACGCTTATTTTACCATATTCTATACGAAAAAAAATTTTTTTAAAAGTACATGTCATAATGACGTCCCGTCCATGGTTTTTTTCGAAATCAAAATTATATACAAGTTCAAAGTCCATCATCTCGGCCATTTCTGATTTTAGAGAAAAGTTTCTCAAATAAAACACGCTTATTTTAGCGTATTCAATACGGAAAATTCATAAAAAGTACACATTATAATGACGTCCCGTCGATAAGTTTTTTTTCGAAGTCTAAATTATATACAAGTTCAAAGTCCATTATCTCGGCCATTTATGATTTAAGACCAAAGTTTTTCGAATAAAACACGCTTTTTTTAGCACATTCTATACGACAAAATTCATAAAAAGTACACGTTATAATGACGTCCCATCGATGGTTTTTCTTCGAAGTCCAAATTATACACAAGTTCCATGTCCAATAGGCCATTTTTGATTTTAGAGAAAAGTTTTTCAAATAAAACACGCTTATTTTAGTGTATTCTATACGGTAAAATCATAAAAAGTATATTTTATGATGATTCCCCATCGCTGGTTTTTTTTTCGAAGTCCAAATTATATACAAGTTCAGAGTCCATTATCTTGGCCATTTATGATTTAAGGAGAAAAGTTTCTCAAATAATACACGCTTATTTTAGCGTATTCTATACGGAAAAATCTTAAAAGTACACGTTATAATGATGCCCCGTCACCATTTTAATTTTTAAGTCCAAATTTTACTACATGTAGTCAATCTTCAAAGTCCGGTCACTTCGAAGTCTTTAATAAAACTTGCTTGTTTTAACACACTCTACACAGTAAAACAAAAAAAGTATGTGTCATAATGACACCATTCAACCAAAATAGTCCAAATTGTACTCAACCTTCAGAGCCCCATAACTTCGAAACCATTGAGTTAAAAAAAATATGTGTTAAAGAAAAGTTGCTTATTTTTATGTGTCCTATACGATAAGGTAATAAAAACATAGCCTTATTATGACATCACACTGATGAAAATTTTATTAAGTCCAGCCCCGGCCCTTTGCTAGTCCAACCGAGAGGCAGATAAAGAAATTTCGATTTTCGCGTTTCACGATAGGCACTCTGTAAACAAACCACCTTGGTGCATAAATTACATATTTATTAGTTACAAATTGTCACATGACAATTTGTCAAAATACTGTTTATATGGTAAACTAGTTTTACCGTGGCACACAGATCTGCCGTTGCAAACATTGTTTCGATACGCTTTAATAAAAATATTGACGCAAACTTTAATATTTTACTTAAAGAACATTATCTGTCTCTCCCATGATCGGTATAGATAACCTGCAACTCCATTAACCGTTTTAACAACCTGTGGCATGTAGTGTGTGTGATCCTAGTTTATATTTTCTTATTTTATTATATTTATTAAATATATATATATGTATGTATGTATGAGCTATGTAAGTTTATTATTTTTTTATTTATATATTTTTCTTTCTTTTATATGTGTAAGTTTGGTTTATTTTCTTTGCAACACCTACTTTTCTGTTAATTTACAAAGGTTTCCGCTTCCCAAAGGTTGTCTGGAAGAGATCGCTCTTTAGCGATAAGACCGCCAATTGTTTTGCCTCTGCTTTTTTGTTTGTGTCTTGTGTATACTTTGTGTCTATTATTTGAGGTGTGCAATAAAGAGTATTTTTGTTATGTTATGTTATTTTATTGTACTGTTAACAGGGTCATACAAGAAAAAAAATTAAAGAAATAAATATCATTGATTAATATGGTACACATTTATTCAAATAATAGATACCGATATTTTAAAAAGCACAGTCCTAATCGATCAACTCTAATTTTATATAGGCTTATAAAAGTCCACATATATATGCTGATTGAACGTCAGTATTCCCGTTGACGATAGTGACACAAAACGCGTGCGTGCGTCTGTAACAACTTTGCTGTTACAGTGAAAAAACAATTTTGATCTCTTATTTTCTACTTACCGAATAATGTTTAAAAAAAGGAATGTCTAAGTTTCTACCTAAGCAACAACCTAGGATGACACAAATTATTATTAGTAGTAGTAGTAAAACACTTTATTGCACAAAACAAATACATGACCAACAAAAATATAGTGAGTGTGTACAAAGGCGAAGTTATGCCTTTAAGGGATCTCTTCCAGCTAACCTTTATTAGCTAAGTTGGATGGCCTGAACTCTGTATGTGAATAATAAGCATCTTTAATATTATCGAAACTTCATAACTTATCGGTACGGGTCTAATTTATCGTTTTTGTATGCACTCTAGCATACTAAAGGCCCTTTTCTACTAAAATTTGAAGCCACCTTTCACTAAAAATACTTAACGTATGCGAGTGAAACTAAGCTAGATATACATTTGTATCCCTATATTCTACTATTACGAAAAGAAGAAAAAAATGATGATGTTAAGTATTTCAGGAAATCTTTCATATTTCCGTAACTAGAAATTAGCATAACGGCCCTTCTCTAATGGAAAGCCACATATAATTTTAAGTTGATGAAAATTTAACTGGCGTAAATTCGTTGAAAAGCAGCAAATGGGTCAGTGTTTCTTAGTTAACTGGCACTTGTTTCTAAATCATTCCTAAATAGGAAAGACGTTTTGCAGTTTAATACGTAGAAAAAACGTATCGAGCCAGAAACGTCTTTTCTTCGGAGTTACAAGTGTTTTTTGGTATTTTTTATACTAAGAAGAAACATAAAATTTAATTTATCATTAAATATAACATAAATAAATAAAAAATTCGCATCTTCAGCTCTATAGTTCATACGTTAGTGTTAATACACATTTTTGTATTGAAAAAAAAAATAACATTTCCATAACCATTTCTCGCGGGGAATTTTTTAATTTCAATAACAAAACATTTATTTTCTCCATTTTTATGTTCATGTAGAACTGCCTTTTTCCGTATGGCGGCAGTACGGCTTAAATATGTGCATTTCCGCCATGTTGGATTTTAACACCGACTTGAACAAATTCTTGACCGCTCCGCCTTTTCAAGTTTTATTAAACTTAATTTATACATATAATTGGGGCCGTATTCTAACTTTAAAACACGCTTAGACACGATCCAACGTCAATACAACTCCAATGTATTAACTACACAATACAGCTAGCGCCTAAATGTCTGAATGAAAAATATCAGAATTTGCTTGAAAATTATTCCAATGCAACTAACTCTAATACAACTTCAAATTGATAGATTATTTGTTGTGTGTTGGAGTGAAAAATACTCACCGTCGTAGAAGCGTATGCTGAACTCTTTTTTTGGTAGGTACTTATACCTACTACAACGTAGCGCGCGCGGGCAGGGAACCGCCAAACGCGTTGAGTGCTGCGATAATAGTCCATATGCAGTTGACGTAAAAGCTAAAACAACTTGCTCGTATTTAATCAGCGCTTGAAGCGATAACCCTTGCCTGGGTTTTTGATATAGGGTTAGTTTGTTCACCAGTAACCCAAAAGCTTACAGAAATGAAGCTGTTTTTGAAACCCACGTTAAAAAAACGCAGGTTTTAAATGGGTTAGAGTAAGCGGGTCCGGCCGGTCCCTGCATAAATACCTACACAAAAATACAATGGTCTTGGAGCGACCATGGACGTGTAAAACCTCTTCGCACGCACATATACCTACTCACTTCTCGGATATTTTATGAAAGTATTAAATTAATTTTGTTATCAAATACCTACTTACTTCAAATGGAAGAGCTTTCTCGATGCAGTGCAATACAAAAAGTACTTTGCAACCAATATAAAAGCAATCAAATCAACTCAACCAACCTCCACGCTATTCACGTCTAAGTTCGAACTAATGAACATCGCTGCCGAGTAAAAACGAAAATAGGTACTTAACACACTACACGAAGGCATACACTGAAATAACTAATGCTCATTGGTTGGCGATGACGACTAATTTCATATCCGTTGAATTCAAAAGAAGCGGTTAATATTGTTCCTCGGGAGCGATACTATCGCGAACGCTATCGAAAGAACGATACGAGCTTGCAAACGTTCGTTCCCAAAACCATTGTAAATACCGGTAACCAGAACAAAGAACGCTATCGAAAGAACGTTTTATATCGTTCTTTTGGGAACTGTTCGTTCGGGAAATGTTCGTTCCTAAAACTATTGTTCTAACCGGTAACCGAGAACGAGAACGCTTCAGAGAACGGTCTAGGTTATTGACCCGAGAACGTTCTGAAAAAAGAACCGGTTTCCGATCCCTGGTCCAGAGGTCCAACGTTTCGTATTTTGTTCATTTCGTATACTTCAATCTTTATGAGGTGTGATGCATATGCCCCATCGTCCTGACCGGAAGTGAGATATGAAACACCGTCTTCTTCTTTTTTGGAGACCGTTGAAGATTTCTTGTACACTTTTGTCTTCTTCTTAGGCCTTTCAAAAAAGCCATCAATATTATTTGATTGACGCTTCTTCGCAATAGCTTGCTTCACTTTGAAAGCCAGCGTTCCCTCTTCATCACTTGCTTCGTCTTCATTTTCATCAACGTAAAAGTTTTTGAAAGTGTTGTCGGAAAACTGAAACAAAATTCATAATTAATATTACAGACTTAAAACATACATACAACAGATAATTTTTTTAATGCAATAATTATAGAGTAATACTATTTAAATACTTACATCCATTATGAATAGTCTTCGTTAAAACTACAAAGCGTAGAAACTGAGAGCTCTTAACTGAACTGGAGATCCGAAGGTACTATATAAAGTTACCCACAGCCTCAGCCTTTTTATATGAATTTTTGTTGAAAAAAAGGTCACGGCTGGTGGGGACAGAGGACCACCTAGGTAGGTAGCGACGAGTTTAAACAGGATTTCGGGGACAGGTAAATTTTTGTTTGCAGCGGAATGTTTTCTAACAAAAGATTAAATTATCAAAAGAATTCTAAAGAATTTAAACGACAGATCTTTTGTGCATTTACTTTCTATTAAAATCGCGTGTGACTTCAAACCCGATGATTGATTTATATATTTCTCAGAAACGAATAAAAAGTAAATTATTACCTTCTTCAGAGGACATCTAGTAAAACAGGTAAAGTTCTCAAGCCGACAGCATAAAGAAAAAACTAATAATAGAAATTGCGACTTTAAATTATAGCACCAAAGGAGTCTTTAAACATCGCACCGCCCCACCTAACTGGTATAAACAGGAATGCAATAAATCACACACCGAATCCTACATTAACAAAAGATCTATATATTATAATAAAAACTTTTTACAAAAAAAAGATAAACCGACTTCAAAAAGTATAAAATAAATTATTTTATTATTTATATGCGTTACAAACTGATATGTTTGAAGTCGGTGCCAAGCCAAAAAGTTACAATACCGGTCAAATCAGCTTCAAGTCTGAAAATCACAAAACAGTTAATATGAACGAGGCGTATTTGGTCAGTGAATTGTTCTTCATACTATAGAACTATTCTAATACGGTATTGAATGCACGTAGGTTCTCATTCAAGTACGGAAAGAAAGTATAATCATGCGTCTTATGATGTTTCTTAATAAACTTTTTTACTAGTTTTCGGACTAACCATATCTCCAACGGATCCCGTGCTTCGGTTTGAATTATTTATCCTACTTCATTTAAGGTGTAATATCGAAGTGTAAAGGAATTCAATGGCTAGATTGATCTTTCTATACTCAGACACACCGAGTGTGTGGGACCCACCTTTTCAGTACAAAAAGGCGCGATATTTCAAATTTTGGATGGAAGGTCAACCATACATAATTTTTATTTAATTTGCCGTCTTTTTCTGACTATTGACAAAGTAGACGTGTATCAGAGTATATAGACATGGGTACCACATTTCATCAAAATTGGATTAGTGGTTTAGACGTGAAAATGTAACAGATAGATTCTCATTCACCTTTGCAATGTAAGTAGGTATCGATATGTTTTGTGATTTTCAGACTTGAAGCTGATTTGACCGGTATTGTAACTTTTTGGCTTGGCACTGACTTCAAACATATCAGTTTGTAACGCATATAAATAATAAAATAATTTATTTTATACTTTTTGAAGTCGGTTTATCTTTTTTTTGTAAAAAGTTTTTATTTTTCCATTTTTAGTGGTTATATAATTATCATAATCGGACAACGGATCTCGCAATAATCGGTTAAGATATATAAGAAAAAGTTCATAATACCTACTCAATGTAAGGAAAGTTCCACATATCATATGTGGTCTTCATCATAAGGTCCACTCCATCAAATTAGTGATTTTCGAGAGGAAATGCTTGAGTTGCTTAAAAAAACAACCAAATCACCATACATGTGCCTTTAAAAATTGAAGAGATCCCTCAATTCCTCATGGATCCCATCATCAGAACAGCACCAGATTAATGTGGAACTATCTTAGAGGTAGTTCCTTTCAAACAAAAAAGAATTCCTCAAATCGAACCACGGGTGTCGGAGTAATGTCGCTGAACATCCTACATAAAAAAAATCATCATTATTATCATCAAAACAACCATCATCATGAGGTCCACATCATCAAATTGGTGGTTGCTTAAGAAAACACCCAAATCACCATACATATGCCGTTATAAATTGAGGAGTTCCCTCAATTCCTCATAGATCCCATCATCATAACAGCACCAGATTAATAATGGGACCACCTTGGAAGTAGACCCTTTCAAACAAAAAAGAATTATTAAAATCGGACTACGCGTCTCGGAGTAATCGGTGAATGTACATAAAAAAAAGCCCAAACCGAATACAGACCTCCTCCTTCTATGAAATTGAAGTCGGTTAATAATGTACAGTCAAATACAAAGAGATGTATCCACTTTTTCACCTTATCGCGTTGTAATATTGTCCAAAAGTGGATACATCTCTTTGTAGAGATTTCTCGGGATCTCAATCAGCTCTTTCGACATAAACTAAATTTGCTTCCTTCTTTCATACAATGTTTACCCAATTCAAATAGCTATTTATGGAAGGGACTCCACATGTCATCTGCGGTTTTCACTATCGCGTCCTCTCCATCTAATTGGTAGTTCTCGAGAGGAAACACTCGAGTTGCTTAAAAATACACTCAAATCACCATACATGAGCCTTTTAAAATTGAAGAGTTCCCTCAATCCCTCATGGATTCCCATCATCAGGTCCAACCAAATTAGTCTGCTACTTTCGAGGTAACTCTTTATAAACAATAAAAATATTACTCAAATCGGACAACGGGTCTCGGAATAATCGGTATAGACGTATAAGAAAAAGTTCATAATACACCCGCTTAAACTAAGGAAAGTTCCACATGTCATATGTGGTCTTTATCATTAGGTCCGTTCCATCAAATTGGTGGTTTTCGAGAGGAAATGCTTGAGTTGCTTAAGAAAACACTCAAATCGCCATAAATGTGCCTTTAAAGATTGAGGAGTTCCCTCAATTCCTCGTAGATTCCATCATCAGAACAGCACCAGATTAATTTGGGACCACCTTGAAAGTACATCCTTTCAAACATAAAAATAATTATTCAAATCGGACCACGGGTCTCGGAGTAATCGCTGAACATCCTACATTAAAAAAATCATCATCATTATCATCAAAACAATCATCATTATCAGGTCCACTCCATCAAATTGATGGTTTTCGAGAGAAAACTCTCGAGTTGCTTAAGAAAACACCCAAATCACCATACATGTGCCTTTAAAAATTGAGGAGTTCCCTCAATTCCTCATAGATCCCATCATCAGAACAGCACCAGATTAATATGGGACCACCTTGGAAGTATAGTTTAAATAATTCTTTTTTTGGTTGAAAAACCAAAAAAAGAATTATTTAAATCGGACCACGCGTCTCGGAGTAATCGGTGAACATACATAAAAAAAAAAAGCCCAAACCGAATACAGAACCTCCTCCTTCTATGAAATTGAAGTCGGTTAAAAAATAATGGGAACTTCGTTTACGGAAACGTACAGCATACTTACAGGTTTAAACTTGTTCAAAATACAGTCATGTTTATTGTCCACCAATAAATAGCAGTCGGTTGTCACATATACCAAAGTTATTTACGAGTTAAAAAAAAATAAGACAACACAAATATCTAGACTAGAAATAATCTAAAATCAATAAAATAATATTTCAAAAATTGGATTTGCATAAAATAATTTACCCAAAAAAAATTAAGACAACACAAATATCTAGACTAGAATTAATCTAAAATCAATAAAATAATATTTCAAAAATTGGATTTCCTAAAATAATTTTCCCAAAAAAAAAAATTAAGGCAACACAAATATCTAGACTAGAAATAATTTAAAATCAATAAAATTATTTTTCAAAAATTGGATTTGCATAAAATAATTTACCCAAAAAAATTAAGACAACACAAATATCTAGACTGGAAATAATCTAGAATCAATAAAATAATATTTCAAAAATTGGATTTGCATAAAATAATGAATTTTAGGCAAAAACTGAAAACGAATAGATACTAAATAACTAAAATTGATGGGGTTGAAACATATACCAGAAGTTTCATATTGTGTTGTAACGAGGGCGGAGTACCGGTGGCAAATATCACACAAAAGGTATGGAGTCGTTTTTATAATTATTATTTTAGGCTTGAATAATAAAATTATTCATTTACCTAATGTACTTAGTATGGTACCTACTCGTAAATTGGAAGTAAGTACTTAACATTTATTTTCATAAATCGATTTCAGGAACTCCTAAATGTTATGTCGTAAATGTTTTGGGTTATTTTTCAATTTCTTTTAACAAAGTCACCATTCATCGATATAATATTTTTTACCATATGCAACCTTTCTTTTCAAAAAGTTACTAATTTACAAATATATGAGACATTTAGAAACTAATTATTTGACATTGTCAATTTAGACAGCTGCTTTACATCTATATTATCTGAATTATTATTGCGTCGGCTAAATATTTAAAACCGAAAAATATCAAGATGAATAAGCCATGTGAAGCAACAATTCTGCGGATGATAGAACCGTACCAAAATCTTATATATAATGAAGAAGAATGTAGCATTCACTGTATGTCTTGCTCAGTGGATTTAAAGCAGTTGAAAAAATATAATGTCGAAAAACACGTTAACAGTAAACAACACCAAATTAACTGTGGAAACCAAAATGGCACCTTTGCCTATGATTTATGCGTTTTCCTTATAGCGTGTAACATCCCATGGAAAAGAGTTAACCATCCAGAATTTAAAAAGTTCTTTGGAAAATACTTAGATAAAGGCGTAAAACTTCCCGAAGAAAGTGTTTTGAGAAAATACTATCTTACCAGAAGATACAATGCGACCATCAAGCAAATACGAAATACATTTTTCGATTCCAATTTATGGCTTGCAGTGGATGATACTCTTGATAATTTCTGTAATTGCGTAGTAAATGTAATTATAAAATCACTTGATGATGCTTTACAAAGGCCATATTTGTTAGCGTGTAAAGTCGTTAGTACTGTAAACGCGAACTCAATTGCAGCGGTGGTTGACGAAAGCTTGAATTTTTTGTGGGAGGATAATTTTACAGATAATATGAACAAATTTTTAATATTCTGTTCGGATAGCGCAGCGGACATGCTTGCTGCCGGCAAGATTTTGAAGAAAAAGTACACTAAAGTACGACACGTAACTTGTTTCGCTCATGGACTACACAGAGTCGCGGAGCAGATAAGATCTGAACATAAATTGGTCAATTCTTTAATATCTAATGTCAAGAAGATTTTGTGCGCAGAATGTGCCTTTACCGCCGGAACCCATTATCACTCGTTGGGGCACCTGGTTAAATGCAAGTTTTTACTACGATAGACATTTTGACGTGATTAAAAATGTTGTGATGCAATTGAACAGTAAAGAAGCTATTGCCATTAGAAAAGCCCAGAAGTTGTTTGAAAATGAAAATTTAAAAAACGAGTTAAGCTTTATAAAAAATTGTTACGAAATTATACCTGAATCGATAGAAAAATTAGAATGCACTAAAATTCCGATAGAAGAAAGTTTTCTGGTAATAGATATAGTTAGGAGTATTTTAAGCCTCCAAGGAAGTGAAACCGTGCAAAATAAACCGTGCGAAAAAAATCGAATTGGTTCTAGATAGAAACCCAGATGCTGACGAATTAAGGAATATGATAACAATGGAAAATTATAAACAAGTCCTTGAACATGCAACCATGACATCGGTAGATGTAGAGCGATCGTTTTCAACTCATAAATGGATCTTCAATAAATTAAGAAACCGATTCACTCCGAAAAACCAGGAACATGTGGCCATAGTCCATTCATTTTATAACATGGATACGCACTTAAGTGTAGATTGTGAGGAGGACCTCGAACACATCATTCCAGTCCTCAATTGTAATTGAATGGTCTTGAAAATAATATATCGTTTGGAAGGTATAACTTCTTAGTCTAGTATTTAGTACCTAATGATAATGTTTTGATAAGAAAACATATTATTATGTATTATAGATATTAACAACATATTACATTATATTTGTATGCTCGTAAGATAGTTTCTACAAGTTCCTAAAAATAATTATGCAAAATTAATCATTTATTCGTTATTTATTTAATCATAAGAATACTTAGGCGACTCCATACATTTAGTGTGAAATTTGCCACCGGTACTCCGCCCTCTTGTAACACATATAGATACGTTCAAAATTTGCATTTATATTCGCAAAATGTGAATTAATTACTTTAGGTATAAATTTGATACCTACTCCAGTCCAGACTAATAAAGGGTAATGTAATTGTGTCAGTTCGCGGGGCTTGTTAGATCATTAAAAATCTCGTTAAGTTATATGACCGTTTCTACCCCATTGATTTCCCACCACCAAAACAATACCTAAACTATGGAAACTTTAGGTAGTATACCTAGTCTTTCATAAGGAGTAACCAATTAAGCAATTATAAAACCTATTGCAAATACGTAAAGAACAAACTACAACGTAGGAGTATGCCTCTACCGAACTCGGTAACAATGCGATATCGCCGAGTCGAGCTAACAATAGAGACAATAGAAAAAGGTGAGCAAGGGTTCTATTGTGGTGTTGAAGAGCGTGTATTGTTTAATTAGCGGAGTGCCTAAGTGCTGAAAGAGGCTCCGGGCACTGTTGAGACCTAGTGCAATCGATCTAAATGGGGGGCTAAACGTACTAAAACATACCAATTTTTTTTTTTTTTTTGTAGGTTACATAGCCCCGAAAAACCACCATAATCCCGAAAAACCATTGTTTTGGTGGTGGGAAAATGGTGGGGTAGAAACGGTGAATCTATACTACTCTTGTTATTTCAAAAAAGTTTTTATTATTCGCGACAAAAAGTATAGTTTTTCGCTATCGGTGATGAAATACGATTTTTTACACTTTACGACTTTTATTTATTTAAACTTTATTGCACACAACAGAAAAATGTACAAATGGCGGACTTAATGCCCAAAGGCAGGCTCTACCAGTCAACCATTGGGTTAGTCAAAGACATGACAAAAAGGTGCAGAGAAAAGTAAGAGAATAGTTAATTGAACTCAATGAAAGCTTAGCTAAAAGAAGAAGTTAATAATCTACATAAAAATACAAAAATAAAATACCAGGAATATAAATAGATAAATATACGAGTACTACTATATATTTATAAATACTATATTGATGGATACTATTCGAATTGCTTTAGCAGGTGCTTATGTAGCATCCGCTTAAAAACAAATTTGCTTGAGGCTTGCCTTATATTGAGGGGAAGCGAATTCCAGAGACGGCTTGCCTGGACGACGAAAGAGTTACTCATGAAACCCGAGTGGTGAGATGGAATGGACAGTTTAAGAATTCTGGCAGTACGCAGCTCACAGCCAGGACGAGGGGCGTCAAACAAGAACTTACTTTTTAGATATTTGGGAGCAGAAGGCTCAAACAAAATTGTATAGAGGGTACAGAGGATCCTGAGGATAAAGCGTTTGCCATTGCTGAGGAGGCGTTCAAGTCTATTGAGGCGTTCTTGAGTGATATTCGTAGTGCACACATCACCATAATCAGTAATTGGCATAAGCAATGCCTGCACTAACATATTTTTTGGTACTTACTTACTGGAAGAACATTTTTAAATTTATAGAGAGTTCTTAGTGTTTCCGTGACCTTCCGACTTATATCTGCCATTTGTAAGAAACAAAAACTAACCCGAGATTCTTAACTTTATCGGACACAGGAATGACATTATCTTCAAACAGAATCGGTGCGACGGATACTTTACTTTTGTAACAAAACCAAATAAATGACTTAGAAACCGTGATTTTGACACAATATCTATAAAATTTTGTCATAAGTATGAATGAATTTGGAAACTAGAACAATAAGATACCTACAAGTAAATATTACTAAGTTTGTGAGAGTATATATTATATGACCACAAAAAGATATGACACAAATATGATTATCTACGTAACTTATGTATGACACTAGAATTCACTACTGATATGATGTACTGTTTTTAGAGGCAGTTGTAGGTTCTAATTCTCTAATAATCAGAGAAAACAGTGTTAACCAAGGATTTAATAAAAATTCGATTAAATTATTGACAAAATATTTTTAGAGAAAGAAAAACGTATAGATATCGAACTCGAAGATCAAATACAGAGGTGTAAATCAAAGTAAACTGAATAGCTTTATGACAAAAACCAACCAAAAGTTTGCTTCGAAAACTAGTCTAGCTTACATAGTCTAGGTTCCTTAAGAGGTATCGTATACTAGTCTAAAGTATTAGACAGGCGAAATATTCTACTATACTTGTAAATGATTACTACAACGATATTTATGGATTTATTTAGGAAAGATTTATTGCATAGCTTCAAACGAATCTTGTGTTGTGACTTTAATAGATGAAGTTGTGATTATTTTTCATTAAGTAATATAATAAGGATACCACTCTTGATGGATAGAATGTTATGAACTGCAGTAAAACACTTCTATAATTGCATTAACACGGTTAATTTTTAAGATAAAGTAAATTATTCATAATTAGCAACAATAATCAGAATATTTAAAATTAGCACTTCACATAAAAATGACGATAACGGTATCTATATAAAGATATTTCGCATTCAATAACTTCCTTAGTGGTTAGAATGTAATTAAATTACAATAATCAGAATATTTAAAATTAGCACTTCACATAAAAATGACGATAACGGTATCTATATAAAGATATTTCACATTCAATAACTTCCTTAGTGGTTAGAATGTAATTAAATTACAATAATCAGAATATTTAATATTAGCACTTCACATAAAAATGACGATAACTGTATCTATATAAGGATATTTCACATTCAATAGTTACCTTAGTATCGTAAACGTCTACTTTCCGCACTAAAGGAAAATAAAAAGGATGGAGTACTAGCAAAACTGGTAAGTACAAATAAAGACTCGGCTGGTAATTTGGCTGCAGGAAAATAATGGATTAATGAGGCGGGTGATATGGATGGTGACAGATGATTCGCTGGCTGAACGTAGCCTAAATTAAAGAGCCAGGTCTCTATACGCCCGTCAAACGAGGCAATTAGAATTTTGGGAATATTTTAGCAAAACAACAAAAAAAAGCTATTATGGCACAAAAACACTGGATACAAAAAAAAGGAATCGGATTTATAACCTTTTTAAAAAAATGTAAATAATATGATATTCTCGAAAGACAGGATGGCTAAATCTGTAGTTGAATTTGAATAGAGTTCGTGGGCAAGTGTCCGCTTTGGTTTAGGCGGACCCAACAGCTCGCTGAACTCTCTTTCTCACTTGGAGAGCCCGCTGGATGCGGGCTCTAATTCTCCGACGACGGTGAAGAATCACGCGGAAAACGCGGCGGTTGCAGACCGTCTCGCCGGTCCGGCACCCACAAGCGCCTTCCGGAGTCCTTCCGGCTCAGGCGGTCCCACTGGTGGCCTTTTTGTCCGGCAACGTATTTGGTTTAAAAAGAATTTATATTTAATTCTATAATGTATTAGCACTTGCTATATAATGTTTGAACGTAAAGATTTAGAGAAATAGATCGCACTTCAACACGATGCAACTAAGCAAATTATAGCAAAACCCTCAGACTAAACCAGAATATGTTTTTTTCTTTAAAAATCTCCCCGTCGATCTGACACATTCAATCAAAATCAACTTTTTTCTTTTTTGACAATCTGGAATACCTCAAAAATTCATATTCAAAATTAGCGCGAATATTATCTCAATTTATAACTGCCAGTCGTGTATCTCAAAATGCGGATTGATATAAGCGCCATCTACCTGCAATGCCGTGAATCACAATGTACGCTTTTTTATATATCAACAGCAACATAGCCTTAGACCTTCCTTAGACAAGGAAGTTCTGAAGAAAGTCGACAGATGTCGTACGATAAACGTAGCGTCTTGCTACAGCATCTCCCTACCAAACAAAGAAACAGACAAACAACAACACAAGAAAAACACAAGAAAACTAACCCCAAGCAACAAAAAAACACAACTTAATGCTAAGGCCAAAAAAACCGGCCAAGAGCGTGTCGGGCCACGCTCACTGTAGGGTTCCGTAGTTTTCCGTCCGTCACAGTAAGTGTCCCCACTTAAGAGTTAATAACACCGCCATGTAGGATATGATATGAGAGTTCCATGTACAGCGACATCTATCGGCAAATTGAGTAAACTATTGCGCGCGAGCATAAAGTATGGAAGATGATTTTTATGGGATAATTCTTTATTGCGTGAACCGATTTTCACCGTTTTTACTTTATTTGAAAGCACGTCATTTCATTGTAATTTTGTAGAAATTACAGGTACAATAAACACCTGCTTATACGGTTAAATTACAAACTTAGTTCAGAAATTATTTTGTATTTTTTTTCAAAAACTATTCATCCTATCAAGTTCAAAATAATTTTCCAAGAAACTTTATAAAAACTAAAGTTCTACTTTTGAGATTTTTTTCATATTTTTAAAACTTATGGTTCAAAAGTTAGAGGGGGGGGACGCATATTTTTTTACTTCTGGAGCGATTATTTCCGAAAATATTTACATTATCGAAAAATGATTTTAGAAAACCCGAATTCATTTTTAAATACCTATCCAATAATATATCACACGTTAGGGTTGAAATGAAAAAAAAAAATCACTCCCCACTTTACGTATAGGGGAGGTACCCTAATAAAAAAAAAAATTTCACTTTTTATTTTACCACTTTGTCGGCGTGATTGATATACATATTAGTACCAAATTTCAGCTTTCTAGTGCTAACGGTCACTGAGATTATCCGCGGACGGACGGACGGACGGACGGGCAGACATGGCGAAACTATAAGGGTTCCTAGTTGACTACGGAACCCTAAAAAGGTACAACAAGAGAACCCTAAACGAATTCCAAGAAAACAAAACCAACCAGTTACTAACATTACCCCTCAAGACTAATCTAATAGATTAAGAAGATGACTAAACGCCAACCAACGCGTCACGCGGTCCAAGACGTGACGGCCGGGATAGGACAGAAACTGCACCTGGCCACAGATCTTAATCCCTCACATCGAGTAATCAAATAATACAACCAGGCTATCATAGACCTGGAAAGATAAACGAAGCCTTAAGCACCAACGGTATAAAAAGTCAAATCTGGAAAAAGGAGCAAGGAAACGCTCAAACGAAAACAAAAAAACGATAACAAACGAATCAAGCAAGGATTACCGATAAGGGAATGGCGGACTAAAGCGCATTTTAGAATTTTGAGGAAACTGAACGGGCCGAAAGAATAAACTATTTCAAGATATCTTTAATATGATAGGTACCAACGTGCTCGGAATCGGTATCAGCCAGTACATATACCTGTGGAGACACCCGTCTAACCACACGGCACCGAACGAAACGTGGAGCGAATTTACCGCCTCGAAAAGGATCAGCGGAGCCACGCTGGAAATTCCGGCGCCAAACGATTTGGTCACCAACGATTCTTGGCGAAGAACGGTTCGTGTTGAACTTGGCGGCGTTACGATGAAAGGCCAAAGCCATCGAATCAGAAACTATCGTACACCTCACGAAGCGTCTGAAGATTCGAAGCGCGTTCCATCCGGCTGAGTCCCACATCTTGGTCCACAACCTGATTCTCAACACGTTCACGAATCATTGACAACTCGCGGCCGTACATCAAAAAATTCGGTGTATAAGCAGTAGCCAAATTTATACAAGAGTTTAAATAAAGAGCGACCCGATGTAAATGACCCGACCAACTGCGTTTGTAATTTTCAACTAAAATGCTCAAAGTAGTAATCACGACCTGGTTATATCTATCCACAACATTCGCTTGTGGCGAATAATATGGGGTATAACACGGACCTGGAATATTATAGCTAGCCAGGAAATCCAGAAATTGATGACTATGAAAAACTGTAGCGTTGTCACAGAGAATGTTAGTAGGAACACCGTACTGCAAAATAACCTCCGACTCTTATGCCATCGATATTGACCTCGCATTCACCAACTTCAAAGGGAGCAACCAAACAAATTTGGTAAAAACGTCAACCAAAGTCAAAATATAACGACAACCATTACGGCTAACCGGTAAAGGACCAATTAAGTCAATGGAAAGAAGATCCATTGGAGCTGCAACACGACGAGGAAATAAGCGAAGTCCACGAGGTTGTGAATTTGAAATTTTATAAGACTTGCAAATCTGACATTCGGAAAGGAACCTTGTAACATCACGGTACATATTCGGCCAGTAGTATAAGTCACGAGCTTTTAAATACGTTTTCATAACACCAGGATGAACGTTGGGAAATCCATTATGAATTTCAGCAACCGCCTCTCTATCATCGGCGATCTCAATCGCCGCCGTCCTTGAAGCAGGAAGAACTATACGCCACGGATTAGGTGCTAAAGGGTTTTCGATAGATACCCTGCGCATTCAGACACCATACCGAAGAGCAAATGCAGTAAAAATTTGAGGATTGTCCAAAACCCCCTGGTAAATTCGTTCATACCAAGGATCTCCAGAAGTATCCATGCCACGCGCGAATGAGATAAGCCCAACTTGAGCGCGAGACAAGGCGTCAGGAGCAACATTAAGGACACCTTTTTTATGTTCAATTTCAAAGTTATATTGGGAAATCAAAGTTGCCCAACGAGCCAAGCGCCCGGTAGGATTATCAAGGGTGATCAACCATTTAAGAGCAATGTGATCAGTATTGATCTTAAACCTCATTCCATCGAGATACCCGCGGAAATGCTTTATGGAATCAACAACAGCGAGAAGCTCATGTTCGGTTGTCCCGTATCCACGTTCAGATTTAGTGAATAAACGAGAATAATAAGCAATTGGATGTTCAACGCCGTCCAACTCTTGAGCCAGGACCGAGCCTAAGCCAACCTGGCTAGCGTCACATTGAAGGATAAAAGGTTTCGAAAAATCCGGGCAAGCCATTAATGGAGCGCTCATCAAGGCATCCTTCAATTTAGAAAAAGCTTCACTAGCACTATCGTTCCAATCGATGGGATCACGTCCCTTTCTCTTACCGATGAGTGCCGTTAGAGGAGCAATAATCGAAGAAAAACCATCCACGAAACGGCGATAATACGAACACATACCAATGAAAGCACGTAGAGACTTGGCAGAAGAAGTGGTAGGGTAATCCCTAATAGCTTCTAATTCTGTCGGATCAGTTTGAAGATCACGCTCATTGACGATGTTGTTTTTTTTTATTATTGTTTATTGTTTATTGATTGTTAACACAGCATTACAGTCTTAAACTAATACACTGTGAAACTTAACACTATATAATATTAATATTATATTAAATTAAACTAGCGGCACACTTGACGGCCTATCAGCCCTCAACTCTCAGAATCTTAAACACTCATTATACACATCCATCCATCGCCACGCGAACAGGTCACACTCCGGTGCTGATACTAGGAGCGCATTCAGCAGGGACAGGGCACGGACCACCGGCGAGTTCGCATAGGCGACAGTACGCGCCGACGGCACGGCCAATAGAACACATGTCCGCGGCCTAAGGGTTACATTTTTCAAATCCGGGACAAAGACTCTTACTAGCCGTTCCACCAGTTCAAGGCAGTTTATACCACGACGGTGGCAAACAAGCATACGGCCCGCCTGATGGTAAGCAGTTACCGTAGCCTATGGACGACTGCAACCCCAGAGGATTCGCATGCGCGTTGCCTACCCTTTAAGTAGTGCCTACCATGTAGCCGAGATACTTCAATTCAGACTTACAAAACTCGCACTTATCTAAATTAACCGTAAGACCAGCTTGTCTCCATTCACCAGTTTCTTTAGCATCGTCTGCCAACAAACCATTCTGTAGTTTGGCAGATGAACATTTTATTTGCAAATAGTGTAAGCGAAATGTGAATAAACGTTTTTTTTTTTTTTTTTTTTTTCAGCTTTTCACGAACCTTACGAATAAGCCGCATATGACTGTCAAAATCACGAGACACCAAAATCATTTGATTTTGGTGTCTCGTGATTTTGACAGTCTGAGGATCTGTCTGAGGATTTTATCTTCGGCTATGTTGATGATTTCATCAACATAGCCGAAGATAAAATCCTCAGACTCAGGGGTATATTCAAAATTGACAATCATGCCAGTAAGCCTCTGCATCTCGGACGCAGCGTTGGTTAAACCAAAAGGGAGACGAACGAACTCAAAGAGGCCCCTTTGGGGTACAATAAAGTCCTTTTTGTCACAACTGGCCTTATGAGCTAAGGGGATTTGCCAAAAGGCGCTCCTAAAATCCAACGAAGTTAGATATTTGGCACCTCGTAGGTTATCAAGGATGTCCTGGACGCGCGGGAGAGGGTTTGAATCCCTGATGGTAACGCTGTTCAACTTCCTACTGTCCACGCAAAACCTGACACTACCATCTTTCTTGGTAACCATCACCACTGGGGAAGTCCAGGGTGATCGTGAGGGACGAATGACGCCTGACTCTAACATCTTGTCGATCTCTTCGTTGAGAATCTTGATCTTGACTGGAGATAAGGGATAGTAACGTTGGCGGATGGGCGAACCAACAGTCTCAATCTTATGCGAAAGCCACGAAGTACAACCTTATCCAGCTCTATCAGAAGAAATCTCCTCGAACTCGTCAATAACAGATTGGAGTTTTGATTCCTGCAGTGGTGCAAGCACCGTACGAGGGTGGACATAGCGAACCTCACCTACCCGTGGGACTGCGACAGGAACATGATGTGAAGCGACGTAAAGCTTACCTGACAAACCATCACGGAATGCCTTCTTTAAAATGTCAATGAGACCAACAGCATTCCAAAACTCAATTCCTAAAATAAATGCAGTAGGAAGATTACTGCTCACTAGACAGGGGTGCAGAACGCGAATGCCACTAAAAATAATGGGGACGTCCAAACCGCCTAGAATTTCAATAGGAGAATTGTCGGCGGAGACAACATAAGGCCGGATATCCTCGTGATATGTTATACCGAGCTCCGATAAGAGGGATATATCAATTAGTGAAACCTGAGCACCAGAGTCCAAAAGAGCTCTTACCGAAGAGCCAGCAACTAAAACATTAATAAAAAGTCTATTATCCGGGGAATTATTAATATAAACGGGCGACACCGATGGACCTCTTAACTCTCAGTGCGCCACTTATTCGTTTTTGACGGACCAGAATTACAACCAGGACAATCGCGGGTGATTGCACCAACACGCTTACACTTGAAGCACACTGCCCCTGAAACGTAAGGACAATTACGATAGTTGTGACCAGTTGCATCACACTTCATACACACTATAGAACTGGGTTGACCTACAACTTGAGCACTAATCGGTGCAATATTTTTCGCGACTTCTAACAAACCATCAATATCCCTAACCACGTTAGTTGCAAGACAAGGATGATATCTAGGATTCATTCCATATTTAATAATGTTAAACAGGTTGTCTTCGGAAACCGGTGTACGAAGCTTTGCGTTTAGATCGCGCGCCTGAATAACAAAATCAACCACTGACTGGTTGTCCTTCTCTGATAAAGCGCGAAGTTGGCTCTCAAGCTTGAAATCGAAATCGGCTACGTGGAAGGTTTTAACGAATTCAGACTTTAATTCCACGTAAGTAAGACCCGGATATCTGATTGCCCTAAAATGTTTCAAGGCACTATCTGACAACAATTCATGGAAATGTCTGAGAACATATGAAGGATTGACGTTACGCGCCATACCTTCTTCTTCGATTCGAAAGAAAAATTCGCGCACACAAGTGTCCCCGGAAAAGTTCAAGTTCCATTTCGTAAGTGAATAATCTTTGAAAGGAAAAGGCGGGGGAAGTCCGGACATATGCATCACCTGGGGTCGTGGTTCATAATCAAAAAACTGTTCTTCATCGTTTGCCATTGGATCTAAAATCCTCGGATCGTGCGAGTTTAAAGATAAGTGCGCATGAGGCGTCTCAGCAATTGATCCTTCATTACTTAAGTGCGACATGGCGAAAAGTCGAATGTTGTCTTGCGTTGCGAGTTCAAACAAAAAATAAAGTTAATCGGCCTCAAAATTAAAATCCGAAGTTCGAGTATATCAGTGGTCTAAACCAAGCGCTTAAGTCAAAGAAAGAAAATAACACTCGAAGTCTAAATGCTAAGTTAGAGTTCGAATTAAAAAAAAAACAAGTTTAGTTTCTGAAAAAAAAAAAACAAAACGCAAATCATACATTCTATGTCTGGCTTACCTGTGAATTCCCTAACGTCTACGGGCTCTAACTACAGGACTCAAACTATGAAATAAGGTATTCGGGATATGTTACGGGTAATTGAGAAAAAGGCATAAGTAAAGGTCAACAGATTAATTAGTTTTTTTTAACATAAAGAAAAGCAATATTTCAATATGACGGAATTCGGGTTAATGATGGGACGTAAGGAGGCAGCAGGCTGAAACAAACCAAAATCAAGGTTAATAGAACCGCGACCGGTCTACGGTCACCGTCTCACAAAACCAAAAAAAATATTTAATTACAATTATTAAAAGTAAATCCAGAGTTCTTTACCTTATCGGGCGCCAATTTGCAGTAAAACACTTCTATAATTGCATTAACTCGTTTAATTTTGAAGATAAAGTAAATTATTTAAAATTAGCAACAATAATCAGAATATTTAAAATTAGCACTTCACATAAAAATGACGATAACGGTATCTATATAAAGATATTTCGCATTCAATAACTTCCTTAGTGGTTAGAATGTAATTAAATTACAATAATCAGAATATTTAAAATTAGGACTTCACATAAAAATGACGATAACGGTATCTATATAAAGATATTTCACATTCAATAACTTCCTTAGTGGTTAGAATGTAATTAAATTACAATAATCAGAATATTTAATATTAGCACTTCACATAAAAATGACGATAACTGTATCTATATAAGGATATTTCACATTTAATAGTTACTTTAGTATCGTAAACGTCTACTTTCCGCACTAAAGGAAAATAAAAAGGATGGAGTACTAGCAAAACTGGTAAGTACAAATAAAGACTCGGCTGGTAATTTGGCTGCAGGAAAATAATGGATTAATGAGGCGGGTGATATGGATGGTGACAGATGATTCGCTGGCTGAACGTAGCCTAAATTAAAGAGCCAGGTCTCTATACGCCCGTCAAACGAGGCAATTAGAATTTTGGGAATATTTTAGCAAAACAACAAAAAAAAGCTATTATGGCACAAAAACACTGGATACAAAAAAAAGGAATCGGATTTATAACCTTTTTAAAAAAATGTAAATAATATGATATTCTCGAAAGACAGGATGGCTAAATCTGTAGTTGAATTTGAATAGAGTTCGTGGGCAAGTGTCCGCTTTGGTTTAGGCGGACCCAACAGCTCGCTGAACTCTCTTTCTCACTTGGAGAGCCCGCTGGATGCGGGCTCTAATTCTCCGACGATGGTGAAGAATCACGCGGAACACGCGGCGGTTGCAGACCGTCTCGCCGGTCCGGCACCCACAAGCGCCTTCCGGAGTCCTTCCGGCTCAGGCAGTCCCACTGGTGGCCTTTTTGTCCGGCAACGTATTTGGTTTAAAAAGAATTTATATTTAATTCTATAATGTATTAGCACTTGCTATATAATGTTTGAACGTAAAGATTTAGAGAAATAGATCGCACTTCAACACGATGCAACTAAGCAAATTATAGCAAAACCCTCAGACTAAACCAGAATATGTTTTTTTCTTTAAAAATCTCCCCGTCGATCTGACACACTCAATCAAAATCAACTTTTTTCTTTTTTGACAATCTGGAATACCTCAAAAATTCATATTCAAAATTAGCGGGAATATTATCTCAATTTATAACTGCCAGTCGTGTATCTCAAAATGCGGACTGATATAAGCGCCATCTACCTGCAATGCCGTGAATCACAATGTACGCTTTTTTATATATCAACAGCAACCTAGCCTTAGACCTTCCTTAGACACGGAAGTTCTGAAGAAAGTCGACAGATGTCGTACGATAAACGTAGCGTCATGCTACAGAACTTAATAAGTAGGTATTAGGAGAGATCATAACAATCTATAGTAATGAATATAACTAACGCTTAAGCAGAAAAAAAATTAGCTCAAAAAGAATATAGCTACTAAGTTCTGAGAGCTTCTTTAGGATTTTAGTACAAATGATTTCCAAGTTTTGTACGACAAATAGCTGCCTTCCTAACGTCAAATTGAATCGATTTAAAAAAATCACCGCAGACCGAATGTTATGATATGGTTTTCAGGTTAAGATTAATTATCATTTTATTAGCTCTGCTCAAGTTTTGGATATCAAAATCAAAATTAGTTTCAGAATCACAATTCTATTTCATATATTTCTATTCTATTTTATCTTTTGATTTTGTGAAAACTGTTTTACATTAAAAAACATTATTTTAAGCTTTGATAGGTTTCGTGCGCCGGAGGATGCACGAAGTTGGATGGCCGAATGTTATGATTTATTAATATTAATATGTATACTACTTAGTACAACAGGCAAATAATAATTTTGATGTGGTAACTTTTTTATGATACCTAGTTAAATGCCGGGGTAGTTGGGAAATTAAAATTATACTCCTGTCAACACGGTAGTTATGGAATGTGGTAGGGGAAGAAAAAGTTAGACAAACGCATACACAGACTCGTTCACTTGGATTGAGGCAGCCGACGAGTAAGCATCATAAAGGAATTAACAGACCAGATTGGCTGTAAGTACTTGATAGGGTGATTCTAGTAATCAGAGTAACCATACGAGATAAATCTTGAAGCAAATCAAATTATTTTGTTCAATATATTTTTTGATTTTCAGTTCATACGAGATAAATTACAATAATTGTAAATCCAAGATGGCTGCCGCTACAGCATGCCGCGTATGACATATTTCCTAACAACGCCCTCAATCAAGTATAAAATGAAAGGGATTTACTAGTAGAATACAGTGCATTGCGGATCATAAAGTAAGCGGAGTTTAGACAGTTTTAGACTTAAAAAGAAAATAAGTATTGTTTAGGTAAATTCGAAAGCTTTTATTGAAAATAAACAATGCTATAGATAATGTACAAAAGGTTATAAAAATAATTCGGTAGGTTCTAGGTACCAGTCATCACACCACTCTTCTCATCAATGTAGCTAGAGCATTGAAAAGACAAAAAACTAAAATCGTGGGGCGCTTGAATCTTTTATCAACGGACAACGCCTAATATCATTATATTATATATGAACTTAGGTTAGGTACGCTACGCTAGTTGTGTGATGAATGGTACCTAGGACCTATCGATTATTTTAGCCTTGAGTACATTTCCTGCATCATTATTTTCAATTAAACCGTTTAATATACGTATAACATACTAATTTTCACACCACCTGCTCGACAATGCCAAATTATATATCATGCAAACCTCACCGAAAGCAAATCATTATAGCCCTTGGCTTTAGCCGGGTTATAATGTTGTACTAAATCTCATTATAACCCGCTGGTTAATAATGTGATTTCACTTCCCATAGTTCTTATTGTTATGTGCTTAAAGTCTAATTTGGTAAAGTCCGCACGGTGCATAGCCCCGCGACGCCAGCCGGGGCCCGCGCCGCCGCGTCGAACTGATTTGAAAATCGAATTTATTCGGAAAATCGTGTTGGCCACCTTTTTTAAATACCTAAAACAAATGCCGCGAGTGTCATAAGACGCTGCAGTATACGGAGTAAAACTGCAGGTTCTATAAAAATTGAAGATAAAATTTGAATAAAATGGACTAATGTATCAAGAATCAATTTTTAGGGTTCCGTAGCCAAATGGCAAAAAACGGAACCCTTATGGATTCGTCATGTCTGTCTGTATGTCTGTCCATCCGTATGTCACAGCCATTTTACTCGGAAACTATACGACGTATCTGAATAAAATTTACACATAAGGTGTATTTTGTATGCCGCTACTTAGTTATGTAGATTTGAAAAAGAAAAATTAGGGGGGGGGGGGCGCTCCATATTTGTAACTAATTTTTTTTGACTAAATATCAACATGTGACACATCAATGATAGGTCTTTAAAAATAACATTGAGGTTTCTTTGACCATTTTGTGATTAAGTGAATATTTTCTGAAATAATCGCTTCGAAAGTCAGAAAAATTGTGCCCCCCCCCTGTAACTTTTTAACCGTAAGTCCAAAAATATGAAAAAAATTGAGGAGATGCGTCTTACCATATACTTTCTACGCAAATTGTTTTGAACATTATCGGTTTAGCTATTTTTGAGTTATCTTTATCTCCAAAAAACCATAGGCACCAGATACGACCTTTTGGTATTAGTTTGGTTCCATTGAAGGTACGGAACCCTCCTATGTGTGGTCCGACACGCACCTGGCCGGTTTTTACTTTTGATTTACTTTAATAAAAATCCGTTTCTAGTAGCCTTAGCTATTTTATTGTCTCGCAAGAGGTGAGAAAAGTAGAGTATACTCCTCGGGGATAAAGCTGTTTTTGTCACGGGCGCGCTTGAACCCCTCACTGCACTCAGGACTCAGTCTTAATTCCCTCGCTTCGCTCGGGAATTAACTCATAAACCCCTCGCTGCGCTCGGGATTAAAATCTGGAGTCCTTCGTTACGTTCAGGATTCAATATTGCACCCGTGACATAAAACAGTGCTTTATCCCCTTGGTGTACAATCTACTATTAACTACTATTAGAATCGGGGTGTTTACCTAACTCAAATATACATGGTATACCATAAATACGAGTACCATGCCAATAATAATATTTTAATATTATCTAGTCAAACAGAAAATAATTATTTTACTTATTTTACTTATGGCCTGGATACGAGACTTTCAAGCCAAATCTAAACTCTGCACTATAATGTGTTACAAATATAACAATTATTTTCCCCACTTCCCACAAAAGTAGGAACATTCAAATTTTTTTCACAAAAACGGTTGAAGTTACCACAAAACTTTCAATGAAGGAAATATTCTTCATGAAATTCTCTACAATTCTTGCCTTTGAAGTATGTTGCTAAGACTTATAGTTTTCAATCTATGTGTCGCGAAAATCGTAACCCCCCCTTTTTACCCCCACCGCACCATAAATTTAGGTAGCTCTGCTTCCTAAAATGGCCTATGGGTCCTAAAGTCTCACTATGCAAAAGGAGATCTCATCATCACTAAAATCCGTATAATGCTCTGTTGTCGTGTGCACCACCGACTATTGCCATGTAAGGCTAATGTTAGTTATATTTTATTCAATTCCTACTGTTTATTGTTGCAGTATACATTTCCAAATTACAATAGATTCTGGGTACGGTATTGTGGCCCTGTGATTTGTATTAACCTTTTTAAATAGTAACTATTTTTTAAATATCAAATGTATCTATGGTTTGTTATTTCATGTGACATGTAGAAAAATATAAGTATTTCCGTTTCTATATAAAAAAATTAAAAAGCAGAGGACCAGAAAGTGATTTTGGGATAATATTAACAAACATAAGAAAGGCATCAGATATCGTAGACAAGTACGCTGTGATAATTCTGATATTTGATACGCAACATAAAGTGAAAATCCAGAATGTACTTTTTGGGCTTATCTAGACACGCGGCAGCGTGTCAAGCCAAGTTCAAGCAAAGGAACTGGCTAGCCAGCACCAAGTGTACACGAACCACTTGGCGCCACTTTTGACAGTTCTATAACTCGAAACCTCTTTAACGTAAACACTTAAAACTACGTGTGTTTAATTCTATCCATAAGGACATAGAAGCCCAAATTTCATGAAGCTAGCACAAACGGTTATAAAGATATGAAGGTCAAAAAGTCGTAAATTTTAGCACTGACTGACTGACTGACATATAGTACCTAAATCTAACCTACTTCCAGATGACCTAGAAGGATGAAATTTGGAAACCAGCTCGGTAATTGTGTGTAAGCGTAGGAAAAAATCTTAAAATAAAAAAAAGTTAAAATATAGGGGGGGTCCCCATACAATTTTTTTAAATTGTATCGTTGGAACCGTTACAAGCAGATATTTGAAACTATCCCAATATATAAAACATTAAATCTCAATACCTGCCTAGTTTTCTTTACAAAAAGTAATGATATTCCACCAAAAACATAAATGTAAAAAAGGAGAGCCAAGTTCTATACAAAAATGATGCTTGGCTGTGGGCTTCGCCGCAAAAAGAATGGAGATCTAAATGAGTGACAAGTTCTATGCAAAATCCAAATATGTATTTATAGGAATAAAATAACATTATGAACAAGTATTAAACTCTATGTCTTTGCTTTATTGGATACCTATAACAATTGCTGTTATTTAAAAATGTGAGATCTTAAAGTAGGTTAGATTTGACTTGGTCAGTTTTTATTAGAATTAAAATATATACATATATATATTTTAATTATATATATATATATATATATACATATATATATATATATATGTTGAATAACTTTATAAAATGACTGATGTAATGAAAACTGGCCAAGTCAAATCTAACCTACTTTAAGATCTCACATGTTTAAATAACAGCAATTGTTATGGGTATCCAATAAAGCTAAGATATAGAGTTTAATACTTGTTCATAAATTTGATAATGTTATTTTGTTCTTATAAATATATATTCTTAAACCTCACTCAGCTGGTCCAAGGGGCGACGAGGGTTCCAGATGTTGACGGCCAAACTGCCAATTGCCTGGACCTTCTGCTGACTACCGACCCGGATCACTACGCAGTGTCAGTGTCGGCACCTTTAGGTAGCTCTGACCGCTGCCTAGTGAAGTCTGTGTCGGTATATTCCCCACCCGACCCTAGCCCCACAGGCACTAGGCGAATATAGCGATATAAGTCAGCAGACTGGGATGGGATGCGCTCGTTTTTTGCATCCTATCCTTGGCGGCCCATGTGCTTCTCTTCGGGTGATCCCTCAGCTTGTGCGGATGTTATAACAGATGTGCTGCGCCAAGGTATGGAATACTTTTTTCCTTTTTCCGATGCAAGCTCATCTAGCAAAGCACAGTCCTGGTTTGGGGCCGAGTGCAGACGTGCTGAAGCACAGAAACACGAGGCCTTCCTTGCCTGGGCTTATGCTCGAAACCGCAAAGATAGTAACATACCAGCTAAGAAGAGAGGAACATGGAAGAGAGGATTGGGAACAAACTTGCTGCGCACCCTACAGGTAGCAAAGCGTTTTGGTCCCTTGCGAAAACAGTCGAATCGAACTTCTGCCGCCCCTCACTACCCCCACTGCTGAAACAAGATGGGTCACTTGCCCACACTGCTGAAGAGAAAGCGAATTTGTTTGCTTCCATCTTCGCTGAATCTTCACGTCTAGATGTTACCGGCGCAAAACCTCCTAGTCCACTAGTTTGCGAGACTTCTATGTCGGACATACGCATACGTCAGACTGAGGTACGTAAAGTGTTGCAACACCTAGACGTGAAAAAAGCAAGTGGTCCTGACGGTATTTCAGCCATAGTTCTTAAAACCTGTGCACCAGAGATATATTGACGCGCCTCTTTCGCCTCTCTTTGACTACTGGACAGGTTCCGAAATCTTGGAAGCTTGCCAATGTGCAATCAGTACCGAAAAAAGGTAGCCGAGCTGACCCTGCCAACTATAGACCGATTTCGGTCACTTCCATACTCTGTAAAAGTATGGAACGTGTACTGAATAACCGACTCCTGGCATACCTAGAAGCGAACGACCTGCTCAGTGACCGGCAGTACGGGTTCCGCCGAGGTCGGTCTACTGGAGATCTTTTAGCGTATGCCACGCATATCTGGAGTGAGGCCATCGAGAAGAACGGAGAGGCTTTAGCTGTCTCTCTAGATATCTCGAAGGCTTTCGACAGGGTTTGGCACGAGGGGCTTATTGGCAAGCTACCGTCCTTTGGCTTACCCATTAGTCTTTGTGTTGTGACTGGGTATCAGACTTTCTGAGGGATCGATCGATTCGGGTTGTCATTAATGGCTGCTCGTCCGATCAATTGGCAATCAATGCCGGAGTCCCTCAGGGGTCCGTGCTTTCAGCGACGCTTTTCCTGCTCCACATAAACGACCTGCTGAAGCCAGGTACGTTTGGATATGCAGATGACACAACGGTTGTTGAAAGCTACATGCCCAGTCCACGAGCTAGTGGAACACAAATACAGTCCTTAAGGGAGGCAATGGTCGACCGCATGAACGTGTCACTGAAGGCAGTCTCCGATTGGGGTGAAGCCAATTTGGTTTCGTTCAATGCTAGTAAGACTCAAGCGTGTCTTATCTCCGCTAAACGGAGTCCATTCCATCTGACTCCTACTTTCCGAAATGTATCCCTTCCGTTAACCGACCATCTTGAGCTTCTCGGAATCTTGCTGAGTTTGAAACTCAACTTCGGCCCACACATTGAGTCGAAAGCGCAGTTAGCAGCAAAAAAGCTGGGCATACTTAACAAGGTGAGGCAGTATTTTACACCTAGGCAGCTGCTCGACCTTTACCAAACACAAGTCCGGTCGTGTGTAGAATACTGCTCAAATCTGTGGGATGGTTCAGCAAAATACCAGCTTGAGGCGCTCGAGTCAGTCGAGAGGAGGGCCAAGAGAATCATCAATGACGACAAGCTGACGAATGCTCGACTTCAAAGTCTAGAGCATCGTTGCAAGGTTGCCAGCCTATCCATCTTTTATAGGATACATTTCGGAGAGTGTGCCGAGGAACTGCACAACCTTATCTTATATATTATATGAAACTATAGTGATGATATACATGTGAACGTCGTAGTATAATTTAAAAAAAGTCAAATCGCAAAGTAATGTTAACGCAAAACCAGTCCTACTGATTGTAAATAAAGAATAATTTAGTACAAAGTTTCATAGGTACATGTTAATAGAATACTTGCCTACTCAGTCCTGTATTTGTAAAACGTAAACAATCAAACCAATACTTCATCCTCGTCATACTTCAAGAATATAATACAAATAAACAAGGACAGAGTATACGATACGATAGGCTGACCCACGTGTTGAATGAGTGATAATATATGCTATTACTTATTAAAGAATAAAAACAAACGGGGTGGATACTGTTTATACCTACGTGAGTCAAACCTCAGAAAATTAACTATTATTTTGAAATAATTTTATTTTGTCAAAGAACATTTATATTTCTTAATGCTATTAATTTTTAACAAAATATGTAATAACTTAAATTAGCAAAATTTTGCTAAATATACCTAAACCTTTTGCAAATAACACTCTTTAACTTAACTATGAACTAACTAGATAAGACTTGCGAATCAAAAATCGTACGGTACTCTAGTTCATAAGAGAAGAATGAATCTACTTTGATTTATGGAATAATATTAATATCCAGTTTTATACTATAAGGATACCTTATGAATAACATTTTAATTTTTTGAAGTTTGCGTTTAAAAAGTGATGATCAAAATTAACCTATGAATTAAAGTACTATTCTATTTCCATACGAGTTTAATTTTTTTTTTACGAAACAATATCTACAAAGCGAGGCAAGGGTCGGCAACGCTCTTGTGAGACCTCAGGAGATGTATCCGGTTACCATCAGGCGGGACGTATGCTTGTTTGTCACGCTCGACGTATAAACTATTATTTGAGATGTCGCTTCTGATTAGTTAGTCTAGACTATTAGGTTACATTCTGTTCTTCGAACGATTACACAGAGTAGGAAGTTGTAACAGATGCTTTTTACACAACAAATAAATTGTGAAGTATAAAATAAATTATTTTACTCTAATCAATCTGAAAATAAATCAAGCTATTCAAAATCAACTAAATTGATCAAATTTATGCGTTGGTTTTCGTAAATTTACATGACACAGATATGTATTTTCACGCTAGCTTACAATCCGTTTTAAGTTTTCATACAAAGTTAATTCTAATTATAAATCGCTCACAATAGACAACTAATGTATTCTTATAGTTTTGATTTTTAGTTTCATTGTTTACTTTATAGTGAGATTTTTTGTACTCTAGTAAGCTCTGGTACAGTTTCCTACTCTATCATTAGTTGTTTATGCATAAATGAAAGACAGCTGTCGATGCAGTTTAGTTAGCCCATGATATTCTACATATGGATATGACTAGTATGGAACCTTTAGAAACTATGTACTTAATAACAAACTTATTTTAACAAAGAAATTCTCTCATAATCATTATACTAAATTAATAATTTTGAGTATGAAAATTTAAATATTTTGCTTTGAACAGTGACAACACGTAAATAAATATAGATGACATACATGCTTAGAAAGGTTCCTCTAGGTACTTACAGTGTTACAGTAACTGTACAAGCTTTCTAAATATCAATTTCATAACGTGCTTACTTAATTGGGTACCTTCATGTAAATGATATTTAATATGAATCGTATCCACGATTTACTTTCAATGTAAAATACCAAGCGTAAGCTAATATACAGAGCTCGGATTTTTCACGGCAAAACAAAACACTAGCGTAATTTAGCCAGTGCTTGAAATATTATTTTATCGATATCGATAATTCAGAACTAGAAGAAATAAAAGTCACCAAATAAAATTAATATGTAATAAAACTAATAAAAACATTTGTATAAAGTTACTATATATTAGAAACAGACGCAATTTCTTCTTCAAAATCTACGTCAGTACACACAGCAGCACAAGACATTTTATTTGGGTAATAGTGATAGGAGTAGATGATCATTATCTTTTCAACATTCTCTGGGAGTAAACAGTTGCGTTTATCACTATAAATCCATTTATGTACACTAAATGTACGTTCAACTTCAGTTGACGTCAAGGGAGCAAATTTATAGAATTCATTATCAGTTCGGGTAATATTTTCAGATATGTCTCTTTAAAATTTCGTAATCAGGATTTCGTTCGAGCACGGCTTCAAATTTACGTATCACTGGTAAAAGTTTACTCCAGTTTACGTAGCAACGAACAGTATCCAGAATGAGGAAGGATTCCGCAATGGATAAAGTCGAACATTGCAATTGTTAATTGTTGTTTGTAGGTTGATTTGTGTAAGATTGTCCCATAATATTTATTTATTTATTTATTTATTTAATTGTTCTATTGAAGAGGCTATTACTTCGTAGTTGTCGCGAATGAAATTTAACTCCGGTCGTAGTTTGCGTGTTTGAAAACATTTTTTTGCAGCTCTTATAGCTGCCGAGTCATTAGCAAGTATGGAGACGACATCACGTATTTGCTCATAGTATTGAGCGTAATATACCGCAGCAGATATCCAAGTTCCCCATCTGGTGATAATTGGCTCGGGAGGTAGGGGAATGGACGGATATTTTGCCTTAAAAAGGCGTACACGCTGTGGAGATTTTAGGAATATCTTTTTGACATTCGATATCAACCCATCCACACGTTTGAAATTATCTCGCACTTCTTCGGCAACCCGGTGCAGACCATGAGCTAAACACGTAATGTGTTTCATACGAGGAAACGTTGCTTTTAAAATACGACCGGCTTTAAGCATATATGCGGCACTATCTGTGCAAAGTAAAAGCAAATTGTTTACGTTATCATTGAAAGAATTTTGAAACAAAAATTTTAATTGGTTTATTATTAGGTTTGCTATTGTTTCCCCATTTACCTTCTCTAAAATCTTCGACCCCAAAAGATAAAATTGCTTAGAACAATTTTTATGCAAAGACCGAATCACCACGTTTGTCACACATTTTCCCATGAAATCTGGTGTTTCGTCTATAGATATCCACAAATAATTGGTTTTGTTTACCTCTCTTATACCCTGTATACATAGTTTTTTTGTACACGAGATTTAAATAAATTTTTCGCAGGGTCGATTCGTCCGGTAAAGAAGTCATAGAGCAGTCGCAACATAAATACTTGTTAAAAAAATGACGAAAATTATTGTTGTTGACTGTTGCCCATGGTATGTTGCATGAAATAAGAAAAATAATTAAATCGAAATAAAATTGATGTTTCCTATTTGGTTGCCCCGAACGGTAATTGTGGCGGTTGCTTTTCACATGATTCTCAATATTGCATTTCTTCAGTTTTAGATGCATATCGCACATAGAGCAGTATATAGTGGAGGTCACTTCATTATAGACTAACTCAGGGTGATTTTCAATCCACGTTTTGATCCGATCTTGTACATTACTCATTTTTGTATTAATTGATACCTTGCAATATTAAGTTATTATACGTATATCCAACACGTCGGATTCAATGCGTTGCGAAATAAATAATACCTAGATGCAATTTACGTTTTATACGTAATGAAATGACAGTTAAAGTGTGGATGTCATATGTCATGTGAGATGAAATTTGCAGTCGTTTCTATCATTTTAAATGAGGTGGTATAGTTACTTCGTTCTAAGTTGTACATGCAGACCTACCTCTTTGTTGCTCGACTATGGCAAAGCTAAAATGAAAAGTTATTTTATTACTTATACAGGATGTCCGGTAATTAATGCACAACCTTCTAACCCCCAGTAAGTCACCTTAGACTGGTCAAAAATATTGATTTTGAGCTCTAGTAAGTCTCCTGTTTTTCGAAATTTTCGCACGTTTGTTAGTTTTTAAATTTTGACATTCACACTGATAGGTGTACCATCGAATAAAAAAAGAAAAAATGTACTGAGGCAATACCTGTCATATACTCTAGTAAGACTCGATAGGTGTCGATAAAATAATATTTCAAGCACTGGCTAAATTACGCTAGTGTTTTGTTTTGCCGTGAAAAATCCGAGCTCTGCTAATCAGCACATTTTAATTGATACTTGTTATTTTAAACATATTTTTTAGTGTTTTTATAAAAACGTAATTAGTTTAATATTATATCAAATCGTTTTTTTTTTAAGCGCATGTGTGGTTAAGGTTATATGTCACAAAATCGTATAACACAACTTTGTAGTTAAAACATAGAAAATTGGGTATAAAACAGTCAACTCAGTATATTTTTGTGGTTAAATAGCTGTTGTTTTAGACGCCGTAATTACTCGTGTTATTACTCGTCGATCGCGCTATAGCTATAGTTACTTTTAATTCTGTGAAGTGACGTTACATACATTTAAAATGTGAGTATTGATTTATTTTGTGCCTAACAATAATCCATATATTTTCTTTTCTTAACCAAAATATAACTGATAGTGTTTTTAGGTCAGACTCTGAGCTATCGTTCCGTTCACGAAGCCCATCACCTCAGAGAAATAAACCAATGTAGTGGTAATTGTCAGGCGTCCCCCTCTGCCAAAAGTACAAGACCACTGGTCGTAGCGGTTATATAAAACTAGTTGTCGCGCGTCAAACGCCATTCAATGAATGTCAGTCAGCCCGGAACGATCTGAGGTAAAAATGCCGAATTGCTGCGTGTTTTCATGTAAGAAAAGATCTGAGTTATCTAGTTTACATAAGGATAACGTTTCTTTTCATCTGTTAGTATAATTACGTCTAAATATCATCAAATAGTGCACGAAATTAGCAAAAAACTAAAAAATATTGTCAATCAAAAAGTGTTGCCACTTAATGGTACTACATCTGCTTTAGGGTAATTTTTAAACTTGACTCTTCATAGTACATTGTACCATCGGGTTCATAATTGCATACCCAATTTATCAATGAATTCATTCATAAATTGGGTATGCAATTATGAACACGATTACATCGAGGGAGGTAAGTGAAATATTGCAAACAAGAGTAATCGACTCCAGTGCGGCAGAAATACGTCCTCCATTATGTCATTCATTGTCATTGTTATGACAGGTTAGGCTACTTACACTTAAAAGATACTCCGTGGGTTAGGCAGAGACCCATTCGGCATACAGCCATAATTGTAAAGCATTGCTCTGTTAAAAAAGCAGTGTGTCTGTGTGTGTGTTGTTATTAAATTATTTCTAAACGTATTTTAATCGACTTTTAAATTACTCAAATTACATATTATTTTTAATCATTAACAAACATGAAAAGATTAACGTCAGTACTTCAAAGGTAAAACACATTCACACGCATAGCTTTTTAAATTATATATGTCGTCGAGGACCGCCGAGGGCAGGGCTGTAAGGTGGTTTGGAACTCAAAAAACGGACACTATCAGGATAAACTAGCCTATAGCACATTACGCACGGTAATGAAATAAAACATAAACACCGGTTTAACAACTGTATTGAAATCAAATCTTTTTAAAACCGTATTATGGGAAGGGCAATAAACTACTACTGGTTCGGAAAGGAGCCCCAACTGAGAAGAACCAGCGTAAGAAAATCAGCGTATGTGTGCTTGTAGTACGGCACAATAGCTGAAATTTGTCTATGGTCTCAAAAATACAGCTACCATAAACAAATTTCCCTTTTAATAGACAAATTTCAGCTAGTGTGCTGAATTCCGCACTGAAATCCGCTCTAATGTGTGGCGCCCCTTAAGTGAAATATACTTGTAGATTCTTGAAATAACGATATTCCTGTTTAGAAATTAATTCGTTCCTTTATTTTCACCATACATTTTATGTAGAATTTTAATGTTGTATGGATTATACTTTATTTATTATAAGGTACGGTAAACACACTTATCCCCTTACGAGTAAATAGGCACTTTTAATTTCTGACTCTGGTATCACTGTACCTAACGGGTAAGTTTTAGTGATGGGACAGCACAAAAATAAATATCGATATTAACATTAGCAGTATGTTATACTTTTTATTTATAATAGAAAATGAAGAAGAGATAATAGAAATAAAAACACAAATTGGAAACAGATGCCCACTATAATCAAAATATCTACTGCGAAGGACTCTGGAACATCACGATATCGCTAGTGACTGATTCATCATTGTTCATTACAGTGAAAAATTCACTGAGGTGGATAGAGGAACGTCTAGTGTAATTGGAAGCACATTGGAACGGTAACCTAAACACGTGGGTTCGAATCCCGTGATGTTCCAAAGTTCTTTGCAGTTCAATGTTTCATTGTAATAGTTATTTGTTTCCAATTTGTAGTATTTTCCACTAACTTTAAAAGCAAATACACATCAAAATATTAAATTGATAATATAAGAGTTATTCTAAATCAGCTTGCAAGATTTGTCCTGAACAAATAGACAAACTAACTTACATAGAATACTAACATTGTAAGTAATATGCTGGTAGAAAAACTTGATATTTAATCACAACTTAACATTATAATTATATCAATAGCTAAACCTTAAACTTGGTAAATAAACAAAAATATATAACTAACCTACGATCAATGTTTCTCTGCGTCCGCAGGAAACACCTTAGACAACCCTACACGTGATCCCTGGGTGGTGCTAAAAGAGTTACAAACTTGGCAGCTCTACTGTCCTACCTGGACCTCGCAGCACTCACTGGATTTTCTTCATCATCTGCTTTCCCACTACCCTAGGGAAGAAATGCCTATCTATATCCAGTGACATGTAGGCATACGATAAATAAATCTACGATAAAATGTGACATTTTCAAGTCAAAGGTACATCATTATCGGTTGTCAATAAGGCGTTACCATAAAAAAATCATTTAGAAATTAACTCTATTAACAACCGACAATGATGTACCTTTGACTTGAAAACGTCACAAATATCGATACTTAAGTATATTATTTTCGACGCGTTCCTCGCACTGTGTACGTTTACTTAAAGATGACATTATCTCGTTCACGGACAGGTTGTCTGTGGCTGTGTCTGTCCTTGTGTGAGTATATTTTATGCTAGTGTTTGATAATTTTATCGTGTGCGTGTGTAGCGACGTCAATGGAAAATGCATTAGTGTTAACAGTATTTGTGTGCGTTTCCTCGTCCCCCGCGCCGAAATTGGCAGACTTTTTCTGATAGAAATTAGTGCGCGTCTCGCATCCGGTTGGTTTAATAATCAAAGCCCATCACCGCTGCCGAAAAAAAAGACGTCAAAAGATAACAAAAAGATTACTACCCAATCTTCATGGTAATTATTCCTTATTTTTATCACTGAACTGCTACTGAGACTAAAATGTGAGATTTGTATTGATTTTTTTTTACTTAATGTTACAGGTACGATTCTGATCGAGCTACACCGCAAGCACAAGCAGCTGCGCCTAAGAAACGAAAGGGGAGTGACGTTAGCACGAAGGAACCATCAAAATCAACAAAGAGTACGAAAAATTCAACAAGGTATGTACATACTTAACTTTGACCATCAATGTAAAGTCAGTTGTAGAGAAACTTATCCACGATTGTATGACAGAGGGGGTTCCTTTCCTCTGCAGCTGAGCGTACATTTAGTTATTACAATTACGAGCTTTATTTATTTTCTTTATGAACATTTGGTGTAGAAAAACTAATCACTATTAGCATGGATTATTTATTTATTTTGTTTTATTTTTATTTCATTAGAATGTCATACTTAGAAGTAACAAAGTTAAACACTAATAGTTAGAACGTGTAATTTTTTAATTTAAAGTTGAACGTCTTAACAACTGGTGCACAACAGTTTTATATGATGCGGTGTATATGTGAATCTCTATTAAATAATATGGAGTTACGTTTCTTAAAATAAATTATTTTTGTTAACAGCGAGAGCAAGAAGAGTGCTACGGATCTATTTCAAATCATCCAGCAGGAGGAAAAATGTGCACCCACTTCATCCTCTCAATCTACTACATCATCGTTCGCTAGCCGCGTGTCTTCTGGTACATCACGTCGCCCCGCCATCAGATCAGGTGACTTCTTAATTGACCTCAAGATCTATAAAGTAGAAGATTTGCTAAACGAGACGGATGCTCTAGAACGTTACAAGAAGGCTTTGGTAGCAGTCAGACTGCAATGCGAAGAAAAGTCTACGGAGTGGGAGCAGGTTCAGATATTCCTTAGTACTGCTTTTGGATTTTTTAAAGACTCTGAGACAACTTATTATAAAAACACTTGTAAAAAATAGGTACTAGGTACATAAAAGCAGTGTTAGGTTTGTCATAGTTTTAATCAGTTGTTGTTGTTCTTCATAATGCCTTTTTGTGTATCGTGTAGCACATCTGTAGAGAAAAAATCATGGGTAGGTCATCTGCGTAGTAACGAACATAAAACAAGAAATAATTCCATTCAAGAAATCAGTGATGGTGTAGAATTGATTCAGTCAGCATTCCGTAATCGCATCGCAACTTATAGAATTTCAGCTGATAATGAGCTAATCTCATGTTCTGTAGACATATTTATGAATTCGATTCGAGATAAAATTAATACACTTTTGAATAAATCGCTTCAGAAGCATACCTGCATAAAAGTAAATGTTGAACTATTTGGAATTTTTATGTTGTTTAAAAATAATAGTCAATCTATGAAATCTTTTGGCACGAAAAATAAAATTTTATACCAAAGTTATGATTTCGAACGTTATTATGCAGAAGTTATAAATAGTTTGAAAAAAAAAGTCGAGGAGTTTCAAGAGCGTGACAGCGGCTGGGCTTTTTTAAGCAATTCACATTTGGAAATTAATATAAATAAATTTCAACCGTTGCGTGTGTGCGAACTGAAGGCCAAGACAGTTCGGCACGTTCAAGGTAAAGTTAGTGGTGACCCATAAATGAAAATCTGACTCCAATTAATATTATTATATTTAAACGTGTTCTTACATTGAAATACATAGAAGAAGTGTCGGGAGGTGTGGGAGCAAACTTGAAGCTTGCAAACCCCCGCGCGTCCCTCGCCGCGGGCGGAATGTGCAGCGTTGTGGGATTCGTAATCAAGTGTGTTCCCACAGTAATCCTCCCCTTGTAAAAAAAAATGAAATTAAAAAATCTAAAAAGTAAACATTGGTTTCTCTTACGGAACCATTACCTTATGCTACACACAACTCTAAATCTAATTACATACACTAACACTAGTACACAGGTTGTGCTGACTGCGTTTGCTGCGGTAGCACATTGCTCACTCGGATAGCCGTGGGAGGCGGCAGCGCCTCGACAGCCTGACGTAACCAGCTCCTAGCGCGGCGCTTGCATTGCGCGCGCAGCGCGTACACCAATATAATAAACAGGACCACGCCAATTGCTATGAGCCCTGTGCCAACGTAATTAAGTTTGGTTTCGACCTGCCCGGAGATCGACTGGACCTGGGCGATCGCTATGTTGCTATTCTGGGACTTTTCGTCTCTGCTTTGTCCCAAACCCATGGTGCACACAATACAAATTATGAAAACTGGAGTTAAAACTGTCTAAATTTAGAATCGTAGCGTTACCGCTGGAATCTGAGTGAAACTGGTTACGTCGGACTTAATAGTTTACTTAAATACACAAAAATAACTCATTTAGCAAAAAGAAATAAATTGAATCTCACAAAAATCTTACATTGTAAGTAGGTTTAGTCTAAAGTACTACTTTACTAGGTTGCAACCTAATGTATTTTTCACTTCTCATGCTCAAAAAGTGTGTCGTATTATGCTTACCAAGGCGGACTAAAGTAGTACATTTAGCCTCTAGGGCTAGTATGTATACATATTTATGATTTACAAAACATTTTAAATTGACCAATCGGAACACTTCACCATATTAAATCCACCAATCACAACACACATATCGAAGTTAATCGGAACGCTAGATACTTTTTTGGTGCGTATACTGTGTAAATAATTAAAGTCCTTAAAAAAACATTGTATTTAATATCAACCAATCAGAATACAGCAATGTTAAAATCGACCAATGAGGAAACGCAATTTATTTCAAAAACGTGAGGTGTTTTTTAGTTCCTACTTCACAATCATTAAAAAGGATTATAATTTTTTGGAAGCGCTTTAAAGCGTGTTTAAACTGTTTAAACGGCTATTAGACATGGCAATTTGTAGGGCCCAATCGGTTGTGTCCAACTCCTGTCGGCCCCAAAGCACGTTATTACACTTTCCCTACAAATCGCCCCTACCGACCCTACCTCACCAACAAATCGTCCCTACCGACCCTAGCTCAACGTTTACAGAGATGCCTTCAAAACATCAAAAAAAAGTATTTGGCGAAGCACGGTGATAGTACTCATAACAGTACACATTAAATAAAATCTGAAACTTTTTTTATTATAGATATTTAAATGACCGCTCGAGCTGCCTGAATCTAAATTCATCTGCCCAACCCTTCTATGATTTAAATACAAAACTAGATAAATATATTAATTACCAGCGAATCTACACAATTTAACTTTTATATTGAATAAAAACCAGACGGAATGTGTAGAAAATGGCTAACATTATAAATAAAAAAGGTAAAATAACTCTAACGACCTCCATAAACAGCTGCGGGTATCGGGGCACTGCTGATCGCCCTAGATCGGGACTCCTACTCCCTAAGTACCATTACACCTACCAACCCGACAGGTTGGACCCTACAAATTGCAATGTCTAATAGCTACTTTAAAGAGCTAATTATACCGTCGTCTGTGGCATTTATTCGAGGTGCTTATATTTTGTATCTATGTCAAAGAAGTTAAAAAAATTAAAAGACCGTCAAGTTAAACCATAATTTAACCTTAGTTTAGTTCTTGTGCGTAAATAATAAGTATTTTTATCTTATTTTCTCGCAATCGAAGTGAAAAATAGTATGCATTACTCTGGTCTAAAAGCCATATTACCACTCGAACAATTTTCCCTCACTTCGTTCGGGAAAATAACCACCTCGTGGTAATATGGCTTACTTTAGACCCTTGTCAAACAATCTACTATTGTATAGCGCTATACCTGTTACTACGTTGAGCTGACCTTGTTATCATTAATGCAATTGTATCACGACCGGCCGGACCGTAAAATACTAAAGCAGTAATGCAACTCGGTGCCAGGTACATTTACACATAAGAAAACTGAATGCTTGCTAACATTGTTACCTACGAACATATTTACCAACGTAAAAAGGACTTAGCTTCTTATGCCAAAGAATGCCTAAGTTCTCTTTGTGGACATCTAACAAAAACACATTTATACTTAATCTAAATTATAAAAAGTGAACACATTGACAATCTATAAACATAAATGTAACAACCATAACGACCAACCGTTCACGCAATGCTAAGTTGCGCTACTGTGTCTTAAAGAGACTATGTGCCATAGTGCATCTTGTTATTAGTCGTCGATTAGAAACCTAACTGGTCTCTTAACGGCCCTTCCGCTGCGTGTGGTCCGAGTCACCGGTGCGGGTGCGGGTGACGGTGCCGCGGAAGGCGGTACTCGATCCACCCTGTCCTTGGATGTATGATTGTTTGGGGTTCTACGAGTACTACCAGGTCGAGATTTGTCAGTGTCAGTGTCTGTATCTGTCTGGAGTAAAAATGCCGGTTTCACCCGATCGATGGATACACGAGCCTGCCTGCCAGGGAGTTGTAATAAAAATACCTTCTCACCCCTTTCGATGACCTTATAAGGTCCGTCGTAAGGCGGTTTTAATGGCTTACGGACTGTGTCATCCCTGAGGAAAACATGCGTACAGGTAGATAAGCTTTCGTGCACGAAAATGGACCTATCTTGCCTATCTCGTTTAATCGTAGGCTTGAGCTTAGCGATATTATCCCTAATTTTCTCGACTACGCTGTACGGGTCCACAGGGTCTCTGTCTTGCGAAATGTCATAAAATGATCCCGGCAGTCTAAGCGTACGCCCGAACGTCATTTCCGCTGCGCTTACGCCACTGTCGCTCCTACCTGACGTGCGTAACCCGAACATTACACTAGGAAGCATGTCTACCCATGAGCTTCCGACTTCGAGTTTGGCCATGAGCGCAGCCTTGAGAGATCTATGTATGCGTTCGTGGAGACCGTTCGACTGAGGCCTGTAAGGGGTGGTTCTAATCTTGTCTACCCCTAGAAACTTCATTAGCTCCGAGAATAACTTACTTTCGAATTGGCGCCCTTGATCGCTAGTCATCCTTATCGGACAACCATAGCGAACAATCCAGCCCTCGTAGATGGTCTTAGCTACTATGTCTGCGGTTATTTCTTTTATTGGGAACGCTTCTGGCCAACGCGTATACCTATCTATGATAGTTAAAATGTACCTATACCCATCTGTAGTCGTAGTTAACGGTCCTACGATGTCCACATGTATGTGTTCGAAGGCGGCCGATTCGGGAAAACTACCTAGGTCAGGCACGGTATGTCGGTTGACCTTCGCCTTCTGACATTGAATACACGACTTAGCCCAGTTGCCCACGTCCTTATAAATTTCGGGCCAAAAATAATTATTACTAACTATCTTCCTAGTCGTGCGAATTCCGGGATGACTTAACGAATGTAAGCTATCGAATATTTTCCTACGGAACTCTAACGGTAGATAAGGACGAGTCTTACGCGTGGACGTTTCACAGAGTATAGGTTTATTGCAGTTAGGTATATTTATCAATTTCAATTCTACTTTGCTCGCGCTGTTACGCCCGGATTGCGACATGTGCAAAACATAGTCGTCCTTTGCCTGTGCGTCGGCTAATTCTGAGAAATCAATCACTGTTGGGCAGTCAATTGTTTCTACTCTAGACAGCGTGTCGGCGACTACGTTATCTTCGCCGCTAATATGACGTATGTCTGTAGTAAATTCGCTAATAAAGAGGAGTTGCCTCGCGCGTCGGGGGCTTTCTTTGCTATCATCTCCTACATTATTAAATACCGTGCATAGGGGCTTGTGGTCGGTATACAAGGTCAACTGGCGACCTTCAAACGACTTCCGGAAATGCCTAATAGATAGATATAGTGCGAGCAGTTCGCGGTCATACGTGCTGTATTTCGTTTGCGCCGAAGACAACTTTTTAGAGAAAAACCCTAACGGCTCCCATGAGTTATTTACCTTCTGCTGCAGAACACTTCCGACGGCGATGTCTGACGCGTCGCACATCAGGGCCAAGACCGCGTCGGGCTTCGGGTGTGCGAGTGTAGCGGCCTGTTGAAGACCTGCTTTACACTGCACAAACGCCTCTTCCGCTTGTGTCGTCCACACGATTTTAGTCTTGTCCCTTTTTTTAGTGTTAATTAAATACTTATCTAGCTCGGCTTGTTTGACCGCTGCGCCCGGAATGTGACCTCGATAGAAGTTGAGCATTCCTAAAAATCTGCGGAGCTCTTCCACAGTATCAGGTTTCGGGTACTCGGTGATGGCATTTACCTTATCCTCGAGCGGCTTGATACCTGCTGTCGAGACATGATGCCCCAGAAACTCGACCGACGGCTGTCCAAAACAGCACTTGTCGAGGTTAATGGTTATTCCGTACTTCGTGAATCTCTCGAACACTGTGGCTAGATGCCGTTCATGCTGCTCACTGGTGTCGCTAGCTATGATGACATCGTCTAAATAATTAAATAGGAAATCCAAACTTTGAAGTACGGAGTTGCTCATGAAGCGCTGGAACGTCTGGGCCGCGTTGCGAAGACCAAAACTCATACGGGGGAACTCAAATAATCCGAAGGGCGTAATAATACTAGTTTTCTCAATATCCTCCGGTGCTACGCTAATACAGTGGTATGCGCGGTTAATGTCTAATTTAGTAAACACTTTCTTCCCTCGGAACTGTCCTTTTCGCGACGCGGCGGCTCGTGTGAAGCACTTCTTGCGCGCGACCTTGATCTCCCGAAGCTGCGTCCTCGCCGCTTCTCACTTCCGTGACGAGTCCTTGTACGTTCCATGCTTGCCATTCTGGCGCTGAGCTTTGCTACCTGCTTCGTAAGGGCTGCGACTTCCTTCGATGTTCCCGGCGCGCTATCGCACAGTGGCTTGCTCGAAGGGCATGGCGGTTGTCTGACCTCGGACACGTAGTCATGGCGCGTTGCCTCGGCAACGTTGTCGGCAATAATTGCCAACTTGTCCAAGTCGCTCGTTTCGGCAACCGCAAGCACTCCGCGTACGTTCGTAGGGAGGCGACCTTGCCACAAAATCCGTAATGTATCGTCGGGGAAGTTTTCCCGGGCCAGGTCCTTCATTCTGTTCAGTAGCTGGCTGGGCTTCGAATCCCCGAGCTCCATTTCGCCGATTAACTTTTCAATCTGCCGGATCCTTGTGTCCTCAAACAAGGACAACAGCTTGGCCTTGATCGCGGAAAACTTGTTCACGGCCGGCGGGCGGGTTAGAAAATCCGTGAGCTGCACTATCACTTCTTTCGGCAGCTTCGCAACGACGAGGTCGAATCGTGCGTCATCGCCCAATTTCTGAGGCGCGAGTACTGCCTCGATACGGATGAACCACACCCGTGGTTGGTCTTGCCAAAATTCGGGCAACCTTGACGATAGCGAGATTGCCATGATGTCCGGCTTGATGTCGACGTTGCTTGAAGTTGACGGGGCTGCTGTCGGCTGCGTGTGACCTCCAGCAGCGGGTGGGGCCGCCGCAGGGGGTTGGCCTTGTTGTCCTGCCAGTAGCCCGTGCATCTTCGGCCTTGATGTTCTTTCCAGAAATCACGTCGGGGTCACCACTGTGCGAACTGAAGGCCAAGACAGTTCGGCACGTTCAAGGTAAAGTTAGTGGTGACCCATAAATGAAAATCTGACTCCAATTAATATTATTATATTTAAACGTGTTCTTACATTGAAATACATAGAAGAAGTGTCGGGAGGTGTGGGAGCAAACTTGAAGCTTGCAAACCCCCGCGCGTCCCTCGCTGCGGGCGGAATGTGCAGCGTTGTGGGATTCCTAATCAAGTGTGTTCCCACACGTGGTTCGAGCTTTATTGAACTACCAAAAGTTATTCGAAATAAAAAAGCATGTTTTAATATTCAGAACAAAGACCAATGTTGTTTTGCTTGGTGCATAACTGCGGCTTTATTCCCTGCTAAAAAAACATCCTGAAAGAGTATCGTCGTATCCTGATTTTAATGACGTATTAAATACCCAAGGTCTGTCTTTTCCAGTAACATTATCTGAAATAAAAATATTTGAGAAATACAATCCAACCCTTGCATTTATTGTTTTTGGGTTAAAAAATAACAAAATAGTAGGTCCCCTTTATAAATCGAAAAATGATAACCAGACTAAAAAGAAAACTATACACTTGTTGCTATTAGAAAACGGAATCAGTTCGCATTTTTGTTTGATCAAGGACTTGTGTCGACTAGTTAGGAGTCAAATAATTGCTCATCACGCTAAATTATACTTTTGTGAAACGTGTTTAGTATTTTTCTCTAAAGAAGAACAACTTGATAATCATTTATGTGGAGGCATAGTCACTGAGCTACCAGAAAAGGGATCAGTCATTAAATTTAAAAATTATGAGCGCAAGCAAAATATGCCGTTTGTAATTTATGCCGATTTTGAATCAATATTACTGCGAACAAGTGAATGCGATTGTGGCACTGACTGTACTACGCATAACAGTGACAATACAGACACTTTACATCATCACACGCCTGCTGCGTTTGCGTACTATGTTGTGTGTTCAGTTGATTCAGCTTATAATTGCTATGTTTCATACCGCGGTTTTGACTGTGTAGATAAGTTTGTAGATTTGATCTATAAAGATGTTGCAGAAATCAAAAAAGTATTGGATGTAAATACCCCGATGCAATTCAATCTTAACGATAAAATAAATTTTGCTAGGGCCACACGATGTCATATATGCAATAATTTCTTATTTTCCGACAAAGTTAGAGACCATTGTCACATTTCCGGTTGTTACCGAGGTGCAGCTCACAGTTATTGCAACTTACGATTTAAACGTCCATCTTTTGTGCCGATATATTTTTACAATTTGTCTGGGTACGATGCACATTTATTTATAAAAAAGTTAGGCGAGGCGCGTGGTACAATGAAATTAATTGCCAAAACTAAGGAAAACTATGTTTCCTTCACAAAGTATATTCCAATTGCGGGTGAATTTTTTCAGCTTCGTTTTGTAGACTCGTTTAAATTTTTGGGTACCAGTTTAGAAAAATTAGTGAAGACTATGAAAAAGGAAGATTTTGATCATCTGCTGCGTTTTTTTCCAAATTCAACTCAATTTCAATTGCTTACACGTAAAGGTGTTTATCCTTACGAATACATGAATAATTGGGAGCGTTTTAATGAACAATGTCTTCCACCTAAAAAATGTTTTTACAGTTCTCTTTCGAACGAAAATATTTCTAATGAGGACTATAAACATGCATGTTTAGTTTGGAAAGAGTTTAACTAAATAGTTAATTTAGAAGAATACACTGATTTGTACCTCAAAACTGATGTCCTTCTGTTAGCAGATATTTTTGAAAAATTTAGAGAGACTTGTAAAAAAAACTATAGTTTGGATCTTGCTTATTATCTGACAGCGCCGAGCTTAACATTTGATGCAATGTTGTTAACAACTGGTGTTAAATTGGAGCTGATTAGTGATTTTAATATGTTATCAATGATACAGAACGGCATTAGGGGTGGTGTTTGTTTGTGTCCTCACAGACATGCAAAAGCTAATAACAAATACATAGCAGGCTACGACCCATTACAACCTGATTCGTACGTTATTTATATAGATTGCAACAACTTATATGGCTATAGCATGTGTCAGTACTTACCGTTGTCAAATTTTAGGTTTTTAGAACAACATGAAATAGATGCGTTAGATATAACACTAGTCCATAACGAAGCTAAGTATGGTTTTATACTAGAAGTCGACTTGATTTACCCGAAAGATCTGCACAAAGAACATAATGACTTACCTTTTTGTCCAGAAAAATGTATACCACCAGGAGGAAAATCTAGCAAACTTGTACCTAATTTGTATGACAAATACTTTTATGTTATTCATTATGTGCATCTAAAAACCTGTCTTAAACAAGGATTAAAATTGAAAAAAGTACATAGAGTGATCACATTTTTACAAGATTCTTATTTAAAACAATACATCGATCTTAACACAAAATTACGCCGGGAAGCTAGCTCAAAGTTTGAACAAGACCTATTTAAGGTTATGATTAACTCTCTGTTTGATAAAACATTAGAAAACAATTATAAAAAAGTTGACGTTCGATTAGTCAATCAGTGGAATGATATTACGAATTTAACTAAAAAGAAAACCTCCGCTGAGGAATTAATCGCACGTCCTAATTTCCACAGCGTATCGATTTTTAGTGAAAATTTGGTTGCGGTACAGATGAACAATGATTGCATTATCTTGGATAAACCAATATATATCGGTTTCACGGTGCTAGAATTATCGAAAAGTCATATGTATGACTTTCACTACTCAGTGTTCAAACCCATGTATGGAAATCGATTACAGATGTGCTATACGGATACAGATAGTTACATTTACCATATACAGACCAAAAACTATTACAAAGATTTAAAAACATCTCTATTACCTTATTTTGACACTAGTAATTATAGTATCGATAATGTACATCGCTTACCTATTCAAAACAAAAAAGTACCAGGTCTTTTCAAGGACGAAATGGAAGGGAAGTATATTATCGAATTCGTAGGGCTTCGATCGAAGCTTTACTGTGTTAAAACTAACAAAGATGTAATACGAAAAGCTAAAGGGGTGAAAAAGTCAGTTATACGAGAATTTGATATTAGGCATTACGAGAAATCATTGATTAGAGGTGACGTTATTAAAAAGAAAAATATTTTATTCAGATCGATAAAACATGAAATTTTTACACAAAGTGTTAATAAAATTATATTATCTGCTGATGACGACAAACGATTGATTTCTGCCGATAAAATATCCACACGAGCTTGGGGACACAGCACGATACTTAATCTTTAAAAATCTAAAAGCTTTGTTAGTACGCTTTCTAGACAACACCATATTTTTGTGAAATTATCTTAAGATATACGTTTTTATAGACTGTGCTATAATGTTTCCATTAACAACATAGGTATGGTCAGTTGTAAAGAAAAGGTACTTGCTTGTATGACTGAGGGGTTCTTTTTCTCTACGGCTGACTGGCTATGGCTGTGCTATACCTATGCGTGAGCAAAATATCAATCTTATCTGATTTCGAATGTTTGTATGTTGTGGTTGTTTGTTAGTAAACTCATAAATATTCTTAAATAGTAATAAAATATATAATTTAAATCCAATTGTTATTGTAATGGTGTTGTATTTTATTATATCATAGTATACTATTAAGTATTGTATTACAAACTGTGACAACCTTATATGTTTACACTTGAACCTATGTGAATTTTAAGAAATAAATATGATCTTAGAATGTTGTGTTTTCCTTTCAACCTAAAACCCCTTAAAAATGTCATCGTCTCAAAATATATACACCAGTTTAAATTTTATTTGTCAGGAGAGATGTACATATATAGCATATATCGATTCAATTATAGGTTCTTAATTATATATTAGTTAATAAATTAATTTTTCCATAATTGCCTACACAATCTGTTAATTATAAACGAGTTGTGACTTGTTTTTAGATATGTACTGAATCGCAGACACGTGTAAAGTTAAAGTTATCATATTACATTATTATGCATTTGCATTTTGCTGACCAAACAGCAGCTAACCTTTATATTTCGCATACACGTGTAAAGTTAAAGTTATCATATTACATCATTGCGCATTTACATTTTGCTAACTAAACAGCAGCAAACCTTTATAAGCGCATTTTATTTTAACTTGCTTACATTTGAATAGCATCAAACATTGATCACGAGCATAGACCTGGTAAGTTGATTTTTAAACTTTTGCTATATTATATTTATTTTATTTTTATTTTTATTAATTAAGATAAAATAAAAGTTTATTTTTACTTGTGACCTGTGACTGCAAAAAGATCTTTTACTAATTAAATAAACATTAAAATTAAACAGATGTGGCCTATTTTTAATCCGTCATCGTATCGTCTTTAATTACAATAAGGTAATAAATTTTCTGTGTTAATGTTTCAGATTTTTACAAAATGGCTGATACGGAAGACATCCAAATCGCATTTTCACAATACGCTCAAGATCCGTTCGAACTGCCTCAAGAATTTGATGATAGTGAATTGTATAAAAAAATCAAGAAAACCATCGACAACCCGAAAGTGAAGAAACGTAAAGTTAACGTTAATAATAAAATAATAAAAAGGAGTCTTGGACACCCACCATCTTTTGTAATAAATAATGAAGCAGGCAAAGGTAGTAAGCTAATTAAAATTCAGATAATCAACATCAAAGACGACGTACCGCACCAAAATGATGAGCAAAATGAAAACGTGCTACTTAGTGCACAGTATGTAGCGAATGATGGCTACGATGAAATTATTGAGTGCACAGAAGGTGTGATAAATAAGATATCCAAGAAATTGTGTGGTTATAGTCTTAATTTATAGAGTTTTCTTTGTAATAAATATTATATAAGTAATTGCACTTTTAATTCCTTTCCTTATGTTTATAACAACTAATTAGTTTTCTTATACAGTAAAATATGAATTTAAAATTATAACAATTAAACATCTGCAGTAAAAAACTAGTTAGTTGCTATTTATATTTTAAAAAGGTTATAAAATGAAAATTTCCATTAATATTTACAAACATTTATTTAAAGTAATACAAATTAAGATTAGAGTCGTAAATTACTATCTAAATACCATTTTTTGATACATATAACATTTTTTAATGCACAACTTTTCTTATGATAAACACAATTAAAAATACACTCAGGGAAACAATATATTTTATACAGTTCTTATAAATTAGGTACATCTTTTTCACCTAAATCTATAACAGTACAGTCTGGGTATAAATTTTTAACCCATTTAATTTTTTCCATACCCTTCACATAGATCGTCTTATCTTTTATGTGGTTACCAATAAGTCTTTTGAACTCCCTACAGTCCACGTAACCATCTTGCCAACGTATGCCTAAATGTTTTTCTATCCATCTTGTTTGTCTCTTTTCATTTTCCGTTAGTTTAGAAAACGGAAAAGGTGGTTTTATTAAAAAAACTTGAGTGTAATCTAACGTGCTGTACGCAAACTCTTTAACAATAAAATAGTTTTTGTCTGTTATAAATCCTTGAAGATCTACGAATATATAGTCATACATTATGATATTTTTTTCGTAATATTACTCAAAGGCTTATATTCCACAATACTATCATTCAAAATTAGGCAATAAGCTGAGGTTTGTTTGGGTATAGTTGATTCACACTCTAATTCAACTCGTACATCTACCGAACCGGTTTTCAAGGTTTCGTTTTGACGAGAACAGTCGATAACAAATAGAGGAGCTATCTTTTTAAAATCTTGTGGGCTAAGCAAGGGTGCTTGAACACGGTTATAATAAGACTGTTGAAATTTTGCATACTGTTCATATAATATAGCAAATTTTTCAGCCGAAAAACTGACATCAAAACTTTCATACGGAAAGTAGGTTGAATTAAAAAAAAACTTTAACATCTCTCAAGTTACAGTGATCGAAGTGTGTCATATCTTTATCGGATATATCGAAGTTTTTCAATTTGAGATGAAGTTTTGATATCCCAAGAATGTTTTGACGTTTCAGGCAAGAGGGGATATTCATACAAATCCCAGTTCCTAAAAGCTATATGAATAGCACGATCTCTTTCCAAATATTTAAGTAAGCTCAATCTTTGTCGATCAGACACCTTAATATGAGGCATACGCCATACTATTTTAGTTATAGTAATGTTGTCTATGTACTCATTCGTATTTAATTTAACGCTATTTAAATTAGTATTGGATCGTAAAAGAATAAGTTCATGCTTGCAATTAATAATTATTTTGTTATAATCCTCAGCAAACCCAAGAATTTTGTGCAAAGGTATAGACACAGAAAATGTTCCATGCGAATTTTTTGTACCGTTGACATCCCATTCCCATAACTTAGACATCGATGCTTCGAGTTCATTCATGGATACAAGAGATTTCATAGTTGTTGTCACTCCTGCATTTTTGATTTTATCAATTTCGATTCCATTAAGTTCGTATCGAATATCTTGAAATAGATGGAGTATTTGTAAAAAGGATGCTCTTTACCTCTGCTTTTGTGTCTCTATTAAATGCGGTTATAGTACCTTCTATGTATAAAGTACTTGCTGATGGTAGTACGTAAAGATCTTGTTGGTTGAAAGGTATACGTATTTCATCGTTGAAATTAAAGCTTGTTACATAGGGCTTATACGAATGATATTCAAAGCTCTCGATAGAGTTGTCTATGGTGAAAGATTCCGATAGATTTAATATACTCATTTTAAGAGACCTATGCTTTTGAGAAACTGTTTGTTTTGTTTTGTAAGTTGCACTTTAGGTCTTCTTTTCTTGATTGCTTGATGAGTACTAGTACTGTTTTTAAGCGGGACTGAAGTTTTATTGAAATCTATCATTTTTTTCTAAGGTGTAAATATATCTGAATCTCTTCGCCTCGTAAATTAACCAAATTATTGTTAACGTCTAATATTCTTATTGTAATTGAACTTAAACTGTTTTGAGTAACAGGGAAATAGATAACGTTTTTTGGTGTTTCTATAATCCGATAACCAGGAGGTACATTAGGCACAAATTCGTGAATTATATGACTAGGTTTTCCATTAACAAATGAACCGCACACTATGTTACATTCAATGCGGACTATAGTTGTAGACAGAATGGAAACAGGATAAGGAGATTCTGTTAATATATTTGCTTGAATAGATTCTGCACCGAAACCGAGTAACCTACCAATAGATCTCTCTTTATCAAAATAAATGTTTTGAGAGCACAAAATAGATGTTTTTAAGGTATTATTATTACAAGTTAGTGTAAACGTACATTCTTGAAGGTGTTCTTTAAGGTAATCATCAATATCTTGAAGTTCATATGATCCTTCAGGAATTTGAATTACTTTGTTTTTTCCATAATGTAACTTATTATTTCTATAGTCTACATTAGGTATTGAATTAAAAGTTGATATATACAACAGTCCACATTCATATTCACCATCTAGTTCAAGAGCTGGTGAATGGTTTGTTATCAGTGTGGAAGATATTCCAGTTATCGACAAAGTGAAAGACATCATGTGAATGTTAAGCTTTTTATTGTACAAAGGTATTTAAACGGTTATACCAATATTTTTTTAAGTATTTTAGACATAAATAACCGCAATTTACAGTGTCAAACTTTTGGTAAGTAACATAATTATAGTAAATATCATAATTATTTAAATACCTTTTTAATTCTGTTGGAGGTGGAAGATCACCATAACTATTAAAATATTCGCAATAACAGTTATCTTTAACATAGGCTACCCAGTGAGTTCCATTGTTTTTAGAACTATCTAAGTTAACAATTCCGCATTCTACTCTTTTAGGCCGCTTTGGTAAACTGTCTCTCATGAAAACTCCACGAAAATGTGGGATATCAGTTGAGTGTTTTAAAATGTCAATATTAGAAAGAGCGCGTCTGGGTAACCTCTCATTTAGTTTTTTGAAGTTTTTATACATAATCCTTTACCATTTTTATATGGTTTAATATGCAACCCTTTTCCTAATGCAATAGATTCCATCATCCGGTTATATCGATCTGATTCAGCTAAGTTTTTTCTTGCAGCTTTATAATCACCTACAGCTTTAGCAATTCCTGCAGCTCCTCCTGCTAATGATCCTAACGCAGAAAGTCCAGCAAAGATAGGTATCAGCGGTAACAAACCTCCAGTTTTTGGAATCGGTATTAAGCGCGGTATCCGTATCTTAGTGTTGTTACCAAATACCTTTTTTGCTGCAATAAGTGCTCGATCAATAATATTACTTTTTATTTTAGGTTTCTTTTTTATTTCAGTGCGTATCTTAGACACATAACGTTTGAATGGTTTTATTCCCGCACCAGCCTTTATTTTAGATTTCATCACTTTACTAACTAACCATGAAGCAATTTTTTCTCCTCTACTTGCATCTTTTGACTTTTTTCTCAGTTTAGCCATCTTGTAAAGTTCTAAATCAGCACGATGTCTATCCGCTAAATCAGAATATCTATCATAAGCTATATCGTGTTTCATACAAGCGTTATCTAACGCATTAATTCCTTTATCACCTCTTTGTAACCTTTTGTGCAACTTAGTGCCTGGACCACAATAATTATATCCAGGTAAGTGTAATTCAAAAGGTAAATTATTAATAGCACTATTTAAAAGTCCTTTTCCTTCCATAACCAGTATGATAATGAGAAATTCAATTTAGAGAAGGTATATTAATATACTTATACAACTGCATTTCTATCAATCCAACTATTTTCGCTATCAGCAAGCCCTAACCACTGCACATACAGTTTTCTGCCCTTTTTTTTAATTACCTTCTCTATCAGATAAACATCGGGATACTTCGTTTTTTGAAGTTCTTCTTCGTAAAATGTACCAAGTATAGAGTTTTTGCGTTGGTCTTCAATATGGTATGTTACAGGTTGAGTATGATTCACATGTTTGATTGTAAAAAGTTCTGTAGACCAATTCGGTGTATAACCCTTACAAAAGTCACTTTTATACTTGCTTAAACGTACTCGGTCTCCAATCTTGAATTTATTCAATTTATGGTTCACATTGAATTGTGATTTTTGAATGTTTTGTTTTACCACGTTTTCATTATCTAATTTTACATCAATAGGTTTAAATTTTGTTGTGCGATGTACAGTTTGATTATACGATTTAACTATATCGTCTAACGGTTTACCCATCCATTTATAGTTACCCGCGAAGCTAAAATATTTGTAGAGCTTGGATTTAAGTGTTTTTATCAGTCTTTCAACAATAGATGCCTTACTTAATTTTGATACGTGTATATAGCTATTTACTATTATTATAGTGCATAAAATATCCCCTTTAAATATGGGACGAATTTATAAATTATTTCGGTTGTTATTCTATGTAACGTCAATTTCAAATTATAAAACTGAATTGATTTGGAAACAGGTTTTATTATAATTGTTAAAATACACAGTTATCACTATAAAAGATGTAATGATAGATAGACACAATAAAATTGTCAATAAAATGAATAATTGCCATTACGTTTAGTATACATAAGTACATACTGATAATATAAATAAATATATTTCTTTTAGGAAATAATTGTGTTTTCTTAATTAAAATAGGCAAGAAATAAATAATAAAGCTATTTCATTTATCTAAAGGGTATTTATTGTTATAAAGTAAATACACTCTTATCATTTTAATTTACTTTTAATGACAATTAAATGCAATTGATTGTGAACAAACACTTATATATTTTTATATACATAGTTTATTTTTTAAATGCAACTCAAATAATTACAAAATGCACACAATATGGTCAAACAATCAGATTAAGGTACTTAGCTCTGTTCGTGTCGCTGGTAGCACAACAAGTGACTGCTCCTCAGTGAGCGGTCCCTTTTATACCTGGCTCCGGCAAGTGCCGCAGGTGGTCTGATCGACCCGTTTTATTCGCTTACCCACATTCATAAAATGATTAGTGATTCAGTCAAGTAAATACCTTAAAATGTTACAAATATTAGATGAAATAATCTTAAATCCAATACGGCCATACTGACAAGTACTTCGATCTCGAAGTACAAATCTATAACATTACTTTACATTCCCTTTAAAATGCTAATTTAATTTACTTATATTAGATCACATATTTTATTTTATTTTATTCCATAGCCGATTGTCCCCATCTAAACCCCTGCACCTGTGAAGTTAAGGGAAAAGAACAGACAATCGACCGACCAACAGTATTACATAATTTTCTTTTTTTTTTTTTTTGTAGCCGATTGTCCCCATCTAAGCCCCTTCACCTGTCGCCCGTGAAGTTAAGGGCAAAGAACAGACAATCGACCTCAACAGTATTCCTTTTTTTTTAGTAGCCGATTGTCCCCATCTAAGCCCCTTCACCTGTCGCCCGTGAAGTTAAGGGCAAAGAACAGACAATCGACCTCAACAGTATTCCTTTTTTTTTAGTAGCCGATTGTCCCCATCTAAGCCCCTTCACCTGTCGCCCGTGAAGTTAAGGGCAAAGAACAGACAATCGACCTCAACAGTATTTCTTTTTTTTTTTTTTGTAGCCGATTATCCCCATCTAAGCCCCTTCACCTGTTGCTCGTGAAGTTAAGGGCAAAGAACAGACAATTGGCCGCAACAGCTTTATTAGTTATTTTATTGACAGACCAGCATTATTACATTATCTTCTTAAATTTATTACACACATTTCCTTTTTATCATTAACATTTTTTTTAAATCACATTTGTAGATATAGCTAAGCTATAGCTTGACATGAATGTTTTCTTTTGGTCATGCATATATACTAATCATATACATATATCTATATCCAACACGGCTAAGCTAGAAAGATTGAATTTTACTAAAAATATTATTATTTCCATTGAGATTTCCTATCAGAAAAACGGAAAAGGAATCATGAATTCAAGGAATTACCAGATACCACAAAAAAAAATCCCATTGAAGGAAGTTTAGAGTGCAGTGCCATAGAACTGACTGCCCAAGAAAATCTGTTATAGCTCGTGTATACAGAACACCTAGTTTTAGAAACCTTAGTTTATTTTATGAAAAACTTGACATAATCCTTAAAAAATGCAATTTAAGTAATAAAAAGATCCGTGGAGATTTTAATATTGACATTATGAAGAAAACTCCTATTTCGTTATAATTTGACTATTTTCTCTTAGGTTTTAACTTAGAAAGACTTCCTAGCAATACATGTATTGATAATTTTGCGCATAACTTGAAACGAGGTCAAGGCACATATGTATATGACTTTGGTATTTCAGACCACATTGCGCAAGTTTTCAAATATCCAGGAAATAAGATAAATAACATTAAGTCTTGGCAAGTTGATAAGCGCAAATATTCAGGTGAACGTGAAGGTCTACAAATATTTTAAAAGTATCTAAAGTGCCTGTCCTTCTCAGGCACTACACTACCAAAAGATCTGAATAGGCAAGATGCAATGTTTTCATTTATGTTTTCATTTGAAAGGACTGCGCGTAAAATAAACCACGAGTGTATTAAAAAATGAAAATACTATATATAGCCAAAAATTTCTGTTACAAACCAACAATTAAAATGTTCGCGCCTAAACGGATCTACAGTTACTTTGGCGTCACTCTGTGTGTCACTCGCCATATTTGTTCGCCCACAGTGTTAAATCCTTGTTTCTGTTTTTCACCCGGATGCTAGCCCTTTAAGTCGAAACCCATAGGCAGTTGCCAACCCCATTAGTTGTCTTAACAGGTGTGACGTCCTCAGACGCTGATTGGTGGATTAAAATACGTTCCGTTTCAGATTACTTCAAATCGTAATTATTTTTTGAAATTAGTATAACTAAACTAAAGTAAAAACGTTTCAATAGCTATTATTTTAAGTTTCTTCAACACTTAAATTTTATAGCTGCATCTTCCCTATAGTGAATACAATAGCTTTTTTGACATTCTCCAGTTTCTTATGCTTTGTTCTGAAAATGATTAAGTACCAAAAGGATTAACAATAAAGTAAATTGGATATCACGAAGTACAAAAGCTTGTAGTGAAAAACAGCAGCAACTCTTATGGCAATATAGATGTTCAATAAATGCAGCAAATAAGGGCCTCTCGTTAAATTACACTGTTAGATATAAAAAAAAGATAGTAAAGCTAGCCCAAAAAGCTCAGAATGACTATAAAAATGCATCTGGAGAAAATAAATCAAGAGCGGCTTGGCAGATAATACTGGAGTTGAACTAAAAACCGGACAAAGTACTATAACCAATCCTAAATATGCAAATACCTTGAATACTCAGTACATATAGTATTTTATGAATATGTATATATATATATATATATATATATATATATATGTATATATATATATTTGATTATGTATTATATGTGTATTTATTATACCTTAGGTTAAGTAGATATTATCTCTTCTTTTTTAGATATTTGTTTCCGTAAGTACACTAAGTACATAGTGCATGTTTGTCTATCTTATACTTTTCTCTCAATTGCTCAAAGGTTAACTGGAAGAGATTCCTTAAAAGGATAAGTTAGCCTTTGTACTTTGTTTGTTTTTCTTTTATCATGTTTGTTTTGTTACTTTTTATGTACAATAAAGTGTTTACATACATACATACATACATACAAATAATGCATACAAGACTCGCCAAAGAATAATTATATTTTAACTGTCAAATCAACAATAATACCAATCCATGTTTATAGCCCCATCTACAGCGAATAATATAAAACTGATTATTAAGTCATTAAGAAATACCAGGAGTGTGGGATTTGACAAAATTTGTAGAGTTGTAATAAAATATGTAAATTACAGAATGGCCACACACCTTTGCCACATCATTAATATGTGTATCAGTACGGGTATCTATCCGGATAAATTAAAAAATATATTATCAAGCCCTTAGATAAAAAGGATGACAAAGAAAATCCTCAGAACTACCGACCCATATCACTTATACGAGTATCCTCCAAAATCTTTGAGAAGTTTATTCATCAGTCGCTGTATAACTACATGGAAACTTTTAATTTATTCTGTAAGGAACAGAAAGGGTTCAGGAAAAATATTAGCATTAATATGGGTATTTATAATTTCATAAATATGATAATGGAAAGTGTTAATAATAAAATACACTTATTTTGTCTTTTTACCGATATGACCTATGCATTTGATCATGTAGATCATAAAATACTGCTAAGTAAACTTAACCGATATGGTGTTAGAGGGAATGTACGAAATCTCATTAAATCATATCTAACTAATAGGATGCCATATACCGAAATTACTAGAAGCTGTGCTAAAACAAAAACAGACAAGGTGTTTGCATCAGATCAAATATCCGTAAGGTATGGTGTACCACAGGGGAATGTAAATGACCTGCCCAAAGCCATACACCATCCTATGATCTTATTTGCTGATGACAGCACCTATATTTAATTATTAAATGTATTAATCAGAATAATTATGAAAATGACATTAATAATCTACTGAATAACAAAATATTGTGGTTTAGTAAAAACAATCTAGGAATTATTTTGACCAAGACCAATATAATGCAAAAATATATAAATATATGCAAGTACTCGCAGATATAAGAAAATTTCGTACGCCTACCGGCAAAACAATAGTGGTTCGCAGCATACTTTAATAACCAAAGCAATGTACGTATGTTAAACTCGTAATCAATTATTTAAGTGGAATTCTAGAAAGCGCTGACACAGATGAGACAGTAACAAATGAGATGTATTTTTTTTTATAGACCTAACTCACTAAAAATCTAATAATACATAAATCTTATCTCAGAATGCAATTTTTTTATTATTATGTAATTAAATGGAGTTGTATATCTGCTTGTAAGTCAATACACTCGCGAGCAAATAATACGGGTCAGTGACAAAAACCCTTATATTTTGCAAATTAATAGCGGTATGTGCAGGAAACTAACTGTGTATTAAAGATAATTTAATATCGAATTAAATTGAACCTTCAATGTTCTACTAGAATTTTGGAAAAAGTTTTATTTTAAAGAAAGTCGAATTTGGTACCAAATTCAAATTGAACTTATTTCACTTTTGTTTTCAATCTGTCAAATGATAAAAGGCAGGCAGTGAGCGGTCCCTTTTATACCTGGCTCCGGCAAGTGCCGCAGGTGGTCTGATCGACCCGTTTTATTCGCTTACCCACATTCATAAAATGATTAGTGATTGAGTCAAGTAAATACCTTAAAATGTTACAAATATTAGATGAAATAATCTTAAATCCAACACCTTCTTAATTGAATACGTTGAGTAATGATTTATTTTCATGGATTTTAAGTAGAAATCAAATTCACTATTGTAGAATTCTTTTCCTAAGTCTGTCTGTAAGTTTCTAGGTATTCGTTTAGCTATTTTTATAATTAGATCGAAAGCATTCTTGACTTCCGTTTTAGTTTTAGAATTAATAGGTGTACACCATGCATACTTTGAAAATGTATCAATAACAGTTAATATATATTTATTTCCTTTGTTAACCGTATGCAATTTTTGTAAATCGATCAAATCAGCTTGCCATAAATCATCAATACCTTTTAATAGAACTGATCGTCGCTTATAATTTTTTCATGCTGACCGATGGATCTCGTTCACTATATGTTGTTTTGCCATTATTTAAATTTCTAAAGATATTATCTATCTCCTTCTTTGTATAAAAGTTAAGTTTTAACTGAGAGTTAAGTTGTTGAATTTGATTATTTATAGTATCATACAAAGAGTCTATATACTTCTTATCGTACATGTTTTGAATATATTGATCAACGTACTGCTTGTTTACTGCATCATTAGGTGATAAAGGTTTCGTAACTCCCTTTAATTGTAAGCTCCCTTCAAAATATCCTATGTCTGTTCGAAGCAAAGCCTTGTACTTGAGGTCAGAAATCTCGTTAGCACGCAAGCGTTTATGAACATGGTGACCGAATTTGTCAATATTAATTTTTATATTGTATTGTTGCGAGTCAAAATACAACTGTTAAAAATAAAAGATGATTTCATTTATATATTATTTACTAACCCTGCTTCGCGTCATTCTTCAATGATAGATATTATTTCGTTATCTAACCCTGTATTGCCAGTATCACGTGATGCTATAAGCAGTTTTAATCTTTCTACTATTTCGTTTGGATCATCCCAATACACATGAGAGATGTCTCTTTTTACTTTTTTCATTGATGGTAAACCATCACCAGATACATATATTTCCTCACTTACTGTACGTTGTTTGGTTAATTTGAAAAGAGGTTTTATGATGTATAAATATTTCATGCCCTTGTTGCTCTTTATAGGCTTATTTGGATCAAAGTCTCGTCTATGCGCGTTTGTTTTTAATAATAAGGTCTTGTATGAACGTTTATCGTCTTCAGTTATCACATTTAAATCAGGCACTTTCTTAAACAATAAATCGTTTAAACCTGTCGTTAAACAATAACTTTCTCCTCCCATTATTAGTTGTTCATCATACACAGAAATCGGATAAGATCCAAGCATCAGCTTACCACGTTCCATTCGTACACCAAAAGGAATGTTTATGTTTAAATATTGTTTTTGGTAAGCAGGATCTTCACGAGGAGAAGCATATGACTCAATCGTTTTAAATGAAGCATTATTTGTTGTATCAGAATCATTTTGGTTCTCACTTTCATGAGACAAAGATCCATCTTGACTAGAGTTGCTATCGTTTGATTCGCACTCACTATTATTTAAATCAGATTCAGGTGATTTTCTCACTAGTGTTTTATTTGCTAAGTTTTTTTTCTTCCCATCTTCAGAAGGACTATATTTTAATGTTTTTATTGACTTATTCCATTTAAATCCATCGTCATCAAAACCTGCGTCACTAACATTCAAGTTGTTATCATTATTTTTAACCATTTCATTGAGAGGATCTGTAATTGGTTTTAACATTGTTTCCAGTATCATATTATTGCTAGATTTAACATCACGAATGAGCTTAACTTTTTTTCTTACTGCTTCAGCGGATCGGAGTACTTTTTGTTTAAATAATTTCTCCTCTTTCATTTTAAGATTCATGTCCGATCTAGATGGTTTCATTTTAAGTAATAAGTTCCATATATAAATACTATTCTTTATGTATTCCGTTAATCTAGCATGATAAATGTATCAAAACCTTTTCTATAACGTCCAGAATTTCTATTACAATCTTTATTTATAACTAAGTAATTAAAAGGTTCATTCCAAACTTGTGCGCACATTTCACGAAACTGAGACCACGACATATCACTTCCTACGTGTTCATCATAAACATGGCGTAAATTAACATCATCTTGTTTAAAAATAATAATTAAATTGGCATTGTCTCTTATCAACTGTTTAGGTATTTTACTATACGTTTGATTCAGATAGAAGCTATCTATATTTTTATGTCTTCCCATTGCAAAGTAATCTCGTATATTATTTTGATTTTCACATGCAACATCATCAAATATCATTATTGAATTATTGTTAGCTGCATGAGGACTTAGTATTTCATCATTTTCACTATATTTTTGAAATGAAACTAACGGAACCAACTTTAAAACTTGCTCTAGAAATTGATACATAGGTTGGAATAAGGTTTTAGAGTAAACGTAAACATTCTGAAAGCGTAAACCTTGTTCATGTAGCAGCAAACCAACAATTAAATTCGTTTTTCCACAGTTAGATGGCCCACATATTATACAGCGAATAGTATCTGGTAAAAGTAAACCATGTCGAAAAAGACGTTTACTATGCGAAGAACAGACAATATCCAACGGTAATCTCTGAGGTTGTTTTACAAACTTCATTTTAGCAATAGCCACGTGCATCAAACTTGAAAGACTTTATATAAATGAAAAATCGAGTTGAACCCATTACAATAGCATCGTCGACGGGGGGCTGTGGTGTTTGTAACGGGTTCAGCACACTACATCTAATCATTCGTATGTATGGGGCGCGCGTTCCACGAAGTGAGCGAGCGAGGTGGAGTAGCGTGCCCAATACATACCTACTCCAGTTTTTATTACATCAGTCATTTTATAAAGTTATTCAATAAATATATATATATATTATTATTATTATTATTATTGTGAGCCTATAGTGTCCCACTGCTGGGCAAAGGCCTCCCCCCACTCTTTCCAATTATCCCGGTCTTGTGCAGTCTCTGGCCATTTTTTCAAAAATGAGTCAAGCTCGTCTCGCCACCGCCGGCGGGGTCTGCCGGATCCTCAATTTGAGCTGTCGGGTTGCCACTCAGTGGCGATCTTAACCCACAAGTCATTCGGCATGCGGCAGACATGTCCAGCCCAGTCCCACTTTAACTTAGCCGCCTTCCGAGTTACGTCAACTATTTGAGTTTTGGAGCGCAGCGTAGTGTTCCGGATGCGATCCATTAGTTTTACACCTAATATGCTGCGCTCCATAGCTCGTTGGCAAACCCCGAGTTTGGACTTTTGAGATAATGTCAAAGACCAAGTCTGAGCACCGTAGGTGAGAATTGGAAGTATGCACATATCCATGAGTCTCCGCTTAAGTGATAGAGGGAGGTCACCTTTCATTAGATGTTTCATGGACCAATAGCTCCTCCAGGCGTTTTCAGTCCGTCTTTCGACTTCCTTCTCCTGGCGCGCCTGGAAGGAAACTAATTGGCCCAAGTACAGATACTCATGGACATATGCAATCGATTCTCCGTTTATCTCTATCCTACGTGGGGTGCTATTTGTCATAAGCTTAGTCTTTGACATGTTCATCTTTAGTCCAACTTCGAGGCTTGCGTTGCTTAGGTCTTCAAGCATGGTTTGCAACTCAGAAGCCGTTGAAGAGAACAGGACGATGTCGTCAGCAAATCGAAGATTGGTTAATCTCCTATTTCCGACGACCAGGCCCCTATCTCTCCAGTTCGGCGCAAGTTTTTGAAAGACGTGTTCTAGTGTGCTTGTGAACAGTTTCGGCGATAACGGATCTCCTTGCTTGACTCCTTTCTGAATATCAAAGGATGCACCAGTAGACTGCAGTTTTATTGCGGCTGAGCTATTTTTATATATGACAGAGATGAGGTTAATGTAGCTGTTTTCTATATGTTGAGTTTGTAGAGCTGTAAAAATGGACTTATGGAAAAGACTATCAAATGCTTTTGAGTAGTCTACGAATGCAAGATAAAGTGGAATTTTGTGTTCGTGATGTTTTTCTATTAATTGATTTAGGGCATGTAGGTGGTCTGTGGTAGAAAGTCCTGGGCGGAATCCTGCCTGTTCGGGTGGTTGGTTTCGGTCAAGCTGTGCTGATATGCGGTTTTCTATTATTTTTATGAAGAGCTTATAGAGGTGGGAGACAAGACTGATAGGACGATAATTTCCAACGTCAGACTTGTCACCCTTCTTATGTAACAGAATAATATTTGAATGACACATGAGCTTTGGAAAAGTTTGGGTGTTAATTATCATATTGAAGAGTTTGGTGATATACGGAATTAATGTTGGCTCGCCTACTCTCAGTGCTATATATATATATATATATATAATAATAATAATAATAATAATATATTCTTTATTGTGCACCATAAAATAGAAATAAACAAACAGAAAATCAAAATTAAAACTAGGTAACAACAGGCGGTCTTATCGCTTAAAAGCGATCTCTTCCAGACAACCTTTGGGTAGCTGGAGACTAAGTACCTACATAAAACAATGAACGGGTAGTGCCTAAAAATAAATAAACACATATACACACTAATATAATAAATAGATACATAAAAAGACATAAGTACATAAATACGAGTATATACCATAAATGATATAAATATATAAATAAATAAAGGCATGTTAAGTAAGCGACAGGTAACGCGATTTCAAAACATTTTTAAAAATAAGAAGGGATTTAGCACGTCTTATATCCAACGGCAAAGCATTCCACAAGCGAACAGCCCGGAAAGTAAAAGAGCTGTTGTAAAATTTTGATGAAGATGATGGTGTAGCAAGGAGATGCTTCTCTGAACACCGAATAGAAGAGAGATATTTGAAACGCTCTTTAAGATATAGAGGAGTAGTGGGATTGAAGAGAATGTTATAAAGGAGCGCGAGAATGTGTGAGTTTCGGCGATGACGAATAGGAAGCCAATTGAGCTGGGCACGAAATTCAGAGACGTGGTCAAATTTGCGTAAGCCAAATATGAACCTTATGCAAGCATTTTGGAGGCGCTCTAGTTTATTTAGCTGGTCCTCTGTAAGATCAAGGTAGCAAATATCAGCATAGTCCAATATAGGAAGAAGAAGAGATTGAGCAAGCGCAATTTTGGTAGCAAGTGGCAAGAAGTTACGAAGCCTGCGAAGTGATATATATATAGAATATATATATATATATACAGGGACGAAATTAGCATAGATCAGCTAAAAATAGTATTCCATGCCCTTATTGAATCTAAATTGCCGTATAGTATTATGTTTTGGGGTAGTAGTTTCAAATATAACGTTAACCGAGCTCTAATCGCTCAAAAAGGGTAATGAGAATTATATCCCAACAAAAACATAAATGTAAAAAAAGAGAGCCAAGTTCATTACAAAAATTATGCTTGGCTGTGGGCTTCGCCGCAAAAAGAATGGAGTTCTAAATGAGTGCCAAGTTCTATGCAAAATCCAAATATGTATTTATAGGAACAAAATAGCATTATGAACAAGTATTAAACTCTATTTCTTTGCTTTATTGGATACCTATAATGGTGAAACCACACTTCGTTATGTGTTGTTCGTTATGCGGCTTCGCTGTATTTGCCTAAATATATGTTATGTGAAGCGACCAACAAAGCAAACAACAAATAGGGGTACCACACTTCGCCGTATTTGTGAACCGACAACGTGACAAGTGAACGGATACGCGTATTTGCTATTTGCGCTTATGTGACGAATAAGTCCTCCACACTTCGTCGTATTCGGACGAATAACGCGCATAATGAATAACACATAACGAAGTGTGGTTCCAGCATAACAATTGCTGTTATTTAAAAATGTGAGATCTTAAAGTAGGTTAGATTTGACTTGGCCAGTTTTCATTCCATCAGTCATTTTATTAAGTTATTCAACATATATATTTAATTCTGATAAAAACTGGCCAAATCAAATCTAACCTACTTTAAGATCTCACATTTTTAAATAACAGCAATTTTTATGGGTATCCAATAAAGCAAAGAAATAGAGTTTAATACTTGTTCATAATGTTATATTGTTCCTATAAATACATATTTGGATTTTGCATAGAATTTGGCACTCATTTAGATCTCTATTCTTTTTGCGGCGAAGCCCACAGCCAAGCATAATTTTTGTATTGAACTTGGCTCTCTTTTTTACATTTATGTTTTTGGTGGGATATCATTACTTTTTGTAAAGAAAACTAGGCAGGTATTGAGATTTAATGTTTTTTCTTGCGTTTCCGCTGCATGGTTTTCTTTTTTATGCTATTGTCTACATTCTCTTTATTTCTGTTATGTGTATAATTGTGTGGCGCAGCGCGCCGCCGACGACACACTGTTGGCCGGTCGTTTAGCGTGTATTACAAGTTTTTTGTATGGGTGTCCACTTATTTTTTGACTCAACTTTATTTTTATATTTCTGTTATATAGCAAATATTACATATATTGGGATAGTTTCAAATATCTGCTTGTAACGGTTCCAACGATACAATATTTTTTTTTTTGTATGGGGACCCCCCTATTTTTAAACTTTTTTTTATTTTTAGATTTTTTCTCACGCTTACACACAATTACCGAGCTGGATTCCAAATTTCATCCTTCTAGGTCATCTGGAAGTAGCTTAGGTTTAGGTACTATATGTCAGTAAGTCAGTGCTAAAATTTACGGCTTTTTGACCTTCATATCTTTATAACCGTTTGAGCTAGCTTCATGAAATTTGGGCTTCTAGATGTCCTTATGGATATAATTAAACACACGTAGTTTTATGTGTTTACGTTAAAGAGGTTTTGAGTTATAGAAGGGTCAAAAGAGGCACCAAGTGGTTCGTGTAAATATACACTTGGCGCTGGCTAGCCAGTTCCTTTGCTTGAACTTGGCTTGACACGCTGCCGCGTGTCTAGATTTCGAATCCCACCATGGGTCTCCTGTAGAGAATATTTTCCTAAACTTGGCATTCTTCCAGTGCCCAGCCTATATCTACTTACGGAACTGGTAAAACACAAACACAGATTTGAAACTGAAAGTGAAGAATAATTACGGATACACGCACAAAAAATCTGAAAATAGAATTCCGTCCAAATTCAAAAATAGAGGAGCAGTCTGTGAGAAATCAGGCCGTAAACTGCCTAAGGAATTGAAAACAATTCCAAAACATACTATTTTTAAGCAAAAACTAAAACAATTTTTGTTAAGAGGTTGCTTTTATAGCTTGGATGAGGTGTTTGAATTATTAGTCTAGTTTATGTCTGATTTTGTTTTAGTTAATGCTTATTATAACAGACCTTGTAATATTAGTACCAAGTTGTTGGTAAGTTGGATCATTAGTTCCTAATATTTTGATCTCGTTAAGTTTAAAATGTATATATTAAGATTTCTAATGTTTTTTTCAAATTTTTATGTATTTGTTACTGTGTACAGTGAATTTCAAACATTTATTTATTTTATTTATTTATTTATATTTATTTTATTTTTATTTACCATGACTAAGAGAGTTACAACTTATATGCTGACATTCACTTCGAGATTCGGAGTCGCATTGTATTTGTTGAGTCACCTTTGTTTGTGAAAGAAAAGATGGAAGACTTTTTCATAAAATAGGGCCATTTGAGTCTCTGGCATTAACATTTAATTTTTCTGTAGTCTCTCGTCCATGTATCTGCAGTGTTTTGAGAGTTCGCGCGCAAGTTGGTTGTCATATTTTTTAGTTTTTCAAAGATATAATTAGCCGTTTCTTGTAAAATATTTAAGGTTAGACAACCGAATTTAGACTCAAATTGTTGCCAGTTAAAGGGCTTTAAAAATCACCAAAGCATATTAATAAAACTTAAAATAAAAAGGAACATATAAAAAATCTGTAGTTTATTGCTCAGCCAGCACAAAATCTAGTTTTGCAAATAAAGATGTAAATAGCCTTAACTAGTCCCAACAACATATCAAAAATGCAGAACTACATCACGCTTTGTTATTCTAGCAATTTTGATTGTTTAATTTCACGGGCTTATATTGTAATCAAATTTTACATTCATATAATCATAAAAATACTTAATCACAAATTCATTTCATTAAAACGTTGTGCAACATGTTGACGGTAAGTCTGCTGCATCATATTTTAATAATTGATTTAAATTCTAAATATTTCAAATGCTTTAACAAATAATATTGGCCAAACTATAAAACATTAGGGTGTTTGGAGTCGATATTTATATATTTTGCCTAATACCCACGGACCACGGCCGCTTTCTGTCGACGAACCGCTCGCCGTCGGCAGAATTTTCATCCTCACGCCCTGGAGCCTAAGGGCCTATGCCTAAGACCTTTTGTAATGCTACAAACGCGCAGGGCCGCGATTCGACATGGCATAACTGACAGTCGCTTGCGAGACAACTATGATACGAGTATCACAATTTTGTGACAGTTGAAATTTGGGGTGGAATATCTAAAATGGTGGCCATTGCCATAGATAAACCCCCTCTAGCGAGACCTATTGACAGCTTGACAGTTAGGTGTGGACACGTGTGGACAGATGGATATCACTCTATCCATTAGCGATACAAGTGTAACGTTGCTTTATCCACCTTTCTACATTGGTTCACTTTTAATAATGTTTACTTAAACACCGAAAAGACCAAAATTATGCTTTTTAAACAAAATTGTAAGAAAACTGACAGGCTTCAGGTCATTATGATCGGATGCCCCATAGACACAGTCGAAAGTGTTAAGTTTCTTGGCATATGTCTTGACTCGAAGTTAAAATGGGTACAGGAGCTGAATGCTATTGAAAATATCATTAATTCAGCCTGTTACGCATTGAGAAGCCTCAGGGACGAAGTTAGCTTAGATCAGCTAAAAATAGTATTACATGCCCTTATTGAATCTAAATTGCGGTTTAGTATTATGTTTTGGGGTAGTAGTTTCAAATATAACGTTAACCGAGCTCTAATCGCTCAAAAAAGGGCTGTGAGAATTATATCCCACCAAAAACAGCAATGTAAAATAAAGAGAGCCAAGTTCAATACAAAAATTATGCTTGGCTGTGGGCTTCGCCGCAAAAAGAATGGAGATCTAAATGAGTGCCAAGTTCTATGCAAAATCCAAATATGTATTTATAGGAACAAAATAACATTATGAACAAGTATTAAACTCTATTTCTTTGCTTTATTGGATACCTATAACAATTGCTGTTATTTAAAAATGTGAGATCTTAAAGTAGGTTAGATTTGACTTGGCCAGTTTTCATTACATCAGTCATTTTATAAAGTTACTAGCTGTGCCCGCGGCTACGCCCGCGTGGAATTCGGTCTGTGTCAGTAAGCGGCTAATTCACCACTAATTTCTCTCCCGCTACCCTGGAGGCGGAACATGAAGTAAAGTTGCCAGATGGATACGCTATGACCTGAAGGTCATTATGAACGGATCCCCCATAGACACAGTCGACAGTGTTAAGTTTCTTGGCATATGTCTTGACTCGAAGTTAAAATGGGTACAGGAGCTGAATGCTATTGAAAATGCTACTAATTCAGCCTGTTACGCATTGAGAAGCCTCAGGGACGAAATTAGCATAGATCAGCTAAAAATAGTATTCCATGCCCTTATTGAGTCTAAATTGCAGTATAGTATTGTAGAGAGTATTCTTAAATTAATACTCTCAAAATATGCTTGTTAATTATTTAATAAACTTTTTTTATATCATTCGCTAATACATGCAAATCGACTATTCGTCTAGGCTGTCCTTTCTAGAGTCCCTGAAAAAATCCTGAACGTCTGACATAGAACTTTCGATTCTATATTTAAATAACACCGCGCCAGACAGTGTTCGAGAAGAGAGGCTGTAAAGGTAGACAACTTTTACATATCTCGCCTCCTCGGGTGTAAGGGGCAGCCTACAATTACAAATAATACGCCCTATCCTAATCTACCCTGACTAAGAGTTTCCTTACCTATGCTTAGGACCCCTACAGAGTTGAAAATTTCCTAACACCCCTTTCTAGAACCAGCCTTATGTACAAGGTAGTCAACGTCAAATGACAAATGAGAAGTCAGCCTATGGCCTTAAGATTTCTCAAATTGCCTAGACGTGGGCATAGTCAGGTTTCAAAATCTAGAAAATACCCCTGACTCTGGCTTTACGAAGTAACCCTCTTTTAATTTCCTGACAGCTATTGTCTATGTCCGTGTCTATGACACTTGACATTAATGACATAGATAGATGTCAGCGAATTTTATCTAATCTAACTGATACAACGGCACAAAAAATATGTTATTGAACAGAAATATCACAATATAAAAGAATAACATGAAAATATCGCAAGAAAACATCGTTCTTGCTCAGCAGTAGGCGTTGGCGTTGAAGTGAATGGCTGCCTATGGCCATTAGTCTTCCCGCCGCTGCAGTGCTGTTTGGAAAGCAGTCTGCCTGCTCAGTGCCGTTGCATGGAGATGCTGCAGAACAGCAGAAGTGTGTCATCTAGGTCCTTTTCTCTTGTTGTTACATGCAAGCAAATGAAAAATATATATCCTACTCTTCAGGGCAGCAAAGAACTTAACCGGGCATTCGTAAAATATTACCTTAGAACCTTACAAATGTGATTTACAAATAAATATATTTGCATTTAGTTGAGTTTTATTTACAGTAAAGATATCACACTTATAACTTATTCTCAGTATAAGGTAAGTAACAAACAGGTAATTATTGATGACGTTATAAGTTACTTTGGATAAGTACAATTATATTATTGTGCTAACAAAATGCATAAGGTTATTTATATACCTTGCTGGCACATCTTGGATCTCTATGCTATAATTTATATACACATTATATACAGTTCAGTTACCTACAAGTATATACAATTTTTTTTTTTGTTTTATACCACGACGGTGGCAAACAAGCATACGGCCCGCCTGATGGTAAGCAGCTACCGTAACCTATGGACGCCTGCAACTCCAAAGGAGTCACATGCGCGTTGCCGACCTTTACAAAAAGGAGGATTCACTGTGTTGACGACTAAAGGAACAAGAAGGTCCCTCATCGTCAACACACTGGGTCCTCTTTGAGCTCTTTGGCAACCTTACTCACCAGCAGGAACACAACACTATGAGTAGGGCACCTATGATATTAAAGTGTGAATGATTAAATAATTAGATTCTTATGATTGAATAATTAATGCAATTAATCAAATTTTAGAGCTATAATTTCATTGTGCTAGAGAAATAGTATTCAGAGTGCGTAGTTAAATACTGCTCCTCTAAACATTATATTAACATTTATTGAGCCTATCGGATTAAGAAGGGCGTCACTAATTGTTCTCAATGATGAATTACTAATATAATTATATTATAAATGGACCTTCTCTACGATTGATGAACTAATACAGGTTTCTGCTGCACCTGCATTTAATAAAGCTTAAAGGTTTTGATTTACAAAAAAAAAATTGATTAATAAATAGCCTGTCAATATTGATGAGTTGACCCGTCGCTGGCCGAAGTATGGGTGATTTTCATAGCTTCTATTCTGCCATGGAGCAGAACCTCTTGGAGACGGTTCCTACTCTTGCTGGCGTGTTTGTCCTCTTGCATCGTAGTATTAGTTCCTATGTTTTGGTTATCGCTGCGGTCTTTGTCTGAAATCATAACGGGGCTGGGTACCACGAACAGGTGTGCTGCTTGGGTCGGTTACAATGTTACCCGCCGAGGTAGGTGTTCCCGATGAACCTGGCATTATAGTATGCTGGAAAGAAGTGAATGACGGCAACAATTGAGGCATTATTAGTTGCTCAGGCGTCGTGGTTGTGAGAGGCTCCGTGAGCGGATTTAATTGCGGGGTTTTCTCCGTTTCAAAAATATCCACATATTGCCATATTGCATTGCGTAAGTCCTCTTTTGTCTTCACTTGCACAACCGCGAAATACAATTTATATTTGTCTAGGAGGTTGCGCTGAAAATGTTTATAAATGCTTCATCATCTATAGCAGCGGCTTTTTCTGCTAGTTTCTAATAAGTATCAGTAATCCAGAGGTGATTCTTGTGCATTCTGGGTTCTGTAGCAAAATATCTGCGCATAATTAACACATAATTATTGCGCATAATTGGATAGTAAAATCCTCTACACCGGTCAATCCGTTAAACTTCTCCGACGCCATTTGTGTTACTTTTGCATAGATATTTGATGATAATAAATGTTCACAGTAAATACAGTCAATGGGTGATGGGATTATGAGACGAATAAGAAAAATATCACCCAAGAGATCCTTTTGGCGTAAACACTCGTAACTGGGGTAGCTTCTGGTACAGCACTCGCTTTACTTTTGCGAGATTTATGGGGTCGGTACTTAATTTAAGGCGACACTGCTCTCCACCAAATGTAGAGAGTATTCTTAAATTAATACTCTCAAAATATGCTTGTTAATTATTTAATAAACTTTTTTTATATCATTCGCAAATACATGCAAATCGACTATTCGTCTAGGCTATCCCTTCTAGAGTCCCTGAAAGAATCCTGAACGTCTGACATAGAACGTTCGATTCTATATTTAAATAACACCGCGCCAGACAGTGTTCGAGAAGAGAGGCTGTAAAGGTAGACAACTTTTACAGTATTATGTTTTGGGGTAGTAGTTTCAAATATAACGTTAACCGAGCTCTAATCGCTCAAAAAAGGGCTGTGAGAATTATATCCCACCAAAAACATCAATGTAAAAAAAAAAGCCAAGTTCAATACAAAAATTATGCTTGGCTGTGGGCTTCGCCGCAAAAAGAATGGAGATCTAAATGAGTGCCAAGTTCCAAGTACCAAATCCAAATATGTATTTATAGGAACAAAATAACATTATGAACAAGTATTAAACTCTATTTCTTTGCTTTATTGGATACCTATAACAATTGCTGTTATTTAAAAATGTGAGATCTTAAAGAAGGTTAGATTTGACTTAGCCAGTTTTCATTACATCAGTCATTTTATAAAGTTACTAGCTGTGCCCGCGGCTACGCCCGCGTGGAATTCGGACTGTGTCAGTAAGCGGCTAATTCACCACTAATTTCTCTCCCGCTACCCTGCAGGCGGAACTTCAAGTGAAGTTGACAGATGGATACGCTAGAGGACAGTAGTCCTAATAAAATATTTTACATTTACCACTAATTGAATACTTTTTTGGCATGATTTAAACGACATAGAGGTGTATATCGGACGATGCAGGACCACTTTTGTATTTATACTTCATGTCCACGGCAAATATCATCCAAATCGATCCTCCCGTCAAATCAGTCTAAGCATGAAAGGTATTTGAGTTGCACTTGGAGAGGGGGGGGTCCATGACCCATGCAAATTTAATGTAGTGGCTACCCCACCCCCCTACGTCATTTTACTATCCGGCACTTCCTTTCACTATGCGTTTTTGACTGATAATTCAAAAACGGCTGAACCGATTTTATTCAATATCGACGGTTGAAAGGCTATTTGGTTTAACCGACATTTATTGAACTTTACAAAAGAGCCATTTAAAGTTTTTTTTTTCAAAAAATAAAAAATAAAGAAACCATTTTGGTATTTTTAAACGAAACTGCCACCAGATATTCTATGTAAAAAGCCACGTAATTTGAATATATTGGTGAAAAAATGAGCATAGTATATCTCGAAATAAGTGTCGTTTCATACAAATCAGCCACATATTAGAAAAAGGCTAATTGGTTTAACTGCCACCAGCATCTGCCACCGGAGACAAGCTAAATAGCTGAAATGTCTATAAGCACATTTTTCAGAAAATGGCGAAATGTGTGAACCACTATCGTCCATATATTATAGGGTAAGGCAAAAAGTTCAAGCGTTTTGTTAAGCAGAATTAGGGGTAATTCTAATTGACTTATAACACGTGCTCATTGATAAATAAATTTGTTGAAATCCCAGAGCCTCAATAAATACTATAAAGAATGGCGGTTGAAGCACTGATATTCAGAGAGCAAGGCATGATTATTCAGCAGACGTCATAATAAATAAAATAAAATGCATGAATAGTTTTTTCTTAAGTTTTTATTACAAATTAAGATGATAAAGAAATTATGAACGTTTCTTGTATTCATATAAGTTCTAATACTAAGTTATTTGGCAGACTCAGTCTTAGATAAATCAAAATAGTCTTTTTAAAGTTTTAAGATAATTGATAATTCAAACTATACCTCGTATTATATCCAGGTAATGAAACATCATTATCTGGATATTTTATAAAATTGCTTTCGCTATGTTGGAAGTTTTCGCATGTTGGTGATTTTTCTGCACTGGCTTGTTTAGAAACGTGATCATAGACAGTATTATTTTGTTCTTTAAAAGAGTCACTCTTAGATGTAATCTGAAATATAAAAAATAAAACAATTCTATACTATTATGAATAATAATTATTGTATGATACGATGTCTGTAAATTGTAAACAAAATAAGAGAAATAATAAAAATAGGTAATTTTAATGTGACCTCACTTAATCGAAAAATATCTATTTTATATATGTATAATTATGACTGTGTATGTGTATGGTTATTTGAATAGATGTATATAAAGCGTCGAAGTCTACTCATACGCACATACTTTAAAATAATAATTATAGCGGGTGAATAAAAGCTTTCATGTTATGAGGCATCGTAAGAAAAGTGTGATGATGAAAACCATAATTATTATGTTTACATTTTGATCATACCTGATTCCCACTGCTATCGTTATCCCTTTCTTGCTGATGATCCAGGCTAGTTTCTAGGTTATTTTCCTTTCCGCTGGACGGGGATAAGATGCGTTTGTCTTTGTTTTGATTAAAATACGAAGTACTTCCTAAAATGGTTACGCCGATATCTGAACTATTTTCAGGGCCCTGCTTTGTAACTTTTCTCGAACGTAAGTTACGTTCATCTCCTCGTGTATCATATTTTTTAATTTTTTTTCTAAAAAATTTTTGCCGCTCCGATTCCATTGTTTAGCTGAAAATAAAATGAAAAACTATATTTGCATGCCCATGGGTTGACATTGTTTTATTACAATTACAGTACAGAGTTCCCGTAACACCTTTCAGCGCCATAATTAGATCAGTTTCATGGAATCCAATCTACGTCTGTACAATTTCAACTCAAGCGGAAACCGATGATAGGTTGCATTTAACTAACAAGATTTAATTACATACAGACAGACAGACAGAGACAGTCATAAATGATGGACAGATTCTTGGTTTATACAGATTAGCAAGAAAAAAATAAAAAGGTAAGCATAACACTAACAATGATTTTTTTAATTTTCGTTACAGGCTAATGATAAAATGTATAGAATAGTTCAGTGTGCAAATGTTACATCAAAGATTTAAAAATTGCTATGACGCGCCCGCGCGAGGGGCGGGGGGTATTTATACTCGAGCGACTCAAAGGCGCCGACGCCGGCAAAAGTGTGTTTGTACCGCCGAAACAAAAATCTCTCATAGATATTTTGTTATGCTTAACCTACACTTATATGTAATATTGTCATTTACTTATAAGGCTTTAAATAACATTGCTCAAATGAATACTCTGTTTGAACCAACGATGATAGCTGTAAAAGTCGGGTTCAAAATGCTGAAACAACATACTTCATAACTTTTGGGTTTTTGTGTAATTGGTCGAAGCGACTCATGTTCTAAAATTATGAAGAAAGCTAAATGGTTTAAGCGACATTTCTGTTTTGTTTTGAACGGAGACTAAATGCTTTAAGTGTCTATACTGGTACTCTTTTGTGGAAGTTTAATTGCTTTAACCGATGTTCCTAGTGTATGATAGATTTTGGCAAAATGGTTCAAATGACAACGAATGGCAAAATTGGGAAGGGAAAAACAGTTTAAGCGGGAACGGATCAAAAATATACTTATTTTAAGTCACGTTTTATTTAAAAGTGCGATTTTTTATGGTACTTCATACTTAATTATTTTTAAAGTGGCCCAAAATTTAGGGAGGATTAAGCGCCATCAAAGTCGTCTGATCGCAACGAAACCGAGCTCATTCGACGGAGAAAAATCTGCTGATTCCGATGATATATATAACTCAATATCGCCCAATGTGTCGCTTAAACCAAATAGCCTTTCAACCGTCGATATAGTTTTTATTGAAAGTTCTGATTAGGCCTCACCAAATTTCAGCTTTCTAGTGCGAACGGTAACCGAGCTAGACCGCGGACAGACTCCTAGTTGACTACAGAACCCTAAAAAGGGCTAATTACGTACAGAAGCATACACTGCTTTACCTACACACATATTAAAAATCCAATTAAACTATTAGAATGACCGCCATTACACCGCCATGACCAACCTTATTGCGCCGGTGTTGGGGGGGGGGGGGAGGATTTTCATTACGTTACCGAAGGTAATGAATTTTGTTGCAATAATGGTGTTAATTACATACGGTTCCGAACGCGAAATACAGGATTTATGATATTGGTGTAGATCAAGATATTTATTCTTCAATGTAAGCACATTACAATGCACTAATGAACGTCAGAGAAAAACAAAATACACGAGTGTCGTGGGACACTCGGTTGGAACGAAGTTATGTTATTTCAATTTTGACTTTTTCGTAAATTTTGTGGTGTTAAGATTTTTTGTATTTTTTTTTTAATTTTGAAAACTATGAAATTCTTGAAATTTTTGAAATTTATATAAATATTTTTTTTTTAATTACATTTTATATGCTTCTCAATCGTATGAGTGTCACGTTTTCGTGACATGACGCTTTTTCGTGACGGTCACGTGACTTTTTTTCGCCTGGCCCCCCATCCGCGAACCGTTCGATAAGGAACTTCGTTCCAAAACTACCACCGGTTCTAACCCTACACCTCTGGCCCAAGAAGTATTATGACCGAAAAGAAACTCGACGGGACTTATTTTTTTCAAAACAGTTATACATTTTTAGATCTTAAAGATACAAAATAATGCTTAGTTCTTCAAAAAGACATATCAAAACAGCTTGAGAGACAGATAATGTACCTATTGTTTAATTATAAAGAAAACTAAATCCTAATCTGACTGCTTCACAAAACGTTTGATATGTTTTCCTACCTAAACGGTGTCCTATAAATGTTAGATGATTTTGTAGTAGTTTTCTGGTTTGGGCCATGCATCTTTGTCCGTCATAAATAGTCCTCGAACCTGCAATACCCTTTGTCATTCATGCGAATTTCAAAAAATTCTTAAGAGCGGGTAAAGGTAAATTTAAAGCATCGACGGGTAACATGTTATAAATATGAACACCTTGACCAAAAAATTACAAATTATTTCAATACCAAATTTAATATAAATACGTACAGCGGTTATTAGTTGTTTCTTTCCCATGTAAACTTCCACCCCTTTTGCATCCGCTTAAGGGATATTTCCGAGATAAAACTATTTTATTTCCTTTTCCAGAGCTCAAACTATCTCCATACCAAATTTTATCTAAATCGATTCTGCGGTTAATAATTCACTATACAAATTTCCAACTCCCTTTTCACCCCTTTAGGGTTGATTTTCAGGGTGAAAACTATTCTTTGTCCTTTCTTGAGACCCATACTATACCAAATTTCATCTTTATCAGTTCAAAGGTAAAGAAATCCTCATATCAACTTACCCCACAAGGGTTTATTTTCGGGATGAAAACTATTCTGTCGTTTCTCGGGGCTCAAATCATCTCCATACTAATTTCTATTAAAAATTCTCCATGCAAACTTTCAACCCCCTTTTCACCTCCAGGGTTGTTGTCGGGATAAAATTTATTTATTCTCCTTTCTCGGGATTCAAACTATCTCGACACAAAATTTCATCAAAATCCGTTCAGCCGTTTTCACGTGATGCGCGGTCAAATAAACTGACAAACAGATAAACAGACAAAAATTCTAAAAATTGTTGGCACGTGTTCTGCTATCGATTCTAAGTATCCCCAGCTAACTTTTTTTCGAATATATTCTATGAACAGACTTTCGACCCTCTTCAGCTTTATTATATGCATAGATAGTTTTTATTGAAAGTACCTTTCAGGCTTCACTTCCATTATTTTTTTCACATTTTTTGGACCTACGGTTCTAAAGTAAGATGGGAGGGAGGGCTTTTTTGAAGATGAAACTATCCTTTGTCCTTTCTCGAGACCCATACTATCTCTTTACCAATTTTTATCTAAATCAGTTCAGCGGTAAAAAAATCCTCATACCAACTTCCAACCCCCTTTTCAACCCCACAAGGGTTTGAAAACTATCCTATGACGTTTCTCGAGACGCAAATTATCTCTATATTCATTACTATCGAAATCGTTTCAGCGGTTAAAAATTCTCCATACAAACTTTCAACCCCATTTGCACCCCCACCAGGGTTGATTTTCGGGATTAAGACTATATTTTATCCTTTCCCGGGACTCAAACTATCTCTATACAAAATTTCATTAAAATCGTTCAGCCGTTTTCACTTGATGCGCGGTCAAATAAACAGATAAACATACAAACAGATAAACAGACAAAAATTCTAAAAATTGTTGGAACGTGTTCTGTTATCGATTCTATGTATCCCCAGCCAACTTTTTTTCGATTATCTTCCATGTACAGACTTTCATACTGTCCAGTTAGGTAGATCCATCTTCGAGAAAGAGGTCAATCGACGAATCCGACTCGGTTGGGCAGCGTTCGGGAAGCTACGGCACATCTTTTTGTCCAATATTCCGCAGTGTCTCAAGACGAAAGTCTTTGACCAGTGTGTGTTGCCAGTGATGACATATGGTACTGAAACGTAGTCGCTTACAATGGGCCTCATAAGAAAGCTCAAAGTCACCCAAAGGGCAATGGAGAGGGCTATGGTTGGAGTCTCTCTGCGTGATCGCATCAGAAATGAGGCCATCCGCAGCAGAACCAAAGTAACCGATATATCCCTCCGAATCGCTAGACTAAAGTGACAGTGGGCGGGGCACATTGCTCGTAGAACCGATGGCCGTTGGGGCGGAAAGGTTCTCGAGTGGCGACCACGAACCGGAAGGCGCAGCGTGGGTAGACCCCCCGCAAGGTGGACTGATGACCTGGTGAAGGTCGCGGGAGTCCGCTGGATGCGATTGGCGCAGGACCGGTCATTGTGGCACTCTTTGGGGGAGGCCTATGTCCAGCAGTGGACGTCTTTCGGCTGATATGATGATGATGATGATGATGATGACAGACTTTCGACCCTCTTCAGCTTTATTATATGTATAGATTCAACACACATATATATATATTTTAATTCTGATAAAAACTGGCCAAGTCAAATCTAACCTACTTTAAGATCTCACATTTTTAAATAACAGCAATTGTTATAGGTATCTAATAAAGCAAAGAAATAGAGTTTAATACTTGTTCATAATGTTATTTTGTTCCTATAAATACATATTTGGATTTTGCATAAAACTTGGCACTCATTTAGATCTCTATTCTTTTTGCGGCGAAGCCCACAGCCAAGCATATTTTATATTTTTTTTTATTGAACTTGGCTCTCTTTTTTTACATTTATGTTTTTGGTGGGATATCATTATTTTTTGTAAAGAAAACTAGGCAGGTATTGAGATTTAATGTTTTTTCTTGCGTTTTCGCTGCATGGTTTCCTTTTTTATGCTATTGTCTACATTCTCTTTATTTCTGTTCTGTGTATAATTATGTGGTGCAGCGCGCCGCCGACGACACACCGTTGGCCGGTCGTTTAGCGTGTATTACAAGTTTTTTTATGGGGACACCACTTATTTTTTGACTCAACTTTATTTTTATATTTCTGTTATATAGCAAATATAATAATACATATATTGGGATAGTTTCAAATACCTGCTTGTAACGGTTCCAACGATACAATTAAAAACATTTTTTGTATGTATTTTTTAACTTTTTTTTATTTTTAGATTTTTTCCTACGCTTACACACAATTACCGAGCTGGATTCCAAATTTCATCCTTTTAGGTCATCTGGAAGTAGGTTAGGTTTAGGTACTATATGTCAGTCAGTCAGTGCTAAAATTTACGACTTTTTGACCTTCATATCTTTATAACCGCTTGAGCTAGCTTCATGAAATTTGGGCTTCTAGATGTCCTTATGGATATAATTAAACACACGTAGTTTTGTGTTTACGTTAAAGAGGTTTTGAGTTATAGAAGGGTCAAAAGTGGCACCAAGTGGTTCGTGTAAATATACACTTGGCGCTGGCTAGCCAGTTCCTTTGCTTGAACTTGGCTTGACACGCTGCCGCGTGTCTAGATTTCGAATCCCGCCATGGGTCTCCTGTAGAGAATATTTTCCTAAACTTGGCATTCTTCCAGTGCCCAGCCTATATCTACTTGTACTGCTTACGGAACTGTTAAACACAAACACAGATTTGAAACTGAAAATGAAGAAGAATTACAGATACTTACACGCACAAAAAATCTGAAAATAGAATTCCGTCCAAATTCAAAAATAGAGGAGCAGTCTGTGAGAAATCAGGCCGTAAACTGCCCAAGGAATTGAAAACAATTCCAAAACATACTATTTTTAAGCAAAAACTAAAACAATTTTTGTTAAGAGGATGCTTTTATAGCTTGGATGAGGTGTGACTGACTCGGGTGTCCACCAACTCTGCTGCCCCTGATACGTGCGTTCCACGAAAACATGAAAGGTACCGTAATGTTTGATGGTGATTCATCGGCAGCCTTTGACATGAGGCGCGGTGTAAGGCAAGGTTGCGTCTTGGCGCCAACGCTCTTTGGAATTTTCTTCTCGGCTCTTCTAAGAGCAGCTTTTGATAAATGCAATGTCGGAGTACATCTACATACAAGAAAGGATGGGAAGCTATTCAATATTAACCTCCTAAAATCGACTAGGAAGCGTTATGATTTGTTGGCCCGTGAACTGCTGTATGCTGATGATGCTGCACTTGTTACAAATTCAGAAGAAGAACTGCAAGAGCTGATTAACAGGTTTAGCCGTGCATGCCGATCGTTTTCAATGAGCGTGAATTCCAAGAAAATTGTTATAATGGTTCAGGGCACCGATGTACCACCAGTGATCACCCTCGATCAAGCAACGCTTCAGTCTGTTGATCATTTCTGTTATCTCGGATCCACCACAACATCAAATCTCAGCAATGATAAGGAAGTAGATACCCGCATTGGAAGGGCTACAACAACATTCGGCAAAGTCTCTAAACGAGTTTGGACTAACAATAAACTTACCATGTCAACCAAGATCCACGTTTATCAAGCCTGCGTCCTTAGTATCCTGCTGTACGCTTCAGAAACATGGACTACCCACTCCAAGCAAGAGCGCCGTCTAAACGAATTTCGCATGCGTTGTCTCCGGAACATATTAGGAGTAACTTGGAAGGATAGGGTAACCAATGAAGCTGTTCTTTCAAAGACCAAATGCAACTGCATAAAGGCTATGCTGAAACAGAGACGACTCCGTTGGCTGGGACACGTTCATAGAATGGACCCTGACAGATTGCAGCGTGAAGTCATGCTCGGACAGATTGCCGAAGCAAAAAGACCAGTTGGTCGACCCGTACTCCGTTTCAAGGATTCCTGCAAACGCGACATGAATAATTTCAACATCCCAGCTAAATGATGGGAGGAACGTGCGGAGATGAGACCGGAGTGGCGTCGTAACCTGCGGGAAGGCATGGAAAGGAGCGACGAGGTCTGGTTGGGCCAGCTCAAGCGGAAACGACTTCGCAGAGCTGCTGGATCACCCCAGGAGTCCGCACATATCTGTGATCGATGCGGCAAGAAATACCGATCGGCCATTGGTTTATATAGCCATCGCAGTCGATGTAGGCTGCAGACTAACCCCTCAAAATACCTCCTAGACGCTGCAACTATCATCTGCAAAGATGCTGTGGCCAATGACTGTAATATTAGTACTTAGTTGTTGGTAAGTTGGATCATAAGTTCCTAATATTTTGATCTCGTTAAGTTTAAAATGTATATATTAAGTTTTCTAATATTTTTTTTTAAATTTTTAAGTATTTGTTACTGTGTACAGTGAATTTCAAACACAATCTTGTATTGTTGATGAATAAAGCTACTATGACTATGACTATGACTATGCGAAAGAGAGTTACAACTTATATGCTGACATTCACTTCGAGATTTGGAGTCGCATTGTATTTGTTGAGTCACCTTTGTTTGTGAAAGAAAAGATGGAAGACTTTTTCATAAAATAGGGCCATTTGAGTCTCTGGCATTAACATTTAATTTTTCTGTAGTCTCTCGTCAATGTATCTGCAGTTTTTTGAGAGTTCGCGCGCAAGTTGGTTGTCATATTTTTTAGTTTTTCAAAGATATAATTAGCCGTTTCTTGTAAAATATTTAAGGTTAGACAATCGAATTTAGACTCAAATTGTTGCCAGTTAAAGGGCTTTAAAAATCGCCAAAGCATATTAATAAAACTTAAAATAAAAAGGAACATATAAAAAAAATCTGTAGTTTATTGCTCAGCCAGCACAAAATCTAGTTTTGCAAATAAAGATGTAAATAGCCTTAACTAGTCCCAACAACATATCAAAAATCCAGAACTACATCACGCTTTGTTATTTTAGCAATTTTGATTGTTTAATTTCACGGGCTTATATTGTAATCAAATTTTACATTAATATAATCATAAAAATACTTAATCACAAATTCATTTCATTAAAACGTTGTGCAACATGTTGACGGTAGGTCTGCTGCATCATATTTTAATAATTGATTTAAATTCTAAATATTTCAAATGCTTTAACAAATAATATTGGCTAAACTATAAAACATTAGGGTGTTTGGAGTCGATATTTATATATTTTGCCTAATACCCACGGACCACGGCCGCTTTCTGTCGACACGCCCTGGAGCCTATGGGCCTATGACTAAGACCTTTTGTAATGCTACAAACGCGCAGGGCCGCGATTCGACATGGCATAACTGACAGTCGCTTGCGAGACAACTATGATACGAGTATCACACTTTTGTGACAGCTGAAATTTGGGGTGGAATATCTAAAATGGTGGCCATTGCCATAGATAAACCCCCTCTAGCGAGATCTATTGACAGCTTGACAGTTAGGTGTGGACACGTGTGGACAGATGGATATCACTCTATCTATTAGCGATACAAGTGTGACGTTGCTTTATCCACCTTTCTACATTGGTTCACTTTTAATAATCTTTACTAAAACACCGAAAAGACCAAAATTATGATTTTTAAACAAAATTGTAAGAAAACTGACAGGCTTCAGGTCATTATGAACGGATGCCCCATAGACACAGTCGACAGTGTTAAGTTTCTTGGCATATGTCTTGACTCGAAGTTAAAATGGGTACAGGAGCTGAATGCTATTGAAAATGTCATTAATTCAGCCTGTTACGCATTGAGAAGCCTGAGGGACGAAGTTAGCATAGATCAGCTAAAAATAGTATTCCATGCCCTTTTTGAATCTAAATTGCGGTATAGTATTATGTTTTGGGGTAGTAGTTTCAAATATAACGTTAACCGAGCTCTAATCGCTCAAAAAAGGGCTGTGAGAATTATATACCACCAAAAACATCAATGTAAAAAACCGGCCAAGAGCGTGTCGGGCCACGCTCAGTGTAGGGTTCCGTAGTTTTCCGTCCGTCACAGTAAGTGTCCACACTTAAGAGTTTAAAACATCGCCATGTAGGATATGATATGAGAGTTCCACGTACAGCGACATCTATCGGCAAATTAAGTAAACTATTGCGCGCGAGCTTAAAGTATGGAAGATGATTTTTATGGAATAATTCTTTATTACGTGAACCGATTTTCACCGTTTTTACTTTATTTGAAAGCACGTCATTTCGTTGTAATTTTGTAGAAATTACAGGTACAATAAACACCTGCTTATACGGTTAAATTACAAACTTAGTTCAGAAATTATTTTGTATTTTTTTTTTCAAAAACTATTCATCCTATCAAGTTCAAAATAATTTTCCTAGAAAGTTTTTATAAAGTTCTACTTTTGAGATTTTTTTCATATTTTTAAAACTTATGGTTCAAAAGTTAGAGGGGGGGGGACGCATATTTTTTTAATTCTGGAGCGATTATTTCCGAAAATATTTACATTATCGAAAAATAATTTTAGTAAACCCCTATTCATTTTATAAAACCTATCCAAAAATATATCACACGTTAGGGTTGAAATGAAAAAAAAAATCACTCTCCAATTTACGTATAGGGGAGGTACCCTAATAAAATAAAAAATTCCACTTTTTATTTTACCACTTTGTCGGCGTGATTGATAGACATATTAGTACCAAATAATTTCAGCTTTCTTGTGCTAACGGTCACTGAGATTATCCGCGGACGGACGGACGGACGGACGGGCAGACATGGCGAAATTATAAGGGTTCCTAGTTGACTACGGAACCCTAAAAAAGAGAGCCAAGTTCAATACAAAAATTATGCTTGGCTGTGGGCTTCGCCGCAAAAATAATGGATATCTAAATGAGTGCCAAGTTCTATGCAAAATCCAAATATGTATTTATAGGAACAAAATAACATTATGAACAAGTATTAAACTCTATTTCTTTGCTTTATTGGATACCTATAACTATTGCTGTTATTTAAAAATGTGAGATCTTAAAGTAGGTTAGATTTGACTTCGCCAGTTTTCATTACATTTTATAAAGTTACTAGCTGTGCCCGCGGCTACGCCCGCGTGGAATTCGGTCTGTGTCAGTAAGCGGCTAATTCACCACTAATTTCTCTCCGAACTTGTAGTAAAGTTGACAGATGGATACGCTAGATGACAGTAGTTCTAATAAAATATTTTACAATTACCACTAATTGAAACTACAATAAAAAAAATGAATACTTTTTTTGGCATGATTTAAACGACATAGAGGTGTATATCGGACGATGCAGGACCATTTTTGTATTTATACTTCATGTCCACGGCAAATATCATCCAACTCGATCCTCCCGTCAAATCAGTCTAAGCATGAAAGGTAAGAACGAAGCGCGGTTGAAATGGGGGGGGGGGGGGGGTCACAAATGCAGAAATGTTTTTTTTTCTATTTGAGGTGCACTTGGAGGAGGGGGGGGGGAGGGTCCATGACCCATGCAAATTTAATGTAGTGGCTACCCCACCCCCCTTTTAGACGTTGAATTTTTATAGGCTACGTATAACCTGGCTAGGTATTTTCTTGAATTGGAATTAGTAATCCTTAAGGGGTGTTTCCGGGAAACCGGCCAAGAGCATGTCGGGCGATGCTCAGTATAGAGCGTAGATGCCGCCCTGTTACAAAACATCCGTTCAAAATGTCGTTTATTAAGGGATATTTGGCGGCGCTTACGTCATTTTACTATCCGGCACTTCCTTTCACTATGCGTTTTTGACTGATAATTTAAAAACGGCTGAACCGATTTTATTCAATATTGTTTTTATTGAAAGTTCTGATCAAGCCTCACCAAATTTCAGCTTTCTAGTGCGAACGGTAACTGAGCTAGACCGCGGACAGACTCCTAGTTGACTACAGAACCCTAAAAAGGCCTAATTACAGTAATTACGTACAGAAGCATACACTGCTTTACCGAAGGTAATGAATTTTCATACGTTTTTACCACACTGTCACAGATAATACACTGATGTTACGTTACTGGTTGCAATAATGGTGGTAATTATATACGGTTCCGAACGCGGAATACAGGATTTATGATATTGGTGTAGATCAAGATATTTATTCTTCAATGTAAGCACATTACATTACAATGCACAAATGAACGTCAGAGAAAAATAAAATACACCAGTGTCGTGGGACACTCGGTTGGAACGAAGTGATGTTATTTCATTTTTGACTTTTTCGTAAATTTTTTGGTGTTAATTTTTTTGTATTTTTTTTTTAATTTTTGAAAATTATGAAATTCTTGAAATTTTTGAAATTTATATAAATACTTTTTATTTCATTACATTTTATATGCTTCTCAATCGTATGGGTGTCACGTTTTCGTGACATGACGCTTTTTCGTGACGGTCACGTGACTTTTTTTCGCCTGGGCCCCCATCCGCGAACCGTCCGATAAGGACCTTTGTTCCAAAACTACCACCGGTTCTAACCCTACACCTCTGGCCCAAGAAGTATTATGACCGAAAAGAAACTCGACGGGACTTATTTTTTAACCGACGAAAAAAACGGAGGAGGTTCTCAAGTCGACGCGTATATTTTTTTTTTTTTAACCGACGAAAAAAACGGAGGAGGTTCTCAAGTCGACGCGTATATTTTTTTTTTTTTTTTTATGTATGATCACGCATAACTTTTTACAGAGTGGTTCGATTTTGATAATTATTTTTTTATTGGAAAGGGTATACCCCGAAATTGGTCCCATATAAATTTGAAACGAAAATTCCAACCTTTAGGGTAGGAAAATAGGGGATGATTGATTTTTCACTCACCGATTGTAACGTATGACCACGCATAACTTTTTACAGAGTAGTTCGATTTTGATAATATTTTTTTTATTGGAAAGGGTATATCCCGAAATAGGTCCCATATAAATTTGAAAAAGGAAATTCTAACCTTAAGGGTAGGAAAAAAGGGGATGATTGATTTTTCACTCACCGATTGTAACGTATGGCCACGCATAACTTTTTACAGAGTAGTCCGATTTTTTGGATAAAAATCTTACCCTAAGGGTGGGCAAATAGGGGTAATTTATTGTTCACTCGCAGATTTTAAAGCAGAGTTTTTACAAAAAAAACCTCACGAGTTTTGACAATGAGTTTTAGACCTGCCAGTCTCTTCTTTCTATTTGCTTCCATCCTTTTTTTTTCTCATTATTAGATTCTTCTAAATATCTTTTTCTCATTCGAGCAGAATTTTTTGTAGGCCTACCCATGTTGGTATATAAAGCCTGTTCTTTTTTAAGTATTTATATTACAGAACAAAATAATAGTTAAAGAAGCTTATTAATATAACAGTTAATAGCTAAAGCAAGGTAGGTAGCTATTTTAAAAGTAATAAAAAATTAAGCATGTAATAATTTTTATAAATTATAGCCACAGAAAATTATGAAATAAAAACTTTTTAACAAAAAAATTGAACCGCCGAAAAGAAAAAAAAAGCCAATAAAAAACCGTTAAAACGAAACGAATCGACCAACAAAAAAAAACAATAGCGCACTGAAAAGAAAAAAATAATAATTTGGTCTTCAATAACGCAAGTGCATACCTACCCTACAATTACAATTATAATCTATTTCTATACACTTTCTATATACCTAAAACAATCGCTAGGCTTATATCAATTTAATTACATCTAGAAAGTATGAACTATATACATACTTCTGAAATCAATCACACAAATCTGCGTATTTATATATTTACAATCAGTTATTTTTGGAGTCGGTGCCAGCCTCAAACAAACTTGAGCACCTTTAACCACATAATGTGTTGCGTTCAACTCTTCACTAAGGTGCTCAAGATTGTTTGAGGCTGCCACCGACTCCAAAAATAACTGATTGTAAATATATAAATACGCAGATTTGTGTGATTGATTTCAGAAGTATGTATATAGTTCATACTTTCTAGATGTAATTAAATTGATATAAGCCTAGCGATTGTTTTAGGTATATAGAAAGTGTATAGAAATAGATTATAATTGTAATTGTAGGGTAGGTATGCACTTGCGTTATTGAAGACCAAATTATTATTTTTTTCTTTTCAGTGCGCTATTGTTTTTTTTTGTTGGTCGATTCGTTTCGTTTTAACGGTTTTTTATTGGCTTTTTTTTTCTTTTCGGCGGTTCAATTTTTTTGTTAAAAAGTTTTTATTTCAAAACAGTTATACATTTTTAGATCTTAAAGATACAAAATAATGCTTAGTTCTTCAAGAAGACATATCAAAACAGCTTGAGAGACAGATAATGTACCTATTGTTTAATTATAAAGAAAACAAAATCCTAATCTGACTGCTTCACAAAACGTTTGATATGTTTTCCAACCTAAACGGTGTCCTATAAATGTTAGATGATTTTGTAGTAGTTTTCTGGTTTGGGCCATGCATCTTTGTCCGTCATATATAGTCCTCGAACCTGCAATACCCTTTGACATTCATGCGAATTTCAAAAAAATCTTAAGAGCGGGTAAAGGTAAATTTAAAGCATCGACGGGTAACATGTTATAAATATGAACACCTTGACCAAAAAATTACAAATTATTTCAATACCAAATTTAATCTAAATACGTACAGCGGTTATTGGTTGTTTCTTCCCCATGTAAACTTCCACCCCTTTTGCATCCGCTTAAGGGATAATTTCCGAGATAAAACTATTTTATTTCCTTTTCCAGAACTCAAACAATCTCCATACCAAATTTTATCTAAATCGATTCTGCGGTTAATTTCACTATACAAATTTCCAACTCCCTTTTCACCCCTTTAGGTTTGATTTTCAGGGTGAAAACTATTCTTTGTCCTTTCTTGAGACCCATACTATACCAAATTTCATCTTTATCAGTTCAACGGTAAAGAAATCCTCATACCAACTTACCCCACAAGGGTTTATTTTCGGGATGAAAACTATTCTGTCGTTTCTCGGGACTCAAGTCATCTCCATACTAATTTCTATTAAAAATTCTCCATGCAAACTTTCAACCCCCTTTTCACCCGCTCCAGGGTTTTTGTCGGGATGAAATTTATTTTTTCTCCTTTCCCGGGATTCAAACTATATCGACACAAAATTTCATCAAAATCCGTTCAACCGTTTTCACGTGATGCGCGGTAAAATAAACAGACAAACAGATAAACAGACAAAAATTCTAAAAATTGTTGGAACGTGTTCTGTTATCGATTCTAAGTATCCCCAGCCAACTTTTTTTCGAATATATTCTATGAACAGACTTTCGACCCTCTTCAGCTTTATTATATGCATAGATAGTTTTTATTGAAAGTACCTTTCAGACTTCACTTCCATTATTTTTTTCACATTTTTTGGACCTACGGTTCTAAAGTAAGATGGGAGGGAGGGCTTTTTTGAAGATGAAACTATCCTTTGTCCTTTCTCGAGACCCATACTATCTCTTTACCAATTTTCATCTAAATCAGTTCAGCGGTAAAAAAATCCTCATACAAACTTTCAACCCCATTTGCACCCCCACCAGTGTTGATTTTCGGGATCAAAACTATATTTTATCCTTTCCCGGGACTCAAATTATCTCTATACAAAATTTCATTAAAATCCGTTCTTCCGTTTTCACGTGATGCGCGGTCAAATAAACAGATAAACAGACAAAAATTCTAAAACTTTTATTATCTCGATTTATTTATTTTATACTCTGCTGACATCGCTATACATATTAGAGATTGTAAATTCCATATATATGCAGATGATATACAGGTCTACATCTCATTTGAACAGTCGGAGGCTGATAGCGCCATAGGTAAACTAAACTCTGATCTAACTAGAATAGCAGCCTGGGCAAGGGAGAATGGTTTGTTGCTTAATCCAACCAAAACAAAGTACCTAATTTTCGGCACCCAACAGCAGTTGTCTAAACTTAGACCATCTGTACAGGTTGAGCTGATGGGTGAGCCCATAGAACGAGTCTGGGAAGCGCGTAATTTGGGCCTTTTGATTGATCATGAACTACGTTACGAAAAACACATTCTAAACGCAGTAAGAGGATGTTTTCATAAATTAAAAGTGTTGTACAAGATTAGACCTTTTTTGAGTGAAACTTTGCGAATCCAGTTAGTAGAATCACTAGTTATGTCTAAATTAAACTATATGGACCTTGTATATGGCCCACGTCTGCTCTCTAAAACCAAACGTTTGGTCCAAAGAGTTCAAAATGCATGTGCAAGATTTTGTTTCAACATCCCGCCTAGGGCCCATGTCACTCCATTTTTGAACAACAGTAATAACTTAAAGATGCTACACAGACGCAAGATGCACCTAGCATGCCTTCTCTTCGGTGTTATAAACTATCAGGTCCCTTCATATCTGTTTGAGAAATTGTCATTTCGGAAGCCACGTGGTATAAGACTATGTGGGCCGCAGCTTCTCACTCATCAACATTCCTCTGCTGCCTTCCGCGGGAGTTTCAGATATCTTGCTACCAAATGCTGGAACAACCTGCCTCCGCCTATTCGGGACCTAAAAAGTAGACATAGTTTTAGGGTCAATATTAGAAATTTTTTATTCAAGCACCAACTGAGGCAAGAAAATCTAAGGCACGATACAAGTTGTTTTTAACCTTTTGGCATCTCCTTATTCGAACCCTTTAGTAAACAGCGGTAAGATATTTGCCGTCACAGTTATCTCATTTTACTTATATATTTATTAATTATTACTGAAGTCTTATTTATACAACAAACGGTAAGATAACCCTTGTTTTGAATCAATTAATTCAATATGCTCGCAACCTGTTTCTAAAGTATTGGGCAAAGAATTCATTTGTTTTCTAAACTTGATGAGTACGTACATAGTCATAGTATTTATTCATATACAATACGAGATTGTGCGTTTTACGTCCCATTCCCAAAAAGATCCTGTTTAGTTTTATTGGTTTCACAGTCGTAAATTCGTAATGTCTTACTTTGTTTGTTATAAGTGTAATTTAAAGTAGTTTGGTCCTGTGTCCGTGACCTACTTTTTGCTGCATGACGTAATATGGCGTCGGCGTCTATGTCGGGATGAATGACATGGACGATATCATAGTAGTAAAAAGTAGTAAACCACAGGCTATAAATGCTCCGCTTCGTTTGTCATCGACGCTTGTCGATGGCCACGGCTGTTCCAAAATCCAACCTAGGGGGGCTCTACACACGTGGCATTTTGTCGCGCGATTATCTCAGTCAATCTGTAGACCGTATTAAAGCGGCCTCCATAGGACGGAATTAGGAAACGTTCAAAGTTTTAAATTATTTTTGTGTTTATGTTTATAATTTTTTTTTCCTGTTTTTTATTGTTTTTTTTTCTCTTGTTTTCATTAGGATTTTCTTACTTTGGGGATGTGATCGTGGCGTCAATGCGCCGTGTCGTCAAATGGTTGCAACGGAAGACCAGCGCTGGCCCTGCCGGCATTTAACGCTGAGTTGCGACCATTTCGTGGCAATTAATGTTTCGGGTTGTATATGTTATTGTTTATTATGTTTTTTGTAATTGTCACGAATAAACCTTTCATTCATTCATTCATTAATTCAATATCTTATCTGTAAACATAATGTTAACACACACAGACATAGGAAAATCTCAGTAAATAATAAACAGTACCTCCATTTCTTATTATCTCATACTGTATCTTCTTAAACGGCTTAGGTTCACCCTTAATACAACTCTGTGGCTCCAGTGAAAAATTTCTTATTTTCTCATACTGTATCTTCTTAAACGGCTTAGGTTCACCCTTAATACAACTCTGTGGCTCCAGTGAAAAACTAGACAAGTCCCATAAATCTTTTATGAAATCTTTACCGCTCCCCATCATGGCCTAATATTCAAATCTGAGAAAATTATATGAAATGTCATATCATTTTTTTTATTACTAGCTATCATCGAATCTATTTCATTTATATTTAAACATTATCAAACTCAGACTAACAATCATACGCCTTTATTATACATAAGGCTTTATACAATCACACCTTACATGAACTACCTTTATAAATTAATACCTTTGCCTCATGTGCAGTCCTTATCATTAAGTAGTCTTTGGTGCACATAATAAAATTATACCTTTGTCAGTCTTCATCGTTAACTAGTCTTTGGTGCACATAATAAAATGATACTCTTGTCTCATTTGTCAGTCCTCATTGTTAACTGGTCTTTGAGACGCATAATAATAACCATATCTTGCCTGTCTTTACTTCCTCTTGTGTGGACTACATATTATAAAATCAAGCAGCTATTAACATAATGCTTGTATCATTTGCGAAAAACAACATTGCTTTACAGATATTTTATCTGTGAACATCTGTGAACATAATATAAGCACACACAAAATAATAATAAACAATTAGTCACCACTTCATACTTTTACATACTGTACTATCGGTCTTTATTGTCAACTTGTCTCTGGTATACATTACAAATATCACATCTTCATTTTGTTTTTATCCCAACTTACGTGCACTTCATATGATAAAACCAAACCGCTATCAACGTTGTTTGTATTATTTGAAGAAATCACAAGTATTTTATATATGAAGATCTGTGAACATAGTATAAACACACAGATAACACAAATCAATAAGGCACAGTGAGTCACCATTCTATATTTTACAAACTGTATTGCCAATCTATATTATCAACTTGTCTCTGGTAATCATAACAAATATCACAACTTCATTTTATTTTCATCCAACTTGTGTGCATGTGCACTTCATATTACTCGTGTAACATCAAGCAGCTATTAACTTAATGCTTGTATAGTTGCAGATTGCAGACTCCCAATATTTTATCACAAATATTTAATCTGTGAACATATTAATAAAAACACACACAACACAACAATAAGAAACAGTATAATTCCATTCTATACATAGGGTCACTGTACCTTACCTTCCCATCATACTACTGTTATTCAATTAAAAGACAATGTGTTGTAGCTACTTTTAGCAATAATCATCATCAACATCATTATACCAACTGAAACTTGGATGGTTATGTGATACTATTACAATTTAAAATTCTATCAAAATTAATATAACATTGCAAGTAGATTCTACTTAATTTACTTTTCACCAACTTTACTCTCATCATAAAATAAATCATTTCTATTTTTATTTTTGCTTGAAACAAGTTTAGAGCAGGAATCACATCCATTTAACGTCACCAGAAGCTAATTTATAGTACATTACTGCAGAGGCCGTGAAGTAAGGGATTTAAGGACGAGGTTGCGGACGTTGCGGTAGACGGCCGAGTCGTAGACGAGGCCGGATAAAGCGAGTCCTGCAATCCCTGTTCCGGCCAAGGATTGTATAGTGCTTTTCTCAAACAATGTAAGAAAATATTATAATTAAAATAACTACTAAGTAATCAAGTAAATAAATTTAAATTACCGCCTTTTTTTTTAAACTAGACATTTGAAAAAGCTATTCGAGCACCATGTTTAACCGCTTATAAATTTAGTAAGTACCATAGATTTTGTTTTTTCTTTTTTAATTTTAATGTCGCAAGTATACTTACATAGAGTGGTCGTTGGCTGTATGTAATATTTCCTTTGTCAGTCTAACCTTAGTGAGCAAATTTAAAAAGTTAGAGCAGCGGACAATAATGTACGTTTCATACTAACTCCATACATTACTTCTTGGCCTAAGGCCAAGAAGTAATGTAAGGAGTCATAAATGAGCAACTTCATGTCTTAATTTCGAGACATTAACGCATACATTTCGGAGTATGTTTGAGAAAACATAATTATTCCTGTCTTACCATTTAGAACCATTTGACTATTAAGTATGAATTTTTATACTTGCGGTATGGTTGATCATGTTGAGTGGTCAGTTATTACTCCGGTCAATCCGCTGAACTTCAGCAAACCCTTATTAATGCTAAGTATGGACCTTATTGTATTCGCTCAGTTTCTTGTCATTTATGTATTTCTAGACTTTTAGTAAAGGACACAGCAAACATAGAATTTCAGTTAGTTCATTGCTGACCGATGACTGGATGTTGGGTGAATATCCAGGTCCAATATCTTTCTATCTTAGGTTTGTTGTAATCTCTTATCTGGAACTTAAATACAAACACACCACACACCAAGCCAACATTTATAGGTATTATTATTAGCACAAATATTTCAATGTTCATATTTTATGCTACCTTACCCATTTGTTAGGTACAGTACATCTAAAACACATCCAGGAACATTCAGATCATACCAAAATGTGCAAACCAACCACAAAACTCATGATCAAATTCAAATGGCATCCATTATGTGTTAGTTATAGATGCGTATATATTTATATAACTCAAATCTGTGGTATAGTATACTTGTATGTTGTAAGGCAATTCAACATACCTGTATCAAAACCCTTTTGTCACTGTAGGGCATCAACGGCTATCATAATTACTTACAGCTTACATTGCTTCGGATTAGCGGACTTACCGGTAATATTATAATTACCTACTACTTTCATCTTGCCGACACTTCATACGCATTTAACCAATGAACTTATGCGACTGCGTATTTCGTTTCAATTCTTATGTACGCTCGTACATAATGTATTGTTATAAATCCATATTCATCCACTCCATGTGTTGTTATTTCCGTCATTAAACTTATAGTATGTCCTTAGAAACATTTATTATTTCTATGACTTCATGTAATTTTATATTTCATCGAAATATGAAGAATTTTGAAAACATTTTATTAAATCCAAGTTTATTTCTTCGATCATCTTTTATTTTTATGAATAAAAGCACTCAATTCATGTAATTTGTCCTGTTATTTAACTTTTCACCTATATTTTTATAATTACTTACCGTTTTACAATAAAAACAAAATATGTCGGCTGAAAATGAATTTCAAAATTCATGTGGATCGGTTAAATAATAAGATATTTTTGAAATATACGCTACCTCGTATGACCAGGACCTGTAGCCAAGATGACAATCGTTTGCAGAAAACGAAACGAAACGCTAGACGCTCTCGCTCACTCTTCATTACTGCGATAGAGAGACGGATAGCGTATCGATTCGTTTTCTGCAAACGATTGTGATCTTGGCTAAGCCGCTAGATATCTTAGTTCTTTCTATTTTCGCTTATATTTTTGTATAACAAGTCATTTTCTTTAAGATTTGAATTCAATAAAAGTCGAGCTAATGGCGTGGTACGAAAAGTTTGTTTTTTCGCAACGATCCCTACTTCTGAGATGTTACGGTATTTCAAAGTTAAATGCTAGTTTTGTACTATATGTTATCAATCAAAGGTTCATTCAACAAATATTCAGCCGTTACACAATAATCAAAAGCATCACCGACCAAACACACACAGACGCCTCGTTCCGAAGTGTCAACTGTCAACGGTAAGTGACCGATAGTGACGTATCCATTCATTTACTATGACATTAAGCACCGTGTTGCCACTGCAATATTGATAGTCACGTTACAAATAGTTGCGTATTACTGTTGGAATGATGGCTACGAATTTGTTGCTACTTTGTGATATTTACTAGCCTTAGTACGATAAGATTATAGTTGTATATTATGCGAAGCGAAAACGACGAGAACGAAAGTATCGAAATGGTAACGAGACGAGATTAGCGACAGTTGTAAACGAAGCGAAACGAGAATGGTTCAAAAGTCACTCCTGGCCCCGAGACAGGTTAGCTGTTCTCAGTTTTAGGAGGATCCGCGGTCGATGGACCAAATGTACAATCGCCCTCGAGTAGGGAATTGTATTTAGCGAAAGTTTACGAAACGAAATAGTATCTATCAGTGCCAGAGAAAGCAAATCGACGAAAGCCAACTCACCCCGTTCCTGCGCGGTGAACAGCTGGTCGGTACCGACTCTCTCCCTGGTCGAGCTGATGATGTGGTGGTCGAGGCGAGGGTTTTGATCACACAAATTCGGTTATTTTGGGTGTTTTTGGTTCGCGCGACGAATTAGCTTGCGCGCACGGCAACGAGCAGCCAACGAACGATCTACCTTCAACTGGCATTTCTAAATGTCAAAACGATTCGAAAAAACTACCCTAAAAACTGTTGCTAATAACGGTGTTCCGTTTTACGATATATAGTAGTATTTACATGCATCAATAATACAGATAAACTAAGCTAAACATAGTGTCCGGAACCATCAGGAAGTATGAGAGCAGAACCAGCCGGAACGCCAGATGCAGCGTCGGAGCTCAAACTCTGTACCCCGAAGATCACTCGTTTAGAATCAGAGCTTCCGGAACCCAGCAAGGTAGGTGACCGAAGACTTTTTGTAAAGCTCTCACGACGTGCTAATTATCTCATAGATAGGTTGGCTAGGATATCGGTTAGTAGTACCGAATTAGACAGCTTGCGGAGCCGGTTAGTGAAAATTCTCAGCATGGTAGACCCTGATGATAGCGAGGCAGACAGTGAATATGAGGATACACAAGTGCCCCGCTCGACCGAGTGCGAGGAAAACAAAGTCATATACGTTAGGGAGAAGCCAATTAACTTAAACACCCTCAATTTAAAATTTAACGGAACCACGTGTGTACGTGTATTTGTGGAACGGTTAGAAGAACTCAGACAGGCGAGAAACATAAGTGAAAAGCAGATGCTTGTAGGTTTTTCAGATTTACTGGATAAATCAGCCTTGTATTGGTACAGAAACAATAAAGGTGACTTTCCGACTTATAAACAGCTGTTAGAAAGCTTACAAAGGGACTTTGACATACCAGATTTAGACTACCAGTTAGGTAACGAAATAAGGCAGCGCACCGAGTCTAAGTCGGACACAATAGTAGTTTATTTGTCAATTATGCAAGGAATGTTTTCTAGGCTTAATACTCCGTTATCTAGTGCCGAACAATTAGCGATACTGATGCATAACGTTCGTCCAGAATATATTAGACATCTGGCCCTCCATATAACTACAATAGACGAGTTGAAACACTATTGTAAACAACTGGAACTAGCACGCGCACGTGCGGATCATTTTAATGAACCCAATTTTAGCAACTTCCAAATTTCATCAGATTTACATGGCAAGCCAGCGTCTAAGACGTTCAATAAACAAGTCTCGGCATTTAACGAACCGAATTCGTCAAATCAGTCCTTAAAAAATGTTTTAGATGCAACAGACAAAATCATTTTACCAACCAAGGTAAATCCAGGGAGGTAGTGTCTTTCAAGTGTGGGAAAAAGGGTGTAAAGCGCCCGCAGTGTGAATGCAGCCTTAGTCCAAAAAACTAGTTAATTCAGAACTACTCAACGCAATCGAACTCAACGAATTATCCTACGCGAAACGTGTTGAGGGAGTCCTGTTTAAAAAACATGTTAACGATAATAGACCGCACCTAAAACTTAAAATATTAGATTTAGAGGCTTTTGGATTACTTGATACAGGCGCGTTTTGTTCCGTATTAGGAGCAAACGCACACTTAAAGTTTTTGGAATACGGTTTTAAACTTAATCCCTCTAAAATCGAGGATATTGCTCATTCAGCCTGCGGTACGACCTTGAATTGCTTAGGCTACGTGTCCCTCCCGATACAATTTAACAACATGATGAAGGTCATCAATTTTCATGTAATGCCTAAAGTGATAACTCCAGCCATATTAGGAGTGGACTTTTGAGTACAGTTTCATTTAGCAAATGACTTAATTGCAAAACTTATATCGGACTTAGATTTCGAGCTCAGTGTTGATTCGTATATAAACTCAGTATCGATAAACAACGGGTTAGAAGAATACGAATGCTTGTCATTAAAACAAAAAAAGATGATAGATGACTTAATATTGAAATTTGACTCGATTAATACAACTAAGGTGGGTTTAGGCCGGACTAGCTTAGCATGTCATACGATAAACACGGGTGATTGTAAACCAATCAGACAGAGATACTATCCTTTGTCCCCTGTCAAACAACAAGCATTGGAAAAAGAACTTGATAGGATGCTTAGCTTAGGGGTGGTATCTCCATCGCAATCAGGTTGGAATAGCCCGGTAGTCATGGTTGAAAAGCCGAACGGCGACCTAAGGCTGTGTTTAGACTGTAGGAAGCTCAACTCAGTGTCCAAGCCTGATGCCTACCCATTACCGTACATTGCAAGTATTTTAGACCAACTTAGAGATGCGAAATACCTATCATCGATAGATCTCTCAGCTGCATATTGGCAGATACCGTTCGACAATGAGCTTTCAGCTCTATTCATTTGAAGGGGTCTATATCATTTCAATGTCATGTGTTTTGGTCTCGTAGGGGCGTCGGCCTCTATGCAAAGAGTCATGGATAAAATATTTGGGGCCGAATTTGACAATAAAGTATTTTGTTTTCAAGATGACATAATCATAATATCGAGCACCTTTGAAGAACACGTACAGTTTTTGCATAGAGTGTTCGACAAACTTAAAAATGCAAATCTCACCATAAACATGGATAATTCCAAGTTCTGTCGAAAAGAATTAAAATACTTAGGATACTTAGTTGACAGATACGGCCTTCGCATGGATCCCTCTAAGGTTGACATTATACTTAATTACCCAACCCCAACTTCAGGGAAAGAGGTTAAGAGTTTTCTAGGTATGGCGGGTTGGTATAGGCGATTAATTAGTGATTTTTCTAAAATTGCTAGGCCGTTAAGTAAACTAACTAGTAAAAATATCAATTTTGAATGGTCAGAGGAAGCTGAAGAGTCATTTAACCACTTAAAAACAGCTTTGATGCACCTATACTGAAATGTCCCAATTTTGACTTGCCGTTTACGATTCATAGTGATGCATCTTCATTTGCCATAGGTGGAGTTCTCACTCAGACATATGATGATGTTGAACATCCAATTGCATATTGTAGCCGGACACTTAATAAAAACGAGGTTAACTACAGTACGTCTGAGCGTGAACTTCTCTCTGTTTTGTTCGCGTTGGAACAGTTCCGAGCATATGTTGAAGGTCAAAAATGCAAAATTGTTACCGACCACGCGTCCCTTCTATGGTTTTACAAATTTAATAATCCTACCGGACGACTGGCAAGGTGGAGCATGAGATTAAGCCAATTCCACTTTGACATAGAACACCGCAAAGGAAAACTTAATGTAATACCAGACGCACTAAGTCGTATAAAGATAGATGCAATAGGGTCAGTGACCTCGAGCGACAGCTGGTATAAGCATATGTTCAGTAAATGTGAATCAGGGACCGGAACCGGTAACCATTAAAGGGGTATTAGATTGGGTATTTGATAGAGTTGTTTTTAAAAACCCTATCAATTCGGTAAGCGTATCGTTTGACTTACCCGAATTATTTATTTATTTATTTATTTATTTATTATATGGTTTCCCTATCAGATAGGGTTTTTCAAATGCGATTAAGCTATTTTAAACTCTGTGACCAATACATTTGGCTTATTTATTATTCGAGCACCCTACGAGCTAAGCGCTGCCGTTTGGCGGCACGAGCGAGCCTACAGACAAACAAGAATCTTTTTGCGTATGTTTTCGTACTTACGCCTTTGATCTAGACGCTATTATTGCTTGTTAGTGCGCTAAAAGATCGTTGTGTGGTGCCGGTGTTTTTGTTCTTGCCATTCGAGCGTGACAGCTCGTGTCGATTGAATCTTAGACCCAGGCTTATAGGAGCCAAAATCAAATGCATATTGTGAAGTGTTAAAATACATAATTTTGTGTTATTCTAGTTATAGGTAGTACTTTGTTTCAATGGCTCCAGCAAAATGTGACGCCGTTCACCGATACTTCTAGTATAATGAAACGATCAATATCAGTCATTGTTGGACACTCAAGAATAAAATGATTATTTGAAAAAAATATCGTAAGAATAAACTTATGATGATTGTATTCCCGTTAAAATGATTCAAAATAATTTCGTCGGGACTAATTCATATGCGAGAAAATGTAATAAAAATAATTGATTCTTAACAGAATTATTTAATCATGCTTTTTATTTTAAATAATGTTCCGCGTATAAGAATGTATTCTGGGTTTTTCGGTGTAAGAAAACATCGTGTGGAAACTGGACCTAATCCCAATAAGGCGTAGTTTCCCTTATGCCCAGCAAAAATTATATCTGTTTTAAAATCCACGGTAGGCAGATATACTCTTTTCACTTCTCATGCTCGTAAAGTTCGACTTTAAATCGTGCGTGGACGATATAAAATCGCATTTTAAGCTCTAGGGCATAAAGTAAAATTTTCTTCTAAGACCAAGAATGTGGCTCAACAGCCAAACAGAGTCAAAATATATTGCACAATTTAATTGAACAGTAAAATTTCGTAGAATACTGAAACTTGTTCTTTTATTATATTCTTGTACTCAGATAGAATAAGCTTTCTGGCCCAGACAATTCCTATTGGATAAGATTTTTTTTTTGTATAGATCAAAGTGTCAGGAATTGATACCAATAAAATTTATAAGTGAATATTGGGCGCTAAGTTGCCAAAAAAATTGTAAAAATGGTAAAAACCAGTTTTTCGCTTCTAGAGGAAAAACTACGGTTCCGACAAAAAATAGTTAAATGTAACAAATGTGCGCAATAAAAAAACAAAGAGAATGAGCCCCAGTAGAGCAAAATCTGCTTAGAGGATCGTCCGCAATGTGAAAAAAATTAACCAGTGTAAGTTGACCTATGTATAAGAATAATTACTAGGGCAGAAGAGGTCAGCTAAACATGGTTATTTAATTTTAAGAGAAATGAAGCATTATTGCAAATGGCATCTAAAATATAAGAATAGCAGAATTAAAATACTTAAATATAGTTTAAGTTAATTATTAATTTTTAGGGTTCCGTACCTCAAAAGGAAAAAACGGAACCCTTATAGGAGGAACACTTTGGTGTCCGTCTGTCTGTCTGTCTGTCTGTCTGTCTGTCTGTCTGTCTGTCTGTCAAGACCATTTTTCTCAGGAACGCGTGGAGGTATCAAGCTGAAATTTATATTAAATACTCAGGTCTATTGTCCCTTGGAGCTGTGAAAAAATCAAACTTAAAGGCCAACGCAATCAAAAGATACAGTCGTTTATGCTGCAATTTTAGTTTTTCGGCACTCGCTAAACCTACGGGGTACTTCCCGTGAACTCAGAAACTTGAAATTACAAAAAGTAGACATTTTTAGTAAAATCATACAAAAATGCAGCAGGGCAATCAAATGTTGAACATATGTCTGAATATCATCATCGAGGCATTCTACCTGTGACAAGTTTGAAAACTGGGAAAATTCGCGCCGACTAATATTTTGCTTCATTAATTTCAATTTTCCAAGAAAAGCGGAAACTACGCCCTTCGTTTTTATTAAATTGAGGCTGTCCCCTTGCAATTGTTAGTTAACCTTTTGACCGCCAAGCATTGAACAAAAATGACGCGCCACCGACGCCACGTAATCGCGTTTTGTCAAGCGAAATTGAACTTTGCGGAAGCCCGCGTAGGTCCCTATTGCATTACAAAGCCTGTCGGCTGTAGCCGTCGTTGGCGTCTATGGCACAACTTTTTGATGCCGGCCACAGCCGACTGTGGCGGTCAATAGGTTAATATCATTAAATTTTTTGAACAAATCTGTCAAATACGCGATGTCTGCTTTGAACTTGATCAGGTTTTCTTTTAAATCTGGAGCTTTACTATCCAGAAACTTCAACAAAAAAACAAATTCAAAAAGTGAGTAAAATCTTGTTAAACATGCACCTTTCGACAACCAGCGTACTTCAGTATGTAAGAGCAATCGTGGAAGTCTTCATCATTTTCATCGCACAATTGGGCAAATAAACGCGTATTCAACGCATTGCTTCTTATTTTATTAACCGCATTAATCACAAATTGAAGCGATTGGTGCAGTCTATCACTCAAATTTTTCGCTACTAGGTGTTGTCAGCGGATGGCACAGAGAATTGCAGTTAACGTTAACATGACAAATCACATTCGACGTGCCGCATACATCCGTCTCGTTCTACCTATGAGACGGATGTATGCAGCGCACTAAACGTAATCCGACATGAAATGTCAGCATAGATCGTTTGTATGTGTTGCTGTCGAAACTGAAGGAAAACAATTCGAAGCCCGATTATTCGTTAACGCCTATAGAAAAATATTCAGAATTTTCTACATGACTCGTGGTAGAGGTACTGGTATAATTATTTTAAGATGGCTTATATACCCACGATATCGCCGAACCATGGCAGGAGGCCATCCGTTGCCGCCGAAGTAACGTTTGTGAAAGGAATCGATTTTTCCTTAAAAAAATCGCTCAGTATATTAAATATTGATTCACCTTTAGTGTCCGTCTTCAAAGTTTTAGCGAATAGCTCTTCGTGAATTTCTTCGTTCATAACAAATCGAACATATGTCAATAATAATGCTCCATTACCAGGTAAAGTTGACTCGTCCAGTTGAATAGAAAAATAAGTTGTTTGCAGATAATTACACAAGAAACTTTCAATATCAAAGCTCATTTTATCAACACGTCTTTTTACAGTGTTGTTACTCAAAGGAATTCTTTTGAGTATGTCAAGTTGAGATTTGTGCAAAACAGTTTTAAAAACCTCTTCAACAGCGGGTAAAATTAACTATTCACCAATGGTGTGCAGTTTTCTAGATTTCGCTATGAGTAATGAGATATTGTAAGATGCCCGCAAACCATCATCGTTACTTTCAGACGTTGAAGCGAACATACTGTGCACGGTGGGTCTCTTTTCATATTTTTCCTTCAATGATGGAAAATATTTCAAATCTTTACCTATTTTATCAGGATGACACCTTCTTAGATGATCTTCGAGCTTTGATGGTTTCATAGAGTCATTGCTCAAAACTTTGTTGCAAAAAAGGCACATGGGCAATCGCTTGTCTGCGTTTGATGGAAGAAAACCAAATTTACCTGTTTTTTAAAGAATTTCTACAAAATCTGACATGATACTGAAACGGAAATCATAATAAAATAATAAAAAGTCATATTTTGATCCTGCCGCTGATTTCTTGTATTTGGCTAAGCAATGATAATGGCTTTACTTTTACTTTTTACAAAAGTGTGGATTTGGAGGTGTGGGTGAAATTTCATAGGAGAGGGATGGCATTTAGGCATATCGTTTGCCACATCATACAAAATTCATAAAACAAATGCCATCCGATTTAGATGATTGTAAGTGCGTTTTTCCTAAGTTCTCCTCCACCGATAATAATATATCCCCTTACTTATTAGCTGTTGTTTCCTTTAAACTCCCAAAAAAAAGTATTATTACATTTATTACAGCAAAGAAAAGAAAATATTTTTTACAGTAATTAATAAATGGTGTAAGTACCCTTGTTTTGTCGACAACCTTTTCATCGAATATTATTTCATCGACAACGATTCATCGAAACTTTAGTACTAGTAACATTGTTTCGCGTTATTTTATTTCAACTAATATTTATTTAAATTTATCTTACTACGTAGAAATACTATTCAACGAAAATTACTTAATCGCTGATTTGTTTCAAATTATCTTAATTGGCACAACTACAAAACATTGCAATTAATTTCTTCGACGTATTACTTTAATACAATTTTATATGTCCTACTGCACATTATACTACTGCATATTTACTGTTGCCAGAAGTTGACCCAGGTTAGAACTGCGCTTGGTGGTGTGGTTTATTTAATTCATTTTTTTTAAATGTAATAATATTTATTCCGCATAAAATTATTTCAATTGGTAATAATTCATGAAATAAAACAATTAAAAACGGATTTTATCGCGTGTACTGAGCTTAAATTACATCCCGACGTTGACCACCCCGACGTTGTCGACCCGTTGACCACGAACGCTGTAAAGTGTTCGAAACGTCGGGATGTAATTTAAGCTCAGTACACGCGATAAAATCCGTTTTTAATTGTTTTATTTCATGAATAACTATCGCGGCAACCGAAGACAATATTATGGTAATATTTCGTTATCGAAACTAAACGCAATCACGTCAGTCCGCTCACTCTGCGCTATGTGGGTAGTTTCAGATACGAAATTGTTTATCTGATCATGTGTGGCTTTTCTGGCCACAGTTCGTTTTCTTGGGTATCGCAGTTCTAACCTAACCTAACCCACTTCTGGCAACAGTTCGTTTTCTTGGGGGTCGCAGTTCAACCTAACCTAACCCACTTCTGGAAACAGTTCGTTTTCTTGGGGGTCGCAGTTCTAACCTAACCTAACCCACTTCTGGCAACAGTTCGTTTTCTTGGGGGACGCAGTTCTAACCTTTTTTTTTCCCCCAAGAAAACGAACTGTTTCCAGAAGTGGGTTAGGTTAGGTTAGAACTGCGACCCCCAAGAAAACGAACTGTTGCCAGAAGTGGGTTAGGTTAGGTTAGAACTGCGATACGTGAGCGGACTGACGTGATTGCGTTCAGTTTCAATAACGAAATATTACCAATTGAAATAGTTTTATGCGGAATAAATATTATTACATGTAAAAAAAATGAATTAAATAAACCCGAAATGAAAGTCCATGACATGAATTTTATTGAAATAAGTCAACTACTAATTAAAAGACCTCGGTTCAAATTACCTAGTAACGAGTCCTCGACGCAATGACTTGTCGATGAAATGAAAATACTTGAAACGTTGTCTTTGAAATAATATTCGATTAAATGTCTGTCGGCAATTCAACGGACCCTTGTTTTGTCGACAACCTTTTCATCGACAACGATTCATCGAAACTTTAGTACTAGTAATATTGTTTGGCGTTATTTTATTTCAACTACTATTTATTTAAATTTATATTACTACGTAGAAATACTATTCAACGAATATTACTTAATCGCTGATTTGTTTCTAATTATCTTAATTGGCACAACTACAAAACATTGCAATTCATTTCTTCGACGTATTACTTTAATACAATGTTATATGTCCTACTGCACATTTACACTACTGCATATTTACTGTTGCCAGAAGTGGGTTAGGTTAGGTTAGAACTGCGTCCCCCAAGAAAACGAACTTTTGCCAGAAGTGGGTTAGGTTAGGTTAGAACTGCGACCCCCAAGAAAACGAACTGTTGCCATAAGTAGGTTAGGTTAGGTTAGAACTGCGTCCCCCAAGAAAACAAACTGTTGCCAGAAGTGGGTTAGGTTAGAACTGCATCCCCCAAGGAAACGAACTGTTGCCAGAAGATTTAGATTAGATTTGGATTTGTTTTATTTCACGAAAGACAATTACATTATAATTTTACATCAACAAGCGATATTGCATTATTTTCAAAGTTATAGGAATTTCTGTCATGATCGTCATATATAAAATTATAAAAATAATAGCAATATGTTCATTAATCTTATTAGTATCTCCCAATAAGGATCGTCAAAATACAATTAAAAGCAATAAAAATCAAAAATCAAGTATGGAAATACTTAAAAATTCATTACATGTAGGTACAGGTAAAGTCGATTTAATAATTTAAAATACGAAAATAAAATAAAATGCAAATTGTGTTCCTGATAAGGATCGTCAAATAACGACACACTATCATCATTTAAACTTAAAATCTCCCAATAAGGATCGTCATTACAATACTCGTAACTAGAACTCTCAAAGTAAAAAAAAAAAGATGTATACTTATATATATATATATATATATATATATATATATATATAAGTATACTTATAACACAGAATCATCAGAATTTTAATTTCATATACTCTTTTATTGAGTACAGGGGGTTATTCAACAAAAGGTTTTTCAAATTGCGCCTGAATGTTTCGTCACATGGCTCATTTCTTAGTTCGGCAGGAAGGTGCTCGAAATAAGTGGGCCCGATGACACGTGGGTTCCTTCTTAAAAGTGCCATGCGACGAGAGACTGATCTAAGACGCCCTGTAGAACGTAGCAGTTTTCCTGGGCAGTCTACTCGTGGAAACTGGGATATATTGTTACGCACGAACATAATAATATCAAACATACATTGCGAGTAGGCAGTCAATATGCGTTGCGAAATGAAAAGTTCTCTACAGGGGTGACGGAATTTGACTCCAGCAAGCGCACGAATGGCTCGTTTCTGCACTAATAGTACCCTTTTAGCATCTGTAGAGGTACCCCAAATGAGCGTGCCGTATGACATTATGGAGTGGAAATGAGCAAAATACACCTGTTTGAGGGCTTCACTAAATATCAGCGGTTTTAGTTTTCACAACGCAAAGACTGCCCCGCCCAATCTATTACAAACACTGTCGACATGGCACTTCCAATTTAAGTTAGAATCAACCGTAAACCCAAGGAAACCACACACATCACTCAGTGGCATCGGGCAACTGGCCATACATGATGGTAGCGGAACCCTTCGACCAGAGAATAACATTATTTTTGATTTTGTACAATTTAATAACAGTCCGTTTGCTGAAAACCATGACTGTAACTGGTTACAAGCATCGTTAATTTTTACGCTCAGCTGGTCATAGGATTTCGCCTTTACCAACACAGTTGTGTCGTCCGCAAACAACACGGACAAACCAGCTACTATGTTTGATGGCAGGTCGTTTATAAATAATAAAAATAGAGTATTTCCGAGGGCAGAGCCCTTGGGATACTTATACACCCTGCGTCAGATCGCAGCTGTTTGCCGTCAGCCACAATTTTTACTATTTGCTTACGGCTCGATAAAAAGGACAAAAAAAGTCAATGGGCTTGTCTTCGACGCCATAATGCTTTAGCTTATTTAGTAATAATGTGTGGCTTATTACATCAAAAGCCTTTGATAGGTCACACAAGATTCCAGCTACTTTATTTTTGGCATCCAACCCAGACATGACGGAGTCGAACATCTTGTGCGCTGCGGTTGTTGTTGACATTTTCTGTCTGTACGCAAATTGGTTGTCCGTAAGCAAGCTGTTCGACTCCATGTGATCCATTAGATGAGATGACAAGATGGATTCGACCATTTTAGATATGGTTGGTACTATTGTAATTGGCCTATAGTTATTTACGTCGAACCTGTCACCCTTCCCTTTAAAAACTGGACACACCCTTGCGTTTTTTAAAACGTCAGGGTATGTACAATGGCGTTCATAATTGCATGGACACCACTAGGTCGACTTTCGTATGCGGCCGCTTGCGCTCTGATTGTATGGGTTGTTCAGATACCAAACTAGATGGCGCTGCTAGCGAATTGCATTAAATAAATAACAAAATTGGTAAATATTACTGACCAAATAATATCCATACTAATATTATAAATGGGAAGTGTATGTGTTTGTTTGTTTGTTTGTTTGTCCGTCTTTCACGGCAAAACGGGTGCGAGAGTGACATAGGCTACTTTTTGTCTCTTTCTAACCCCCCACTTCCCTAAAATGGGGGGTGGAAGTTTGTTACCCCGAATTCAACGCGAGCGAAGCCGCGGGCAAAAGCTAGTTACTTAATAAATCATTAAGAGGAAATCTGTAGTAACTTATTGTAATTATATGTAGTGTCGACCAGTCGAACAACTTTTGTAATTACCTAGTTTAAGGTAGTTTTGACTTCTTAGCTTAGCATTCATAGGTCAATAAAAATCGATGGCTCGGCCAGGCGGCAGCAGTGGCAGTTAACCGGAGATTTAATCTGGCACAATATGGCGATTCAGTTGAATGCCTATATGCTTGTGTAATTTTCTTGAAAAAGCATATGCGAAGCTGAAATTGATAAAGGCCTGTTGTGCCGGTTGGCAATAATGACGATTGCCTTGTCGACAACCTGCATAATGGGTCCCTTCTAGATTTACTTCCACATTTAATTAGATTGTGTTTATTAAGGGATGAACGTTAAAGGAATTTAAACATTTAAAAAATAAAAAAAACTTGTTTTTCTTTTTCCTTTATTTAAATATTACTTACTTACGGCCAATCTTAATCTTAATGAAATAAATTATTATTTGAAAAGTGTTTCACTCGATGAAATGTTCCAGAGAGTTGAACTTTAATCCACATTAGGTTGAAAGAATTAGCTTAGCTTAGTTAGCTAATTGACACGGTAAACTATAGGTAGATAAAAATACTGTTATGTAAAACAACCTTTTGACAGGCAATTACCTTACATTTTATTGATGTTTAAGAAAAGGATTGAAGCTTCACCACAATAAAAACAGTAGGTTACGTCAAGGGTTACCTATTAGCTACCATAATAGAGGATCGGACTGTTATCAAATGTAACCATTCATACTTATTAGCAACTGAAACAAACAAACAAACGGAAATTCAGTGAACATAGCTTACACAATTATTACGACTTTGCTTTCGAGAACAATTTATTGAAAATATGACTTTGAATCGAAACATATTCAATAATTATCGTATTATAATTTGATACTTATTTACGGATAATCAGGATCGGCATCAATATATACCAATAAGTATAAGTATAGGAATAAAAAGCCACACACCAATCCGAGAATCCGATCCTCTAACTATATCTTATTTTATAAACCAGCTGAGGCCGCGAATATGTTATAATACCTACGAGTACTTAAGTTATGCATCTATAGATAACATAAACCACAGAACTTTACTGCAATTTGCAAGGAGAAATTTTCAGTTGGTAATTAATATAGGTAGTCAACATGTTAGGTAAGTAAGTATATAAGTTTGAATTTTTACTGTTGTCTCACATTATTAAGCATTATTTATTTATCTTATTTATTAATACTACCTAAGGTCAGTGTCAATAGAAGAGTAAAATAAAGTAAACCAATGGCTGAATTTCTAAGCAAAAAGAGTTAGATGTTTGACACATGACAGAATATTATTAAAGAACCCCGTTTTCACTGAAATATAAGTAATTAACGGACATTTTTACTAAAAAATAATGTAAAGATTACGTTTAAAGTGCGTAAACGCGAAGCAATGAAGGTAAATGCGTTTGTTTACATTATTTTACTTTTCTATTGACACCGACCTTACCTAGTCTAGCCATAAGTTCTGTTACTGGCGATTAACAATGATTTAAAGAGAAATAATAATTCGAATTTCGAATGTTGTGTATTGACGTAACTGTTTTGATGTTTCTGCCGCCATTTATATATAATTTCATATTAATATAAATAAATTAATAATGGAGTGGGGTGTCAAAGAAAATAGAATTGCTGTGATTGCTCTGTATAAGGTAGGAACGGAGCCATCTCACATTTTTGAGACATTAAAAAAGTTAGAGATCAGTCGAATGTTTGTGTATCGTTCCATCCAAAGGTACACTGAAACGTCCTCTATCGAGGACAGTAAAAGATCTGGACGGCCACGTTCTGTTAGAACAAAACAAGCGGTTAATGCTGTAAGAGCCAGAATTCGCCGAAATCCCATAAGAAAACGGAAGATCCTCTCTAGGGAAATGAAAATACCACCGAGGACACTGTCGCGTATAATCAAAGAAGACTTGGGTCTTGGAGCTTACCGAAGATATACAGGACATATGTTAAATCAGTCACTAAAGGACAAGAGAGTTGAGAGATCAGAAAGCTTGTTATCTCGATACGCACATGAAAAATATAAAAATATTCTTTTCACGGATGAAAAAATTTTTACTATCGAGCAGCACTACAACAAACGAAACGATAAAGTATACGCACACGACTCTCGAGAAGCCAAAGAGATAGTTGGGAGGGTTCAGCGTGGTCATCATCCAGCTTATGTCATGGTTTGGTGGGGTGTGTCGTACCAAGGCGTCTCTGAGATCCATTTTTGTGAAAAAGGAGTGAAAATTTCGGCAACAGTGTATCAAGATACGGTTTTAGAAACGGTAGTTAAACAACTCAACGACACAATGTTCAAAAATATACACTGGACCTTCCAGCAGGACTCGGCCCCAGGTCATAAAGCTCGCACCACCCAGATTTGGCGGGAAAGAAATGTTCCGGACTTCATCAGGGCAGATGATTGGCCCTCTTCCAGTCCCGACTTAAATCCCTTAGACTACAAATTATGGTCGGTGTTAGAGGACATGGTCTGCTCTAAACGCCATGCCAATATCGATTCTCTAAAAAAATCTTTGAAGGCAGCAGTAGCAAATTTCCCAATGGAGACAGTGCGTAAATCTATAGACGAGTGGCCGGATCGTTTGAAGGCGTGTATTAAAGCTAAAGGCGGGCATTTCGAATAACAAATATATTGTTTGGAAACCATATTAACTTACCTATAAATAAACATTTAATTATTGTAAATGAATTACATTATTTTAATAATATGTTTATTTTCATTTGTAACAGAACTTATGGCTAGACTAGGTACTTACCTACTTTAACTGGCTCAGGAACGCTTCGGCACCAGTTTCATTTCGTCATCTCCATAAATCGTCCGCAGTGTTATGTCGTCACCCTACAATTCCTAATTCGTAACCTTCCTAACTCGTCCACTTTCTTATATCGTCAATACCCCATTTTGTCTAAATTCCTATTTTGACCATAGTGCCAACTCGTCCAATATCTGATATCGTCAATATACCATTTTTGTCTACGTTCCTATTTCGACCAGTGCCAACTCGTCCGCGTTCTTTTATCGACCTAGGATAAACGGTAAGGTAAAGTCTAAAGGCAGTGTTTCATTGGAAATCTTATAGGCAAGTGCGAGTCGGACACAGCCATGAAGGGTATCGTAGTATAAAAAAAATACTTACTGGATCTCGTCCAAACAAATTTTCGCTGGAAGTTTGCATGATAATATTGATAATGTACATCATATATTTTTTTTGATTTTTCATTCTCTTATTTTAAAAGTTACTTCAATATAATTTTTGAAGACCTATCCATACATACTCGTACATAGGTTCACGAAAAAAAAAATGCGAGTCTCTGTTTGAAGTATACTTCAAACTGAGCCCTAAAATATATATATATTTTTTTTTTGTGTGAAAATCTTAAAGCGGTTTACAGAATATGTCTACTTACCGTTTTTCAACACTGCACTTCTTATAGTTTCGGAAAAAAGTGGCTGTGTCATACGGAGGGACAGACAGACAGACAGACAGAGATGACGAATCTACTAAGGGTTCCGTTTTTTGCCATTTGGCTATGGAAAAAAACACGACACCCTAAAAATCGCTCTAAAGAAAAAAACACGACAACACTGTACACTTGTTTATTTTTTACAATTACAACGCAGGTTTTGAAAAAGTGTAATTTTCTAAAGTAAATTACATTATTTAAAAAAATTACGCTTTAAACTTAAAAAAAGAACTTTTCTTAGCTAAATTTCTTATGAAAATAAATAATCCTTCAATATTTAAATAATAATACGTACAAACCTACTTCATACACAGAAGCCTTTCGGCGAAGGAGGTCAGTTTCTACTTGTGTCAGTTTCGCACCACGTCTTCTTACTTTACCGGATTCTTAGTTGGTTGGATTCTTCTTTGGTCGGTTTCTAAGCATGTCATTTTATTAGATTATCAAATTCTTATTTGATTATCAGAATCTTAGTAGGTCTGTTATTTGACAACCTAACAAAATGACCTGATTAGAAACCGACCAAAGAAGAATCCAGCCAAGAATCCGGTAAAGTAAGAAACAGACGTGCTGTGAAACAGACACAAGTAGAATCTGAACTCCTTCCCCGAAAGGCACAAAAGGGTCAACACCATCAGTTAACACGCCATCTTAATGTATACCATTTTTTTTAGGAAATCTATAGCAGATATCTCTGTCACCGTGAGTTTCCTCCGCAACGACATTATTTTTTTATCGAAGTAAATGTCTGTACTTCTCCTATTTTTTGGAAACGGCCCAAATGCACTCTTCATAATTTTGCAGTCAAAATGACTGGCCTCTTGCATCATCAGCTTGCAGATAAAAAAAAAATTTGGTTTTTCACTGCCATGCAACTTTGAATTTAGTCTCCGATGGTAGCCTTCTGCTGAATTGGTCGTCCGGTGGATATCGTTAGAGCAACTCAAGAAATTGTGACTTTTTTTATACCATTGGTCAAGAAAATATTTTTTGAAATTATTACATTCTGTGGTATTTGGTGCTTCGCGTATTATAGCATCCCAAGCTTCTGGCATGAAGTTTGGTGGAAGTAAAACAAAATTCGCACACCATCGTGTTACCTTTCTTCCTTCAGGTGTTGACGTGACCTTTTTTTTATCAGCCCACTTCCACACAGCTCTATTGCAGTGGTAGCAGCACCCTGTGATCACGGCGTCCGGAAATACTGCTCGAGCTGCATTAAACTGTGCAATTTCATAGTCACATTTAAAACTACCAATGGAAACTCCAAGTTCATTTTTAATTAAATGAAACAAGCGTATGTACGTATCTTGCCTTTTGTTGGGCAACATGGCGTATATTATTGGAAATATATACACGCGTTTCTCGTCCGAACAATAGTCTAAATGAATGATGTACAGTTGATAAAAGGGCTTTGGGGAAGATTTGAACGTACCGTCCCCGAAATAGGAACCATTTACTTTCGTTTCTATAATGGTTTTTGAAAGAAATGAACAAAAGATGATAATTTTATCATCATCACCATCCTCTATCACGTGAAACTTGCTATCCATTCCTTTTGGCACTTTTACCTCGCTTAAATGTCTAAAGATAAGTTTATCAGTTTCCAGATATTTTTTACGCATTCTATATAAACTGCTTTTTACGGACATATACGGTGGAACATGCTGCGGAGAAATGTCGTGTTTCGTTTTTTCCACTATCTCTTCGTAGACTGCTTGTACAGACTTTAAATTCTGGCAAACTTCTTCTCTGGCAGTTGCAATCATTTGTCGCACCTTTAATTTTGTTTTATCTGGACGACACATATGTAGGCTTTCACGCAAAATTCTTTTTTGATCTCGATCTAAAGTTAATGACGCTGAACATTCCCATCTATTTGTGCTTCTCCACCTTGAAGAATTTACATTCTCTGAACTTTTAGTGTACGTGTATTTATTGCCTACAACAAGCAAATCACGGCCTCTCTGAGATTTAGTAAAATATAAATTCGACATTTTACTGTTGGAAGTTTTTGATTCAGCGACTGACTGAATTGACTTATGTGTGTCATTGAATCATAGATAAAATTAATGTCAATGTGCACTTCATATCTTCTTAAGTGCTGTTTTCCAGCTAGTATGCGGCAGTTACAATTAGTATTTGCTGTTGTCACACTTGTCCTTAACCATAAAGATAACTTTGATGATAATGATGATGTACTATTACTAGGCTTGGGACTTTTGGATGCCCGCTAGGGTTTTAGAATCCATGGAGTCGCCATATGTTAAAATATAAGATTTATTTTCCAAAGTCAAAATCACAGTGGATAAGCACATATTAAGTCGTATGTATATATAATTATACTAAAACACTCTACTGGTCGCAAAAAAAATAAACTGAAACAAATATTTTAAAAATATCTTCTTCAATCTAATCTGCTTGATTTTTTTTTAAATAATTGCAGTCATATAATAACGTGTTTATTACAGATTTAACAGTATAAAGTACGACATCTAACATGTTTTATTTTCACACTTTCATTTTGACTTCGAAAAAAATATTTGACTGACTTTGACGACTCCGTCGATTCTAAAACCATAGCGAGCATCCAAAAGTCCCAAGCCTAACTATTACTATGCTATGTAGTTGACGAGTTGGCACTGTGGTCTAAATAGGAATGTTGACGAGTAAGCACTATGGACGAATTAGGAGTGTTGACGAATCGGCACTGTAGTCTAATTAGGAATATAACCAAGTTACTACAGTGGCCCACGTAAGAAAGCGGGCGAGATAAGAAAGTGACGATATAGGAATGCTGGCGAATCGGAACAGTAGACCAAATGCGAATGAGAACTACTTAAGAAGTTGACGAAATGAAACTGAGGCCGAAGCGGTCCTGAGCCCTTTAACTAGCGTTTCGATAAAAGGCCACCTCTCAAAGTAACATAGATTTATCAAATCAATAAAATACGTTGAAATTAAGCACTAAACCGATTTCACCAAATGTATTGTTTTATGATTGCTCTAATATTTAGTACAGCCTCCTCCGTTATCAATAACTGCTTGTAAGCGGGAATGCATCGATGAAATAAGATTTTGACAGAAATCTGAACCACGAACACTATCCCATATTTTCATGCAATGTGCTTTCAGCGCTTCCGGGGTCCTTTCATTTTGATTATCCCAGCGTTGCACTATAAAATCCCATAGATTTTCTACAGGGTTTAAATCCAGTGATCTGGCAGGCCAGGGAATGACCTTGATGTTATTTTTGTGTATTTTAAACCACTATTTCACACTACGCGAGCGGTGTATTGGGCAATCATCTTGCAAAAACAATACCAACGGAAATTCAGTCTTTGGGTATACATTTCGAACTATATACAAAGGTTAACTGGAAGAAATCCCTTAAAGGGATAAGTTCGCCTTTGTACGTATATGTTGTGTTATATGTATTTCGTTGTGTTTTCTTGTACAATAAAGTGTTTTACTACTACTACTACTACTACTACTATAGGCATCAGGGTCTATTTAAAAACGTCCACGTAGTCCACTATTCGCGCGGCTTGGTATTCTGACAAGTTCTCCCGGACCGGCTCCAGTCATCCAACCCCACATTTTCACTGTGATATGGACCGATTTTATGTCGTGCAAGACATGCTCGTTGTCATATCGCGTATTATTTCGACGCCACAAAGACAGGCGTCCTTGTTGACTGGATTTAAGTATTTTCGTTAGTAAAGATGACATTAGTCCAGTCGTCGTCTCGATGTGTGTGAGCAAACTGCTGTTTGCTGTTTTATGTGCATCTGTCAACAAAGGTTAACGGCGTGTCTGCGATGATGGAGTCCCTCGTTATGAAGGGCACGACGACCCGTGAGCGCGCTTGTGCCAAACAAACCCGCATAGTGCCTTGTCGGTCTAAAGCCATATTCCTCATATTCCCGTACCAACAACTGACGTTGCTGTGTCAATGCGGCGTGGTCTACCAGTTTTATGCTAGTGTAACAAAGATCCTCCTCCTTGGAATCGTCCTACCCATAAAGTAACAGTTTTCCTCTGAAACAATATTTTTTTTTTATCATAATTGACATATAATATATGTAGACATTTTTTAATGAGGAAAAGAAGTAAAAAACTACTTACGTTTACACCGGTTTCTCTAGCTATCTCTGATATATTATAGCCTTCATTATGCAATTCAATTATTCGCGATCTTAATAACAAGTAAATATTGCTTCGATAACTCATTTTGTTTAAATAATTGATAATTATAAACTAAGCAATGAATTCAGACGTATAACGCAACGAACAAAACAAGAAGCAATCGGTCAGGTAATAGAAAAACATTTAGTATGGTATTTAGAAAACTTAGATCTACCCTCTTTCATTTACTTGACATATTATTAACAAAAATAAAGCGTGTCGCAAATTAACATTACCCAAATTTTGGTATGCAAATTTGACGCTTGTTTCATTCTAATAAAACTCTAATTCCATTGGCATGTTTTATGGATTTAAATCAATAATGACAAGCTTGATATGCATGGTCTCAACTAGTAATGAATTTCACCGGCATTATTAATTGTGCTTTGGTCCAGTGGCTGGCGCATGCAAGTTGAACGCAAGAGTGTCCGGGTTCAAATCCCCGCCCATAAATATGAGATTTTCTGTTTTTTAATGTCTTGGAATGAAAGGGCATTCCGTGACGGCATCCAATACGGTAAATACAGTAATTCCGATGTGGATTCTGAATAGCTGGATGGACGATTGAAATGAAATAACGGTGAGAAAAAAAAACAAGAATTGTTCTCAACTTCCAAAACCGATTTAATGCATCGTTGAAATATTGAATTAATCAAAATGGGCAAACAAAGTTGGTAAATATATACACTGAACAATTTTTTATTTTATTTTTAACTGCATTCAACGCCATCTAGTAACAGCTTACTGTACTAGTAAGATTTACAGATAGACGTAATAAGCCTTATTACACAAAGAACGCATAGATGGCGTCTAATTTAGCTTCAAACGATTCTGTTGCTGAATTGGGTATGCACTTTTGAACGCGAGTGTACCTGTTTCAAACATTTGGTTTATTAGCACGACAAGTACGTCGCCAACAACTGGCCATATCCATGAAAGGACATTTGGAGAAATGTCAAAAGCATCCACAGTGTTACGCTTCTTCAGCATTAGGTGAAAGGTCTTGTCCAGGATATCTCGAGTGATAACTGGCAAGGTGAAAGTGGGGGCATTTGACGCACTCAAGTGATTTTGCAGGTACTCAGTGGATTTTGATATATCACTTTGTTTTGTGTACTTCGACGCTACACTAAGAAAATGGGAATTAAATGTAAGTTTCTTTCAGCTACTTTTTGGTTGGATTTGGAATCATTCAAATTGATTTCTTGGGGCCTAGATTTTATGCCCACTTCTTCATTTACTATCTTCCAAATTAGAACTGCGACCCCCAAGAAAACGAACTGTTGCCAGAAGTGGGTTAGGTTAGGTTAGAACTGCGATACCCAAGAAAACGAACTGCCACAAGAGAAGCCACACATGATCAGATAAACAATTTCATATCTGAAACTACCCACATAGCTATAATCGCGCAGTGTGAGCGAACTGACGTGATTGCGTTTAGTTTCGATAACGAAATATTACCAATTGAAATAATTTTATGCGGAATAAATATTATTACATGTAAAAAAAAATGAATTAAATAAACCCGAAATGAGAAACCATGACATGAATTTTATTGAAATAAGTCAACTACTAATTAAAAGACCTCGGTTCAAATTACCTAGTAACGAGTCCTCGACACAATGACTTGTCGATGAAATGAAAATACTTGAAATGTTGTCTTTGAAATAATATTCGATTAAATGTCTGTCGGCAATTCAACGGTAAACCATCGTTTGGACTGCCCTGAACTATTATCTGGCCTATCGTTACGTGCTCCAAGACGTCGTACTCGACACACAACCTTGGTTCATGTTCCTTTCCGCCCAACTCACTATGGTTCTAACGCCGTGTTATCACGGATACCTCACTTATATAATACCTAATTCTGCGCTGTTGATCTTTTTGTAGGGTCTAAATATACATTTAAAAAATATATAAATTCCATTCTGTTGAGCGAAAATGAAACGTAAAACAAACAAGTCTTTTTCTTTCTTTTTTTAATTTTTCTTTCTTTCTTTTTTTAAATTATTCTACTACGTAATTAACATTTGCCTTTAATCTCAGTACTTATCTACTGTTAATAACTCATTCGTTAAGTACGTTATATGTATTCTCATATATCTTATTACAATTTATTAGAATTTTTCTGAGTATTTAAGTATATCATAACCTTCTCAAGCTATGTGTTTCTGGGTGCCTGGGAAGTGCAAATAGGCAACTTCCTTCCTAAAAAAAATTAAAAAAAAAATCCTAGTTATTCTACTAATAATAAAACTTCGGTTCGAAACTTCGAATACTGGGACCAGGTGTCTGTTTGGTTTAATTATTTTGTGGTTATTGGCTGGTGTCTGACTTACAACTACTTAATGCAATTGTCATGGTTTTTTTTTCTTTTATTTTTTTTTCAAAAGTAAGTTATTAATGTTAATAAGTTATTTATTTGAACATGTTTATGTAGTAAATTAAGATAGATTACTTAAACACTTTACATATTTAGTTCTTCTTGCGTATCGAGCATTTGTGTGTATTGTACATTCTCATTGTTTTCTTATATTTGTTATGTTTAATCGTTACATAATGTAATCCAATGGATGACTGTTATTAGCCTTATTTTATGTAAGCATTTTATGTCCTAGTTATATTTACGGCTGTTGTTATCCTGAATACCAATAAAATAAAAAATAAAAATAAAAATAAATAAATGCTGCGCCTTGCCATCGACATATAATATCAAGACGAGTAAAGGCAAGCAAAGTTCGTGTGAAAACACGACCCATTTTCACGTTTGCAAAACCAAAATGTCTTATGTCTTAATAACCAATCAAGTACTCATTCTTTAAGCATATTTTTTTGTGTTAACCTTAATTCCGCAAAGGTTTCATGACATTTCACCAATAAGAAAAGTTGCCTTGTTGTGAGTGGTCAAAATCAATTTGACAATGAAGTTTTATTGAACAGGAGATACTCAAATGAAATAACTGAAATGTCAAGTTAACGTATAATAAATACGCCTACGTTTGACGTGGATAGGTTCACGTAATAAAGAATAATGTTATCAATTAACAATTGATTTTTTAGTGCATTTTTCATTACTTATGTAATATACGTAAATTTTATCGTTCTTGTAATAAGGAATAATATGAAAGCCCATCGCCATCTTTCATTTATTTAATAAAAGTGCCTAATTACAATATAGGGACTTACATACTACAAAATAAGCATAAATTAACATAAAATAGTAAAAAATTTGAACTTTTTTACATTTTATAAATCCTTGGAATAAGGTATAATATGAAAACCTTCTATTCATCTTTCATTTATTTAATAAAAGTGCTTAATTACAATATAGGGACTTACATACTACAAAATAACCATAAATTAACGTAAAATAGTAAACTTTTTTACAATTTTATGAATCCGTTATATTAGGGAGACCCTCTTGGTCTCAAGCAACATAATGGTAAGCAATTAAGGCTTATTATGGCAAAAAAACCGGCCAAGTGCGTGTCGGACCACGCATAGAAGGGTTCCGTACCTTCAATGTAATAAGAACCAAACTAATACCAAGAGGTCGTATCAGATGCCTATGGAAGAAGTTTTTTGGAGATAACTCAAAAACGGCTGAACCGATAATGTTCAAAATAATTTTCGTAGATAGTATATGATAAGGCACATCGCCTCAAAATTTTTCATATTTTTTGGACTTACGGTTCAAAAGTTACAGGGGGGGGGGCAGAATTTTTCTGACTTTCGAAACGATTATTTCAGAAAATATTCACTTAATCACAAAATGGTCAAAGAAACCTCAATGTTATTTTTAAAGACCTATCGATTGATTAAAATTTTTTTTTTTAAATTTAGTTACATCTATGGAGCGCCCTCCTAAAAATATTTTTTTTTTTTCAAATTTAACTATATAACTAAGCAGCGGCATACAAAATACACCTTATGTGTAAATTTTATTCAGATACGTCGTATAGTTTCCGAGTAAAATGGCTGTGATATATGGACGGACAGACAGACAGACAGACAGACATGAAGAATCCATAAGAGTTCCGTTTTTTGCCATTTGGCTACGGAACCCTAAAAACGATTATTTTTTAACTTTATTTATGACCAGACTAGAAAATATAGTCTGGCCAGCCAACGAACGCAGTAGCAATGTACAGCGAACAGAAGTATGACAACACTAAGAATCAGTGAAAAAAGCAGGAATGATCATCAAATTCTATGTTTTTAATTTATTTGGTGTTTCCGCCCCTTTCATTAGGTGACATGTACTGTGTGTAAAAAGGAGACGGATATATTTCGTCGGATCTGTCATCAACTGCCACAGATAATCTGGTAGAGGCAATTGACATATGCCTTAAAAACGAATTTAAATTAAATTTAGAACGTTGCAGGAGTTCTGTCTCACTCGCGCTTAAGATGAGAGAGTGAAATACACTAGAATTCGTCACTAATACTGTGTCTCATCACAAAGGGTTGCCACATGTACGTATTTTGAATTTGCCGCGTTTTTCTACTGACAGAAATGGTTTGCCAGACTATAATAGCATACCTTCAATATAAATAGTTAAAATTCTCTTTGCTTCCTCGTTTTTTAGAACTAAAAAAATAACGGATGAGTTCGTTTATGTGTACTATTTATTTTAACAGGCTTAGGGAAATACAAAGATAAATTTACATTTTGTATCCATTTTTCATACTACAATGGTAGCAAACAGGCATACGGCTCACCTGATGGTAAGCAGCTACCGCAGCCTATGGATGCCTGTAACTCCAGAGGTGTCTCATGTGCGTTGCGGCCACTTTCATATAGAAGACGATTCACAGTGTTGACAGCTAAAGGGACAAGAGGATCCCCCGTCGTCAACACACTGCATCCTCTGAGCTCTCTGGCAACCTTACTCACCGGCAAGAACACAACACTATGAGTAGGGTCTAGTGCTAATTGGCTGTGGTTTTCTGTAAGGTAGAGGTTGTCAAGAGTAGGTTTGGTGCGGGAAATGAGAAGACAGATTCTGAGTCGAAAATTGCCAAAATGTGAGCGAACGGTATACGTGCGTGCTTCAGTAAGGTGCAAAGGCGACTAGAGGTCATACGGCGCACACATGCATACCCCTTCCTTCACATTGCACTTTATTATAAAAAAAAACAGTTTTCTTAATTAGATGCACAGATGGCGTTACAGGTAAGTAAAATAAGTTTATTTTTATATTATTTTTCATACGTTATGTATGTATCTATATTTATGTATGTATCTATATTTATGTATGTATAAGCTATATTTATCTATACTTTTCTATAATATTTTGAGCCCCATCTCACACAGGTACGTCCTATGCCTTTCTAGCGTCGACATCCTCCCCCTTAGTGCAGCCTTTGCTGCACTCATCATCTATGGGTACCACTGCAACGCGTGTGGCAGGCCGCTTCAGTATTGCAGACTTTGTTCTCACTGCGACAACCCTTACTCGGCCGTCCTTGCCTGCGAAGATCTCTTGTATTACGCCTCGTGGCCATAGGTTTCTGGGACCGTCAGGATCAACTATGAAGACTATAACTCCTACTTGCAATGGTCTCACTTCTTGGTTCCACTTGGTTCGTGGTATCATTTCGGGTAGCACTTCTTTGACCCATCTCTTCCAGAACATGTCCGCAAGGCGTTGCGCTATGCGCCATTGTTTGCGCAGGAAAAACTCTGAGTCATCGAAAGCGCCTGGTATTGGAAGCAAGGAAGATAAACCGATCAAAAAATGGTTTGGAGTAATAGGTTCTTGGCTACCTGGCTCGAAGGCTACGTGGGTCAAAGGACGACTGTTAATAATACCCTCCGCTTCAGCCATTACGGTCACCAGAGTCTCGTCCCGGGGCGCGCGCTCTTTAAGGATAACCTTGAGAGATCTCTTGGTAGCACCGATTAGTCGCTCCCAGGCGCCTCCCCAGTGGGGGCTGAGAGGAGGGATAAACGTCCAGTTTATCTCGTGTGCCGCTCCTGCTTTCTTAAGTGCCTCGGTGTCGATGTCCTGAATAGCTCGTTTTAGTTCAATATCTGCTCCGCGAAGATTAGTGCCGTTATCAGAATAAAGGCAATATGGCCAGCCTCTTCTTGCCGCCATACGACGTAGAGCCATTATGAGAGAATCTGTCGTAAGTGAGCATACTATTTCAATGTGCACTGCCCTCACTGTCAGGCAGGTAAACAGTACTGCGTACCTCTTCTGCCTCCGCCTACCGACAGTGACTTCCATTGGTCCAAATAGATCGACGCCGCAATGCGTAAAAGCACGCTGATGGTGTGCCATGCGGGCTGCAGGTAAATCACCCATTCTGGGAATCTGAGGTCTTGCTTTACGAAGTCTGCATAGCATACACTTGCTTGTTATGTATTTTACTGTAGGACGCAGTCTTATAAGCCAATATTTTTGCTTCAGCTCGTTTACCACGGTTTCCTGATTTCCGTGAGCCGCCTGGATGTGATAATGTCTGGCAATCAATCTTGACACCTGGTGGCGGCCATCCAAAATTACAGGCTGCTTGGTATCTACTGGAATTTCGGCGGCTGCATCAATTCGCCCGCCAGCACGAAGAACGCCATGCTCGTCTATAAACGGCGATAGTTTTATAAGTCTACTGCTCTGTTCTATATTTTTACCACCCTGAAGTGCAGTCAATTCTTTCTTGAATGTGTCTTGCTGGGCCTGTCGTATTATTAAACTCTCTGCCTCTTTCCTTACATCGTACTCAGTCTATTCAGGTATTTTTTACATTTGTGCACAAATTTTATAACGATCGACATAGCTCCCAGAAGACGCCGCCAGGATAAGAATCTGTCAGGATCTGGAACCGGCAGGTCAATGTGGTACGTATCGGTTATGGTGAGTACTCTTTCCAGATTTGCTTCATCTATGTCATTACCTTTTTCAGGTGCAGAGGGCCATTCGCTTGGATGTAGGTATAAATAGGCTGGACCGCAGAACCACTCGCTGTCGGGTTCTAGTCTGTACGTGTTGGTTTTGGTAGCCGCATCTGTTGGTTGTTGGTTGGTTGGTTTTGGTAGCTATATTCATGCTCGTAGGAACGTAGTGCCACTCTGATATTTTACTTAGTGAATCAATTTCTCCCAGTCTGTTTGCAATGAACACTTTGTAGTTCCTGGTCTCGTTTCTTATCCAGTGAAGATTTGTTGAAGAGTCAGTCCAGAAGAAACGTGCGGTGGGTTTAATTCTGTGTTCATTTTCTATAACCGTTGCTAAACGACATCCCAGCACCGCAGCTTGCAGCTCCATACGAGGCATGGTCACAGTATGTTTAACAGGTGCAACGCGGCTTTTGCTTGCAATAAAGGCAACTCTTACGCTGTTATTGTTGTCAATTATTCGCCAATATGCAACGCATGCAAATGCACTTGGTGACGCGTCGCAATAAATGTGCAGCTGCAGTGTATGACCTTGAGTGGGGCTGAGGAAATACCACCTAGGTATTTTCAAATTCTTGATAGTGTGCAATTGGGTTATCCATTCACGAAAGGTAGCGAACAATTGTTCAGGTAGTTTATCATTCCAGTTGATGTTTAATTTCCATGTAGATTGAATCATTATTCTTCCCTTTATTGTGAAAGGAGCGAGTAGACCGTAGACGTCAAAAATATACATGACGATACGAAGCACTTCTCGCTTCGTAGGTACTTGTTTAAATGACAGTATTTCGTCAGGAATGCGCTTCAGCGACAGGTCAAAACCGAACGAGTCTATAGCAGGATTCCATAACAAACCCAGTGTTCGTTCGTAAAAGTCTTCGCCTCCAACTTTGAACCTTATTGCGCTTGGACTTAAGGTCTCTATTGGCATGCAGCTTAAAATTTCAGGTTTGTTGCATGTTAAATTCCTCATTTCAAATCCGCCATCTTGATGGATTTTAAGAACATTGTTGATGGTTGTGATAGCGCCTTTTTCGTCGTCACGACTGTCAAGGTAGTCGTCCATGTAATGGGATTTAATTATAGCGTTCACTGCGTCAGGCATGTCAGCTTCGAAACGTTGAGCATTTTTATTCTTAATGAATTGAGCAAGGAATGGCGCGCCAAAAATCAATGCCGTCATGGCGTATGTCTTCACGGACTCTGAAGTACTATCGCGCCAAAAAAAACGCAGCGCGTCCTGATCTTCCTCTCTTATCTTTATTCGAAGAAACATGTCTTTAATGTCTCCGGCCCAAGCGATGGAACCTTCCCTAAATCGAAACATAATTCCCAAAAGCGACTGGAGCAGGTCTGGACCTTGGAGTAAAAAATCGTTCAAGCAATGTCCGCCAGAGGTCGCCGCTGAGTCGAAAACAACCCTCAGTTTCTTTTTATTTGGATTATCGTTTCCAAAGTGAGCTAAATTCCACATGCGTCCCGTAGTTCCGCTAGTGCTTACCTCTCGAGCGTAACCATTGGTAAACAAATGGTTTGCTCTTTCGCGATAGCGGGAAAAATAATCCGCGTCTTTTTTAAACTTTCTCTCAAGACAAAGTAATCTTCTTAAGGCCATAGGGTAAGAATCCGGCAGGACAGCATTAGATTTCCATGGTAAGCCAACTTCCCATCTTCCTTTAACTAGCTTGGCAGTGTCTTCGAAAGTTGAAATCGCTTTTAAGTCATCTTTGCTCTGTCGAGGTTTTGTAGTAACGCCGATCGCCTCTAACTCAAAGGAATGACGTACCATCATAGTTAAGTTTCTAAGGGCCTCATTTTCCTGTTGTAATTCATAATCTTCCATATTGTGAATAAATCCAACAGTTTCCGGTTCCAAAGTGTTATTGTTAGTGTAGGCTTCCTTTTGTAAATAATCACTATCTATTGTGCGGCTCAGCGGTAACACCTGATAAGGCATGGGCGACAGAGGCGCGGCGGGGTCCGCGGGGGCGGGGAGAGCGGGCGCCAGGGGATGCGGTGGCTGCGCCCGCGTTGATAAAAGTGCTGCGTCATTCCGGGCCTACCATGGTTTTATCATATCACGCGTGGAATGGTACGACAACTGTTACCGTTACCCGTTTTATTATCATTTTAGCTAACATGGTTACGGCAAATGATAAAAATTTCACGTCGATAACGTATCCTACCATTCGATAGGGACCATGTTTTTTTGTTTGAACAAGTCATAGTCAAGACTGCTTTTATTCAATTCTCGGACGAATATAAAAAAAGCTCGAATAGTTTTATTATTACACCTCCAATTTGAGAAGTGTTTAAATAGCTGACAGCCTATACGAATTGACTTACATTATAAACGGTACGGATAAACATGACGTTTTGTTGCTGTCAAACCTGTGATGGCTGTCACTGTCATATTTGTGCAATTATTAATTTATTATTTTATCTATTCACACGTTAGAACACGGAAAGTTAATTAAAACTTATCGACGCTACGTATGTTGAAAGTGAAGTGAAGTGAATGAAAATATTGAAAATACTACCCAACATTTAAGTTGCTTAAACACTACAAGTTGAAGTAAGTTATGTTAGATTATAATTCGTGTAGATAATTTGTACGAAGTCATTTTGTAATGAATATGTTTTTCAGTTGATGCTTGGCGGTGCAGAAGAGAATACTAACTAAAGATATGGTATAGGACCATTTCGGTTCGCCAAAAGAGAATACGATGCGACGGCCCTTTCGGGTGCGAACGCTGAAGGCGCAGTGGGAGACTCTTGCGCAAGAGGATTGTGAACAGGAGCCGGATAACTCCGTACAGGCAAGGCGTCAACAGTGGTAAATAATCTAAATATGTAAAACAGTCACGTTACGTAGAGACGCTGTTGATTGTAGAACCTTGAAATTAAGAACATATTTTTCAAATTTAAAGTTTGCAGCATGGATACCCATACTTATCGCCAGTATCTACTAGGAGACAATATTTATATTCAATACATACATATATAGATACACAGAAGAAATCAATAAATCAGTATATATCTAATGTTTGTGCTTATCTTATCACACATTTGGGTCATGTCAAATTTCAAAACTTACTCCCTTTGCAGTCATAACTGGATAGAATAGACTGTTAATTTTGAAATATAATATTGCAGAATCTATGTACAGTCAGCAGCAGAAGTAACTAAGCAGGTGAGGTGTTCAAAATGAGCTTGAAAAGGCTTTATTATCATGAGAATAAGAGTGTGTCAAGATCTTTTTTTACACCCGCTTATCTAATTCTGCTACTGACTGTATCTATTATGTATATTTTATTTTCAGTTGTGGCATGATTTGAGCTGACAAGTCCAAAAAGCTGCTTAGGCTGTCACCGGGAACTTCATAGAAGTTGGCAAAGTAGGCGATCAAGATCAGCTGATCTTTGCCGCTAGAGGATGAGACTTAAGAATTGCTTATGTGAGTGAGTAGGTACAGTCACCGGCAATAGTATCTTCCTACACGAAGGCCGCAATATATGTGACACACTTGTATTTGTAGGGCCATAAGAACGTGTCACATATTTTGCGACCTTAGTGTAGGAAGATACTATTGCCGGTGACTGTACTTACACTTTAGTCAACTTGGTGTTATTTATGTTATATCTGGCTGACAGTCAAAATTTTGTCAAAAAACTTATAACACGTATTACTATAAAACTAATATGCTTAATACCATATTAGCAAATATTATAGACAGAGAGCTAGCCACGTCAGATAAGTAAATAAATAAATAAATAAATAAATAAATATTATGGGACAATCTTACACAAATCAACCTAGTCCCACAGTAAGCTCAATAAGGCTTGTGTTGTGGGTACTAGGCGACGATGTATATAATAGATAAATACTTAAATACATAGAAAACATCCATAACTCAGGAACAAATATCCGTGATGAACACAGAAATAAATGCCCTGACCAGGATTCGAACCCGGGACCTCCTGCTTCATAGGCAGCGTCACTACCGACTGGGCTAGGAGGCCGTTATATGACACAATAATGACAGCAACGAAGCCCCTTTAGTCAGTTTGCTATACTATGCTTATTTCTAGATCTGGACATCTGGCAGCTGTAAAGTGGTGGAGGTCAAAGAATGCAAACCACTCCAAGAAAACAATTTCTAGAGTTCTGGGTTTGATGATTATTATGAGAAATGTAATGTAATGTAATGTAAAAACTCTTTGTACAAAAACCAGTCAAAACAATACAATAATAGGAAAACGTAAGTACAAAGGCGAACTTATCCCTTTAAGGGATCTCTTTCTTTAAGGGAGAAATTATATAAATGATTAGATTATATCATTGCCAAAAGTTTTTGTTGGGGGAAAGTAGTGCCAAACGACGTATAATGTAATTCATAGTTTGTCGCCTACTGTTTTTGTTTCCGTAATAATACGCAATGTTTTTTGTTCTAATGTCAAAATATAAGGCCCTGTCCTATTATAACTTAAACCAGCAATTCTCATTCTTTTTTGGTGACGGAACACTTGGAAAGCGAAATACTTGATGGAATTATATTATATCATTTTCAGGAGTTTCTGCAGGTGGAAAGTAGTGACTAATGAAGTATAATGTAATTCGTAGTTTCTGCAACAATACGCAATGTTTTTTAGTGTTCTTATAGTTTCGCCATGTTCGTCTGTCCGTTCGTCAGTCCGTCCGTCAGCCCTAAAAATATTATTATTAGATTTATTAGGGTACCTCCCGTACACACGAAGTGGGGGGTTAATTAGGTTTACGTTCCAACTCTAGTGTGGAGTGTCGTTGGATAGGTTTTTCAAAAAGAATAGGGGTGTTCTAAAACAATTTATGGATAAATCTAAAAGTTTCGTAAATAATAGCTCCGGAACTGTAAAAATGGGCGTTCTTCCTTTAATTTTCAATGAAAAGTATATTGAATAAAATCAGTTGAGTAATCTTTAATTATAACTTAAAAGGGCGTAACGGCCGCGACATATTATATAAAAAAATAACCTTATGAGTGGGTGTATTGTGACGGGCCGGTAACTATGGAACCCTACGTTGAGCATGACCCGAAATTAATTTAAATGGTTAAATATAGGTCATTTCCTCTATACTAAATGAGACCGCTTTGGCACATTTTACCTATTTTGGGATTACTTTTTAACAATTTATTGATATCATGGAGACTACGATTAACTAGACAGGCTTCCTTATTCTCATTATTGTGTCATATCTGACGTGGCCTCATCAGAACCTTCTGCTTTGGCTGTTTACTAGGCGAATCATTATTTATTTTTTTGTTTCAGATGTCACATATTAGAACACACTAAAATGATTGAGGAGACAGCAGTTATTGACGAAAAGCAGTGAAGATAACGAAAAAGATGCTTAGAAGTTATTATCAGGGGGCCGATTTTTTACTTGACGAGCGCACGACCTCTTTCACTCGAAAATTTATGAAAATATTGTGTGTGAGATTATTTTAGACCACTTGTTTTTGAATTCGAGTGCTCGAAAGTCAAAAATCGGCCCCCGATACTTGCATAAATTGAGTCGCTTAACTTCAAACTCGGGTAAATCCATCTGTCAGATTATGCGATTTTGGTATTAAGGAAAGGTAATAGGGTAGATATTTGCTGAGAGGGTTGAATGGATTTATTTACCCGAGTTCGAAGTTTAGCGACACAATTGCTCTCGGTCATAAATTGATATGGATGTCATATACAAAGGAAAAGGCGACCAAGGCCTCCGGTGCCCAAGGCTGAAATTGAATCAGTCCGTCAATTTTTTCCGTGTATAATTTGGTCAATCATCTGATAGAATAGTATATGCTCGTACCTCCTATCGAAACTACCAAGGAGCAAGAGAGATGGCGCTGCCATCAATAAAACTTGAGACTTGAGAACAAAGCAAATTATTTTAATAAATGTATTGATTTGTTTATTTCAAGTAGACACACACACTGTTGTATGAATTATAAATTTAAATAGATGTTATATCCTAAGGAAAAAGTGCGCCCCGGTGCGCAGGGCTGAAATAAAATCAGCTTCTTCTGCATTCACGGCAGAATTCCTAAATATTTATTAAAAATAAATTGATTTGTTCTCTAGTTGTGATGGCAGTCAGTATTTATACAGTGTGTAAATCCAGTACGGGCGAATCTTTAAACGATGGTTAGCATAGAACATAGAAAGTATATTTAGATAACTTTTGCTTAGAATTAGAATGAAAATATTAACCATACAAAATAATTCGGCCCGCAATGTACGAGTAATGCAACGCACTTACGAGAAGAATTAAACGCTCGTTGCCAGTTGATAGACAGTTACTTACTTCAATCATGTTTGTGGCACATTTCTGCTCGTTTAATTTTCAAAAAAATATTACGGGGTCATAATTAAGTGGAACTTAAAAAACCGTTTAAAAAAGCCTCTAATGATAACACTATTAATACCCATCTGGTTTAATTCATTGATCGCTTTGGATTTACACACTGTATTTTATATACTTGACTGGCGGCGCGATAAGCTGCTGCGCGGGGCTGAGAATGCCACCGCTGTCGTCCAAAACTTACTAGATGGCGCTGTACGGCGTCCATACATTATGCGGTATCTCTGGTTTGCTCTAGTTCAGATGGTGCTTCAGAGTTACCGTATAATGTATGGGGGCCGTACAGCGCCATCTAGTAAAGCTATCAAACTTGGAGCACAAAAAAATATTTGGCAGTGCCCCTCTATTTAATATATTCTCTTTGCTATTAGGCCTAGACTAGGCCTAGGCCAGACTGGCGGGCTCGACTCGGAAATGTATTAGTTTGCACCGCCGGTTGCTAGGCTTAAAACATTCAGTGCCGAGAACCCGACTATCGGGTATTTTATGATTTCGTTCCCAGGCCGGACGACCCGATAGTCGGGATCGTGGTACTACAGCTTTATATGACGAAATTTTTGTGGCCTGGCGCGGATGTCTTGTTTGGCTGGGTGGAAATGACTGTGTTAATCGTCATGGCATTAAAAATCATGTTATGTCATGGAGACTACGATTATTATCACCTATGTTTTAATAAACATTTCTATTAATTTACAATAGTTGTATTATTTACTTGAGAACCTGTGTGTGTATTAATTTTTGTACATATCCCACAGTCAATTCTAATTAATTTAAAATAATTTGTTTGTATTCTAAAAATAAGTAGAAGCTATTCTGATATCTGAACTTTTAACTGCAAGATACAGGCGCAGTACGGCCCCTGTTGACAAAAGTACCCTGTCTATATCAAATCATAAGTACTAGAGTTCGACCACGCTGGCTCTGCATGTCCATGCATATAACGCAGTATACATATACAATAACAAAGTCTATCTATCGTTATCACTATCACTACATAGTATAAAACAGTCGCTTTCCGCTGAAAATTGTAGAGTTTTCTAATGTGATGTCGTAAATAAATAAATAAATTGCGCTTACATTGCAAACGCTGGCTGAACCCTACGAGATAGATGAAAATAGTGTACTATAGTATTGTACACCTTAAAAAGGTCCCATGCGAAGCTGGGGCGAGTCGCTAGTTGTGATATAAACGTCATATTTTCATATCAATTTGACATTCATGCTTGCTTGAAACTTTGTTGCAGAGTTAATGTGGTCAAACTGTAGATTAGGTATAAATGAAATAAGCCAATAGGCAGAGAAGGAGTTTATTAAATGTCCACGCTTTCCCTGGGCCACTATTAATAGCAACCAATTTTGAGGATAGTGATATTGAGGAGCGCCTCCCATATTCTCTGCCTCCGGTTCATCCATGGGAAGAGATCTGAAAAAAGAGGAAATAAGTTCTATGAAGGCATGTAAGCTTTAGCCCGCAGCTTCGTTGGCGTAGAGTTAGTAATCCACTTCGCTTTTCATCCCTTTGAGGGATGATTTCTGGAATAAAAACAAACCAATCATTTGTCCTTCCCCGGGACTCAAACTGAATTGGTTCAGCGGTTTAAGGTGAAGAGGCAACAGACAGACAGTTACTTGGACTATTCATAATATTGGATGGATCTAAAAATAATGTAAACAGAATTTACATATTTTTCTAAAAATTATTTTTGGTAATTCATGTGGAATAAATTATTGAGAATTGGACCAATTCAGGTTTTTTACCAATTCAATTGGTAAAAAACCTGATAGAGTGTGTACGGATAGAGACGTCCCGTAGAATGAGTGAGAGTTCTCTTAGAAATCACAAGACCTCTTTCCGCATAAACTTTACAACCTGTAAGGCCGCGGACTCTATGCACGGCTCCGGCGCGCATTTCGCGCTGCTCCGGAGTCCGGAGCCTAACGTTGCAATATAATAGCTTTACTTACCCAGCAAGGAGTGCCAGTAATCATCGCCATGATGGGGCTGGAGATCGAAGTTGAGTTCGTTGCATGCAATGCAATGCAGCTGCCACCTCCTTGCGCGCTTTATAAATATGCCGGAACTCTTCATTCGGCATTTCAAATGTTCTTCAAGGATCCTTTATTATAAAGGCTATAATAGCCCTGTGCTGAATTTTTCGGCGCTCCATTTCTTCAGCAGCGGCTTGCTTTCATTAAAGAAATAAAATCTTGTTATTTCTACAAAGAAAATATTAACATATTATATACGGAAAAAACGCTCTAACTAGTAATTCTCATTATAATCATTACATAAATGAATACTTACTAGTAATTAACTCAGAAAATCCATTTTTCACAAACTTAGTATCAACGACAACGCTTATCGTCACCTAGTGAGCACGTAGATAAAATTAACCAAGGTGAACTGTCAAAATTCGACAATATGTCATATTATCCAACGACCATGTTATGCAAAATGATAGCAAGTGTCGTCTGTCGGCTACCGCTGTCAAAAGTGTAAAACTTCGCCCTACCGTCTGCAACCATAGTATGAGCTATATGATAGTTAGATAAACTGTCATTTACCAACCATTTACCGTTTTATCCGCGTGATAACTCCAACCATAATAGGCCCGCTGCACCGGCCGCCGGGCGCGGCGCATATGCTACCGTGGACACACCAGCCGAGCGGTGTGCGTGTGAGATAAGGCTTATATTTGTTTCCGCGTATTATTGTAAGAGGCTCGAGCAGGTGATAATGGTCTTGACCAATTAACAATTGTGGTTTGACGTCGACATGAAATATGTATTGTTTAAAGTCTTTTAAATGTTCATAACTGTCGAATTTAACACTAGATATTCTCTGTACCGGCAAATTAAGATCACTCATTTTACGCGCGCGCAGATCGAATGATTCACCTGTGTCGTTTGTAACGGTTAAATCCACGATCTCACTTTTGCATTGTGGTTCTGTGTTTTTCCAAGCGCCTTGTACTTGTAACGTCTCACTGTGGCCGCGCAAACCTATAGAATTGGCGAGATCGGCTGATAACAGAGATACTGATGCCGCGTCATCTAGTAGCGCATAGGCTTGTTTACTACCATTAGGGCCGTGCACTACTAATGATACCACTGTCAACAACACCTTGCTACGAATGTTTATATTGTTTACATAATCGCATAAGTCCATAGACTCACTCTCGTTAGATTGCGCGGCGAATTCACAGTCAATAACGTTAGCACAGTTTTCACTTAAACTATTGTCCTTTTTTGGGGTCCAATGTAGCAGCTTATGATGATCCTGGCCACAATTGTCAACGTTGCAGGCAGCGGCGGGACACGTCTGTTTATCATGCTGTGATGCTATGCATTTAAAACATAACTTGTTAAAACGTACGTAACGCCAGCGATCGCGCCGCATCGCGCGCTTGAACCGTGGGCAGTCTGGCAGTCTGTGGCTAGATATATGGCAGAAGTTACACTTTTCTGTGTCAGTCGTTAGTAGAGCAGGATGTTGAGAACCTCGTCGCTCTTCATGCTGTTTTATATTCTTATCCGCTTGACTATAAATATGAGACACTCCTGCCGAGGCTGCTTTGACAGCCTCTCTTTCTAGAAAATCAGATAAAAGCTCGAACTTTGACCTTTTTGATTCACTTAAATGTTCGTATGCGTAGTCACCCCATCGATTTATAAGAACACTTGGGAACTTAGTTAGCACAATGTTTATTAGCTCGGGACTTCGTAAATAATCAGTCTGTTCAATGGAACGAGCGGTAACGGCAAAGTTTTTTATCTTCGTGGCAAAGTTAACAATTTCATTGTGATAGGCTTGAGATAGCGGCTGCAGTTTCTTGATCTGATTAACTATTTTGTGAATAATTACTTCTGGGTGTCCAAAGCGGAGTCCTAGGGTCTGCATTAAAATTTTAGGATCAGTTTTGCCACTAAGCATCGATACCACGGCCTCCTTAGCGTCACCACGTAAACATTTTCGTAATCGGCCTACGTTTTCTGAGTCACTGAATTTGCACCGCAAGGTTGTCTCTTCATAAGCATCTTTAAATTGCAGCCATTCCATGGGGTCTCCGAAATACAGCGGCAAGTCTTTAGATGTCACCAACCTGGCGATGAGTTCCGGGTTTTGGGTTTTCGAAGCCGAGGCACTAATGGCACATTGCAGCGCGTTAGCTAGCTTTTCGATATCGCTCGGATCACTCGTAGACTGCTGGGAAGCTGCCTGAGGTGCTGGCTGCGAAGTCAGCTGAGCAGCGGATTGCGAAATCGGGTTAATAGACGGCTTGATGATGCGAGCTGCGGTCGACTCATCTGCATTGGAGGCAACCAGCATGCCAGCGCGGGATGCAACCAGCTTATCGGCGTCAACGGCGTGAGCGGCAGGCTTGTCGGCGGGGGCGGCGGTCGGCTCGCCGTTAGCGTAGGTAGTCTTGTGTTCCATAGCTTGATCGTTTTTCCCAAGCCAATCTTCCACTTTTTTATAACTAGAGTTAGCTGAACGGTGGGATATGTCACTTATATTTGATTGCAATTCCAGGGCTGCGATCTCCAAAGCTAATTTTTTATCGATTAATTCTTTGTCAATTCTGGCCTTACGCTCTGCAGCCTCAAGTTCTAACGGCATCTTTTTAGCCATAAAAACTGACGAAGCTACCGATTTATGACTGCTACGTGGAGGGTGCGGCTTCTCGACAAAATCCAGTTTCAGTTCCAGCTTAGTCCCGGATTGCCGCTCAGGCAACGATTGCGTTTGGTTAGCTGAAGGTTCTCCATCATTCTCCACTAGATTGTTCGATGCTTCATTCTTCATTATGCGTCGCGTTTCATTAAGACTGCGCGGCGGTGGCGGTGTGCGTATGAACATCGAGCAAATAGTCCTGCTTACAGGTTTTGTTCCCGTGATCCGGTCGAAGTACCACTTTGTCAAGAGTAGGTTTGGTGCGGGAAATGAGAAGACAGATTCTGAGTCGAAAATTGCCAAAATGTGAGCGAACGGTATACGTGCGTGCTTCAGTAAGGTGCAAAGGCGACTAGAGGTCATACGGCGCACACATGCATACCCCTTCCTTCACATTGCACTTTATTATAAAAAAAAAACAGTTTTCTTAATTAGATGCACAGATGGCGTTACAGGTAAGTAAAATAAGTTTATTTTTATATTATTTTTCACACGTTATGTATGTATCTATATTTATGTACGTATCTATATTTATGTATGTATAAGCTATATTTATCTATACTTTTCTATATATTTAAGTGTTTTACGATAATATATTGAGCCCCATCTCACACAGGTACGTCCTATGCCTTTCTAGCGTCGACAGAGGTAGTTCCCCAGTCGGGCTCTGCTCTAGATTTGATAATTAAAGACTAATGCTATGAAGTTATAGCATTCATTATTAATGAAAAATAAGAGTCATACCTATTAGTCAATTGTACTAGAAATGGCACGGCCAGAATGGCATGATTTTACCAGAGTAAGGATAGTAGGTACTAATTCGAAGGGTTTTGTTTTGTCGATTTATTACTACTAGGTAATACTTATAAATGAACATTCATTATACTTTTCCTCAAATGAGTTATGTTTACTTTTCCAAAACTTATATTGCATAACATCGACCAAGTCCGTACTGTATGAGAATATCTATGCGTGATTTACTTACCGATGAAAAGAAATATCACCATCTTTGGCGCCTGTGTGGCTCCTGCACCAATGCACGGCACAAGCCGGCATTTTAATACCTATATATTACCGAAATTTCATGGACCGAAAAAACTAATATTTTGAAGACATGACAATTTCAAAATGTTTGACATGACATTAGGGCACCGCTGTCACAAGCTCCACCCACTTTAGCACCAGGAAAGTGGAGCACATTTTGAGCGTTGATTACGCTTCCTTACTTATTGTTCTTCCAAGCGCCTTGCTTATTAATATTCTTTCCCCTCACCCCCGGGTGCAGGCTGGCACCGACTCCAAACATAAATAATGATTTTAAAAATGTAAATACGTGTAAAATTGTAATACTTTCGTCTAAGCAGTCGGAACTGTTATGTAAACATATCTTATAGGTAAATAATAAATTAGCGTTTGTACATAATATTTGACGTTTAAAATATTATTGATATAAAAGCAGTCTGGAGTTAAGCCCTAATATGTTAATGTTGTAAATATATAACATAGGTACAGATTCAGATTAGCGTAGCTTAAATATTTTGTGTGAAAAAAAAAATATTTTGTTCTTTTTAGTGTTTAGGGCAGGTTCTATTTTGTGTGTTTTTGATTAGGGCAGGTTGTGTTTTGTTTCTAAACTCTTTTTTCTATGTTTTTTTTGTAAATCTTTTTATGCGGGTTTTTTGAAGTCAGTTTTATTTTTTGTTAAAAAGTTTGGTTTTACATAGTATAATCATATACTACAATAAGTGTCCTACTTGTAGAATGTGAAACTAATAGTCAAGTGTTGACATGAGCATGAGTAATATATAAAAACATTATTTCCCTAATAATTAAATATTATGAAGTTAAGAAGTCGATAGAATAATAATTTATTTTCTTTTTCGTTTGCACTGAATGAAATAAACTTTTACTACTTTTACAATGAGCACTTATGTACAAAGGCTAACTTAATCATAAAGATAATGAGCAATCAACTTTTTGTGAACTCCAGTTTTATACTTTATTATCGATGATAGTTCATTTTACATTGTATAATCATTTATAATAATATAATACAATGTGTGTCCTACTTGTAGAATGTGAAACTGACAGTCAAGTGTTCACATGAGCATGAGTAATATAAAAACATTAACATTAACATTCTTATAACAAGAGAAAATGAATGTATTAAATCCGATGTGTTAAGATGAATAACTCTAATGATGTTATTAATATGGGTATTTAAACAGTTTGTATTCACTAACTTTTAATGTCAGTATTGAATTATTTTATTTGAGCGATTATTTCATTAGATTTTGGCGAAGGGTCTCGCCTCGAATAGGATGGCCGAGCTGTAAGCATTATTATTGATAAATACTTTTAATGATAACTACTTTTTATTTAGCATCATCTTAAAAGAGTGTCAATTGACTATTCCTTGTTGCTCGTTCCCGCCATTTTGATGTTCTAAAAAATGACGGGTATACAGCTGCGGCCGCCATTCGGATCTTGACCACATTGTTGTAAAGACGTCTTGAAAATATTATTGTCATATAGTGTAATTGATTCATATTTAAACCTTGTAACAAACGAATATAAGTGTAAATACTGGTAAAGTACTCGTTTATTGTATAATCCTAGTGAAATCCCCTACAATACTAGCCGTCCTTAAAATGACATTTTGTTAAGTTTAAGTGGGTTTGTGTAGTTTTTATTTTAAGATTGGTTTAAGTCGAGATTGTTTGAGAACATTTATCTTACCTGGTGATATCCCAGAATAGTATTGGTCGCTTCTTGCAAGTCCCACTTTTGGAACCAGTTGAAGTGATTATCACTTCGCTTCGTTTTTGCCGACAATTCTAGTTTGGCATGAGCTTTCCAGTATTTATCTGTTTGGGGTCCGATCCAGGTAATGATTAGCCCGATGTCGTCGAACCTTTGTTTTGTAGTCTCCGTGTACACAAGCGCCTTGACTCTGAGTCTGTGTGTGTTGAGAGCAACTGTTGTGTAGAGAAGTTTTAATCTAACGGAATCAAGTTAATATTAGACACAAATGTTATGTGAATCTAAGATCCAAGGAGCTTTGGAAGAACTTGGTTTCCAGTTAGATCTCATTTCTTTTAACCGTTTACCAACTTGGCATTCATTCACATATATGTTTCTGGTGGGATATCATGATTTTATGTCAAGAAGTTAAAAATAATAAGCCCAATTGTATTTCGCAGCGAGAAAGAAGCGGCTTGTTGCAGATCTACGCTATAAGCATCATATCATAACATTCATAACTGATAGAATTATGATAGTTTGTTGTAACCTCCGTATAAGAGTAGTTCGATAAGTCTCCTAGATGAGATATATATAATTAATCACGTCTTTAATGGGGGAATACGAAATGCCGATGCTGCAATGCAAAAAAAAGTGGCGCCCTATTTTTTTTTAAATAAAAAATCCAGATTCTAGTATCATAAGTCTCCTAGATTTTCTTTGGTCCTTGAAGTAGGGGAGGAGAAGGGCTACACGATAATGCGGTGCTGCAAGCCCCCGTGCAAGGCCTTGTCAGTGGCAGGCAATATTGTGTAGCCCTACCCCTCCCCTGCTTCGGGGACCAAAGGAAATCTAGGAGACTTATCATAATAGAAACCAGCTTTTTTTATTTAAAAAAAAAAACGCCGCCACTTTTTTTGCATTGCAGCATTGGCATTTCGTGTTCCCCCATTAAGGTGCGGATATATGACAACATCGATTTAGATCTCACTTAGAACAACGAATTTGTATAGTTAATGCTACGTAATCGCATTAATATGAATATATTCTTATTTATAAAGAACCCGTGCAGAGGCTCCAATTGATATTTTATTTTTTATTAGCCTTGATTATCTATAATCCGACTCCAAAAGTACTAAAAAATCAAAATATGGCGTTCCGTTTGAAAACGTCGCAATACAATTTCGTCTTCGACAGTAATTCTATAGTTATATTATTTTGAAAGCCAGATAACTATAGGTAGACTAGTGCATCGAGGCTTATTCATATTTTTCATCATTAAGACAACAAAGAAATTTAAACGTAAATATAAACTTTTGAAAAATTCCCATACATTCGCCATATCAGTGAAATTGTCATTGTGACTCAGATGCCCGACCAGGCCCGTTGAAGGTGGACGTCTTGTTGGATGAGCAGCCGTGACATTTCATTTTGGCATTTATTTTGACAGAAAATCGTATACGTACACGAAAAAGGACACCAGTAGCCAGATTGTATTCAAAATAAATAGAGACCGTGAGTCCTATTAAATTCGATTTTTATATTTACACGTCGTAATATTACAAAACATCCAAATATACTTAACTAAAGATTGAATAAAAGACACTTTTTTACCGAATCCTCGTAATTAATTGCTTCAAAACCTGTTCAAAATAAAAAAAGTTTTTGGATTCGTTTTTAAGTACTGGACTTTATTTTTATTACGCTGGTCATAATATTACGACATTTTAACATGATTTTTAACATCAAAATACTTGAATGACAATATTATTATAAAACTCCGATCTCTATTTACTTAATATTAAAAGTCTTGATTCTTTTACTTTTATACAAAAGATATAAACAAATATTTAATGCAATAAACGATAATCTGGCGAGGAGAGCAATCAAGTCAGTTTTTTGTGGTCACGAGCATTGGCATAAAGTATGCGTATTCCTATGAAGAACGTCGAACGACTCCGTCTGCAGACAATAGGTACAAATTGATACGCGCATTAATCTTTTGTCGTATATACGTTATGGTACCCCAGAGCTACAAAGGGGCATTGCGAGCTAATGATACGCCTTTCGATTCGAGCTCCGCTACTAACGTCACTTCAACACATCATCTGAACAGCATCCAACTCCTACCCAACAGAGCGCCGCTATTGAAAGCACGGGAGGGCCCAACCTACTTTCGCCTCTTGCCGATTTCCAGGCAGATTGTGTGCCTGAACGCCCTGAACCTTCTATATGTTTGCTTTATCTATTAAACAAATGTACTCTGATCAAATAAATGACTTACTTATAAACAATGTTGTTTACCGACTTAAACTTACACAATTTTCACTCCTCATCCTCCTAGCGGCTTTGTGCCAGGCTCAATTAAACATGTAGGCCGTATTGGAAATAGATATGGTTTCCTCACGATGTTTTCCTTCATCGAAAAGCGACTGGTAAAATATGAAATGATATTTCGTGCATGTGATATAATTTTCATTACTGGTACAAGCCGTGGTTTGAACCCGAGACCTCCGGATTGAAAGTCAGACGTCTTACCGGGCTACCAGCTCTTTTAACTCATTGTTTACATTGCCGCAGGTGGCTGGATCACTGTTTAGTAACGGAAGCGGGTTAGAAAACAATTAAATCTGTAGCAGTTAAAAATGATGTTTTACGGTCAGATCATTTTTCAATGCTAGTGAAAAGCGATATTGGCTTGGTATCCGGTGATCCATCTAACTGTAGCTCTAATGTATTACCTCAGAATAATAATGTGTTGTGGGGTACACGAAATGCTAGTCAAATAAAGAAATATGCTATGTTCTGTGATACTAGGCTAAGGAGATTGAATGATGATTATGAATGTGACGCATGCATGAAAGAAACATGTTATTTGAGAGGACATTACGCTCATATTACTGAATATTATAACAAAATAATAAATCTTTTACAGGAAGGTGCTGAGCTGAGTGCACGGTCGCATTTCGGTAGCAGAGGTCAAGCTAATAAAGTGGCTGGGTGGAATTATCATGTTCAAGACAGCCACCAGCAGGCGAGGATTAGTTTTCAGTGTTGGGTTATGGCTGGTAAGCCTTCCACTGGACCAGTATATGAAAAAATGTCATTGGACAGAAAAAAATAAGCTAAAATGGTGCCAAAATAATGAAGACAAAATTAAACTTAGCATATTAGCTACACATTAGAAAGAGAAAAAAATTGTTAAAGTTTGGAAGTCGGTCAAAAAACTCAACTACACCAAAAAGTTGCCGGTTACAGTGGAGGGCTTACAGGAAAGTAATGACATTGCGGAGATGTTTCAAGTTAGATCCCTTGCCGGTGGAGAAAGTGCCCAGACCATAAAGCTCTATAAATGGAGTACGCTTCGCCTCATCTTTCCAAACAAAAAAGGTCTGCCAAAATCTGAGGGGGGAGAGGTAGCACGCATGTGATGTTTTCAAGTCAAAGGTACATCATTGTCGGTTGTTAATACAGTTAATTTCTAAATGATTTTTTATGGCAGCAACGCTTTATTGATAAGCGACAAAGATGTACCTTGGACTTGAAAACAACAAACAAATTTGAGATATTCTTTTTATACTTCATAACACTAAATGGAGCAATAGATAGTCGACTGTACAAATGTTAACATATGGTTCATTATTGGATGCAGTCTTTGCAAATGTCAAACAAAAAAGCCAAGGATCATTTTTGATTGTATTATCAAACAAAATATAGAAGACAGCAATCCTTAAGCGCGTTAAATATGGAGAAGTGTCAAACGTCAAATAGTTACTGCCCGTTAGAAATAATTGATCGATCTTTGAATCGATTCTGTAAACGAAGCTTGATTTTCGATTTAGGTTAAATCTTTTATTACGAAAGTAATCTAAATATATAAAAGAAGAAACTGACTGACTGACTGATTGACTGACTGACTGACATATCAACGCACAGCCCTAACCGCTGGTTCTAGAGATTCAAAATTTGGCACGTAGGTTCCTTATAAGGTCTAGGGATGCACTAAGAAAGGATTTTTCAAAATTCACCCCCTAAGGGGGTAAAATGGGGGTCCAAAGTTTGTATGGCGAATCAAGATTTGTTAGACTATTTAATTCGAAACTGCACATAAGTACTCCTAAGGATAAACGAGTAAATACGTGTTTCAGTTTTTTTGAAAATTCAACCCCTAAAAGGGGCAAATGTGGTCACAAAGCCTGAAAATCAACATAAGTATTGTATCCTTTTTGAGTACTTATAGTACGCGGGCGAAGCCGCGGGAAAAGGCTAGTGATAAATAAAGTAAAACTTTACTTACATCTGTAATTGTATTTCATCTTTTTGTAAACTAGACGAAATATAAAATTTTTTACATCCAAAAACAGTGCATAAGGGCATTTTCACGGAGCTTGTTATCCATTCACAGCGATGACGAAAGTGCGTGACATCGATTATTGAAATAGTTTTTTTAGATGTACTAGATTTTCCTGCCAATACTTTTGACAGAGGGGAAATGATAATGTGAATATCTTTTAAAAGAATCATTAGAAGATGACAAAACTGTGTACTTCATTTCCTTATCTCGAAGCACAAACTTTGAAGCTAATAAATACAATTCTTATGATATAAGAAAATATACACTTTTTCACCCCCTGTACCTTTATATATGTAAGACTTACAGATGTATTGTGTATGGAAATATTGTAGACAATTTTATCTTCTTCATACGTTCCATAGACATTTTAGGCATACTGATAACCGTTTAAGCGCCAAGGTTCAAAAACGGACTTATGGCACGGTTAAACCAAGATGGCGGCCAACGCTCCCCCCCCCCCCCCCCCCTCAAGGTCTCAAATCTAGTATTTAATAAGCACCCTATAGCCTACCAATAACCATTAAAACATTTTCTACTCCACCTTTTGTAAGGCAAATGATCCAATGATTGCGCTATAAGTCCTATTTACAGAAAAAAATTGGTACAGCAGGCTCATAAATTATTTATCGTGATTTCAAATTGTCTTAAAGTCCAAACCGGCCAAAACAATGGTTATAAATTTGAAATGTAGGTTATTTGAAGTGCCCTAATACCATGTGCCAAAGTTAGGATCTATAGGATCACAATATATTTACGACATTTTTTCAGTCAGTGACTGAACATATTCTCAGATTGCATCTGGCTTGATACTTATCTATTTGGAGTTATAAGCGACTGGCAGGAAATTATTGTAGGCATTACGCCCGCCTGTAACTTCAGTTATATTATTATATTCGATTTATTATACTATACCTTTACGGCATATCAAACCTTATGTCATGGTAATTAAATATGTATGAGTCTGCAAGTGTGTTTGAGCCATTTAAATACATTTGTGTAAGGGATTTAAAGTAATTTAAAAATGGTCTTAAAATACTAAGTGCTTACCGGGTCTTAAATTTGGTATGTAGCTTATTTGAAGTGCACCATACCGTGTGGTAAATAATTGGGGCGGTAAATTACAAAATGTAGTTTTAGTGTATTTTGAAATTGAAGCAATATAATGGGTGAATCAACTTTTAGAAAAGTTTTTTTTTCAAAACGAATAGATTGTTTTCGTCTACATGTTTATTAAGTCAGACAATCAAACCAACACTTCAATATACAAGTTACAAAATGAATATTTTTTATTTATGTGTCCTAACGTAGCAAAGCACGTTGCGTTGTCCCTAGGTTTTGTTTTGGAAGTCTAATTATAACGCTTCATAAATAGTATCATCCTAAACTCGTCTGCTAAGTGTTTCTATCATAAAAGGTAATAAGTGTTCTTCACCCACATACCTACTAGCGACCATTTAGGACCTTTAAGATTTATGTTTTCTTAATCTCCAAGATATGCTCTACTAAGTTTAATGGAAGCCAACCAGTAGGAATGTTGATAAATTTATAGTATGGCCGGCTCCAGTGCCTACTAAAACTAAATTCACACGAAGGTATGCGAAACATTATTTAGTAAATAAAAACAATTAACTCAATAATAGGATATAATTTAGATTTATTTGCATGGAAAATTGACAAGGATAGGTATAGATATACCTACCTACTTTACAATCCATCGAAACAACTCTTAAGAAGTTATTCAGACATATTTCCGTTCACTTCTACCTATATAAACGACTTCTAGTCTACAACGGGCCAACCGCGAAGTTCGAAAATCGTCATTTCGTTATCTCCGTTTCTATCGCTCTTGCATATTAGTAGTTAGGTGATTACTGCTTCTGCGGCAGTCCGCGGCAACCTGCGGAGCAGACTTTTTTTGAGTTTTCTTTGTTCGTTTTTTGCTCAATCCTTAATAGATTGAGCTTACAGCTTCTGCGGCGGTCATTTTTTCTGTGGTGTGAACTTTTTCTTATAAACATAAATAAAGCCACATGTTTGTGCCCGACCATTTTTTTGGTTTTAACAGGTGTATGGCTCCGCCGTTTATGTTGTTATTAAAGTAAAATACTTTATGGGGTTTGCTTACGTATTTCTTTAAAACGATTTATTTTTATTAAGATTAAAGTTTTTGCTATGTAGCCTCCCACACCGTAATAATTACATTTTGTGGAATGCAATATATATTACAAATTTATGTGACATTGGTCGTGGGAACTAAAACACATTTTTAGAAAACCAATAAAATATCATTCATTATTACGAAATGTCATGGTTTCGTATTTTATTGTGTATTCAATTATAGAACATTTAAAAAACTGGCCAGTTACAAACACGTTGCGACGTGTTGTATGATGCAACGCACAGGTGTCTGTTTTATTTAATAGTTTTTTGTCTTATACGCAACATATATGTGCGTGTGTGTGTATGTGTGTGTTGTTCAATAAAAGGAGAGCTCAAATCGATGGGAGCGTCATTCGTTCATATGTGTTTCTCTGAAAACAGTGTCAAGTGTTAAAAAGTATATTTAAAGTGGTTTAAAGTATCGCAATACAAGTACTTAATCATTAGTGTTCATTTTGAAAATCTGTGTACAACTTACAACGAATTAAAATGGAGGTAAGCTCAACATTAACTGACTGTTTATACGCATACATTATCTACCTGTTTACATTTGTATCAAGGTTGTTTTTTTTTTGTTTTAGATTTCAAACGAGAATTCTCTTGAGGGCACCTTCAAAAATTATTATTATGGCAATTTGAGTGATAATGAAAGTGAAGTTTCAAAGCCACTTAAAATCCGAACTCAGAAACGAACCAACAATATTGATGTATTTTTCGAAAAGCCTAAAAAGAAACAAGCTGCAGAATATTCGTCTACTGTTGCCCAGTTGACAAATGGAGGTACAAATTACATATCATCTCGTGTAGATGACATTTCAAAGGCCACTCATCTCATTAAAATTGACGTCTATGATATGAAAAAATTGCGAGGTATACCAAACGATCAGCACTGGAAATTTGCGAATACTAGGATCAAATACTACACGCAGACTGAAGACGATGACTATTATTTCAACACCCAAGAATTAGTTTACAATATTACTAAGCATATTGCAACTAAAAACGACTGCAAAAAATATTTCATCGAGGCAAAGCCATTTAAATAAATCATCCCTTACTCCGCCCACACGTAGAGATCCCCCACCAACGAACAAACGATTTTTGGGTCTATATATAGCTAGACAACGCAAAGCAAACCATACCGTATCCCTATGAACACTCGTGGAAGTTAAACTACGAGTATAAAATGGATCTACAAAACTCACTATACGACGCCGACCTCTATGATCGCTGTGAAGACATTTCAGACCTCAACAAGTCAGTTTTTGATAATGAACTCCATGAACGTTGCTTGGAAGCCGAGAATCAACAGCAGAATATGTGAGTACTAATATCTGAAACATGTTTTAACTAGTTTTACTTTAATTACTGCTTAGTAGTGGGGAGATTAACCCAATATAAGTAAAATCCTAAACAATCTGCCTCATTTAATAAGCATTCACGATGGAGTTTACTGCCGAAGATATTAAAATGTTTAGCAAATCAGTGTTATTGAATAGTTTTCATAAATATTTAAGATTGTGGTTTATCAGCGGAAAACTTGATTCAAGTTTAGCTGACGATAATGATTTTAAACCCTATATTACCCCATGTAGTGGACATGTAACTGTTAAGCGATCGTCGATTTCGCCTTACGATGAAATAGATGGTGTTTTAACTATGGAAGCGTATTGTTTTCTTTGCCGGTCAAATTTAATGTCAGGTATTACCGTACAATTGACTTTTCGTACTGTATTTTTTTAACCCATTCTTGTACCTAAGTATTTAAATTAATTATTTTTTCTTATTTTTAGATGCGTAACACGTGGTATAAAAAGAAAACATGAGTCAGAAGAAACCATTCAACCATATAATTCATCAAGCCAGCATCCAGCAGCTGTCATGGAGCCACAACCATCAACTTCTCGAGCAGCTGAATCATCGTCTACTCCTGTCATTGTTGATACCGTCGAATGTGAAACCTGCAAACGCACCGTTTCGAGGAGGTATTACGCCCAGCATATACGAAGTAATATTCATAAAAATAATAGTTTAAAATTTCAGCACTCATATCCTAATGTTGAACTAATTGAAACTGCATTTGGAAATAGATTATTAACGTATAGAATATCATCAAATCTGGATAAAACTAACCTTGAGTTTGAGACACCAGAACTTTTTTTTGAAAGTATTAAAATATCTTTAAATAATTTAATAGATGACGCCATTCAACAGCTAACAATTTTCAAGGTTAGTTTTATATTACACGCAGAATTCATACAAGAATCTAAAGGAATCAACAATTTTTTCGATTTTAATGTTTTGAGTTGGACTATTTGTAAAGGTGATAACAGAGAAGAATTTTTAGAAAATTTAAAAACCTCACTTACAAATAAAATTTCAAACTTTGAAAAAAAAGACAGCGGATGGAGTCTTAAGGAAATAAAATTCTTAGACATGAACGTTAATCAATTTAACCCATTACGTGGTTCTTCATATATTGATTTACCTCACGATATTAAAACAAAAAAAGCAATAATCAACGTGCAAAACTATGACCATGAGTGTTTGAAATGGGCGATTCTTTCAGCGCTGTATCCGGTTCGGAATAGTTCACAGAGAGTGTCGTCTTATGTTGCACATCGTAACAAATTAAAATTTTCAGATATTCCATTCCCAGTTAAACTAACAGATGTTCATAAAGTTGAAAAATTAAATGATATAAGCATTAATGTTTTCGGATTACATTATAATGAAAATTCCAAATCACATGAAGTAAACGGTCCACTTTACTTTACCAAATGTCGTAAGTCAACCCATATTAATTTACTTTACATATCTAATGGTAGCCAGGGGCATTACTGTTATATAAAAAGTCTACCTCGATTAGTAAGCCGACAGATTTCAACAACCAATTATAGCTTTCACATTTGCGATGGGTGTTTATTAGCGTTTTACTCAAATTATCAACTAACGAATCATCAAAAAAATGATTGTGGCCACGTTGTTGTTGAACTCCCAAATCATGATAAGAAGCAAAAAGATTGGTTTGGCAAAGAAATTTCGAACCAACACATATTTTTTGATAAATATCACCGTAAGCTTAAATTACCGTTTGTTGTTTACGCAGATTTCGAGGCATTTTTAAATCCCATATCGTCTTGTGATCCTAACACATCGAAATCGTACACAAAAAACATTCAACAACATGAAGTGTACAGTTTTGGTTATTTTATAAAGTGTTCATTTGATGATAGTCTTTCACGCTATCGATCATATACAGGCTCAGATTGTGCTAAAGTATTTATGGAAACGCTTTATAATGATTTATCAAAATTAATAAAACATATTCACTTTCGGAAACAACCCATTCGATTAAATCAGAACGATTTAAACAATATTGAAAATAATAATAAGTGTTTTGTATGTGATAATACGTTAGAATCTGAAAGCGTTTTCAGTTATGATTGGACTACAGAAAAATTCCATGGAGTGACACATAAGGCCTGTAATAATAAATTCAAACCTCCCTCGTTCGTACCAGTATTTTTTCATAATCTAAGTAATTACGATGCGCATTTTATTGTAAAAGCATTGAATTTCCGTGAAGGGTCTATCGAGATTATACCTCAAAATAAAGAAAAATATATTTCATTTAGCAAAGAACTTAAATTTGATGGAAAATGTTTATCACTTAGATTTGTTGATTCCTTTAGGTTCATGTCGAGTAGTTTAGACAAATTGGCCCGAAACCTTCGAGAACACCAATTCCATGAATTAAGGAAACAATACCCTAGACATGAAGATTTTAAACTTCTGAAGCAAAAGGGTATATTTCCATACGAGTATATGATATCAAATAAATCTCTGGAAGCGTTATCGTTACCTAAAATAAGTGATTTTTACAGTGCCTTAACAGATAGCTGTATAACAAATGAGGATTATCAACATGCACAAAACGTATGGACCAATTTCAACTGTAAAACAATGTTAGATTATTCTAACTTGTATTTAAAAACAGATGTTCTCCTATTAACCGACGTCTTTGAAAATTTTCGATCTGTGTGTCTTGACACATACAACCTGGACCCAGCTCAATATTTTACAGCTCCTGGTCTCAGCTGGGACGCTATGCTAAAAATGACTGGAATTCAACTTGAACTTCTAACAGATTTCGATAAAATTTCTTTTGTTAAAAAAGGGCTTCGAGGTGGTATCTCACAATGCAGTAATCGTTATGCTAAGTCAAATAATTACTATATGCCAGAGTTTGATCCAAATGAACCATCATCTTATCTTATTTACCTCGATGCTAATAACTTGTATGGTTGGGCAATGTCACAACGTCTTCCTGTTGGTGAATTTGAATGGGTTGACCCAGCTACGGACTTTAAACTTTCAAACGATGCTGAATATGGCTACATTTTAGAAGTCGATCTCGAATACCCTGTTTCATTGCATGATTCTCACTCAGATCTACCGTTTTGTGCTGAGCACATAATAGATGAGAGCAAACAAAAAAAATTGATTCCAAATTTAAACAACAAAATAAAATACATTATACACTACAGGAATCTTATACAATGTTTAGACAATGGATTAAATTTAACAAAAGTCCATCGAATCTTAAAGTTTAAACAAACCAGCTGGCTAAAAAAGTATATTGATTTAAACACGACGTTAAGGACATCTGCAGAAACTGATTTCGAAAAAGACTTTTATAAGTTAATGAATAATGCAGTTTTTGGAAAAACTATGGAAAATATTGAGAAAAGAGTGGATGTGCGTTTGCTATCACAGTGGAAAAGTAAAGATCACATCAAAGGAATTGAAAGTTATATCGCTCGTCCCGAATTCCATAGTATTTCTATTTTTTCTGAAAGCTTAGCTGCGGTACAGTTAAAAAAAACTAAACTAGTATACAACAAGCCTATATACTTAGGATTTTGTATATTAGACTTATCAAAAACTTTAATGTATGACTTCCATTATGGATATATGCAACAAAAATTCAGGAATAATGTTAAATTATTATATACAGATACAGATAGTTTTATTTATCAAATTTTTACGGAAGATTTCTACTATGATATAAAAAACGACTTGATAAAATATTTCGATACATCTGACTATGCTCCCAATAATATTTACGGTTTTCCATGTATAAATAAAAAAAAATTAGGATATTTCAAAGACGAAAATAAAGGTAAAATTTTAAAAGAATTTTTAGGCTTAAGATCTAAAATGTATGCCTTGCAAGTTGAGGATAAAATAGCGGCCAAGGCTAAAGGTGTCAATAAATGTGTCACTAAGAAATTTCAGATGCAAGACTACAAAACTTGTCTAAATGAAAAGAAAAATTTATTATCAGAAATGCACAGATTTCGATCTATAAAACATGTAATTTTTACACAGAAAATCAATAAAATTTCGTTATCTTATTCCGACACGAAAAGATATCTTTGTCAAGACTCATTTGACACCTTAGCTTGGGGTCACTATAAGTTAAAGTAGTAATAAAATAAATATATAATTATGCTGAACGATTGAAAAGTTTTTGTATTGACTTCGCTTTGTTAATTTAATAGTATAAGTAATTTTTAAATCGGCTTGTGTTCATTGGTTGGGGCATGATAATGTGTTTTTATTTTTATGTTAACTGTATTTTTTTAATTTATGTGTTCGTTTTAATTTTTGTATAATATCTCGAAATAAAAATTTTGTATTTTGTGTTATGTGTAAGTCTTAGTAATAATTTATTGTTCATAAGGTGTGTCTAAAAATATGTGATGTAGATGTAATATAAAAGTAGTAGTTTAGCATGATGGGAATGGTATATATTTTTTTCTATTAAGTATTTTTCAACATTTCTTTAATTGTAAATAAATATATTTGAAAAAAAAAACCTTTTTTTATTCTAATTATAATGCAGTAAGCAATTTAAAACAAAATATGTATTTTTGTGTGCAAGAAGGTGTGCATATATATACATAATCTTATAATTGGATTTTATTTTCTTGACAGTCTTTAACGGAGAAAGACCATTTTCTATAATGTATCATTTTATTCATCCATTTACGGCCATTGTTGCTGGTCCAAGCGGTTGTGGGAAATCTAACTTTGTCACTAACTTTCTGAATAATGTAGACAAAATGTGTAATACAGAATTCAGTCAAGTGCTGTGGTGCTATGATGAAATGCAGCCACTATATAATTTAAATGGTATCGATTATATTCAAGGTATCCCCGATTTAAGTATGTTTGATGGAAAGCAACCGAAACTACTTATAATAGATGATTTAATGAGAGAATCAGATGGACGTATTGTTGATATTTTTACTAAAGGTAGCCATCACAGAAATTTAAGCGTTTTCTATATAACTCAAAATCTATTTCATCAAGGGAGAGGACAACGTGACATATCTTTGAACACAACATACATTGTTTATTTTAAAAACCCTAGAGACAAAACTCAAATACGGTATTTGTCTCGACAAGTTTATCCTGAAAATACAAAATTTGTTGAAGAAGCCTACAAAGATGCAACTACGCCAGCTCATGGATACCTGATGATTGATTTGAAACAAAGCACTGATGATATATGTCGTTTTAAAACTAAGTTATTTCCATTTGACAAATGTTGTACAGTATATATTCCAAAAAAAGGGTTTAAATATGCCAGTAATCATTCTGTTCTTGTCAGTTCTAAATGATGCCTGATAGAGTAACCACACATCAACATTTACTTAAAGCTTTACATACGCTAAAACCAAAATATCGTAAAGCTTTACTTAAAGCATGTGATGACGATGAAATAAATATTATTTGTGAGTGCATTTACAACGTTTTAAAGGGAAAAGTTCCATTAGACAATACAGAAAAGACGAAGTTACATAAACATAAAAATATATTACGGAAATTAGTTTCTAAGGGTAAACAAAAATTAAGGAAGACTATTATAATTCAAAAGGGTGGTGGGTTTTTACCAATTATACTAGGTGCTGTTTTAAGTAGTTTGTTGAGCTCATTAACATAATTAAAATGGAGAACACGAAGAAAATGATTCTAGTAGAACCAGATTTCATTGAGAAGCTTAAACGCGATGACAATGCATCTTTGAATTCTTTATCTCGCCTAGACGCAGACATGCAAAAGATATTGAAAAGTAAAATAGGAGATCGTGAAAAATGGGCGTTATATTCTCAAGTACTGCAACGTTTTTTGCATTTTACAGAAACAGATCGGAAACCGTTCAAGTTACCTATTATTGTTGATGATATAAAAAAAGCTCATGAAGATAGTTATGATAAGTACATCGATAAATCTATGGTTAAAAGAGATGAAACCGATTATAATGCGACATTACCAAATCCAAATCCATACGACTATGACGCTGCTAGTACTCCTTTAACTCACACTTACCCGGAACAGTTTACTCCATCTCATATTATAAATTTAATTCCAAAAAGTTACCGAAAAAAAAGTCACTCCCTGCTTGGTTCTATTTTAAAACATAAACCAAAGATTTGGTGGAAAGAAGGAGGGGAAATCGTAGTGAATAATCAAGTAATTCCAGAAAGTAATATAACTGATTTGATAAGTGATACTGTGAGGCCCCTCAAAGGAAAAATAAAGCCCACTGGCTGGAAAGAATTTGCTTCAGTTTTAAATGATATTGGAGTTCCTACATCTTATATAGGCAATCGATCTAATCTAGAATATATAAATACTCTTCAGCTTAACAAGACTCAAGATTCACCGATATTTAAAAACACCAGATCGACATCAACTCAAGTAAAAGGAGCCTCTACACCAATTTCACACAAAACTCCTGAAGCATCAAAAAATAAAATAGATTGGGAGAGATGGACCCCTTATTAGATATCAATAAGATTTACTATGATGTTTCTGATCCAGCTGGCTACAGCAGTATTGACAAGTTAGTTAAAGCCATGCACGGTCGAATGAACAAAGATGAAGTAAAAAATTGGTTACGGTCTCAGGAAACCTATACGTTACATAAACCAGTTCAAAGACGTTTTACACGAAACAAATACATACTTTCGAATTATAATGAACTTTGGCAAGTAGATTTAAGTGATATGCGTACATATAGTAAATATAACGATGGATTTAAATACATTATTTGTGTTATTGATGTCTTTAGTAAGTATGCTTTTGCTAGATCCATGAAAAAGAAGGATTCAGAAACAGTTAAGAAATGTTTTGATGATATATTTACCGAAGCTAGAGCAACTCCGCGTCACATTCAATCTGATAAAGGGACTGAATTCGTCTCCAAAGAAGTAAGGAACTATTTCAAGAGTAAAAACATAAACTACTATACAACAAATAATCCTGACATTAAGGCGAGTATTGTAGAACGATTTCAAAGAACATTAAAAATGAAAATGTGGCGCTATTTTACACACAAAAATACTTATAAATACATTGATATTTTACAAGATCTCCTTTATTCATATAATCATAGTTATCATTCTAGTATTAAAATGCGTCCAATAGATGTCAATTTTGACAACATTATGACTGTATGGACTAATTTATACGACACGCCAAGAAATAGATTAAAAAATAATTATGCTTCTAATTTCAATGTTGGTGATCATGTCAGAATAACTAAATATAAGCACATATTTCAAAAAGGTTACGAAACCAATTGGAGCGATGAAATCTTTGTTATCGAATCAGTAATAAAAAGATCCCCTCATTTTGTTTATACCTTAAAGGACTTACAAGATGAACCAATCACAGGCACTTTCTATTCTAAAGAGTTACAAAAGATTATTTATAACCCCACCATGACATGTAAAATAGATAAAATAATACGTTCAAGACGAGTTGGTAACAGAAAGGAGGTGCTTGTTAAGTGGAAAGGTTATCCAAATAAATTCAATAGCTGGATATCTGCGTCGAGTTTAGAAGAAATATGAGTGATGATAGTTTTTATTTAACTCTGTTGAGCAACAGCTCAATACAGTATTACCCCGAAAACACAACAGCAAACTTTCTCACCAAACTCCCAAAGACAATAAAATTAGAAGGAGAATGGGTTGTCGGATTAGTGGAGTTTCATTACCCCTGTTCCTTGTATAACGTTCAGGAGCATGAAAACGTAGTGTACGTAAAAAAGAAAGTATTATTACAAAATGAAAAATTACCTGTTAACGTTGAATATAAGTCCCATATACCGGCAACAACATATGACGACATGGATCATTTTTTATCTGCCTTTAATGAAAACTCATTATTGAAGAATAAGGTGAAATTTAGCTATGACAGAATATCGAAAGTTATCAAGGTGGTTTCTTCGCATAAAGACATAGTTTCCGTTCATGCCACGCCAATACTAAACCTTCAGCTAGGTTTCAAACCAAATACGAACCTTTTACAATGTCAACTTGGAAAATTTCCTGCTAATTTATATTTAGGTCTACCATCACAATTATTTATATATTCGGACATTGTTCAACCTCAAGTGGTGGGGGATGTTATGACATCGTTAGTAAGAATAATACCGCTTGATCCCACGAAATACATTTATGGGGCATATAAAATGCATAGCTTTTCTCCTGCACATTACATACCCGTTATGCGTAGAGAGTTTGATACAATGGAAATTGATATAAGAATGCATACAGGTGGAAAGGTTCCATTCCAGTTTGGAACTTCATGCGTGAAACTACATTTTCAACGAATAAAATGAATCATAGCCGTGAAAATATTCGCTGTCCATATGAACATTATTATTCTCATCAAGCAGGTTCAGGAGTAGGCATTGTATATAAAGGTGTTCCTCACCAACGAGGACACGGCATAGGAAGTTTTTTAGGGGGACTGTTTAGGTCAGTATTTCCTCTGTTATCCAGCGGGTTTAGAACGGTTGGAAAAGAAGCATTAAATGCCGGTGTTGGTCTCTTGTCCGACATGATGAATTCACACCCAATTGATGAATCATTAAAGTCTCGTTTTAAGAATGCAAGCAGTAATTTAAAGAGAAAAGCTGATGAAAAAATTGATTCCTTGATGTCAGGGTCTGGGTATAAAATGCAACGAAAGAGACAGGAGCGCACCATTACATCCAAAGCATTTCGCGAGAGAGGTACAAAGAAAAATAGAAAATATATAAACGATATTTTTTCTAACTAAACCATGTCATTTTTACATAATCATTCATGCGAATGCGCTAAGTCCGAGTTAGATCTGTTTGCCCTTCCATCGACGCAAACAAGTATAGAAAATGGACAGTGGATACACTACAAACCTATTTCTTCTCTTAGCGATGATGGTCCCATTGAATTTCAAGTGCCAGGCTCAGGTGATGACTATATTGACCTGTCTCATACTTTACTGCATATCAAAGCCAAGATATTGAATCAAGATGGTTCTAACATCAAATCAGCAGAAACTCATGTTGCTCCAGTTAATAATTGGTTACATTCACTTTTCAACCAGTTGGATATATATTTAAATCAAAAACTAGTATCACCGCCTAATAATACATATGCATACCGTGCATATATGGAAACTCTACTAAATTATGGACCAGCAGCAAAACAGTCTCATCTTACGTGTGGGTTATGGTACGAAGACACTTCGGGTCATATGAATGGAACTGATGTCACTAATAAAGGCTGGACCAAAAGACAAGAATTCATTCAAGACAGTAAGGAAGTTGAAATGATAGGGCACTTACACGGTGATATTTTCAATCAAGAAAAGTTTTTAATAAATGGTGTCGAAGTTCGTATTAAATTAGTACGATCCAAGGAGTCGTTTAATCTCATGTGTAGTCAAGATAAAAAACTTAAAGTACTTATAATGGACGCAAGTTTAATAATTAGAAGAACTAAAATTAACCCGAGCGTTTTACTTGCACATCAAAAGGTTTTAGCTTCAACGACTGCAAAGTATCCCATCACAAGAGCGGAAGTTAAAGTACTTACAATACCATCAGGTGTGCAAGGGAAATCGCTTGATAATATTTTCCTCGGTCAAGTCCCAAAAAGGTGTATTGTGGGTTTTGTTGATAATACAGCATTTAATGGTAGTTTAAAAAGTAATCCTTTTAATTTTCACCACCACGATATGAACTTATTTAGTTTGTATGTAGATGGTCATCAAGTTCCTTCAAAAACATTACAACCGTCTTTCGGTAACGGTTTAATGATTTCAACTTATCACACCTTGTTTTCTGGAACGGGTATTCATTTTCTTAATGAAGGGAACTCAATAAGTCGAGAAGACTATGGAAATGGTTATTGTTTGATGTGTTTCGATTTAACACCTGATTTATCAGCAAGTTCTACTTCCCACTGGAATCTTGTTAGATATGGCAGTGTACGATTAGAAGTTCGATTTGAAAAAGCTCTCAACACAACTGTTAATTGCATTGTTTATGCAGAGTTTGATAATATCATTGAAATCAACAAACATCGTGATGTGAGTGTAGATTTTAATAGTTAGTTAGAACATGTATATATAATAATAGATTTATGAAACATTGTGTCATTAGTTTCTAAACCTTGGTAAAGAATTCATCTGTGAATTCAATAAGTACTTTGTAATGGATACCAAGGAATTGCAATTATGCATGAAAAAAATTTGTCCCACGATTGAGTCACATGTTTATCCAGCTAACAGAATACCTGTTTTCATGGATCTTCCGATTTATATCATAAGCAATTTAGACCCGGATTTTAAACCTGGTTCACACTGGGTAGCAATTCATATTGATATTCATGGTAATGGTGAATATTTTGATTCTTTTGGTAGAAAGCCTTCTAGTTATCATAAGTTGTTTTTAAAAAGAAATTCAAAGAAATGGTTTTATAACAATGCGTCTATTCAAAATTATTTTACACCAGTTTGTGGCGAATACTGTTTACTTTATTTATATTTTAAATTTAATGGTAAAACGATGTTTGATTTTTTAAGCTTATTTTGGAATAATACCATGTATAATGATTGGGTTGTAAAGAATATGCATACATCTATTTTTTTGTGTAATAAATAAATATTTTACCAGGCATTGTCTTTACTTTCTTTCCTAAATTCTTATTCCAGGTATACATACAGGATAATTATACCAGTAAAATACAGAGAATCATTAAAAAAAATTTATTAAGAAAAGTTTTGGTTTATAATTAATTGATAAGTAATTATACACAAGTCTCTCCTATTTTAACACAAACGTTTAACATAAAAAACACACATATAAAGACAAAATTCATTTTAAAACATCTAACATCTTATTGCATTTCACACCATTCTCCACACTCCGACCTCCATTCATCATGTTGTGGCACAGGCGACGAACATGTTGTAGTACAGTTGGCGAACGTGTAATAGCACATGGGTTCATATGCATCTTCACCGATAGATATTGCCGTGTTGTCCATTTCCATGTCTTCCTCTTCGTCTTCCCACGTTATCAAAAGAGGGTTTTCAGTATAACTGATGTGTAAAGGCGGCGAAGCTGGAGAATATCCATTTAAGTTTAAATTTTGCATCTCAATGTCCTCACAAATTTTAACCAAATCTTCGTCGTATAGTGAGTTTTGTAGATCCATTTTATACTCGTAGTTTAACTTCCACGAGTGTTCATAGGGATACGGTATGGTTTGCTTTGCGTTGTCTAGCTATATATAGACCCAAAAATCGTTTGTTCGTTGGTGGGGGATCTCTACGTGTGGGCGGAGTAAGGGATGATTTATTTAAATGGCTTTGCCTCGATGAAATATTTTTTGCAGTCGTTTTTAGTTGCAATATGCTTAGTAATATTGTAAACTAATTCTTGGGTGTTGAAATAATAGTCATCGTCTTCAGTCTGCGTGTAGTATTTGATCCTAGTATTCGCAAATTTCCAGTGCTGATCGTTTGGTATACCTCGCAATTTTTTCATATCATAGACGTCAATTTTAATGAGATGAGTGGCCTTTGAAATGTCATCTACACGAGATGATATGTAATTTGTACCTCCATTTGTCAACTGGGCAACAGTAGACGAATATTCTGCAGCTTGTTTCTTTTTAGGCTTTTCGAAAAATACATCAATATTGTTGGTTCGTTTCTGAGTTCGGATTTTAAGTGGCTTTGAAACTTCACTTTCATTATCACTCAAATTGCCATAATAATAATTTTTGAAGGTGCCCTCAAGAGAATTCTCGTTTGAAATCTAAAACAAAAAAAAAACAACCTTGATACAAATGTAAACAGGTAGATAATGTATGCGTATAAACAGTCAGTTAATGTTGAGCTTACCTCCATTTTAATTCGTTGTAAGTTGTACACAGATTTTCAAAATGAACACTAATGATTAAGTACTTGTATTGCGATACTTTAAACCACTTTAAATATACTTTTTAACACTTGACACTGTTTTCAGAGAAACACATATGAACGAATGACGCTCCCATCGATTTGAGCTCTCCTTTTATTGAACAACACACACATACACACACACGCACATATATGTTGCGTATAAGACAAAAAACTATTAAATAAAACAGACACCTGTGCGTTGCATCATACAACACGTCGCAACGTGTTTGTAACTGGCCAGTTTTTTAAATGTTCTATAATTGAATACACAATAAAATACGAAACCATGACATTTCGTAATAATGAATGATATTTTATTGGTTTTCTAAAAATGTGTTTTAGTTCCCACGACCAATGTCACATAAATTTGTAATATATATTGCATTCCACAAAATGTAATTATTACGGTGTGGGAGGCTACATAGCAAAAACTTTAATCTTAATAAAAATAAATCGTTTTAAAGAAATACGTAAGCAAACCCCATAAAGTATTTTACTTTAATAACAACATAAACGGCGGAGCCATACACCTGTTAAAACCAAAAAAATGGTCGGGCACAAACATGTGGCTTTATTTATGTTTATAAGAAAAAGTTCACACCACAGAAAAAATGACCGCCGCAGAAGCTGTAAGCTCAATCTATTAAGGATTGAGCAAAAAACGAACAAAGAAAACTCAAAAAAAGTCTGCTCCGCAGGTTGCCGCGGACTGCCGCAGAAGCAGTAATCACCTAACTACTCATATTCGAAAGAGAGTGATGCAAATAGTCGATTACACGAACGAAGTGGTTCGCGGCTAAAGGCCAAGTTTATAGGTATTTGGTCGGCTAGGTAACTTTCCAAAACGTGTATCTCGATAACGTATTACAAAAGTCATTTAATCATATAAAACATTTAAAATCAACCATAATACGTCATATGTTACATAAACAGGAAAGCAAGATAAAATATGTTATTTCTCTGTCTTAATTCTATCAAAAAATTAAAATCTTTTTTAATGATTGTGAAGTAGGAACTACAAAACACCTCATGTTTTGAGAAATAAATTGCGTTTCCTGATTGGCTGATTTTAACATTGCTGTATTCTGATTGGTTGATATTAAATAGAATATTTTTTTAAGGACTTAAATTATTTACACAGTATACGCAACAAAAAAGTATCTGGCGTTCCGATTAATTCGATATGTGTTGTGATTAGTGGATTTTATATGGTGAAGTGTTCCGATTGGTCAATTTAAAATGTTTTGTAAATCATAAATATGTATACATATTAGCCCTAGAGGCTAAATGTACTTATTTAGTCCGCCTTGGTAAGCGTAATATGACACACTTTTTGAGCATGAGAAGTGAAAAATATGTTTTGACTTCTCATGCTCGTAAAGTTCGACTTTAAGTCGTGCGTGGACGCTATAAAATCGCATTTTATGCCCTAGGGCATAAAGTAAAATTTTCTTCTAAGACTAAGAATGTGGCTCAACAGCCAAACAGAGTCAAAATATATTGCACAATTTAATTGAGCAGTAAAATTTCGTAGAATACTGAAACTTGTTCATTTATGATATTCTTGCTATAATTACTTGAATTGGGTGTTTTCTATAATTAAATAAATGAAATCAAATAAAATAGGAGTTGATAATAGTTTAGAAATGCCCCGAAATGTTTTTATAACTTGGCAGAAAACAAGTATCTATGTCTAAATTCACATGTTGAATATAAAAAAAAAAACATTAAAAAATTAATTGGTGGGAACCATATTTGTTTTAATTGTAATATATTTTTTTTACAACTTGAAATTATTATACGATTACCGATAAATAATTTCCTCGCAATTGAAGTGAAAATTAGAGTGTAACCCTCGTCCATAAAACACCTCGCTCGCAAGCTCGCTCGGATGGATAAACGCCTCGCGTAAAATCGAACGTTTTATGCACTTGTTGTACAATCTACTATAAATATCAAAAAATTTTTAGGAACAAGGAACATAAAACGATATAGAAGGCGGTTTGCTTATTTAAGCTCGCTTTTATGTTGATGTTTTTCATAATTGTGATAAATTAAGATCCTTTTAAAGCCAACTCCATCTAAAGCGTGTACCAAGACCAGCTTCCGAGAAATGTCTTGCGCGAGCTCGCCAGAAGGTTGCCTCTCAAATTAAAGGACGTTATAAGGGATCCTTTTGAAGATACACAGACAACATGGAATGGCTTCAAGGCGGTTGTGTCCGAAACAGCGAAAGAAGTCATCCCCACTCCTGGGAGCCAAGCAAGACGGAAACCCTGGATTTCTGACGCTACCTGGGAACTTATTGAGCGACGAAGGACTCTCAAAGAACAAGGCCTGACAGACATAGCAAGATAGGAGTATTCCAGGCTACACACTTGCGTGAAAACGGCATGCAGACGCGATAAGAATAATTCAATCCATGCTTTGTGTGACGAAATCGAAAACCATGCTGCAACTGCTCATTCTAAAGACTTGTTCCAGAAAGTCAAACTTCTCACCCGCGACTACAAACTGTAACCCATACATCGCTGTACGTGTTACAAATACCAAATGGCAGTCTTTAGCTCAACAACATTGGAGCATCGGTTTGATCTTAACAAATCCATGCCTCGCTTTGGTAAGCCACTGCAAGCATACAAACACCACGCACGGAAAGGATACAGTTCACATACAACATTTAATTGTATCGTCTCATAGGAGCGTAAACAAAACAACACAATCAAATAAACAAAACTCGAGAGCTGTCCTGACCTAACCTATGGAACTAAGACAGACGTCACGTCAGATTGACAGCCGGATGACAGACACACACGAAGTTATCTATGATTCTGTTAGGTTCCGTTCACAGTAGTTATCGACGCCAAGTTTGACGATTACGTTTCTCTTATTTTATTTATTGTGATACCGGTGTGGGAAGGCTTAATTAAACGCCGCGTAGGCGAGAGTTAGTTATTTATTTAAACATCTGTGTGCAGCATAGACAATCAAATCAACTCTAATTGGCTATGGCATCGTCTGTCACCTTTACAGAAGGGAAGACGTGAAGCCTCCTGATTGGCGAAGAACTATAGACCAGGGGGCCAATAAGATTAGATTAAGGCTGGAGATACAGAGGTCATTCCGCCGAGGAGCTTTGAAGTGAATAGTTGTTTGTTGGTTGGATTATATAAAGGAAGAGGTTATCTTGCGCTCGCGCATTCATCTTCGCGGGACGCGATGCCATCAGTTTAATTAAATCATGTAGTCGTGTAGTGTAAGAGGTGCGCGAGTTCGAGACGCCATGAGTGCCGGGCGGGGGGATCGCGCCGCCATCGCGGGCGCGGGTTCGCCATTTTTATGCGTTGAATCGCGAGGCGCCCATCGCCGCCATGCGCCACGAGAGCGCCGTTCCAGCAGCTCGGTGAAGCGAGCCCCGGTCCAGGGATGCGACCACCAGAGTCTCCGTGTCGCCCCACCATGAACCAGCATCCATCCTGCTGAGGGGATCTCGCCCACCGCCGCCGACCACGTGGCGCGGTCTTCGGACGGCGCACCGCCTCCACCCTTCCTCGCGGCACTCCGCGTTTCCAGCGACTCTACGCACAGCCAGCCGCGCGCCTTACGGCCTCGAGGCGCTGCTACCGCGTGCTGGCGCTGTCTTCGAGGCGCGCCCAACATCAGAACATGCGTGAGTCGTTTTAATTTATCAGGCCTGATAACGCGCGATTTATTTACAGCGTCCGTACGCTAAACAGGGATCCCTCCGTTAACTTCCGCGAGACAATTTTAGGTTAAGTTGCCATTGAAACGTGGCAAACCGAGGCTGCCATATCCGGTCCCGTTATGGAATATTATAATTAAGTATATTCTCAATGCTCGCTTTTTACTTCTGCTGAAAGCTCCCCGCCTTGCTGCCTTTTTAGCATGAACGGTCCTTGTTCTCTGAGCTTCACTCCGGGTAATCTTCCAATATTTGATCTAGTTGCTGGTGTACTGAGTAAGTATGGTAAGTACCCCATGGTTACACTAAACATTCGTAATACAAAACCATTAAAAACTGCATTACAGTTGGCGCCCGAACAGGGCCTAGAAGCTGGCAGATAGCGGATACTGATGGAAACACTTCATCAGACCTAGAGGTGAAGAAAAGTGTTGGCTAGATGGAGAGACTATTCGGAACAACTCTATCGAGAAGTTCCGGAACATATTTTAGTGCGAAATGACGCTGTGCATCCACTAGAGCCGGACATATTTATTTCCGAAGTGGAAGATGCTATCAGACGTCTGAAAGATAATGCCGTCGGTACTGATGGTATATGCGCTAGTTTCCTAAAGAATCTAGGTGGCGAAGGTACACAGTTCTTACACCAGATTTACTGCAAAGTGTGGAGACCTGGCCCGAAAATGGCCTGGCCTATGAAAATGAATTACTTACAAGTTTGATATACTTTCTTACCTGAACTGTCATCTACATAAATTTCCAAATTATAATAATCCCTTATCAACAGTTAGAAACAAATTTTGAATTTAAATAATAAAAATAAAAAAGTAAGTGATTCTACTATAAAATAAACATACTATTTCCAAATTATCCTTAGAGATGTATAAGGTCTCCAAGTGCCTTGATCTATATATTCTATATAATAAAAAAATATGGAATACAGTTGCAATCTCCCGATGACGCGAAGTCATATAGGCAGCTCAATAGGCGGATATCTAAGTCCTTGCGACATGATCTGCTTCTCTTTAATACTAACCGTATTAAAAAGACTATTGAGCGAAACCAAGGCTCCAAAGTGCCAGCTGACAAAGCTGAAACGGGAAGATGGCAGCATAGCGTCGAGCAAAGCAGAGGTTTTAGGCGAGATCGAGAGGTTCTATGGACAGTTATACACTCCGATCGCAAAGCCCGTTGACAGCTTGGGAGGAGATCCAAGAGCCAAGCTGTCCCGACATTATATCGAAGATATCCCGGACATCAGTCTGTACGAGTTTAAGATGGCCCTGAAGCAGCTTAAGAACAACAAGGCGCCGGGCAAATTCCGTCTTCAGAGCTAAAAGCACTTAAAGTCCTCCAGAAGCTCTTTAATTCCATCTTGTCCGAGGGCATAACGCCTGAAACATGAAATAGAGGCGAGGTGGTGCTGTTCTTCAAAAAAGGTGATAACAGCCTATTGAAGAACTACATACCCATCACGCTTCTGAGCCATGTCTATAAGCTGTTTTCAAGGGTCATCACGAACCGTCTCGAACACAGACTTGATGACTTCCAGCCCCCCGAACAAGCCGGCTTCCGAAAAGGTTATAGTACCATAGACCACATACATACGCTGCGGCAAATTATACAGAAGACCGAAGAGTATAACTTGCCATTATGCTTAGCGTTTGTGGACTATGAGAAAGCCTTCGATTCGGTGGAAACATGGGCGGTGCTTGAGTCTCTGCAATGATGCCATATTGACTATCGGTACATCGAAGTGTTGAAGTGTTTGTATAGTAACGCCACCATGTCAGTCCGAGTGCAGGAGCAGAGTACGAAGGCGATTCCATTGCGAAGAAGCGTAAGGCAGGGAGACGTTATCTCTCCAAAACTGTTTACTGCCGTAATGGAAGACGCCTTCAAGCTCCTGGAATGGCAATGACTTGGCATCAACATCAACGGTGAATACATCACTCACCTTCGGTTTGCCGACGATATCGTAGTCATGGCAAAGTCGACGGAGGAACTCAGCATGATGCTCGATGACCTCAACCGAGTTTCACAACGGGTGGGCTTAAAAATGAACATGGACAAGACGAAACTTATGTCAAATGCCAATGTTGTGCCCATCCCAGTCTCTGTTGGGAAATCGGTACTCGAAGTTGTTGACTCGTACATCTACCTAGGACAAGTAGTCTAATTAGGTAGGTCCAACTTCAAGAAAGAGGTCAACCGCCGAATCCAACTCGGTTGGGCAGCGTTCGGGAAACTACGTAATGTCTTTTCGTCCGATATACCTCAGTGTCTCAAGACAAAAGTCTTTCATCAATGTGTGTTACCAGTGATGACTTACGGCTCCGAAACGTGGTCTTTCACTAGATTCCGGCCTCATCTCAAAACTCAAAGTCGCTCAACATGCTATGGAGAAGGCTGCTCGGAGTTTCTCTACGTGATCGAATCAGAAATGAGGAGATTCGTAGACGAACTAAAGTCACCGACATAGCCCACCGGATTAGCAAGCTGAAGTGGCAATGGGCAGGCCACATTGCGCGCACAGAAGATGGCCGATGGGGCCGAAAAGTGCTCAAGTGGAGACCACGGACTAGCAAGCGCAGCGTAGGACGTCCACCCACAAGATGGACAGATGATCTTGTTAAGGTCACCGGAAGACGCTGGATGCAGGTCGCTTCCGACCGGTACGTGTGAAGGTCCTAGGGGAGGCCTATGTTCAGCAGTGGACGTCTTATGGCTGAGATGATGATGATGATGAATATTCTTATTCAAAAACTAAGCCATTATGGCATTTGCGGGCGGACCTTAAGTTTGATAAATAGTTATTTGAGGAATCGGAAACAATTTGTCAAAATTAATCGCATTGAAAATAAAATAGAAAAAACTCAAACTCTGTGACCCCCCGAAACCGCAATAAGGAATACCAACTTAAAAATAAATAAATGGAAAAGGATACTACGGGAGCTTGGGATCGAACGCCCGACCTTTTGCATTCAAGAGTGAGTTGCCGAATACCGCCGTGGCTATCTACTAGATATGTAGCTATATGAGTATCATTGAAGAATCGACCATATGTCAATTGGTTAGAGTGCAAATTCTAAAACTCATAACATAACCAATATATGGTATGGACGAAAGGAGTTGAAATGATTCAGAAAAAAATAGTTCAATTGTTATTGTCGGTATTTGACAACCCTAACCAAAATTTAAAAAAATTGATATCTCCGTGTTCCTGTGTTGGACGCGTTTGATTTTTTTGTGCCAATAGTTATTATCTTACTTAACATTTGTGCATATAAAAAAAATGCGACCGTAAAGAGAATTGCCGAAAAAAAATTAATTACAATATCATGGAAATTCATAAATTGACGCCTATAGAAGAGATTTTTAAAATGTTTAAATACATATATTAGTGCTATTAAATATTGTCTATCATACCATGGAGCATTCAATAATAAAACTGCTCAAACAAAACAAAAAATGCGTTTCTATGGTTTCTCAGGGCTTTTCTCGATTTTGTCAATATCTCAAAAACTATGATAGTTAAAACCACGGGAGTTGTAATAGAAGATGTTTTTAGTTATCGCGTATCCAAAAACTACAAAACATAAGGATGTCCGCAACTAAGGCAAAATCCCACACTGTGCGCCGGGGAGGGGGGGTTAAAATACCACTCCACCCGGCTTCATTCAAAAAATTCTAACTGTTCACTTTTAGCTAGTGGGTCAAGTTTGGTATCAATTTCGGATAAAACGACCATGTAGAATTAGTTTCTGGTATTATAAAATGCAATTTACTCAGTAATATAAAAAAAAATGAAAATCGAAAATCCCAACTAAATTTTTTATATTCCAGTCATCATAAATATTAATTTGCTAGTTTTTTTCATACACTAAAAATACAATATTAAAGCATATTTCATATAGATTAAATTAATATAACATTTACAAAACCATTACAAACAGTAAATGGCATTAAAAAAAACTGGCCAAGAGCGTGTCGGGCCACGCTCAGTGTAGGGTTCCGTAGTTTACCGTCCGTCACAGTAAGTGTCCCCACTTAAGAGTTAAAAATATGGGCCCATGGTTAGGTTATTTGAAAGTACGTCATTTCATTGTGATTTTGTAGAAATTACAGGTACAATAAACACCTGCTTATACGGTTAAATTACAAACTTAGTTCAGAAATTATTTTGTAATTTTTTTCAAAAACTATTCAACCTATCAAGTTCAAAATAATTTTCCTAGAAAGTTTTTATAAAGTTCTACTTTTGAGATATTTTTCATATTTTTAAAACTTATGGTTCAAAAGTTAGAGGGGGGGGGGACGCATATTTTTTTACTTCTGGAGCGATTATTTCCGAAAATATTTACATTATCGAAAAATGATTTTAGGAAACCCCTATTCATTTTTAAATACCTATCCAATAATATATCACACGTTAGGGTTGAAATGAAAAAAAAAATCACTCCCCACTTTACGTATAGGGGAGGTACCCTAATAAAATAAAAAAAACACTTTTTATTTTACCACTTTGTCGGCGTGATTGATATACATATTAGTACCAAATTTCAGCTTTCTAGTGCTAACGGTCACTGAGATTATCCGCGGACGGACGGACGGACGGACGGGCAGACATGGCGAAACTATAAGGGTTCCTAGTTGACTACGGAACCCTAAAAATTGCGTCGTGCGTCGTGAAATTATTTTTACCGCCGTCGGCATCCGCGGTCAAAATATCCAAATAACGCACTGTAGATAGGTACCATGTAAACTTGTTATTTATTGAAATCGATTATATATAACAAAGATAAAAACCGTACCTGACGGAATGTGGCATTCAGTCAGAAAAGGGACTTTTAGTATAGGATTTGAGTGCGCAACCTCTTTTCCTTGTGCTAAAATAAGCCAATTTATAATAGGAATAAAAAACCGTTACTTATTTAAATTTATGAAATGTGGAATTCTGTTATAAAGGTATCGTAGAAAGATTGGTGCTTATATTTGTATAATAGTATTGCTTAGCGTCAGTCATTATATATCTTCAATAAGTCGCTTACCTGTCATACAAAATCATCACATATTTTTGGAAAATGCTATTGGCTTCTGCTATTGCTCCATCTTGAAGTAGTTTAAATTCTTGTGTGGCCGGGTTAAAGGCGATCCGAGCTTCAAAAGGCACTTTCCTTACCTCTTCCATTAAATAATGATACTGTGTCGCATCCAGTGAATGCATGGAACACGGGCAAGACTGACGCTTTGTCAGGGCCTCATAGAAACAAAATAGAGTTTAGTTTGCGGAATGTATAAACTATATAATAATGTATAGCTATTATAACAAAATACTCTTACCTAATAGAGTGGCATGCGGTAAAATTGTGTTTTTTCCCTGTGCCAATAGTTATGAACCTACAATTCCTGTAGTTGAAGTAAGCGACCTATTGAAGAGTTCAAGTTACGACTACATGTTGAAATCTAAACGTATTTAATTTACTGATATTATTGCAGGCCGAGTCTCTGCTCTACACTAAATGAATGCCGGAAGTACATCTTCTTCTTCTTCTACCTAGCGTTATCTTGGCTATTGCCACGGTCCGCTTTCCTGCTCGCTTTTCTCCACTTTGCGCGGTCCTGGGCATCTTCTTTTACGAGCCCGTTTACACTCATGTCGGCCTCCACGACATTCAGCCAGCGCTTCTTTGGTCTTCCGCGACCGCGTTGAGGGCTGTCCAGGGCTAAATTTAGATCCCTATGTAGTCTGGTGCCCTGCGAGAGATGTGACCGAACCAACGAAGGCGACATTCTTGGAGTCGCACATCCACCGCAGCATCTTCATTTCTGTAACGCAAAGCTCCTGAATATGCCTTCCACGAACCGGCCACGTCTCGTTTCCGTATATTAAGACTGGTCGGATGATGCACTTGTACACTAGCCTCTTCAGTCTTAGCGGAATTCTGCGATCGCAGATGACTCCTGTGACCTCTCGCTATTTAGACCAAGCTGGGCTCGGATGTCGTGGTCAATGGACCCGGACTCATGCAGTACGAATCCCAGGTACTTAAACTTGTCCGTTTTCACGGCAAGTTCGTTTCCTATTTTGATAGGAACGGGATCAGTACTTCCGCAGGCCATGTATTCGGTCGTCGAGACATTTAGCTTTAGACCACCGTTCTCTAGCGATCCCTTCCATAGGTTCACCTTTCGCTCTAGTTCCTGTTTGTCCTCGTCCGTCAGTGCAATGTCATCTGCATACATGAGCAGCCACGGCGTCGAGTCCTGGATTTCCACCTAACCCAGGCACGTGGACACGAGCGCCGCTGGATCTCAGGTGAGTTGTCAGTCAATAAACTGCCCCTACAGCATTTTTACCCACTAGTTAGTCTCAATAAATCAAGTTCACAAGCCAGACGCGTTTGCTTTAAAATACACCTGCAATTAAGAATGAACCTTATTCCGTGAAGAATCTTCATGGATTATTTATGACATTTGGGACTGCTGCAGCACCTCACCTCGCTGTCCTCGCTGACGCTGTGCGGTTCTTTATTTTAATTCCTTGATTTACGTATTAAACAGGAATAGGAAAGAGTTGCCAGGTGTAATATATACACCAAAAACATAAATGTGAAAGGCTGCCAAGTTCGATACTATGGGAATGCTTCGCCTATAAAAGAAGTGAGATCTGAATAAGTACCAAGTTCCATAAAAATACCTCAAATCATAAATAGTTATAGGAATGCACACTTGATTTCCAGCAGTTTTTAAGGTACATTTTGAATAAGTATCACGTTACATAGAAATACCTAAAATTATAATAGTCAGAGAAACGCACACCGGATTTTTGAGCAGTTTCCTGATAACATTTATTATTTTCAGTACTTTTTAATGATGTTACTTGGCAAGTTTTCACACACCACACACCTTTTCAATGCAATGAATCGACACCTTTGGACTGCAATGTGTCAAGTATATAATTTTCTATTAAAACTTGCCAAGTTACATCATTAAAAAGTACTGAAAATAATAATGTTATCAGGAAACTGCTAAAAAAACCGGTGTGCGTTTCTCTGACTATTATAATTTTAGGCATTTCTATGTAACGTGATACTTATTCAAAATGTACCTTATAAACTGCTGGAAATCAAGTGTGCATTCCTATAACTATTTATGATTTGAGGTATTTTTATGGAACTTGGTACTTATACAGATCTCACTTCTTTTATAGGCGAAGCATTCCCATAGTATCGAACTTGGCAGCCTTTCACATTTATGTTTTTGATGGGATTTCATTTATTTTTGTCAGGTGTAGGTTCTTAATTATTTTTTTATCACGGACGGCGTGAGCGCGGCGGACGAGTGTAGGCAGTGACGGAGTGTACGCGAGGCGGGGAACGGAATTTTTATCTAGTATCACTATACATACATATATCGGGATTTCGGGATCGATTGGGCAGCGCGAGTACCTATAATCTATGATAAATCCTATTTTACTAATTTATTTATAGGTGATTTTTACAAATAAACTGGCTCCCTACACCTATAAAATGTACCTACTTACATATAATTACATACATCAATAACGTACTTTATTCTGTTTGTAAGTACGCTACCTACATAGATGAGAGAATGAGAATGAGAATGAGAATGAGACATTTATTGATAAAAATGTTCAACAATTTTTACACGTCAGTTACTAATAACTTGGTAATACCTACCTACCAGGTATTATAAATGGTGGCCTATTATGTAGCCCTAGAAGTGCACCATCCCATCTCATCCCGTGGCGTATCGGAGGGTGAGATGGGCAGTAGTATATATAATTCCATCTTAGAGTATATATGATTTCCATGTTCTTGAATCTGCGATTTTATTAGTTGTAAAATTAGAAATTATTTAGACTATGCGAGAAAAAATAGTCTTTTCATTTTTGTTTGACTGATTTAGCGCACCTAGTGTACCTAGTGACCTGCTTTGCACTTCGTAAATCGTGGGTTCGGTTCCCGCAACAGACACACACACAGAGTGGTGAACAATTTTATTGTTCTTGTCAAACATGTATTGTCTTAAATTGGTATGTATCTAAATTTAAATAAGTCTTAACTCATTTCCACTCTATACCTACTTATAGTAGAACAAAATTACACATTCGTTGTTTTCTAAACTGACTCACACTTGGCCGTTTTCAGATTTTTACTTTATTTCGACCTAAAGATAAACCTTCGAGCCAAATTTCAGGTCGGTACGACCATTGGAAGATAGACCCATTTAGTTCATTATGACTTCATAGTAGAACAAAGTTACAACCTTCGCTATTTTTAAAACTGACTCACACTTGGCCGTTTTCAGATTTTTCCCTTTACTTTGACCTTAAGACCTATCACCATGCCAAATTTCAAGTCAGTACGACCATTGGAAGTGGTCTAGGTTTTTGATGAGTCAGTGAGTCAGTGAGTCAGTGAGTGTATAGTAAAAATAGCGATTTTCTGACGTCAATATCTCAAGAACTGCTATAGGTAGAATAATGAAATTTTGTATTCTAGACAATTAAGGGGATGTCAACAGACACTCGAAATTTCATATGCGTAGATAAAGTATATTTTGAGTTATAGGGTGGTCGAAATTGGCCCGAAATGGTTCGTGTAATATAACCCACGGCCGGTGTGTCGCTTTTTTTTGCTCGAACTTGGCGGACACACTGCCGTGTGTCTAGATATATAAATGATGGGGTGCGTTTTAAGATGTGGTTTTAGTACATAAAAAATAAGTATACAGGGTGTAATCGTTAAGTGTGGCCAGGCCATAACTCCGTAAATATAACAGATATCAGAAAACTTCCAACTGATATCGAAAGTGCGTTACCCAATGAGTAAAATTACATTAATAACTTTTTTTAAATAAAATTATTAATATAAAAAAAAAATATTAAGTTTAAACGCTCCCATACAGTTAGTACCTACGACGACTCACTTCCAAAGAAGAACGTCGGTGCCGTAAGAAATAAAACTGCTTGAGATTCATTATTTGCACGAATAAACTGTAATAACATGATAATTGATTGATATGGAATAAAATAAAACAATTCATGAATAATTTGATAACGGTGAATTCATATATCATTGGGTAACGCATTTTCGATATCAGTTGGAAGTTTTCTGATATCTGTTATATTTACGGAATTATGGCCTGGCCACACTTAACGATTACACCCTGTATATTATTTAATTATATGAGCTACAACTATAATAATATCGGCGCAGCCACACACTTAGGAGAGGGGGTTTTAATAGGATATAATGCGTTGCCTACATCATTTTTCTATGAAATCATAAGTTTTTAGATTACTCCAAAACATCTGACCTAATTTTATTTATAATAATTTTCCTTGAAAGCAAAATCAGCAACGCAAGTTGGCGAACGAAATAGGATTACAAAAGAAGGTAACAGAAACATAAATATTACTTTATCTACACACACACCATAAACCCGCTAAAATGCGTTCAAAAACTTCTTCTCCATAATCTTCTTCTTCATCATCATCTTCATCATCAACATCTTCTTTTTCTTCATTATCTTCTTTACCTTCTTCATTATCTTCATCTTCTTCTCCATCATCATCTTCTTCTTACCTTCTGCATCATCATCATCTTCTTCATCATCTTCACCTTCTTAATCATCACCATCATCTTCATCAACTTCTTCTTGACCACCTACATCATCTTCATCGTCATTTTCTTCTTCTTCATCACCATCTAAATCATCGTCATTATCGTCTTTAGCTTTATGGCCTTTTTCTTCACCACCTACTTCGTCTTCTTCATCTACTTCTTCTTCTCCATTATCTTCTTCTTCATCATCATCTTCATCATCAACATCTTCTTTTTCTTCATTATCTTCTTTACCTTCTTTATTATCTTCATCTTCTTCTCCATCATCATCTTCTTCTTTACCTTCTTCATCATCATCTTCTTTATCATCATCACCTTCTTCATCATCACCATCATCTTCATCAACTTCTTCTTGACCACCTACATCATATTCATCGTCTTTTTCTTCTTCATCACCATCATCACCATCTAAATAATCGTCATCATCATATTGTTCTTCTTCTTTATCGAGTACATCTAAATCTTCTTCATCATCATCGTCTACTTTTTCTTCATCATCATCTTCAGCTTCATGGCCTTTTTCTTCACCACCTTCTTCGTTTTCTTCATCTCCTTCTACTTCTTCTCCATAATCTTCTTCTTCATCATCATCTTCTTCACCATCAACATCATCTTCTTCTTCATTATCTTATTTACCTTCTTCATCATCTTCATCTTCGTCATCTTAATCTTCTTCTCCATCATCATCTTTTTCATCATCAACATCATCTTCTTCTTCATTTTTTTCTTTACCTTCTTCATCATTTTAATCTTCTTCATCTTTGTCTTCTTAATCGTCATCTTCATCATCATCTTCTTTTACTTTACCTTCTTCCTCGTCTACAGCATCATCTTCTTTTTCTTCTTCTTCTATAGGATATAATCTTTCGCTTATGGGTATGTTAGTTGTTACCCTGTTATCAATGCAGGTCATTACATACAGTTTCTGAACCATTTTATAGGGTTTATAGTATGTGTGTAGATAAAGTAATGTATGCAACTGTACGTAATTATGCCTTATTACGTAACAGTTACATAAACTACTATAAACACTCGTTTGAGGCGCTGCGCTGTTAATAGCTCACCAAACGAAAACGCTTAACAGCCTGATAGGGGAAATAATTCGTGTATAGCTGAATTTTGGTGTAGTTGTAGATAAAGGTATCTTACACAACATACTAAAAGTACCGGTGGATCGAGGCGCCGCTAACGGGGGAGGGGAGTGTAAAGGTCACTTTTTTTGGTTTTTCGTAAATAACTCAGTAACGCTGGCTCGTACGAAAAAATGTTCTGGTACTTAATTCATCCACATATAATTTTCTATAAAAAAGTTTCAATGCACTTTTTTGCTGGGATCAATGTTCAATGAGATATCGAGGAAATACGATAAACACTTTTTTAAACTTTCGGAGCTATTTAATATTGTCTTCGGTTGCCGCGATAGTTATTCATGAAATCAAACAATTAAAAACGGATTTTATCGCGTGTACTGAGCTTAAATTACATCCCGACGTTTCGAACACTTTACAGCGTTTGTGGTCAACGGGTCGACCCGTTGTTCAATGAGATATCGAGGAAATACGATAAACATTTTTTTTTACTTTCGGTGCTATTTAATATTGTCTTCGGTTGCCGGGATAGTTATTCATGAAATAAAACAATTAAAAACGGATTTTATCGCGTGTACTGAGCTTAAATTACATCCCTACGTTTCGAACACTTTACAGCGTTCGTGGTCAACGGGTCGACCCGTTAACCCGATAAAATCCGTTTTTAATTGTTTTATTTCGGAGCTATTATTTACGAAAGTATTCGTTTTATCCAAAAATTGTTTTATAATACTCAATTTTTTTTTAAAAGACCTATCTAACGATATCCCACACATTAGGGTTGGAGTAAAAAATAAATTTACCCCCCAATTCATGTGTACGGGAAGTACCCGAAAAAATAATATTTTTTCAGACTTTGTTTTTTAACTTTGTTGGCATGATTAAAACACATACTCATACGATTTTTTCTTTTCTAGTACTAACCATCACTGAGCAGGCTGCTCACCCTGCTACCTCACTTTTTACCCTTATGGTTTCGCCATGTCCGTCTGACCCCATCTGTCCGTCTAGACGTCTAGTACTAACAATCACTGAGCAAAGCCGTGGACGGACAGACGGGGATATACGGACATGGCGAAACTATAAGGGTAGGCACCCTGCTCACCCTGCTCAGTGATGGCTAGTACTTGACAAGTGACATTTCGTATGGATATGTGTTTTAATTACGCCGACAAAATTTTAAAACAAAATCTGAAAAAATATAATTTTTTCGGGTACACATGACGTGAGGGGGTAAATATTTTTTTTACTCCTGTGGGATGTCGTTTGATAAGTCTTTAAAAAAAATAAGGGTATTCTAAAACAATTTTTGGAAAAAACGAATACTTTCGTAAATAATAGCTCCGAAAGTAAATAAAAGTATTTATCGTATTTCCTCGATATCTCATTAAACATTGATCCCAGCAAAAAGTGCACAGAATATTTTTTATAGAAAATTATATGTGAATGAATTAAGCGATAGAAAATTTTTTCGTATGAGCCACCGTTACTGAGTTATTTACGAAAAACCAAAATAAAGGACCTTTACACCCCCTCCTCCCCAGCGGCGCCCCCATCCACCGGTACTTTTAGTATGTTGTGTAAGATTCCTTTGCCTACAAATACACCAAAATTTGGCTATACACGAATTATTTCCTCTGAGTTTTCTTTCGTTAGGTGGGCTATAAGTTATTAATGTTATTTTCATGTGTCTGGTTACTGTTATAATTACGGTTGCCAACTTTTTTTGAGAAAAATACCGTATTTTCCAAACCTACATGAAAAAAAAAATAGTACACCTTGCTGTTTACCTCATGAGGTCATGAGACTTTTCCAAAAATATAATATTTTCGCCTTTTTTTGCATTTTTTCAACAGTGCACGAAGCTAAAATATAGTAGGATCCTATATATTATAGTACGGTTGGTTAATTAACTTTCGTGGCTGTCTGTACTTATTAAATCTCACTTTCATGGTTTTTTTTCTTATTTTTTGGACCCATGGTTCAAAATTTAGAGGGGACGGGCAGAGACGTGAGTAGTTTCCGAAATAATTTTACTTTAAACTAAAGGCACTGGTCCCACCGCGGGCGAGTAACTATAAGCTATCGGCTATTTTCTCGCCCAAGAAACGAACAAAAGACGCTTCGCAAATCGCTTCCGTGTAAATAAAAGAGAGAGATATATATTTATAGTTCATAGCTGGCTGTTCACACTGCGATGAACTATAAATATACATCTCTCTCTTTTATTTGCACGGAAGCGATTATCTTTTGTTCGTTTCTTGGGCTAGAAAATAGCCGATAGCTCATAGCTTACTATCTCGCGGTGGGACCAGTGCCTAAACCTCTTTTTATGGAAGACCTGTTTCATGACACCCCACACAATAGGGTTGCAACACAATTGCTCATACCAAATTTCAGTTTCCTAGTACCAGCTAGCACTAACGCGATTTAACAGAGCTAAACCGCTGATGGAGAGACAGACAGACGGACATGACGAAACTGTAGGGCTTCCTAGTTGACTACGGGACCCTAAAAAGGAGACAAACCACTCACGAGCAAAACTTATGAGACTCACGAGTATATGCATCTAGCGGCGGTGATGAATACGCTCTCCGCGATCATAGCCGCCGTGCAGATTAGAGGCGCCAATTGGTTACTTGAAGGTGGATTGTGATACACGCGTGCCATCCATGGGTAAACCTCCTCCTTAGTTACCTTGGTGGCTCCGTATAATTTGGGCACGACTGAGCAAAAATCTGAAACACGTTTAGCCTAACATTATCATTTAAAGAACAATGAAATTGTCATCGATTTTCAACCGACTTCCAGATTATGAAGGAGGAGGTTATCAATTCGTCGGGATCTTTATTTTTGTTTTTTTTTTTATATATTTTACCGATTATTCGAAGACGGCTGGAGCAATTTCAAAATTCTTTTTTTTGTTCGAAAGAGACTTCACAGTTGGTCCCATTGTAACCAGGTCAGGATCTGATGATGGGATCCTGGAGAAATCGAGGGAACTCTTCGACTATCATAGGCACACCTATAGTGATATGAGTATTTTTTACAGCAGCTCGAGCATTTGCTCTTGGAAAGGTGGACGCTGAGTGAAGTCGGTTCTTATTTGTTTAAAATTATATTAAAAAATATATTAAGTGGAAAATCTCACTTCACGACTAGGCGAAGACGTAAAATTATGTACGTATCATGGGGTAATAAACAAGGCATCAGCTAGCTTGTTCATGGCCCTCACCTTCGGTTCGGGCCACAAATGCCCTTTTTCTTAAGTTTAACTGTTAATTGGTGACTGGGCATGATCTGGAGTGGCCAACGCAAAGGGTAATAAAAACTGGTCAGTTACACGGTTCAAAACGCTCGCTCCTCTCCTGGGTTTATTTTGAAACTAAAATATTTTTTTATCCAAAATATAGGTATTTTTTCTATTCAAAACTTATTCTGTTACTGAATTTCTTATTGAAGAGCTGTAAACATGTATATTAATTTTGTTTATTGTAAAATTACTATAACTTGCTGAATGTAAGTATTATTAATATTGTCTTCGGTTGCCGCGATAGTTATTCATGAAATAAAACAATTAAAAACGGATTTTATCGCGTGTATTGAGCTTAAATTACATCCCGACGTTTCGAACACTTTACAGCGTTCGTGGTCAACGGGTCGACCCGTTGTAAAGTGTTCGAAACGTCGGGATGTAATTTAAGCTCAATACACGCGATAAAATCCGTTTTTAATTGTTTTATTTCATGTAAGTATTATTCTTGAATTTTTAGGGTTCCGTAGTCAACTAGGAACCCTTATAGTTTCGCCATGTCTGCCCGTCCGTCCGTCCGTCCGTCCGCGGATAATCTCAGTGACCGTTAGCACTAGAAAGCTGAAATTTGGTACTAATATGCATATCAATCACGCCGACAAAGTGGTAAAATAAAAAGTGGAATATTTTTTTTTATTAGGGTACCTCCCCTATACGTAAAGTGGGGAGTGATTTTTTTTTTCATTTCAACCCTAACGTGTGATATATTGTTGGATAGGTATTTAAAAATGAATAGGGGTTTACTAAAATCATTTTTTGATAATGTAAATATTTTCGGAAATAATCGCTTCGAAAGTCGGAAAAATAGCGTCCCCCCCCCCTGTAACTTTTGCACCGTAAGTCCAAAAAATATGAAAAAAATTGAGAAAATGTGCGTTATGATAAACTTTATAGGAAAATTATTTTGAACATTATAGGTCTAGCCATTTTTGAGTTATTTCCAAAAAACTTCTTCCATAGACGTCAGATACGACCTTTTGGCATTAGTCTTTAACTCTTCAGTGGGTACACTTACTGTGACGGACGGAAAACTACGGAACCCTACACTGAGCGTGGCCCGACACGCTCTTGGCCGGTTTTATCCATGTAATTGACATTGATCTCATGTAATTTGACAATGTATGTTTAATACAAAATTAATTGATATGGACATGGTGCCTGGACGTCACGCTAGAGAGCCACGAAGCCTATCTGATAATAGACTTAACAATGCACAGTTTAGTCAAGATCATACCTTAAGAACCATTATATAAGGTCAGCACAGGACATTAGGGGAGCCTACGCCACCACTACCAGTGGTGTTCAGGTTGATAGATTTTAAGTTCTAGGATCAATGTTACTCTGCGTCCGTAGGAAACACCTTAGACAACCCTACTCGTACACGTGATCCCTGGGTGGTGCTAAAAGAGTAACAAACTTGGCAGCTGCACTGTCCCATCTGGACCTCGCAACACTCACTGCATTTTCTTTATCATCTACTTTTCCACTACTGCTTCCCAAGAGAAGAAATGCCTATCTATATCCAGTAACATGTAGCCATACGAGAAAAATATAACCTGGGCTAGCAATTTTACTCACAACTGTTGTCTAGGTTGGGGTTTGAGGGCTTCTTGTAAGCCGCCCACTCGTCTTTCGAGCTGTCCTTTCGCCTCGCTCCCGACTCCAGGGCCTCGACGCTGGTCAGAGTCGCTTCGTCTTTGGCTGTTAATTTAACAAATGTTTATGTAGGTACAAATTTAAGTGAAGAGTGTTTATATATTAGCAGAGAATATGTATTAAACAGAAGGAGGACAGTCTTTTTGAGGCTCCAAGTCTGAAGCGCCATCTGAACGAGAGCAAATCTAGTAACGATATAAATTTGATTTTCAATGTACTGATTTAAACTTACACGATTTTCACTCATTATTTTCAATACCTACCCTCTGATATTAGGGATGTTTTTAACGAAGTTCTGGAATGTTGCAATGTCTCTGACAAAAATATGAGTTGATGTTCTAGTTAAGTATATCCCACCAAAAACATAAATGTAAAAAAGGAGAGCCAAGTTCAATACAAAAATTATGCTTGTGGGCTTCGTCGCAAAAATAATGGAGATCTAAATGAGTACCAAGTTCTATGCAAAATCCAAATATGTATTTATAGGAACAAAATAACATTATGGACAAGTATTAAACTCTATTTGTTTGCTTTATTGGATACCTATAACAATTGCTGTTATTTAAAAATGTGAGATCTTAAAGTAGGTTAGATTAGACTTGGCCTAATAACCTCTTTCTTCGAAATTTTGAAGTCGGTTGAAAACACCTCGCGAGTAAAATTTTTACTAAAACATGTGTAACATTTAACTAGGCTTCGGGAGCTACCACTTAGGTATCGGTAAATGGGCATGATCTAGAGTGGCCAACGCACAGGTTAATAAAAACTACACACGTCTTGGAACCAACAATTTACAATGAAATTCCCTTAAATATAAATAATTTGAAACAAAAAAGAACCGACTTCACTTAGCATCCACCTTTCCAACAGCAAATGCTCGAGCTGCTGTAAAAAATACTCAAATCATTATAGGTGTGCCTATAATAGATGAAGATTTCCCTTCATCGGATCCTAACCTGGTTACAATGGAAAAAAACTGTGAAGTATACTCTTTAAAACAAAAAAAAATCTAAATCGGTCCTACCGTCTTCGAATAATCGGTGAACATACATAAAAAAAGCACAAAAAAAAACATCCCGACGAATTGATAACCTCCTCCTTCGAAATCTTGAAGTCGGTTCAAAACGCTCGCTGCTCTCCTGGGTTTAATATGAAACTAAAATCTTTCTTAATCTCTGAAAAAATCAAACTTCTATGCCAATTAAGATACAGCCGTTTATGCCGCAAAATTCCGCAAATTTTCTTAACTCGCATGGGAATCAAAACCTACAGGGTACTTCCCGTAAACTCGGGAACTTGAAATTTGGTACGAAGCAACGTGTTATAGCACAAATACAGGAAAAATTGCGAAAACCGTAAATTTTTAGTTATATCATATAATAAAAATATTTTTAATAATTTTGAAGTTACTACCACTATATACCTACAGATTTGTACGGAACCCTCGGTGTGCGAGTTTGACTCGCACTTCACAGGATTTTTTTCTATTCAAAACTTATTCTGTTACTGAATTTCTTATTGAAGAGCTGTAAAAATGTATGTTAATTTTGTTTACTGTAAAATTACTTTAACTTGCTGAATGTAAGTATTATTCTTGAATTTTTATCCATGTAATTGACATTGATCTCATGTAATTTGACAATGTATGTTTAATACAAAATAAATCAATATGAACACGGTGCCTGGGCGTGACACTAGAGAGCCACGGAGCCTATCTGATGGTGGACTTAACAATGCACAGTTTAGTCAAGATCATACGTACCTCAAGAACCATTATATGAGGTCACCACAGGATATTAGGGGAGTCTTCGCCACCACTGCCAGTGGTGTTCAGGTTGGTAGATTTTAAGTTCTAGGATCAATGTTACTCTTTACCTGGTTTCAATTTAATTCGGCACGACCGCCTTGGAAGAGGTGGCGGTGGAGTTGCGATTTACCTTCGTTCTTACATCCCCTATTCAATTGTTAATGTATCTGCCAGTTCTTCTACTTCTGATGCCGCAGAGTATATGTTTCTCGACGTTTCCCTGTCTCATTCCAAACTTTTACTTGGCGTTTTTTATTCCCCCTCCCTTCACGTTAATTACTTTGATTCTCTTGAGAAACTTCTCGAAGACCTTATGCCTTCTTATAATCATCACATTCTTATGGGAGATCTAAATACGTGTCTTCTGAAGGATGACAGTCGATCCCGGCGCCTTAAATCCCTGGTAGATGCATGCAATCTAACTATTCTCCCTTCAGACGCCACACACTATTTTCCAAATTGCTCGCCTTCTCTTCTTGATTTAACTTTAGTTTCTTCGACTTCTCATGTGTCTAAATTTGGACAATAATCTGCGGATGCCTTCTCATATCACGATCTGCTCTATCTCTCTTACAAAATTCGTCCTCCCAAATCTAAATCAAAAATTCTTTTGCAGCGCAATTTTAGTGGATTAGATGTGGAAAAGCTTCGAGATGACGCTTTAACAATCGATTGGAGCAGTATCGCTCAAGCGGGTTCGGTAGACGATCAAGTTTCTCTCTTTAATTCGCTCCTCATACAACTTTATGACGCTCACGCTCCTGTTCGTGCAATAAAAGTCAAGCATCTCCCTGCTCCTTGGCTCACTGAGGATATTAAAGCCCTTATAGAGAGGAAGAATCAATCTAAATCTAAGTATAAGGCTAACAACTCTGAGAAAAATAAACTTAAATATCATACCCTGCGCAATCGCTGTAGCACTATATGTCGAGATGCTCAGAGGCGTCATATTCACAGTTCTGTTGAAGATGGAAATCCAGCCAAAGTGTGGAAATTTTTGAAAGGTCTTGGAGTTGGCAAATCTCAACAGGCAACCAATTTAAACAATATTAGCGTTGACCAGCTTAACCAGCATTTTTCATCGTCCACCTGTTTCAGTGGTCCTAAGAAATCTATCTCACTTCATCATCTTTCATCACTTCCTGCCTTAGATTTCTCTTCTTTCTATTTTAGCCATTTCTGTGAGAGTGATGTTAGAAAGGTTATATTGAATATCACTTCTAACGCCGTTGGTGTTGACTGTGTTAGCCGAAATATGATACTCCCTCTCCTTGATTTGTTTGTTCCTATTATCACCGGTATTCTGAATTTTTCCATTTCATCAAGTACTTTTCCCAGTCTGTGGAAGGATGCCAATATTATTCCTTTACCCAAAAAATCCAACCCCAGTTCCTTCTCTGACTATCGCCCCATCTCCATTCTTCCTTTCCTATCCAAAGTCCTCGAACGGCTAGTGCATCAGCAACTAACTTCCTTCCTGAATAGAAATTACCTCCTAAACCCATTTCAATCTGGTTTTCGTCCGGGCCACAGTACTACCTCGGCTCTTGTCAAGGTTACCGATGACATCCGTTTGGGTATGAATGACCAGAAGCTTACAGTTCTTGCACTTCTAGATTTCAGTAATGCCTTTAACACGGTCGATTTTGACATTTTGCTCGCGTTCTTACAGTCTCTTAACATATCGGCTGCAGCTATTGACTGGTTCCGCAGCTATTTGGTTGGTCGTCGGCAAAGAATAAAACTTGATTCTTCGTATTCTTCCTGGTGCAGCACATCAGCTGGTGTTCCACAGGGTGGTGTGCTGTCTCCTCTTTTATTTTCTATCTTCATTAATTCCATAACTCTTAATCTCACCTCTTCGTATCACCTCTATGCCGACGACCTTCAAATATATTCGCAGGGTATGCATAGCGATCTCAATTCAGTTATAGAAGCCACGAATCTTGATCTGCTCCGCATATCAAATTGGAGTCAAAATTACGGTTTAAAAGTAAACCCCCTAAAGTCACAGGTAATTGTGATGGGTAGCGCTAAACAAATCTCCAAAATTGACTTTCTCAGGCTCCCTCCGATAGTCTTCGATGGTATCCAAATTCCTTTTTCCAACCAAGTGAAAAATCTTGGCGTAATCATGGATCGTTGTCTATCATGGGTGCCTCAGGTAAGTGAAGTGAGCAGGAAGATGTTTGCTGCCATAGGGTCTCTCAGACGGCTCCGGAATTTCCTGCCAATTGCTACTAAAATTGCGCTTGCTAAGTCGTTGCTTCTCCCCATTCTTGATTATGCAGATATCTCCTATTTAGACCTAACCGAGGAGCAACTTAATAAGCTTGAGCGTATTCAAAATGCTTGCATTCGCTTCATTTTCGGATTACGCAAATTCGACCATGTTTCTAGTTTTCGTTCTCAACTCAAATGGCTCCCTATCCGTCACCGTCGTAACTCTCACATACTTTCTTTACTCTTTTCTATACTTTTTAACCCTGCAACTCCCCGCTACCTCAAAGAGCGTTTCTCTTATCTTAATTCTATTAGATCCTCTCAAAAATTGCTCCTAAAAGTACCTTCTTCGTCTTCAAAATTTTATAATTGCTCATTCACGTTCCAGGCCGTTCGTTTGTGGAATTCTCTCCCTCTCAACATAAAACGCGCGCAATCTATTGGTAGCTTTAAATCGCAACTTAAGGAATACTATTTATCTCTTCCTTAGGTTTTTAAGTTGACACTGTTGTTTCTTACTGTGTGTATTATATATGTATATATATGTACGTATATGTATGTTTATTTTGTATTTATTTAAGTATGTATATTCATATGAATGTGCTGTGTTATCTATTTCGTCTCTTTTGTTTCTATGCACCACCTACTGCTTATTGTTTTTCTCTAGTCTCCACTACCCAAAGGTTGTCTGGAAGAAATCGCTCATTAGCGATAAGACCGCCTGTTGTTACCTCTACCTAAATTTATGTAATTGTAAAATTTGTACTTGTATCTGTGTGAGGTGTGCAATAAAGAGTATTTATTATTATTATTATTATTACTCTGCGTCCGTAGGAAACACCTTAGACAACCCTACTCGTACACGTGATCCCTGGGTGGTGCTAAAAGAGTATCAAACTTGGCAGCTGCACTGTCCCATCTGGACCTCGCAACACTCACTGGATTTTTTTTATCATCTGCTTTCCCACTACTGCTACCCCAGAGAAGAAATGCCTATCTATATCCAGTAACATGTAGCCATACGATAAAAATATAACCTGGGCTAGCAATTTTACTCACAACTGTTGTCCAGGTTGGGGTTTGAGGGCTTCTTGTAAGCCGCCAACTCGTCTTTCGAGCTGTCCTTTCGCCTCGCTCCCGACTCCAGGGCCTCGACGCTGGTCAGATTCGCTTCGTCTTTGGCTGTTGATTTAACAAATGTTTATGTAGGTACAAATTTAAGTGAAGAGTAGAGATATATTAGCAGAGAATATGTATTAAACAGAAGGAGAACAGTCTTTTTGAGGCTCCAAGTCTGAAACGCCGTCGGAACGAGAGCAAACCAAAATTACCGCATAATCTAGTAACGATATAAATTTGATTTTCAATACCTACTCTCTGATATTAGGGAGATTTTTAACGAAGTTCTGGAATGTTGCAATGTCTCTGACAAAAATATGAGCTGATGTTCTACTCGTAGTTAAGTATATACTGTGCTAGTTAGTTTTACATATTAAGTTCACTTCTTTACTCGCGGGTTTTCTCCTCTAAATCAAAGGTTTTCGCTAATATATTGCCTGTATTTGAAGTTTTGCGGACGTGCCAATGAGCTCCTGTCACCCGCGTGAGAAAGAGACAAACTGTAATTTTCTAACAATGAGAGTGACAAAGATGTAATGATTGTCAAAATCACATATATCTCAAAGAACAGATCAGCAGTAATAAGCCAGACGTTTTTTCATATACTTGTCTCTTTGGTTATTTATGGTTAACCAAGATGAGTTAGAATGGGACAGATAGTACGACTTTTTTGGGCTGTTAACGAATTGTCTTAAAACTTAACCAAGCTGTCAAATTAACCTTGACGTCAAACACAAAATTGTAGCAAAAGACGGTTTCTTGCAAGTTACCGTGCTATTTCTGAAAATTAAGCTGTATAAATTGAATATTCATTATTTATATGTTGGCAGAAATGTCGTGCAAGTTCCATACCGCCGGAGGTGGATCAAATCAGCGAAGAAGTCCGGAGAAAATACCAGTTTTCATCGGTAAGAAATTGTTTTTATTTCAAAAATTTCAAAAACATTAAGTAATATAATAGTCTCGGATAACTGCACATGCTGGATACTATAAAATAAGAACCTTTTGCGTAGTTCCAAGTTGATTTTATTGAGATTTATTGGTAATATTCGATTTTTGTAAACAACGCTAGTGTTGTAACTAAATGGAAATAATTATGTCGATATTTTATCGATATGAAATATTTATATGGGCAAACACAAAATATTATTGTATTAAATTATTGTTTACATAATGAATTGTCAATTGTTCAGATTTCTGGAATATAATATATTGCGTCAAAAATGGATTAACGCCGTAGGGCTCAATAATTAGACGCCGAACAAACATCAATCATCAATTTTAAAAATTACTGTTTTTTTACTACTTGCAATGGACAAATATTGTTGCCTAATGCAATACGTACAATATTTCAGAGGCCTCTTGAGGTTAAGTTGAGAAAGCGCTTGTTTAAACCGGTGTTAGACAACGCAATATTTGCAATTTCTTGGCCCCACTTTGTCATGTACCCTGTCTCTCTCCATCCTTCCCTCAACTTTTATTACACGTCGCAATCTGACAGATTGTGCCCTTTCTGTAGAAATTGCAATATTTTATATCGGTTTTATTTATTTTGCGACCACAGATAATCTCCTATGAGGCGGTGCCATACGTAGGAACATGATGCCGACCGCCGCGCTCGGTCGACCGTCTAAAATTCTGCAGGCTTCAGCGCAGCGGACGGCAGAGTAGTACGACGCTATAAGATAGAACGAGACGAAATTGATATGACCTTGTTTTCATATACCTATCTGAGTTAACGCAATAAAAATATATTTTCAACACACCCGCTCGTAACGAGGTTCTTATTCCACCGCTTTTATTCTCATAATCCTAGATATTAAACACGCGTGCATTTCACAATAATTATCCAACTAGTGGAATAATTTAATAATCCGATCAAGTGACGTTTGTACTCTAGTACCAAGTTGTACGTACGCAGACGAATCGTTGTAATTTTGTCGGGTATTACCTTTACTTTTTTTTTAACTCTTTATGAGTTTACATTCTAAAAAAGTAAAAAAAAAGTAAATATATTAAAAATATACACATTTACGATAGAATACAAATTATACAATCCTGATTGTGAATAAGAATCATTTCAACTTATTATATTACTCGTAATACACAATAAATTACGTTTTAAACACGAATTGTCTGTTTCAATATTGGCTGTTTGGCATTATACGTCCGCGCCTTTGCCTCAAGCTGCACGCACATCCAAAAAAGAAAATTGCTCGCCATTTATAAGTTAACCTCAAATCATTGTTTATTTGTTAGATTTTTCTCGTCGCGTTTTATTAATTTAAACAAATTATATTTTCAATTAATAAAAAAACAACTTTAGCGTTAATTTAACGTCTGGATATATTTCAAAATTGTGATACATACTAGTAAAATGTCATCATAAAAATCTAGTGAGCAATACGTAAGAAAAAAATACTATAATTTATTGCACAATTCTTTAATTTTATGAAATGATTTGAAAAAGAGTTCCAGGAGTGCGATTTTTGAATCTCACCAAGTGATTAATTCTCACCGATGTGAGTGATTTCCGAAAGTAAATCACTCACATCGGTGAGAATTAGTCACTTGGTGAGATTCAAAATCGCACTCCTGATACTCAATAACATCACAAAAAAGGTTAGTTAAATTTAATTATCTTAGGTTCGTAAGTACTCTATCCTGTAAACATTCTAACAATTAATGTAGGTATTTATCAAAAGTTATTAATTATACTATTCTGTTATTTCCTCGCAAGTGTGTTGAAAAACGTCGTATGAAACGCGTGTGCTTGATCATTACATAAGCTCAGCTTCCTTATGCGCACTCACATGCGTTCGTGCGCACAATATCGCTTCGTATGTAATGATCAACTTAGCACACTTGTATCATAATGTACTATTATGTCATACTTTGACACACTTAAGGGAATCAAAATGTCTTATAGCACAAGTATAAGAAACTCAGACCTTCCAACCCAGAGAGGAAACTAGGCCTTATTAGGATTAGGCCCGGTTTCTTCACGATGTTTTAAAAAAATTGAGAAAATATATCGTTGTATTTTTTTTACGAAAATTGTGTTGAAGAAAGTTATCTCCGAAAACTTCTTTCATAGGCAGAGACAAGTTTTTGATATATTTTTTTTCGATAGTAGGTATAACATTGGAATACCTGTTACGGATAACAACAGTAAATATCGATGTCGATATTTAGTAAAAAATTATCATTCACTGCACTAAATCTCGCCACGAAGTCATGAAAGACTGAGACAATGACAGCTGAAAACCTGTCAGATAGCATGGTGTCTATCTTTTCCTTATATACTGATAAGTACATTAGTGAGAGTAGATCGGGAATATAGAAAAGTTCAACTTATAATTTCAGATCTGCTTTTTTCTGATATCTGTGGTCAAAATAGATGAACATAACCAAATCGTTGCTAGAGCATAGATGAATATGTATATAACTGAGATGCTAGAGTATGAAATAACTCTGGAAGTATTTTTTGTGCTCATTTTGTTAGATTTAACTAACATGTCATTGGGATCCCTTGAATATTAGATGTCTATATTTTTATAATAAATAGAATGACTTGGCGATCGCGAAGCTTCAAGATTTGGAGCTTGTGGGTCAGCTAGAAGTACCTTAGAATTATAATTATCATTATCAGTCATATGTCAGTCAGTCACTCAGTGACAAAACTAAGGAACTTTGACTTCTCATACTCATAGACATAAACAAAAAGGAAGATGAGTGACGTTCATATTAAACAAAACTGAAATGTGGTCCTGCACCTACACGCTTGTAAAATGCTACACACCGCTATAATGTATGTGCATCATAGGCAAAAGAGATAAGCCTATATATAGTTAACACGGGTATGCAAGGGAAACCTCCATATTTTGCGCATTGCACAAAGTGTGACTGAGAGAGTCTGCCACACGACTAATTCAATATAGGTGCCGGAACCTATATTTGATGGCACAGCATCGAGCGCCTAGTACCATATCTCCCTTCTTGTATGAATCAATGGTCATACTTCTTAATTTATAAGTTAAAATGTATAAATCACATTCAGGGTACTCGCTCACAGGCCAGCGCTGCAGCCGACCAAGCCTAACTACTAAAGCGCCGTAAACACTCATCTTTGCTGAAAGGTTATGAGTTTGCGGCGCTTGCAGTGGCTCTCCACTATGGATGGAATATATGGGTCATTGATGGGCTGATATGAACACTTTCATAGGGGCCCTGTCGAAACAGCGCTTCAGGGGACCCTAGAGCTGGCACTTACCTCTGCCAGCGCATCTCCTTGCTGGCAATACAGAGAGGTAGCTCGGCCAGCGTCATTTTCCCTGCCGCAGGGGGACCTCTTAGAGGGGGTGTTCTTTTTATAAGTGGGATTTTAGGTAAGCTTTTAGGTAGTTTTTAGGGTTCCGTAACTCGAAAGGAAAAAAACGGAACCCTTATAGGATCACTTTGTTGTCCGTCTGTCTGTCTGTCTGTCTGTCTGTCTGTCTGTCTGTCAAGACCATTTTTCTCAGGAACACGTGGAGGTATCAAGCTGAAATTTATATCAAATACTAAGGTCTATTGTCCCTTGGAGCTGTGAAAAAATCAAACATAAAAGCCAACGCAATCAAAAGATACAGTCGTTTATGCTGCAAATTTTAGAGTTTTCGGCACTCGCAAAACCTACGGGGCACTTCCCGTAAACTCAGAAACTTGAAATTTGGCACGAAGCAACGTTATATAGCATAGACAATGGAAAAATTACAAAAAGTAGAAATTTTTAGTAAAATCATACAAAAAAATATTTTTTTAAATTTTAAACTTACTACCTTTTTTCTCATAAACGCGTAGAGGTATTAAATTGAAATCATGTGAAATACTCAGGGCTATAGGACCTTTCAGATGTAGCAAAACCAAACTTTTATGTCAACGCAATCAAAAGAAATAGCAATTTACATCGCATATTTTGAAACTGAGTACTCGCAAGAAACTCAAAACCTAAAGGGTACTTCCCGTAAACTCAGAAACTTAAAACTTGGCACGAAGAAATTTCATATAGCACAAACAAGGGAAAAATTACGAAAAGTTGAAATTTTTAGTAAAATCATACAAAAAATATTTTTTTAAATTTTAAACTTACTACCTTTTTTCTCATAAACGCGTGGAGGTATTAAATTGAAATTCATGTCAAATACTCAAGGCTATAGGACCTCTCAGATGTAGCAAAACCAAACTTTTATGTCAACGCAATCAAAATAAATAGCAATTTAAGTTGCATATTTTGAAACTGAGTACTCGCAAGAAACGCAAAACCTAAAGGGTACTTCCCCTAAACTCAGAAACTTGAAACTTGGCACGAAGAAACTTTATATAGCATAGACAAAGGAAAAATTACGAAAAGTAGATATTTTACTAAAATCATACAAAACATATTTTTTTAAATTTTAAACTTACTACGTTTTTCCTCGTAAACGCGTGGAGGTACTAAATTAAAATTAGTAATAAACATACTACAACTTTTGCTTGTTATAGGTTTGTACGGAACCCTCGGTGCGCGAGTCCGACTCGCACTTGGCCGGTTTTTAGGGTTCCGTAGTCAACTAGGAACCCTTATAGTTTCGCCATGTCTGCCCGTCCGTCCGTCCGTCCGTCCGCGGATAATCTCAGTGACCGTTAGCGCTAGAAAGCTGAAATTTGGTACTAATATGTATATCAATCACGCCGACAAAGTGGTAAAATAAAAAGTGAAATTTTTTTTTTTATTAGGGTACCTCCCCTATACGTAAAGTGGGGAGTGGTTTTTTTTTCATTTCAACCCTAACGTGTGATATATTATTGGATAGGTATTTAAAAATGAATTGGGGTTTTCTAAAATCATTTTTCGATAATGTAAATACTTTCGGAAATAATCGCTCCAGAAGTAAAAAAATATGCGTCCCCCCCCCCTCTAACTTTTGAACCATAAGTTTTAAAAATATGAAAAAAATCTCAAAAGTAGAACTTTATAAAAACTTTCTTGGAAAATTATTTTGAACTTGATAGGATGAATAGTTTTTGAAAAAAAATACAAAATAATTTCTGAACTAAGTTTGTAATTTAACCGTATAAGCAGGTGTTTATTGTACCTGTAATTTCTACAAAATTACAATGAAATGACGTGCTTTCAAATAAAGTAAAAACGGTGAAAATCGGTTCACGCAATAAAGAATTATCCCATAAAAATCATCTTCCATACTTTATGCTCGCGCGCAATAGTTTACTCAATTTGCCGATAGATGTCGCTGTACGTGGAACTCTCATATCATATCCTACATGGCGGTGTTATTAACTCTTAAGTGGGGACACTTACTGTGACGGACGGAAAACTACGGAACCCTACAGTGAGCGTGGCCCGACACGCTCTTGGCCGGTTTTTTATATTTTATAGTTGTATTTAGTTTTAATTTAGTTAATTTTAATATAAATTTAGTTTTGTAATTAACTTATTTCGTGTTAAATAAAGCACTTTTCACCCCAGTTAAAATTAAATGATTTTGGGAGTATATCTTCCTTGTTATGTTATGGCCTGAAATTTCAGACTTCTAGCTAAGATCCACACCAGAGTTAGAGGGGGTCGAAAATGGCCTGATTGGCATCGTGAAAAGGATGGTACGGCCGTGCCATTGTTGTTTGTTTTGCTCGACTTGGCGGACAACTATTAGAAAAAGAAAAAAACTTGCCATGTCGCAATACTAAGTAGCAAATAAACAATTAGTACTTACAGCGAAAAATATTTTCTAATAGTTTTGACATTGCGCTAAGTATTATAAAGGTGTTTGTTAATAACAGTCAGAAAAGATTATACAAGCATTATTTTTCGCTACCATACAATAGCAATGAACTCAGCAAACATCACCTGTCGTTTATAACAGTTTGGTTAAGAACTTATATCACCATAAACAAAAATAATTTGTAAAAGTATAAGTGACCTTGAATTATAAACGAACGGAAAATGGCTAAGATAACATTTGCTCTTGACAAAGGCGTTATAAAATGTGAAGCTATTTCGTAATAATTAAGAGCAATAGTCTGGTGGTGAAAAATAACACTTGCATAATCTTACCTTCGTGTAGGAAATAAATACGTGATATCTAATTTTTAGGGTTCCGTACCTCGAAAGAAAAAAACGGAACCCTTATAGGATCACTTTGTTGTCCGTCCGTCCGCCTGTCAAGACCCTTTTTCTCAGGAACGCGTGGAGGTATCAAGCTGTTTATCAAATACTCAAGTCTATTGTCCCTTGAAGCTGTGAAAAAATCAAACTTCTAAGCCCACGAAATCAAAAGATACAGCCATTTATGCCGCAAATTCCTGCAAATTTTCAAAACTCGAAAGGGAATCAAAACCTACAGGGTACTTCCCGTGAACTCAGAATCTTTAAATTTGGTACGAAGCAACGTCTTATAGCACAGATAAAGGGAAAATTGCGAAAACCGTAAATTTTTAGTTATATCATATTGTGATGTCGTCCCGCGCGTCGGAACGGGCGAGACGGCTCACAACTCCGTCGGTCCGTACGGGACCTCGGGTTTTCTCAAACTAGCTCAGGGATGAGAGGGACACAGGGGAAAGTAGAGAAACACTGATTAACAATGGTAAATACAGCGGGCTTTTATGCCGGTTTATTTATCTTAACTAAGAGTACTTAATCTAACCTATGCTACGGAGCGCGGGACGGGATTCCCCGATAGGGATGTATAAACGGGCGCGAGGTCCTAGTCTACTCGCGACAACCACGCGGGGTTGTTTGACCCTCGGTACGGAGATCAGGGTCGGTCGGGCGGCGGACGGTAAGGGTGACGGATGAACGGGAAACGGTAGGTACTATAGCGTGCAGTTGCTCCTATACGAACACCGCGACTACTATAGACCAGGATACGGGAATCGGGATGGACGGTAGGTACTACAGCGTGCAATTGCTCCTATACGAACACCGCGACTACTATAGACCAGGATACGGGAATCGGGATGGACGGTAGGTACTACAGCGTGCAATTGCTCCTATACGAACACCGCGACTACTATAGACCAGGATACGGAGGAACAGGCGAGGGGGAAGGGATCAGGACTATGGCGTGCTATTGCTCCTGTACGAACACCGCGACTGCCATAGCCTGGGTACAGCAATCCTAGCAGCCGAGCGGCGGCTGCGAGAATCACTGCCACGATGCTCGGCGCGCGCGCCTTATATACGGATCGGAGCGCGGGGCCGCGCGGGGGGCCGGTCGGCTTCAGTCGGCCGGCGGCCACGATGCGGTGCGCTCGCTGCGGCGTTCCGTCGCAGCGTGCGTAGCTCATTTGTGTGCGCGCTCATGGCGCTGCATCACAATATAATAAAAATATTTATAACTAGCTTTTTCCCGCGGCTTCGCCCGCGTACTAAAAGTAAGAAAAAAGGAGGTTCTCAGTTAGACTCGTATGTTTGTATATAGGAATGTATGCTTGTCCGCGATCATCTCGCGTTTCGCTGAACTCATTTAGATGCAGTTTTCGGAAAGGTATTCGTTACATTCTGGAGGTTTCGGTATACCACGTTTTGGTGAAGGCGGTTCCCTTATTTTTTTTAAAGAAATGATTGCAATAATTCTTTAATTGTTACGCTAGCAACGACTTACTACTACTAAGAGATTATGATTAATACAGATTTCTACTCTTGAACAGAAGCTTTTCCCCGCGACTTCATTAGCGTAGAATTAGTAATCCACCCTCCTTTTTACCCGCTTAAGGAACTATTATATATCCTTCCCCAGAACTCTAACTATCTCCATACCAAATCATCTAAATAGGTTCAGCGGTTATTCATTTCCCATACAAACTTTCAACTCCCGTTTCACCCCTTAAAGGGTTGATTTTCGAGATAAAACCTATTCTATATTGTTTCCCGCGACTCAATCTATATAATATGTACCAAGTTACATTTCAATCGTCTGTTCAGTGGTTAATAATTCGCCATACAAACTACCAACATCTTTTCTTAATCGGTTTGCTGTAAAAGATCTCCATACAAACCTCCAACCCCCATTTCACCCCCTTAAGGATTGATGTTCGGGATAAAAACTGTCCTATGTCGTTTCCCGGGACTCAAACTATCTCTATACCAAGATTCATCTAAATCGGTTCAGCTATTAACAATTCTCCATAAAACTTTCAACTATTTTGAAACTACTTTGTCACTGCCCGGGGTACAAACTATCTCTATACCAAGTTTCATCTAAATTGGTTCAACGTTTAAAAATTCCCCATACAAACTAACAACCCCCATTTCACCCCCTTAACTGTTGATTTCGTAATCAGTGACCCGATAAACCATAGAAACAATACTCATGATGATATTTAAATTTTGTCACCACATTTCCCCCTTCTATGGGTTGAATTCTCAAAAAAGCTGAAACACTTGTTTATTGGAATCTTTAGAACAGCGGTTTGGGCTGTGCATTGATATGTCAGTCAGTTTCTTCTTTTATATATATAGATAATTTTAAAGTTACTACCTTTCCTCATGAACACGTAGCTATGACTCGATTGTCGTGATGGGTGAACTTTTACTTATATACCTACAGATTTGTACGGAACCCTCGGTGCGCGAGTCCGACTCGGACTTGGCCGGTTTTTTATAGGTTAACGTGGCATTCCCGTACTGGGCTAACCTGAATGCTATGGTATGCCTGGTCCATGCCTTATGCCAAGCAGGGACAATATTTTTATTGAGAACTCGAACTAACTATTATTATTTCTGCCGGATTTAATTACGTAGGCATTCGAAATACTTAGACAGCCATTTTCTGATATGAACGATGAGGTAACTACTCAATTGAAGGGGATATTGACTTACAAGGCTCTTGCGGTTGTTCACGCAGGTCAGAATGCGGGCCGCGGTCGTTCATGTCGAGTGGTTGTTCGTGCAGGTCAGAATGTGGGCTGTGGTCGTCCACGTCGTGTGGTTGTTCGCGTAGGTCAGAATGCGGGCTGCGGTTATCCACGTCGTGTGGTTGTTCGCGTAGGTCAGAAAGCGGGCTGCGGTCGTCCACGTCGTGTGATTGTTCGCGAAAGTCAGAATACGGGTCGTAGTCGTCCACATCGTGTGATAGTTCGTGCACGTCAGAATATGAGTCGTGGTCGTCCACTTCGCTTGATTGTTCGCGCAGGTCAGAATACGGGTCTAGGTCGTCCACTTCGTTTGATTGTTCGCGCAGGTCAGAATACGGGTCTAGGTCGTCCACTTCGTTTGATTGTTCGCGCAGGTCAGAATACTGGTCTAGGTCATCCACTTCGTTTGATTGTTCGCGCAGGTCAGAATACGGGTCGTGGTCGTCCACGTCGTGTGATTCTTCGTGCACGTCAGAATACAGGTCGTAGTCGTCTACGTCGTGTAGTTGCTCGCGCAGGTCAGAATGCAGGCTACGGTTGCCCACGTCGTGCGGTGGTTCGCGCAGGACAGAATACGGGTCACGGTAGTCCACGTCGTGTGGTTGTTCGCGCAGGTCAGAATGCGGGCTATGGTTGCCCACGTCGTTCGGTTGTTCGCGCAGGACAGAATACGGGTCACGGTAGTCCACGTCGTGTGGTTGTTCGCGTAGGTCAGAATGCGGGCTATGGTTGCCTACGTTGTGCGGTTGTTCGCGCAGGACAGAATACGGGTCACGGTAGTCCACGTCGTGTGGTTGTTTGCGCAGGTCAGAATACGGGTCGTGGTCGTCCACGTCGTGTGGTTGTTTGCGCAGGTCAGAATACGGGTCGTGGTCGTCCACGTCGTGTGGTTGTTTGCGCAGGTCAGAATACGGGACGCGGTCGTCCACATCGTGTGGTTTTTCGCGCAGGTCAGAATGCGGGTCGTGGTCTTCCACGTCGTGTGGTTGTTCGCGTAGGTCAGAATACGGGTTGCGGTCGACCACGTCAAGTGGTTGTTCGCGCAGGTCAGAATACGGGTCGCGGTCGTCCACGTCGTGTGGTTGTTTACGCAGGTCAGAATACGGGACGCGGTCGTTCACATCGTGTGGTTGTTCGCGCAGGTCAGAATGCGGGTCGTGGTCTTCCACGTCGTGTGGTTGTTCGCGTAGGTCAGAATATGAGTTGCGGTCGGCCACGTCAAGTGGTTGTTCGCGCAGGTCAGAATGCGGGTCGTGGTCGTCCACGTCGCGCGGTTGTTCACGCATGTCAGAATAAGGGACGCGGTCGTTCGGTTCAACAACCCCTTTTCTCTGTTGCGAATTTTCATAGAGACGTTGCAAGCTTTTGTTTACACCCTCGTTTCCTTGGCTAATATATAGGGTAACAATGTAACTTAATTTTAACGACATGTATGTACTGAATGTAGAAATTATAATTAGGTGTGTGGGATATTGCCTTCAGGGCAGCGTCAGATATAAAATGAGATACTTTAAAAAAAGTAGGTATTCAGTTTGAATTTAACTATAAATTGAAACTATGACTGTAAATTGCACAATCTGATTATTGCTTATCATACAAATTTTAATGCTTTTTGCGATTTTTTTTATCGCATAACATTAAAACAGTTGCAACAGGTGTGTTGTTTAGTTGTTATTCAAAAACTGGCATTTACCCGCGTCTTCACTTTGTGCGTTTTGGAAGGTTTTATCATTTTCATTTACTTTATCCTAGCAGTTATTCTAAAATGTATGCTTTCTACATGTCAAAGTTCATCAGGCTGATTACTGAAACAAGATTGATTAGCCCACGATATGATAATTATCTTCAGTCAGATGACTTGTAGGCTTTGATTAAAGTAAAATTTATCAAAGCTTGTAGGCGAGCGTCGAGACGTTGAGGATGCTGTAGGCCGATGCTGCAAAACACAGGGCCGTCTTTTCCATAAGGGCACACGGGGCACGTGCCCAGGGCCCCCATCTTCAGGGGCCCCGAAAGTTTTTTTTACAGTCAACGTTGTCCCTAATTGAGCGCCTGAGGGCCCCTGATTCTCAAAGTGCCCCGGGGCCCCGTCACGTATTAAGACTGCCTTTGCAAAACATGCTTCAAACAGAGGCCCAAATGCGGCGCGGTTTTAGGCAAGTGTGTGAGTACAACGTCCCAGCAGAAAGTGCTTCTGCAGAGCAAGACCGAAGGCCGAAGGCTGAGTACAGTGTAGAGCGGAAGGTCCGGACCGCCGCAGCGAGATTGGTGTCAGCAGCAGCATAAGGACCGGAAAAAACTCAGTGATCAAGCATCTTAAAAGTGAACCCGAGCGTCGCAGCGAGGATTGCTTGAGCAGCAGCATGCCAGGGACCGGACAAAACTCAATGGTCAATTGTCATAAAAAACCAGCCTAGTTCGTGTCGGGCCATAATAATGAAGAGTTCAGTACCTAATATCAAAAAACTAATTTCAAAATCGTATCTGCCTGCAAAAGAAGTTTTTTGGAGGTAACTCGAAAACGCCATAATCGATAACAATATAAATATACTTAGGTACATCTTTTTTTAATTAAATGAATTGTTCAATGGTGTCTCTTCTCAATTTTTTCATAGATTTGGATCTGCGGTGAAAAAGTTATTATTTCTGAATATTGACTATGACAAAAAAGGTTGATACAAACCTCAGCGTTATTTTTATTTGTAAATGTCTGTGATTGAGAATTTCTGGATAAGCAAATATTTAGAAATATAAATAGAAATAGAAAAACATTTATTCGCGACAACAACAACATGCATACAAACATATTTAATCTAAGGACTAATTATATGGTTGCCACGAAATGGCCCCGACTCAGCATGGTGCTAGCCTGGTAGGCCAGCGCTGGTCTTCCGCCGGGGCCACACGTGAGTGATGTCACGGAGCATGACACAACAATGACAAATCACAATTACATGACAATTACAATAAAAATAATTAAATATGTAAACAGGAAGAGCATAAAAATTTAATAACGATAGAAAAAAAGCACAGTTTGCGCAATAATTTGTGATATATAGATATATATATATATATATACAGGATGATTCATGAGACGTGAGCAGGAACAACCCTACACACTTAGTTAACGATAATGAATCGACCGCCATCATGTTTAAGTGAAACAATAACGCCTTTCAATTTTTTAACCTTTTTGTTTCGTAGAAATTATATTCTCTGTAATCATGGTCACCCCACATAAACAAATCAATAAAGATAAAACCTCTTTGACAATAATGACAGCACTTTGATTATGAAAAATTAAAAAAAAATTAAGTGAATTTGACACATATCACAGAAAAACAAGAGAATATCAGTACTCGACGGAGTATTCAAATTGTAGAGTGACCATGCGTGTCGTAAATAATTTCAAACGTTTTATTTTTATTTAAAAAAATTTTTTTGCGCTTATCACACTAATACTGATATCATACAATAGCTTATTTTTAACTGAATCCGTAGTGTTAAGCCTGCTCACGTCTCATGAATCACCCTGTATATATATATATATATATTTTTTTTTTTATCATGGACGCTACCGCAATTGTTGGCAACATTTATCGTTGACATTGTTGACAGCGTCAACCCGGACCCGGGGTATGTCCTTAAACTACGTCCGGACCTGGGTATGTCCTTAAACTACGCCAAAAAGAGAGGTATGGGCACTGCGAATGGCATCTCGCTAAGTGTGGTAGGGCACGTTCAGCGAATGTCATCGCTCAAATCTGGAGCAGAGCCCGACTGGGGAAGTACCTCCACCTTAAAGAAAACCACAGCCAAATAGCACTAGACCCTACTCATAGTGTTGTGTTCCTGCTGGTGAGTAAGGTTGCCAAAGAGCTAAAAGAGGACCCAGTGTTTTGACGATGAGGGACCTTCTTGTTCCTTTAGTCGTCAACACAGTGAATCCTCCTTTTTGTAAAGGGTCGGCAACGCGCATGTGACTCCTTTGGAGTTGCAGGCGTCCATAGGTTACGGTAGCTGCTTACCATCAGGCGGGCCGTATGCTTGTTTGCCACCGTCGTGGTATAAAAAAAAAAAGGATATTATATTCTCTTTGGACACGTTACAGCGAGCAAAACATATCTCATACTAGCCAAAATAAAACAAAATAGTAGTTGTCTTGCTTTTAGGAGCAAAAACAACATGAACTTGTGCAGAAACTAATTACAAGAAGTTAATCGATAGCTTAACAACAATAAACGAGAATGAGAAACTTTTGACGTGGATACAAATCATATAAATTACATTACACTAACATAATACAAAACAAGAAAAAGAGACAGTCTGGGTATGCATAGCAATGCAGATAGGACATTACATGACAGTAAGTAAATGTACAAAGTATAAAACAAAATATTAATTAAACTACCTAAATGCAGCTTGTTTCAAGTCTGAGGTTTTCCTCGTTCCCTTGATGTTCGAGCATAAACTTTCTTAACCTAATTTTGAAACTATGCATGGTTTTCATTTCTTTAATGGAGGAGGTAAATTGTTCCAACATTTGGTGGCAGCATAACGGAAACTACCTCGGAAGGCTGCAGATGCGTATCGATTGGTTACAAGGATGGCTGAGATATGCGTCATACTCGTGAACGGGTGCTGTTTGTGGAGACCGGTCTGTTTAGGCTAACTGGGGCAACACATTTACGTAACTTTTTATTAATCATATTTAATTTTAGTTTAATTGGCTTTAGACACAACATTCGGTGCTTGATTATCCATATTTTTTTATTATATAGAATATATAGATCAAGACACTTGGAGACCTTATACATCTCTAAGTATAATTTAGAAATAGTATGTTTATTGTATACTGGAATCACTTAAGTACTTTTTTATTATTATTTAAATTCAAAATTTGTTTCTAACTGTTGATGATGGATTATTATAATTTGGAAATTTATGTAGAAGACACAGTTCAGGTATATCAAACTTGTATGTAATTTATTTTCAATAGTCAGATTTGGACTCATCTTTTTTCTTTGGTATTTTTCTTTAACTATAACCTATTGTTGGTTAATCTAACCTTGGTTTGATATGTTTTCTTATAGAACAACGCACTTATATGTATCGTTTAGTTTTGATGTACTGTTGTTTTGAAAAAATAAGTCCCGCCGAGTTTCTTGCCGGACATAATTCTTCTCGGGTCAGAGGTGTAGGGTTAGAACCGGTGTAGTTTGATTTTTTTTTCTCTCTCTTTTACTTTGACGTGTAAAAGTGCCCTTGTGGCCTACTTACTGAATAAATGCTTGAGTTTGAGTTTGAGTTGAGGAAAGTTACACACCGGCGACCTCCACGCGACCTGGTTATAGAAAGCTTTTCATACAGATATATTGGGGCGTTATAGTTAATTATACCAAAAAGCAAAGAAGCAAGGTGAAGCTTACGGCGGTGGTGCATTTTGAGAATTTGGTGCTTATTAATAAATGGAGTGACATGGGCTCTCAAGGGAATATCAAACCAGAAACGTGCACAGGCGTTTTGTACACGTTGTATGAGTCGTTTAGTTTTAGAAAGAAGACGTGGACTAAACACCGATACTGCATAGTTAAGCTTGGACAATACTAATGACTCTACCAGCCTAACACGCAGTGTTTCACTAATAAAAGGCCTAACTTTGTATAGAACTCTAAGCTTATAGAAGCAATTTCTGACAGCTTCACCAATATGCTTTTCATCACGTAGCCCACAATCCATCTGGAGACCCAAGTTCCTAGCCTCATAAACTCGCTCAATGGGTTTGTCCATCAGAGTGACTAATTTTGCAGGAGTAATACCGGCCAGCTGATGCTTGCTGCCGAAGACTAGATATTTGGTTTTGTTCGGGTTTAGTAGCAGGCAGTTTTCAGTCGCCCACGATGCTATATGCTATTTAGATCTGATATTAGTTTAACTATGGCATCATCAATTTCAGACGGCTTGCAGGAAATATACACTTGGATGTCATCTGCATATATGTGATACTTGCAGTGTGTGATGCGTGACCCAATGTCGGCAGAGTAAAGAATAAATAAAATGGGACCGAGGATGGAGCCCTGAGGAACCCCTCTTGTCAATTTAATAGGATCGGATGTGCATGAGGACCCGTCAGAAAGATTAAATTTTACATATTGACTACGGTTATTCAGGTAACTATCAAACCATTTCACAGTGTCGTTGCCGAAACCATAATACCTTAACTTGGATAGTAGTAGATCAATGTTTAAGCAATCAAACGCCCTATAAAAATCTAGTAAAACCAACAGAGTGCACATTGCCTTGTCCTGAGAGCACAGAATACTATCGGTAACGTCAAGTAAGGCAGTAGTTGTACTTCTGCCCCTTCTGAAACCCGACTGCACGTCTGGTAAAATTTTGTTGGTCTCAAGGTACTCAGTGAGCTGAAGACACACGGCTTTTTCTAATATTTTAGACATGCAAGGTAATATACTGATCGGTCGAAGGTCCCTAAGCTCACACGGGTTAGACACTTTAGGCAGCGGATGCACAATAGCCAGCGTCCAGGCATTAGGAAAAATAGATGTTGAGATGGAAGTGTTAATAAGCTTTGTAAATACGTCAATAGTGTGAGGGAGTGACAAAACAAGTATTTTTAAATTTATACCGTCACTACCCTGAGCATTAGACTAAAAATTTTACTGTTTTAATTCTGATTTAGCGGTCAAAGTGCATCTTTTATAAAGCCAATTCACGAAACTCCACAAACTATAACATAAAGGCCCATTTTAACTATAAAACTTTCGTGAGACTCTAACATATTAAATAAAAATATTTTAACGGGTTACTCACTTCATTTAAGTCAATTTTTGCTCGACATGTTTCGATCAATTTACGATGATCATCCTCACGAGCGGCCTTGTTCAAAATCATCTGTCCACACTGCCTTATTCACATTTTTATGGCTCAAATGTGGAGAAAGGAAAGTAAAAAGTATTGGAAGAAATATTGGAGCCTAAAAGAAATCTTCAAAAGTCAGATGCCAGTTAAAATAAAGAGAAAAGTCATGGATACCTGCCTATTGCCCTCACTCACTTACGGCTGCCAAACATGGAAATTTACGTACCGTGCAAAAAATAAAATAACCTCCTGTCAACGAAGCATGGAAAGAAGCATGTTAAAAATCAGAAGGATCCAAAAGATACGTCGCTCTAGCATAAGAGAGGTATCTGGAGTAATGGACGCCCTATGCCACTCAAAAAAAATGAAATGGCGTTGGGCGGGCCACGTAGCCCGCATGAGTGATAACCGTTGGACAACCTTACTGACGTCATGGCCAGGCCCTTCTGGCAAACGAAAGAGAAGAAAACCGAGAACTAGATGGGTAGATGACATCACACATACAACTGGTAAACAATGGACAACACAAGCGCAAAATAGAGACCACTTGATTATTTATTTTTAATTTCATACATTCTTTCTTATTGTACTCATTTTGTTATGTCGTCAGTATTCTTAATATCATTATTATATAATTAGTAAATTTCTATTTGACATAATTAATCATAATTTGACAGTATAATTGGAATCAATTTAAATGTAATAATAATTTTATATAAAATAATAATATGGACGCTAAGAAATTGAAAAATGACTGCACGATACAAGTTTGTTTATACCTATTTGACTATGAAATACCTTATATTTTAATTGCGAGAAATAAAAGGCTTTTTATTTTTATTTTATTTAATTTGAATAAAAATTTGTTTGGTATGATTCTTTGTCAATTTAACAAACATTTCAAATTGAGAACTATTACTGGATCAAAGACTAAAGCTAAATTAAAGTTTAGCGAATGGGCTACCGTATCATTCATAAAAGTAGAAAGAGGCTTTATTAATTTTGTGGCGAGAGAGATTCGATTTTGTGCAATTGGAGAATCTGTGGGAGGTCCTCACACAGATTCTCCAAGACGACAGAGTAACGCCTGGATACCTCATAGACCTAGTAAGGAATAAATCTATGTCAACAATCACTCCTTCGTCAGACTAGACGCTGACTGTTCTGATGTGTTCCAGACCAAGCGTGGTATGAGACACGGCTGCATATTGTCCTCTCTCCTCTTCAAAATGTATGGTGAACACATTATAAGGAAAACCCTAGAGGAGTGGAGGAAACGCGCCTAAGGTCGGCCTTACGTTACGCTGATGATAATAATAAATAATAAATAAATAAATAAATATCATGTGACAATCTTACACAAATCAACCTAGTCCCACAGTAAGCTCAATAATTCTTGTGTTGTGGCTACTAGGCGACTATACAGCCTGGAAGTCCACGATGGACCTTTGCGAAAATGGAAGGTAGTTTAGCCTTAGTACTATATTTCCCCCATAGAAACTATGTTAATATGTGTAACCGTGTCCAACTTATAGCCTTTTAAACATTCACGCAAATAACTGCTTTGTGCTAACCCTTAAACAGGTGACTGGGTCAATGAACTTACTTGTAAACAATATTTAGATGACAGAATATTATGTTGTCATACATCCATTCTTAGATCCACTTGGAATGCTGAAAAATAATTGCAGCATTTTCGGACGTGATTCTCTTTGTGGCTACACTTGTTCAATAAGTTCAATTTCGGGTAAAGTTTTTATGTTAATTCTTATTAAATGAATATTTTTTTCTAACCACAAAAAATATTTAGTTCAAATGGTGACGAAATTGACAACCACTCAAAAGTAATCAGTCGTCAAGTCATCATAAACAATTAAAGACGATATCGAAAACTCATAAATATAGCTGACTGATAAAAAGGTTTTAGCTCGTTAATACGTTTCACAAAATCATTTTAGAATAAATTGTCCTAGTTGAGCAGGTACTCGTATATTTTTTATGCAATATGTTTTACCTGTTATTTATTTGGTTTAAAACGTAAATACTTAGAACCTTAGAGAAATCAACCAACCGGAGTCGCCATTCCCCTCTGCCGAAAACATATGATCAGTGGTCATACACATGTATGGACTGACGTTTGTCTGACATAGTTATTTGTACGTTGCGTACGAGCAGCCATACATTTGACGTTCCCCTCCGCGGCAAAAATCGGCAGACTTTTTTTGTATAGACAGACATGACTATGACTACACCATCCGGGTTGAATTCTCTAAGCTTAGTACCGAAACATTTTTAATAAGTAGCGAACCTCTTTGCGTAGTTAGAAATCGACAAGAAGTCTGATGTTTGAAATGAAATTGTAGCCTGTCCAATTGGACGAAAAGAAATGAAATTGTCATTAAACTTACTTAATGTCATATGTCATATTCTTTAAATAAAAATGCTTTTGCTAGAAGCTCGTAATTATTTTAATTTGCTCTTTTTATAAATGAGATGCAACTACATTGCGTTTAAAAGTTTACGACGACAAAGATAAACATATCCACCAACGCATCCAACTGGGCATAGGAGAATTATATGTGCTTTTTATCGTGTCACCAAAAATTTGCCCATTGTACATCCAACAGCTCAAAATGACCTACGTGGAGGATCCGTTGTTCAACTTGCGATTAGACTAGAGAAAGAGTTCTGCAAGTTCGAGATCAGAGCGTCGATATTTCGGAATGAGTCACCACAGTCCCTACTAAAAGTTCTTAAGCATGCGCCTTCACCCTTACAAAATACCTACAGAGGTTTAAAGTTTTACTGGCTCGAGATCGTCCTATCCGCGAAGCCTACTGCTGATGATTGTTATAAAAGATGTTATGTTATTGTTCAAATGCGTTGCAAAAGTGTTGAAGAGCAGACACTATCTCATGTGCATCGAGATCGTGTATCGTGCACAGGCTGCAGCAGCGTGCATTGTAAGACGCGGAGGAAAATTAGAATGCCGTATGTGAAGATAGTTAAGTTATGGCCATTAGTAATAAGGTACCTGAGGTATATAAGGCCCAGCGGTATGTAAGGCCCACTACAAAAAAACTACTGATACAAGGTTCAAATTCGTCAAATGCTTTTATACACGTCAAGGCCTTAAGAATACAGCGAGCTGGCAACGGCACGCCGCGTCGTGTGCGCCGCCATTTTGTCAGGAGTCGCCGAATAGTTGGAGAAGCTTCACGTGGGTGTGCCTATTACTGTTTTGCGAAAAAGTTGAAGTCGATTTATTAGAATTTCACAGAGAAAACGTATTTTCTACTTATTAATAATAGTGCTGGAGCTCGTTACGCTCTTATTGACAAGGTAAGATAACATAATTACTTATTTTTAAGAACAATATCGTTGTTTTACTTTAGGTGTGTCCTAGAGCAAATAAGGCCATATGCTGTTGAGGGCATTAAGGCCCGGGTGGCCTTTATATCCGTATGAAACTAAATTTGGAGGACACATCAAGCATAAAAAAAGTTTTTGTTGATTCGTATCGCAATATTATTCTTGACGAATATTACTAATTAAAATGCTGATTTTAAACAAATTTTAGGCATCATTTATACAATACACGCTTTGTTTTATACTTAGTTGATATCTAGTTAGAAAACCTAAGGTGCAATAAGGCCCAGACAATTAAGAGATTTTTATTTTAGGGTTAGATTTTACTAATTTTTAGTTTAAGATTTGTGTCCAAAAAGCTCAGTCTAAGTTTGTTATCGTTTTTTATTTTAATTTATTTTAAAGCAAAATGTTAATATTTTTCAAAGTCGTTAGTGTAATAAGGCCCAAGGCCATTTTTTTAAAAAAGAAGGTGTATTTTCTATGATGCTGTGATCTTAAATGTCATAAGTAATAAGAAACGAGTGCTTGACATGTTTATAATCTCTCAAATGTTTGTTAATGTTGATTATTTTACTGGGCCTTAATAGCAGCGCTTATTTTAATAAAGCCCAAAATTGATATTTTAAAATGACCATGTTATCTAGAATATTATTACAATATTGTCCAAAAAGTTGATCTCATTGTGTAACCAAATAAAAAGACAATCTGAATTCAATTTTGTATATTTATTCTCTACGTATTTTAAGAAAATAAGTAAAATTTAAATAAGGTGGGCCTTACATACCTCCGGTACCTTAAAGTAATTGATATTAATATTTTCGCATTTGATTTATTTGACATTTACGCGTCAATCATACATCAGTGCGATTACGTCAACGCTCAGTAATAAGCTTAAAGGCGGAATCAGACGGTTCACTCAGATGAATGTTCCCTCGGGTGATTGTTCGGCACTTTTGGTTCACTTTATGATCAGACGTGTCACTTCGGGTGAAAGGTGCGGAATGAAACATAAAAATGAACGAAAAATGAACCGTCTGATTCCGCCTTAAGGTCCGAGTTTTCCCGATGGCGATGACGTAGCCGTGAAATGCAGTTGCAATAGGGTCATCACCACAGTGAAAAAGTAGTGCATTTTAATTTATTATTTTTTACTTAATTAATGAATCTAACCATTACAAATCTACTGTATATCACTCAAACGATGTTATATTTCCGGGAAGGTCCAGCGTGGCAAACCACCCTGTATATATAATAGATAGATATAGATAAATACTTAGGTATAGAAAACATCCATAACTCAGGAACAAATATCTGTGATAAACACACAAATATATGCCCTGACCAGGATTCGAACAAGGGACCTCCTGCTTCATAGGCAGAGTCACTACCAACTAGGCTAGGAGGTCGTTTAATTATACAGTTCTAGTCACCACAAATATCGATGACATGAAGCTGATCCTGAAGACTAGAGGTAGAAAGCAACAAGCTAGGGCTGGCAGTGAACAGGCAGAATACCAAACGAATAGTGGTAGATCACGCAGACAAGCTGACAGACGCTCAACATATTCAAAGCATAGATATGGTGACCAGCTTTATATACCTGGGTTCACAAATAAACAGTAATAGAATTTGTGTCCTAGAGATCAAGTGCCGAAACGCCATGGCGAAAGATGCAATGACCCGCCTCCAAATCATCTGGAAAAACCGTGCCATCAGCTACACTAAAGCACGCCTAGTAAGAGCATTGGTCTTCCCAATTTTTATGTACGGAGCAGAAACATGGACGATACTGAGGAGACAGAGGATAGACACGTTCGAAATGTGGTGCTGGACTCGAATGCTTAGGATACCCTGGATGGCCCGGCGCACAAATGTGTCAATTCTCTCACAGCTTGGCTCTCACCATCTGCCAACATCGGTTGCTTTCCTACTTTGGCCATGTTATGCGTAGTGGTGATGAGAGTCTAAAAAAATGATCCTGGACGGAAAAGTGGAAGGCGAAAGACCTAAGGGCCCCCCGCCAACCAGATGGTCTGACCAAATTAAGAAGGGCTACTGGAGATCGAGACCGATGGAAACTAATTACAAGGACTGCAAAACCAAGTGACCAACTAAGAAGAAGAAGGAGAGTGAGAACTGAAAAAAAATGTATGTTTTCTGGACTATGTTAAGAACTATTCAAAAAAAATCAAGAGAGTGTGTTTAACTGCTAAGGCGAACTATTCTGGTACAGTCGACTACAAAGATATGTATCCACTTCTGAACCTTATTGCAACGCATTAAGGTAAAAAAGTAGATACATCTCTTTGTAGTCGACTGTACCAAAATCATAATGTCGAACAACAAGGTGAAAATAGTATGGAATATTATAAATAAGGAAGCTGGTAAATGAAAATCACGCTATTGTCAAGTCAACATTGTCTCAGAGGAACAGCAGGTCTAGTCAAATGACGATATTGCCTCGGCATTCGAAGATTATTTTTCTAATATAGCATTAAATACCACATAATGCCTACAATCATCTGCGTTTCAAGCTTATTCCTTACATTTCGCTAATATTAAGAAATATCATATACTATAGCTTTCCGCCCTTAGACTTCGTCCGCGTATAATAGCACAGACTGACAGTAAGGTTGACTGGTAGAGAATGTCTCATGGCATTAAGTTCGCCTTTTGTACGATAAGTTTTCTTTTTGTGCAATAAAGATTAAATAAATAAAGTTAATAGTGTGCGTGCGGCGCTAGTTCGAAGCGGTCACGTAACAGCTGTTCCCGTAAACAAAATAAAAATAGTGATCAAATAGTTATTTTTAAGGCAGTTTGTTTATAAAAGTGAGAAATAGACTCAATTGTTTGTGTTGTGGAAAATAAAAACTGTTAAGAAGTGCATTAATTAACGTGAAATAAACAAAATACTATCTCCATATTCGTTACATCGCTTTAAAAATTACGCACACATCTATACAGTGACCAGTTAGTGTGTAAACAAATGAACCAATAGCATCACCTGTCACTCATCAAACCACGCCCACATCACTGCATACACTAAACAATTTCACACGTAACGTCATCACACACCGTGGCTCAGCGTGTATCATAGCGGTTTCATTGACACAAAGTGGACGCTGAGGTTCAGGGTTCGATCCTCGCGAGCAGTAAACATTTTAATTTTTTTCTATTCCTTCTAAATAGAAGTGAACTATAAACATGGAGTCAAAACTTAAGAAAACCTGCAAAAATGTTGGAAAAAAAGATACTTGCAAAACTGGCGGAAAAAAAATTACTTCCAAAGAGAATTTGAAAAGTGCAAGTTCTAGTTCTAATACAACGATACAAGATAAAAAACAACTATCGAATAGTACCCCAAAGGAGGACATTAAGACTACCATATCAAATGATGGTTTAGATGAATCCTGTCCCAATTATGTTACACAGCGAAAACCAAGGACGCAACAATCGTCAGTGGGAAACGTAACAAATACCTCACAAAACGATATCTTAAACAGTACTCTATGGAATGCTGAGACTCCTTTATCGCCTAGTAGCCTGCCAATACCTGTCTTGGATAGCTCAGAAATGCAGGATCTGCGAAATGAAATAGCACAACTAAGGTTAGAGCTCTCTAGCGCGCACGAAGAAATTGTGCGTTTGAACAGTGAAGTTAATGACCTCAAAAAAACTGTACACAGTTGCCATAAAGGCATAAACTCGTATAAAAAAATACTAACAAACGGAAAAGCAATAAAAAAGCTCACACGCAAAGAAAATCATCCGACGACCGCGGGTCGTCCAGTAGCTTAATGACACCATTTCAACTAGATTTGGAACAAGATCCCATACTACATAGACCTGAAAATGATAACATTTCTATCCCATCAAAGACTGACATTTCATCTGAAATTGAAATTTGCAAAAGTGACAACAAATTCAAAGATTTGAAAAAATTAGAAAATATAAGTCAAAAACGTCAGACGACAATTCTTAGCAGTAACAATAAAAACCAGATTTTACGGATCGCGAGTAACACACTGCCGCCAGAAACTCAAATTTGTCACTACATTAAATCAAACTGTGGCACGGAGATGTTACTGAATGACATTGATAGGAAAACCAAATTATTGACAAAAAAAGACTTTTGCATCATATTTATTGGTGAGGAAGATTTTAAAGTGTCAAAAAACTATCATAAGCTGGTAATTACCATAAGAGAAAAACTGTTGGGTTTGACACATACGAATTTTATTTTGTGCTTACCAACATATAAATGTAATAATACGAGTCATCTATACAACTGGCGAATAGAACTTTTTAATCACTTACTGTACATGGATGTCTGTACACATGGATACGCCTATCTTATATAATAATCATCTTACCTACGAATATGACATGTTCCATAGACTTTCAGGAGATATTAATAATCGTGGTATGCAAAATATTTTCAAAGAAATTGATGACGCAATTTATATCCTGACTCACGACGACAGTCAATTAGATAATGAATATGATACAGAGACAGACCATTTTCTCGCGGAAACCAGTGAGCCGCAGTTTTTTCGTAACTAACAACTTGAACATACTTCATCAAAACATCGCTGGCCTAATAAGTAAATCGGACCTACTAGCAGTTCGTTTAAATGAACTAGAGTCGAAACAGTTACCTATAGATATTGTATGTATCACTGAGCATTTCATAATGGACGGCCATGAAGAGTTATTGACGATACCAAATTATCGTATAGCAGCATGTTTCTCCAGAAAAAACAGACGCGGAGGCTCATGCATACTAGTAAAGCAAGGCTGTCAATTTAAGGAACTGCCACACATTGCAAGACACTCCGTCCCAGGAATCTTCGAATGCTGTGCTATAGAGCTAACTGCCGTGAAAACCATTATTGTATGTGTGTACCGGACTCCGAACTACAGCAACTTAACTATATTTTACGAAAAATTTGACATTATTCTTAAAAAAGTATGCTTTAACAATAGGTATAAAATTATTGTATGTGGAGATTTTAATATTGACATGATCAAAAGTAATTATATATCTTTACAATTTAAGTATTTCCTATTAGGATTTAATTTAAGTTTAGAAATAAAACAAGCAACACGATTATCCAGTAATACTTGCATCGATAACTTTGCCCATAACATAGTACGGGGTCAAAGTAGCGAAGTTTATGACTTCGGCCTATCGGACCACACAGCCCAAGTTTTTAAATGTCCAGGCATTAAAATGGTAAATGTCGATAGATGGCGTGTTGAACGACGAATTTACCCCCAAAAATCCCTAGAACTTTTTAAGAATGCTCTGAATTGCCTATCATTTTCAAAAGTGTACTGTACGCAAGATCCTAATGTCGCCTACAATAGTTTTCTAGCCGATTTTACTTTATTGTATGACATGTATTTTCCCAAAAAGATTGTGACAATCAGAACTAATAAAAAAGTTGCATGGTTATCACGGGGTATAAAAGCCTGTAGTAAGAAACAAAGGCAACTGCTATGGCAATATCGACATAAACCCACTGCAGCAAATAAAAAAATTCTAAAAAACTACTCGCAGAAATATAAAAAAATTATAAAACTCACACAAAAGGCCCAAAACGACTTTAAAATTGCCTCATCACAGAATAAATCGCATTCTATTTGGCAAATAGTTAACTCCGCTAAAGCGCCTTATAAGAATGATGATATTGTCAAGCTAAAGTTCGAATCCAACATTGTAACAAAGCCCAAAGACATAGCAAATGTGTTAAATAACTATTTCATTACCTGTGTTAAAAATGTTCCGAAACATTATAATCAGCGATGCCATATTACACCGAACGTACAGTCAATGTTCATGCCTCCATCTACGCCGCACGATATAAAAATCATATTAAATTCCTTAAAAAATACAAATAGTGTAGGTTATGATAAAATTTGTACTAAAGTTATTAAATACGTACGTGAGACGATAGCAACCCCCCTTAGCCACATAATAAACCTTTGTATTGATAAAGGAATTTATCCAGATAAGCTAAAAATCTCTATTATTAAACCGTTGCATAAAAAAGGAGACAAGGAAGAACCTCATAACTACCGGCCAATAGCTCTGATACCAGTGTTCTCCAAAGTTTTTGAGAAGGTTATATACCAGTCATTATATAGATTTCTTGACACGTTTAAATTATTTTGTAATGAACAAAAAGGTTTCAGGAAAGACATAAATATAAACATGGCCATATATGACCTCATTAATACTGTTATGAAAAGTGTTGACAAAAAAATTCCTATTTGTGCTCTATATACTGACATGACCAAAGCCTTCGATCATGTGGATCATAAAACGCTACTGCATAAGCTTAACAGATATGGTATTAGAGGCAATGTACTAAACCTTATCGAATCATACCTTACAAACAGAAAGCAACTTACAGAAGTTACACGTAGTTGTGTCAAAAGTAGAACAGTTCAAGTATTTCAGTCTGACGAAAGGTGTGTAGAATACGGTGTTCCTCAGGGTAGTGTACTTGGCCCCCTACTGTTCTTGATATATATAAATGATCTGCCTAGAACCATAGATCAACCCATGATTTTGTTTGCGGATGACAGTACGTCTATTATAAAATCGCATAACATAAATCATTATGAAAATGACATCAATGCAGTAATTAATGATATAATAATGTGGCTTGACAATAATAATCTTGTAATTAATTTGACTAAAACTAATTTAATGCATTTTTATCAAAGAATTGACCCAGAAGATGTTAAAATTAGTTATGAAGGGAATGAAATTGAAATAGTAAAAGTAACACAATTCTTAGGTCTAACTATTGATAGCCAACTTACGTGGAAATATCATGTGAACGAAATTTGTATAAAACTGAGCAAAGCAGCGTTTGCTCTATATAAGCTGTCTAAAATATTAAGTAAAGAATCATTACTTGTAGCCTACCATGGTCTCGTGGCCTCAAAACTACGCTATGGAATTATCTTCTGGGGTAATTCAACAGATAGAAATAGTGTCTTTACGGTACAAAGAAGGTGTATAAGAAACATGTGTGGCTTAAAAATAAGAGACTGTTGTATTCCATATTTTAGATCGTTAAATATACTGACTTTACCTAGCCTATATATTTTAGAAACAGCCATCTTTGTTAAATGTAATCCCAATCTCTATAACAAAATTGTTGACACACGGAAACTACCTGTAAGACCTCAATATGAAAATTTATTACGGAATAAAGTATGTAGTACAGCCCTGGTACGGAAAAACTTATTAGGAATGGGTCCTCAAATATATAACAAAATTCCTGACTCTATTAAACTACTAAGCATAGAAAAATTCAAAAAAGAAATGAAATCTCTACTATTAAAAAAATGTTATTATAGTGTTCCACAGTTTTTAAGTGACATTGATTTTTTAAGTTGACATTTGTGACATTCCATTTTGACATATAACTTTAATTGAATTGTATTTTTAGCATACTATTTATCATTCTATATATTGAGATATATATATTTTTTTTTGTTCATAAACTGTCAATCACAACTACTAATTAAAATAAAAAATTATTATAATGTTCCACAGTTTTGACCTAGATCTTTAAGTTGACATTTATGACATTCCATTTGACATATGTGTAATCTTTTCATGGAAATTGTACTTTTAGCATCCTTATTATCATATTGTATATTCAGATATTTTTTGTTCATAATCTACATACTGCATGATAAGTTTAAGTTTAATTGTTAAAATGTAGGTATAAAAATATCGTATGCTGACCATAGCAAAACATAGTGGTTCAAACCTTATATTTAAGACCTAATGTATGTACCTATGTTTTACGAATAAATATGATTTGATTTGATTTGATTTGATTTGATTTGGTTAAAAGTCTCTAGCTCAAAAAAATAAATTTCCCCCATACAAACTTTGAACCCCTTTGTAACGCCCTCAGGGGTGGAATTATCCAAAACGCTAAAAGTACTTTTATTTTATTTGAATAAGTAATCACCCTGCAAAGTTAAAAGTTTCTAGCTAAAAAAAATAAATTTCCCCGATACAAACTTTGCACCCCTTTTTAACCCCCTCAGGGGTGAAATTATCCTAAACGCTGAAAGTAATTTTGTGTATTCTAATAAGTAATATTCCTACAAAGTTGTAAGTGTCTAGATCAAAGAAAGAAGTTTTCCGCATACAAACTTTGAACCCCTATTTAACCCCCTCAGGGGCAGAATTAATAAATATCAGCGAACCTACGAAGTTTCATGTCTCTCACTTAAAATTTAAAATCATAAACATACAAACTTTTTACCCCCTAATGGGTTGAATTTTTCAAAATCGCTTCTTGTTATTTGAACACGTTATAAATGTAACCCGACCTGCAAATTACAACTTTCTAGATTAAGTTGTTACGGTCTCGCTTTAATACAAACTTTTCAACCCCGTTTCAACTCTTCTCGGGTGGAATTTTCAAAAACGCTGAAATCAGTTTTTTTGCTTTTAAGTTGGTAGCCTGCAAACGAAATTTCAAGTCTGTCACAAAAAGAAATTGTAATCTCTATGCAAACTTTCAACCCCTTTTTTACCCCGTTAAAGGTTGAATTTCAAAATAAGGTGAAATAATTTTTATTATTTTTTAATTATCAGTACATAGACGAAGTTTCAAATCTCTAACCTTAATATTTAAGCCCCATCCATACAAACTTTCAACCCCCTTTTTACCCCCTTAGGGGTTGAATTTTTCAAAATCGCTTTTTATTACTTATACAGTTATAAATGTAATCAGACCTAAAATTTTCAACTTTCTAGCTTCTGTAGTTTCGTCTCTGCGTGGATCAGTCAGTCAGTCAGTCAGTCAGTTAGGACAAAGGCATTTATATATATAGATAGATGAGACCAGTAACGCCATCTCCTGGGGAGTAGTGAACCTAATAAGTGAATAAGTATTGGAATACGGAAAGATCGCCGTGGATTTTTTCAAAAAACACAAAGTTTTAAGTCTCTAACACAAAATAAAAAATTCTCCAATACGAACTTAGCACCTTTTGCAAAGTTTTAAGTCTCTAACTCTAATACAGAAGTTTCTCTCATACAAAATTTGCACCCCTATTTTACCCTCTTAGGGTTAGAATTTTGCAAAACGCTGAAAACACTTTCTTTGGATTTAAGTTCATAACCTTTTTACGAATTTTTAAGTTTTCAGCTCAAAAAAAAATATTCTCCCATACAAACTTTGCACCCCCATTTGATCCCCTTAGGGGTGGAATTTCCGAAAATCCCGTCTTATCCCTTGCATACGTCATAAAAGTAAGCTCTGGACCAAATTTGAAGTTTCTAGTCCCAGTAGTTTCGGCTGTGCGTTGATCTTCTTCTTTTATATATTTAGATTATGATCTTTGAATTTCACCTCATAGATTCGGAAAAAATGTAAAGATATTCAAATCACTCAATTTAAAGAAAACAGAAGACGTATGGAGTACATCAGTTGTAGTCATCACATCAGTCATATCATAGACGTCATAGCGCCTTACTTAGCCTTCATTTGTAACAATTCAGTTTCACAAGGCGTTTCTCCAGATCTTATGAAATGTAGTAAAGTCATACCTCCTACCTCTTTTTAAATCGGTTGATTCTAGTGATCTGAATAATTTACGACCGATATCGATACTTCCTGTACTTAGTAAAGTTTTTGAAAAGCTATTGTAAAATGATCTACTGGGCCTGTGCTGTATTGCATGTGTGTGTCCGCACGCACACAGACGCGACTACATGTAACGTGCCTTAACCAGTAATAAACGAGCATCTATCAGAGCCGGTTGTTTCCATTATCTACTTGTATATACCTCACTGGCGACGATCCGAGTCTTACCCACGTGTTTTAAAAAAAAACGTTATAATGGCTACTTCTCATATCGGAAATATTGGTCATTTTGATCATAATTCCCAAGAATGGGAAATATTCAGTAGTCGTATCAAGCAGTTTATCGTTCTGAACAACATTGCAGACGATATGAAACAGGCAGTGCTACTGACACATTTGCAGGATGATACATACCGGCTATTGAAGAACCTGGTGTACCCGATGAAGGTTGAGGAGGTCGGGTACGACAGATTGTTGAAGGTGCTCGACGATCATTTTACTCCGAAGAGGTGTACTTTTGCTGATAAGAGCAAATTCTACGAGGCATCGCGTGACGTGGGGGAAAGTGTCGAGAAGTGGGCGGCAAGGATCAGAGGACTCGCCGTACACTGCGAGTTTGGGAGCTCGCTGGACATGCTGCTGCGGGACAAGTTCGTGCTGGGGCTGCGCGCTGGCAAGGAGCGCGAACGACTGTTCGAGCAGGACGCCACCACGCTCACGCTGGCGAAGGCGATGGAGCTGGCACAGCAGACGGAGTGCGCGCAGAAGGCGCGCGCTGACGCGGTGGCCGTGACCGTGAAGCAGGAGCCGGTGTACCGGGCGGGCGCGCAGCCGTCCGTCGGCCGCCGGGACCCCGACGCGAGGGCCTGCTCGGTGTGCGGTATGAGGAGCCACGATGAGAGTAGGTGCCGTTACAAGACCTACCGGTGCCAGCTGTGTGGTGAAAAGGGACACCTCAAGAAAGTGTGTACTTCCAAGAAGCAGTCCAAGTGTGGTGTACACATTGTTGAACCGATACAGTTGTCGGCGTTAGAAGAAGAGTGCGATAACTGCAAAGAGTGTAAACTTCTAAGCTTAAGGTACGTTAATTATAAGCGGATATTACTTAATGTATCAATTGACGACCTTGAATTGAACATGGAACTGGACTCGGGCTCCGGTGCTACAATTATTTGTGACAAATTATACAAGAAAATGTTTCCTAATGTCTCCCTATTAAAAACTGACCTAAGAATGTGCCTATATACTGGTCATAAAATAATGCCCCTAGGATTTTTTGTTGCTAACGTCAAGTTCATGACAAAAGAAAGAGATTAAAAAATTTACGTTATAGAAAATGGCGGTCCGCCATTATTGGGACGTGATTTTATGACCAAGTTCAATATGTCATTCACTATGGACGGTGATTTTATTAACAATGTAAACATTAATCAGAGCTCGAGTGAGGTAACAAGTTTGTTACAACAGTTTAGCAATTTATTCGAAGAAGGGCTAGGCAGGTTTAATAAGTTCAAAGTCCACTTGCAGTTGAAAGATAACGTTAAACCTAAGTTTTTCAAACCGCGGTCAGTTCCGTTTGCCCTAAAAAAACGGGTAGAGGAAGAAATCGACCGGCTTGTTGATTTAGGTATACTCGTGCCCGTCAATTTTTCTGAACACGCAACGCCTATCGTGCCCGTTTTGAAGGAAAATGGCAAGGTGAAAATTGCAGGAGATTTCTCGGTCACCTTAAATAAAGACATGGTAATCGACAAGTACCCTATGCCACGCATAGAGGAGGTATTTGCTAAGATAGGTGGTGGTCTGAGTTATACGAAATTGGACCTTAGCAACGCATACAATCAGTTCGTTTTATCCGACAGCTCCCAGGCGCTTACGACCATTAGCACCACGAAAGGTCTGTATAAATATACTAGATTAGTTTATGGGCTCGCAAATGGACCTGCCATTTTTCAACGTGCAATGGAGTCATTGTTGGTAGGTATCGATGGGGTCAGCTGTTGGTTGGACGATGTGTGTATAACGGGACCAACGAACGAGGTCCATTTGGAGCGGTTGCGAGAGGTTTTAACTAGCAATGCAGGTTTAAAATTACAGAAAGAAAAATGTGTTTTCTTTAGCGATAGTGTGACTTATTTAGGCTATGTGATTAATAAAAACCGGCCAAGAGCGTGTCGGACCACGCTCAGTGTAGGGTTCCGTAGTTTTCCGTCCGTCACAGTAAGTGTCCCCACTTAAGAGTTAATAACACCGCCATGTAGGATATGATATGAGAGTTCCACGTACAGTGACATCTATCGGCAAATTAAGTAAACTATTGCGCGCGAGCTTAAAGTATGGAAGATGATTTTTATGGGATAATTTTTACTTTATTTGAAAGCACGTCATTTCATTGTAATTTTGTAGCAATAACAAGTACAATAAACACCTGCTTATACGGTTAAATTACAAACTTAGTTCAGAAATTATTTTGTAATTTTTTTTCAAAAACTATTCATTTTATCAAGTTCAAAATAATTTTCCTAGAAAGTTTTTATAAAGTTCTACTTTTGAATTTTTTTTTCATATTTTTAAAACTTATGGTTCAAAAGTTAGAGGGGGGGACGCATATTTTTTTACTTCTTGAGTGATTATTTCCGAAAATATTTACATTATCTAAAAATTATTTTAGTAAACCCCTATTCATTTTTAAATACCTATCCAACAATATATCACACGTTAGGGTTGAAATGAAAAAAAAATCACTCCCCACTTTACGTATAGGGGAGGTACCCTAATAAATAAATAAATTCCACTTTTTATTTTACCACTTTGTCGGCGTGATTGATATACATATTAGTACCAAATTTTAGCTTTCTAGTGCTAACGGCCACTGAGATTATCCGCGGACGGACGGACGGACGGACGGGCAGACATGGCGAAACTATAAGGGTTCCTAGTTGACTACGGAACCCTAAAAATGGTTTACAAACGTGTCCAAAAAAGGTGGAGGCTATCTATAACGCACCAAGGCCCACTAATTTAACAGGGGTAAAAAGTTTTTTGGGAGTTGTAAATTACTATCGTAATTTTATACCGAACGCATCGAACATGTTAAGTCCCTTGCACGAGCTACTGCGCGCGGAATCTAAGTGGGAGTGGGGGCGTCCACAGGAGGAAGCCTTTCAGGCGGTCAAAAAGGAGCTAGGCTCCGATCGCGTACTGGCTCATTTTGACCCAGAGGCTCAGCCAGTGCTAAGTGTTGATGTTGATAAAAACATCAATGCAGCTCAATAAAAATAGGCTACCAGCGTGACGCTAAGAAAAAGTCACCAAGATCTCTAGTGATTAGGACTACTACAACTATGGTCTACAAGTTCATTGCGTATTTCAGTTTAATTTGCGTTTTTTCTACCATTTATAAAAAAAAATATGCCTTATTGTTGCGTAATTAAACTAATAATGTAGTTAGGCTGGATTCACACTGATAAGTTTTGCTTATATAAGAAGGGACGAAACTATTGGCTATAATGAAATGGTGATATTCGTCTCTCATTCTGATCTATAGCTGCATTCCTACTTACGTAAGCAAAACTTACAAAATGTAAATCTGACCTTACACTAGTTTAGGACCATAGTTAGGAGCTCATACGGTACCTATTAAATTATTATTTTTTTAACTTAAAGAAAAACACAATTAAAAAATTTACAAGATAATTTTATTTGCTCCATATGACACATCTACACAACACGCATGCATGTTAAAAAAATTGCTCTGGCAGCATAGCTCACAAAGCTAGACTATTGATATTTAATTCACTACCATTAGTGAAATCCCGTTGGAACTATTTGATTGAGGTGTGGTGTTTCGCAGCAAAACAATTCTTTAAAAAAATGTAGTCGTCGCAAACTAAATGAAAGTACAACCCTATACGCAGTTGGTAAACTAATCGCGATTTATGTCGCTTTTTGGAGGCAACAGATTTCATGGGAAAGTCAAAGTTTGTCCTTAATCCAATTTTTATATTCGTTACAGCAATGTTTAGGGATTGTTAAAATTGTGTGATGTACGGAACTATCAGGGTGCGAGTCCGACTCGCACTTGGCCGGTTTTTTTTATAATTACAACATTTCATTATCAATTCCCCTAGCGTTTGTCTCGGCTTTTACCACGGCTCAATTGAGCATAGACTGCTAAAATCATAAACTTTTTTATTTACTCTGTGACTAGGCATTTAGCACCACTGCGAATTATATCAAATCAAGATAAAATTGCTAACAGTATGGGTGTATTCATGTAGTGTTCATATATATTTTAGTAACTTGCAAAACCATAAATGTAAACTGTTTGTTTGAGTTTATTAAAGAGGATCATTAAAAAAGTGTATAGGAAGTCCACACGCTTTGAGCGAAAGTAGTTAGAGCAACATTGTTTAGTCAAAGTGCTTACACACGCTGCGCATGGCCCCTCGCGAGGCATCCCCGCTCCCGCGTCCCGCGTCCCGCACGTACGCATTCCACTAACGAGTGAAATAATAGAAATCTTTATTTGTCACATGATTTAACTTTTTAATACGCAGGATATTTTTTTTTATTTTTTTACAGTCGAAAGAAAAGTGATAAAGGAAATATAATTTAAAAAAAATATTGACGGAGCAATATTCTACTGCGAGTAATAAGCTAATTTTTATACTGAAAAAGTTTGATAATGAAATTTTTGGCAATTGTTTGTCTTAAGTAGAAAACGTACATTTAATGTCACTTCAGTAAAGAAAAGTCACGGAGCAAATTTCCGATATGAGTTACACAAAAATAATATATTTTATAAAAAAAATATAGTCTGTTATGGATTTTTTTTTGAAATTTTAAATATTGATTACATACTTCAAGTCAATATTTCTGGTGAAATAAAATGAGACAGAGCATTTTTCCAAACGTAAATAAAGACGATATAAGAGTTTAGGTAAAAAAAACCCAACTAGGACAATTGTTTTTTTTTTGGAAAAACAATTATATACCATCTACTCCTGACACTTTATCATGCTGTAAAGTTTTTTTGGACTGAGGAGTTAATGCGAGGTCAAACCCTCTATTGCCTGGCCTAGAAGACGTGTACGAAGTTTTCTGTAAGACCTTCGCTCGTCGCTCGTTCTATTATCGACATTATCGTTCTAAATCCTTGATGGACGTTGGGTCGGCCTAACCCGTTGTATGTACTCGTAACTTTTGAAAAGGGCGCTCTTTACTTATGAAAGTTATGAAGGAATGTATAAATAAATACCGACTAATCACAAATAAAGCCAATGAGTTCAAAAAAAACCCCAACCCTTATATACAATCCCAATAAAAATGTCGATAGCGCGATGTAGAAAACATCTGTCTGGTACAGCGCCATCTACCGTGACATTTGCATAACTTATTTAAATTAAGTATGCTATCGGCGCGAACACCCATTTCATTGTAGTGCCCGCAGTGTTATTGGCCAAAGAGTTGATCGTATCGTTAAAACCCGTAGTGCCATAAGCCCAGCGCAGACGATAAGGCCACGTCTTCAGACAATGGCACTGCAGCTTTGAACGGAAAGCCGTAGTCTTTTAGTCCGAATACGTGGTCGCGTGACCTTCGGAACCTTGATGACGCCTGAAAATAATCAAAAATCATTTACGCGGTGTAAAACGTAGCGGGAGTTATAATTGGAAAGATAAGAAAAATAATTGGAAAGATAAGAGTAATAACCTTGGAAAGATAAGAGTGACCTTGGAAGTTCAATAGCAGCACTCACAACACAGGTGTTAGACGGAGAGCTAGCCACGCTATGCTATGCAGAAAAAGAGAAAAAGAAGAAAAAGAGGCAGAAGATCGTGACTGCTGGAAGAAGACCCTGACTGACGGCGTAGTCGTGCATGATAGGGCATGGTTCGACCTACTATCCACAAAACGGGAACTGAGGCACCGGCGCGCTGCTCTTTTACCTTCACCACCAGGCACACGTTTTAGCTGTCACATTTGCGGCCGTGGTTGTCGGTCGCGCATCGGCCTTGTGAGCAATTTGCGCAAGTGTCGCTCTTCTACGGACACCGTTTAAATCATCACTCTGTTGATGAAAGAGGCCTATGAATGATGATGCCATGCAGCTATGCTGCGAGGATGTGTAAGCCACGCGTTTCCATTGGTTGATGTTATTCAAACGCATCCACACCAACCAATGGAAACGCGTAGCTTACATACACATCTTCGCAGCATAGCTGCATAGCATAGCTCTGGTAGAAAGGCACCCTAATAAGAGCGTCGAAACGCGTGTCGTTAGTTTGTTTTACTATGCTTATTTCTAGATCTGGACATCTGGCAGGTGTAAAGTGGTGGAGGTAAAAAAATGCAAACCACTTTAAGAATACGAATCCTAGAATTCAGGTTTTGATGCAGTATTATGAGAAATTATATAAATAATTAGATTATAGCATTGCCAAAACTTTCTGATGGGGGAAAGTAGTCCAAAACGACGTATAATGTAATTCATAGTTTGTCGCCTACTGTTTCTTTTTCCAAAATAATATGCAATTTTTTTGGTTCTAATGTTAAAATATAGGCCCTCTCCTTTATAAATGATACAAGTTGGGCAGATTTCACATATTTTGGTATTCCTTTTTTCCCACTTTAAAATTTTGCTAGTCTGTCACTCTGACCTCCACCCATTAAAAGCTGCCAAATGGCTGGATCTAGCAATAACAGAGCAATAAGGATATCAGGTGTTCCAGAAAGTATAAGCACATATTATAATAAGCACATAATAAGAAAAAAGTTTGAATGCAGGTTTTCTGTTTCCATGGTTACCAACAAATACGGTTATTATCACGGATCAGAAGACAAACCGGATAGTACTTTTACTATATTTCCCTAACCACAGACCTTACTACCGAGCGAGACCACATGGACCTTATTACCGAGCAAAACAGTCGTTCATAGGTCACTAGTAAAAAGTAAAAAAAACGGTCCGACAGAGAGCATAATGTAGGGGGCGGTGTCTCACTCGCACAATGCTGCCAACTTATGAAACTTACCAATGTGGTTTTATTTATACAGATTTATTTTAGTAACACACTAGAAATTACTTTCTACTTATAATAATTTATTGCAATATTTGAATTAGTACTTTGTTCCCTTTTAGCTGATTTGAAATTTTTTACGATGTTAATATTATTCATTCATTAAATTAAAGAATTGCAATTAATATTGCAAACAGTAGTACGTTTTGTAATATTTAAAATACGGTCTGGTATCCCCATCACTGACATATTTCAAATGACGCCGGTCAACATTTAAAAAAAAAACATTTTTAATTAAAAATGGTGAAGACATGTTCCGTAAAAGGATGCAGGAGTGAGGCCATACAAGAATGTAGACTTTCCTTTCACCGGTAATCCACAATCATTCACTTTTACGATTTAACAACAAGTTAAGATTGTCTAACAATAGGGTGACTATGATGTCGGCAAGATGCGGGTCAGTTTTGTTGTTTTTACAGGAATGTATATGGTCTGTTTCTAGGCATTACTCATGAGTGGCCCGCGGGTCTTTTCAGGCCCTGTCGAAAGGGTCCTAAAATGGCACAAGGCCATACAAGAAATTGTAGTACTTAGTAGTAGTACAATTGTAGTAGTAATACTTTATTGTACCTACAACAAAGAAAATACAACAGGAGGAATACACAATATTTGTACATAGGTTGACTGGAAGGGATCTCTTCAGTTTGATGTATTGATGTTTTCTTTATTTACCTTTAAGTATATCAAAGACAAAGAGCTGACCACATCAGACATGTCGCAACAATGACGCTTATTTTGGTCAATGCAGCTAAATTGTGACCGATTTGTGGCACTATTTCCAAGGATACATGTCAAAATTGGGCCGCCCTTTGCGTCAGGCCTCTCAGGCCAACCGTCGTCGACATCATCTTCCCATGTGACGAGAACCTCTAGAAGGCCATGAAGAAATTACAAATTCAACGAGCACCTAGATTTGTCCTACGAGTTAACCGCCATGTGGGAGGTTTATTTGGCGATCATTGTACCGATGTTTGTCTCTGTGGACGGTCTCATAGCGAAGTCTCGCTCTCGACCTTAAAATATTTCCCCTACGGGATTGTGGTTGGACCAAGGGTCAGATACAGGATATGGAAATCCTGAACACAGCACGCTTAGTCAAACGACTCCGACGGTTCCTACCTGCGGCCTTGACCACCACCGGCTTGCCCGGTCCCTGCCCCCATCCCGGCGGCACAATAAGTTTTCAAACTGTGTTTAAATGTACATATTTTGTATATTATGATTTGTATATAGTGTAACCTAAGATATGAAATGAATAAAGAGTATGTATATATATTATTGTTGGTGTACTGTGTTTTACATAACAAGAAATACCTAGCTTAGAGAAATAGGAACATATATAAAGCCTGACCAGAAATATATGATTATTGTCAAGAGAGCGCTATTATTCTCATTTATATGGCAACAGTTCAGTTCTTTATGGTATGGTGACATCTTGATTTGTTTACCTGTCAGCTTTGATGTTAATTTGAAAATGTTTCACAGCGAAAAAGTTTCATTTCCCGAGCGTATATGTCCATAGTCAAGAGCATAATGTTCCGCTCTTGACTATGGATAATTTTGGGATTTTTCCGTCGTTTATTATTTAATATTCAACACTTTATTATCATTTAAGTAAGCCGCCTAAATGACAGTGACAGCCTATCACATGCACTCACATATGCATATCAATCTGTCATTAAAATTATTGCCAGTGTAAGAAATTAGTTCCAAAGAAATTCCGCAACATGGCGCATGATCATATATTTCTGGTCAGGCTTTAAAGCGAAATGATGGTTTGTTTCGATCTCACACGAATTTTAGTGTGTCAAGTATATGTTTAGTTTTAAAAACTAATTCTAAAATAGGCTCATCCCGCAATTCAATAAAACATAAACAGTAGACAAAAATCAAAAGCGTGGAAAACTGAAATCACTTGCATTACATTAAATAAATAAATAAAAACCCTTATCCACATACTATCCCAGATACATCATAGTACATGTGGTCATCCTACTTAGAATGAGATGCAGCCCCCTACATTACCTTCTCTTTCGGCCTCACTTTATGGTCGAAGTATGTCCTCCAGTTTGTCTTTAACTTCATGGTTATTATTTAATGCTGCGACCATACTTCGCCTATGCGGACAAATATTCGTGTTGCGTCTCTTTCTTATTGTATAGAATAGGAAAGAGACGCAACACGAATATTTGTCCGCATAGGCGCAGTGTGGTGCCACCATCAAGTGCATTTCTGTAAAATACTCAAAATGCGAGGTATTTCTCCCGAAAAACGTAAATTGATCGTGCACAAATGGTGTACAATCCCTAACATAACGTAGAAACAGTTGGCGAAAACGGTAGGAGTCAGTATTGGAGCCGTCCGCACAGCGATACGAAAGCACGGCGAAGAATATTCCTTTTGCGGTGCACCGAAAAGCGGCCGAAAACCGGGACCTTCAGACCGAAATTTGGACCGGAAAATCGCTCAAACGTTTGTTAGAAAACCCGACTTATGTGTTATGTGGCCAAAAAACTACGCACATCGGCAAGCAATGTTCATCGAGCCAAAGCAAGGATTGGTCTTAAAACATACAAGAAACAGAAAAAACCAAAACGAAGCGAAAAACAGGCCGCAAGTGTGAAACCAAGAGCTCGCAAGTTTTATGACACTCTCTTGTGCCGAAAATCAGCATGCATTATAATGGACGACGAGACATACATAAAATTTGATTACAAAATGCTCCCGGGTGATCAAATTTATACCGTACGAGAGGGCCAGGATATCAGTGACGTGAACAAATCCATCTTCACTGAAAAATTCAGTAAAAAAGCAATGACGCGTAGTTAGAGTGACCGCGAGGCAACCGGATAGCACGCGGTGTTTAAGCTCCCGAAGTGATGACTGATGAGGAACCGCCCTGTGCAACTTATATTTATCGCGATTTTTTTTTCGATTGAAACAACGGTTGCCTGAAAGTACATACTTTTACACTGTTTATATATTGTAAACTGTATAATAACATTTTAATGCCATCCATCCGATTTCAATTATTGTAAGTGCATTTTCCCTAAGTTCTAGGCTTCCAACTCTGATGGCTCGATAACCGTCCGGCCAGGGCGGATGGCAATTTGTATCCTGTGTTTGTATGTGATGAAGAACAAGCATTCAAATTTTTAAGCGGTTGCCTGATTACTTTTTTTTACATGTTTTCTTTGCTCTCGTACAGAGCGCCAGATACAACTGTAGGGGTGGCTTTAAAATTGTATCATGTACCGCTGTTTGAATCGGTTGCCTCGAGATAATTTTTCGTTATTCGCACGCCCCTTCTATTTCCGCCCCAGTCCAAGTTGGATCAGTTCGGGTTGTACCGGCCTGTTCCTCATCACTTCGGGAGCTGAAATACCGTGAGCCACCCGGTTGCCTAGCGGTCGCTGACTACGCGTCATAGCTCTGAATAATACGATTACATTTCAGATATGGGAAAACAATACTTTCATTGTTAAACAATAAAACCAATTTAAGACTTTCGAAGTGTGATATCGTGTATGTATAAGTATCGTACAATAATGACATATTTTTATAGTTCAACAATAGCTGTATGTTTGAGGCATTTTATAATTATATACAAAACCATGTACTAGTTATTATTTTATTGTATTGTGTGCTACAACCTCTATATTAGTTGCTTCAGAAAATCAAAATCAATCCAAAAAGTACATTCTGGACAACGCACTTGTGTACGATATCTGATACCTTTCTTAAGTTCTTTAATTTGGTATCAAAATCACTACCTGCTCGTCTTATTTTGATTATATTTATCATAGAGCAGGAAGCCCGTGTTGGTCGAAGATATTTATAAATAATAGTAATAGGTACAATTATGCGATTTCTTTTGACGTTTTTATCAAGGATTTATATGAAAACAATGAAAATTTAATACCTACTTTTCCCAAATGTCACATCAAATAAAAGTACTTATTGACTTATTTGACGTTAAAAAAATAGTTGCCTTTTAAAAAGTTATAAACAAATCAGGGCCACGATAGAGTAGCCAGTCTCTATAAGACATATATTACAGTTTATGATGTTTATTAAAGCCTGATTAGAAATATATGATCATGCGCCATGTTGCGGAATTTTATTGAAACTAATTTCTTACACTGGCAATAATTTTAATGATTTGGATGATATGTGATATGCATGTGCGAGTGCATGTGATAGGCTTTCACGTCACTGTTGTCAGTGTTACTGTGGCGGTTTACTTGAATAATAAAAAAATGTTGAATATTAAATAATAGACGACAAAAAAATCCAAAATTAATGACAGAATGATATGCATGTGTAAGTGCATACGATTGGCTGTTACTGTTGTCAGTGTCGTCGGTTCACTTGAATAATAATAAAGTGTTGAATATTAAATAATAAACGACAAAAAATCCCAAAATTATCAATAGTCAAGAGCGAAATATTGTAAATAGTGTATATTAATAAACTGCTGTAAATAATACGCTCGGAAAATGAATATTTATCGCTGTAAATTATTTACAAATTTAATATCAGAGCTGACATTGATTTGTTTACCACAAATCAAGATGTCACCACAGAGAATAATACGCTCTATGACTATACTGAACTCTTGCAAAATAAAGGCTGACAAAAATATATGATTATTGTCAAGAGGGCGCTATTACTCTCATTTATATGGCAACAGTTCAGTATAGTCATAGAGCTCTATGGTATGGTGACATCTTGATTTGTTTACCTGTCAGCTCTATGTTAATTTGAAAATCTTTCACAGTTAAATAGTCTCATTTCCCGATCGTATTATTTACAGCAGTTTATTATATCGTCGGGTGACAAGCAAAAGTCACTAAGTACCAAATTGACACAATGGAAATAACTGTGTTTTGATATTTTTTCGACTTAATAAATCCGTATATTACTTTAACCAAGTGTAATGCATTTTTTTCAATATTAAGAAATGTGGCAAATATATGAAAATGAAAATTTTAATACAACTATCCGTAGTTTAATAGTTATTAAGCATAATGGGTTTTTGCTGCCGCAATTTTGAAAAATCAGTGTATATAGTGAAACATTTGTATGAACAGCGGTAATCTTTATTAAAACTTTAACCTAAACTTTACACCAACTCGGTAATATAAATAAACTAGTTTATCTTGGCACTTAAAAGTACTTAACTATCAGTCTCTGCTTCGGAATCACTTTTTTCTAATTCGTCGTAATTTGGCTCCGGTAAGCGATTTCGGAGCGATTTCAGCGTTTTAAGATGCTCATACCACGGAGCGAATTCTCCTAGTATCTGTTTAGCTTTGATTAGCTTGATGAGATCTGCCTTTCTCTGTTCAGAAATTGGTTGCAAGTTTTTGTACGCTGCTTTTAGTGCTACCGGTAACGTCGGTTGACGACCTTTACCCCTGATATTTATCTTTTTGTGGTCGGAGGTATGTTCATAACGGTAAAATATTACTGCGGGGAATTGCTTTTCCAATTTCATGCATTTTATTTTAAGCCATGATACTATAGCTCCGGTGCAAATCAATGTCACTATTTTAAAGGTTGTCTATCGCTACGATATGAAAACTACTTGAATAATAATAATAATAGATAGCATGTTCTACAATATCATTGAGAGATCTAGAATATCGAAATATCATTAACTGCCAACAAAGTGAAAACTTTAGGCAGGACAAATTCATTAAATGCAACCATTGATTTATTATGTATTCTACTAGATGTGACATCTACAACAAATTTTGTACGCCATGTTTTGCGGTTGACAGCTATGATAGAATCAAAGAGTAGTATAGACTTTTAGTGATTTTCACTACAACTTTTGGGACATAAAATTTCTTAGGGATGTCATCTCCTGTTACTCAATGACTGCAACAGTGAGTTTTTGCTGCATAGTGTTATTATAGCGTTAGTATTTAATGCTTTTTTGTAAATCGTAAGTTAGTTTTAAATTGTTTTATTGCGATTAATGTGTTTGTCATTAGCAAATAGACAAAATAGATTACATTGTACCCAAAAAAAAACGGTTTTGTCTCAAAGTGTACTTAGTGACTTTTGCTTGTCACCCGACGATATACACTATTTACAATGTTTCGCTCTTGACTATTGATAATTTTGAGAATTTTTTGTCGTTTATTATTTAATATTCAACACTTTATTATTATTCAAGTGAACCGACGACACTGACAACAGTAACAGCCAATCGCATGCACTCACACATGCATATCATTCTGTCATTAAAATTATTGCCAGTGTAAGAAATTAGTTCCAATGAAATTCCGTAATGCATGCGCATGATCATATATTTCTCGTCAGGCTTTACATGTCTATGTCGCTTTTAGGTGTGGGTGGAGGAAGTCGAGCCAAGTCCTCGAGGAAGTTTTTTTATGATGGGCTACCATCTTGTGTAGCCAACTTTCTCCGACTATCTTTGAGGCACTCGTGACCACCAGGAATACCCGGACAAGGCAGCTCTGAAAAAGGTTTGGGTAGGTATACTATCGAGTGTCGCTTGCATTTCCTATTAACGTTTGTGCTTAAATCACTTGCCCTAACCGTTTTGTCCTATTCTTCATTTGCCTTAATGATCAATTACCCTAACAGTTACCTGTCATGCATGATGTAATATTTATATTCGTCCGCGGGGTTCCATTCGGTGCGCTAGGCGGTTCTACAGCGTTGCGACTAGATGTCGGCGATAAATAATTTATTATTAAATACGTTATTAAACCAAGCAACATGTCAAAACCTAAAACTAACAAAATTACTTACTACAAATTGTCTAAATTGAAATATTTGAAATTATAATTTTCCTCATAGTATGCTTAAAAACAAACCTTAAAAACTAGAAAACCTAAAGCTCGCTCCGCGTCATGTCTGGTACAAAAGTCCCCATCACGCTTGCAGCGATTCCACGCTGTATGGCGATGAATACCTGTTGGACCAGACAAGACCCGGAACGGGAGTCGTTTCCTCTCTTCCTAAGCCACCGACCCAGTTCCCTAAAAAGCTCGCACGCCTCGCTGCACCAGGGACCTGCTGTCTCGAGGGCAACAGGCACGAAATCGTAAGCCGTTTCTAATGCAGCGTACTTAGCGTGCTTATTTTTGGCCGCAAATTCCGCCGCTGAGCCTGCCGTCTTGACAGTGTATCTCAGATGAGATGCAGCAAATGTACTTGTACATGTTGCTTGTAAATTAATTTAAAGTCATATGGTTGTAGCATTCTTTGTAAACGCGCCGGATGCTGATGCTATTGGCTTGCAAATATTACTGTCAAGTGGTTTGTGATAAGTTTCTATGGTTGCACGCGTACACGCAAGCTAAAAGCTCTTTTTCAATTTGAGCATTCGATTGCTCAGCTTTAGTCATGGATCGAGACTAGACGTGTGCGTCGCGCCGGTGTGGCGTAGCCGCGCCGTGGGACCCTCGCCGCCGCCGCCGCCGCGGATTTCAAAATCCACGCCGTTGGCCAAAATTTCAGGATTCGGCAAAAATTAGCCAATGACAATTACCGATGAAGGAAAGTCAGTTGAAAATTTAACAACGTATATTGACGAATTAAACCATGAAAACATCTACACATTGAAATATTTAGGGTTTGGTCAATCCCTTCTCTTTCGGGAGATTAATAAATGAGTATGATTAACCGCTCACCTAACAAATATGAAATCGATGGCCTAATTATTAAGATTAAATCTAATTAATAAATAGCATCCTCAGCCGAGAGCCTCAAGCGTCGCAAGTATGCTGCCCTTGGCAGTAGTTACATGTTTGCGGCGTTTGGGGTCGAAACCCTGGGTCCATGGAGACCAAATGCGCGTCGCCTCTATAAAGAGATTTCAGCGCGCCTTATTGAGGCCTCTGGTGACCAGAGGGCTGGCCACTATTTTGGGCAACGGATCAGCATAGCTATCCAGCGCGGAAGTGCGGCCAGCCTTCTGGGCACTCTACCTCATGACATGGACCTGGGGCAGATTTTTTATTTATAAGTTTTTAGTTAGGTTTATGTTTTCATAGATATTCTAGTTTTGCTTAATAAATAAATAGTTACATGTATTAATAAGATAAAATTAAACGAAAATATTAAATCTGGCATCAAAATTGTACCACCAAATAATAATCCTGAGAAGAGAAGTGTTTTCGGTGGCAGGATTGATCCTTAATACTGAACGGTATTTTTGTACCTACTGCAAGTAAAAAAAGGATCTTCATCATCACTAGTCGTTCCCTCAGAGCTGAAGATCATGTCTTTCTGTTGAAGACCAGGTTCCTCCATAGGCTTCTTTCTATCCCTCGCTAAGCGCATGGCTTCTTGCAGTTTTAATTACATGGGTGCAGTGATTGGGCACACGATCTTGCACTAGTCCGACAAGGTGTTCTCGATGCGTATTCTGGCACTACTTTCGACGTACAAGTTCTCAATAAGGTGAGCTAAATGGGCAGGGACACTCATCTCCAGGAGCACGTACAGCATGTTTTTCCATCTAACACAGTCGAATGCTTTGACGTAATCTATGAAGCATAGGACTTATGGCTTGTTCCATTTACGACATCTCTCGATGATCTAGCGCACGATGAAAATCTGCTCCCGTGTCCCTCGCCCAGACACAAAGCCAGGCTGGCTTTGTGTCTGCAGGTATTTGCCGCTCCAGGAACTTTGTCAATGGCGAATTCATGATGTAAAGAAATACTTTACTGGTATGCGATATAATAGACAAAATTCTATCGTTGTCACATTTTAGCATCGAGCCTTTTTTATGAAGAGGTATAACCATGGATTCAGTCCAGTCTCTCGGCCACTGGCCAGTTTTCCATACTTTGCAGCTAATTTGTTGTTAGAACTGTGTACCATCGCCACCTAGATTCTTTAGGAGACTAGCGCATATACCATCAGTACCCACGGCATTAACTTTCAGACGTCTGATAGTGTCTTCCACTTCGGAAATAAGTATGTCCGGCTCTAGTGAATGCACAGCGTCATTCCGCACTAAAATATGTTCCGGAACTTCTCGATGGAGTTATTCCGAATACGCTCTCCATCTAGCCAACATTTTGCCCAGGTCTGATAAAGTGTTTTTATTAGTATCCGCTAGTCAGCTTCTAGGTTTGTAGTCGCGGGTGAGAAGTTTGACTTTCTGGAACAAGTCTTTAGAATGGGCAGTTGCAGCATGGTTTTCGATTTCGTCACACAAAGCATGGATTGAATTATTCTTATCGCGTCTGCATGCCCTTAATCCTTTCTGCTCCATTCCTGGCTTTCTTGCTGTCTGTGTTAAGGCCTTGTTCTTTGAGAGTCTCTATAGCTCAATAAGTTCCGAGGTAGTATCAGAAATCTAGGCTTTCCGTCTTGCTTGGCTCCCAGAAGTGGAGATGACTTCTTTCGCTGATTCGGACACAACCGCCTTGAAGCCATTCCATATTGTCTCTGTATCTTCAAAAGGATCCCTTATAACGTCCTGTATCTTGAGAGGCAACCTTCTGGTGAGCTCCCGCAAGACAGGACCGTCTACCTTGTCACATTTCTTGCTAGCTGGCCTTGGTACACGCTTTAGATGGAGTTGACTTAAAAAGGATCTTAATTTATTACAATTATAAAAAACATCAACATTAAAGCGATTCCCGAAAAATAGGCAGGACTGAAGCAAACTGCATTATAGGTATATCGTTTTAATAATATGTTCCTTGTTCCTAAAATTTTTTGATATTTAACATTTTTTTAATGCGAAACGTGAGCCTTGCGAGCGCAGGCAAAAGTGACCTTGACTTAAAATTCCCGGCGCGCCGCCGCCGCGGATTTTTATGGCGGCGCACACGTCTAATCGCGACGCGTAGTAAATTGTTTTGCATACGGCACGCTCCCAGACCGTTCTTAGATGCATCTACAGATACAGCGTGTAACAAAAATGCTGGTTATTATTTTAAGGGAATATGGTATCGTATTGTAATTATGAAAAAAGGAAAAAAGAAATTGACTTCGTATGGGACGTGTCCCATACAAAAAAAAATTCGCGACCAAAAATTTTTTCTCCTACGTTTTACTTAAACGGAACACCAGTATTTTTATTACATCCTGTGTAACTAACTACAGGGCTGTCCTAACTGTAATATTTGAAAACTGGCGCACTTGATAGATATTCCTTAAGATTGTTAAATCATTTTTCATGCTCATCAGGCCAGTGCAATTCTACTTCTTTCTTAAGGCTCCTTATTCCCTAAAAGGTCGAAAAGCTCTATTAATGAAAAAAGCCGCATAATATGCTATTTATAAGATAGTTTGAAGTATTAGTAATACAAAAAAAAAATTGAACCATGTTTATTATTATTAAGTACCCAAAAATACGATTCTTACAAAAAGTGTCCTGTGAAGTGTGATTTAAGTGTCATTTTTAAAAATTCATAGTAATTTGAAATTCACTGCTATAGTAATGTTTTTTTTTAATCGTGATAGAAATATAGTTTAACTTTGCAATGGTAATATTTTTAGGGCAAAATATTCATAGGGTTTTCGTGGAAAAAATGAAATGTGACCGTGTTTTCATCAAAAAACTGGCATATAATCAGAAGGTATTTTGTCGATTATCCAAGATGAATCTTCGATTTTTATTTCCATGGCCGTCTCATACATGATATACTCAATTGAATTTAATTCAAATTGAATAAGAATTTTTACCCTTTTTTGCGTAATCTGAAAATGAACGGTACACCTAACTGGAAAATCCGGAAAGACCTTCCAAGACAACCAATTTTTTTTCATATTTCACTCGTTAAAATGTAATATTTCCTCCGATGGCCGTCTAGATAAAGAAATGAACTATTATGTGCATCAATAGTTGATTTAAAAAAACATAGTATTTTCGCCATAGCCTTCGAAGAAGATGAGGCATTTTGTGAAATTCGCGCGTTTAGGGAATAAGGCCTCTTAAGAAGCTGTCTTAAAAAATAGTTTCTATCAGATAAATTGGGTATAAAATTACCATTAACATAATTAACCATACCTAAACAGCGTTCTATATCTTTAATGTTTAACGGACCAGGCATATTTCTAATTGCGGATGTGTGCGCATCGTCAGGGTAAATGCCGTGAGGACTGATCTTATAAGTTTATAACCAATTTTTTTTATTTCTGTTACTATTATTTACTTTCGATGCGGCGCTGACGATGATTTGGCAAACATTAAAGGACAGGAAGGACAAGCGAGTGATCCATTTTTTTTGAGGCACGGAACCCTAAAAACACCAAACCGAGTACAGAACCTCCTTCTATGACATTTTATTGAAGTCGGTTAAAAATGCAAGCCTGCCTCAGAAGGTCTTGTTTCTTTAGCCGTCAATACAGTGAATCCTCCTTTTTGTAAAGGGTCGGCAACGCGCATGTGACTCCTGTGGAGTTACAGGCGTCCATAGCTCAGATAGCTCAGCGGTAAAAAGGACGGGTCTGTTTTCCTATTGTATGAAATTCAAACAATCTTAAATTTGATGTTATTGCTCTTTTAAATATAAAAGGCGCTTAACGCTATGTCCGAGAAAATAGGTCTACAAAGGGCGGGTTGCACCACGCACACTTAACGAACTCATCATGGTTACAGTAGACGTCAAGTCCGTTTTTCCGTTGCACCATGCACTTTAGCAGTCAGAAAGTTACGTTAACCTTAACCAGCCATCGAGCACTGGTTAACTCAAATCTACGTTTAAATATGGCTGACAGTTTGCAAAAATGTCTCGTATTTCAAGGATAAATGCATTATTAGACAAAAAGACAGTGATATTTGATGAAAAATATTAAAATATTGTTTGCAGTAATAAATATATGCGAGTATCTGAACGTAAAAAGGCGTATACGATTGACGTTTGGTTTTATTCACAATTTTTAGATCAGATAACGGTATTAAATAATAAGTACATAAAATTCTTTGTAAAAAGTGCGTTATTTAGTTAAAATCGAGTGCCGAGTGACTTCAGGTTGAAATAGTACAGACTTCTGTTATGTATCACAAACATACCAGAACCTACAGTCATTGTCATGAAAGCCGACAGCCGTAGAATGAGCAGGACCAGAATCATGACAACCATTAAAAAACCACTCTGTTTTTGTCAATGAAGACCAAACCTTTGGAAACAACGGTTGACTTGAATACTGCAAGGTAGAAGACAAAAGGGAACGTAAACCTCCGACGCGGTGGAATGACCAGGTCAAGAAGAAAAACAAGTTTTATGACACGGTAGAACAGCCCACAAACGGGACTTGATGGGAGCAAGTCATACGATTCAAAAGATGCCAGATGATCAGAGAGGTTTCTTTAATGCTTTTAATAAGGGCATGAAGTTATACCACCAAACATTTATCGCCAATGTCCTACAGAAATCGAGCCTCGACACCTAACTAAACAATGTTCAGAACAGTACATGTAAATAAAGTGTGATGCGGAATTTACAATCAAGTAAATAAGAGTGTCATGTGTTGTGGGACAATAAAAAAATAGTTCAACAATGGTTAGGTATCCACAAATTCAAATGTGTATGAAAATTCATTATAGTAATTCATATAATTCTTGTTTTTTATTTGATTTCATTATTTGCCTTAAAACAAGCACAGTAGGCCTCTATTTAATGACAACTTGTGATAATGTCACAAAATGTCCGGTCCCTTGAGTGTTGATAAAGAGCTTACACTGTATTTCAGTTTAATTTGTGAAATAAACACAAAGATTTTACAGATCTATTGAAACATTAAACCCATATAAATAAATAAACTATCTACTGACAACTAATTTGACTTCATGTGTGTCGCTCTTCTATGGCAATTGTTACCTACCATTTGCTGCTCGTCGCTGCAATCAGGATTATGGCCAATCAAGTGTTTACAGATGGTGCCGGCATAGGTTGTAGTCTCAGTCCTACCAATAGTGTCAAATTCTTGTTTTATTTGGAATTTACTGGCATTAATTTTAGCCCTTTAAGCCAAATCTCATTCAACAAAACTAGTGGTAGGTGCCTACTTATGCTGGCACCTCCTGACTTTTGACAGATACCTTCCCCATTAGTATATTTTAAATCGGACATTATTATGAACATGCTTTTTTTAATCCAAATTGTACTCACTGTACAGTTCATGTAGGAAGATACTATTGCCGGTGACTGTACGCAAAATAAGTACATGCATTTCATTTTGTAAGTATAAAAAGTAGATATATTTTCATACTTACATTTCTATAAGGGAAAAAGCTTCCTAAGATGATGTATGTATGCATGCATTTTTGATTAATCCTAGTCCTATCATCAGTGCTCAAAATCAATTATAAAATATGTGTTATGTTATGATTTTACTATGAATTTATTAGTAATAAATAATAAAGGTCTCTCTTTATCATATATCTTTCCCAACCAGCATAGGTACCTATTTACAAATAAAACATAATAGTAACTAGGTACCTACCTACATGGCTGTTGTATGACTTGTAAACATATATCATTACAAAGAAATAAATGATTATGATTATTAAGATACAAGTGATAAGAAAACATTTTTGGAATCCTAGCCACACTGTTTTATGGTCACTTTTACCTGAATAATATTTGTAACATGTATCAAGAGTAGAGTATTGTTAATAACCATTATCAAAGATCTGTGGTTCAGTATATGAAGTTTTTTGTCCGATCAATAAGCTGGCTCACTTTGGCCAAGGGTCCGCTTCACACTATCTAAGAACTGATTGATCTGACTTAAAATACTTCAAGTGTCAAGTTTCATTGATTATTTATGCCAAGTGCTAGAAAACTGGTGAATAATATTTGCAGTAGAAATATGTTTGGAGGGGGGAGGATCTTGCTTCCATCTACAAAGGAAACCTATGCCAGTGTTTGAATAATAAATAAAACAAAAATAAGGTAACTAAATAAATATAATTATGTATTTTATTATCAAAATTAAAATAGGTACTGATTGATTAGGTTAGTATAATTATACTTTATTTTTACATTGAGATTCTACCAATTTCTTGAAATCACTGCATTTTTACTTTCAAACATCCTGGAGTTAGGCACTGAGTAGCATAACAAGCCTCGATTTCATCTTGTCTTCAATACCAAAGGTAAATTCAAACCTGAAATAAAAAACATTGTGTATCATTATTCATTAGTGTAACATATGTGCTACTCATCATTTGTTAACAAAGATAAATATTATAAATAAATAAATATTATAGGACAATCTTACACAAACCGACCTAGTCCCACAGTAAGCTCAATAAGGCTTGTGTTGTGGGTACTAGATGACGATATATATAATAGATAGATATTGATAAATACTTAAATACATAGAAAACATCCATAACTCAGGTACAAATATCTGTGATAAAGACACAAATAAATGCCCTTACCAGGATTCGAACCCGGGACCTCCTGCTTCGTAGGCAGTGTCACTACCGACTGGGCTAGGAGGCCGTTAAGATACTTTAGAACACTCATTTAATAAGTAAGTACATGTATAAGTTCAATATTTAGGACGTTGGTTACAGTGCCAGCCATAATCAACCAGGTTGGAGGGATTCAGTACCCTATTTTTACGAATTTTCAAGAGTTAAAACTAGTGATGCCTTTGTTTTGCGATTGGGCTCCTTCTCGCCATTTGGTGCTTCCAGCAACGGCTTTACTTGTTTAGGGTTCTGTAAGTAGTAATAAACTAGCAGGATGATTTACTCACTATAATATAATGCACAATACACCAGCCGACTATTCTGGCTTTCGCTTTAAACTCCACTCTCAGCACAAGTTGCATTATCCTTTGAAAAAATTTCCTCGTAAGGCGCAATGGATAGCCCACTTTTTGATTGAGTAATAAACATGTTCAGGAATGGCTAAATGTTTGTATATTCTTGATTTTCAAGCTGCAGAGTGCAAAGTTAAGTTTAGTTCGCGCTCCTTTCTTTAGATTTTTTTCTTCGTGTTTCGTGTGACGATTTTGACAAGTTTAGTTTGGCATTTATGGTTGTGTTGCCATATTGAATAAATATTCTACCATAAAAATGTGAGTAGAAATGCGTTTAGACAGTGGCATCCCGCTTAACTCTTACGTTCTGTTATTTTGCACTTGGTGCAACCCATTTATGTTAGCCATCGTTAAGTAGCTCCGATTAGCGTAACATTTGGCTTACTTTTACAGGCGGTTTGGTGCAACCCACCCTAAGTCTTGCCATTTTAGTAATTAACAATAATTATGTTACTTAAAATGACTGCATTTTAGCTACCTAAATATATTTGTTTTATTTTTGTTATACCTGGCTACCCTGAATACCAGCGCCATGAAAAATATCATGGCAAATGCCGAGAGGCAACCGTTTTGGTATGTTATTGTACGTTCTTGAAAAATATGCCTAAAAAGAAATTTTTTATGAAACTAGTAGCAAATGAGCAGACGAGCCGCGTGATGGGAAGCGGTCAACGTCGCCCATGAACATAAGCAACGTCAAGGGAGCCGCCTATGCGTTGCCGACCTTTGAGAGCCCTGTACGCCCGCTTCTTGAAGAACCCCATGTCAAAGCGCAACGGAAACACCTCGGGAGGCAGCTCATTCCACATTCCGCACGTTCTAGGGAGAAACGAGCGAGATGCTCATTTATTTTTAACCGACTTCAATTTCATAGAAGGATGAGGTTCTGTATTCAGTTTGGGCTTTTTTTTATGTATGTTCACCGATTACTCCGAGACGCGTGATCCGATTTTAATAATTATTTTTTTGTTTGAAAGGGTCTACTTCCAAGGTGGTCCCATATTAATCTAGTGCTGTTCTGATGATGGGATCTATGAGGAATTGAGGGAACTCCTCAATTTTTTAAGGCATATGTATGGTAATTTGGATGTTTTCTTAAGCAACTTCAGGGTTTTCTCTCGGAAACCACCAATTTGATGGTGTGCACCTCATGATGATAGTTGTTTTGATGATAATGATGATGATTTTTTAACCGACTTCAAAAACGGAGGTTCTAAATTCGACTGTATTTTTGGTATACAAAATGTCTAGGAAATGTGGATGATGTGATTGTGATGGGGAATCAGGATGGTGTGTAGGGGTGAGGGTATGGTGTCTTTTATCTTTATCTTTATTTGATTAATCACCTAAATGAAAGTATGGGAAGTCATAGGTACTCATACTATGTGTTAGCACGAGTGAGGACTGCAGTGGAAGGTATAAGTCTACGATGGATCGTCGGCGTGAAATAAAAGCATGATCATTATTCTGATAGTGCATTGAGTTTATTCAATAAACCTAGGCAAGATATATCAGAATATACAATTATGTTATATTAATAAGGATTAAACTAAATAAACTAATAACTATGAAAACAATACAAAAGCGTGTATACCCGAGCGGTGTCAGAGTCAAAGAGAAAGAATAAGATAGCTGTCAAAAGTAAGTGACAGCGAGATGTATTTAAGACAATGAAAATCTTAAAAATTATTTTACACATGGTTTACACCGCTTGTGATGCTATATTATCAACACTATGCAGGCGCGGATCCAGGATTTCGTTCGGGGGGGGGCACTTTCTTTCACAAAAAGTCTCGCGGTCCGCAGCTATGGGCCCCGTAGTATACGAGGTTTGCGCCCCCTCCCCCCCTGTATCCGCGCCTGATACTATGCGATATAATGTTCGCCGATACATTAGTAAAAACCTTTTTCAGAGATGCCTCATCCCGGTATTCCTGGTGTTGTGGGTGCCTCGAAGATGGCTGAGTTCAGCTGGCTGCACAAGATGTTAGCCTATCACAAGAAGATCTTCCTTGATGACTTGGCTCGACTTCCTCCTCTCACTGGTAAAAGCGATATAGACATGTAATAAACAATATAATCTGCAATAGATGTCATAGACGAAAGATTACTGACTATAAGTGATCAGCTTCTCATAAAATGCTTCACTTTATGGTAGCTTTTGATCAAAACAGAATTAATATTAATCTAAATCTAAGTAACCGATGTAGCCCTCTGAATTGCTAAACTGAAGTGGCAGTGGGCGGGGCACATTGCACGTAGAACCGATGGCCGTTGGGGCGGAAAGGTTCTTTAGTGGCGACCACGAACCGGAAGGCGCAGCGTCGGTAGACCCCCCACAAGGTGGACTGATGACCTGGTAAAGGTCGCGGGAGTCCGCTGGATGCGGGTAGCGCAGGACCGGTCATTGCGGCACTCTTTGGGGGAGGCCTATGTTCAGCAGTGGACGTCTTTCGGCTGATATGATGATGACGATGATGAAATCTAAGTATTTCTAAGTAAATCATGGTCAGAGGTCAACCCCATGGTTGACCTAAAATATCAGTTTTATGAGTCATAGTGTGACCATTCACTCTATGACTCATAAAACTGATATTTTCACAACATGACAATTTCAAAACGTTTGGCATGACATCAGGACACCACAATGATTAGCTCCACCCCCTTTAGCACCTCTGTGTTGAGTGCAGGTATTGAACTTCCAAGGTTATTCTTATCTTTCCAATTATTATTCTTGACAGTTTCCGCGATCGAGTTTTTCACTAGATAACAGCACTGTGGCGAGAGGTCTTTTTGACAGCTGCTGTCAAAATCCACCAATAAAAATAAATATGACTAAACATGGTTGGTGGATTATTTAACGGCCTCCTAGCCCAGTCAGTAGTGACCCTGCCTACGAAGCAGGAGGCCTCGGGTTCGAATCCAGGTCAGGGCATTTATTTGGGAGTTTATTACAGATATTTGTTCCTGAGTTATGGATGTTTTCTATGTATTTAAGTATTTATCTATATTTATCTATTATATACATCGTCGTCTAGTTAGTACCTAGTAGTAGTAGTTGTGGGCCTAGGTCGATTTGTGTAAGATTGTCCTATAATATTTATGAATTTATTTATGACAGCTAAACCTCTCGCCACGGTGCTGCCATCTAATGAATCGATCGCGGAAACCGTCATTGTAACTCCCGCTACGCCTGCGTGTAATAGTACGCTTTACAGCGCGCAAATATGTTGTGTTTATTTTCAGGCGTCATCACCCGGTTCCGAAGTCCAGCAGAGTACATCTTCGCACAAAATGACTACGGCTTCGCGTTCCGTTCTGGCCCACTTTTGTTACATAGACTGGGCCTACTTACATGGACTGGATTACATTAGAATCTAATCCTTTTGTGAAATTCGTACTCAAAATTCCCGCAACGCACCTACTTTCTGAGCGATCACATTGATAAATAAGTTCCTTTCTCAAATCCAGCACGCTGACGTGTTTTCGGATAGCCTATCATCATTAAAAAATAAAATTATCCTTTACACGAATCGCCTCTTTGGCTCATTATAATTTATTTATTATATTTTACTACTAAACAACATTAATTATGTCCAGTTTTATATATATAAATATCACTATAATTATTATGTTTGAATGATGTAATTCAAATTTTCTTATTTATTTATTTTAACGAATTGTATTTGGAATTAAGTTAAATATTATGTGTGTGATCATCAACATATCCTGTTGGCGTTTTGGGCAACTGTAAGCCTACAGGAGTATTTATAAATAATTATCTTCGAGTTAGCATGTTATGTCAGAAACGAGAGCTTATCGTACAGTCGCCAACAAATACATATATTGGAGCAGCCAGGGTACTCAAAAATATCTGAACATGCACTTCATCGTCTTGACAATAGAGCCGTTGTTCAGATATTTGTGACTACCTTGGCCGCTCCGATATATCTGATGGCGACTGTACCTATATAATAAGATACCAGAAGAACTGCGGAAATTATAAAACAGATTATTTACAAAAATATATTTTATGCAGTTAATGAATTTTTGAGTGCGTAATGTACTTAATCATAATTTCTGAATGTAATTATTGTGCTAATAATAAAGGACAAATTATTACGGATTAAAGAATTATTTATTAAAAATGTAATCGACTGTCGGATATGAAATTTCCTTTAAGGAATTGGTATGTAAACAGTTTAGTTAATGTAAATAATGCTTGATTTGTTTATGAACATACTAAAATCACTAATTAGGCCAAGCAAATTAGATTTTTTCGAAGAATTAATTCCCAGCAAGCTGGAAATCATTTTATCACCTTCATGTGGTCCTAAATGCATGTAATCTGAGTTTGCCCAATCCTGGGAGGTGTGCATAACTTTTTAGCGAAATTTTTGCTCTGTGTCAGTTTTTTTTTCTTCTTGCTTGAAAACCACCGTCGCCTTCGGTGATGATGGGTTCTTTGACCACGTTCCCCCAAGCGTGCTGGCATAGCTCACAAAATAGATCTTTAATTTCGTTGTGGCGTCGTGTTATTAAACCACCCGTTTTGCAGCAGAGGGCGTGGTCGACGTTGATACGATGACGACGCCATTCTGACGGGTGCACCTTTTTCGAAAAAATCTCGTTTTAGTAAGAGGTACACTGATTTCTACTGAAGGTACACTGAGGTAAAGGTCCACTTTTGGACCTTATTACAACGCAATAAGGTGAACAAGTGGATACATCTCTTTGTCCTCGACTGTACACTGATTTTTACTAAAGGTACACTGAGGTACACTGAAGATGCAAACTAATTACACACCTTTTGAGTGATAAAGTGCAAGATTTAGCAGGTCCACCCGCCATCCTGACGTCAGAATGCCGGGTGGACCTTTTTTTGAAAACATCTCGTTTTAGAAAGAGGTACACTGATTTCTACTGAAGGTACACTGAGGTACACCGAAGGTACAGTACTTTTATTAACAATTCGATAAAATTCCCGAGGTTCACCCGCCATCCTGACGCTCACAAGATCATGCAAATCGAAAGGATCCGTCGTAGGCATTTGCCGATGCCGATCGGTCTCACCCCAGGGGATTTGTCCAGAGCCACAAGTCGGCTTGCCATTAGAGCTTGTATTTGATTCCATGGTAAAATACTGTTATTAAGTTTCATGGCTGGTTGTGCTACGGCACTCCTCAAATGCTGGCTTGCCTCACCGAATCGTAATCAGTCAGAGGTGTAGGGTTAGAACCGGTGTAGTTTGTTTTTTTTTTCTCTCTTTTACTTTGACGTGTAAAAGTGCCCTTGTGGCCTACTTACTGAATAAATATTTGAGTTTGAAATATTTGAGTTTGAGTTTAATCGGTAGTCTTTCCAACTTTCGGTGGCGCTGCCGGTTGGGCCACCTCCGCCATGTTGTTTTCTGGCGACTGATTCCACGTGTTCACATGAATGTCTACTTCTAGTAGCGGGAGCAGTTCGGAGAGCTCGTCCGGAGTTGTAAACAGATTGGCGGTCGGCGTTGACTGCTTGTGGATGTTTTTCGAGTAAAGCGTTCATGACGGTTTTACCAGTTGTGTCGATTTCGTCTTTAGGTTTAAGATTATTGGTTGTATCCTTCGTCAAGAGCCAATTTAGGGCTTCTCGAGTTTTTCCTCGAATCTTTATAGTATGGTCGTCATTATTGTCATTTTTTCTATTATAGAAATTTCGAAGAGAATGGTCAGCTTTCGTGGCTTTGGTTATTAGTATATCAAATTGTTCGTCATCCCTTTATTTTTTGGCGTCGATCGATTAATCCTGTGATATCTTTTGCTTGTTTAACATTGTAGTATATCGGCAACAAAAATCAAGAGGCGTTCGGAAGGAGAATTTGAACTTGTTAGTAGCTGCATTTCGTCGGCTAGCTTGTAAATGAATTTACTTACAGTGTTCGAGGGGAGGCCATAAAGTTTGCCGTGCAGGTCGCACACCTTGTTCCAACGTTTGAGCCATATATCTGTCACTATAAATTGCATTATACATCATTTGGCACTTTGCCCCAACAGAAACTTCTTATGGCTTTAATATAATCTAATTAATTACATAATATTGCATCCAACTCAGAAATCTAAGATTTGTTTTCTTCAAGTTATTTGCATTCTTTGACCACCACCACTATACAGCTGTCAGATGTCCAGATCTAGAAACAAGCTTAGTATAGCAAACTAAATAGAGCAACGAAACCCGTTGCTCTCATTATTGTGTCATATCTGACGTGGCCAGCTCTCTGTCTATAATATAGCTCTTATTTTAAAAATGACTTGACTTGTACGTCTTTTCTACGTAATGTTTTATTTATAAGTTTGTCTAAGCACTACTGTCTGGTAAAAGCCTCCTTGAATTTAATCGTTTATCGGAACGCAGCCAGCCTTATGGGAACCCTTCCCCAGGGTTCGGATCTCGGTGACCTTACCTAAATTCTCAGTTTTCTTTGTGTTATAATTTTGTAGGCAGTTTTTAGCTTTGATTTTTTAGGTAGTTTTTAAATAGTTTTAGGTCATATCTATGTCCCTATATTTTAACTTTGTTAGTTAAGGTGTTTTTTTGTTTGTTTTAGATATAATCTGTTTATATATGACGTAATTAATGCCCCACCATGGCTAAATACCATGTACAGTTTCATCGTTTATATGTTTTAATTTAATTGTTTAATTGTATAATAGCAACCTACTTTAAATAGGCATGGTGAATTTTTTCATGTATGGTATCAATCGATTTGTTTTGTTGTGAGGATCAAATGTCTATATGGGGCCAATTGCGTTAAAGCAACACAAAAGTCAGAAATGCGACTTAAAGTCTGAGATTGGCATTTGTTTCTCGAAACGCTCCTAACAAAATGACGTGCAAAAGTGACGTTACGATCACATAGTCGCCCTGTTTAAAGTATGGAAAAAATATGAAATTGCTATTTTTACAGTGAAATGTTGCGTTTATGTATATGATTGTTGTACAATTTATTTTACAGTAAAATGTAAAAAATCGAATGGTATCATTGTTTTTTTTTAATTTCGTACTTTAAAAAATCGTATAATTCAATAATTTTGCAGCTTGATATCTCTGAGCCATTGAAATAGAATTTATAAATTTTCACTTTAGTTGGATATATTGATCATTTTGCATCCTATCAACTAAATTTTATTGCATAATTCAACATGTGTCATCATGCCTATTGTTTTGTTTTGTTCCTGAAAACCAGCGCCATAACAAATGTCATGGCAAATGCTGAGCGGCACCCATTTTGATATAATATAACTTATCTTATTTGATTGCTAATTCTTGTTTGTTTTGTTTTGTTTAGCTCAAAGACGACGCAGTGTGTTGACGACGAGGGACCTTCTTGTTCCTTTAGCCATCAACACAGTGAATCCGCCTTTTTGTAAAGGGTCGGCAACGCGCATGTGACTCCTTTGGAGTTCCAGGCGTCCATAGGTTACGGTAGCTGCTTACCATCAGGCGGGCCGTATGCTAGATCTTTATATACACCGCTCTTAACCACTTTACAAACACGTCAGGGACGGGATTGGTCATGCATGTCGATTATTGATGGTATACACCATATGTTTAATGGCCGCATAAGCCTGAGATATAGACATAAACAAAAAGGAAGATGAGTGACGTTCATAGTAAACAAAACTGAAATGTGGTCCAGCACCACTTGTAAAATGCTACACACCGCTATAATTAACGGTTGTGTATCATACGCAAAAGAGATAAACCTATATAGTTAACACGGGTATGCAAGGGACACCTCCATATTTTTCGCATTGCACAAAGTGTGACTGAGAGACTGCCACACGACTAATTCAATATAGGTGCCGGAACCTATATTTGATGGCACAGCATTGAGCGCCTGGTACCACATCTTATTTGTATAAATCAATGATCTGAGATAGGAATCTGTAATAACCTAATCCCATGAAGTGGCGCCTGCCATTTTTCTCCAGAGGGGTAACTAGGCCTTATCGGGATTAGTTCCGGTTTCCTTACGATGTTTTCCTTCACCGAAAAGCGACTGGTAAATATCAAATGATATTCCGTACATAAGTTCCGAAAAACTCAGTGGTATGAGCCGGGGTTTGAACCCGAGACCTCCGGATTGAAAGTCTGACGTCTTACCGCTAGGCTACCAGCGCTCCAATAGTCATAGTCATAGTCATAGTCATATATTTTATTGCAAAACATAGTTTGTACAGTTGGTATATATAGGTACATTTTGGATCATATGGGCCCTGGTAGGGCGCAACAATTTTCTTACAGACTACTTATGTAATAATTATAATTATAAACATGCATATTTAAGATAGTTATAAAGTAGCTATTACATTATAATTTATAATTTCATTAAGTAGGTAGGCATCAAGTGACGAAGCTACAATTTTACAAATTATAATAATAATTTAAATTAATTTAACACATGTCAAATTAACCTAATTCCGTGTCGTTTAGGAAATCGTCAATTTTATAATAGGCTTTTTGTATAAGCAAGCGTTTTAATTTTTGTTTAAATATGTGTTTTTTTTCCTCGGCTTTTATTTTGACAGGAGCTTTATTATATATTTTAATAAACCGCACGTATGGGCTGTCTGAGTGCATCCCTAAATTTGATTTTGGAAGATCAAGTCTATTTTCGTGCTGAGTTACCATTCTGCGATTTGGGGCATCTTTAATTTTACGGAAAAAATGCATGTGTTCTCTCACAAACATACAGACCTCCAGTATGTATATAGATGGGAGAGTAAGTATCTCTCTCTTTATAAAATGAGGGCGAGATGTTTCTGGGATATGAATGTTTACAGGGGTCCGCAGGCACTTCTTTTGCATCAGGAATAAGTCATCTGCGTCTGTACTGGCCCCCCATAAGATTATTCCATATCGGAGCCATGCATAAGCGTACGCGTAATATGCTGAAAGAGCAGTTTCATAATTAGTGTTCACCTTCAGGACACCGAGTGCGTATGAGAATCTTGCCAATTTCGATTTGGTGATTGAGATGTGCATTTGTGCAGATGTGCAATGCCTATGCACTTAAGTAAAAAAAACTGGTGCCTATAATTTTTAGGGTTCCGTACCTCGAAAGGAAAAAACGGAACCCCTATATAATCACTTTGTTGTCCGTCCGTCCGTCCGTCTGTCAAGACCCTTTTTCTTCCCTTCAAGAACGCGTGGAGGTATCAAGCTGAAATTTATATCAAATACTCAAGTTTATTGTCCCTTAGAGGTGTGAAAAAATCAAACTTCTAAGCCAACGTAATCAAAAGAGCCGTTTATGCTGCAAATTTCCGCAAATTTTAGAAAGTCGCAAGGGAATCAAAACCTACAGGGTACTTCCCGTGAACTCAGAATCTTGAAATTTGGTACGAAGCAACGTCTTATAGCACAGATAAAGGAAAAATTGCGAAAACCGTAAATTTTTAGTTACATCATATGATAACTTTTTTTTTATATTAAAGTTACCTACTACCCCTATGTACCTACAGGTTTGTACGGAACCCTCCGGTACGCGAGTCCGACTCGCACTTGGCCGGTTTTTTAATACCATCAAACGAACGATACAATGTGTTTCAACCCGGGCAACGCCGGGTGTCGCGGAATAACCGGCCACCTCTCAGCTATCAGGAACAATAATATCTCAAAAGGAAACTATTACAATCACAGCAAACAAAAGAGCAGGGCGGTGTTACACGCAACGTTAAACACGTCAGCCAGGTAACCTTTGGACAAAAAACGGCTTTACCTGTTACATTTACAGACAATCAGTAACCTTACTCAATTCCTCGTAGCTTGTAGGGACAGGTCATTAATATAGACTGCAATCCTTCAGGGTAGTGCTTGGTATCTGTAGTATTGGTCTAAGAGCTGGCCACGTCAGATGTGACACAATAATGAGAGCATGAAACCTGTCTAGATAGACTGCTTTACCATCCTTATTGCTAGATCCGGGCATCTGGCAGCTTCTAATGGGTGGATGTCAGAGTGACAGACCAACAAAGTTTTTAAGTTGGAAAAAGGTAATACCAAAATAGGTAAAAAATGCCTAAGTTGTGTCATTTATAGAGGACAGGGCCGATATTTTAACATTAAATTAAAAAACATTGTCTATTATTGCGGAAACAAAAACAGTAGGCGACTAACTAAAAATTGCATTTTACATAATTTGGCACTACTTTCCCTCAACAGAACCTTCTGGATATGATATAACCTAATTAATTACACAATTTCCAGAACTCTAGGATTTGTTTTCTTCAAGTTATTTGCATTCTTTGACCTCCACCACTTTACAGCTACCAGATGTCCGGATCTAGAAATAAGCATAGTATAACAAACTAACTACATGGGTTTCGTTGCTCTCATTATTGTCTCATATCTGACGTGGCCAGCTCTCCGTCTATATATAGGGGTTGCTGGGGGATGAAATACAGACGACACGATGTTCTCAGTACGGCGTTTATTACAGAACTAACTGTCATAGGCATACCCACATTAGCAAATACATAATAATTTAAATCTACCCTTAATTATTTTACATGGTTTTTAAAGTGGGGCATTCCACTCATACAATAGTATGTTATTCAATCAAATACAAACACTGAAAACATGGAAAAAATAATCAACCCAGCAGGATTTGAACCTCGCATCGATACGCCTTACCGGGGCTCGATCGCTTTACCAATTAAGCTATGGGTTCAGTTACTGAGTTGACGAAATTCTCAATGCCTTCAATCATCTTTTTGCATTTATTTTTACATCGTCATTATAGCAGCCGTAAGCGACATCTAGGTGCTAACTACTAGAGTTAGATACCCTTCCCGCCGACCCTTTTGCAAGTGTCACAACGGAAATAATAGATGGCACTGCTATCAACTCATAATTATTTTACATGTTTTTTAAAGTGGGGCATTCCACTCATACAATAGTATGTTATTCAATCAAATACAAACACTGAAAACATTGAAAAAATAATCAACCCAGCAGGATTTGAACCTCGCATCGATACGCCTTACCGGGGCTCGATCGCTTTACCAATTAAGCTATGGGTTCAGTTTCTGAGTTGACGAAATTCTCAATGCCTTCAATCATCTTTTTGCATTTATTTTTACATCGACATTATAGCCGGTAAGGCGTATCGATGCGAGGTTCAAAGCCTGCTGGGTTGATTATTTTTTAAATGTTTTCAGTGTTTGTATTTGATTGAATTAAATCTACCCTGAAAAGATAGATGTCATATACTTCAGAAAAAGTGACCAAACCCTCCGGTGTCCGAGGCCAGATTTGAACTGGCGTCTTCAGCTTTCGCGGCTGACGTCCTGACCACTAGACCACCCGGTCACGGCGGAACTTGACAAATTTTCTCATGTATATGCAATCTCTGAATTTGAAACGGCTAGGCGCCGTTGACCATACTCTAAGGGCATGCGCAGTACGTGCTTGCACCTCCTATCCGAATCTCTTTCGTGATTCTGGTATAGCGAGAGAGATGGTGCTGCCATCTATGAATCTTGAAGCAAATCAAATTATTTTGTTCAATATTTTTTTTTTGATTTGCAATTTTGTAGTTACACTACTATATATAAACTGAAAAGATAGATGTCATATACTTCAGAAAAAGTGACCAAACCCTCCGGTGTCCGAGGCCAGATTTGAACTGGCGTCTTCAGCTTTCGCGGCTGACGTCCTGACCACTAGACCACCCGGTCACGGCGGAACTTGACAAATTTTCTCATGTATATGCAATCTCTGAATTTGAAACGGCTAGGCGCCGTTGACCATACTCTAAGGGCATGCGCAGTACGTGCTTGCACCTCCTATCCGAATCTCTTTCGTGATTCTGGTATAGCGAGAGAGATGGTGCTGCCATCTATGAATCTTGAAGCAAATCAAATTATTTTGTTCAATATTTTTTTTTTGATTCCAAACCCTCCGGTGTCCGAGGCCAGATTTGAACTGGCGTCTTCAGCTTTCGCGGCTGACGTCCTGACCACTAGACCACCCGGTCACGGCGGAACTTGACAAATTTTCTCATGTATATGCAATCTCTGAATTTGAAACGGCTAGGCGCCGTTGACCATACTCTAAGGGCATGCGCAGTACGTGCTTGCACCTCCTATCCGAATCTCTTTCGTGATTCTGGTATAGCGAGAGAGATGGTGCTGCCATCTATGAATCTTGGTCACTTTTTCTGAAGTATATGACATCTATCTTTTCAGTTTATATATAGTAGTGTAACTACAAAATTGCAAATCAAAAAAAATATTGAACAAAATAATTTGATTTGCTTCAAGATTCATAGATGGCAGCACCATCTCTCTCGCTATACCAGAATCACGAAAGAGATTCGGATAGGAGGTGCAAGCACGTACTGCGCATGCCCTTAGAGTATGGTCAACGGCGCCTAGCCGTTTCAAATTCAGAGATTGCATATACATGAGAAAATTTGTCAAGTTCCGCCGTGACCGGGTGGTCTAGTGGTCAGGACGTCAGCCGCGAAAGCTGAAGACGCCAGTTCAAATCTGGCCTCGGACACCGGAGGGTTTGGTCACTTTTTCTGAAGTATATGACATCTATCTTTTCAGTTTATATATAGTAGTGTAACTACAAAATTGCAAATCAAAAAAAAATATTGAACAAAATAATTTGATTTGCTTCAAGATTCTTAAATCTACCCTGTTTATTCAGTGCACATATATCACAGTATCGTACTCCATATACGTCGTGTCTTTTATTTCCGTTAATTTCAGCATATGGTTGATTATGGTTGGTTGGTATGGTGAATTTCAGGTACGGTACGATTAAGGAAACGAATTGGCATAATTCGATTATAAAAAATCATTTTTTTTTTCATATTTATTTTCGTATTCAATTTCGATTATCGCAGTGATAGCGCCGGGAGGTCTAGATCTTGGTTAACAGTCCGGAGAGCCTGTGTTGGGTCAAGAGAATTTAGCCGGATTTGGCAGAGTTTGCTAATTCGTTGCCAAGGGTGAACCACGGGGAGGTATATCTTAACCTATTTTCACCCCTTTTTTTCATACAATAATTGTTATATCGGTCACTTATTGTAACTAGGTTATTATGTTGTTATGATTACCTCAACCAAACAATTAAAAATTATGACATGTCAGTGTAATTTTGAAAATTACAATACTCCGAGTATACAAAGGAAGCATGTTTTATTGACGTAACTCACAAAAGGAGATCGCCAGGAGGATCCAGCTGGGTTGGGCGGCATTCGGCAGACTTGCAGACATCCTCAAATCCGGAAACGTTCCACAGTGCCTGAAGACTCGCCTTTTTAATCAATGTGTCCTGCCCACCATTACGTATGGAGCCGAGACATGGACGCTAACGAAGGAGGCTGTGCATAAAATACAATTAGCACAGAGAGCCATGGAGCGTGCCATGCTCGGCATTAACTTCAAGACTGAGTTAGAAATGTAGAGATCCGACGTCGCACCAAGGTGCGAGACGTAGGAGATACCATTACTAAACTTAAAAGGAATTGGGCAGGACATGTTGCAAGGCTGGGTGACGGCAGGTATACCAAAATGTTGACGGATTGGTGGCCACTTTCGGATGAAAGGAGTCCTTGGCGTCCGTTGGCTCATTGGGTGGATGACATTCGGAAGGTCGCGGGTCACTTCTGGATGAGATTAGCTCAGGACCGGGACAAATGGCGTACTCGAAGAGTCGAAGTGCTCAGCAGTGGGCGACAAATGGCTAGAATGATGAACTCACAGGTGGTGTCTCAGAGTACAAAAATAATTGAATGTAGGTTTACGCAATCAGAAAGATACAAATTAACTATCGATTATCTCAGAACTGGAGCTACTCGTAATCAGGACTGGTGTTTTTGAGAAATACTTAATTTAAGCTGAGGAATGCACCGTTGCAATTAAAGGAAATCAAAAAAATAGAAACAGCACTCAGTCCAGAAAAAAGCTTGCAATCTACATGCAAAGATAATAAAAACCGGCCAAGTGCATGTCGGACCATGCTTAATGGAGTGTTCCGTAGCTTCAATGGAATAAGAAAAAACTAATAAATACCAAAAGGTCGTAAATGCCTATAATTTTTTTTTAGATAATTTTAAAACAGCTTAACTGCCAATTTCCGTTGGAAGAACATACAATGATTTTAGAAGTTACTCTTCTTCTTCTTCAGCGAGTATGCACCCACTGTTGGGCATACGCCTCTCCAAATTTACTCCAATAAGCCCGGTTCGCGGTTACTGTCCTCCAGAGTGGGCCTGCAATCTTTTTAATATCGTCCTCTATCTCTCTATCTGGTTGGAGGTCTGTGATTGTGCCTTTTTGAACGAGGTCTTCATGCTAGGACACGCTGGCTCCACCTCCCATCATCTCGACGACTAAAGTGTCCGGCCCAGGCCCATTTCAGAGTAGCAATCCGTTGACCGATGTCTACTACTTTGGTCCGTCGCCGGATCTCCTCGTTTCGGATCCTATCGCGAAGAGATTAGAAGTTACATGTCCCCTATACATAAAAATTAAGGTCCCCGTCGTCATCAAGACCCTGCATTCTCTTGAGCTCGGCTACCTTACTCACCGGCAGCAACACAACACTATGAGTAGGGTCTAGTGCTCGTTGGTTGGTTTTACTTTATAGACCTTTATACCTTTGTACATTAATTCAAGTTTATACATTATGCATTCAATCAATTAATCAATCAATATCTTTATTGCTTACTTTTATGGACACGTTTTAGTTACATAATAACAATAACAATGCTATACAAAACAAAGAGCTTGAAACAATGGTTGTAAATGGATATAGCGAAAGCAAGCACCCTTCTGTACTAGTTTACATTGTATTACGGCGATTTATATACCTTATGGTGGCAGTAATTCTTCTTCAATTGTCTCTGGCAATTGTATTACTTGAAGAAAGTCCCACCGTTAATAAATGGATGCAGATCATCACAAGAACAGTAAGGTCGAAATTAACAAGATTCTTTGTTATCGTCTAAGGTCTCTTTCGCGTAGGAACGTCACGTCACGCGACATCTTACTAAGTACCTACTACCTATGGTTTAAATTAATTTTGTATTAAGCAGAAACGTCTGCAAGCGATAATTTAATTTTATAATTGAAAGAAAAATTGAAAATTTCACGGCGTTGAGCAAGATTCGAACTTGCGACCTTTCGGAACACCGGTCCGACCGCTCTGACCAACTGAGCCATCGACGCTTACTCAACCTCGGTAAATTTTTAATGAAGGAACCGACGGAATGATTCGCCGAGCTTGAGTAAGCGTCGATGGCTCAGTTGTTCAGAGCGGTCGGACCGGTGTTCCGAAAGGTCGCAAGTTCGAATCTTTCTCGACGTCTACTTATAGTTTGTAGTTGCTGTCTGATGGTTTTTCATCTTGTACTAGGGACGCTTTAATAGGGAAAATTCATAAAAAAACAGCCTGTTTGGAACAGCCTGAACATTTGTATTAGGCGACGCCGGCACGATTGTTTGTCGGGTACGACAAAACTGATTTAAGCCGCCTAGCGAGGCCAAGCAGTGGCTACCCCTCAAAAAGAGGGGGGTAATGGTCGGCTTCCGAGGTCCAGTCTGTGCTATATATTTCTGCCTACCATTAGATACTAGGTCACAGAATAAGTAATAGTACAAGTACAGAAGATTCTCCTTTCTCAATTTGACATTTAGCTACAGAGATGAAAACGTTAGCTGTCATGCGCTCTTACTCGTAAAACAACATGCCATAAACTCTGGCTGAAATGATTAATATGTAACGTTTTCAATTAAAACTACGCCAATTGACTTGAAGTAGTAAGTGAAGTACACACATAGACTAAAAACCCAAGACGCCGCATAGCCGGGCGAACCCCGCTGCCACGCATACAGTCGCTTCACTCGACGGTGCGAGAGAGAAAGTTGTCTTTCCTTTCAGTCCTGTATGTAACATCGCTTGCTTGCTGCATTAAAACGCATTATTGTTGCATTTAATTGTGACGCAGAAACACTATAACATCTGGTCTGCAAAATTTTGGCATTTAATTTCACTGGTAAACAGTTTTTTATCTTAATTACCTATTAAAATTTGTCCGGAAAAAGAAGTGTCGTAGTTTATAAGGAAGGTCATACATTCTACGACACTTGTCTTTTCGGACAGACTCTAAATATAATTGTAATTATTGGATGTGACAGTCAACATAGTGTGTTACCATGGCAGCCATTCATCTCTCTCTTATGCACCACGGAACAATCGCGCGTTCCCTGTCTAGCATTGCCTGCCACTGCATAGAATGAATTAGTGATGTGACACGTTTTTATTCAGTTATTATCGACAGTGACATGTCATGACAGTGTTATGTCTAAAATTATCAAATAATGTTCCAGTTATATAATATGGAGCAAAATTATTAAAAATACGGCCCAAATTACTTCAATGTGCTGACGGAGTGATGATTTTCACATTTTTTTTGCAAACCATTGAGTTAGAACATAGTAGAGGTACAGTCTTAAAGAATTTTACCGAAAATATGGCATGACTCGTGAAAATTTGTAACCGGTCTGTTTTGTCAATGACTAAAGCCTAATAAAACTGACCCAGAAACGAGTCGTTCTTAAAACACTTTCGTGGGACCATTTTTTTGGCTGATTGTGTGTCCCGTTCTTTATTACATATCAGTAGTCCAAATATAAATACTTGACATATCATCGATATAAATTGAGAATTTATCGATCGCGTCACATCACTAGCGACCAGCTGTGCTTTTTATTTTGACGTTCAGGTGTCACTGATTTCATCAATGACAGCGCGGCAATCGCTCGGTTCCCCTCCCGCACCCCTCGGTTTTGGCAGCTTTCGTTTCAAAGAATTAACGCGCTAAGCGGAGTATAGAGATATTTAGTATATGAGTACACATCAATATCGGTTGTCATTAAGACGTTAACTGCAATAAAAAATAATTTAAAAATGAACTCTATTAACAACCATAGATCTAAGATGGCGCTTTGACGCTTAAAGATAAATTAAGTGCACAAAAGAGAAACCAAACTTATATAAAAATTCAACGAGTGCAAAATAGAGACGATTTTTTTTAAAGGGTGGCAACGTTTGAATTTGGGTATCTTGGTATACTCACAACGTCTGTCACGTTGTGACAGACGTATTATTTTAGAGTGGTAAATATAAAACTCATATTTTAGAGTGGAAAATATAAAACAATCATGAATAAAATAACCTGGAATGAATAAGGAGAAACATGGTGTCGTATTGTGTTCCAGATTGGAATATTACTCATAAGAAAAACCCAGGTAATTACTCATTTCACAGGTTAACATGATATTCCCATCGATGTCTTTGAAATAATACTTTATCAAATTAGTAAAATAAATCGTGTAAGTATGTGCTAGATATAATTGAATATTAGTGTTTCTTTTGCTGTGTGCTAATATCCATCCATATCCATACTAATATTATAAATGGGAAAGTGTATGTGTGGGTTTTTTTGTTTGTTTGTCCGTCTTTCACGGCAAAACGGGGCGACGAATTGACGTGATTTTTTAAGTGGTGATAGTTGAAGAGATGGAGAGTTACATAGGCTGCTCTTTGTCTCTTTCTAACCCCCCACTTCCCTAAAATGGAGGGTGGAAGTTTGTATGGAGCATTCTGCTATTTTCAAGGTAGAAAGCTAAAAATTGGTATGCGGACTATTTGTATGCGCTTTATTCTGTTCCGAAAACCGTGTTACCCCGAATTTAACGCGAGCGAAGCCGCGGGCAAAAGCTAGTTTTATCATAATAGTAAATTATTTATTTAAGAGCCAAGAGGTCCCACTTCTGGACAAAGGCCTCCCTCTCATTTTTTCACGTATCCCGGTCTTGTGCAGTCCACTACCAGTCAGCACGAAAGTCATCAAGAGGGGTGGCGGGGCTAATAGTTAATACTCAAGATTATTTTGCGTAAAACTTGAAACTGTTATTCTACGCTAGGGATTGACAAAATGTTTTACGGACTTTTATCGGTAACTGAAGTGTGCAAAAAATAAACTATCATGTATATGATGAACACTCCGCAAATGCGAGAATGAAACGTGACAAATCTAAGGGACGCTCCACACACAGTAATTCACAGCTGAATTCGGCTATTCATAGACAAAATCAGCCGAAAAGGCGGAAATTTATCAGTAGTAGCAGAATTTTTATATTATTTTATTTGTCGTATGGCTACATGTCACTGGATATAGATAGGCATTTCTTCTCTGGGGTAGTAGTAGTGGGAAAGCAGATGATAAAGAAAATCCAGTGAGTGCTGCGAGGTCCAGATGGGACAGTGCAGCTGCCAAGTTTGTTACTCTTTTAGCACCACCCAGGGATCACGTGTAGGGTTGTTTTAGGTGTTTCCTACGGACGCAGAGTAACATTGATTTTTATATGGAAGCCATAGACATATTTCCACTACCTTAAACCCTGGAATTATTGCCGGATTTATTGATTTGAAAGCATGACAACTTTTGCATTTCTTTAAGAAATCTAATTCGCTAGAAACAAATACCTATAAATAAGTGGTAACTACCACTTATTTATACGTGTTCTTACACATTACAAAAACTTAGAAACAATAAATTCATTAAAATCCTACAAGAAAAACGCTAATATGTGCGTACATATTTGTGGCGGTTAGCGAATAATGATCTTTTGTAGGATTTAATTGCGTTAATAATACTAGTATCATAAATCATAATAATTCCGTTACACTAAAAATATTAGCTATTATTAATTATTTTCAATTCGCCATACTAGCCGCCCCTAAAATGACTGTACTATACAGGGTGGAAAGATAAGTCGGGCCCTGGAGGGAAACTACCTTAAAACCTTGAGATAGCTCAATTCGCTCAAAGGAAACATTCTTTTATTTTTCCTAAAAACTAAAACTGCATTCACAGTTTATTTTTTAATTTTCACTTTTTTCCATACTAATTGTATGAAAAATATTATTATTATTATTTATGGGTTCTCTTGTGCCCTAAACTTGGTTGGTATTTAGAAGTTTTTATCCTTGTTGGAAACAGGATCGATTGGCATTAATTGTGATAAAAATTATTTATGGCAAAAATTTCAAAATACTTTTTTTGAAAACTGTACTCTTTTCCAAAAATTTGTAAATACAGTTATGTCCCTTTAAATAAATTAAATAATGTGTCCTTTCAGTGAATTGAGCTATCTCAACGTTTTAAGGTAGTTTTCCTCCAGGGCCCGACTTATCTTTCCATCCTGTATATATAAATGGCTTGCTATAATTTCTTGATGCTATATAATACCCACATAAATATGAATACCCACAAAAATGTGGGGTCCTTTTTCAGACCAGGTACGATACGATTTTCACGCTTATTACAATTATTAACTGTGCATAGTTGGATACCAGAGGGGTACTTGACTACCCATGTCCCCGCTTCGGTCGCGTGGCGATGGCAAGGACAAATGGGAATGATTCCAACAAAAAACCCTTTGGACCCGGGTATGTCCTTAAACTACGTCCGGACACGGGTATGTCCTTAAACTACGTCCAAAAGAGAGGTATGGGTACTGCGAATGTCATCTCGCTATGTGTGGTAGGGCACAGCAGAGCGAATATCATCTCGCTCAAATCTGGAGCAGAGCCCGACTGGGGAAGTACCACCACCTTTTTTTATACCATCATTAGGCGGTCAGCGCTTATACATGTTTATTGCTCATAAACCATATTGAATCACAACGTCCGACGTAAGCGCCTTCCGTCAAACGGTACCTTTACCAAATTACTGACACATCTTTTATAAATATATTACGACGGTGGCAAACAAGCATACGGCCCGCCCGATGGTAAGCAGCTACCGTAGCCTATGGACGCCTGCAACTCCAGAGGTGTCACATGCAACAGGTGCATAAGGGTCTAGTGCTATTTGGCTGTGGTTTTCTGTAAGGTGGAACTGGGGAAGTACCTCCACCTTACAGAAAACCACAGCCAAATAGCACAAGACCCTACTAATAGTGTTGTGTTCCTGCTGGTGAGTAAGGTTGCCACAGAGCTCAAAGAGGACCCAGTGCGTTGACGATGGGGGACCCTCTTGTTCCTTTAGCCATCAACACAGTGAGTCCTCCTTTTTGTAAAGGATCGGCAACGCACATGTGACACCTCTGGAGTTGCAGATGTCCATAAGCTACGGTAGCTGCTTACCATCAGGCGGGCTGTATGCTTATTTGCCATCGTCGTAACATATTTTTTTTAAATGTGTCAGTAATTTGCAAATTACTGAAATTATTGACACATTTTATTTATTTAATTTTTTACCATGGTAAAAGAACCGTTTGGCCGAAGGCGCTTACGTCGGACGTTGTGATTCAATATGGTTTGTGATTATGATTAATAAACGCGTAAAAGCGCTGACCGCCTAATGAAACTTTTCCCGAAAAAGCGTCACAATGATTCCCATGTGTCACTGGCGGGCACCAACCTTAAGTTTTACTTTACCCAACTTGGCTGTTACTACGTTTTGGCGGGATAACACAGCTATTTACCTTATTCAAACAAGTTTAGAATCAGTTGACCGACGGACGTCGCGGGCTCAGCACGGCACGCTGAACTAATAACTAGAAACCCGCGTTAGTTTAACTAAAACTAAGTTAGCAATTTGTAGTTTTATCTGTGTTCTGAAAAAGATTTCGTTATTTTAATAGATCGTGATTTAAACGGACGAAATTTAAACTTGTCGTTTTTTAACGAGTTTTTAAAGATAATTGGCGTTTTTAAGTGTTTTGGAGTTTTATAATGAAGGGTCAAGCAAAAAGGTTTGTGGACAACAAGGGAAAAGCATATGAGATGAACATTTTCAAGAAGAAACAGAAAGAGAAAGAAGTGAAAGAGACAACGACGGATGAAGTGGGATTCTTGCAGTTGGTGAGCTATTTTTGAATGAACTTGGCTCTATTTTTAGGATTTACATGGATTAGTTAAAACGGTAAAAGCGTTAGATAACAAAATAATACGTATTAAAAGAAGATTAAATGAACCTCAATAGAGTACTTATTTAAAAATTGCTTGCCAAAGCTTGTTTAGGTACTTAAAACAAAATTGCAACAAAATAACTACGACTATAGGCACTAGAATATTATTAAATAAAACCCAATATAGTAATTGCTTATTTAAAGCTTTTTTATTTTACCAAAAGCTTGTTTTGGTAAAATAAAATAACAACGAATAATTATGAGAAGGTATTATATTTTACTAAAAACTAGTTTTTTGTAAAATATTGCTTCTATTCAATTTTTTTTTTATTATATTGTATACCTATTCTGTAATGCTGTCAAATATTATTAAACAAATGATATCAGAGACGTCCGACACAATAATGACAACATAGTAGAGTTTACTCATTATTTCAATCTTGTGCTAACCTTGAGTTATTTATTAATTTGATAAAATACATAAAACATTAGTTTCCAAATCTAGAGTGACGGTGTGACTGTGACCTAGGGAAACTCTTGGTAAAATATGAAATTGTGTCGAACAGTCAGTTTAAATAGTAGATAAGGTTTACACTTTATTCGAAATAATCAAAATTTATTAAAACTAAGTGTTTATTTGAATATGTTATATTTGAATTCAATGGTAGTCATATAAGTATGGTCGGGGTGGCAGGAATACTACTTGATATCTTTTATAATATAGATATATTTTCTTTATTAAATGAGTTACAGCATCTCAAACTGTTTAGGCCGTCCCATCCCGACTGTTTCTGAAAGAATCTCCATCGTCTGACATAGAACGTGAGAATTCCTAATTTAAAACAATTTTAAGCCAAAAAGAAACAACTTCACTTAGCACCCACCTTTCGAAAAGCAAATGCTCGAGCTGCTGTAAAAAGTACTCAAATCACTATAGGTGTGCCTATAATAGTTGAAGAGTTCCCTCGATTTCTCCAGAATCCCATCATCAGATCCTGACCTGGTTACAATGGGACCAACTGTGAAGTATACTCTTTCAAACAAAAAAAAAAGAATTTTCCAAATCAATGCAGCCGTCTTCGAATAATCGGTGAACATATATAAAAAAAATATATTGCAAAAACAAAGATTGCGACGACTTGATAACCTCCTCCTTCGCAATCTTGAAGCCGGTTGATAACACCGTGTCAGATCAGACAGTGTTCGAGAAGAGGTTGTAAAGGTAGTAAACCTTTACTATTCATAAAGTATTTATTTTAAACCAAATACTGCGATTGAAGCGATTATTTTGCAAAAAAAAAACAAATTATTTTGCAATAAACCTACTTATATTTAGGGATTTACTGATTTCCGGTTTCAAAACATAGAAAAAAAAACTTTAAATTTCTTGAAAAAAGAAAGGCTTTTATTTTATTCCCATCCAACTTAACTATCAAACAAACAAAACAAATTTCACTCGTAAAATTTGACCTAAACGGGTACAAGTATTTTTTAATACCACGATGGTGTCAAACAAGCCTTATAGTAAGCAGCTACCGTAGCCTATGGACGACTGAAACTCCAGAGCTGTCACGTGTGCATTGCTGACCCTTTACAAGCAGGATTCACTGTGTAACGACCTGACGACTAAAGAAACAAGAGGGTCCCTCGTCGTGAACACACTGGGTCCTCTTTGAGCTCTTTTGAAGTATTTAAAACGTTTGTACTTCTGTACAAACAAAAACAAAACAATAAGTTTACTTAATGTTCCTCTGGTCCCGAGACATCTTGGGGTGGGACTCGTACGATAATGGCATGATTTCCGCCCTATTATCAAATTGTTCTATTTTATTTTAAAAGTTTGAAAACATATTGCGTTCCAGCAGATCAGGTGTGGAATGCCATCAACTCATATTTTATTGCATTTTAATTGATGCAATTTGATACGTACGAAAAAAACGATTAAACAACGCTCTAATTACTAGTTACTACTACACAATTCTTTTAAACTTTTACAAACATTTTAAATTTATTTAAGAATTATGATGCTAAATTATAGTAGTTTATGTAACTGTTACGTAATAAGGGTCCTTAAAACATGAGTGTGGTTTTATGAAATGAGCCGCAGGCGAATTTCATAATAAGATCACACGAGTGTTTTAAGGCCTAATTACGTACAGTTGCATACACTGCTTTATCTACACTCATATTATTTATTCTAAATGCCTTATTTGGAAACCATAGAATGGCCGCCATCGCACCGCCACCATGGCCAACTCTCGTGTGCCGGCGGTCGCGCGGGCGCGTGTCGGGCTGTCGGCGGATGCGCGGGAGGGTGCAGGTGTACATTATGTTATCAAAACTCATAGCACATCAATAATTGAGCATGAAAAGTTAAAATTACGTTACTGCTACGGATAAAAAGCTTATCATAGTAAAATCGGTCGTGGTAATGCTAGCCATTGCCTACCGTTTTCGAACACGTTTTAGAGAACTTACAATATGAGTGTAGATAAAATAAATTGAAGTTTTATTTTTAATAATAGCTACGCTAAGAAGGTAACTGGGCATTTTCACTTACCTGTGAATTATTAACGGCCGCTTAGCAATCGTCACAAAATTGACCATACATTTTGTCAGGAATGTGACGGTTAGACATTACTGATACACGACTTAAGCCTTTATAAGGCAGAGGGAATATATTTCCCACCATTATTTGAACTTTATCTCAAAGCGATAGGGTTCAATTTCGCTTAATTTCTGACACCCTTTTGCCTTATAAAGGGTTAAGTCGTGCTTTAAAGTACTATTTACAATAATACATAATGCCCAACTACTATCATTATTAAGAGTTTATTATTGTGTAATTTTTAACGTGAACTTTTCTTTTCTTGCTTTAAAATATATGGTATATGGTTTAAGAACTTATTTCTATAAAAGAATATGAAAATTCGCCTATCTTGAGAAATACTGTATAACCTTATTTTAATATAACAGTGTTCGAATAGTCATTTATTTAAAACAGAGTAATATAAAGCAATTGTTATTATTGTGCGTAAACTAATTAAATTAATAAATAATTAGTCATACATATGAACTACCATAATATTTACTTAGAAAAATAGAAACTAAACTGTTTTGAAAATAAAACCGGCCAAGAGCGTGTCGGGCCACGCTCACTGTAGGGTTCCGTAGTTTTCCGTCCGTCACAGTAAGTGTCCCCACTTAAGAGTTAATAACACCGCCATGTAGGATATGATATGAGAGTTCCACGTACAGCGACATCTATCGGCAAATTAAGTAAACTATTGCGCGCGAGCATAAAGTATGGAAGATGATTTTTATGGGATAATTCTTTATTGCGTGAACCGATTTTCACCATTTTTACTTTATTTGAAAGCACGTCATTTCATTGTAATTTTGTAGAAATTACAGGTACAATAAACACCTGCTTATACGGTTAAATTACAAACTTAGTTCAGAAATTATTTCAAAAACTATTCATCCTATCAAGTTCAAAATAATTTTCCTAGAAAGTTTTTATAAAGTTCTACTTTTGCGATTTTTTTTATTTTTTTAAAACTTATGGTTCAAAAGTTAGAGGGGGGGGGACGCATATTTTTTTACTTCTGGAGCGATTCTTTCCGAAAATATTTACATTATCGAAAAATGATTTTAGAAAACCCGTATTCATTTTTAAATACCTATCCAATAATATATCACACGTTAGGGTTGAAATGAAAAAAAAAATCACTCCCCACTTTAGGTATAGGGGAGGTACCCTAATAAAAAAAAAATCCACTTTTCATTTTACCACTTTGTCGGCGTGATTGATATACATATTAGTACCAAATTTCAGCTTTCTAGTGCTAACGGTCACTGAGATTATCCGCGGACGGACGGACGGACGGACGGGCAGACATGGCGAAACTATAAGGGTTCCTAGTTGACTACGGAACCCTAAAAAAGGTCCCGCCGAGTTTCTTGCCGGTCAAAATACTTTTCGGGTCAGAGGTGTAGGGTTAGATTAGAACCGGTGGTAGTTCTTTTTCTCTCTGAATTTCATAAGTAAATTGTAATGTGTGTAAATTGAAGAATAAATATCTTTTATCTTTTTATCTTTTAAAAATCTTTAATTAATATGATATCCACATTTATACGTAAGTTTCTTTCACGTATACGGTTTTTCATATCAGCTCGGATAGAAGCGGTTTTTAACGGAAATGACCTGCCTGTATGTCAATAAAAACCGCATATACACATTTATAAGAACATATTTAAAATATATTCGAATGAAATTCAATTTTAAACTTATTAGCATAGAGTTTAAAACAATACAGTCATATTTTGAAATGGGTCTCTTATTGTAAAATTGTACGAAAACTGTGTCATTATGTACCGTTAGCCATTACAATAAAAAACTAAATATCGTGTCCTCGTAAAAAATATTGCTTATTATTTCGATATGTAAACTTTGTAGTCTCTGTACCCGAGTATATGAAGAGCCCACAGAATAGAAATAACATGTCTGGTCACTTTGACAACATTTTGAGTATTTAATACGGAATCGCACTTTTAAAGTTTGGAACGATTCAATTAAATCATTAACTTTAAAATAACGATATAAATTATATAGGTAATAATCTAACAGCATTCTAACATCTTTATTTTAGAGTTCCGTACCTCAAAAGGAAAAAACGGAACTCTTATAGGATCACTTTGTTGTCCTTCTGTCTGTCAAGACTCTTTTTCTCAGGAACGCTCCACTGTCAAGTTGAAATTTACGTCAAATACCTATGTCTGCGTACCCTTGAAGCTGTAAAAAATCAAGCTTCTAAGTCAGTTCTATCCAAAGATACGGTCATTTAAGACTTATTTTCGAACACTTCGAAGGGGACCCAAAACCTATAGGGTACTTCCCAGTCTTCCCACAGACCTATAGAATCATGAAACTTGGGAAGAAGGGAGGTCTTAAAGGAAAAAGTCCGAAAATGGTTTATTGTTGTTCCAATTACCAAAAAAATATTTTTTGCGTAATCTAATTTTTCTTTTCGTTCAGACCAATGACCAATCGATGATTGTTAAAATAGTGTGATGCACGGAACCCTCAGGGCGCGAGTCCGACTCGCACTTGGCCGATTTTCTATACCACGAAGGGTGCAACTACAGAGGTGTCACATGCGTGTTGCTTTTAGAATTCTTTACACTCCTTACTCTACCCACTATTTACTGTTGCCCAGTGCGAAAATATCATAAGTAATTCAAATTTCAAGATTTAAAAACAATTTAACATTTTAAAAATGAATAATTCTTGAGTAGACTCAAGTACTCACCAATAAAGTTAATCGAACGAGCGGAGCGTAAGCGAAGTGAAGTTCTTTCAAACACCTTCGGCTACCTAGCTAGACGTCTGTGCATTTCGATGGCTTTTTGATTTTGAATATTTGTCGCGCAATAACTTTAGTAACGTTCTTCTGATCTGTATAAAATTTGTTGGGGTTGTAGTAGAGCTCAATACAATTTGAGAGTTCGTATATGAGCAGGATCGATCAAGGGGTTGCGGAGCTAGACGGCGAAAATAAATCTTCAGAAGGGTCTTGTTATAGTGGTTCTCGTGTGCAAGTAAATCGTGAGTTGTCAGTTCGAGGCAGACTACTAGTAAGTAAGTAGAAGCCCTAAAGCTTTTCCAAAAGCTGTCTTATATGCTCACCCGCTCCATCGATGACCGTAGGGCTGGCTCGTCGTTCTTCGCTCAGCGTATTGGAATCGCCATTCAGCGAGGATTTATTAAATTGGTTTAATATAGAATTATACAAGAATTATTTTGTTACTCAATAAATTATGTTGAGTAGTAATAATTAAATTTTCTTGTACGCTTTAATCCAAAGGTCGGGGCTTGAACTACTCCAGGAAGCCCTGTCTGACATGTATCATGACATTTCCCGGTAGCACCAAACACGATTAACTGACAGAAACGGTTTTTTTTTGCAATTCGTATATCATCACGACCTGTCACAATAATTTAAGTTTAAAAAATGTTTTAGTTACTCAGAGTTAGTCCGGAAAGAGAAGTGTCATGGTTTATGTATATGGGAGGTCATACCATAGACAAATAAAAGACGTAATCCCACGAATATAAAACTGTGATTCCATAATAAGCCGCGATCTCGTGCACACACACTCACTTTTGACGTTGGAACCAATCACCGCTCGTCCACGAGTTGTATATATGTGCGTGTCGCGCGTAAACACGAAGAACTCGACTTATTATGGAATTATAGTTTTGTCTTCACTCCGCGGCGCTACGTCTTCTTATTTTATATGTCTATGGCTCATACATTCTACGATACTTCTCTTTCCGGACAGACTCTAAAGTCTATAGGTACCTTAAACTTTATATTATAAGAAAGAGTGCAAAAGTGCGAAATAAGTATCCGCTACGAATGCAGAAGACGCTTTGGTCACATATTTTGTATATGATACTAGCCTTTTCCCACGGCTTCGCCCGCGTACTATAGGTACTCAAAAAGGATACGATACCCATGTTGATTTTCAGACTTTGTGACCACATTTGCCCCTTTTAGGGGTTGAATTTAAAAAAAACCTGAAACACTTGTTTACTCATTTATCGTTAGGAATATTCCTGTGAAGTTTCGATTAAAATAATCTAACAAATTTTGATTCGCCATACAAATTTTGGACCCCCATTTTACCCCCTTTTGGGGTGAATTTTGAAAAATCCTCTCTTAGTGCATCCCTAGACCTTATAAGGAACCTACGTGCCAAATTTGGAATCTCTAGAACCAGCGGTTTGGGCTGTGCGTTGATATGTCAGTCAGTCAGTTAGTCAGTCAGTCAGTCAGTCAGTCAATCAGTCAATCAGTGAGTCAGTTTCTTCTTTTATATGTTTAGATTTATTTAAGTATCGCAACGATAACTTAAGTAAATATATCAGTAGATTGAGTGTCAAGGCTCAGGATCGGTAGCTTCGGTCAGCCACCGCGCTCCGTTTACGAACCAGTTCCGCGATCAGGTTTTTGAACCTGATCAGATACCGAGTGCATACATACACGCATACATGTGCGAATCTATGACCATGTAGAGTAAATATTACAAAAAACTATTTAAAAAAGATAAAAATATATTTATCCTTCAATTTAGGCACATTACAATGTACTTATGAACGTCAGAGAAAAAAACTATCACCGGTTCTAACCCTACACCTCTGACCCGTGAAGTATTATTACCGGCAAGAAACTCGGTGGGACTTAAAGATACACAATAATGCGTAGTTCTATAAGGCTGTGGCATCAGGCAAACTGTTTGTTCCCAGAGTTAACAACTATTATGGGGACAGGACCCTAAAAAAACGTATCCCATACCTTTTAAACGGTCTGCCTGAAACCATCAGGCTCGAAAATAAATAGAATGTATTCACACGTTTATTAAAAAAGCACTTGCACACATTACCTGTAGATTGATGACTTGTTGTACAACATAAGCTTAAAATAATATAAAATAATATAAATTATAATAATAGTCTAATGAGAGACTGTCGATCCCACAGACAAACTATATATTCTAGAGTTTTGTGGGGCTATGTATTAGATTTAAGAAATACCCTTGTATTTTTAATAAATAAATAATAAAAAATAAAAGAAGACATATCAAAACAGCTTGAGAGACAGACAATGTACCTATTGTTTAATTAAAATGAAATAATAATAATAAAATCCAAATCTGATTGCTTCACAAAACGTTTGATATGCTTTCCTGTCTGAACTGTGTCCATGTTACCATGTGTATTTGTTTTGTCGAGTTTTCGATATTTCGGCACAGTTGTATGCGCCATTATCATGGAGTAACAAAAAAACGTATAGAGTAAAAATGTTGAAATAATTTTAAACAAAAAAAACCGATATCCTCCATCTTTCCAAAAGCTCGACCTACTTTAAAAAATACTCAAATCACTATAAATGGTATCGTATTGCGACTGAGAATAAGTAGGAAAAAATTTTTGGTCGTGAAAAAAAATTTTTTTTTTATGGGACACATTGTCCCAGCCTGCCAACCCTCCATACAATAGTACATTGTTGCCGAGGGATGGAAAGAAAGGCATTTCCTGACGAGGTACCTAGATGCCAAAGGTCCGAGTCGGAAAATGCCTGTTTCCATTGAGGTATACTTAGTGCTTTTCTCAAATAATGTGAGGAAATCAAACAAATTAAATTTCAACTATAAGTAATAAGTTTAAGTGACATATTTAGTACAATACAAAAAATAATTCCTGTTATATTTGTCCCGCGACTTAGCAGGAAGCAAGTTGTTCATTATTAAGCTTGCTTCTTCTTTCAAATGAGACGGTGTGCCGTCTATTTCCATCTCACTGTCGTCATTTGAGCTCATACTGTTTTCTATTTTAATTAATTTTAAAGAAAACGATTACTTATTTCACAACGAATTGCCGCCTTTTATTTCGCATTTTTTTTTTCAAATCTATTACCACAGACAAATAATCGTCCGATACGCGCATGCGCCAATGCGGGCGCATCTCGAATCAACGTGTTTGCAATTATTTTGACATTTGTCTGGTTGAACGAAGGTTTCACATGGCTGAATGCAACATTTCCTTAGTCATTTATTTGCAATCGTAGGATTTAAAAAGTTAACGCAGCGGATAAAAATGGATTTTCATACAGTCATTTTACTCCTAGGAGTAAATTGATTCTATAAAAACTCATTTTTTTCCGCTGCGTTTTTACTTTTTAAATTTGAAAAGAATAAAATTGTGCACTTTGCGTCTTCAATTTACGAACAAAATGCGACCATTTCCGAGCATGTTTGAGAAAAAGCATTTTTTTCCGCGTAAATAAATTATTTTCTTACTTTTCTTAAATAAAATACGATACCAATTATGCCCTTAAACCATAAAGCTCTATAAATGGAGTTCGCTTCGCCTCATCTTTCCAAACAAAACAGTCTGCCAAAATCTGAGGGGGGCGAGGTAGCACGCATGTGATGTTTTCTAGTCAAAGGTACATCATTGTCGGTTGTTAATACAGTTTATTTCTAAATGAATTTTTATAGCAGCAACGCTTTATTGACAACCGACAAAGATGTACCTTTGACTTGAAAACACCAAACATATTTGACGTATTCTTTTTATACTTCATAACACTAAATGGAGCAATAGATAGTCGACTGTGCATACGTTAACATATGGTTCATTATTGGATGCAGTCTTTGCAAATATCAAACAAAAAAGCCAAGGATCATTTTTGATTGTATTTTCAAACAAAATATAGAAGACAGCAATCCTTAAGCGCGTTAAATATGGAGAAATGTCAAACATCAAATAGTTACTGTCCGTCAGAAAGAAAACGATTGTCTTTGAATCGATTCTGTAAACGAAGCCTGATTTTCGATTTAGGTTAAATCTTTTATTACGAAACTAATGATAAATAAAGTAAAACTTTACTTACATCTGAAATGGTATTTCATCTTTTTGTAAACTAGACGAAATATAACATTTCTTACATCCAAAAACAGCGCATAAGGGCATTTTCACGGCGCTTGTTATCGACAGCGATGACGAAAGTGCGTGACATTCGATTATTGAAATAGTTTTTATAGATGTACTAGATTTTCCTGCCAATACTTTTGACAGAGGGGAAATGATACCTAAGGCCTCTCCTGGTTTAGAACTCTCTGCCTTAAAAGTATCACCAGCATGTATGTTACACTCTGTATACCTAATTACTACGTATAGGTACATATTATAAGTAATATGTTTCATGCATACATTGTTATTATTATTATTTAATTTTAATCAATAATTATTACATTCAATTAATATGTAATGTTTTACTTATGCTGCTCAAAAATGAAAAAATTCTAATATCAAAAATAACTCAGTAGGCGCGTGTATGCTTGAAATAACCGCAAAAGGAAACCATAGGCAGGAAGTTATAAATCGATATCGCAATAAATATGTTAATTAAACCGAATACCTATTTAATTTTTGTAATTGTTTCAAGCACCTATGGAATGCGTATATATCATCATTGTGACGATTCAAAGGCAAAGTAATCAGGTAGGGATACATTGGGTGTTGAAATATTTTATATGGAAAAATAAGTGTCAAAAAATTGGATAAAAGATACGAAAATATGTTTATTAGGGTACCCTTAGCGTATGCGGTCATATCAAAAATACACGCTGTATAGACATACTACAGACAGCGATATGATTCAAAACTAAACGGTACAGAGGAAATTAAACGTCAATGTCACTGAGATGGTTATGTACCTACCTATAAAAGTAATCGAACGAGCGGAGCGTAAGCGAAGTGAAGTTCTTACAAACAACTTCGGCTACTGGGACGTCTTGGCATTTCGATGGCTTTTTGATTTTGAGAGTTTGTTCCGCGATAACTTTAGTAAGGTTTTTCTGATCTTTATGAAATTTGTTGGGGTTGTAGCAGAGATCAATATAATTTGAGAGTTCGTATATGTGACGTTATCATGGTTAGGGTACCACTTTGTCGCTTATGGATTCCGAGATATCACTGATTTTGTTAATCAACGCGAAAATAGTGAAAATTGGTTTTGATTAAAAATAGTTTCCACACACTTAAAATAATACGGTGTATTGATAAAAAGTTAAACGTTTCAACTAAAAGTAGGAAAAAAACACAGTCAAAGTTTACCGACTAGGGTACCATATTGTCGCTCATAAGCTTGAAGTAAATATCGGGCCATTGGAAAATGTAGTAACACGTGTTGTCTAAATGTCAGTTCACTCCCATCCATTTGCTTGACAGTTCGTAACTCAGCTGCCCGTTACGTTCACTTAGCTTTATGTTATGTTACCCTTTTAACAATAGTGGTCAATAAGCAATAATTATTAAAACAAAGCAAAACTCACTATTTTAATCTGGCCTAAATCAATCAACTAGATACAAAATATATTAATCGAAATTCATATTATGTTAGTTTATTCAATTGGATTGTTAAAATTAAATAAAAAGATCACATAGGATAATAAAATTATTTACAATTTTAAAGTGCGTCCAGACCGTCTTAATACGCCACGAATATGCTGCTCGTACGCTGCGCACGCGTTGCTCTAGCCGGAGAGCTAGCGACGGAAATAGGTTTGCTATTATAAAGAGAAATGAAAATTTCTCTAGTTAGTGTGCCATACTATCAATTTTAATAATCCGGGTGCCTGGCAGATGCTTTAAATACTGATTAATTACATAACAAAAACTTAAATATAAATATGGGGAGGGATATAAGTTAGTGACAAATCAAAACTTTTTAACAGAAAATATAGTTGACTTATATTTAACAAGCTTCTGAGGGACAACCATATAAATAATCAGTTAATACTCGTACAAAGTCACCAATCTCTCAATCAGACGTAAGAATTTAAATGACTTGGCGTCAGCACTTACGCACCCCTAGGTGCGATGTTGAGTAGTGTAAATCATTTTCATAATGATGTTAAATGCAAATTATTACTTTTGTAAGTAATAATTTTATTATAATAAGTCTTAAAAATAAGTTTGATCTCATAAGTCATAAGGCGACAATGTGGGACCCTAAGGAATGTTAAACTAACAAATTTGATCTAAATTAGTAAAGCTGACGAAAACACTGTTATTTTTTATAAAATAAGTTATGTTATTGATTCATAAGAATATTTGACCTTTGTATTAGATATATTCACTTATAGTGCGGACACTATGTTAAATAATGGAAGTAGAATTCTTATTTCTCTAAACTTATGAATAGCGACAATGTAGTACCCTAGATCACTTTACATACCAAAAATCATGTTAAAAGTCTAAACTTTGAAGTCACTTTTTTGATAGAAAACTACATTACTTTTGTGTTTAATTACACTTGATCGTTAGTTTTGTTCCTAAATTAACGTAAACTATGAGAATTAAAAATTATAATGTTGATTTTGTATATTTTTTATGTAAGTGTTGATTTATTTTGTTTTATTATTTAAAAAAATGCCTTGAGATATGGTTGTTTCATTATTTTTGTTATAAACCTTACTTACATCATATTCAGAAATCAACATAAGCCAGCTGAAAATCTGTCGATTTTGAGTTATATAAAATATTTTATTTTTGATTCTTGACTCTACACCCTACATGCATTATTATTGTATTATTTCTATAAAATGCTAAATGTTAGAGACAAAATATGATTTGTCGAGTAATATAATGTATGTGGAACATTTTAAAACCGCTATCTCCATAACTTCAACATATAACTAGGTTTTTTAGGCTTTCAAACTTTAAACTCGAATATCTCAAAACAGTACAAAGATATGTTGAAACTTCAAAAAATTATTAAAAATAAAAATACTCAACATAGCGATCTCGTTCCTTTTGCATATGAAGGAAAATGTTTTGAACTATATGGAAGTACCAATAACTCAATACCGACAATATATTACCTTTACCATGACAATGTCACATATGAGCAGGATCGGTCAATGAGTTATGGAGCTAGAAGGCGCGAAAAAATCATCACATGAGTCTTGTTATATTGGTCAGCTTGTTTGCAAGTAAAACGCGAGTTCTGAGTTAGAGGCGGACTACTAGTGTATTTCAGAAACATATTTTAGTCTGCCTTTCAACCAGAGATGAGCGATCATGTGTTGCGAGGAATGTGTTTTTAAAAACCAGTAGAATCACTTAATCTACAGCTACAGCGCAGCTCTAGGATTGGTTCTTAACAAACATATTCCTTGCAACGCATCCTCACTCATCTCTAGTCGAAACGCAGTCTTGGTTGTTACTAATATTAAAAGGTATGCTTTGCTTATTTTATCGAACGAGCGAAGTGAGTTCTTACAAACAACTTCGGCTACTGGGACGTCTCGGCATTTCGATGGCTATTTAATTTTGAGAGTTTGTTCCGCGATAACTTTAGTACCGTTTTTCTGATCTTTATGAAATTTGTTAGGGTTGTAGCAAAGATACATATAATTTGAGAGTTCGTATATGAGTAGGATCGGTCAACCGGTTATAGAGCCAGAAGGCGCAAAAAATCATCACATGGGTCGTGCTATATTGGTCAGCTTGTTTGCAAGTAAATCGCGAGTTCTCAGTTCGAGACGGACTACTAGTAAATAAATAAATAAATATTTTTGTACAATCTTACATAAATCGACCTAGGCCCACAGTAAGCTCAATAAAGCTTGTGTTATGGGTACTAGACGACGATATATATAATAGACTAGCCTTTTCCCGCGGCTTCGCCCGCGTACTATAAGTACTCAAAAAGGATACGATACCCATGTTGATTTTCAGACTTTGTGACCACATTTGCCCCTTTTAGGGGTTGAATTTTCAAAAAACCTGAAACACGTGTTTACTCATTTATCGTTAGGAATAATCCTGTGAAGTTTCGAATAAAATAATCTAACAAATCTTGATTCGCCATACAAACTTTGGACCCCCATTTTACCCCCTTAGGGGGTGAATTTTGAAAAATCCTTTCTTAGTGCACCCTTAGAACTTATAAGGAACCTACGTGCCAAATTTAGAATCTCTAGAACCAGCGGTTTGGGCTGTGCGTTGATATGTCAGTCAGTCAGTCAGTCAGTCAGTCAGTCAGTTTCTTCTTTTATATATTTAGATAAATAAACATCAAACATAAACACACAAATAAATGCCTTGACAAGGACTCAAACCCGGGACCTCCTGCTTCGTAGGCAGGATCACTACCAACTGGGCTAGGAGGCCGTCAAAATCGTCGTTATTATTTTGATAGTGTACTTACCTACTTTTAATCCTATTTTTAATAGATACCTACTATTTATACTTCAAGGTTTTTGAGAGTGTTGACGATTGTTTAATTTGAACAGCAGCACTTTAAAATAGATTGTCGTGTTCGGATAGACAGTCCATACTATTTGTAATATAACGTACTTGCATTGACGGATTTGCAAACTGATTAAATATTTAACTAAGGAGTTTGAGTACCTGTCATCATATAATTCAATTGCCATCAATATAGCCCCAATACCTACTTGTCATTGTCATTATCAAGTCGTTTTTACAAGTGTTTTTATAAACTATACTCAACTTCATAACTAAGTTTTAATACATAAATTTATTACTTAACTTTAACCGCATGTAACCTTTTAATCGTTCTGTTACATCCATGTTACATCACATATGTCGGCTCAATGATACACTAAAAAACTGAAATAAAAACATTTAGGCACGTAATGTTATAAATAAGTCAACTCATTTTTAACTGAAAATTGGTAGATTAAATCACTTTGAAGCTACATTAATGGTTACGTTAAAAATAGTTAAAAATATATTCCAGAAAAGTACACAGTAGGTACTTTGTCACAATTGGTACCTTCGACCTCGGATAACATATTCGGGACAATAGTAGAGCTGAGCGTTTTTTTCTAAAAGCGTTACAAAAAACACTTTCTCGTACAGTAACGGAACAACAGTTTTGTTGTGAGAACAAAAAAAGTTTTCATAAAACGATCCTACTACGTAACTACGTAATAGCCGCAATGCAAAACTACACTGAAATTTATAACCTATAACTGTTATATTCGTTTTGGTGGAGACGGACTGGACGTTTCTTTTAGTGATGCACTGGGAATCTAGTTATTTTTGAAACGGTTTTTCAAAACAGCTTCGAGGTAGAAAACAACAGTTACGTTTCGTATCGCCTAAAACTCGTAACGACCCGGCTCCAGTCAATAGGAAAAGTAAAATACTTACTTAATGTAAACAAACACATTTACCTTCATTGCTCCGCAATCACAGCATCACGCACTTTTAAAGAACAACCATGGTTTCATTGTCAGTTTATACACATAAACATGTTGTTTATGTTAAATTTTAGTAAAAATATCCGTTATTTACAGTGAAAACGAAAAATATCTATATATAAAAGAAGAAACTGACTGACTGATTGACTGACTGACTGACATATCAACGCACAGCCCAAACCGCTGCTTCTAGAAATTCCAAATTTGGCACGTAGGTTCCCTATAAGGTCTAGGGATGTACTAAGAAAGGATTTTTCAAAATTCACCCCCTAAGGGGGTAAAATGGGAGTCCAAAGTTTGTATGGCGAATCAAAATTTGTTAGACTATTTTATTCGAAATTTCATAGGAGTATTTCTAACACATGTTTCAGGTTTTTTTTGAAAATTCAACCCCTAAAAGGGGCACATGTGGTCACAAAGTCTGAAAATCAACATGGGTATCGTATCCTTTTTGAATACTTATAGGACGCGGGCGAAGCCGCGGGAAAAGGCTAGTTTAGTAATATTTTGTCACGTATTAGAAACGCAGTATAATTGACCAAACGTATGACTGCATATAAACGAATATATGTCAATTATTTTTATAATTTATTAGCATTCCGCCCCGCGACTTCGTCCGCGTATTATTACTTAGCACCTTTGCACCCCTATTTAACCCCCTCAGGGGTAGAATTTTCCATAAGGCTGGAAGGACTTTTATTGTATTTTAATAAGTTATCTTCCCACAAATTTAAAAGTCTCTAGCTCAAAAAGTAATTTTCCTCGTGCAAACTTAACACCCCTATTTAACCCCCTCAGGGGTGGAATTTTCCAAAACACTGAAAGGAGTTTTATTGTATTTGAATAAGTAATCTTTCTACAAAGTTAAAAGTTTCTAGATAAAAAAAAAACATTTCCCCAATACAAACTTTGCACCCCTTTTTAACCCCCTCGGGGGTGAAACTATCCTTAACGCTGAAAGTACTTTTTTGTATTTTAATAAGTAATGTTTCTACAAAGTTTGAAGTCTCTATCTCAAAGAAATAAGTTTCCCGCATACAAATTTTACACCCCTATTTAACCCCCTCAGGGGTGGAATTATCCAAAACGCTAAAACACTTTTAATATTTTTAAAATATCAGTGAACGTACGAAGTTTCAAGTCTGTAACTTAAAATTTTAAATCTTATACATACAAACTTGTAACCCCCTTTTTACCCCCTTAGGGGTTGAATTTTATAAAATTGCTTCTTATTATTTGTACAAATTATACATGTAACCCGACCTGCAAATTACAACTTTCTAGCTTCAGTTGTTAAGGCCTCGCTGGAATACAAACTTTTCAACTCCGTTTCAACTCCTCTGGGGTGGAATTTTGAAAAACGCTGAAATTAGTTTTTTTGTTTTTAATTTAGTAGCCTGCGGACGAAATTTCAAGTCTGTCACAAAAAAAATAGTAATCTACGTACAAAATTTCAACCCCTTTTTTACCCCGTTAGAGGTTGAATTTCACAAAACGCTGAAATCACTTTTTTTTTTTTATTATCAGTAACCGTACAGAGTTTCAAATCTCTAACTTTAAATTTTAAACCCCATCCATACAAACTTTCAACCCCCTTTTTACCCCCTTAGGGGTTGAATTTTTCAAAATCGCTTCTTATTACTTGTACAGATTATAAATGTAACCAGACCTGAAATTTTCAACTTTCTAGCTTCAGTAGTTTCGGCTCTGCGTGGATCAGTCAGTCAGTCAGTCAGTCAGTCAGGATAAAGGCATTTATATATAGGTATATAGATAAACACACACATGTACCACCTTTGTTTACTCTGACACACCACACATTAAATTGAACAACCTTAACCCCTATTACTATGAAGTTAAGGTCTACAACAGCTCAGTCAAGTATGACCACGAAATTCAGAATGTAGGTAAATTAGTCCGGATATATCCATTACAATAATGACAGACAAGATAACTGGTTCAAGGTTAATGACCTTAAATGCTTGATATGTTTAAATAGTGTTATTATATGGATTTATTGCTTATGTAATGTTTGTTATGTTTCGTTTTATAGCGGGACGTGGGTGTTATTATTTATTTAATCTTTATTGCACAATACAAGATGGTACAAATGGCGGACTTAATGCCATAAGGCATTCTCTACCAGTCAACCAACGGGCTAAACAGAAAGGTTAAGTAGGTGCAGGGTCCATTAAATATGACAGAATTAATAAGAGAAAAAAAAACTAAAAATAGATACATATTCAGCTATATTCATAAACTTACACAAATACATATAATAATAAACATACATGCATATATTTTATATACCTTGTGTGAACCATCAGGAGGACGAAAAAGAAACCTTGTCAAGGACATATTATGCGTAATTTTAACGGCCTCCTAGCCCAGTCGGTAGTGACCCTGCCTACGAAGCAGGAGGTCCCGGGTTCGAATCCTGGTCAGGGCATTTGTTTGTGTGTTTATCACAGATATTTGTTCCTGAGTTATGGACGTTTTCTATGTATTTAAGTATTTATCCATATTTATCTATTATATATATCGTCGTCTAGTACCCATAACACAAGCCTTATTGAGCTTACTGTGGGCCTAGGTCGATTTGTGTAACATTGTCCTATAATATTTAAAAAAAAAAAAATTTAAATTGTTAAAATAAATTATAGCTGATTATAGTGATTATAAAAAAATACCGAAATATTATATTCTTCTATTCGTCGACTATAATACTTTAATTGAGACTTTGCAGAGCTTTTATGGTCGCAAATTTTAGCATCGACGACAATGCTAAAATGGATTTTCATACAATATTGTACAACGGTCGGGGAAGAGGGCCGTCCTCCTCCCCGACTGCCGCTACGATTCACCGGGAGATCGAAGTTACTTAAATTACTAAATAGGGATGATGAATTATGCAATAAAATTTAGTGATAGGATGCAGAATTAACAATATATCCAAATAAAGTGAAAATTAAAAAAATCTATTGAAATGATTCAAAGATATCATGCTCCAAATTTCAAAGTTTTTCAATGTTTTAAAGTACGAAATAAAAAAAAACAAAGATACCATTAGATTTTTAACATTTTACTGTTAAATAATTGTACTGTAAAAATAGCAATTTCATAATTTTTCCATACTTTAAACAGGGCGACTATATGTATGTACGTGATGTCACTTTTGCACGTCATTTTGTTAGGAGCGTTTCGAGAAACAAATGCAAATCACACACTTAAGTCTAATTTCTGACTTTTTTGTTGCTTTAACGCAATTGTCCGCATATAGACATTTGATCCTCACAACAAAACGAATCGATTGTAAGGCATTCGCCGAACTTAATTCTTACCGGCTTGCCTATTTTGAGCCTCGTAGAAAAAGTATTGTATACAATAGTGACATAATTAAGCTATCCAATCTCGTACCTTACTTAGGCCACTCAGCAAACTTCGTCGCATAAACGAGGTAGGTGCTTAGTTGTCCAAGGGACGTAACATAGCAACGAGGGGAAATAAAAGTTGATTGGCTCTTTTCCATTGTGAGATCGACGGTGTCTTAATAGTATAAGAGCCCATGACACTGAACCTAGTTCGATAAGTATCCTAGATGAGATATATACTATAATTAGACGCTTCTTTAATGGGGGAACACGAAATGCCGATGCTGCAATGCAAAAAAGTGGTGGCGTATTTAAATTTTTTTTTAAATAAAAGATCGGTTTCTAGTATGATAAGTCTCCTCGGGGGCTTGCAGCACTGCATTATCGTGTAGCCCTGCCCCTCCCCAGCTTCGAGGAACAAAGGAAATCTAGGAGACTTATCGTACTAACTAGAAACCGATTTTTTATACTCGTATAAAAAAAAATTTAATACGCCACAACTTTTTTTGCATTGCAGCATCGGCATTTCGTGTTCCCCCATTAAAGACGCGACTAATTATATATATCTCATCTAGTAGACTTATCGAACTAGGTTCAGTGTCGTGGGCTCTCTTACTATAATATCTTGTCATTTATTAGTTTACAATATCCACACCCTTAAACCTATAAGGTTATCTCGGTAATAAAATCACAAAACTCGCCATATGGTAGCCACATGGTCACTTCAAGGTAAAAAGGGGCCAGAATCTTAACGCCTTTCGAATCACACGCATCGGGGGAAAACCCTAAGTACTTACATACAGAGCTTTCCTTGTTGCAACTAATGTAACTGTAGCTGCATAGGTGTATGCGGGCGGGATGCCCCGCGAGCCTTGAAGCCTTAGGGGGGCGATGAACTATCGGGGTTCAAGGGTTTATGGATGTTTGTAGAAGGGAAATATGGGAAGTCAAAATCAATTACACGGTACGACAATGTCAAAATTTAAAATAAAATTACATAAACAAAATAAATATAACAATTACTATTATAAAAGCAGAAAAATAGTAATGGACTAAGAGCTGGCCAAGGCAGATATGACACAATAATGAGAGCAACGAAACCCGTCTAGTAAGATTGCAATACTATCCTTATTGGTAGATCTGGGCATCTGGCAGCTTTTAATGGGTGAAGGTCAGAGTGACAGACTAGCAAAATTTTTCAGTTGGAAAAAAGTATACCAAAATAGCTGAAAACTGCCGAAGTTATCTTACTTATAAAGGACGGCCTATATTTTAGCATTAGAACATTGCGTATTATTTTGGAAATAGAAACGGTAGGCGACAAACTATGAATTACATTATACGTCGTTTTGGACTACTTTCCCCCATCTGAAAGTTTTGGCACTGATATGATCTAATTATTTATATAATTTCTCATAATACTGCAACAAAACCAGAACTCTAGGTGTTGTATTCTTAAAGTGATTGGCATTCTTTGACCTCATACAGCTGCCAGATATCCGGATCTAGTAATAAGCATAGTATAGCAAACTAACGAGACGGGTTTCGACGCTCTCATTATTGTGTCATATCTGACGTGGCTAGCTCTCCGTCTATACCGCCTTTAGAATCACACGCATCGGGGGAAAACCCTAAGTACTTACATACGGAGCTTTCCTTGTTGGAACTAATGTAACTCAGCTGCATAGGTGTATGCGGGCGGGATGCCCCGCGAGCCTTGAAGTCTTAGGAGGACGATGAACTATCGGGGTTGAAGGGTTTATGGATATTTGTAGAAGGGAAAAACGGGAAATCGAAATCAATTATTATATACGGTATATACAATGTCAACATTTAAAATAAAATTACATAAACAAAATAAATATAACAATTACAAACAGAAAAAAAAATGGACTAAGAGCTGGCCAAGTCAGATATGACACAATAATGAGAGCAACGAAACAGATTTATAAAGGACGGCCTATATTTTAACATTAGGACCAAAAACGTTGCGTATTATTTTGTTTGTTGTATTTGTTGTATGCTTAAACTGATTGGCATTCTTTGACCTCCACTACTTTACAGCTGCCAGATGTCCGGATCTAGTAATAAGCATAGTATAGCAAACCAACGAGACGTGTTTCGACGCTCTCATTATTGTGTCATATCTGGCGTACCTAGCTCTCCGCCTATACCGCCTTTAGAATCACACGCATCGGGGGAAAACCCTTACTTACATACGGAGCTTTCCTTGTTTCAACTAATGTAACTGTAGCTGCATAGGTGTATGCGGGCGGGATGCCCCGCGAGCCTTGAAGCCTTAGGAGGGCGATGAACTATCGGGGTTCAAGGGTTTATGGATGTGTGTAGGAGAAGGGAAAGACGAGAAGTCAAAATCAATTATTATATACGGTATATATGTTATGGACCAAGTGATAAATAGGTCATTATACATAATGCCCGGGCACATAAAGACTACCATAATTCCTTATTGACACAAAATAACTGACATCGCAATAAATTAATTCTCCTTAACTTTAAGGTTATCTGCTCTATAATAAAAATCGGGTTATTTATCTGCTCTAAAATATTCTAATAGATATACATCAATTAAATCGATAAATTACAGGTATTTATGTACGGTATTTATGTCATAAAATAAACTATTTAATAGATCAAGTTGTCAGCTATCTGAAGGAGGAAAACTTAATGAAAATATTAAAATTACTACACCTCGGGAAATATCAGATGATTGGTGTCGTATATTTTCCTGTATTTACGCAAACTGACTAGCAATGTAATCGTTACGAATCATTATCATGCTAATGCATGGTAATATTCCTTAAAAAAACTGCCTATAAATTATAACTACGCAGAGTTAACAATTAACACCTTATTTAAACCGAAAACAATTAACAATGCTGTAAGTTGAATGTGGCTAATTCCGTCGTAGGGACGATTCCGTCGCTTCCGTGTACGAGCGAGTCGTTCTTTGATTTTCAATCGTAGGAAAAAAAATTGCTTTTGATTGATGATACGGAATAATACGGAATTAGGATCAATGTGCATTTATATTATTCTCACTTGCTCATGTGGTCATCCGGTGACCTTTTCACATTATCCGATCCGATATCGGATGTCGGATAGGACCACGAGGAAGACAAATTTCAAATTTGTGCACATCAATATTTTTTTCTTAAGAGTCCGGTAACAGTTGTTTTTGTTATCGCTCAACTTTGCGATACTATTTTGCAGTGACTAACAAAACTTCTATTTGTTAGTATACATAATTTGAAATGCCGTTTCTTTTTAAACTTCATAAGGGGAACACTTTTTTGATTTTATGTTTAATTTATAAGTCATTCGCCGTAATCTAACAGCTGTTTCGCGTTTGCTTACAGAGAGGTGAGAAAAGTAAGATTTTTATTGGTTAAAACCATGTTAAACTAGTACGTAAAATATATGAAAACGTTGGAAAATGAGTCGTATTAGGAATAAGTAGAACAGTTTTTAGGGTTCCGTACCTCGAAAGGAAAAAACGGAACCCTTATAGGATCACTTTGTTGTCCGTCCGTCCGTCCGTCCGTCTGTCAAGACCCTTTTTCTCAGGAACGCGTGGAGGTATCAAGCTGAAATTTATATCAAATACTCAGGTCTACTATCCCTTGGAGCTGTGAAAAAAAACTTCTAATTTTCGAAACTCGCAAGGGAATCAAAACCTACAGGCTAACTTCCCGTGGACTCAGAATCTTGAAATTTGGTACGAAGCAACGTTTTTTAGCACAGATAAAGGAAGAATAACGAAAACCGTAAATTTTTAGTTACCTACAGGTTTGTACGGAACCCTCGGTGCGCGAGTCCGACTCGCACTTGGCAGGTTTTTTATTCTCATATATATTTTTTAAGCAAGAATATGCTTAGCTAGAGCTATTTTGAGAAAAATTGCCGAAGTTTAGGTGATATTTTTACTTTTTTAGGAATTTAGTAATGTATTTCATAATAAGAATTAAAATTTTAAATTAAACTTTACTTGATGCAACGCAAACAAAAGAGAACCGACTGCACTAAACTTTACCTCCAGCTTTCCAAAAGCAATGAAATCCTCGAGCTGTAAAAATACTCAAATCACTATAGGGTGCTATAGATGTGCCTATAATATTTGAAAAGTTCCCTCGATTTCTCCAGGATCCCAACATCAGATCCAGAAGTATACTCTTTCGAACAAAAAAATATTTATGACCCTGGTTTGCAAAAGTTTATTTTATTTTATAAATTATCTCCTTATCCTTTGACCTTGCGTGATATCACATCCAAAATATAACCGAGTGCGCTCGCGCACTCAGGCGTCAGTGACCCCATAGGTACTTCTGTCCGATGATTGGCGGTCAAAAGGTTAAAGGGCCAGGGGACCTGCATCCTACAACACATTTAGGAGCAAATATGTGTTGTAACAGACAGACTAAGTACAGGGTTTCCTTTTTTACCATTTTTGTACGGAACCCTAAAAATATTCCACTTTTCTGAAATTTTACTGCCTCCTTAATTAAAATGATACGGAGTTGATACACTCAAAATGGTTAATTAGGCGTAAACGAATAACTGGCAATAAATATTTAAAACAAGCTTACTTTAAATAATAGATGCCGAGTCATTTTTTTGGATGCCAACCCATTATTTAAAGTTCCCTGTTATTTTTTTGGTCAACTGTATATTGCTGCCGTTTTTAGGGTTCCGTAGTCAACTAGGAACCCTTATAGTTTCGCCATGTCTGCCCGTCCGTCCGTCCGTCCGTCCGCGGATAATCTCAGTGACCGTTAGCAGTAGAAAGCTGAAATTTACTACTAATATGCATATCAATCACGCCGACAAAGTGGTAAAATAAAAAGTGGAATATTTTTTTTTATTAGGGTACCTCCCCTATACGTAAAGTGGGGAGTGATTTTTTTTTTCATTTCAACCCTAACGTGTGATATATTGTTGGATAGGTATTTAAAAATGAATAGGGGTTTACTAAAATCATTTTTTGATAATGTAAATATTTTCGGAAATAATCGCTTCGAAAGTCGGAAAAATAGCGTCCCCCCCCCCCTGTAACTTTTGCACCGTAAGTTCAAAAAATATGAAAAAAATTGAGTAGATGCGCGTTATGATAAACTTTTTAGGAAAATTATTTTGAACATTATAGGTCTAGCCATTTTTGAGTTATTTCCAAAAAACTTCTTCCATAGGCATCAGATACGACCTTTTGGCATTAGTCTTTAACTCTTAAGTGGGTACACTTACTGTGACGAACGGAAAACTACGGAACCCTACACTGAGCGTGGCCCAACACGCTCTTGGCCGGTTTTTTAATAATAATGATGCCTAATGTTTGAGGCTTATTTAATGTTATTGTGCCTTAAATGTTATAAAGCAACCAATTTATATTATTAGCCTTAGAAAAGCTGCTGGTTCAATATTTAGATGCCCGAAAAATTATAAACCTTAGAAAAGGTTGATAGTGTAACGTTCTATAACACGCATCTTTACATACATCTTAACTCGTTTGTGACTAAAGCTTGCACCCAAGAGTTTAGTTATTTACATAAAACATAAAAATCAACAACGTGTAAACCTAACTTAATAAACCTGTTTTGTCTGCTAAGCGAAATGCAATTATATTGCTCTTGCTACTCGGTGCAGTGTTGCATGACGACATGTTGTGGTCAAGAAGGGGTTTTATACGACACGACTCATTCATTGTAGATTCTAGGGGTCGGTGTGACTTTGAACGCTTTTTCCAATGCGCAATGAAGGGAATTATTACGCAGTGGAAAAGCGTTCTTGAGATCGGAATATTTTTTAGTCCTATACTATTTTACAACACCTAACCACCTATCAAAACAAACCATACCGGTTTACCGATATCCTTGTATCAAAATGTTATTGTTAATTACCTTAATAAATCACTACATAGCATAAAACACAGTCGCTTTCCGCTGTCTGTCAATACGTATGTTATAAAACTACGCAACGGATTTTGATGCAGTTTTTTGTTATACATAGATAAAGTGATTCAAGAGGAAGGTTTATATGTATAATAAACACTGATAATTTTGGAGGTTTCTAATTTGATGTAAATAAACACATTTTTGCGCTTACATTGCAAACGCTGGCTGAACCCTACGAGATAGATCAAAATAATGTACTACAGTATTGTAGACCTTAAAAAGGTCTACAAAAAAGTTATGATGGTATATGTCTTTCTCTTAGGGATAACCCATAGTAACCATTTTTTATCCCGTGTGAAGCAGGGGCGGGTAGCTAGTAATAATAATAAATAATACAGAAAATTAATATTGTTTCTGCGAACGGTCTCATAGCATAGAGTCTCGACCAAGATCTTGAGAGGCTTAGCTACGGGGTTGGATCAAAGGTCAGATTCAGAAGGCGGTAATCCTAGTCCACGGCGCGCATAGTCCGAAGGTCCCTCACTCTGCGACCCTGACTACTAGCAGCCTGGGCCTTGCTCCGTTGCCGGCGTTACCCTAGGTTAGGTTTTTTATAATGTTTTAATTGTTTTTGTGTATTTTTGATGTATTTCATATTTTACTCGAAGTAATTTCACTCTATAGTGAGATACTAATAATGGAAGTGACAGTAAACATAGTACGTCTCCATGGCAACCATTAATGTCTAACTCTCTCTTACGCCCCACGGAAGAATCGCGCGTTCCCTGTCTAGCATTATGGCAGCTTAGGTTTCAAAGAAATAACGCGCTAAGCGGGGTATAGAGATATCTTGTATACGATGTATCCACATTTTCAGACGCGACTGTAGATAGACTGTCGTATCGTAATCGTATCGCATTCGGCGCGTGTAAAGACCTAGCGCCTTGAACTTGCACTTGTATGAGTCACGCGGACCGCGCATGCGTGCGAACTGCGCTTGCGCTACACCTGCCGACGGATACATTACACACTACACTACGACTAAAGTCAGACCACGCTAACTCTGACATTGTGGCAGCATATTCATGTGACATAATCCTAAATTATACAACGATGTTTTTTCCATACTGATTTATTTAATGTTTCGTTAGCAAATTTTAAACGTGAATACTTTCCTTGTCAGAAAACCGTTATGACTTACCATAGTAATGTTGTCTATTTACATGCCTGCACATTTTATAATTAATTAGTTAATTAATATTATTAATTAAGCCCTTATTCTAAGCCAACTGTAGTTGTTAATTTTAAATTAAGTCATCCGTAATTTTTTGTCTTAAATTATTTAGTAATTGGTGGCAATGGTCTATATTTTGTATTTTGTAGCTATAATAATTATGTATGTAGGACATAAAAGACATAATAACATAAACTTGGCTTAATATAATCCGGTTCCAAAAAAAAGATAAGATATTTATTCTTCAATTTAGGCACATTCATTACATTACAATGCACTTATGAACGTCAGAAAAAATACCACAGCTTCCAACCCTACACCTCTGACCCGAAAAGTATTATCACCGGCAAGAAACTCGGCGGGGCTTATTTTTTCAATACAGTAATACATTAAATCTTAAAGATACACAATAATGCGTAGTTCTATAAGAAGACATATTAAAACGGCTTGAGAGAATAATTTTAAACGAAACAGAACCGACTTCACTTAGCCTTCACCTTTCCAAAAGGAAATGCTCGAGCTGAGGTGAAAAATACTCAAATCACTATAGGTGTGCTTATATATAATGTTGAAGAGTTCCCTCGATTTCTCCAGGATCCCATCATCAGATCCTGACCTGGTTACAATGGGACCAACTGTAAAGTACTCTTTCAAACAAAAAATAATTTTCAAAATCGGTCCAGCCGTCTTCGAATAATCGGTGAACATACATAAAAAAATAGCAAAAAAAACAAAGATCCCTACGAATTGATAACCTAGCTCCTTCGAAATCTTGAAGTCGGTTGAAAAGAAAAAATAATAATAATAATAAAATTCAAATCTGACTGCTTCACAAAACGTTTGATATGCTTTCCTGAACTGTGTCCTCTAAAAGTTAAAATCACCTATCGTCTTGGTCATGCCTCATTAAGTGCAGTCGTAATTCGAAAGCTGCTTGACTTCAAACTCGGGTCTTCACCGCGACATACTCGTACGTATGCCGTATAATTTATACAGTTGACTGCGAAACCTGCTGGATACGCGGTAACAGGAAAATGGAAACGATGTCAAAAATCTTGCAAGTTTTATTTTATAACCGAATCAGCAATTTTGATTAGATAATGTTTGTAAATCGACACTGGTCATTTTTGATGACCCTTTTTTGGGTTCCGTAGTCAACTAGGAACCCTTATACAAGGTGTAATATAGTACATTGTTGTAGAGGTTTGAAAGTAAGCTATAGGTGGATCGAGTTAGTTTGAGAAGATACAAGTCCACCTATAGCGCTTTCGGCCGAGATATTGCATAGTGCTTTTCACGACTACTGTGAGGAAATAAATCATTTTCTTCACTAGATGAAGTCATTTTCACCGCGTTGATACAATTTTCTAGTTTTTCGGTGAAACAATATCCAATTCAGTATTCCATTCCAGCCTTTTTACTTTTTTTTTCACTTTCAAGAAGCGTTTTTCTGTTGTTTGCTTCAAACCGACTCATTACTTAGAGGCGTTTTTGATAGAAAACCTCAAACGGCTAAAAAAGTTAAAACGCCTTAAGGGTGAATAAATGGTTTTGACGTTTCTTTTTTTTTTGGAAAACAAGTAGTTGGCCCGATAAACAACCTTATTTTATTTTTGAAACATAAAGTTGTGCCAAAAAAAGACCTTTTAATGTTTTTAATGAATGCAATGACATAACTGGACAATTTACTTTCCAACTAATGACATTTCATCGCTACAATAACATTGCTGTAGTGGTGGTTGAGGTGCTACAGCAAATGCTTACTTTCCAGCTTGGATTTTGACCATCTTTTGTCACATTTCCGAACAGTAGCGTGAAAAATATAGTGGTGAACCTTTTAAGGGCATAATTGGTACCTTATTCTAAGTATGGAAAAATAAGAAAAAAAGATTCTCGCGAAAAATAGTAGATTGTGTAACAAGGGAGCAAAATGAAATATTTACGGCGAGGGCGTATATTGATTCCCAAACGAAGCGATGGAGTCTATAATAGAATCCCGAGCGTAGCGAGGGATTCTAAAGTAGACTCCTGAGCGTAGTGAGGGATTCAAATGTTAACGCCCAAGTTGAAAATAGTTTTGCTCCTATGTGACACATACTGCTTTTCACACCACCTTAGGGGATTTTTTTTTTATGTGTGCTTCTTGATTATAATGAATCTATTAATTTAATAAGAAATTTGATTGTGATGACGGACTGGCTGAAAAAAAAACGAATGTCCTAGAACAGAAAAGTGCCACTTTGTTCCCTCCTAGCAGGGAAGAAAAAGCCCGCATACGACTAGGTGGTGTGAAAAAATGCTTTTCAACCGACTTCAAGATTTCGAAGGAGGAGGTTATAATTCGTCGGGATTTTTGCTTTTGCTATTTTTTTTTATGTATGTTCACCGATTATTCGAAGACAGCTGGACCGATTTCGAAAATTCTTTTTTTTTGTTTGAAAGAGTATACTTCACAGTTGGTCCCATTGTAACCAGGTCAGGATCTGATGATGGGATCCTGGAGAAATCGAAGGAACTCTTCGACTATTATAGTCACACCTATAGTGATTTGAGTATTTTTTACAGCAGCTCGAGCATTTGCTGTTGGAAAGGTGGATGCTAAGTGGAGTCGGTTCTTTTTTGTTTAAAATTATATATGGGGGCGTTGGCCGGCTGGGATGGCGTGCCTCATACAATATTTTTTTACGCGTCCAAAAATGTTTTCTCCTACTTTTTCTTTGTCGCAACACGATACAAATTATGCCCATAAACGAATCACCAGTATTTTCGTTACATCCTGTAGTTTTGCCATGTCCGTCTATCTACCTGTCTGTATGTCCATCCGCGGCTTAGCTCAGTGATCGTTAGCACTCGAAAGCTGAAAGTTATGAGTATGTGCATTAATCACGCCGACAAAGTGGTGGAATCAAAATTTGAAAAATTGTTTTTATTAGGGTACCTCCCGTACACATGAATTGGAGGGTTGTTTCTTTTTCTCGCTCCAACCCTATCGTTTCAGGTGTCGTTGAATAGGTAAGTATTAAAAAAAAAGTGTTTTAAAACAATTTTTGGATAAAACTAAATAATAGCTCCAAAAGTATAAATAATTTTAAACAAAAAAGAACCGACTTCACTTAGCCTCCACCTTTCCAAAAGCAAATGCTCGAGCTGCTGTAAAAAATACTGAAGTCACTATAGGTGGACCTAGAATAGTTATAGAGTTCCCTCGATTTCTCCAGGATCCCATCATCAGATCCTGACCTGGTTACAATGGGACCAACTGTGAAGTATACTCCTTCAAACAAAAAAAGAATTTTCAAAATCGGTCAAGCCGTCTTCGAATAATCGGTGAACATACATTAAAAAAAACCGGCCAAGAGCGTGTCGGGCCACGCTCACTGTAGGGTTCCGTAGTTTTCCGTCCGTCACAGTAAGTGTCCCCACTTAAGAGTTAATAACACCGCAATGTAGGATATGATATGAGAGTTCCACGTACAGCGACATCTATCGGCAAATTAAGTAAACTATTGCGCGCGAGCATAAAGTATGGAAGATGATTTTATGGGATAATTCTTTATTGCGTGAACCGATTTTCACCGTTTTTAACCGACTTCAAGATTTGAAAAGAGGAGGTTCTCAATTCGGCGTGTATGTTTTTTTTATTTTTTTTTATTTTTTATGTTTGTTACTCCATAACTCCGTCATGTCTGAACCGATTTTGAAAATTCTTTTTTTGATTGTAAGTATATATATACAGATTGGTCCCGTTTTTGTCAAAACGCAGTTCTGATGATGGGATCCATGAGGAATCGAGGGAACTCCTCAAATCTTAAAGGCATACATATAGTGATTTTTATATTTTTATCAACAAAACCATCATTTTCATTCAAAACAGTGACATTGGATGAAGTAGAACTGCTGATGATGATCAGAACGGAACTCTTCAACGACGCATAGTTCATGTTTGGCGATTCTTCCTCTTCGCTATGTTTGTTAAGCAAGTTAGATTGTCAGGACCAATTTTCGTCAAGCTCAAGTTCTGATGATGAGTTCCACGAGGAATCGAGGGAATTCCTCAAATCTTAAAGGCATACATAAAGTGACTTTTGTATTTTTATCAACAAATCAAGCATTTTCATTCAAAAGAGTGACATTTGATGAAGTGGAACTGTTGATGATAATCAGAACGGAACTCTTCAACGACGCATAGTTCACGTTTGGCGATTGGTCCTCTCCGCTGCGTTTTTTAAGCAAGTTATTTCATTGTATGGAATCTAAGTGCACCATCTATCTACAATAATCCTTCACCGGCTACCCCCATTGAAGTCGGTTTTTTTTTCTTAAAAATTATTACTTCATTTGAAAGCACGTCATTTCATTGTAATTTTGTAGAAATTACAGGTACAATAAACACTTGCTTATACGGTTAAATTACAAACTTAGTTCAGAAATTATTTTGTATTTTTTTTTCAAAAACTATTCATCCTATCAAGTTCAAAATAATTTTCCTAGAAAGTTTTTATAAAGTTCTACTTTTGAGATTTTTTGCATATTTTTAAAACTTATGGTTCAAAAGTTAGAGGGGGGGGGACGCATATTTTTAACCGACTTCAAGATTTGAAAAGAGGAGGTTCTCAATTCGGCGTGTATGTTTTTTTTTTTTTTTTTTTTTTTTTTTTTTTTTTTTTTTTTTTTTTTTTTTTTTTTTTTTTTATGTTTGTTACTCCATAACTCCGTCATATCTGAACCGATTTTGAAAATTCTTTTTTTGATTGTAAGTATATATATACAGATTGGTCCCGTTTTTATCAAAACGCAGTTCTGATGATGGGATCCATGAGGAATCGAGGGAACTCCTCAAATCTTAAAGGCATACATATAGTGATTTTTATATTTTTATCAACAAAACCATCATTTTCATTCAAAACAGTGACATTTGATGAAGTAGAACTGCTGATGATGATCAGAACGGAACTCTTCAACGACGCATAGTTCACGTTTGGCGATTCGTCCTCTTCGCTGTGTTTGTTTAGCAAGTTTAATTGTCAGAACAAATGTTCGTCAAGCTCAAGTTCTGATGATGGGATCCATGAAGAATCGAGGGAACTCCTCAAATCTTAAGGGCTTACACATAGTGATTTTTGTATTTTTATCAACAAATCAAGCATTTTCATTCAAAAGAGTGACATTTGATGAAGTGGAACTGCTGATGATGAACAGAACGGAACTCTTCAACGACGCATAGTTCATGTTTGGCGATTCTTCCTCTTCGCTATGTTTGTTAAGCAAGTTAGATTGTCAGGACCAATTTTCGTCAAGCTCAAGTTCTGATGATGAGTTCCACGAGGAATCGAGGGAATTCCTCAAATCTTAAAGGCATACATAAAGTGACTTTTGTATTTTTATCAACAAATCAAGCATTTTCATTCAAAAGAGTGACATTTGATGAAGTGGAACTGCTGATGATAATCAGAACGGAACTCTTCAACGACGCATAGTTCACGTTTGGCGATTTGTCCTCTCCGCTGCGTTTTTTAAGCAAGTTATTTCATTGTATGGAATCTAAGTGCACCATCTACAATAATCCTTCACCGGCTACCCCCATTGAAGTCGGTTTTTTTTTCTTAAAAATTATTTTACTTCTGGAGCGATTATTTCCGAAAATATTTATATTATCGAAAAATGATTTTAGAAAACCCCTATTAATTTTTAAATACCTATCCAATAATGTATCACACGTTAGGGTTGAAATGAAAAAAAAAATCACTCCCCACTTTACGTATAGGGGAGGTACCCTAATAAAAAAAAAATCCACTTTTTATTTTACCACTTTGTCGGCGTGATTGATATACATATTAGTACCAAATTTCAGCTTTCTAGTGCTAACGGTCACTGAGATTATCCGCGGACGGACGGACGGACGGACGGGCAGACATGGCGAAACTATAAGGGTTCCTAGTTGACTACGGAACCCTAAAAAATAGCTAAAACAAAGATCCCGACGAATTGATAACTTCCTCCTTTCGGAATTTTGAAGTCGGTCGAAAAGGGCGAAATGTAAGTAGAAATACAGGCGAAAGAAAATGTTAAAGTTACTGCGCTGCGCTAGCTTCGCTGCTTCGATATTCCAAACAACCTTTGCTGGTAACTTCGCATGCCGCGGTAGCCCTGAAACAAAGCCGGTTAGCATTTTGACATGATCTAGCTCTCCTAGGTCATCTATTATACTATTGGCGTTGACAAGGCTTTCTACTGTTTTTTTTTTACCTATTTCTTCGTTTAATAGGTAGTAGTTAGCCTATTGATGACAGGCATCAAGTCGCCGAGACATTAATTCTGGTTTTTGAGCGCCAAATAGCTTGGGTGACATGGGTACCTTTCAAGCGACAACACTCTACTTTTCATTTCTAATATTGCGGTGATGAGCAATACGCGGTGATAGTTAGACAGTTGAAATTTTCAAAGATGATGTAATTCTGTTTCCGCTATAACAACAAATACTAAAAGAACAATAAAATAAATATACGGGGCTCCCATACAACAGACATTTTTTTTTGCCGTTTTTATAGATAATGGTACGGAACCCTTCGTGAGCGAGTCCGACTCAAACTTGGACGGTTTTTTGAGATCCCCATACTCTACTCCCTAAAACCAAACATCCGTATGCGTATCCGTAAAATGACGTAAATTTTGAGTCAAACTCGTTAGTTTTTGACCAGTCTGCCGGGCACTTCCGGCCATGCAGGAACTGGCAGACTGGGTTTTTCTGCACCTAAGGGAAGCCCCCGGGCTTCCAAGACGCATATGTTAAGGGAATTATAAAATAAAACTTTATATTTTAAATTTGTACTATGTACAGTTTGTTTTTGTACTATGTACTGTAGCTTTGGGAAATGCTATCACAAATCTCTAAACTTAAACAACTTCTTATTGTTATTATTTTTTAAACAGATAGTTCCAATTATCCGTCTTGGCCGACCACCTCGGACAAAAGGGATATACCTCAAGGGCAAAAAGGATACATATATGACAAATATATGAATTAGGCATCTCATTCATAAAACAAATAGCAGTCTACCCTTGAATAAGTAGTACAACCCTCATGGCTCTATTTCTGCACTGGTTATACTGAGTCTGTCTTCGGTGGGTGGGTCAATGTATCTTTTAGCGCATTAATATACTATAGTTTTAACAAACCGTATTCGAAACGTAATACAAAAAGTTGATACACTTGCTTTTCCAAAAACAACAACAAAACAGTCAAAAATTTTGTTTTGTTTTCTCCACAATAAGTACACACCGTTGTTTGCTTTGTTTGAACTGTCATGGCGTCCTCGTATCGATGCTTTACCGACTTAAGCAAGCCTAGATGCGCTATCTATTGTATAGCTTTGGTAAAATCAGATATTCTTCTTACCCACATTATGCGTACGGGCTTCCCCTACATACAAAATGCTGTTTGTTGCCACAAGTGTCATCTTTATATCAAATTACTTAGGTAAATACCATCTTTTCTTTACACCGGAAGTGGTACTTTTTTGTCCTTTGACGATGAGTCCCAGTGTGTTCTCATCGTCAGAATTGGGTAAAGGGTCGGCTACGCGCATTTTTTTTTTCATACCACGATGGTGGCAAACAAACATACGGCCCGCCGGATGGTAAGCAAATACCGTAACCTATGGACGCCTGCAACTCCAAAGGAGATACATGCGCGTTGCCGACCCTTTACAAAAAGGAGGATTCACTGTGTTGATGGCTAAAGGAACAAGAAAGTCCCTCATCGTCAACACACTGGGTCCTCTTTGAACTCAACCTTACTCACCAGCAGGAACACAACACTATGAGTAGAGTCTAGTGCTATTTGGCTGTGGTTTTCTGCAAGGTGGAGGTACTTCCCCAGTCGGGCTCTGCTCCAGATTTGAGCGAGATGACATTCGCTGAACTTGCCCTACCACACTTAGCGAGATGCCATTCGCAGTGCCCATACCTCTCTTTTTGGCGTAGTTTAAGGACATTCCCAAGTCCGGATGTAGTTTAAGGACATACCCCGGGTCCAAAAACTATGTAATGTGCACTGAATTTCCCCATATCAGAATTCCGTATCTAAGTATAGCGCCGATGTAGCCATGATATGCTTGAAGAGAGGTTCGAGTAACTGTAACTTTTCTCAGATGCCACAGAGCATGCATTTTGCGTAGAATTTAGGTAGCTTGGCACTGAAAGTGTGAACCATTTACTTGAGGTAGAGACTGTACCTTAGAGTGTATGGATCTGACAGCGCGTTTTTCCTCAGACCTTGTATACAAGGTGTGGCGTGTTGCGTGATGAAACTGTAACAATGGTTTTTTCATGGAAACAGCCAGCAGTCTACGTGACGCCTAGCTGTCAACGGTTCGATGATGGCAGCTGCTGTCGGGTGGCTATTAACGCCCTCAAAGCAAGAATTTAACTAGAGACCGCACACGCGTACGCGTAAGGGATAGACATAGATGACGATAAATCACTCCTACAGCACAAAACAGAACAATTTACCATTGTTTTACTTAGCCGACACAACTGTCTAAGAAAAATATTAGGTTCTCTTGAAGTAAACATGGAAATTCTTGAAGAAATCGCGAATTATATCTGTTTGTGACCCTCCACTGCTATAAGAAATGGAGTGGAAGGTAATAAAAAAATATGAGACTATGACAAGGACCAACGATAATAGGACCTCTCTGTCGTATCTATTGAAAGTGTAATAAGACCATCCCGTTCGCACTTGGTAATATTGTTATTGCCATGTCCCGTCTATACCTTTTATCCTATGTCTATGATATCGCCACACGAACTTTAGGCTATGTTCCCATCGGAGATGAGCAATGATGCGTTGCGAGGAATGTGTTTATAAGGAAACACTCCTAAGAGCTGCGCTGTGCGAGGATAGGTTAATGATGTGATTAGATAGGGAAGCCGGAGCTAATTTGGCTTACCATTTACATAATAACTTGTGGCGTTTCCTCTGGTAGCTGTCTTTCTGTGTCGCGCCATAATTCCCATAGATGGTGACGTAGTTGCAACGCAATGTCAACTACATAGTAACTAGTGCATCTTATATGAAGCGCCCATACAAGTTCTACATCGCACTAACGAAGTTTCCAATGTCAGTTGCCTATATACGAGTTCCAACTAGCTCTGGTTTTGTTTGGTTTGATATGTTTTCTTATAGAACAACGCACTTATATGTATTTTTTAGTTTTGATGTACTGTTGTTTTGAAAAAATAAGTCCCGCCGAGTTTCTTGCCAGACATAATTCTTCTCGGGTCAGAGGTGTAGGGTTAGAACCGGTGTAGTTTGAGTTATTTTTCTCTCTTTTACTTTGACGTGTAAAAGTGCTCTTGTGGCCTACTTACTGAATGTTTGAGTTTGAGTTTGAACTCTCTGCTCTACCACTCTTTTTCCCCAAACTCAACTGGCTGAAACTAGGCAAGCATGTGGGAATCGAGTTCTATGAACGCCCCCCGCCACTGCCCAATGACATGTTCTATAAACCTAAAAGTAGTATTTTTAGTTCAAGACAGTAATCTGACAGCGGTTGCCATACAAAGTAGTTTACAATGTATCGCCGGAGCTGTCAGATACTGTCTTGAATTAAAAATACTAGTTTACAATACAATACAATACAAATACTCTTTTTTTTATATACTACGACGGTGGCAAACAAGCATACGGCCCGCCTGATGGTAAGCAGCTACCGTAACCTATGGACGCCTGCAACTCCAAAGGAGTCACATGCGCGTTGCCGACCCTTTACAAAAAGGAGGATTCACTGTGTTGACGACTAAAGGAACAAGAAGGTCCCTCATCGTCAGCACACTGGGTCCTCTTTGAGCTCTTTGGCAACCTTACTCACCAGCAGGAACACAACACTATGAGTAGGGTCTAGTGCTATTTGGCTGTGGTTTTCTGTAAGGTGGAGGTACTTCCCCAGTCGGGCTCTGCTCCAGATTTGAGCGATGACATTCGCTGAACGTGCCCTACCACACTTAGCGAGATGCCATTCGCAGTGCCCATACCTCTCTTTTTGGCGTAGTTTAAGGACATACCCAGGTCCGGACGTAGTTTAAGGACATACCCCGGGTCCACTCTACTCTTTATTGAACACCTCAAAGACAAAACCAGTACAGAAAATGCATAAAGTCAGAATAGAGGTAAACAACAGGCGGTCTTATCGCTAAATAGTAGTTTATGTAACTGTTACGTAATAAGGCCTAATTAATTACGTACAGTTGCATATGCATACACTGCTTTATCTACACTCATTATATATCCTAAATGAAGTGTTCGGAAACCATAGAATGACCGCCATTGCACCGCCATGGCCAACTCGATTATGCCGGCGGTCGGGGAGGCGCGTGCCGTTGGTCACGAAGGAGGACAGGATTTACATTATGTTATCAAATTCGATGTTCGGAATTTTAAACTCATAACGTATCAATATATGAGCATGTAAAGTTAAAATTACGTTACTGCCACAGATAAAAAGCTTATCATAGTAAAATCGGTTGTGGTAATGCTAGCCATTGCCTACCGTTTTTGAACACGTTTTAGAGAACTTACAATATGAGTGTAGATAAAGAATATTTAAGTTTTATTGCAATGTCATCGGAATAATATTCAACCAAATTCTGATACTTATTTCTGATTCAGACGTTTAGGCGCTAGCTGTATATATAAGATAGCTTTTGCCCGCGGCTTTGCTCGCGTTAAATTCGGGGTAACACGGTTGCCCTTTCCTGATTGCCCCCCGGAATGCTCCAACCAAACTTCCACCCCCCATTCTAGAGAAGTGGGGGGTTAGAAAGAGACAAAAAGTAGCCTATGTCACTCTCCATCCCTTCAACTATCTCCACTTAAAAAATCACATCAATTATTCGCCCCGTTTTGCCGTGAAAGACCGACAAACAAACGAGACGTACTTACCAATCAGTTGCATGCTCCTTTTATTAACCGACTTCCAGATTTCAAAAGAGGAGGTTCTCAATTCGGCGTGTATGTTTTTTTTTTTTTTTTGTTTTTTTTTTTTTATGTTTGTTACTCCATAACTCCGTCATGTCTGAACTGATTTAGAAAATTCTTTTTTTTATTGTAAGTATATATATACAGATTGGTCCCGTTTTTGTCAAAACGCAGTTCTGATGATGGGATCCATGAGGAATTGAGGGAACTCCTCAAATCTTAAAGGCATACATATAGTGATTTTTATATTTTTATCAACAAATCCATCATTTTCATTCAAAACAGTGACATTTGATGAAGTAGAACTGCTGATGATGATCAGAACGGAACTCTTCAACGACGCATAGTTCAGGTTTGGCGATTTGTCCTCTCCGCTGCGTTTGTTAAGCAAGTTATTTCATTGTATGGAGTCTAAGTGCACCATCTACAATAATGCTTCACCGGCTACCCCCATGGAAGTCGGTTTTTAGGGTTCCGTAGTCAACTAGGAACCCTTATAGTTTCGCCATGTCTGCCCGTCCGTCCGTCCGTCCGTCCGTCCGCGGATAATCTCAGTGACCGTTAGCACTAGAAAGCTGAAATTTGGTACTAATATGTATATCAATCACGCCGACAAAGTGGTAAAATAAAAAGTGGAATTTTTTTTATTATTAGGGTACCTCCCCTATACGTAAAGTGAGGAGTGATTTTTTTTTTCATTTCAACCCTATTGTGTGATATATTGTTGGATAGGTATTTAAAAATGAATAGGGGTTTACTAAAATCATTTTTCGATAATGTAAATATTTTCGGAAATAATCGCTCCAGAAGTAAAAAAATATGCGTCCCCCCCCCTCTAACTTTTGAACCATAAGTTTTAAAAATATGAAAAAAATCTCATAAGTAGAACTTTATAAAAACTTTCTAGGAAAATTATTTTGAACTTAATAGGATGAATAGTTTTTGAAAAAAAATTACAAAATAATTTCTGAACTAAGTTTGTAATTTAACCGTATAAGCAGGTGTTTATTGTACCTGTAATTTCTACAAAATTAAAATGAAATGACGTGCTTTCAAATAAAGTAAAAACGGTGAAAATCGGTTCACGCAATAAAGAATTATTCCATAAAAATCATCTTCCATACTTTAAGCTCGCGCGCAATAGTTTACTTAATTTGCCGATAGATGTCGCTGTACGTGGAACTCTCATATCATATCCTACATGGCGGTGTTATTAACTCTTAAGTGGGGACGCTTACTGTGACGGACGGAAAACTACGGAACCCTACACTGAGCGTGGCCCGACACGCTCTTGTTTTTTCTTAAAAATTATACTAAGTAACTGAAGGATACTTGTTTTGTTCCGATAACAATGCCATCTTCGTATAATTTCTGTGAAATATAAGTGGGATTTGTGCTAGTCATACATTTTAAAAGTTCAATAATAAAGAAATAAAAATATTAACAAAATATTATTTTAAACATAAAAGAACCGACTTCACTCAGCCTCCACCTTTCCAAAAACAAATTCCCGAACTCCTGAAAAAATACTCATATCACTATAGATGTGCCTATAATATTTGAAGAGTTCCCTTGATTTCTCCAGGATCCCAGATCCTGACCTAATGACAATGGGACCAACAGTGAAACTCTTTTAAACAAAAAAAGAATAGCTCTCTTCCAATAATCGGTGAAAATATAATGAAATGTATACTTACTTAAAGGTTTGCATATAGCAGATTCGTTTAGGAATATATTTGTCATGTATCCAAGCGCTATGTCGTAATATTCCTCGGACAGGTCTTTTATTATGAATCTCTGTTTCATCTTTTCACATGTGAATTCTCCCCAAATTCTGGGGTAACCGTTGTTTAATCTTTCCCAGCCCATTTTTCAACTAAAAAAACAATAACACAACAACAACAAAAAAGGTGGAAGGGTTCGTTCATAAATTACGTACGAAATAAGATTTTTTTCTTCTTTCTTTGTCCACTTCAGGAAGATTTTTGCTTGAATTAATTATCAAAACACTTAAATAAGTATACATAAGCCTATAAAATAGAGTTCCATCTTCCCCTCATGGTTCCCATCATCAGTATCTTCTGTGTAACAAAAAAAAAGGAGAGTTGACGGAGTAGTCGCTTAACAAAAGTTAAAAAAACCCTAAAAAATATCGCTTTATTCAGAACATCCGCATTTTACAAGTCGTTTAAAAACAATTAGTAAATACTGAAGAACAAATCAAATTATTTTTAAAAAATATTTTGATTTGTTTATTTTAAGCAGACACACTACTATATAAATTATAAACTTATATAGATGTCATATACAAAGGAAAAAGTGACCTAGGCCTCCGGTGCCCAGGGCTGGGATCGAACCAGCGTTTTCTGCATTCTGCATTCGGCCTAGGTCACTTTTTCCTTTGTATATGACATCTATATAACTTTAAAATTAGTAAATATATACCCTAGAGTCTCAATCGGAAATGTGAAAATATTTAAAGTTCGTCAATAAAATAATCATAATTGTAAGACATATCTTAAAACATGAACTGATTTCTTGGCATATACCTAAAGAATAAAACTCTGAATTTTCTATGAATCTTCATAAAAATAAATGGCGTCACGTGTGTTATGTTATGATCGCGCTCAAACTATTAAATTGCTGATTAAACTATTTAAGTAGCAAAGATAATTTAAAAATAAAATAGTAGTCAAGTTGTTTGGGTTTTAAGGTAAGGGTTCTGTTTAAATTTAAAAAAATTGTCTGGCAAATAACGTAACGTAGTTACAAAAAACAACTAGGCCATTTTATTTAAAGTACACACCTTTATTTTATTTTATGTGCATTTCTAGCCAAAAAAATCAGTTGACGCATGAGAAAATATTAAACACTAGCCTTTTCCCACGGCTTCGCCCGCGTACTATAAGTACTCAAATGGATACGATACCCATGTTGATTTTCAGACTTTGTGACCACATTTGCCCTTTTTGGGGGTTGAATTTTCAAAAAACCTGAAACACGTGTTTACTCATTTATCGTTAGGAATGCTCCTGTGAAGTTTCGATTAAAATAGTCCAACAAATCTTGATTCGCCATACAAACTTTGGACCCCATTTTACCCCCTTCGGAGGTGAATTTTGAAAAATCCTTTCTTAGTGCATCCCTAGACCTTATAAGAAACCTAAGTGCCAAATTTGGAATCTCTAGAACCAGCGGTTTAAGCTGTGCGTTGATATGTCAGTCAGTCAGTCAATCAGTCAGTCAGTCAGTCAGTCAGTCAGTCAGTCAGTCAGTCAGTTTCTTCTTTTATATATTTAGATTGCATAGTTATTTCATTGGAGTATTTGGAGTTGTATTGAAGTAGGATCGTGTCTAAACGTGTTTTAAAGGTAGAATACGGCCGAAGGTGCTGTTTTCTAATTTTAAAATATATAAACAATACGTTAAAAACACAATCTATCCCCGATATAACTCCAACACTCAACAAATAATCAACCATTATTGAAGTTGTATTGGAGTCATTTTCAAGATAATTCGTGTATTTCTGCTTGAAACGTTTATGCGTTAACTGTATTGCGTAGTTACTTAATGCATTGGAGTTGTATTGAAGTTGGAAGACGGCCCCTGGTGCAGTATTCTAATTTTATAATAATAATACAAAACCAATACATTAAAAACACAATATGTACATATATCTCAAACATAACTCCAACTGCTAACAAATAATCAACCAATATCGTAGTTGTATTGGAGTTGCATCGGAATAATTTTCAAGCAATTTCTTATCTTTGACTCAGACGCTTAGGCGCTAGCTGTTTGGCGTAGTTAATGCATTGGAGTTGTATTAGATAAAGATAAAGATAAAGAAAATTTTATTTGGCATATTTTACATAAGTAATAATACACAATTAAATAACACAAGTTATAATACACCAAAATGGGTACCACTCAGCATTTGCCATGACATTTGTCATGGCGCTGGTTTTCAGGGCAACCATGTAAAAACAAAACAAAACAATTTGAATTAGGTTTAAAACGCCAAATCATGCGCTGATTTTTGATCGACAATGCCAAGACTGAGATCTTAGTCGGAGCTTAGCTCTATGCATCAAGCAATGTAAAACTACAAATTTATTTATAACCAAAACCAAAACTATGGAGGAGGCTTTTCCCAGACAGTAGTGCATGGACAATACTTATAAATAAAACATTACTTATAAAAGACGTACAAGTCAAGTCATTTTTAAAATTAGAGCCACATTATAGACAGTATAGACACATTACATAATTTGTTGTTCGAAAAGATATATTTTAAGGTTTACTTTGAAGGTGGCTACCGATTTACTATTTCTAATGGGGGGTGGTAGATTATTCCAGCACTTTGTAGCGGCATATGTTGTGTCAAAATAAATCTGAGAGCACCACGCACTGCACTGTTGGAAAATTTGAGTTTGTCAAATAAATATGATGGTTGTTTGTTATACGCAATTCCAAAAAGCAATGAGGCGAAGTGTAAGGTGCGTCTAGCGGCCATATTTAAAAGCTTATACTTATTTAAAAAAGGAGTGACATGGGAACGGGGGGGGATGGAAAAACAAAAACGTGCGCAAGCTTTTTGAACACGCTGTATAAGTAAAGTAGTGCGCGCAAGGAGGCATCCTCCAAAAGCAGCATCGGCCTAGCTCAGCTTAGAAAGAATGAGGGCGTCACATAGATTAATGCGTAAGTCAATGTTAATGAAATTGCGGACACGGTATAGAACTTTTAGCCTGTAGAAACAATTCTTCACTAACTCCATAATGTGCTCCTCAAAGCGCAGCCTGCCATCCATCATTAGGCCCAAGTTACGAGCCAAGAGAACACGCTCCAGGCGATTGCCCATGACAGTAACTTGTGGTTCGAAACACCGGGGACTACGTAACTGCTTATCTGAACCGAAAATCATTAATTTTGACTTGCTTGAATTTAAAACCAGTCCATTTGCTTTACACCAGTAAACAATTTGGTCTAAATCAGAATTTAATTTGTTGACTGCCATATCAATTTCATTAGGTTTATAGGATAGGTATAGTTGTAAATCATCGGCGTAGATATGGTAATTGCAATAACTTAATTTGTTTATGATGTCCGCACTGTATACAATAAAAAGTAACGGCCCTAAAATGGAACCTTGTGGCACGCCGCGTGTAACGGGTAAGGGTTTAGAGGCTATTATGACTCCATTGTCACCACGTACTTCAACAGATTGGGTACATCCAGCAAGGTAACTTGCAAACCATTTCAGACAAAGTGTATCAAATCCATAGAAAGAGAGTTTTGAAAGTAAAAGTGTAGTATTTATTGTATCAAATGCTCGGGAAAAATCTAGTAAGTTGATCTCGAGAAGCCAATATATCATCAATTACGTCTACTAAAGCAGTTGTCGTGCTTCGTTACTTCCTGAAACCGGACTGTTTTCTAGGTAAGATGTTATTAGTTTCTAAGTTTATTGAAGTTGGATTATGTCTAAACGTGTTTTAAAGTTAGAATACGGCTCCTCGAATGCTCCTGAGGCAAAAATCGATATTGTACATTGTAGCTTTATTAAAGGCGGCCCTGAAGACTATTAATATCGTGTCGGTGTTTTTAATTGTTTTACTCCATCCTTAAACCAGTCATGAATGAAATAATTACAACTGACCTGAAATATAATTATGGTTTTCTTGAAAATCTATCATTACTGAACACTTAACAAATTATGATTAATGAATGGCATTCTTTGTAATTGGGATAATAGCCGTCGGATTAACGAGGATAATGTTCACCTTATTAGCACGAGTGATGTCGCTGTGGTTTGTTTGAGATGGATGGTCGGCAAGAAATAAAAGCAGGGTTAGTTTTCTGATAATGCATTGAGTTTATTCAATAAACCTGGGCAAGGTCTGGTACACAATTATAATGGATTAAGGGATTAAACGTTATAAGTTATTAACTTATGGAAAACAATATGAGAGCGCGTTACCCAAGGCGGTGTCAGAATCAAAGATAATGAATATCATAGCTGTCAAAAGTAAGTGACAGCAAGATGTCTTGTATTGAGTACATACTCAATACAATAAATGCAAATTTTCTGTGTAACTTTAAACATTTAGCAGAATATCATATTTTCATATTATTGGGTTTTATTTCGGTCACCAGTTTTACTTACTTACTTTAGTAAAATATACAAATTCTACCTATTTTCAATGAACGAACTACAGCAAAATAAGACAATTAGCTACTAAGCTCATTAATAGGTACTTTTACAATGGTTGCAACCAACAATTACAAAAAATACGGAAATAAAGTTTACTAAGAATAGAAGTTCACTTTTACTGCGTACTCTGTCGTTTAATTACACTTTTTGTCGGTACGAAACACAGATGTGGTACGAAATTAGGTTTAAGTATTTATAAGTAGCTTAACTTTCTAAATCTGTAGCTGTTGTCAATTGAACAAGGGCTACAATACAATAGTGTCTAAAAAACGTAGCGCTTAATGGTTATAACTGTTATAAGTATTCAAAACGTGTACTTTATAAACGTTGTCTATATTATTCCATAAGATGATTGCATTTTCATACAATATAATAACACTGTTGTCCTCCTCCCTGACCGCCCGTGTCCTCCTCCCCGACCGCCGGCACAATTCACCGGTAGATTGAGGTTACTAAATTTAATAGAATCAGCAGGTTGTTGGACATAATTAATCTTTTCAATCTCGTACCTTACTTAGGCCACTCAGCAGGCCTAAATACGGTTCTCGGCTCAAAAGCTCTTTATTATGTCACGATTGTATAAAATACTATTATTTGCCATCTAGGTTTTAAAATCAACAATTTTCTATCCAACAAGCTTCTAGAAATGCGTTGATGTATTTATAACTGAATACAAAGAAAGATCAAAATCGCACGCATACATGTTCAAATAAAATAACTATATCAATTAGTATTCAGATTGTCCTGTTTGATATAATACGTGATCTACATACATACTGTTTCCTACAGCCGTGTCTTGTAAAATTATACCTTATTATCACAGTTTAGAGCTTGAAATTGATTAATATAATCAACAGATGGTGTTATAGGTATTTTATGGAGGAATTCCCTTTAGTATATTAGTTACGTAACTCCAGCACAGTTAGCTAATTATGAACCTTATTGCAAACCTGATAGACTAAATGGTCAGATAAAGTTTGATTTTATTAGTATCGAATGCAAATCCACTCGTGCGCAAGCGACCACACATGTTGTTGCGGTTTTTTAAGCGATTATTTAACGTATAAAAGGTATACTTAATTATATTGTTTCCTGTGGTTTTGTGATTCTTTTATTTATGTTCAGAAGACGTAATTTCAGTGTATAAGTTGTATGGACGCAGTCTTTAATTTTTGAGCCTTTGGAGTCTAATTTGTTATTTGACGTTTCTTAGAGTAGGTAGTTCTTAAACCAAAAACTGGCTTAGTGCTTGTCGGACCACGCATAATGGAGAGTTCCGTACCTTCAATGGCATATACCAAAAGGTCGTATCTGAAGCTTATGGGAGAAGTTTTTTGGACATAACTCACAAATGGCTAAACCGATAATGTTCAAAATAATTTTCGTAAAACGTATGTAATAACGCGCATCTTCTCGAAATTTTTCATATATATTTGGACTTACGGTTCAATAGTTACAGGGGGGACACAATTTTTCTGACTTTCGAAGCGATTATTTCTGAAAATATTTACTTATTCACAAAATGTTCATAGAAACCTCGATGTTATTTTTAAAGACCTATCGATTGATGTGGAACGTGTTGATATTTGGTAAAAAATATATTTTTTTTTATTATTAATGTTATTGAACAGACATACCCGGGAATAGAAATGTGCCCACCGGGAACAGAGATGGGAATAAATTCTTTCTCAGAAATCATTCCCATTTGTTCTCGATAAGGCCCATTTACACATTGATTAGTGTTAAGTGCGAGTCCATACATTTTCTACTTGTGTTATGTAACAAATGTATGAACTCGCACTTAACAGTAATCAATACCATCGCCGATAAACTTTAATGTTTAGCGAAACTGATATTTTTGTAAATTGTACCACACTTTTATATGAAATAAATTAAAATATATATATATATCAATTTGGGCCTTAAAGCCAAGTAGAAAATGTATGAACTCGCACTTAACACTAATCAATGTGTAAATGGGCCTTAAAGCCAAGTAGAAAATGTATGGACTCGCACTTAACACTAATCAATGTGTAAATAGGCCTTAACACTAATGAATGTGTAAATGGGCCTATACACCGAAACTGCGATCCAAGCGGTCAATGCGATGGAAATACACCCACCATCAGACTCATGAATGAAGTCAAACAACATCGTCACTCGGTTTTTTCGCCACAATTCCGCGTATCACGTTGACGTGTTTTAGTAAATCAACTAAAATGACTCGCTCCGGTGATTGCCCGTGTCCGCAGACATTATACAGTTAAACGTCATCGGAAACTGGAATGATTAGAATATTTAAAATCGGTTACTTGTAACCAACGAGGAAATATATGGAATTAGCGTATTTTACTCATTTATGGAATTTGGGTCAATTCTTTGAAATGAGATACTAATAGCAGTAATAGCAGATAATCTACGCGAATACACAGATACGAGCCATACCACGTTTTTTTAGAATTAGACAAAAAAAAGAAAAAATAAGTCCCGCCGAGTTTCTTGCCGGTCATAATAATTCTCGGGTCAGAGGTGTAGGGTTAGGATTTTTTTTTCTCTGACGTTCTTAAGTGGATTGTAATGTGCCTAAATTAAAGAATAAATATATTATCTTTTAACGGTTAATTTTGTATCTTTTTTTGGCATATCAGGAAAAAAATTAAAACTACTAGTTTTCATTATTAGTGACACGCTTAAGACAATACGAGGCAAAACGGCAAGTTTAGAATTCGTTTTCCAGAAATCGCACGATTTTTCTAATCTTAAGAAAACAGTGCATAGATTAAATAATTTTAAACACAATAAAACCGAGTACACTTAGACTCCACCTTTCCAAAAGGAAATGCGCGAGCTACTGAAATATTTGAATCACTATAATATTTGAAGAGTTCCGTTGATTTCTCCAGGATCCCATCATCAGATTCTGACCTTGTTAGAATGGGACCGACTATAAAGCCACTTTCGAACAAAAAAATAATTTTCCAAATCGCTTTAGCAGTCTTCGAATAATCGCTGAACATACATAAACAAAAACAAATAGCAACAACAAAGATCCCGACGAATTGAGAACCTTCAAAATCTTGAATTCGGTTGAAAACGAGTTTGATTGAATCTAAATTATTATTATCATTAGGTACTTTATCAGTTTTTATTTACTTCCTAATGGGAAAAAAATTAACGCTGCTAACGCGTAGGTACATTCGCCATCAAATATATCGGAGCGGCCAAGGTACTCAAAAATATCTGAACATGCACTTTATCGTCTTGACAATAGAGGCGTTGTTCAGATATTTGACACCACCTTGGCCGCTCCGATATATCTGATGGAGACTGTAAGTGATAATACGAGACGCGTCGTGGGATTGTTTTTTATAAACAGGAAATCGATTTTTTTAGGATTTGAAGTTCACGGTCACAAAACACACGTTATGGTTTAATTAATAATTCATTAAATCTACTCGAGATAAGGGAATCATATAAATACAGGATGTAACATAAATACTCGTATAGGTGACCCGTTTTAGGGAATAATTGGTAGGTAGGTATACTCGTAGCATTGCGAGTAAGAAAAATTTTTTGGACGTGAAAAATATTTTTTTTTGTATGGGACACGTCGTCCCAGCCTTAACTAAGGATTCAAAACCAATTCTTTTTTACGCGAGAGATTTTTTTTTCTTTGTTTTTCATACTTAGAATACGATACCAATTATGCCCTTAAAAGGAGCATTTTTGTTAAACCTTGTATACTATAATTTTAAACAAAAAAGAACCGACTTCACTTAGCCTCCATTCCAACAGGAAATGCTCGATCTGCTGTAAAAAATACTCAAATTACTATAGCAGTGCCTATAGTTGAAGAGTTCCCTCGATTTCTCCAGGATCCCATCATCAGATCCTGACCTGGTTGCAATAGGATCAACTGTGAAGTATACGCTTTCAAACAAAAAAAGAATTTTCAAAATCGGTCGAGCCGTCTTCGAATAATCGGTGAACATACATAAAAAAAAAATAGCAAAAACAAAGATCCCGACGAATTGATAACCTCCTCCTTCGAACTCTTGAAGTCGCTTGAAAACAGTTACCAAGTGACAGACAGACAAGGTTTGAGCTAATGATTTGGAGCCCACTTGTACAGTCGCCATCAGATATATCGGAGCGGCCAAGGTGGTCACAAATATCTGAACAACGCCTCTATTGTCAAGGCAAAACAGTGCATGTTAAGATATTTTTGAGTACCTTAGCCGATCCGATATATTTGAAGGCGACTGTACCTATGTATATTTTTCAAATATCGTAAATATCCGCTAAAAACATTGATTTATTGTATTCTACTAGATGTGACATCTAGAACAAATTTTGTGCGCCATGGTTGGCGGTTGACAGCTATGACATAATCAAGGAGTAGTATAGACTTGTAGTGAATTTCACTACAACTTTTGGGCAAAAATTTTTTTTGGAATGTCAGCTCCTCAATGGCTAAAAATGGAGTTTTAGAGAGGAGAAACCGGGTTTAAAATTTCAGTTTTGAAACTACATAGGTACTTAAGTTTGAATAGTCTTGAAACTATAAATCAAGTAAGTAATAGTCTAGGTATACCTAATGCGTCTTCGTCTGACTTATCGAACGTTTTTGTGTCGTCCAATCAACAATTAATTGGTCACAGTTTATTCCCAACTTACCGGCAACTCGTCATCGGAACCACTAACCATTATAATATAACCTTTGATTCACGTATACTTGTTATGCATTTCAATTTCATTTTATAGTAGAGATTATAGGCACACCTATAGTGATTAGAGTATTTTTTACAGCAGCTCGAGCATTTGCCGTTGGAAAGGTGGATGCTAAGTGAAGTCGGTTCTTTTTTGTTTAAAATTATATTAATCTAGCCTTTTCCCGCGGCTTCGCCCGCGTACTATAAGTACTCAAAAAGGATACGATACCCATGTTGATTTTCAGACTTTGTAACCACATTTGCCCCTTTTAGGGATTGAATTTTCAAAAAACCTGAAACACGTGTTTACTCATTTATTGTTAGGAATACTCTTGTGAAGTTTCGAATTAAATAGTCTAACAAATTTTGATTCGCCATACAAACTTTGGACCCCCATTTTACCCCCTTAGGGGGTGAATTTTGAAAAATCCTTTCTTAGTGCATCCCTAGACCTTATAAGGAACCTACGTGCCAAATTTGGAATCTCTAGAATCAGCGGTTTGGGCTGTGCGTTGATATGTCAGTCAGTCAGTCAGTCAGTCAGTCAGTCAGTCAGTCAGTCAGTCAGTCAATCAGTCAGTCAGTCAGTCAGTCAGTTCAGTTTCAGATAGAAGATGTAACTTTAGGGCATGATTAAATGAATATGAATAATAAAGTTCAAGAATATTAACAATCAGGACGTGGGTCAGGATATGACGTAAACAGTGGGTGCAACTTTTTACGTCATATGAATAAAGACTGCTGATTTGTATTCTAATTGAAATATCTACGACTATCAAGAAATAGGGGAAATGCGGGAAACTTGCCTAAGAGGGAGACGTAAACCATTATTTATAAAGTGTCAAAATCGTTTTTTTAAGCATGTTTCATGCCCAGATAGATATCGTTAGGTGATATTGGAGTGCTGATAGATTTTTTTTGGCACTCTATTTAATAACATGGCTCAAGTCACCCAGACTCCCCATAAAGTACATAATTTTAAACGTGTATGCATTGAGTAACAGGAGAGGACATCCCTAATTTTTTGTCCCAAAAGTTGTAGTGAAAATCAGTACAAGTCTATACTACTCTTTGATTCAGTCATAGCTGTCTGCCGCCAGACATGTTTTTTTTTCAGTTACTGTGACGATATATTGCAACCCACATTTGACACTCGTCTATTGATGTTTGTATAAGTTAGTGTGTTTGCTCTAAAACGACTGAGACAAACAGTCTCATTAGAAGCGGCGATGTTGGCGTATCATGGATACGTATCGTCAGTGCTAGGTTATGGTTTAATTCTTTGGGGGAATTCCACAGATATAGAGCGAGCCTTCCTAGTACAAAAAAGATGTATCCGAGCTTTAGAAAATACTTGGTTTGTGGACAGTTGCGAGACTCTGTTCAGGAAATTTAAAATATTACCACTCCCGTGTCTATATATATATATATATATATATATATATATATATATATATATATATATATATAAAGGAAGCCTGCCTATTTGTTAAGGAGAATCCTAACTATTTTACATACCGTTGTGAGACAAAAATCAAATTCACAATAAAAAAATCTACTGAACTGTCCTCCTTGCCGCTGTTACATTTATAAGAAAAACTGTTATAACATGTGCATAACCCTGTATAACAATTTACCTGACGACATTAAATTAGAAAATAAATCGTTTAAAATTAAGTTGATAAACTGGTTACAAGAAAAGTGTTTTTATAGTATTAAGGAATACTTGACAAATTATAATTAGGTAGAATAAGTACTGTAAATATTGTTTATCTACACTCATATTGTAAGTCCTCTAAAATGCGTTCAAAAACCGTAGGCAATGACCAGCATTACAACAAACGATTTCACTATGATAAGTTTCTTATCTGTGGCAGTACCGCAATGTTAACGTTTCATGCTCAATTATTGATGTACTCTGAGTTTTGATAACATAATGTACACCTGCACGCGCCCGCGGCCGGCGACACCCGCCCGCGCGTCCGCCGGCACAATCGAGTAGGCCGCGCCGACACAATCGAGATGGCCACGGCGGTACTGTGGCGGCCATTCTATGGTTTACGAATACGGCATTTATAATAACTAATATGAGTGTAGATAAAGCAGTGTATGCAACTGTACGTAATTAGGCCTTAAAACACTCGTGTGATCTTATTATGAAATTCGCCTGCGGCTCATTTCATAAAACCACACTCATGTTTTAAGGACCCTTATTACGTAACAGTTACATAAACTACTAATTTAGTAAGTAAGCGATGCTCTCAGCAGCACATTGCATGTACTATTTGCACACCTGCATGCACGTTGAATATGATGGACCTATTTTAAATTTTAAGATCTGTAATTTTATTGTACCGTATTCATGCAAATAAATGATTTTGTATTTGTATAAGTATACTTCGTCATGAATATCTTCTATATAAATTCCGGCACACGAGTACCTACTTTATTGATAAAACAAACATAGTTTAAAACTGGTTGACCTCCCGGTGACTCGAGGCGACTGACCTGACTGACCAATTAACAAGTCCCGTGATTAATCAGCGCAAAGTCAAATCACTTGAGCATTATTAGTTGATAGCTTTATCAATGAAAGAACGTGAGCTTATTCATCTATACTATTGTACCCACTCACTCAATGTTTTGTTTTAATTTTCTGTGCCTATAAAGTGTTGCTATACTATTTTTTTCTACTCGCATTACAATCTGTCTATTAGATAACTGATAGGTACATATTAATAACATAATTTTAAACAAAAAAGAGCCGACTTCACATAGCCTCCACCTTTCCAAAAGCAAATGCTCGAGCTGCTGTAAAAAATACTCAAATCACTATAGGTGTGCCTATAATAGTTGAAGAGTTCCCTCGATTTCTCCAGGATCCCATCCTCAGATCCTGACCTGGTTACAACGGGACGAACTGTGAAGTATTACTATTATACTCTTTGAAACAAAAAAAAATTCCAAATCAATCCAGCCGTTTTCGAATAAACGATGAACATACTTACATAAAAAAAACAAAGATCCCGACGAATTGATAACCTCCTCCTTCGAAATCTTGAAGTCGGTTGGAAACAGATCACTATCACTACATACTCGGAGTATAAAACAAAGTCGCTTAAACGGCTGTATCTTTTGATTGCGTTGGCTTAGAAGTTTGATTTTTTCACAGCACCTGAATATTTGATATAAATTACAGCTTGATACCTCAACGCGTTCCTGAGAAAAAGGGTCTTGACAGACGGACGGACGGACGGACGGATGGACAACAAAGTGATCACATAAGGGTCCCGTTTTTTCCTTTCGAGGTACGGAACCCTAAAAATATTGTATACAATAGTGACATAATTAGGCTTTTCAATTTCGTACCTTACTTAGGCCACTCAGCAAGCTTCGTGGCCACGGTACTTGACTGAAAAGCCCTACATTATGTCACGATTGTATTAAATACTATTATAATTGAAGGGAAACCTCCCCTTAACATTAAAACGCAAGCTCATGGACATGTGCATTCGTCCGATCCTGTAGGCCTAGCACATGAGTGTAGCGACAGTATCTCGGGGTCGACATAGACATCTGTCACTCTGATGAATACAGTCAGACCGCGAGATACTGTCGATACACTCATGTGCTAGGCCTACTGACTTATGGCGCACAAACTTGGTCTTTGACAAAAAATTCGGAAGTCTAACCTCAAGGTTTGCCAAAGAGCTATGGAACGTAGTATTTTGGGCGTGAAAATAAGCGATCGCATTAGAAATAATATACTACGTTCCAAAACAAAGATAGCTGATGTAGCCCAAACAGCGGGAAAACTAAAATGGGACTGGGCTGGACACGTCTGCCGTATGCCGGAAGACTTATGGGCTAAAACAACCACCAAGTGGGTCCCACAACACAGAACCCGGCGTCCGGGCAGACCAAGGAAACGTTGGAGAGCCGAACTTGATGCCTTTCATGCTGACTGGTGGGAGACTGCACAAGACCGGGATACGTGGAAAAAGGAGAGGGAGGCCTTTGCCCAGCAGTGGGACACTCTTGGCTCTTAATAATAATAACTATTATAATTAGACCGCTGTGAAACAAATATTTGTCTGCAGAAACAAATTTAATTAATTCGTAGCAATGTTGTAGTACGCGTACTAAACTTAAAGGCATTTTTAATTTAGGTATAGCATAATGCTGCCTTTAAAATTAGTACAGCCCGCCGTAGCCTATAGACGCCTGCAACTCCAGAGGATTCACATGCACTTTTCCTACTTAAGAACCATGATATGATAAGCGGTCAATAGTCCATAAACCGTTGCAAATTCAGGGCTTCCATGCGCGTTTTAAATCCTATTAGTTAGTCCTAGAGCAAGGTCTTACACTTGACTTTTCACCCCTAAGAGTGCGTGACAGAGCTCCATAAAGAAAGCGCTATCGTGTGACCCTGTGACTGCGTGACGTAACATTGAAGGCCGACTGGAAGAGATCCCCCGCCGAGATAACTTTGATAATACTTACCTAAAAGCGTATAGCGTTCCCACATTAAATTATGTGTATTAACATTTATTGTAGCGATTTTTTATAAAAAATGTTTTTCTTAACATTTAATAGTTATTTTTTCACAAAAAAATATTGAATATCAAGGCTTCTTTTATGCTTCAGGGTGTTAAATAATAACAGCGTATTTTGCTTAATTGGACGTAAATTAGGTGTAGTACAGCAAAAACGTGTCGACAAAAAAAAACAATTATCACTTTGTGAAGATAATTTGATAACTAGCATACAACTAGGTACTTATGTAAGTTATAAATTGTGTTTAACTAGTGTTAATGTATGTTAATTGGGTACATATATTAAGTATTTATTGATTATAAAACCGCCAGCTCACTTTTCAATTTGGTATTTTGGTTGAATCACTGGGTCCCTTATGCTGTTGCGGAAGAAATGCAACAGAACTTCTAAATGAATTGAAACTTTAAATCTAAAAAAAAATCGTAGTTGTACGAAACAGCATCTCATCATCATCGATATATGTGCTGGTTAAAATTGTCATATGAATGATACAAATAGCTGCTGCCACTGTCATCGTGTAGTAATTTTTTTGAATAAGTATTTGATTTTTTATAATAATAACTAATAAGAATACTTAACCATACTCAGTATTTAAGATAAAAAAAAATACAGATAATTGTTAGTTTTTCACAAATTGTTTCCGAGTTATGGACTACCATGTTCCTAACTCTTATTTCTAAATCTCCTACTACCCAAAGGTTGTCTGTTAGAGATCGCTTTTTAGCGATAAGACCGCCTGTTGCTACCTAAGTTAATTGTTGTTAAAGTTGAATTAAAATTTATTATATTTATAGTTTTAAATTAGACGCATTGTGAATTAAAAACAACAAAAGTGATACTGTAATTGGTTTTGTTAAAACAGCAGCGTAAAATCGCAAAATTGGACTTTGAACCGGAGTAACTGTTAACGCATATCACCGTTGGAATTGGTTTTTGAAACTAAGGAAGTATTCGTTCTTTTTTCTCATTGTTACTACACAATTTCGTCATAAGAGTATCGTATGTTATAAGTAAATTATATTATTTTCATACAAAGCTCACTGTTATAGCCGTGAGCAACGTCAAACCTACTACATTGGCACAGTGCGGTTTCTCTTTGCTTGACGAACTCGTGGAAGCATAAGTTGAGACTACACATTCGCCACAGACACTGCCCACCACTGACACACTGCACACATTATTATCATTCTTACCGACTAGCAGTAATCTAACTTACCATCTTAGCAAAACATTTCATTATCAATATAGGAACTTTCAAAATTTTTTTTAACATCTTTTAGATAACCTGAGAAGTGAAAATGGACAACGATCGCAAAGCCACAGCACGCGAGCTCTCGCGCCAGTTAGAGATTCAAGTGAAGGCTACAACGAAAGACCTAAGGGCGGCCAAGGCCTTATCTGACCAGCTGATGCAGGAAAGGGATGACAGTGAAGTGGAACTCAAGAGTATTTTAGACAAAAACACAGCATTGAGAAGGGAGCTTGCAGACAATGATGTACAGCTGACCGAGGCTCGTTGTGAAGTGGACCGTCTACAAAAAATAGTGGACTCGTTTAATCATTGTGCTTCTACACATGAAGTGGCCTTAAAGCGTATTGCAAACCCGGAAGAGGAGCTGGGTGATGCAAATGAAGAACTTGATCTGCTTAGAAGTGAACGGGAGCGCTATAATGCCTCGGGGCTCCAGAATGTTTATCAAGAGTTGAACGGTGAATTATTTTTTAATAGTAGCAAGAAGCTGAAAAAGTTTGTAAAGATAAATAGGTATATTAGGAGAACCCAGAAGCTTATCAAAAGCCAAGCATGCATAAAAAATGTTAATAAATTAAGGTTAGCATTATCAGTAACAAAAAATAGGGTTAAAAACTGCCATTTAGAGCTTGCAACAAAAGAATTAAATTTACAGGAGTTGCATGCTGAGACAAATAGGTTAAAGGATGAGCTTGTGGTAATATCCTCTAGTTATGAAACTAGTATTGGGCAAGTTGAGGAGCATACTAAGGCTTTTTCTAAACTGTTAGAAGAAAATCATAATTTAGAAGAGCGTTGCAAGTTGCTTTTTAATAGTAACGTTTGTAGTTGTGAAAAAACACCACCTACAGTGTCTAATCAACCCAGTGTGGCCCTCAAGGCACCTAAGCTGGCTGTGCCAGCAGTTAATAAACCTGTCAAGAAGACGGTTATTTACTCTGATGAGATTGGGTTAGGAATGGGCCCCTTATTGAACCTTGGACTGAGACAAAAAGTGTCAAATTACTGTTACCGCAACATAACTTTGTCTCATTTATGTGACCTTATTTCAAAGGGATGTTATGATAATAGCACTACATTGGTAATTTTAATGGGAAATAGTCTTAATGTTGATAAGCCAAGTATAGATAAGCTGATGTCAACTTTAAATGATATTGAAAGATCTGGCGTGGGCAAAATTATTTTATGTGCATTGCCATATTCAGAGAATATGCCTTATGACTACAATAGTAAAATATCACGCTACAACTCTTTAATGTGCAACGCCATATCTCTCAATAATAAGTTTCATTTCTTTGACTTAAATAAATTCATTGAGCGCTTTTGGCTAACCCCGGGGAAGATTTTTTGCCAAAGAAATGTACTATGAGTATTTCTGATTTATTGGCCTTTAATATTGAGCCAAATAGAAATAATAGTGTTATAAGAGGATCTCGGCAGACCCACAGCACCACAGCAGGAAGCTGGTAAATGTAAATCACGCGATTGTCAAGTCAACATTCTCTCAGAGGAACAGCAGGTCTTATCAAATGACGATATTGCCTCGGCATTCGAAGATTATTTTTCTAACATAGCATTAAATACTACAAAATGTCTAAAATCATCTTCGTTTCAAGCTCATTCCTTACTTTGCACTAATATTAAGAAATGTCAGATGATATTTGAATTTGCCTTGTAGATTCAGAAAAAATTGTAAAAATATTCAAATCTCTGAATTTAAAGAAAACAGAAGACTTATGGGGTACATCAGTTGTAGTCATCAGTCATATCATAGACGTCATAGCGTCTTACTTAGCCTTAATTTATAATAATTCAGTTTCACAAGGCGTTTTTCCAGATCTTATGAAATGTAGTAAAGTCATACTTCTTTTTAAATCAGGTGATTCTAGTGATCTCCGGCCGATATCAATACTTCCTGTACTAAGTAAAGTCTTTGAAAAGCTAATGTTAAATGATTTACTGGGCCACTTCAACAGACATGGATTGCTTACAAGCAATCAGTTTGGTTTCACAAAGGGACGTTCCACAACCGACGCTGCTGCGGTACTCATCAAACATATTTTCATTGCCTGGGAAAAACATTACGATGCAATTGGTATATTCTGTGATCTTTCTAAAGCGTTTGATTGTGTAGATCATACAACCCTCATTCTTAAATTAGAACATTATGGTTTGTCAGAAAATGCCTTGAATCTCATGTCTTCATATCTTAGAAACAGAACACAAACAGTTGTTGTAAATAAAACCCAGTCTAAAGGGACTTCAGTAAAATCAGGAGTGCCACAGGGTTCTATTTTGGGCCCATTCCTGTTTTTGGTTTATATAAATGATTTACCTTGTGTAGTACAAAACCTTTGTGATATCGTTCTGTTTGCCGATGATACATCTTTAATTTTCGAAGTTGACCGGCAATCTACCGATTTTACTGTAATCAGTAACACACTAGCTGCTGTACTGAACTGGTTTACTATTAACAATTTGCTACTTAATGCTAAGAAAACCAAATGTATTAGATTTGTTTTGCCAAACGTTGCACCGGTGGACACTAAGATGCTTCTGAATGGTGAATGTTTAGAGATAGTAGATAAAGCAGTGTTCCTTGGTTCGACGTTGGACAAAAATCTACAATGGAGTCCTCATATAAGAAAACTCGCTCTTCGATTAAGCTCGGCCGCTCATGCCGTTAGGAGAAAATTAACGAATATTGACACAGCTCGCTTAGTTTATCACAGTTATTTTCATAGTGTAATGTCATATGGTATTCTGGTTTGGGGCAAAGCAGCTGACATACAGACTATATTTGTTTTACAAAAAAGAGCCATCCGCTTTCTGTATAACTTAAAGGCAGGTGCATCAGTTAGAGAACTATTTAAAGAAATTAATATTTTAACTGTTGCTTCCCAATATATCTATGACAATATTATTTTTGTTGTAAAGAATATACATACATTCAAAAAAATTTCTGACATCCACAGCTATAACACTAGAAATAAAAACAAGCTTGCTATCAGAAGTGGTCGTATCCGCAAAGCATATAAGTCATTTTTTGGTCAAGGTATTCACATTTATAACAAGTTACCCGTCGATGCTTTAAATTTATCATTTCCCGCTCTTAAGAAATATTTGAAAAAAGTTTAATGCCAAAGGGTTATTACAGGGTCGACGACTATATGACGGACAAAGATGCATGGCCCAAACCAGAAAATACTACAAAATCATCTAACATTTAGAGGACACAGTTCAGATAGGAAAGCATATCAAACGTTTTGTGAAGCAATCAGATTTGGATTTTATTATTATTATTTTATTTTAATTAAACAATACGTACATTGTATGTTTCTCAAGCTGTTTTGATATGCCTTCTTATAGAACTACGCATTATTGTGTATCTTTAAGATGTAATATTAGTGTATTACTGTTTTGAAAAAATAAGTCCCGCCGAGTTTCTTGCCGGTCATAAATAATTCTTCTCGGGTCAGAGGTGTAGGGTTAGAACCGGAGGTAGTTTTTTTTTTTTCTCTCTGACGTTCATAAGTGCATTGTAATATGCCTACATTGAAGAATAAATATCTTTTATCTTTTTATCTTTTAAGTGTAAAATTTTTATTGTTGTAATATTTTATTTTATTTTTGGTGCAATAAAGAATATATTATTATTATTATGGACGCTTCTACATATAATATACGTACATATGTATCTGTATAAGTATGTACATATATTGTAGGTAACCTAGCTGCAGTTCTAATCTAGTACTTACCTAGAGTACAGGACTGTGTAGGACTGTACTCCAAATAATAATTATTTATTAATACAATGAAACAGCAGATTTTAAATTATGTTTCCATCTGTTGCAGATGACCTTAATGTTTGACATGAACATGATATTAAGTGCAATGTTTTATTAAGGATCTCTTATTGTTATCCTGGGAAAATAAAACTAATTGACATTATACTTTATTGTTTATGCCTTTAACAAAGAAATACTTAAATATTATTATAAGTTTACAGCTGTTTTACGGTTTTTTTAATAAGTGCTTAATAAATTTTATACAAAGGAGATCTCAAAAAGTCGTAATACGTTTTCCCGCTAAAACGCGTTTTGGGCTACCACATACGCTAAGGGTAGTTAGTATAAACCCTAATAAACATACTTCCATATCACTGATTTAAACTTTCATGGTTTTTACACATATCTATTTGTAATAACGGGACTTAACCGCGTATATATTTCTAAAAATTACCTTCGACGTTTCGAGGACGACATTGTCCCCGTGGTCCCGAAGAAAGACGTCTTTCTTCGGGACCACGGGGACAATGTCGTCCTCGAAACGTCGAAGGTAATTTTTAGAAATATATACGCGGTTAAGTCCCGTTATTACAAATAGATATACTTCCATATGTTTTATTAAAATGTAACGACATATTTTTTTTCATATAAAATATTTCAGCACGCAATGTATGATTACTTTGCCTTTGAAACGCGACAATAGGCATGGTGATTTTTTTTCAGGTGTATCAATCGATTCGTTTTGTTGTGAGGATCAAATGTCTATATGGGGCCAATTGCGTTAAAGCAACACAAAAGTCAGAAATGAGACTTAAAGTCCGAGATTTGCATTTGTTTCTCAAAACGCTCCTAACTAAATGACGTGCAAAAGTGACGTCACGATCACATAAATAGTCGCCCTGTTTAAAGTATGGAAAAAATATGAAATTGCTATCATTGTTTTTTTTTTTTTTTCGCACTTTAAAAAATCGTAAAATTTAGAAATTTCGCAGCTTGATATCTTTGAGCCATTTCAATAGAATTTATACATTTTCACTTTAGTTGGATATATTGATCATTTTGCATCCTATTAACTAAATTTTATTGCATAATTCAACATGTGTCATCATGCCTATTGATATGTACAGTCGATGTCAAAGATATATTTACACTTTTTCACCTTATTATAAAGGCTTAAAGTGAAAAAATGTAATCTTATCTTTGACGTCGACAGTACATTGCTGCACGAAAAAAAAAACAAAAGATAATCACTCGGTGTTCATTGACAGTTAATTAAATATTAATTGCGATATCGATTTAAAACTTCAAAATCTGCGTCTGGTTTCCTTTTGTGCTTTTTATCACCGCACCGCTCGCCGCCGGCAGGGTGTTCATCCTCACACCCTGGAGTCCAAAGGGTCGCGCATAGTACGGTTCAAGAGGAATTTCCTCCCAAGAACGCTGCGGCTGTGGAATGAACTCCGTGCCGAGGTTTTCCCAGCGGGTATGAGGTTCTTCAAAAAAGGAGTGAATAGGTTCCTAAAGGGTAGGCAACGCGCATGTGAATCCTCTGGGGTTGCAGGCGTCCATAGGCTACGGTAGCTGCTTACCATCAGGTGGGCCGTATGCTTGTTTGCCACAGTCGTGGTATAAAAAAAAAAATAAACAATACACGCGGTCGCGGTATACTTAAATGAAAAAACCGACATATACATTTCGCACGATATTGTTTAGGTACAACGATAGTTGTCAAACGAAATAAGGGTAGTGTTCGACGCGCTTTTCAATAACTTATGTAATATTCATTATTGTGTCTAGTAATTTTGTGATCTTATTTCGTACGACAATTTTCGTTCTACTGACGTAACACTTCCTCCATTTTGTATGAAGATAACTAAAACTTACGAACTGTCAGTTGTCCTTGATGCTAACTTAGTTGACATGACCGTCACCTTGCGTGACGCTGGGAAAGGTCTTCGCAATCAGATAGCCACAGACAGACGGGCAGCCTTGGTCATGAGCATTGTTGGCAAATAATACTTTAATCAGTTTCTGTGGTGTTGACTGTTGATTCAAAATCCATGAACACTGAGATGTTATCAAGTACCAACAGTATAAGATTTTTCAATAGTAGTTTATGTAATTGTTTTAAGGCCTAATTACGTACAGTTGCATACACTGCTTTATCTACACACATATTATAAATCCGAAATGACTGACCGCCATGGTCAACTCGATTGTCCCGGCGGTCGAGGAGGAGGACAACCGCGGTCAGGGAGGAGGGCTGGATTTTCATTTCGTTACCAATAACGATGTGGTTATGAATTTTCATACATTTTTACAACAATGTCACAGATAATACACTGATGTTACATTGATTGCACTAATGGTGGTCATTACATACGGTTTCCGAACGCAGAATAGAGGATTTATGGTATGGGTGTACATAAAAATATAAGTGAACTCAAAGGGTTTTAAAAGCCGATAACGCTAACAATATTTCAATCTGTGAGTCGCGGATCACCTCTGTAAGCTCGCATGGGCTTGCAAAGTTTTAGTACAAAAGAAAAAAAAAAATGTAGTAGGGAATCGTAGACAGGGTTACGAGACCGCGTCCAAAAATAGCTTGAACAATATCCCTACTATCCCTTAGGATACGATACCCGCTTATCATCAGGACGTCTGTATGCTTATTTGTGACCACAGATATATATTAAATAGAAGCCACAAATGCACGACTGCACGTACTCCGTGTGTTATCTATGTGTCCAACGATCACATATCCAAACCATGAACGTGGTGTTCCTGTCAGGCATTTCAAACGAAAAAAAAATTTTCCAAATCGGTTCAGCCGTCTTCGAATAATCGTTGAACATACATAAAAAAAAACAAAGAACCCGACGAATTGATAACCTCCTCCTTCGAAATCTTGAAGTCGGTTGAAAAGGACCAAAAACAAAAGAATAGTCAGATGTCCTTCACCTTGCTTGTGACATGCTGGGAAGGGTTATGGGAGCCACAGACAGACGGACAGACAGCCTTCAGCGTGGGAAACATTGTAGGCTTGCAAATTCAAGATTATTGTTATTATCGTTGTTAATCTAAGGTTAGTGTCACGATGATATGAGACTTGGCCTTATGAATGCCAGTGACGATTATTAATACAATTTAAAAAAATATTTTTGTTGACTGTAAATTTTATCAAAAATCAGTTCTTGGTAAAGATATTTGTTTTCTTTAACATTATTTAAACGACCAAATAAAAGAATAAAAGGTAAAGATAGTGTGGTAGTACCTTCAAAACTAAGAAGGGTTAGGCAAAATTAGGAGCTTAGCATTTTTTAAATTTAAGTAATTTTATTCTCGGGCCAGATTCTTTCTTCCATGGGGAGGTATCGCGGAGAATGACTGATGGACCCGTGATGCCCCCCACGAACGGTTAGGCGGTTAGCCCGGAGTGTTTTAGTGGGTATTCTCTTCACCCTCTCTTTGATAGAAGAGAGGCAGGAAGAGTCCCACATACCCCCCCCCCCCGCAAGACCCTTACCCCGGGGCGGGGGGGATGCGCATTTCACTCCGTCAAAAAAAAAAAGATTCTTTCTTCCACCATGTATACAGAATGTTACAAAAATACTGGTGATCCGTCTAAGGGCATAATTGGTATCGTATTGTGAGTAAGAAAAAGTAATAGAAATATATTTTATCTACACTCATATTGTAAGTTCTCTAAAACGTGTTCGAAAACGGTAGGCAATGGCTAGCATTACCACGACCGATTTTACTATGATAAGCTTTTTATCCGTAGCAGTAACGTAATTTTAACTTTTCATGCTCAATTATTGATGTGCTATGAGTTTTGATAACATAATGTACACCTGCACCCTCCCGGGGATCCGCCGACAGCCCGACACGCGCCCGCGCGACCGCCGGCACACGAGAGTTGGCCATGGTGGCGGTGCGATGGCGGCCATTCTATGGTTTCCAAATAAAGCATTTAGAATAAATAATATGAGTGTAGATAAAGCAGTGTATGCAACTGTACGTAATTAGGCCTTAAAACACTCGTGTGATCTTATTATGAAATTCGCCTGCGGCTCATTTCATAAAACCACACTCATGTTTTAAGGACCCTTAAGTATTACGTAACAGTTACATAAACTACTATTTTGTGACACGTCGTCCCAGTCGGCCAACCCTCCATACAAACCCAATTTTTTTTCGCGAGAATTTTTTTGCATTATAAGAATACGATACCAACTATGCCCTTAAAAGGGTCAGTATTTTTGTGTACCTTGTACATTAAAAATTTTAAGATATTCGAATACTATTTATTTTAATAGGCATGGTGAATTGTTTTCATGTATGGTATCAATCGATTCGTTTTGTTGTGAGGATCAAATGTCTATACGGGGCCAATTGCGTTAAAGCAACAGAAAAGTCAGAAATGAGACTTAAAGTCCGAGATTTGCATTTGTTTCTCAAAACGCTCCTAACTAAATGACGTGCAAAAGTGACGTCACGATCACATAGTCGCCCTGTTTAAAGTATATGAAATTGCTATTTCTACAGTGAAATGTTGCGTTTATGTATATGGTTGCTATACAATTTATTTTACAGTAAAATGTTAAAAATCGAATGGTATCGTTGTTTTTTTTAAATTTCGCACTTTGAAAAATCGTAATATTTAGAAATTAGATCTTTGAGCCATTTCAATAGAATTTATAAATTTTCACTTTAGATGGATATATTGATCATCTTGCATCCTATCAACTAAATTTTATTGCATAATTCAACATGTGTCATCATGCCGATTGTAGTCGCCTACCTGGGCTTCGATTCGACATGCCAAACTGTGAGACGTAGATGTCACACTTGTATCGCTAGTGGATAGAGTGATATCTATCCTGTCCACCCTGTCCACGCTAATCCACACAAGCGCGCACACGCACACACACATACACACACACTCACACACACGCACACACACACACATTCATTCATAAATACATACAGTTTTTCATTAAGTAATTTAATTAGGCTAGAACACTAATTAATAGCATAAATAACTAAAATTATAAGTTAATATTATAATAAGGTTATAAATAAAAATAAGTAACTTTCATGTATACCTACAATATTATTTCCTAAAATAAGAAGACTGTTAGATTTAGAGGAGCGGGGCATCCTGATACAGGTTCATTCACCTAATAGGAAGTCCCAACCACTGATGGCAATTTGTAGAATAAGCTTAATAAGGAAATAAATAATTTTTCATTTTTCATTTCATTTTTTCATTTTCATTTCATTTTACCCGTGCTCACACCTAACTGTCAAGCTGTCAGTAGGTCTCGCTGGAGCGTTTTGTCTATGGCTATGGCCACCATTTTAGATATCACTCTTGAGTGATTCCGCCCCAATTTCAACTGTCACAAAAGTGTGATATCATAGTTGTCTCGCAAGCGACTGTCAGTTATGTCATGTCGAATTGGGCCCTGTTTATTACTTTTATAATACTGCGATAAAACATAATTTAGTTAGGTAATAGTGTGGGTGTGACTATCCTCTACTTAAAGAATTCGATCCAAGTTTGAAATAAACTCGCGTGTTCGTAATCGTTTCGTCACGCGGTATTGAGTGGACCATTTTCTTAGCCGTGTGCGTTGATTAAATCTATTAGTATATATATTTTATTTGCTAACCGAAAATTTCACTGAAATTATTCCTTCTTAATCATTGAGTACCAGGAGAGGATATCCCTAAAATGTTTTCTGTCCCAAAAGTTGTAGTAAAAATCACTACAAGTCTATACTACTTTTTGATTCAGTCATAGCTGTCAACCGCCAAACATGGCGCACAAAATGTGTTCCAGATGTCACACCTAGTAGAATATACATAATAAATATATGTTCTTAATTAATAGATTTTAAATGTATCGAGGGGTGAGCGATTAAACCCAATAAGTCAAAAATATGTCTTCAAAATTAGAACCATACGTGACGTGAGTTCTCGAGCTATTATTACAATGAAAAAATATTCGTGTACTCAATTTCTTCTTGTTAACATCAATTAAGGCATTTGTTCAATGCCATCTATAGGGAGTAGCAAAATACTAGAGATCCGTTTAAGTATATAATTAATACAGTATTATAATTTTTTGACACGAAAACTTTTATCTACACCCTTATCAGTATCCTCTATTTCTGCGTTCGGAAACCGTATGTAATTACCACCATCATTGCAAGCAGTAACGAGTCATTAGTGTATTATCTGTGACAGTGTTATAAAAATTTATGAGAATTCATACACATCGATTTTGGTAACGTAATGAAAATCCAGCCATCCCCGACCGCGGTTGTCCTCCTCCCCGACCGTTTGTACAACGGAGTTGGCCATGGCGGTGTAATGGCGGTCATTCTAATGGCTTCCGAATACGTCATTTAGGATTTATAATATGTGTGTAGATAAAGCAGTGTATGCCTGCAGCTCGTTTCATAAAACCACACTCGTATTTTAAGGACCCTTATAACGCAACGGTTACATACACAAATACTACTACGAGGGTTGCTACTTATATATCCGGAAACAAAAAAACAAACAAACGTACACGGCTGAAAATGGTTTTATTGTTTTTCAAAGTATTCCCCTTGATGATCTATGCACTTTTGCATTCGCGTGAACCAATTTTTAAAGCACTTCTGCCACTCCGCCTGAGGTACCTCCATAACGTGTTGTTTGAATGCGTCGACAGCATCTTCAGCGGTCGAAAATCGTTGACCGCGTAATTTATTCTTTATATTTGGAAATAAATAAAAATCGTTGGGTGCCAAGTCAGGGCTGTACGGCGGATGACCCGTTAATTCCACATTTTGACCCTCCAAAAATAGAGTTGTTTCGCGTGACGTATGACAGCTGGCATTGTCATGATGAAGAATGATTCTTCGTCGCTGGTTAGTTTTACGAATTTGTTCAAATACTTCCGGTAAGCAAATGGTCGTGTACCACTCTTAATTAACCGTTCTACGGTTTTCTAGTGGCACTGTAGCTACATGGCCATTAATACCGAAGAAGCAGGCCACCACTTGTTTCAATGTACTTTTTGCACGAGTAACTTTCGTAGGGTTCGGCTCATTTTGAAACACCCATACCGTTGATTGTTGCTTCGTTTCGGGATCGTATGCATAGATCCAGGATTCGTCACCTGTATAGATGTTATAAACGGCTTTTGAGTCACCACGGTTATATTTTTTTAACATTTTATTGCACCATTCGACGCGAGCATCTTTTTGCTCTTTTGTTAAGTTGTGGGGTATCCAACGCGAACAAATTTTTTTTACAGCCAAATAATTATGTAATATGCTATTAATGCTGGTCATAGAAATACCCAGAGTCGCCTCTATCTCGCGGTACGTAACATGTCGGTCGTCCATTATAAGTTTTCGCACAGCCTCGATATTTTGTTGTACAACGACCGATTTCGGGCGACCTGCCTTAACTTCGTCCGTAAGCATACTACGTCCACGATTGAACTCACTAAACCAGTGATACACAGTAGTTTTAGATGGGGCTTCATCACCAAAAGTTGAAGTTAGTTGATCTATGCACTGTTGTTGCGGTAAACCACGCCGAAAATCATAATAAATCATAGCACGAATATTTTCACGAGTGAGTTCCATTCTTGCTGCGAGATGACATTTAAAACCCGTCAAAAACAAAACACGAGCGTTAATAAGAAAGAAAAAATATACCGGCCAGTACTTAAAAAAGTTCAAATTTTACCATGGAGGTCAAATATGCCATTTAAGAAGATTGTAATCCCGGTTTCCGGATATATAAATAGCAGCCCTTGTAAATGAGTTTCTAGCCTCCATCCAAATTGCCGATATATTCACAGACAACTTGACTTCTTTAAAGCGTAAAATCAATAGTCACCTGAATAGCTACTACTGTAAATTATAAGTTATAATCTTTATGACATTATTAACATTTAATTAAATGTATTTAAACCGCATATTAAAGTGTGTTGGTGGCAACTGTGAACTTAAATTTGTTTTTTGTTTTTCATCATTTGATTTGTCCCAAACTACTAATGTAAATATGATAGTACCATATAAGTAAGTGTGTTGGCTCAGCTTTAGAATGTCTGGCATCGAGTTCAGGCTTCATATTTTTTTTGTAGCTTCTACTCGTCAAAAGACAACTCTTCGCCAAATTTTAAGTTGCGGAAACGCTTGGTTTGCGAGATAAAAAATAATCAAAGTTCCATATAAAATCCCGATTTTACACTGCCATGACACAATATTTTGCGTTTCGTTAAACGTGTTGAGAAAAACTAAAACGTGATGATTTGTGTTATGTTCAGTTTTTACATAAATACAGTTTTTTTGACTAATTTGTGTACAATAATAGTTACATGATATTTATTCAATGATTTTTTTAATTTATAAGTATTATTTGATGGAAATTTGTTGATTAATAATTATCAAAAATGGTACGATTTTACTAAAACGCGTTAAACAAAACGCAAATAGAATTGGCGGGGTCTGCGGCGGGTGATACGACATGACACTTTGTAGGAACTTTTTAGGTTAGTTCAAAGTAGTTTTAATATAGATAGTACTCGCCAAAAGACGATCCCTTGCCAAGTTTCAAGTTGCGGAAACGCTTGGTTTCCGAGGAAAAAAATGTTAAAAAATCTCATAAGAAAATAATTCTACGATAGCGAGACGCATATTGTGCGTTTCGTTGCACGCGTTAACATAGGCTGACATCATGTTTTATTTTTTAAGTTAAATTTTTACACAACTTTAGGGTTTTTTTTTACAAATCATTTCTGTATTTTATTTTTGTCTTTAGTCATTGTTTTGTTTAACTTTGAAAGACACTTTCAGTAAATTTCTGTACTAAAATAATTACAAATAAATTATACGTGTAAAACGAAACGTAATGGATGTGGGGAGAAAGGAATGACGCCGATGGACTGGGCGACATTTTGTTATGTCAGTTGTTATTTGTACTCCCAGTTGAGAGCGTTTATCGTGATCCTGTGATACTTATATACGACTACCATGGTGCTACCGAAGCCCAAGCCCTCGTCATCCGCCATTTCATCGCCTGAAGAGTTGAGAGTAGGACAAGTGGACTCTGAGTCCCTTGATCCGAGCTCCTCTTCAGCGCCGATTCCAATTGTGCAAGTGTTGGACTCTAGTGAGCCGTTTGTTTCGTGTGTGCAAGTGTTGGACTCTAGTGAGCCACTTGTGTCCACAGCCACCACCATGTCTTCAACCGATGTACAGGTCGTTGAGGCTCTGGATTCCACCTACACTGAGTCGCTAACGTGTTCGGTTTCTCCCGTACCTGGCTGCTCTACTTGGGATGGAGTTCTTAACGTAAGTACTTTGTAAAACAACATATTTCCATTATTTGATATAGCATTTGTTGTAATGTGAAGAAAAGTTAAATAGGATGTTGATAAAGTTAAACTCATGCTAATTAGGGTTTACAGTTATGTAAACACTTTATTGTACATAAAAAAGAAACATGTTACAATGAAAATAAAAAAATAAATTACATAATTATGTACAAAGGCGAACTCATACCTTTAAGGATGAATGAAATTAGCCTTGTAGAATTTGACACATACCTAGTCCCAAATTAACTAGACAAAGCTTGTACTACTTGATGGCAACAAACTCATATTTAGTCTCATGCTTCTTTTCAGATCTAATGGTGAAAATAACTTATATCAACTTTTTTTTTTGTTGTAGGTTCCTCAAGGTGTGTCGGAGCTTATGCCTGAATCACTCACCTTTACGGAGCAGTGTGAATCCCCCACCTTTACGGAAGCATCGGAGAGCACCCCTGCACCACCAGGAGCTTCTGGTTCATCAGGCAGGCGTGTGCATCTCTATGCGGAGGAAATAAAAGGACAGTGGAATTTAAGAAAAATCTTTGAAACATTTAATAGTTTGGAATCGACAATTGCATTTGCTGTGGAAAGGCAATTGCTCCCGCGCACAAAAATGTGCAATTATCATAAAAAGCCAATGCTACTGGAGACATCGGGCCAAGGACAGCTGGGAATTTTTCGCTGTCGGAAGGGCAACTGCCGCAGTAAGTCAGTGAGCAGGGCAAAAGATACATGGTTTGAAAATGTGCACCTGTATCTACCGCTGGTATTCGAGTTGATGTATATGTTTACCAGTGGCTACAGTTATGAGCAGGTGCAACGGGAGACTTTGAGGGAAGACGTCGTCTCCACTAGTACAATATCAGACTGGTACAATTATTGTCGTGAGGTAATATGTGTTTATATGTTAGAACATGAGGACGAGCAACCGAAAATTGGTGGCCCTGGAAAAATTGTACAGATAGATGAATCCAAATTCGGAAAGAGAAAATATAATAGAGGAAGGCAAGTGGAGGGTCATTGGGTCCTAGGAATGATTGAAGATGGCAGTGATGATTTGAGAATAGAAGTGTGTCCCGACAATATAAGGTCTGCTGATGTATTGGTGCCACTTATTAAAAAACATGTTCAGGAAGGCTCCACGATACATACAGATTTTTGGAGAGCATATGACTGCCTTCCTGAACATGGATATGTTCATAAGAAAGTGAATCACAGTGATCCAGAGAATCGTTTTGTGGCACTAGATGGGACGCACACTCAGAGAATTGAGAGTCACTGGCGGGGACTTAAAAGGATCTTCCAGAAAGATAATTATAAGGGAAATTTTACTGATTGGCTATTGGAATTTTCGTGGAGGCGTAGAATTAAGTTACAGAAATTAGATCCTTTTGAAGAATTATTGAAATGTATTGTGTATGTTTACAAATAAATGTATAAATGTATGGCTTTATAGTATGGAATCCATACTTCAAAAAAGACATTGAAATGATTGAACGAGTGCAGCGCAAATTCACCAAAATTCCCGCACAGCTAAAGGCACTATCATATGAGGATAGATTAAAAAAGCTAGGCATAACAACACTGCAAAAGAGGCGCGAACGTGGAGACATGATTGAGACTTTTAAAATACTAAATGGCTATTACGACTGTCCAGAACTGACCGACTTGTTCACTCGACATCTAAACACGCGCGCAAGAGGACATAACTTTAAACTAACAACAACAATACATAATACAAATATCGGCAAAAACTTTATTGCGAACGTAATAGTGAATACTTGGAACAAGTTACCCTCCCAAGTTGTGAACTCCAACAGTGTTAATCAGTTCAAAAATAGACTCGACAAACTATCTAAAGTTGTGAATTAGTGTATAGTGAACTTTGATTTAGACTTATCAGCTCAAGCTGCCTGTCTAAAACGATATAATAATAATAATAATAATGCAAGTCCAGCAAGTACCTAGACTTGGCTCACGAGGTAACCGCCATGTGGGAGGTTGATTCGGCGATCATTGTGCCGATAGTTGTCTCTGCGAACGGTCTCATAGCGAAGAGTCTCGACCAACATCTTGAGAGACTTTCGCTACGAGGTTGTGGTTGGATCAAGGGTCAGATTCAGAAGGCGGTAATCTTGGACACGGCGCGCATAGTCCGAAGGTTCCTCACTCTGCGGCCCTAACCACCGGCAGCCTGGGCCCTGCTCCGTTGCCGGCGGCACCCTAGTTTAGGTTTTTTATAATGCTTTTATTGTTTTCATATGTTTTAGATGTATTTTTATATTTTACTTTTATAAAAATATTGTAAAAACCCTAAACTAAGTAGAAAAATAAATAAAGGAAATAATAATAAATGACATACTTGTTTTATTGAATATTACCTTCTTTTTCTAAATAAGCAAGTGATAAAGACCTGTCGGGACGGAATCAACTCTGTCATGGTTATGTTGGAAGACTAAGGTGGGAGCTGAAGCGAAACGAAGCTCCCACTTTAGTCTTCGAGGTTTTTTTTATATAAGCCCAAAACTTTGCCTAATTGTATAAATATTAAGTTTCTCTCTTCCAGTAGGTACCCATTGGAAGAGAATCTCTTAAAAATTTAGTTGGGGTATAGCAAAGGTATAGAAAGTCCGAATCTAGGGCTCTCGCTGGTTAGGACGCGTGCCGACACAGCGCGCCCTAGAGTGTTTTTATAGAGCCGGAGGCGCGGAGGGAGAGCAGCCCTCGCCCGCCATGACGAAGCGCGGGAACGAGTGAGGCGAGCGGCTGAGGCTGGTCGCCGAAGGCGACCAACAAGCCGAAGCTGCGGAGCCGAGCGAAGTGACCGTGCGCCGTCATGCAAGGGCGGAAGGGCTGCTGTTCCCGCAGCGCCGGAGATACGGAAAGTCACTATTGAGTTGACATTAAAAAATTTACAAGTGCTAGAAATTTGCCAACTTTGAAGTCAATTATCTCGGCCATTTTTGATTTTAGAGAAAAAGTTTTTTCTACAAAACATGCTTATTTTAGCGTTGTCTCAAGGATAACATCATAAAAAATAGGTGTTATAAATGGCGCCCCCTTTGCTTTAGGCGGACCTGGTTATTTTTTTTTTACCCTAAAAACGGAACGGCTCCCAGAGATAGGTAGGTTATGGTTATTTTTTTTACCCTAAAAACGGAACGGCTCCCAGAGATAGGTAGGTTATGGTTATTTTTTTTTTACCCTAAAAACTAAACTGCTCCCGGAGATAGGTAGGTTATGGTTATTTCCCCCCTTTCCCCCCTTTCCCCCAACTTCCCCTTTCCCCCATCTCCTCACCCCCATTCCTCCACCACCCTTCACCTATCTCCCCATTCTCCCATCAACCCCATTCCCCCATATCCCCCTTTCCCTATCACTCTCCCCCATCTCCCTCTTTCCCCCATCTCCCCCATCACCCCCTCCCCCGACTCTCCTATAATCCTATACTCTGACCTAAAATTGCCCTACAATATGCACATTTTCATAAATTATGTCAAAAAGTTGAAAAAAAAAAATCGCATTTTTGACGCATTTCCGCACTTTTTTGATTTCAAAAATACACTGTATACAGCCTCCTCTACCCACAAAAAAAAAATGGCATCATTTGGCCATGCCAGACATTCTAAAGCCCTTCCAAGTGTGTTGGCGTTAGCTATTAGCTTGTATGTAGAATATTAATAAATAAATAAACTACTATTTCTAACTCTTCCTAGTCAAAATAGATACGATACCAATAACGAGTATGACATTTAACACCTTGTTTAGTGCTCCCCTTCGTTTAGAGAAGATGCGAAAGTGTGCGAACTAGCCATTTTCAATACGTCATTTGGGCCATGAGAACAGATTTCTTTTCTATCGTGGCAAACCAAAAGCAACGCATTGTTTTTTTTGTTTTAAATAAGTAAGAAGTTTTATTTATTTATTTACGTTATGAAGATTCAACAGCTATTAAAACAAAATAGCACTAATTAATGCATACTAATATTATAAATGGGAAAGTGTATGTGTGTGTTTGTTTGTTTGTCCGTCTTTCACGGCAAAACGGGGCGACGAATTGACGTGATTTTTTAAGTGGAGATAGTTGAAGGGATGGAGAGTGACATAGGCTACTTTTTGTCTCTTTCTAACCCCCCACTTCCCTAAAATGGGGGGTGGAAGTTTGTATGGAGCATTCCGGGGGGCAATCAGGAAAGGGGAACCGTGTTACCCCGAATTTAACGCGAGCGAATCCGCGGGCAAAAGCTAGTAAGAGATATTTCCAATTACAGGATCACACTTATAGCTACAAATTATTACATTCAAGTTTTACTTAAATAAAAATTGACATCGCTCGAACACGGCAACACACAACACAAGAACTAATACAATCAATATTAAGTATAAACCAGTAGGTAGTTCTGTAAATACGAGTATATGATTTGAAGAAAGCAATTAGGTAGGTGCCTTAATTACACTCGTTTAAGGCAATTAAAAATATAATACTTGGGCACACAGGGCACACATATATTAACAAATTCATATTTTTACTTATTTAATTATAAGCTTACTAAATTGTCAAGGTCGACAATTTCTTTTTTGGCAGAATTGTAATCACTCATCTAATGTGTGCCTCTCGTGTGCTTTTCTTCTGGCGTTTGTCCCGGCTTTCTGTCACGCCACGGCTCATATACCTGGAGTCTGTTCTGCAACCTAATCATAAAAATAAGCGTAAACTTTAGTTTTTAAGAAATCCATTGCTATTCAACATAGAAGGGAAGGTATTTAAAACGAGTTACTCACGTGAGTAACCCGTTATAAATATATTTAATATGTTAGTCTCACGTGAGTTTTATAGTTACAATAGAAAGGAAACTGTTTAAGATTAGATCCTTTTTTCAATATCAAGTGTAAATGTATTCTCGAAACCCTCGAAACTATTTGAGTGTTGTTGCACACCTGTTATTGGTGCATAAATATTTTACGTGTCACCTTGCACTTAATGTCATTTACATGTTTTGTTTATGTACTGTTGGTGTGTCTCTAAAATAAAATTAAATTAAAAACTTCCTTATTTTGTTTCAGTGGCGTTACGCAACACCCCTAGAACGACTCGCGACATGCCTCGGCGTGTTGGCCTCATGGCTATGCTCATGTGGCCTCGTGCTAGCTGTATTGATATACGGAGAGCTGACAGCTCTGCTAGTTTCCCGACACAGGGCGATGAGGGCCACGCCCCCAGCTGTGCTTCAGTTGTTCCATGGAGGCAGGGAAGTGTAAGTAGAATGTTTGTATAAATAAATAAATATTACGGGACAATTTTACACAACTCGATCTAGTCCCACAGTAAGCTCAATAAGGCCCGTACTGTGAGTACTAATAGACGACGATATATATTATAATAGATAAATATGGATAAATACATAGAAAACATCCGTGATAAACACGTAAATAAATGCTCTAATCAGGATTGGAACCCGGGACCTCCTGCTTCATAGGCAGGGTCACTACTGAGTGGGCCAGGTCGTTTCCGCCTATGAAAGAAGTTTGGTAGCCTACTGTGACATATGGACGGACGGACAGACAGCGATAACTAAACTATACGGGTAATTTTTTTGCCATTTTGGCTACGCAGCCCTAAAAACCTGCTTACGCACTTATTCTTTTAACAATAACTTTCGACGTTTCTGCTACTTAAGGATGGCGGTATATCGCACAAACCTTGGGATAAACTGAAATAAATGTCATATACAAAAGAGAATACCTTAGCGAAATGCGCTAATATATACGTAGGTAGATACCTACTGGAATTGTCATTGTAAAATGTACGGAAACCTCAGGGTGCTACTCCGACTCGCACTTGGCTAGTTTTTTGAGCAACTGTATTAACAATTTAGCTAAGAAGCACGCTAGGTGTGTTCATTTTATATTGGACTAAGAGCTGGCCACGTCAGATATGACATAATAACGAGAGCAACAAATCCCACCTGGTTAGGTTGCTATACTATACTTATGGCTAGATTCGGGCATCTGGCAGCTTTTAATGGATGGAGTTCAGAGTGACAGACTAGCAAAATTTTTGAATTGGAAAATAGTTATTTCAAAATAGGCAAAAACAGTAGGCGATGATGAAACTATGAATTAAATTATACGTCGTTTGGCTACTTTCCCCCAACATAAACTTTTGGCAATGATATAATCGAATCCATACTAATATTATAAATGGGAAAGTGTATGTGTGTGTTTGTTTGTTTGTCTGTCCGTCTTTCACGGCAAAACGGGGCGACGAATTGACGTGATTTTTTAAGTGGAGATAGTTGAAGGGATGGAGAGTGACATAGGCTACTTTTTGTCTCTTTCTAACCCCCCACTTCCCTAAAATGGGCGGTGGAAGTTTGTATGGTTTGTTACCCCGAATTTAACGCGAGCGAAGCCGCGGGCAAATTCTAGTTATTTATAAAACTTCTCATAATATTGCATCAAACCCAGAACTCTAGGATTTGTTTCCTTGAAGTGGTTTGCATTCATTGACCACCACTTTACAGCTGCCAGATGTCCAGATCTAGAAATAAGCATAGTATAGCAAACTGACTAGAGGGGTTTCGTTGCTCTCATTATCGTATCATATCTGACGTCTGTATAGTATTTAGGGGGCTTGACAAATCTTTACACCGACAATCCATTTTTTTAAATTTTCTGCCTCCTTCCAGACCTGACGGCAATCGCTCTCTCCACATGGACGCTCTGGTGGAAGACTCAATCGCCTTCGCGCTGGCCAGCATAGCCATCATGGCTGGCCAGCTACTAGCCGCCGCCGCTGCCGTCACGCTCGCCAACTGGGCCGCGGCCAGGATGGTTAGTATCCTCACCACCTGATGGTAACCGTTCTCTCCATATGGACCTAATGGCCATAGTTTTTTTTTAAATTATTATTAAAATAAGTTACACAGCATTACAGTACTAAAACCAAGGCACTGTGAACTACAAAAAATATACAGAAAACGGTGTACTCATGTCACGTGTTTCTGGGGAAACTTGTGGGTTAAACCACGTGTGTGTTTACAACTACAAGTATAATATAACAACGCGTTTAGGGCGCTGATGGGACTGCCGCGATACTGCAGCGCATCTGAGATGTTTGAAGAGGCGCATAATATAGCATGTTTTAAAGCTATCATGCGCCTGCGAGCTGCATCCCTGGCGCGACGCGTGCGTGCCAGCTCCAACAGTGCCCTGGCGATGATTGCAGACAAGTTTTGCCCGTTTAACTTTTGCTGTGGACTTCATGCGCCTGGCAGCACCGTGGTTGATGGTTGAAATCGATGACGGCTGTCAATGTGTTAACCAATGTGCCTACCTAGTTAAATTTTGATGTTATTTTCAAGTGTTTTATGTAAATTATGATTCATGTGATACTTGAAATAAATATACACCGTGAGCCCATATAACTAGACAGATTTGAACAGTGTATTCTTGATCATATTTAGATACTAAAATGTCCTATAAACTTTTCTGGAATACCTACGCCTAGTTTCAGAGTTAATACCAATTTTTTAAAAAATACACTTTTTATTATAACTCGTCAGAGAACGCCTTTCTAATGTCGTTGTTGCCACTATTGGACATAGTTTACACGTCCTTATTGACAGATATCAAAGTGAGAAGGAAAACTTTGCAGAAACTAATTTTTTACAAAAAAAATGTACCAATTTGTTTTAGGCGATAATTGTATTAATAACATTTGCTTTTCATGTCCAATAACCATTCAAAAAATGGAAAAAAACGAAAAAAAATTTTTTTTGCGAAATTGACCTAAAGTCGCATAATATTTTTTCCTTCTTTAGGTCTTAGGAATTCGTGGTTAAGATCTGTCGGGTTATTCCAGCCCACGGTGTATATAAAAAAATGATATGTCCCAGGAATGTTAAAGTACCTACATATAATGATGAACAGGTGTCGCGACTACGGTACCGGTTGCTACGTTCCGTGCTGCGGCAAGAGATGGCGTTCTTTGACACCAACACTACACTCAACTTCGCCTCGGCGCTCACAGAGTAAGTTCTTTTAGTGTTTGTGGGTTCGTTTGGGCAGAGTAAGTTCCCTTTTGAGTTGTAGAACCTCAAAGTAAACGCTTATAATATTTAAAATATACTGGGTTAAACTGTTTATTGCATTCTCAGATAAGATTTAACAAACAAAGTTCTTAATCTAGGTATTATTCGATTTTTAGTGAATTAGGTCTATGAAAAAAAATGCCTTATCTTGATAGTTAGGATTAATAGTTAGGCCGCTCGTGATAATGATGATCGTAAATTGATCGAAATATGTCGAGCTAAAAATTAACTTAAATTACGTGAGTAACTCGTTATAAATATTTTTAATATGTTAGTGTCTCACGAAAGTTTTATAGTTAAACGCTTATAAATCCGATTCTAGTGGCTCTTAAGATACATGGAAACCTAGTTTGAGATGCAGGACAGGTGGGTCGTTCTCTTATTTTTAGCGACAATGACTATTGCCTTAATTCCGACATGGGTCCAGTTTGGAAATTTATGAAAATGTGTTTTTTATAGGAAACAAGCGGTCAGATATATTTTATAAATACAAAACTATCTGTCAAATCCTCTTGCTAGTATATTTTAAAATAAACATTTTTTTTTTCAAAACACTGTCATAGAGTGGTAAAACTTAACGCTGTCTTCGTTAAAAGCAAGGCCACTCTGTCACCATGTTTTCTCAAAAACCACTGCGCAGAATAACTTGTTACCATAAAAATAAACAGTGTTATAAAACTATTGTAGTATCTATTTAAATTAATTACCAATTATCATTTTAAAGCTGCTTAAAAAACCTTAAATCTCATCAAATCGTCGCTGAATAATAATTTTAAAGAAAAAAAAACCGACTTCCATGGGGTTAGCCGGTGAAGCATTATTGTAGATGGTGCACTTAGATTCCATACAATGAAATAACTTGCTTAACAAACGCAGCGGAGAGGACAAATCGCCAAACCTGAACTATGCGTCGTTGAAGAGTTCCGTTCTGATCATCATCAGCAGTTCCACTTCATCAAATGTCACTCTTTTGAATGAAAATGCTTGATTTGTTGATAAAAATACAAAAGTCACTTTATGTATGCCTTTAAGATTTGAGGAATTCCCTCGATTCTTCATGGAACTCATCATCAGAACTTGAGCTTGACAAAAATTTGTCCTGACAATTAAACTTGCTTAACAAACACAGCGAAGGGGACGAACCGCCAAACGTGAACTATGCGTCGTTGAAGAGTTCCGTTCTGATCATCATCAGCAGTTCCACTTCATCAAATGTCACTCTTTTGAATGAAAATGCTTGACTTGTTGATAAAAATACAAAAATCAGTATGTGTAAGCCGTTAAGATTTGAGGAGTTCCCTCGATTCTTCATAGATCCCATCATCAGAACTTGAGCTTGACAAAAATTTGTCCTGACAATTAAACTTGCTTAACAAACACAGCGAAGGGGACGAACCGCCAAACGTGAACTATGCGTCGTTGAAGAGTTCCGTTCTGATCATCATCAGCAGTTCCACTTCATCAAATGTCACTCTTTTGAATGAAAATGCTTGACTTGTTGATAAAAATACAAAAATCAGTATGTGTAAGCCGTTAAGATTTGAGGAGTTCCCTCGATTCTTCATAGATCCCATCATCAGAACTTGAGCTTGACAAAAATTTGTCCTGACAATTAAACTTGCTAAACAAACACAGCGAAGAGGACAAATCGCCAAACGTGAACTATGCGTCGTTGAAGAGTTCCGTTCTGATCATCATCAGCAGTTCTACTTCATCAAATGTCACTGTTTTGAATGAAAATAATGGATTTGTTGATAAAAATATAAAAATCACTATATGTATGCCTTTAAGATTTGAGGATTTCCCTCGATTCCTCATGGATTCCATCATCAGAACTGCGTTTTGATAAAAACGGGACTAATCTGTATATATATACTTACAATCAAAAAAAGAATTTTCAAAATCGGTTCAGACATGACGAAGTTATGGAGTAACAAACATAAAAAAAAAACATACTCGCCGAATTGAGAACCTCCTCTTTTGAAATCTGGAAGTCGGTTAAAAAGGGAAACGGCCCAGAGATAACAATCTTAGCAATAATTAATAAAATCCCCTTAAAGTTGCAATAATCATTGTTTACTGTTAGGCATTTCTTTTTAAATATTACGATTTAAATTCATATTCTCGGTGGAATCACTGACTTCCGAGTCACAGGCATCCGCCTAGTTCGGAAGACAGAGGTTCAGTTCCGGGGAAACTCTTTCAAACCTAAGTCTCTCTTAAGCTATTAGCATACTGTGCAAATATTAGTTATACTTGTATTAGGCTTATGTCAATAATGATTATTCTTATTCTTAAATTCCTTAATTTCCAGAGACATGGACAAGTTCCGCGGTGGGGTCGGCGAGCACGTGGTGATGACGTCATATCTAGCCGGCTCTGTCGTGGCCGCTGCTACCCTCTCGCTCTACTACGGCTGGCAGCTCACTCTAGTCGGTCTGGCGGTAGTTCCGATAGCGATATTAGTCGCTGCTACAGTTGCTAAGGTAATTTCAACCTTGAACATTTGACTGAAGGATTAATGTTCTCTGATACATTCTAGTTATTAACTCACGTGCGGTCAAAATAAGAAGCTAAGGTTTGAGCCTTAAATATTGAAAGTTAAATTATCTCTTACACGATATTACTGCTAGGAACTCACTTTCGATCATCTATTACTCGTACTATGGTAATGTGAACTGTAAGATTTAAGTCGTCGAGTTGATTTTTTGCGAGCAATTGTCATCATGATTGCCGCATCTGCCGCTTTTATGGCTTCTGAGTTTAATTGGTCTGGGTCTAGGAATACTAAATAGGTACCAGTCAGCATATTTAACTACTACAGACAGTAACAGACTGCTACTATAGGTACCTAGGGACAGCTGTCTTATCAAAAGAAATGTTTTGCGTTCTGAAAGTGCAAAAGTAATCTGATAGTGAAGAACACTGACCGAGAGTTTAGTCATACAACGATCGATAAACATTTACTAGTAATAAGTGTTATTGCCAGATTATCTCTAAGATATCTGAATATTGAAAAAATAATCTAAGATACTCGTAATGTTTACACTAGGTTGTTTTACTTCTATTTTCGACGGCCTCCTAGTATAGTTGGTAGTGACCCTGCCTACGAAGCAGGAGGTCCCGGGTTCGAATCCTCCAATCCTTCGAATCAGGGCATTTATTTTGTGTGTTTATCACAGATATCTGTTCCTGAGTTACGGATGTTTTCTATGTATTTAAGTATTTATCTATATCTATCTATTATAGGCCTCTCTTCGTGTACGCCACTTGTCCCGGTCCTGTGCCAATTTCATCCAGAAGTGACCCGCAACCTTCCGAATCGAGGCCTATGCTCAGCAGTAGGCGATAAAGGGCTGATGATGATGATGATCTATTATTTATATATCGTCCTCTAGTACCCACAACACAAGCCTTATTGAGCTTACTATGGGACTAGGTTGATTTGTGTAAGATTGTCCCATAATATTAATTTATTATTATTTATTCTATTAAGCTCAAGATTTAGATTGTGTCAAACATTATTAAGAGTTAGTACGAGTATTAAGTTGATCGATAATCCACGAAAAAAGAGCAAGTTATCGGAGTCGTGTCCAAGAAAAAGTTCGCAAATAGGGACAGTAAACGAAACTTGTTAAACTCTGCTAACTGCAATGTTCCTGCTACGTCGCATCGCTTTGCTGTCTTGTAACACTTCTTTAAAAAGTAGCGGTCTCCAAAGCTTTTCTACCCGAGGATCGGGCCGGGCCTTCGCTTCCATTTCGTGCATATTGTAAGGAAAATGTAATAAATAAATCATTTATTCGTTCTATTACAGGTCTTAAAACTGCCCTACTAGGGCGCAGCAACATAAAACGAACATTAGAACTTATAAGGTATTAAGTTATAAACATACCTATCATGTTTTCAGTACCAAACACGATGTTCCGCCGAAGAAGTGGCAGCGTACGGCGCGGCGGGACGCACAGCTGAGGAGGCCTTAGCTGCCATCAGAACCGTGCGAGCCCTGGGAGGGGAAGAGACTGAAGTGCAACGGTAAGTGGCTCTACACAGTTCAAATAGATTTGCTTTTCATTAGAGATCAGATTTTTTTTGCTGCGATCGTGGCCTACAAATGGTCCCCCCGGAAGATCAGCGCTGACTTTCGGGTCAGCATAATGCTGAGGCGGGTCCATTTCGTGGTAAACTACGTATATTATGTTCTATATTTCTTTTGTTTTTATATATTTTTTAAATACTTTTGTATGCAACTATGGTTTATCACGAATAAAACAATTGATTCTGATTCTGATTACCTCTAATTTTGTTACATGCACCACCTACAATCTTTTTTGTTTCGCCCTAAGGTTGACTGGTAGAGAATGCCTTATGGCAAGTCCTCCTTTTTTACGTTAAGTTTTCTGTGCAATAAAGAGTAAATTAAAAAAAAAACCGGCCAAGTGCGAGTCGGACTCGCGCACCGAGGGTTGCGTACAAACCTGTAGGTATATAGGTGTAGTAACTTTAAAAATATTAAAAATATTTTTAGTATATATTTATTTATTTATTTTAAACTTTATTGCACGAAAATAAAAAAGTACAAAAGGCGGACTTAATGCCTCAAGGCATTCTCTACCAGTCAACCATAGGGCCAAACAGATATTTGCTAAGGTGGGTGCAGCAAGAAAATTATATTGTGAAATTTGTCTAATATACTAATTTCTAACTAAGAAATATTTACAGATACCTATTACATATACAATACATATAATTTGTACACAATTATAAATATGATGATAAATATAAATATAAATATGTAATGTAACTAAAAGTTTACGGTTTTCGCAATTTTTCCTTTATCTGTGCCATAAGACGTTGCTTAGGTTTGTGCCCCGTAGGTTTTGCGAGTGCCGAAAAACTCTAAAATTTGCAGCATAAACGACGGTATCTTTTGATTGCGTTGGCTTTTAAGTTTGATTTTTCACAGCTCCAAGGGACAATAGACCTGAGTATTTGATATAAATTTGAGCTTGATACCTCCACGCGTTTTGAGAAACAGACAAAACGTCGGTCAAGACGTCGGTCTTGACAGACAGACGGACAACAAAGTGATCCTATAAGGGTTACGGACCTTTCGGGGTACGGAATCCTAAAAATGAATAGATAAAGAAAAAAACTAATGATTTCTCGTTTCAGCTACAAGCGTCTATTAGCACCAGCGACGACAGCGTCATCCCGCCGCGGTCTCTGGGCCGGCGCCGGCGCAGGCCTCGGCTGGCTGCTCACATACTCTCTGAATGCTGTGGTGTTCGCTTACGGAACGACGTTGTGTGTGAGAGACATGAACCTGCCGCCGGAGGAGCAGGAGTACCATCCTGGGATCATGGTCACTGTAAGTATATATTCATACATTTCCGCAAGCGTAAGGGCGTTTTTAGGGTTCCGTAGCCAAAATGCGAAAAATTGAACCTTTATAGTTTCGTCATGTCCGTCTGTCCGTCCGTCCGTCCGTATGTCACAGCCATTTTAATCGGAAACTATAAGACGTATCATAATATAATCAGACATAAGGTGTATTTTGTATGCCGCTACTTAGTTATGTAGTTAAATTGCAGAAAAATGTTCTTAGGGGGGGCGCTCCATACATGTAACTGGATTATTTAAAAGAAAAAATAACCAAGTATCAACATGTTGCACATCAATCGATAGGTCTTTAAAAAAAACAGCACGAAGTGCTTTTGAACATTTTGTGATTAAGTGAATATTTTCAGAAATAATCGCTTCGAAATTCAGAAAAATTGGGTAACTTTTAAACCGTAAGTCCAAAAAATATGACAAAAACTGAGAAGATGCGCCTTTTCACATACTTTCTATGAAAATTGTTTTGAACATTATCGATTCAGCCATTTTTGAGTTGTCTTCAAAAAGCTTCTTCCATAGGCATCAGGTATTAGTTAGGTTCTTATCCCATTGAACGTACGGAACCCTCCATTTTGCGTGGTCCGACACGCACTGAGCTAATTTTTATTACTCTAAGAAACCATATTAACCACAAAATATTCGAAAGTTTAACTAAACTGTTGAAGGGACGGTACCAATAGTTCATACTCTCTAAATGCTTTAAAGGGAGTAATTGATACTGGAATTCTGGTATAGTTACTGTACCTAACCCAAATAGCATTATTCTCATCAGCTCATCACCATCTCTAGCAGATTCCTCCATCTTAAGATGTTTAATCTTAAAAGTCTACAAAGACTTTTATTCGCCAAATCATTGTTTCTTACAGTGTCTTTCCCAGGTCTTCTCACCTAATCCAAATGGCAGTCATCACCATCTCTAAGTACTTCCGTTACTTGTTTCTTAAACCGCTTTATTTCCCCAGGTCCTCTTTTGCACGTTCATGGCCTCCCAGAACATCGCAATGTGCCACCCACACTTGGAGCTCTTCGCTGCCGCTCGTGGTGCTGCCGCCTCACTCTATCGCCTTCTGGAGAGAAGATCCAAGATCGATGCCATGTTGGATCGAGGGGAGAAGATTGACAAGCTGAAAGGAGAGATCCTGTTTGAGGATGTGTACTTTAATTATCCTTCAAGGCCTGATGTAAAGGTAAGTGATGCAATCTACGTCTATACCCAAACACATTCCTATATATGGTTCAGTATAGTATATTCTTCACTGTGATCTGCTTTCCTTACTCGGATCCGGAGATTTATGACAGTGCAGCGGCCAAGTTTGTTACTCTTTTAGCACCACCCAGGGATCACGTATAGGGTTGTCTAAGGTGGTTCCTACGGACGCAGAGTAACATTGATCCCCAAAAAGAAAGGTCTGATGGCATTCGCTTTCGTAGAAAACTAGTGTCTTGAGCTGTGGCAGAAATCCTGGACAAACGGGGCAATTATGATGACGATTCTTCTACCTATTTATTATAATTACATAAATGTTCATACCGTATTCCCATGGATCAGTGGAAAAACTGGGGGTAGGCCTTTCCTCAGCAATGGGACATGACAGGCTCCTTAAATATAATAATATTCACAGGTCCTTCGAGGCTTCAACCTCCGCGTATCCCCTGGCGAGACCGTCGCTCTGGTGGGCGGTTCAGGCTGCGGCAAGTCCACAACCCTGCAGCTGCTGCAGCGGATGTACGAGCCAGCTGGCGGCAGCGTTAAGGTTGACGGAAGGCCGTTGAATGAGCTGAACATAATACACTACAGGAGAAGCATAGGTAGGGCTGAGACCAGTGTAGGTAGTGTAAGATGGGTGGAGGTTAAATTGAGGGTTTTACAAGGACAAGTCCACAACCCTGTAGCTGTTACAACGGATGTACGAGCCAGCTGGCGGCAGCGTGAATGTTGACGGAAGGCCGTTGAACGAGCTCAACATAACACACTATAGGAGAAGCATAGGCAGGGGTCTTTTGAGACGGTAGCTATGCAGTGTATGTAGTGCAATATCGAACAGTAGTGGTTAAGTTCTGCTTTGGTATAGCCTAAATTTTAGTCGAACATGATTTTTTATACTATAGACATTGTTACTTACTTACTTATTTGGCGCAACGACCCAAAATGAGTCTTGGCCTCCGATACAAGACCACGCCATTTTGCTCGGTCCTGCGCTATTTCACGTCAGCTTTCACCGGCGCTGAGCTCCTGAAGATCCGCTCCTGCCCAGCGATACTTAGACCCAAATATGCTCTTTTTACAGAGCGGTCTTCTCCCATCCTCTCGAGGTGGCCGAGTCAGCGGAAACGATGTGCTTTTGTCTCACCAATTATATTAGGTTCGGCCACTAGTTCTTGGATTTCAGCATTTTTGCAGACACACTCGTAGACATTGTTAGTCCAGGTATTATATGGCTATTGCAGCTAGAAGTAGTCTGATAAGAAAAAGATATTAGTTAAAATCCCCTAATGTACAGCTTTATAATTTCAGGTGTGGTAGGCCAAGAGCCTGTCCTATTCGGCGGCACCATTCGCGAGAACATTGCTTTGGGTATGGACTACGCCAGCGAAGCTGATATTATTGAAGCAGCGACTGTAGCACATGCGCACCAGTTTATCTCCAAACTCAAAAACGTGAGTGGCTTTTTTATCTTCTTCATTAACGAATGACACGAACATTATCCGGTTCGAAGAACCAATGCAGAATTACTTTAATTTTATTAATTGTAACTGTAGACTGGATGATTGAATAACGTAGGCAGATGAACTTTTGAATAATTTTACTATAAATTTGAATACATGCAGTTTGTACTGAGTGACATAGGCTTAATAACTACACCACTTAATCACTGACTTTGAGTTACTGAAAGGTCGTAAGTATGTGTGCGCACGTTAGCAGCGAACGGCGAGGAGTGATATGCAAATTTTTTTTGCAGCGGCCTCCCCCGCGCGGTGCATTCCCCTCGGTCCGGCGGCCATAGGATTAGGGTTCCTTAACATGCCCCCGGGCGTTGAAAGTCTTGGCTTTCAACAGGATCGTCGTCCAATGGAAGAGGACAAATTCGATTGAAGGCTCTTTTGATGATGCCTCGGTTTGTTTGGATATCGGCTACTCTGGTAACTCCATCTATTCCTGGATGGACGCTCACGATACGTCCAAGACTCCATTTTAAAGGTGGTACAGCGTCTTCTTTGACGATGACCATCGTTCCTGTGTTGAGGTGTCCTTTGCATGACCTCCATTTAGTTTTTTGCTGCAACTCTGAGACGTATTCCTTTTGCCATCTTGTCCAGAAGTGCTGGCTGATTTGTTCGATGCGATCCCATCGCTGTAATCTGGTCGGATTTATGTTCTCTAGTGGAGGAACTGGCAGAGCGGTAAGAGGGCGTCCGACCAAAAAGTGACCTGGCGTTAATGGATTAAGATCTGATGGATCTGATGACATGGGTGACAACGGTCTAGAGTTCAAAATAGACTCTATTTTAACAATAGTTGTATATAACTCCTCAAACGTAAGGTGGGAGTCACCTATAACTCTAGTTAAATGGTATTTAAAAGACTTTACTCCGGCCTCCCATAACCCTCCAAAATGAAGTGCGTAAGCTGGAATGAATTTGAAGTTAATGAATTCATTCTCCATGAACTCCGAAATGGACGAAGAGTTTTGTTTTAAGAAAGCATTGTTCTCATTTTTGGCCCCAACGAACTGAGTCCCATTATCTGAAAAGAGCACTGCTGGTTTTCCGCGGCGCGCAATAAACCTGTGTAAAGCAGCAATGTATGCCTCCTTGGTTAAACTCGTGACTAGCTCGAGGTGCAGACACTTCGTGGTGAAACACACGAACACTACGACGTAAACCTTAATTAATTTACATCCCCGTCCTTTACGGTCAGCGGCGAGAAGTGGTCCCGCGTAATCTACACCCGTGGTTTGAAAAACATAACCTGGATTGAGACGCTGCTCAGGCAAATGACCCATTATAGGGTTAACTGTTTGAGCCCTCAGCTTGAAGCATCTCAGGCATTTGTGTGCGACAGATCTGGCCAAGTTGCGACCACCTATAGGCCAAAACTGTTATTTTATTGTTGCTAACAATAACTGGGGACCAGCATGCATTAAACGAACATGTTCTTCAACAAATAAAAGCTTTGTTAATGTGTGTTTGGATGAGAGCAATATTGGATGCTTTTTATCGAATGTGAATTGTGAGTTTCCTAGTCTGCCGCCTACTCGTATGAGTTCTGACTCATCGATAAACGGAGATAGCATTAAAAGTTTGTTTTTATTAGGCAATGATTGTTTTTTTATTAACTGATCATGTTCTGGGAATGATTGGTTTTGAGACAATTTCATCAATAAATTGAATGAATTTTGTATTTCGTCTGTAGTGAGTGGTCCAGATTTTTTATTGGTTTTGTTTCTGCAATTACGAATAAAACGCAATGCAAATTTTTTTTTTTTTATACCACGACGGTGGCAAACAAGCATACGGCCTACCTGATGGTAAGCAGCTACCGTAACCTATGGACGCCTGTAACTCCACAGGAGTCACATGCGCGTTGCCGACCCTTTACAAAAAGAAGGATTCACTGTGTTGACGGCTAAAGGAACAAGAGGGTCCCTCATCGTCAACACGCTGGGTCCTCTTTGAGCTCTTTGGCAACCTTACTCACCAGCAGGAACACAACACTATGAGTAGGGTCTAGTGCTATTTGGCTGTGGTTTTCTGTAAGGTGGAGGTACTTCCCCAGTCGGGCTCTGCTCCAGATTTGAGCGAGATGACATTCACTGAACGTGCCCTACCACACTAAGCGAGATGCCATTCGCAGTGCCCATACCTCTCTTTTTGGCATAGTTTAAGGACATACCCAAGTCCGGACGTAGTTTAAGGACATACCCCGGGTCCAAAAATGCTAATGCTCTTTTTAATTTTAATAATTTAGAAAATCGTTCGAAATCAATTAAACTTTCATTTGTGTGTACAGACATTGCTGCAACACTCACCATTTCAGGCATTTCAAAATTGTCTTTTACGAAATTATTTTTAGGCCAGTTATGTTCATGCTCCTTTAAAAAATCTGGTCCACTCCACCACATGGGCAAATCATGCAATTCTGACATATTTACTCCGCGAGACAACATGTCGGCTGGATTCAGAGCTGTTGGCACGTGGCACCACTCATGATTTGCTGTGAGCTCTTGAATTTCAGCAACACGATTTTTAACGAATTGTTTTAGCTTGCTAGGCTGTGTTTGAAACCAACCTAGACAAATAGAAGAGTCACTCCATAGAATGCATCTTTTTATTGGTATACGAATAGATTTTAGAACTTTCTCAGTCAAACGGGCAGCGACAAGGGCGCCGCACAACTCAAGACGCGGTATTGTAGTGGGTTTTAATGGTGCCACTTTACTTTTCGCACATAACAAGTTGATTTCCACTTGTCCGTTACATTCCGACCTAACGTACAAGCATGAGCCGTATGCGTCCTGAGACGAATCACAAAAAGTGTGAATTTCAATCACACTATTTGGATTGCCATTTATTACACAGCGCGGAATTTTTAAATCAAGTACATGACACAAATTTGATTGGAACTTCTGCCATAAATTAATAATATTTGATGGTAAAGGGTCGTCCCAACCGCATTTTAATAACCAAAGTTTCTGTAACATGATTTTAGCTTGAATGACGCATACGCTTAGTAAGCCAAGCGGATCGTATATCTGTCCTATGGCGGACAGAATAGACCGTTTGGTTGGATTTTGCTCAACAGTTTGTTTTATTGAATAAAATAATTGGTCATCAGGCGGTGACCAACCCAGGCCCAAGGTACTTGACAAACCTTGGTCGCCGAGGTTCAACGTTTGACATGAATCTGACTGAGATAGTTCTATATTGGATCTGATTTTACGGAGATTGAAACAACCTGTGGATAAAACTTTACAAACGCCTTCTTTTATTTTTATTAGTTGCTCCTTTGTGTGAGCACCTGTGACCAAGTCATGGACATAAAAGTCCTCGCTAATGATTTGTGCTAATTGTGGATCTGGACATTCCAAAGCAAGTTGTTTCAAACACCTGACGGCTAAAAATGGCGCGGATGCGGTCCCATAGGTTACTGTGTTCAATTTGTATAGCTTCAACTCCTGAGTGGGATCGTCCCGCCAAATAATTTGTTGTAAATGTCTTTGGTTTTCATGAACTAGAACTTGCCGGTACATTTTCTCGACGTCCCCGGTCAAAACGTATGGATAATGTCTGAATCGCAAAAGAATGGATAATAAGTCACTCTGTATAGTGGGTCCGACCATTTGGAGGTCATTGTATGAGACCCCTGAACTCGTGGCAGCACTGGCGTTAAAGACAACACGAAGCTTTGTAGTAGTGCTCTGGTCGCGCAACACACCGTGATGTGGAAGAATGAACGGTTGCGTTGTGTTTTGTGTGTCTTTTTTTGTTTCGGCCATGTGCCCTAATTGAATATATTCTGACATGAAGTCTGTATACATTTGTTTTAATTGTGGTTGTTTGGCAAGCCTACGCTCAAGCGATAAGAAGCACTGTTTGGCGCGTTCGAATGAGTCACCTAAGCAAGATTCTGGTTTCTTGAGAGGGACTGCGACAGAAAATCGTCCGTCTGGCATTCGAGTATGATTTTCAACGAAATTATCTTCACATAAACGTTCTTCTACAGATAACACCAGCTTAGAATTGTCCGGAAGCTCCTCAAGAGACCAGAATTTAGCTAACTGATCCTGTAGTGTATTATTCGCGATCAGATTACAATGCACTGTTTCAAATGAATTTGTGTTTTTATGATTCAGCCCTCTGGTAGGCCCTGCAACTATGTAACCGAATTTAGTTTTACGCAATATCGGGCAGCCTGTACCTAAACTTACTTGACCCTGTTCAATTAAATCCCAGAAGATCTCTGAACCGATTAGAATATCGATGACGTTAGACGGGTTGCAGTATTCCGGGTCTGCTAGCACTATGTCTTTAGGAATGTCCAGTTTAGGTATATTTGAGTCAAGTGTTACAATGCTTTCTACAATCAAGAATGGCAAATTGATTTTGAATTGGGTTGTTCTCGATTCGACTACAGCATTACACTGTTTTGTTATATGCGATAAAACCTTTTTGTTTAATCCTATGACGGATGATTGCACTTCTGTTTGTTTGATTTGCAATTTACGTGCCAAGGAATCCGTCATAAAGCAAGACACACTTCCATTGTCGAGAAAGGCTCTCACTTGATGGCGGTGGTTGTCCTTGTCGTACATGTGGATCACGGCAGTTGAGAGTAGGCCACGCCCTGTCGTTTGGACTGAGAGCGACGTCACACCCACAACCGATGGCTCAGATGACCCTGACGCTTTATCTGGATGAAGTACTGAATTGTGTTTTTGTGAGCATTTCATGCATGGGCCCAATCTGCAGACGCGAGCCTGATGACCGGGGCGGAGGCAGTTATTACATAACTTGAGCTTCCTCACCAATTCTGCTCTCTCGTCGACAGATTGTCCTAGAAACTGCTCACACTTATAAATTCGATGATTTTGCTTGCACAAGGGGCAGCTGTAATGGTATGATGTATATTTTGATTGTTGTGTATCATTATTATTCGTAGTGACCACTGCGAGACTTTTGACGTACTCGGCAGATTTGTATCTGTCAGCTCTGGCGCTGAAATTTGTGTTTGTATTTGTATTGTTACTCATGTGTAACGTTTCAAGTAAGTCGGCTCTGTTTTTTAGGAATGAAGTAAATTCATCTAATTTAATACTCTTTAAATCTGATTTGTGCTCTTCCCATTCCCTCAATGTCCTAGCGTCTAATTTTGTACTCATAATATAAATTATAAGTGTGTCCCATGAAGTGGTGGGTTCCCCAAGAGTCTCTAAGGCCCTTAAGTTTTTAGTGAAAGTGTCTATGATTTTACGAATTGACTGATATGATTCTTTTTTACTTTGTTCTAAAGCGAACAGCGCTTGGATGTGATTCTGAATAAGTATACGTTTATTGTCAAACCTGTCGCACAACAAATCCCAAGCGATTCTATAATTACGAGCTGATAACTCTAGACTTGATCACCTGCGCAGCGGCCCCCTCCAGGGATGCCCTCAAGTAGCGAAACTTTTGTATGTCTGTGATCCCCGTATGTTCATGTATGAGCGAGACGAATAAATCGTGAAATTCCAACCACTCCTCGTACTGACCGCTAAATTTTGGGATCTGAATCGTTGGTAATTTGATGCCACGAGTGCTCGTGTGAACCACCTTATTACTCCGTGCATGCTCCTCAGCGTCACCTGAAACGTACGAGTTACTGGAAAAATTATCGTCATTTTTTACAGGCTTATTTGCGTGTAGAATCTCCTGCGCGAGAGCAAAGTATGCATAAAACAAATCTTCAAACTCTGTGCGGGCGGCGGCGTGAACGGCCAACTCATTTTCATCAACTAAAATATCAATTTGAGATTGAATCTCCTCAAATTGTGAGAAAAGTGTATCCATTTTACTTACACGCGCTTGTAGTTCAATAACTTGTAATGACGTTAACGAATCCAATTTGTCTACATAGTTAATGAAGTTGGTTAACTTTCCCTTAACTGCGCCACGCTTACGTATTAAATCTTTTAAATCCGCAGACATTGTGTTGGGATATGGGAATATGGCTTAAAATCACTATCTGTAAATAAACTTAACGTATTGATTTTAAAATTGTATATGAATATTAACTGACTTGTATAAATTAATCGATTTCAATGAAAATTTAAAATGTATATAATTTGATTAGTTAAAACACTTTGTATAAGTTTTAAACATGTAAATAAATGCAATGCAATTACATTTCGTTAGTAAATGCAACGCTAATAAAATAATCTCATTAGTCGCATATGTTGTTTACGTAAGAATGCAACGCTATTCGGGCGAGATTCGCTTGGCTGCAGCCGCCGGCTGGCTAGCAACTACTCGCCTCGAGACAAACTACCTATGCAATGATATGATAAATAAGTAACTAATTGTTTCGAGTTAACGAATTTAGTACGTTTACGCTTTGTTGTTTTATTTATGAAGTATAATTTAAATGTTTGATTTCTAATGAATAATGCACATAATGGCATGCATAAATGGTTTTAATATTTACTACGAAACGTGTACCGTTAAGTTTTGACTATAATGCAACTAAATACTTATAATATTTAAAATAAATGTAATTTTACGTACCTAGTTATAGTTAACACACAGTTTGGACAGGACTTACTCTTAACCACTCGTTTCGACCTTAAATTCCACTGTAATTCGACCAAATCTTTGCACTTTTGTATAAGTAGGTACTCCGTGAACAATATGAATATTTGTTTTCTTTGATTTATGCACTTAACGGCTTCTGTGTTTTCACGTAGATGTATGTATTCATGTAGATATTCGATCTTCGTATAAAATTGCTGATATTTTTGCTGACTGTAATGTGTTGACTCTTCGGTTCAGCTGGCTAAAACGTCCTGGATTCCTTGTAGGGCTTGATTCTTCTTGTATATTTGGCTCGATGAAGGACCATGTAGACTTTGGTGTCAATTGCACTTGGATTTTGGATGCGTGATGCTTGGTTGATGACTGGATGATTGAATAACGTAGGCAGATGAACTTTTGAATAATTTTACTATAAATTTGAATACATGCAGTTTGTACTGAGTGACATAGGCTTAATAACTACACCACTTAATCACTGACTTTGAGTTACTGAAAGGTCGTAAGTATGTGTGCGCACGTTAGCAGCGAACGGCGAAGAGTGATATGCAAATTTTTTTTGCAGCGGCCTCCCCCGCGCGGTGCATTCCCCTCGGTCCGGCGGCCATAGGATTAGGGTTCCTTAACAGTAACATTGTCATAAACGGGGAAAGACAAGACTCTAAAAGTCTTGAAAAGGCTTTGCTGGTCGATTCGGTGGAGGCCCATCGATAGAAAAGTGGTACCCATCCGCTGGTCCCTTGCAATCGAGGCGTAGGACTCTAAGGCTCCCATTCTACTGATACGGATATGAGAGGAGACATGTGGGAACCAAGCAATAGCATCATCCGCTGCTCATACCGACCCTAGCGGAAAGGCAGTATATTAGTTGATCCTCTCTCGCATCTCCGCTAATCTCCGCCTCAGAGGAAAGACAGCCCTAAGAGGCCAGTATGGAAATAACTACAACATAGAGCGAATTGGTCATCAAGAACTTCTATAGACTTCGACCGTCAATACAGGATACATGATTAAGGTACTGGCAGATTACCAGCGATGTGGCTTGCTGCAACACCATGCTGAGCCGGCGCCGTTTCTCTGTCATGACATGGCTTCCTGTTGACGTACAAAAATGTTATTTAAGTTGCATGCCTTTTTATTTTCATTTTCAATTTTGCTTTGTGTTGATATTTATGCCATGTATATCGTGGGAATGAATAAAGAAATTATCTATATATGATTCATAATATGCTTCGTTTTCAGGGTTACGATACAGTGATCGGCGAGCGAGGGGCGTCACTTTCCGGCGGACAGAAGCAGCGAGTGGCCATCGCGCGCGCCGTGCTGCGGAAGCCTGCCATTCTGCTGCTCGACGAGCCTACTTCTGCGCTGGACCCTGCTGCTGAACGACAGGTAGACTCAGACCTTCTGTTGTTGTCGCTGTACACGGCGAGAAGCATAACTCAAAGAGGATTGACGACGGAGCCTGTGATTCCTTTAGCGGTCATTAAAGTGAATTCTACTTATTAAAGTCCTGGCATGCGCATGTGACACCTCTGGAGTTGCAAGCTTCCATAGGCTACGGTAGCTGCTAAGCATCAGGGCTTTGCCACAATTTCGCGTGGCAGCGGTAGCCTGCTGCGAGCGGTGAGAGATAGATGGAAATCGGAGACCAAAGTTTTAGAAAAGAAATGGGAGTTAGCGCAATTAACGATTGACAGGGCAACTGTTACCTACGCCACTTCAAATTTGCGACAAAATACTAACCAGACTTCTTGTTTTGTAGGTACAAGCAGCTTTGGACGCCGCCAGCAAAGGACGGACCACGCTTGTTGTATCCCATAGGTAATAAAAATTCGGTACTGATAATAAAAAAAAAATAAGAGAAAACTTAAGTAGAAGGTATACATCTTTTTTTTCGCCAAACTGAGGACAGTTTATTGGCGAATAGTGCGCTCTAAAATAAAAATATCAATTTTGTGTTATACCTACTTATACATTACACAAACTTATTTGAAACCGAGTTAATTTGAACTGAAAATAAATGCCCAAATTTGAACTGGCGTCTTCAGCTTTCGCGGCTGACGTCCTGACCACTAGACCACCCGGTCACGGCGGAACTTGACAAATTTTCTCATGTATATGCAATCTCTGAATTTAAAACGGCTATGCGGCTAGGCGGGGGGGTTTATATATAGTAGTGGAACTACGTAAAAATTGCAAATCAAAAAAAATATTGAACAAAATAATTTGATTTGCTTCAAGATTCATGCGCGGAGGCCGCGGTGGCGGGGTAGGCTTCTATATCAGAGATAGCGTGCGCGCACGCCGAACTACCCACCCTGTTGCAAATATTGAACAACTATGGATATCTGTGACAATTAATCGATGTAGTTTTATTATAGGTACAGCGTACAGTCCAAATTGGATCAATGCGGACTTATTTTTTGATTCTTTAACAGAATCTGTAACATTCTTTTCTAAGTATGATTATGTAGTTTTACTGGGGGATTTCAATATAAATATTTTGGACACAACTAATAGTAATACCACCAAACTCACCTGCTTTCTTAACTATTTAGATCTGGTACAAGTTGTATCAGAACCTACCCATTACTCCGTCAACAATGAAACACTTATAGATGTTATATGCACTAATGCTCCTATCAATGATGTGTGCGTCTCAAATATCACGGGTTCTCTCGGTCATTGCATAGTAATAGCGACTATTCCAATTAAACGACCCAAAACACAACCAAAAACTATTACTTATAGGCCAATAAAAAATATTAATATTACCGACTTTGACAATGACCTTCAGTCTATTAATTGGGAATCCATATTAAGTTCTCCTTCTGTGGAGAGAATGGTGGAAAAATTCAATATTTTAATGCTTTCTTTATTTGATAAGCACGCACCAGTCAAGTCCGTCACTATTCGTCACAATCATAGCTTACCTTGGATTACTGATACTATTAGGATTATGATTGAGAAGCGCAATGGGGCTTATTTAAGATATAGAGAGTCAAAATCAGAAGGTACCAAAAAATATTATAATGATTTGAAAAAACTTGTAAAACAGAGTATATTTAACGAAAAACAAGCTTACTATAATCACCACATAAATTCACAGCACAAAGATTCTAAAACATTATGGAAGAATCTCAAGAAAACTGTTCTATCTGACTCGAATAATCGAGACCGGCTTCCGGATCGCTTTAATGATCCTAATAGAATCAACGATAATTTTTTGAATGTGCCTGGTATTGATAGTGTTTCGTTACCTACAGTGTTAGATTTTGAATGCGACCAATTCGGTGATTCTATTTTCACGGTGATCACCAAGTGGCTAAATATTTATATATTATCTATTAATACAAATGCAATAGGTATTGATTCTATCAGTAGAGATATGGTTGTGCTGACTCTTCCGCGCACATTGCCAGTAATTACGGGCATTATCAACAGGTCCATTTTGACTGGCGAGGTACCAGCTACTCGTATATGGAATTGCCGAAGGTAGATAATCCATTGGAACTAAAAGACCTTCGACCAATAAGTATACTGCCCTTCCTTTCTAAAATTTTAGAAAAAGCTGTGAATGACCAATTACATGAATATGTAGAGATTAACAGTATTTTGTCTCAAGTGCAGTCAGGTTTTCGCAAGGGAATGGGGACGATAACTGCTTTAATTGATGTGGTCGATAATATTCTGTACGACCAAAGCTCTGGAATGGGTACCTGTTTAGTGTTATTGGACTTTTCTCGCGCTTTCGATTGTATAAATATTAGTCTGCTACTCTCTAAACTGCGTTATTATGGAATAGACTTTAAATCATTGGCCTGGTTCAATAGTTACCTCAATGGCCGCACGCAATCTGTTAGAATTTCAAAGGAAGATGGCAGTCAACTGGTATCTAACGCTAGGTTGTTAACACGAGGAGTCCCCCAGGGTTCTATTCTGGGACCTTTGCTATTTATAATGTTCAGTGCAGATATAATAAAAAAGATTAGGCACTGTAAATACCATTTATACGCAGATGACGTGCAATTATACCTTTCAGCCCGTCCTTGCGACATCACCGAGATGATTAATAAAATAAACGAAGACCTTGAAAGTATCTCCACCTGGGCTGATGATAACGGTTTACTGCTAAATCCTCACAAGTCAAAGTTTATGATATTAGGTACAAAATGTCAAATATCTAAAATCTTAGACATAAACCCACAAGTAACTATTATAAATTCACTGATAGAACGTGTTGAGGAGGCTAGGAACTTCGGATTAGTGATGGATAGCTTAGGTTCGAAATGCACGTGGGGGAGTTGGTGAGATCCTGTTTTTACCGCTTGAAGGTTTTGTACCAAATAAGAAGCTTGTTAAGTGAGAAAGTAAGGGCAATTTTATGTGAGTCACTCATCCTCTCCAAATTAAATTACGGGGATATAATTTATGGGCCACGTTTACAAGCGAAAACTCGCCGTCTCATACAGCGAGTCCAAAACGCTTGCTACCGCTTTTGTTATCCAATCCCACCCAGAAGTTACATCACGCCGTACTTAAATAAAGCTTCTATATTGAATATGTCTTCTAGGAGACATTTGCATCTTGCAAGCCTATTGTTTGGTGTTTTAAATAACAAAAAGCCCAGTTACCTTTTCTCAAAAATACAAATTTCATCTTTTCACAAACGATATGGCACTAGATCTTCTCGACGCTGCCTTTTGGAAGTACATCCACACAGAACTGTTGCTTTTACATGCTGTTTTCGGTATCTCGCAACCAAGTGTTGGAACAATATCCCCCCACCTGTCAGGCGCCTTAAAACAAAGGCAACCTTTAAATACCATTTTAAAAAAGTACTAATAAATAAGCAAATAACAGGTATTCCACACGGATACTTGGTTTCAAATTACCGAATATAGCCTGAATGGAGAATGGAGAAATTATGTTTTCTGTTATCTTTTTACACTACCTACACTTACACTATATTACATATCGGTATCAGCATACACCGCATTTTCTTTTTCTTTTTTACACAAGTAGATACATTAAGTTAATTATAGTGAAAATTAAGATATTTATACTTCTATCATACATGTGACGTGGCCTGGGTTCTGGCAGAATACCAGTGCTTCGCCCGTAAGAGTGAAGCGTATTGCTGAGTCAGAACCCTTTTGTATTGCTGCAACGCACACAGAAATCGTTTTTTTTTTTTTTTGCTTTTGGTTTCATATGTTTAACTATTATTATAGCTTCTTTCTTTTAAGGATGTAATTTATGTACCTACCTAACTGTGTGTATATTGTGGCAAGCAAATAAAGAATAAAGAAGAAAAGAAAGAAGAAGAAGAAGATTCGAGTTAATTTGCATAACTAATATTAATAACTTAATGCCTTAAAGCATCCAGCTCCCAGTCAGCCACCAAAGAGAAACACTGCTTAATACCTTCACGCCCTTATCTAAGTTCTGCGGTCTGTAGTTTAACAATACTTCAACTTGTGGTATGTCTGTCACAGGTTGTCGACAATCGTGAACGCGACCCGAATCGCGTACGTGGAGCACGGAGCGGTGCTAGAGCAGGGCTCCCATCGTGAGCTGCTCGAGAAAAAGGGACTCTACTGGAAGCTGCTACAAGAAGACATGAGTACAGAGTAAGTTTGAGAGCTCAGAGGAGTTATTTAATCGTATGGCAAGATATACATTCTTTATAACAAGGCGCCCAATTGCTGAACCTATTGGATTAAGTCATTTTCAAGGGTGAACAAGTCCACTGGATTGCCCTGATATTTTGTGAGCAGGCACTCGCTGATTATGTAGTCCATGTCCTGCCCCGCCGTTCCACACACGCATGCCGGTGACTCCCTCCAGCCACATCTTTGCTGGAACTCTCGACTTCTATCCCTCAGAGGATGCCGTGTGTTGACGACTGAGTGGTGTTGCAGACGTCTGTAGGCTACTGTTGCTACTTACTATCAGGCGGGCTGTATGCTTGTCGTGTTACACAAAACTCTTTTCTCTCAGTAAATATCTTCAACGTCAAGCGGTAGTATGTTTATTGGATGTTTCGCTTGCACTCGTGTCCTTATAATGCTATCTCTTTTGTTTTCATGGGGTAAGTAAGGCAACTGTTCTAGGCGTAGCCAGATAGCGCAAGCCTAAGTTGTACCTGTCATCAGTATTTGGCTTAAAATACTAGAATCCACGCCAAAAAAAAAACTTTGACACTGTTGGTAGGGTTTATAAGTACAAAGCTCCAATCTATGTATCAAGCACCATCTGTGAAAGTTTCGACCGGCCAAGTCCATGGCCCCACTACAGAGAATATTTTGACTTACCTATTGTATAGTGATATATACGAGTATACCAATTCAATACGGCATGACCTCAACCAGTTTCAAGTTTTTATTTTCGATTAGACTAGCACCAGTTACTAAAATTATTCTTATCGTTCACAGAACCATCGAAAAGACTTGTTCAGATGTGGAGTCGGAGGAAGACGATGACGTAGTCGAGGAAAGCCACTTCAAGAGAGCACCGAGCGTGCGGTCCTCACGGAGAGGTAAGTTACTTATACCGGCGCCTCTACAGTTGCGGGAATCCGCGGGCTACGTTGGCTACTTGCTAACGTACGGGCCGTGACTTGTTTGCCGCTGTGGCGGTATAAAAAATACTGTTTCTTTTCTTCGTGGCAATAAATAGGTACAGTAGGAGATCCGTCAAAAATGAGTGTAAAGATTTTTAAAGGATTGCCACTTCGCATGTAGGACCACTGGAGATACAGGCGTCCATACGCTGCGTAATTACTTACTGTACGGTGGGCTGTACGATTATGCTTATTTGCCGCCGTCGTGGTAAACAAAAGTGACACACAATCTTTTCTTGACCATTAGATAGACCGAATGGATTTGAAAGAAAGTCCTGATTTTATTAATGCAGTGCCTTGGATTTACTCTGCTATGCTGTATAAATTCAATAAAACCATGTTCCTATTTCAGAGTCCCTGACTCCTGAGAGGATACTCCGTGGCAGCGTGCGGTTGGGGTCTGTGGCCGGTGCTCATGTGCCCAACGTAGCTGTCCATGATCTGGACTACATTGTGAGTGGTCTAGGAGCATGATAACTTAGGGTTTCCCTCCATCTATTGACGCGGATTCGGCAAAATCCGGTGGAAAAAAAGCTTTATGTCCACGCAATAAGAGCTAACAAGGCACACTTCGGCTCGGATCGGTTCGGCCGACGCCTGCCGACGCGTCGACGTCTTTTTCGCTCTTATTGAGTGGACATAAAGCTTTTTTTCCACCGGATTTTGCGAATCCGCGTCAATAGATGGGGGGGATACCCTTATGTAGCACTCTACGGATCAGCGAAACTATAAGATGAATATAGACAACTCGTAATCACTAAAAATAAGTGCTAGCGCAGATGATGACTCTAAAGTACAATTCCCACGGACATGCTGGGTCGGGTCGGCAGCCGCCGCATCGCAACGGATGCTGGAGCACACGACGGTAGCCGACCGCGTCCGTCCGCGTTCAGATCTACTAGAGCGAGAAGCCGAGCACCGACGTCCGAGTCCGCGAGGAGCCGGCCGGAAGCGGTGCCAATTACATTCAAATATGGAATCTGACTAATTAGATAAATCATTGGAGCATTTTACCTTACAAAAGGCGGTGTGGTTTTAAGTGGTATTGGTACGGAACCCTAATAAATAAATAATAATAAATTTCACCACCTGTATCTTTTTATCTGAAAGACCTACAAATTTATTGTGTATGAAAAAATTGTAGATAATTTTATTTTCTTTATACAGTCCATCGACATATTCTCAATCATTTACTGACAATCATTTAAGCGTCAAGGTTAAAAGACCGAATTTTAGCACTTTTAAACTAAGATGGCGGCCAAAGCTCCCCCCCCCCCTCAAGGTCTAAAATCTAGATTTTTAATAACCCATTAAAACATTTTCGACCCCACCTTTTGTAAGGCAATGTATGGAGACGATTCCCCGATTATTGGACGCTTTAAGACGATTGTCGCCGGAGTGTCCTTGAGCGTTTGGGCGCTCTCTACCCGCGCCACCCGCGTACCCTTCTCATTGCGATCGTGCGTAAATCCGCCGCGATGCACCGCAACAATGTTCAAAGAATATGACTTTACTCAGAGGCGCGCGGGCAGATTTGTAATAATCATACCTAATCCTTTTGTGGATGTTTTGTGATTTGAATAAATAAGTACTACGGTGACATTTTTTAGGAATGCTACTAAATAAGATAAGTAATAACGATCTCGATTAGTAGATTTTTATGTAAAAAAATGAAAACCTAGTACTAGTACCTAGTAGATTTTGAATTTGAAGTACCTACAGTGAGCGGCAAAATATTTATGAATTTACGAAATATGGTTAAAAATATTCCGCATATCAGAAAAAAATTAAAAAATACTGACTAGTACAGCAAAAAAAACTGAATACACATCAAAGCGGTGTTTTCATGTGTATTTTGGATTTTCTTTGCTGTGCAAGTGAGCTTAATAGATGGTTATTTTTTTGTTGCGATTTTAAATATTAACCGTAAAAATTCACTTAATTACGATAAATTAACAAAACTAAGCCTGTTGCGAGTTGCGAATAGTAAAAATGCACATGTAAAGAGCGGTATTTGTGCACGAAATGGTCATACAAATGAGAGCTGTAAACCCATTAAATTTAGATCTTTAAAATATAACACATCACAAACACTTCTTAGGGTTCCATAGCCAAAATGGTAAAAACGGAACCCTTAAAAGTTTTTTGAAAAATGTCCGTCTGTCCGTCCGTATGTCACAGCCATTTTTATTATAAAACATATATTACTGAAATTTTATCTAGAGGTGTGTTTCATGTGCCGCTACTTAGTTTTCTGGCTAAATTGCTAAAAAAATCTTTTAGGTGAGGCACTCCATACATACATGTGCCAAACTAAATGTCAAAAATATTTTTTTTGTAAATATGAACATGTTGTAGGATACGGCTTTAAAAATATCTTATATATATAGTTATATATATATAAGTTTTAAAAATACTCTATATATATATATTTTTTTTTTTTTTTATTAAGTCAATATTTTCAGAAATAATTGCTTCGAAAATCTAAATATAATAGCCCCCATCTAACTTTTAATCCGTAAGTCTAAAAAATATGAAAAAATACCAAGAAGGCTTAGTACTTAATTTTCTACGAAAATTATTTCACATATTATCGGTTCATCCGTTTTTGAGTTATCTCCAAGAAACTACTTTCTACGGAACCCTACATTATACATGGTCCGATACAAACTTGGCCGGTCTTTTAAAGATATTTGATAGGTAGTATTAACCCTTAGTAGTAATTTATTTATTCACTTGTGTTGATAATTAATATAAAATTTGTATTTATTTGCATTTCACCGACATAGTAAAGTTTTTTTTAGGGTAGTCAACGCGCATGTGAATCTTCTGGGGTTGCAGGCGTCCATAGGCTTTATAACTGCTTTCAATCAGGCGGGTCGTATGCTTGTTTGCCAGCGTCGTGGTATAAAAAAAAGCTTTTTTTCCTTTATTCTTACATACATTCTTACGTACAACTCTTAAATATCAGCAATTTTTTATTAGATTCTCCATCAGGCTTTGCTCAGTGATACCTAGTTAGTAGACTGAAATTTGGTATGAGTAATTATGTGTTTTAATTACGCCTACAAAGTGGTAAAACAATAAGTATCTGAAACGCATTGTTGGATAGGTATTTCAAGAAGAATATGCCTTAAACAACTTTTGGATAAAACGAATACTTTCCTAAATAATAGCTTCGAAAGTTAAAATGCTCTTTGATTTTTGAACCGTGGGTCCACAAAAATTGGGAAAATTCCTGGAAGTGAGGCCATTGAAATACTTATCACGTATTTTCAATAAAAACTATATGGAATAAAATCGGTTGAGCCGTTTTTGAGTTATGCCTATGGTAAAATAACGTAAGTGCCACAAAATATTTCTTTATAGACTACCTTTTGAATGGATGTATTGTAACAGGCCGGCAACTACGGATCCCTACACTGAGCATAGCCCGATATTCTCTTGGCCGGTTTATCTGCAATCCTTTGCAGTTTACTTCGCAATTTCTAGATTTGAGAAATTAGTACAAAGTATAACATTAAAGATTGTGTTTAATCTTAAAATAAAACGCATATTACATTCGTTTAGAACACGGTATTCTTACATAAATATGTTTAAATAAATTCGGTTCTTTGGAGTTTTTTATTAAATTAATTTTTAGTCTATTGTATTGCAGTACTAGCAGATTTCCGCAACTCGACACCTAATGCCTATTTTGCGTGATGCATGCGTCTACTAAAACATAATAATTTTAGTTTACTTACATGACCAAATATGTTTTCAGAGCAATGTGAGATTCATGATTTTTGTTTTTTCTCCATTTTTATTTCATTAGTTTTTTAATTGTATTATAATCTAAATAAAATACACTTTATATACGAACTTACATAAACATGCATACGAGTACATTATCTTAAAAGATAAAATGTCTATACATTATTGATTCCGGGAAGACACGTTATATCCGCACCGCATGAACCCTCTGCAATTATTTAGTCTTTAGGCACAGTAAGTCCGATATTATTGCTCACGGGCCAAGCACAAGTATATGTAGTACAAGGGAAGCACGGAGCAACGAGCGACACAGCCTCCTCGTCTCAAAGCTAGCTCACGACTGCCAGCAATGCCGTTTTCGAGCTAATAACGCACGAAATGTGGAATTATGATCAAGTTGTTTAAGGAAATTTAATCAATTTAAATGTCCTACGTTGAGTTTGTAGTGTTCTGTAGTACATGTATTTTAGTTCAACAATATTTTAAATCGAATGAGCCGTTCACTAGATATAAGCAAAATTAACCGTAAAACGACATTTCGTTTCATTTACATAACGGAGAAACTATACGTTACACGAGTAATTCAAACGTTGACAATGTTGCACATGAAATGGTTAATAACATATAATTTTTTCAAAATTTTTGAATGACCCGTTATTGAGATATATCCCTTAGAAAGTAACAGTTTTCGGCCACAATCAGCGCCTAGCGCCTTAAATTTGGCAACTAGTAAACTGACATGATGCTTTGCTTTCCAGGAGGAGACACATGAGACAGAGGAAGAAGCGGCAGAGGCCCCAGTGTCAACGGTACAGCTCCTCAAACTGAACGCACCAGAATGGCCTCTCCTGCTCGGAGGAGGTCTCGCGTCCCTCCTCGTTGGCGCCACCATGCCCGTGTTTGCGCTGCTGTTCTCACAGTTATATGCGGTATGTCTTTTGAAATTAGAAGAACTTCATTTGTCTCAACAAAGCGGCAAGGTTCTTAAATCGGATGTAGTTTTGTACGTCATGTACCTACATCACGTTTACGGAAATATCATTTGATACGGTTATTAATTTTATTTATCGTATGGCTAATTAATACCTTGTTAGTTTTTTCATGCAATTATCACAATATAAATTTTAATTTCCATAAGCGTCAGCAGCATCGCTCGTGAAGTTTTTAAAATCCAGAGGTGGTCCATTAACTTGGTTATTGGGCATTCGAAAACGATGTGGTGAACGGTTTGCTTGGACATCCGCATTCGCATTCTTCAGCGTCAGCCCAGACCCATTTTTTACGCAGGTAGGCGCAGTGCCATGTTCCGGTTCTTATGAGGCGGTCAAGGTGAAAGATAATATTGTGAGCAAACAAACCTGCACGAATCTGCGAAGAGATTTAATAGAGTATGTAGTCCGCCAATACCCGCCGGATCTTTCTGGAGGATATGCCCGGCGGGTAGATCCGTCAATATAAGTATGGATCCTAAGTTGTCCGCAATGAATAAACGTCTCTCTTGGCCAATGAGAGGAAACCAATATCAAGTCTACTTGATATTGGTTTCCTCTAAACAAACTTATACATTTAGGTTAGTGATGATTTGATGATTATGAAACTTTATTCCAAGTTAAAGAATTCCTTTTCATTTAAACATTATTTACACAGTAAAAAAACCGGCCCAGTGCGTGTCGGACCACGCATAATGGAGGTTTCCGTACCTTCAGTGGAATAATTAATACCAAAAGGCCGTATCTGATGCCTATGGAAGAAGTTATTTGAAGACTCAAAATTGGCGGAACTGATAATGTTTAAAACAATTTTCGTAGAAATAATGTGAAAAGGCGCATCTTCTCAAATTTTTCATATTTTTTGGTCTTACGTTTCAAAAGTTACAGGGGGAAGGACACAATGCTTCTGACTTTCGAAGCGATTATTTCTGAAAATATGAACTAAACTAATCACAAAATGTTCAAACAAACCTCGATGTTATTTTTAAAGACCTATCGATTGATGTCCAACTGTCCAACATGTTGATATTTGGAAAATAAATTGTTATATACGAGTATGTATGGAGCGCGCTATTACTATTATTTTTTTTAAATTTTACAACATAACTAAACAGCGGCATACCTACAAAATACAGCAAAATAAAATATTTTTATTATTCTTGTATTTTGGTGCAATAAAGAATATTTACTTACTGACAAAATACACCTTACATCTAAATTTTATTCGCGAAACAGAGATGAAATCAAGGCAATAGCTTATGCTTCCTCGTTTTTTTCCCGCAGATGTTCGCAGAATCCGACCCCAACAAGATCCTGTCCCAGTCTCAACTGTACGCCGGTCTGTTCGCCGGCGTGGCTGCAGCCTGCGGCGTCGTCACCTTCCTGCAGGCCTGGCTCTTCGGCCGCGCGGGCACCAGGCTCACCGCCAGGCTTAGAGAGAACACGCTTAGGAATTACTTGTACCAGGTACAATCATCTCCAAGATCTATACGCCGCTTAGCGCGTTATTTCTTTTAAACCTAAGCTTTTAAGTCTCGCCGGAAGATCAGCGCTGACTTTCGGGTGAGCATTATGCTGACGCGCGCCCATTTCGAAGTAAACTCTTTTATTAATGTTTAAATATTCTTGTTATTTCTACTTTTGTATGCACTTCGAATAAAATCGATTTGAGTGAAATTACTTCAAGTGTGGCAGCGGGGTCGCCCGGTTATGCGGGGTCTTGGGTTAATTATAGTTAACAATATAATGTATAATGTATTTCCATCGGGAAAACTCGGATTGCAATCGGAATATGACGATACCCGAAGTGTCAATCAATTGGGTATTTTTTTTCTTGGTAGAATTATTTATTTGTCGCAATAGATTTTACTAGCACTGCCGTTCCTGGATCCTGGAAAGATCTCCAAGTTTTCGAGACTTTCAAGACAATTTTCTATTCTTAAAAGGAGGGTAATGTAACCATCTCATTACAGGAGCAGGGGTGGTTCGACCGAGCACAAAATTCAATTGGCGCGCTGTGCGCGCGTCTCGCCTCAGATGCTGCTGCCGTACAAGGAGCAACAGGTAATTTGAATATCTACATTAGTCTTCTTATAAATCATCATCATCATTCTAAAGTTTCTTCCGGGCCGGTTTTAACAAGTTAAACCTGGCATCCGCTTGGGTCGCTCACGAAAGCGACTGACAGCTGACCTTCCGACCCAGAGGGGAAACTAGGCCTTATTGCGTTAAGGTCCGTTCCCTTCACCGAAAAGCGACTAAATATTAAATGATATCTCGTACATGTACCGGAAAATCAGTGGTACAGTCACCGGCAAAAGTATCTTCCTACACGAAGGCCGCATAAATATATGACACGCTCTTATGGCTCTACAGATTTTTTTTTTTTTGTTCAACAAATTACACAGTATGACAGTTAAACCAATTCACTGTGGAATTCATATAAAAGTGTATACAATTATGTAATCAATAATATAACAGAGACATATAAAATACAAATCTAATATATAACAGTCGACTCACGTTTATCCATCGCCTCACAGAACTTCATACACTCACTACAGACAACCGACCAATCACTTGCAAAAACATCCCATTCCAGTGCTGATGCGAGGAGCGCGTTAAGCAGTTGGAGAGCGCGGATTAGAGGAGACTTACTATAGGACACAGTACGTGTTCCTGGTACAGCCATTAGCTGAGGCATTCGTGGTCGGAGATTAAATTTGGCCTTATCTATCGACGGAACATGTAAACGTACCAGCTGCGTCACCAGTTCTGGGCAGTCCGAAGCTCCTCTCAAGATGCTACAGGCAGTAATCATAAGTCCAAAGTTACGCCTTACTTCCAGAGAATTAAATCCCAAAAAGCCATATAGAAATTTCGAGGGATACAAATATGGGTAGCAGCCGTACATCTTTTTATATAAAAATCGCAAAAAGGCCTTTTGAATTTTTTCCAGAAGCAATATGTAAGTGGTCTCATGGGGATTCCAGACGATAGATGCTGTTTCCAGTTTGCTCCTGACCAAGGCAGTGTAAATAAGCTTAATAACCCTAGGGTCATGAAATTCGCGCGCATTTCGGATAACGAACCCCAGTCTCTGGTAGCAGTTTTTGGCTAGCCCTCTCATATGCTCATGAAAGTTAAGATGCGGATCAAAAATTACCCCTAGGTCACGGATGCACTGGACCCGAACTATGAGTTCCGACCCCAGATGGTATTCAGCAAGCAATGGACAAGTTGCACGGCTAAAACTCATTACCGAGCACTTAGAGGAGTTGAAAATGAGCTTATTGTCGACGCTCCATAGATGAACTCGATCCAAGTCCTCTTGCAAAGATACGCAGTCCGATAAGTGCTGCGCTCCATAAATAAGCTTCAAGTCGTCAGCATAGAGTAGGCATCTTGCATACTTAGGTACACAGGTACAGATAAGAGCGCGTCACATGTTTTTGCGACCTTCGTGTTGGAAGATACTATTGCCGGTGACTGTACGAGTCGGGTTTTGAACCAAGGACCTCCGGATTGAAAGTCAGACGCTACCAGCGCTTCAAGTCTTCTTAGAGATACCATTGATGATTATCCTTCAAAACTAGGTCAAAATTATGCTCAGAGACTTGCCTTGAGTTATCTTTACACTCTGTGATAACTTACATTACCATTCTTGGGATAGTTTTCATGTCACTGTGCTGTAGCCACAGTTGAATTTAAGGTAAGACTTTGATAGTTTCAGGTAGGGTGCACCATACTTTATCCTTATAGATAGTCAATAGTATTTCAAGATATCGGGATTTCAGGGTAGGGCAATACCCCATACCCTAGCTATGCCTAATACCCTACCCTAGCTACGGTCCTGTCCTGCCAGCACAGACTACACAGACTACTTTTACAAGGAGCATGGGGTCAACACACATAAGCGCAATTTTTTTCGTTAATTTCTACGATTCGAACAGCACATCCAATATATTCTACACCATTTTGTAGCATAACAATCTAGGTTAGTCCCTATAACTTGATTTTTGTGGATATTTTTAATTCACAAAAACGTTAACTCAAATGAAATAAGCGGTCGCGCTCTCATAATAAATTAGTACGAGAGTGCTGATGTGTGGTATCTCCGAGTTGTACTTATGATCTATCTAGTGGTTGAGGTTACCTGTGCCTGTCAGTGACAAAACTTTGGTTTATTTCAGGTACCCGACTGGGCACGGTGCTGCAAGGAGTCAGCACGATGGCCATCGGTGTGGGGCTGGCCATGGCTTACTCCTGGAAGATGACGCTCGTCTCCCTCCTCAGCGTGCCATGTGTAAGTTTGCTATTTAGATACAAAACGCAAGGTCAGCAGAGGAATATTTAAGATCCCAATGGGAACTTCACCTACTCTAAAATATAGCTATACTACTCTCTAGCGCAGGTGTCCCATAAGGGCAACGCCAACTGACCTTAATGAGTATTTAACTCTTGCAAATTAGAATCAAGCTCACAGACACAGATTCCAACACATTATAGGCTCCATTAGATTATTCTCTTCGAGTAAGACAATGCATAAAAGTTTTATTTTACAATTGCCCGATTTTAACAAAGTTCCCAACTTCAAGCAAAATACGTACGGATACGTATTTGCGGCGATTGCTCTGAGACCCTAGGGGCCGGAGGTCCTAAAACTTTTCCAAAAGATGTCATATATGAGCATATACCGGGTGAGCACCCGGTCCATCGGTGATTGTACGGCTGGCTCGTTCACACAGACACCCACGTTTAGGATTTCTGAATAATATTGAACCGGTTTCCAGGTGATCGGTGGCATCTACCTAGAGGGCTACGTGATGAAGAAAGCGGAGGTGAAAGAGAAGTCGGCGTTGGAGCAGGCGTCGCGCGTGGCCACCGAGGCTGTGGCGAACGTTCGCACCGTGCAGAGTCTAGGTAAGATATGTTCGCACCGTGCAGAGTCTAGGTAAGATATGTTCGCACCGTGCAGAGTCTAGGTAAGATACGTTCCAACAAATACTTTGAATCCCCAGATTGTGGCACTGGCGTTGGCGGAGATGGAATGAGAAGAGTCGTTGTCGTTGCTCCACAATAGTAGTTTATGTAACTGATACATAATGAGGGGCCTTAAAACACGAGTGGGGTTTAATGAAACGAGCGCAGCGAGTTTCATTATAGGATCACACGAGTGTTTTAAGGCCTAATTATGTACAGTTGCATACATTACTTTATCTACACACACATTGCAAGTACTCAAAGATGGGTTCAGAAGCCGAAGGCAATTGACCTGCATTACTAGGTAGATAGATACAAGTGCTGAAACATAAGCATAAACACATAAGCTTAATAAAAATAAATAAATTAGAACTGATAAGGAAAGTATATTTATTTATTATAATATTTATAATATAGTTAATAGTAAACATTTACATTTTCGCAATTAAAAATGTTTCGACAAACAAGTTGATAACAGAAATGGCGGCCGTAAAAACTACTGTCGCGAGTTTTTTTTTAATATTAGCCACCGAACGAAGTCCTTATTCTCATGTCATCCGAGATCAAAATGTCGTGCGGTTTATGTCAAAAAATATATCGTACTGACGTATCGTATCGACAACATTTTAAAATCTATGGATACTAGAATAGAAACCCATTGAAATTGTGTTGGTTTTGACAGCTGTTCCAAATTTGAAACTCATAACTTAACAATAGTTGAGCATGTAAAGTTAAAATTACATTACTGCCACAAATAAGAAACTTATCATAATGAAATCGTTTGTTGTAATGCTGGTCTTTGCCTACGGTTTTTGAACGCATTTTAGAGGACTTACAATATGAGTGTAGATAATAGTAGTTTATGCAACAGTTGTATAAGAGGGGTCAAAAAAGGTGAGTGGTGTGGGTTTTCGCCTACGGCTCAAATTGTTAAGAAAAACGCCACGAACATTTTTTGACCTACTTATACGACGTTGCATACAATACTTTTTCTACGACTACACTTACTTTTACATAAAATGCGAAATTGAAAACTTCATGGATATCGCCGTTATTTTGTCAATATAATCAACAATCATTTAAGTTTTACCTTTTAAAACACTATTTTTCTAGACTACTAACATTACTAACACAAATACACACGTCGTTATTTGATCAATGATTAAAGAGCTACAGAGATTAGTAAAAATACCTAAATTACTTTCAAAGTTTACAGTTTGCCCCAACAAACGAACGGGAAACGTAAAATAAAAACTGCAAAGTATCTGTGGTTCTTTTCATTTTTTCTTTTTTAAAGTTTTTTTTTCTAAAAACGCTGCGTTTATTTAGGTTTCTTAGGTTGGCAGTAATTTATTTTGTCCTATATTAAAGTGCTTGCACGCGATTACACGATACTATTTTGGAGCTTTTATAGAACAAGTGTTATTTTGGACAATAGACTAGATAGACTTTTCTTCTAGTATATTATCTATGTTCTTATAAAGGTGTTGACGAATGTATAAATGACAGATAAAAGTGCAGGAGTAGATAATAGTAGTTTATGTAACTGTTACGTAATAAGGGTCCTTAAAACATGAGTGTGGTTTTATGAAATGAGCCGCAGGCGAATTTCATAATAAGATCACACGAGTGTTTTAAGGCCTAATTACGTACAGTTGCATACACTGCTTTATCTACACTCATATTATATATATTAAATTAAGTGTTCGGAAACCATAGAATGACCGCCATTGTACCGTCATGGCCTACTCGATTGTGCCGGCGCTCGCGCGGGACCAATCGAGTTGGCCATGGCGGTAACATTATATTATCAAATTCGATGTTCCAAATTTGAAACTCATTGCTTAACAATATTTGAGCATGCAACGTTAAAATTACGTTACTGCCGCAGATAAGAAACTTATCATAGTTAAATCGTTTGTTGTAATGCTTGTCATTGTCTACGGTTTTTGAACGCATTTTAGAGTACTTACAGTATGAGTGTAGATAAAATAATATTATTATATTTACCACAAGAACTTATCGTATGGAAAAATGCGGGGAAGTGATGTAGAGGATGTGCTGAGCGCGGCGGTCGCGAGCAAATCCTCTACAATCCACCAAATCATTTTCATGTTAAATTGGCGGGCAAGACTCTCAAGTAAGCATTATCTTTAAAATTAGTTATCAGACCCCAGAAAAAACCAAACCCCTAAGCCTTTATCAACTTAAATAAAAGCCTGTAAAACAGAGTTAAAGCAACTGAAGAACAAATCAAATTATTTTGATTTGCACTATAAAATATAACGTCACATCATTTTAGTCACTTCGCGCGACATGTTTCGGAGAACTTAGGTCTCTATCTTCAAGCACTAAGAGTGCTATTTGAACCGGCCCGTAGCGCGCTGTTGTGTTGCCGACTGCCGACCTGCGTCCGGCGTGGCGTGCCGGATTATATTTTGATTTGGTTTTTTAAGTAGACACACTTATATCCATACTCCATACTAATATTATAAATGGGAAAGTGTATGTGTGTGTTTGTTTGTTTGTCCGTCTTTCACGGCAAAACGGGGCGACGAATTGACGTGATTTTTTAAGTGGAGATAGTTGAAGGGATGGAGAGTGATATAGGCTACTTTTTGTCTCTTTCTAACCCCCCACTCCCCTAAAATGGGGGGTGGAAGTTTGTATGGAGCATTCCGGGGGGCAATCAGGAAAGGGAAACCGTGTTACCCCGAATTTAACGCGAGCGAAGCCGCGGGCAAAAGCTAGTAAATTATAAACTTATTATCTATATAATCTGACATCTGTCGACCCAGCGTCTTCTGCATTCGCAGCAGCTTCTGCTTCTGCCGCGAATGCAGAAGACGCTGGCTCATTTCCAACTCCGGGCACAGTAGGCCTAGGTCACTTTTTCCTTGACATCTATTTAAGTTTAGAGTCAAAGCATTTACAAACTCCGTATTTCCACAGGCGTAGAGTCCACAATACTGGACCGATACCTCGCAAGTCTACGCGAGGCGAGCGCACGCGCCGGCCCCGCGTCTCTGCTGCGCGGTCCCGTCTATGGGCTATGTCTCTGCGCACCTACACTTGGATATGCTGTGTCTTTGTCTTATGGAGGATATCTTATCGCTAGAGAGGACCTGCCCTATGCTTCCGCTATACTGTAAGTACACCAACATGTTTTACTAGTGGTCTAAGAGCTGGCCACGTCAGATATGACACAATAATGAGAGCAATGAATCCCATCTTATCCTTATTGCTAGATCCGGGCATCTGGCAGCTTTTAATGGGTGGATGTCAGGATGACAGAGCCGCGATTCGACATGCCAAACTGCGAGACGTGGCTCTCACACTTGTCTCGCTAGGTGATAGAGTGAAATCCATCTGTCTACACGTTTCCACACCTAACTGTCAATCTGTCAGTAGGTCTCGCTAGAGCTTTTTGTCTATGGCTATGGCCACCATTTTAGATGTCACTCTTGAGTGATTCCACCCCAAATTTCAACTATCACAAAAGTGTGATCCCATAGTTGTCTCGCTAGCTACTGTCAGTTATGCCATGTCGAATTGGGGCCCAGACTAGCAAAGTTTTTGAATTGGAAAAAAGTAATACCAAAATAGGTAAAAACGGCCGAAGTTATCTTATTTATAGAGGACGGGGCCTATATTTTAACATTAGAACAAAAAACATTGCGTAATATTTCGGAAACAGAAACAGTAGATCCACAAACTATGAATTACATTATACGTCGTTTTGGACTCCTTTCCCTCATCAGAAACTTTTGGCAATGATATAGTCTAATTATTTATATAATTTTTCATTATACTGCATCAAAACCAGAACTCTAGCTAGGATTTGTAGTCTTAAAGTGGTTTGCATTCTTTGACCACCACTTTACAGCTGCCAGATGTCCGGATCTAGAAATGAGCATAATATAGCAAACTAACGAGAGGGGTTTCGTCGCTCTCATTATTGTGTCATATCTGACGTGGCTAGCTTTACGTCTATAGGGCTCTTCAGACTTTTCGACTCGAGTCTACGCACTGTGTGGCCTAAACTTGGCTTCTGTCTCTGTTCTGCTACCTCCTCTATTAGCTAGTTTTGAAAGGCTTGCTTGCCGGAACAGGCTCGTGGACTGTAGTTTAAGACCCTTTATTTATACAATCGCTTTATTTAAACAAAGAGCGCTGGTAGCCTAGCGGCAACGTCCGACTTTCAATCCGAAGGTATCGGGTTCAAAACTCCGGCTCGTACCACTGAGTTTTTTGGAACTTATGTACGGAATATCATTTGATGTTTACCAGTCGCTTTTCGATGAAGGAAAAGATCATGAGGAAAACTGATCTAATCCCAACAAAGCCTAGTTTCCCCTCTGGCTTGGAAGGTCAGATGACAGTCGCTTTCGTAAAAACTTGTTCCCGGGGTTGGGTTGCCAAGCGGACCCCAAGCTCAATAGAGCAAAAAGAAATAGAAATAGAAATATCTTTATTCGTGACATTACAGACAGAACAAATAAACTACAGATAATTATAGAATAAAACAGGTGTCACGAAATGGCCTTTTCTCAGCATGTTGCTTTGCTAGCGTTAACCAGCGCTGATCTTCCGAAAAGACCATCGGGTGAAAAAAAAAAGCTAGGACAAACGCTAGGAGGAAGACTTAAACACTCCTTTTAACTAATCAACATGTCATATTTACAAGTCATGTCCTTAATATACAGTGTGTAAATTTTATACGGGCGTATATTGTAATGGCGATTAGTATTGGACCTAGGGAACCTATTTACATTTAGAATTTTTTTTTCATACTTAATAATTCAGCCCGCAATGAATTGCATCCATGACAATTAACTTACCGATGCGTCATGTCAGTTATGTCAGTTTTAAATCAGTTGGATAGCGTACATTGGTGCCCGGTAGGACTTTAAAAAATCATTACACATAATTAATAACACTATTTAACAAAATGATTATACTATACGAGTCCTATTGCGGGATACTATAGGTGGATAAAGTATACGCCCGTATAAAATTTACAAGCTGTATGTCCTTAATGACTGATGGCTATATTCTTTCACCAGGGTATCAGAAGCGCTAATCTACGGCGCATGGATGTTGGCTGAGGCGCTCTCGTTCGCACCAAACTTCGCGGCGGCGCGGCGCTCCGGCGCTCGCATACTCCGAGCCCTGCAGCGAACACCTAAGGTCATCACAGAGGGGACTGCGGCAGAGATCCCTGACTGGGTAAGAATAACTTTAAACAAAAAAGAACCGACTTCACTTAGCCTCCACCTTTCCAGAAGCAAATGCTTGAGCTGCTGTAAAAAATACTCAAATCAAGTTAGGTGTACCTATAATAGTTGAAGAGTTCCCTCGATTTCTCCAGGATCCCATCATCAGATCCTGACCCGGTTACAATGGGATTAACTGTGAATACTCTTTCAAACAAAAAAAGAATTTTCCAAATCGGTCCAGCCGTCTTCGAATAATTGGTGAACATACCTAAAAAAAAACAGCAAAAACAAAGATCCTAACGAATTGATAACCTCCTCCTTCGAAATCTCGAAGTCGGTTGATAATAGTTTTGGATGGAAACTTGTTGCAGAATGTTTCACGAAATAGGAAGGCCAAGGCCGTACGGAGACGAGGAGAATGAGTGGGAAAGACGCGGGATAAACGCTACAGTAGATAAGATAGAGATTAAATGGATTGTCAGCTTAGATATTCTTAGCTAATTGGAAGACTACTTGAGAGACATTTATTTATTTCAAAGCAAATACATGAGCTAGATACCTATAGGAGTCTTTCCCATCCATGTTTAGGTAGTATCTGTGACGGATTGTCACTGGGTTTTATCCATATGCAATCAGAATTCAGTTGGGCTAGGTATTAAAAGATCACTTCAGAGTCTCATATTTATTGGGAGTGCACCATTCACATTATATATTAATCTATATATATAAACGTAAAAGTCCTGACTGACTGACTAAACTGACTGACTCACTTAAATCAACGCCCAGCCCGAAACGTTGGACCTAGAGAGCTGAATTTTTCACAATAGGTTGTTTTTATAATGTTAGTATCCGCTAAGAAGGGGTTTTTCTAAATTCATCCCCTAAGGGGGTAAAAAGGGGGTTGAAAGTTTGTATGGATGGGGTTTAAAATTTTGAGTTAGAGATTTGAAACTTCGTACGTTTATTAATAATTAAAAAAACAATAAAAGTAATTTCAGCGTTTTTTTAAATTCAACCTCTAACAGGGTAAAAAACCGGCCAAGAGCGTGTCGGGCCACGCTCAGTGTAGGGTTCCGTAGTTTTCCGTCCGTCACAGTAAGTGTCCCCACTTAAGAGTTAATAACACCGCCATGTAGGATATGATATGAGAGTTCCACGTACAGCGACATCTATCGGCAAATTAAGTAAACTATTGCGCGCGAGCTTAAAGTATGGAAGATGATTTTTATGGAATAATTCTTTATTGCGTGAACCAATTTTCACCGTTTTTACTTTATTTGAAAGCACGTCATTTCATTGTAATTTTGTAGAAATTACAGGTACAATAAACACCTGCTTATACGGTTAAATTACAAACTTAGTTCAGAATTTATTTTGTAATTTTTTTTCAAAAACTATTCATCCTATCAAGTTCAAAATATTTTTTCTAGAAAGTTTTTATAAAGTTCTACTTTTGAGATTTTTTTCATATTTTTAAAACTTATGGTTCAAAAGTTAGAGGGGGGGGGACGCATATTTTTTTACTTCTGGAGCGATTATTTCCGAAAATATTTACATTATCGAAAAATGATTTTAGTAAACCCCTATTCATTTTTAAATACCTATCCAACAATATATCACACGTTAGGGTTGAAATGAAAAAAAAATCACTCCCCACTTTACGTATAGTGGAGGTACCCTAATAAAAAAAAATTCCACTTTTTATTTTACCACTTTGTCGGCGTGATTGATATACATATTAGTACCAAATTTCAGCTTTCTAGTGCTAACGGTCACTGAGATTATCCGCGGACGGACGGACGGACGGACGGACGGACGGACGGACGGACGGACGGGCAGACATGGCGAAACTATAAGGGTTCCTAGTTGACTACGGAACCCTAAAAAGGGGTTGAAAGTTTGTATAGCTATAAGTATAAATAGATAAAGAAGATGGTTCGGGGATTAACAAAAGTTAGTTAAAAAGATAAAATTGGATATGAACCTCTGTATGAGGAACCGTATTATACGCGGACGAAGTCGCGGGCGGAAAGCTAGTTAAATTATAATTGTCGAACTCACATTATAGCGTCTGCTCTGTTCGGCCGTCGAAAGGAAAGATAAATAGACAAGATAGACTTTGTCTATAGATTACAGAGGTTAGGGGTTGTTATATATATTGCTTAACACATTCATCGAAACACCCACCCAAACAAGACATCCGCGCCAGGCCACAAAAATTTCGTCATATAAAGCTGTAGTACCACGATCTACTATCGGGTCGTCCGGCCTGGGAACGAAATCATCAAATACCCGATAGTCGGGTTTTCGGCACTGAATGTGTTAAGGCGTATACACACATTCCAACAATATCCAACACTAACTTAATGAAAAATGTTTCAAGACGGCGACCGGCGACATCACGTTGAAAGACGTCCACTTCACATACCCGACTCGGCCGGGAGTGCCGGTGTTGCGCGGCCTGTCCCTGAAGGTGCCGGCCGGGAAGCGGCTGGCTCTGGTCGGAGTCTCCGGTTGTGGGAAGAGCACCATCGTGTCGCTGCTGTTGAGGAGTTATGATGCTAATAGTGGGCAGGTGGTGAGTTACTAACTTCGACTTCTTCATTAATAGTCACTTGGACAGAGTTATGCATTTTAAAGCTTGACCAGAAATATATGATCATGCGCCATGTTGCGGGGTTTCATTGGAATAGGGTTGCCAGGTTTGGCTTTTTACGGGTGTGTCCGGCCAAATAATTCCTAGTCCGGCCTGTCCGGCTTTTGTCTGACTTACGCTACGCGCCAGTCACGCCAGTGGCACGATTCGAAAGACCAGCGTAGCGTATGCAAGTATAGGCATGTCCGGCTTTTGGGATCAAATGTCCGACTAAATTAAGCGCGGAGTCCGGCTTTTTCATTTTTGGACCTGGTAACCCTACATTGGAACAAATTTCTTACACTGGTAATAATTTTAATGACAGGATGATATATATGAATGTGTGAGTGCATGTGATAGGCTGTCATTATGGCGGTTTATTTCAATAATAATAATAATAAAGTGTTGAATATTAAATGATAAACTACAAAAAATTCCAAAATTTTTCATAGTCAAAAGCGAAACATTGTAAATAGTGTATTATTAATAAACTGTTGTAAGGCACTGGTCCCACCGCGAGCGAGTAAGCTATGAGCTATCGGCTGTTTTCTAGCCCAAGAAACGAACAAAAGATAATCGCTCCCGTGTAAATAAAAGAGAGAGATATATATTTATAGTTCATCGCTGGCTGTTGACACTGCGACGAACTATAAATATACATATCTAGACACACGGCAGTGTGTCCGCCAAGTTCGAGCAAAAAAAAGCGACATACCGGCCGTGGGTTATATTACACGAACCATTTCGGGCCAATTTCGACCACCCTATAACTCAAAACATATTTTATCTACGCATATGAAATTTCGAGTGTCTGTTGACATCCCCTTAATTGTCTAGAATACCAATTTTCATTATTTTCTACCTATAGCAGTTCTTGAGATATTGACGTCAGAAAATCGCTATTTTTACTATACACTCACTCACTGACTCATCAAAAACCTAGACCACTTCCAATGGTCGTACTGACTTGAAATTTGGCATGGAAATAGGTCTTAAGGTCAAAGTAAGGGGAAAAGTCTGAAAACGGCCAAGTGTGAGTCAGTTTCGAAAACAACGAATGTGTAATTTTGTTCTACTATAAGTGGGCATGGAGTGGAAATGAGATAAGACTTATTTAAATTTAGATACATACCAATTTAAGACATTACATGTTTGTCTTAAAGACAAGAACAATAAAATTGTTCACCACTCTGTGTGTGTCTGTTGCGGGAACCGAACCCACGATTTACGAAGTGCAAAGCAGGTCACTAGGTACACTAGGTACGCTAAATCAGTCAAACAAAAATGAAAAGACTATTTTTTCTCGCATAGTCTAAATAATTTCTAATTTTACAACTAATAAAATCGCAGATTCAAGAACATGGAAATCATATATACTCTAAGATGGAATTACATATACTACTGCCCATCTCACCCTCTGATACGCCACGGGATGAGATGGGATGGTGCACTTCCAGGGCTACATAATAGGCCACCAATTATAATACCTACTGGTAGGTAGGTATTACCAAGTTATTAATTATCTATGTAGGTAGCGTACTTACAAACAGAATAAAGTACGTTATTGATGTATGTAATTATATGTAAGTAGGTACATTTTATAGGTGTAGGGAGCCAGTTTATTTGTAAAAATCACCTATAAATAAATAGTAAAATAGAATTAGACGCTTAGTATAAAGGGTATAGCATAAAGTACATACCTAAGTGGAATGAGACATTTCCTAAAGCAAAAGTGATAAAAAAATAATAAAGAACCTACACCTAACAAAAATAAATGAAATCCCATCAAAAACATAAATGTGAAAGGCTGCCAAGTTCGATACTATGGGAATGCTTCGCCTATAAAAGAAGTGAGATCTGAATAAGTACCAAGTTCCATAAAAATACCTCAAATCATAAATAGTTATAGGAATGCACATTTGATTTCCAGCAGTGTTTAAGGTACATTTTGAATAAGTATCACGTTACATAGAAATACCTAAAATTATAATAGTCAGAGAAACGCACACCGGTTTTTTTAGCAGTTTCCTGATAACATTTATTATTTTCAGTACTTTTTAATGATGTAACTTGGCAAGTTTTAATAGAAAATTATATACTTGACACATTGCAGTCCAAAGGTGTCGTCGATTCATTGCATTGAAAAGGTGTGTGGTGTGTGAAAACTTGCCAAGTAACATCATTAAAAAGTACTGAAAATAATAAATGTTTTTTATTTTTTTTTATTTATTTAGAACACAAACAGTCATAATAATAAACAACATATGTCGTACACAATGTACAAAAACAAAGAGAGGGTACAAATAGACCTGGAGGTTCATTGATTTAAGTACATAAAGTTAACAAAATATGGTAGGTAGAAATAAACAACAAAAGTAGGTAGACTAGGTAGTTACAAAGAATTATTATATGAAGATTAGTAACATCAAGACTATACTTACAAAAATAATTTAGCTGCTATAAGTACTGAACTAAAAGAGTTTACATTTAACTTGTCTTTTTAAACTAGACATTGAATTATGAAAAGGATCAATATCAAACAAAAGTTTATTATAAAACCGGCCAAGAGCGTGTCGGGCCACGCTCACTGTAGGGTTCCGTAGTTTTCCGTCCGTCACAGTAAGTGTCCCCACTTAAGAGTTAAAATAACACCGCCATGTAGGATATGATATGAGCGTTCCACGTACAGCGACATCTATCGGCAAATTAAGTAAACTAGCGCGCGAGCATAAAGTATGGAAGATGATTTTTATGGGATAATTCTTTATTGCGTGAACCGATTTTCACCGTTTTTACTTTATTTGAAAGCACGTCATTTCATTGTAATTTTGTAGAAATTACAGGTACAATAAACACCTGCTTATACGGTTAAATTACAAACTTAGTTCAGAAATTATTTTGTATTTTTTTTTCAAAAACTATTCATCCTATCAAGTTCAAAATAATTTTCCTAGAAAGTTTTTATAAAGTTCTACTTTTGAGATTTTTTTCATATTTTTAAAACTTATGGTTCAAAAGTTAGAGGGGGGGGGACGCATATTTTTTTAATTCTGGAGCGATTATTTCCGAAAATATTTACATTATCGAAAAATGATTTTAGAAAACCCCTATTCATTTTTAAATACCTATCCAATAATATATCACACGTTAGGGTTGAAATGAAAAAAAAAATCACTCCCCACTTTACGTATAGGAGAGGTACCCTAATAAAACAATAATTTCCACTTTTTATTTTACCACTTTGTCGGCGTGATTGATATACATATTAGTACCAAATTTCAGCTTTCTAGTGCTAACGGTCACTGAGATTATCCGCGGACGGACGGACGGACGGACGGACGGGCAGACATGGCGAAACTATAAGGGTTCCTAGTTGACTACGGAACCCTAAAAACGGGGTACTCGTCTGAAAAAGGCATGCTTAGAATATTTCTTGCGAGAAAAGCTAACATAGAATAAAGATCTAGGTCGTAAGGGGTTATGCGGACAAACGAAGGTCACTAGTTCTAGGAGATCAGGACAGTTGATGACACCTTTAAGAATTTTAAAGAAAAACATAATATCTAAATAATTTCTCCGATTAAGAAGAGAAGGGACACGAAAATGCTTGGCCGCTAATGCGGAATATTCGATATATACACCAGTTCTGTAGCCTAATGATTTTATGAAAATGTTTTGTACCCTTTCTAAACGGTCAATGTGGACTTGGTACTGGGGAGTCCAGATTATACTACCAAATTCAAGGACACTTCTAACTAAGGAGTAAAATAATAATTTATAAGTATTAGGCCGTTTGAACGGTTGCCCAATCCGAAGGATCATCCCTAACTTTTTATAAGCACGCTTACATATATTATCTATGTGTAGGTTATAGTTTAACTGTGAGTCCATGGTAACACCCAAGTCCCTAATGGATGATACCCGTGCTATGATGTTACCTGAAAATGTGTAGTTAAAGAATATTGGATTGAGTTTCCGATTAAAACTAATAATAAAACATTTTTCCGTGTTTAAGAATAGATGATTGTTTGTGCAATATTGGAAAAAGTTATCTAAATCTTGTTGTAATTAAAGGCAGTCAGCTTCCGATGATACTGCTCTAAAATTTTTTGTGTCATCCGCGTAAATGAGATGTTCAGAATTACGGAAACAAGACGCCATATCATTAACATACAAGATAAATAATAAGGGACCTAGGTGTGATCCTTGGGGTACTCCAGAGGGTACTGGAAGAAAACATGATGTGTATCCCTTCAAGGCCACTGCCTGACTACGATTTGACAGGTATGATTTTATCCACCTCAGGAGGTCACCATGTATACCAAGTTCGAGAAGTTTCTTGATTAAATGATTATGATTAATCTTGTCAAAACATTTCGAGAAATCGGTATACACGGCATCCACCTGGCAGCCAGAAGATAACCTATTAATAATGAAATCAGAAAAGGTAAGAAGATTTGTGTCAACACTTCGACCTTGGCAAAAACCATGTTGATGGGGCGCGATATGCTGGTGAAAAGCCGCAGTAATCCTGTTATACACTATTTTTTCAAATATTTTTGCGAAAATATTTAATTTACTAATGGGTCTGTAATTTGTTACCTGGTGTGCATCCCCGCTTTTATAAATTGGTGTTATCAAGGCGCTTTTCCATAAAGTAGGGAAATTACCACTTATTAATGATTTATTAAAAATTTGCGTTAGGGGTGCAGTCAGCCCTTTGGCGCACATAAGAACAAAATAAGGATGGATCATGTCGGTACCACTACCCTTACTGATATTTACTTTCCTTAAAAACCCAAAAACACAATCCTCTGAAATATCCATGCTACTAAGGTCTATAAGTGAGTCAACTGGTACGGGTAAGCAGTCAGGAGCTACAGAATTATCAGGTACAAAAACTGAGTTAAAATAATTATTAAAATAGTTACTAATAGTCTGTCCATCCTTGGATGTTTCATTAAGATAAGACATATGATCAGGCACATGATTACTAGGAAATTTAGATTTCATAAAGGACCAAAAATAACTTGGATTGCTATGAATTTTATCCTCAGCCAATGAAATAAAATTATTGTAACACTCGTTAGCCATTTTATGCTCCCTGGATCTTAAGAACACAAATTCAGCCCTATCTAGGGGATTTCCGTATATTTTCCATCGTTTATGAACTAATAACTTCTGCCTACGAATCTTAATTAGTGCACGTGAAAACCACGGCGGGTACCCATTATTAGAATTTACACGTTTATGTGGGATATAGTTTATGATAAGTTGACTAAGAACAGAATAAAAATACGTGACCGAATCGTCAACATCCATGCTTGATAGGCACGACCAATCGGTTTCAGACAATTTCTTACGAATATTATCATAATCACCACGGCGATAAATGGGCTTAGTAGTTTGATTGGGCTTTAGTTGAGGTAAATATTTTAACAAATCAAGGGCCAAAGAAATATGCAACGCCTTATGTTGAGGATCCTCCTGCGTAAGAGGGGACGAACACGCAGTAACCTCACAGTCCAGGTTAGACATAACTAGGTCAAGCACGCGGCCATTAATATTAAAACATGCATTAAATTGGTTTACACCAGTCAAAGCTATAAAATCTGAGAGAACCATTGCAGTTGCATCAACACTAGTCTCAATATTGAGACGAGAATTTCTACTAAGTCTACGCACAAGGACCATGAAGCATGGGATACATTATAATCACCTACAAAAACAAAGATATCATCCGGGTTCGCAAGCATAATCCTTGCCGCGTTATCGAAAAAACAACGCAGAGAAGTAATATGGTTATCGTTATGAGGAAAATAAACACAAGCAATATGCAACAATGGCCCTCCTCCAGCGGCCGGTCGGTGGCGCGGGGTGCGGGGAGCGGGGGGCGCGGCGCCGGCGCAGGCCCGCGGCTCCCCGGCGAGGGTGAGCCACAGCTCCTCGTGCCGCGGCGCCGCGCACCACTCGTCCCGGCGCGACACGCTGAGCCCGCCACCAGCACGCCGCCCCCAAGACTTACAGAGCGGTCCGCACGGTCTCGCCTGTACACATCATACCTGCTATCAAAATATTCCGCACTAAAAAAGTCAGGATTCAGCCAAGTTTCGGATAAACAGATGAGATCGTAATTAGAGTTTATTACGTTAGATAAGATGGCATGTGATTTAGTCCGCAATCCCCTTACGGTCTGATAGTAAATAGATAAATTGTGATTACTACTCACTGGGACGTAATAAAATAGAGACATATTATAAGCAAACGTAATTTATATGAAATTCTTTTCGTACATGGTATATCCTCCATTTCTCAGACGAGCATTTAAGTTTAAAAGATTTAAGATATAATAAACAGCGAGATTGTAAATCAGTAAATATCCAATTCCTTCTTTTTAGGTTATTTAAATGTTATCAGGAAACTGCTAAAAAAACCGGTGTGCGTTTCTCTGACTATTATAATTTTAGGTATTTCTATGTAACGTGATACTTATTCAAAATGTACCTTAAAAACTGCTGGAAATCAAGTGTGCATTCCTATAACTATTTATGATTTGAGGTATTTTTATGGAACTTGGTACTTATTCAGATCTCACTTGTTTTATAGGCGAAGCATTCCCATAGTATCGAACTTGGCAGCCTTTCTGGGTCTCTCTTTTATTTACACGGGAGCGATTACCTTTTATTCGTTTCTTGGGCTAGAAAATAGCGGATAGCTCATAGTTACTCGCCCGCGGTGGGACCAGTGCCTATATAATACGCTCGGGAAATGAAACTATTGCACTACGAATCTTTTCCAAATTAACATCAGAGCGGACAGGTAAACAAATCAAGACATTACCATACCAGAGAAAATAATATACTTTTTGACAACATTGAACAGTTGCCATATAAATGACCCATATGATGATGATATACGTTGAACCCGGGGTGTCCTTAAAATACGCCAAAAAGAGATATATGGGCACTGCGAATGTCATCTCGCTCAAATCTGGAGCAGAGCCCGACTGGGGAAGTACCTCCACCTTACAGAAAACCACAGCCAAATAGCACTAGACCCTACTCATAGTGTTGTGTTCCTGCTGGTGAGTAAGATTGCCAAAGAGCTCAAAGAGTACCCAGTGTGTTGACGATGAGGGACCTTCTTGTTCCTTTAGACATCAACACAGTGAATCCTCCTTTTTGTAAAGGGTCGGCAACGCGCATGTGGCTCCATTGGAGTTGCAAGCGTCCATAGCTTACGGTAGCTGCTTACCATCAGGCGGGCCGTATGCTTGTTTGCCACCGTCGTGGTATTAATAAAAAAATGAGAATAATAGCACCCTCTTGACAATGATCACATATTTCTGGTCAGGCTTTACTTCATTTTATTTTCGTGCTCAATATGATTTAATTAATAGTCATGAAGTATTTTGTGTACCGTATCATCTACTTCTGCTTCTCATATATTATTTACTAGCTTTTGCCCGCTCGCGTTAAATTCTCCATACAAACTTCCACCCCCCATTTTAGGGAAGTGGGGGGTTAGAACGAGACAAAAAGTAGCCTATGTCACTCTCCATCCCTTCAAATATCTCCACTTAAAAAAATCACGTCAATTCGTCGCCCCGTTTTGCCGTGAAAGACGGACAAACAAACAGACAAACAAACACATACACTTTCCTATTTATAATATTAGTATGGATGCATGTATAACATTCTTGTTCACATATGAATCTTGAAGCAAATCAAATTATTTTGTTCAATATTTTTTGATTTGCAATTTTACTCAATTATTTAATTATTATTTTTTAATTATTTTTTTTAATCACGTAAGTGATCCGGATAGGAGGTGCAAGCACGTACAGCGCATGCCCTTAGAGTATGGTCAACGGCGCCTAGCCGTTTCAAATTCAGAGATTGCATATACATGAGAAAAATTGTCAAGTTCCGCCGTGACCGGGTGGTCTAGTGGTCAAGACGTCAGCCGCGAAAGCTGAAGACGTCAGTTCAAATCTGGCCTCGGACTCCGGAGGGTTTGGTCACTTTTTCTGAAGTATATGACATCTATTTTCAATTCTTGTTCACAGTTACTAGACGACACTGATATCCGCCGAACCCTGACCCTGCGTCAACTGCGCGCTCAAGTCGGCCTGGTGCAACAAGAGCCGGCGCTGTTTGAGCGCAGCATTCGAGAGAACATAGCCTATGGAGACGTCAGTCGAAAGGTGCCCATGGACGAAATTATACATGCCGCTGAACAGGCTAATGTTCACAGCTTCATCGCCAGTCTACCGCAGGTGAGAACGGAATTTAAAATCAGTTTAGTTAATATCAGAAGACAGCTTTAAGGTAATAGACGACTTGTTTCCTATCATAGTCTAGAAGCTCGTCAAAAAATCGTAGGGAAGCCGAAGCTAATTTGGATGTCTTTTTTTTTCCATAAGTCGTAGCTATTCAATTGACCAAAAATTAGGTAAGCCGGTGTGAATTGAGGTCCCTAACCAGTAGGTACCTTGCGCGCAACTAGGCCTGGTGCAACAGAAACTGAAAGCATCCGAGAAAACATAGCTTATGGGTCAGTCGGAAGGTTCCCATGGATGAAATTATACATGCCGCTGAACAGGCTAATGTTCACAGCTTCATTGCCAGTCTACCGCAGGTGAGAACAGGATTTTAAATCAGTAGTTAACCAGTAGTCCGCCTCGAACTGCGCACTCGCGATTTACTTGCAAATGAGATGACCAATATAACAAAACCCTTCTGAAGATTTTTTTTCGCCTAGCTCCATAACCCCTTGATCGATCTTGCTTATATACGAACTCTCAAATTATATGTATGTCTGCGAATCCCAACGAATTTCATAAAGATCAGAAAAACGTTACTAACCCCTCAATATCAAAAAGCCATCGAAATGCCAAGACGTCCAAGTAGCCAGAAGTTGTTTGTAAGAACTTCACTTCGCTTACGCTTCGCTCGTTCGATAATAACGTTATCATCATGCATTTAGCGTTTGCACTGACTTTATTTCTCATATTGAGCCTGGAGCCCCCTTAGCAACCTAATCCCATGAATTGATGACGTAGATAATTTTTACGAAAGTGACTTCCATTTGCCGTTTCAATCTAGAGGGGAAACTAGGCCTTATTTCCCAATAACCTAATCCCTTAGGTCCAGTTTCCTCACGATGTTTTTCTTCATCGAGAAGCCATTAGTAAATATCAAATGATATTTCGTAGGTACATAATTTCCGAAAAATTCAGTGGTACGAGTCGGGGTTTGAACCCGAGAGACAGGACAGACATGGTCTTACTAACTCTTTTGAGCGGACGGACATGGTCTTAGTAACTCTTTTGAGCGGACGGACATGGTCTTACTAACTCTTTTAAGCGGACGGACATGGTCTTACTAACTCTTTTGAGCGGACGGACATGGTCTTACTAACTCTTTTAAGCAGACGGACATGGTCTTACTAACTCTTTTGAGCGCGTACTTAGTGTGCACGAGTTCTTAGGGCTCTCTCTATCATTCACTTATTTTTCAAGATTTCGCTGTCGTAAATGACGTTTGACAATACACCGACATTTTGTATGTTTTATCGACGCGCTGCCAAAGAACGAGAGCAAACCAAAGGACCGGAACGTAGCGTTGCCATTCTGTATGAAATACTATTGTTTATTATGTGCCAGAGACCTCCGGTTTGAAAGCCGGACGTCTTACGTGTTGTTTATCGTAATAAAATAAGCTCTAGTGCATAAAGTAAACTATTCTTCTAAGACTAAGGTAATGGGGCTCAGCAGCCAAACACAGTCAAAATATATTGCACAATTTAATTGAGCAGTAAAATTTCGTAGAATACTGAAACTTGTTCGAAAGGAAAAAACGGAACCCGTATAGCATCACTTTGTGGTCCGTCTGTCTGTCTGTCTGTCTGTCTGTCTGTCTGTCTATCAAGACCATTTTTCTCAGGAACACGTGGAGGTATCAGGCTGAAATTTATATCAAATACTCAGGTCTACTGTCCCTTGGAGCTGTAAAAAAATCAAACTTAAAAGCCAACGCAATCAAAAGATACAGTCGTTTATGCTGTAAATTTTAGAGTTTTTCGGCACTCGCAAAACCTACGGGGTACTTCCCGTGAACTCAGAAACTTGAAATTTGGCACGAAGCAACGTCATATAGCATAGACAATGGATAAGTTACAAAAAGTAGACATTTTTAGTAAAATCATACAAATTTTTATTTTTTTATTTTTAACTTACTACCCTTTTCCTCGTAATCGCGTGTAGGTATTAAATTTAAATTCATGTCAAATACTCAGGGCTATAGGACCTTCCAGATGTAGCAAAACCAAACTTTTATGTCAACGCAATCAAAAGAAATAGCAATTTAAGTCGCATATTTTGAAACTGAGTACTCGCAAGAAACTTAAAATCTTAAGGGTACTTCCCGTAAACTCAGCAACTTGAAACTTGGTACAAAAAAACTTCATATAGCACAGACAAAGAAAAAATTACGAAACGTAGACATTTTGAGTAAAATCATACCAAAAATATTTTATTTTTATTTTTAACTTACTACCTTTTTCCTCGTAAACGCGTGTAGGTATTAAATTTAAATTCATGTCAAATACTCAGGGCTATAGGACCTTTCAGATGTAGCAAAACCAAACTTTTGTCAACGCAATCAAAAGAAATAGCAATTTAAGTCGCATATTTTGAAACTGAGTACTCGCAAGAAACTTAAAATCTTAAGGGTACTTCCCGTAAACTCAGCAACTTGAAACTTGGTACGAAAAAACTTCATATAGCACAGACAAAGAAAAAATTACGAAACGTAGACATTTTTAGTAAAATCATACCAAAAATATTTTTTTTAAATTTTAAACTTACTACCTTTTTCCTCGTAAACGCGTAGAGGTATTAAATTGAAATTCATATCAAATACTCAAGTCTATAATACCTTTAAGCTGTAACAAAATCAAACTTCTATGTCAACGCAATGGGTGAACTTTAACTTATATACCTATAGATTTGTACGGAACCCTCGGTGCGCGAGTCCGACTCGCACTTGGCCGGTTTCTATATTCTTATATTCTTGCTATAATTATTTGAATTCCGTGTTTTATATAATTAAATCTACTACTTACTAGATAAAATAGGAGTTGATAATAGTTTAAAAATGTCCCTAAATGTTTATGTGACTTGGCAGAAAACTACACTGCTAGTACTATGTCTAAATACACATGTTGAAAATTAGAAAATAATTAGCGGGAATATATTTATTTTCATTGTAATATTTTTGTTACAACTTGAAATTATAGTTTCACGATTAACGATATAAATAATTTCCTCGCATTTGAAGTGAAAATTAGAGTGTAAAAATCGTCCTAAAAACCCATTTTACACTCGACTTTATATCAATCCTCGCTCGCAAGCTCGCTCGGATGGATAAACGCCTCGCGTAAAATCGTGCGTTTAATACACTTGTTGTACAATCAGCTGCAGAGAAAAGGACCCCCCTGCATAGAAACTTTGTATGCAGCGTGGGCCTTTTTCTCTGAAGCTGACCGTACAATCTACTATTTTTGTTTACCAGGGCTACGAGACGCGGCTGGGCCCGGGCGGCGCGTCGCTGTCGGGCGGACAGAAGCAGCGCGTCGCCATCGCGCGCGCGCTCGTGCGGCGCCCGCGCCTGCTGCTGCTCGACGAGGCCACCTCCGCGCTCGACGCTAACAGCGAGAAGGTAACGTTACGTGACAAATGCGGTAAAATGCGGGATAACTAAACACAAGGAATATAGATATCCATTTCAAGAGTGCTAAATTGGCAATTACTGTGTACCTAATTAGTATTTTGGAACGAAGTTCCTTATCGGATGATTCGCGGATGGGGGCTAGGCGAAAAAGTCACCTGACCGTCACGAAAACGCAACACAAAGCCATAAACATGTGAAATATGAAATAAAATAAAATAAAACAAACTAAAATAAAAAAGAATAGAATAAAAGTGTCAAAAAGTCAAAAAAGTATAAATAGTCAAATAAAGTAAAAGTAGTCAAAAAATCAAAAAAGTCAAAACTCAAAAAAGTCAAAAAATATATAACATGACATAAAATTAAATAACATAACTTCGTTCCGACCGATTGTTCCACGACACTCACGTTTTTTTTTTCATGTTTTTAAAGTGGGACATTCCACTCATAAAATAGTTTGTTATTAAATCAAATACAAACATTGAAAACATTGAAAAAATAATCAATCCAGAAAGCTGCTGCTGTAAAGCTGATGTAGATCAAAATAAATGCAAAAAAATTATTGAAGGCATTGAGAATTTCGTCAACTTAGTAACTTGAGCCAAAGCTTAATTGGTAAAGCGATCGAGCCCCGGCAAGGCCTGGGCAAGGCGTATCGATGCAGGTTCAAGACCTGCTGGGTTGATTATATTTTTCAATGTTTTGAATGTTTGTATTTGATTTAATAACAAACAATTACTGTGTAGTTTATCTTTGTATTTTGAACAATCGCTCATCTCTGTAACTAAGTACCTACTTAAATTAGTTTTCTTTGAAAACTGTTGTTTTTAGTTATCCCCCCCCCCCCTTATCAAACCTCGCGTGATTTGTGCACAAGCCCTAAGCATGTACCGTACCCTGCAACTCCAATCCAGAGGTGTCACATGCGCGTGCACGCGCTTAAATACTGCGAGGCAACCGGATGGAGGCTTTAGTACCGTAGACCACATCCATACGCTCCGTCAGGTTATACAGAAGACTGAGGAGTATAACCTGCCCCTCTGCTTAGCGTTCGTGGACTACGAGAAAGCCTTCGACGCGATCGAAACCTGGGCTGTACTACAATCTCTCCAGAGGTGCCAAGTGGACTATCGCTATATCGAAGTGCTGAAGTGTTTGTACGAGAACGCCACTATGTCAGTCCGACTCCAGGACCAAAACTCGAAGCCTATTCCGTTGCAGCGGGGAGTCTGGCAAGGAGATGTTATTTCTCCTAAACTGTTTACCGCTGCACTGGAGGATGTTTACAAGACTCTAGACTGGAGAAGGCTAGGCATCAACATAAACGGCGAGTACATCACTCACCTTCGGTTTGCTGACGATATAGTAGTCTTGGCTGAGACCATGGAGGATTTGAGTACGATGCTCGATGACCTCAGTAAAGCCTCCGAGCGAGTTGGTCTAAAGATGAACATGGATAAGACGAAGATCATGTCAAATACCCATGTAGCACCTACTCCCGTTACAATCGGAGACTTTACACTCGAAGTTGTGGACGATCTAGACACACGGTAGTGTGTCCGCCAAGTTCGAGCAAAAAAGCGACATACCGGCCGTGGGTTATATTTCACGAACCATTTCGGGCCAATTTCGACCACCCTACTCGTATAACTCAAAACATATTTTATCTACGCATATGAAATTTCGAGTGTCTGTTGACATCCCCTTAATTGTCTAGAATACAAAATTTCATTATTCTACCTATAGCAGTTCTTGAGATATTGACGTCAGAAAATCGCTATTTTTACTATACACTCACTGACTCACTGACTCACTGACTCATCAAAAACCTAGACCACTTCCAATGGTCGTACTGACTTGAAATTTGGCATGGAGATAGGTCTTAAGGTCAAAGTAAAGGGAAAAATCTGAAAACGGCCAAGTGTGAGTCAGTTTTAAAAATAGCGAAGGTGTAACTTTGTTCTACTATGAAGTCATAATGAACTAAATGGGTCTATCTTCCAATGGTCGTACCGACCTGAAATTTGGCTCGAAGGTTTGTCTTTAGGTCGAAATAAAGTAAAAATCTGAAAACGGCCAAGTGTGAGTCAGTTTCGAAAACAACGAATGTGTAATTTTGTTCTACTATAAGTAGGTATGGAGTGGAAATGAGATAAGACTTATTTAAATTTAGATACATACCAATTTAAGACAATACATGTTTGTCTTAAAGACAAGAACAATAAAATTGTTCACCACTCTGTGTGTGTCTGTTGCGGGAACCGAACCCACGATTTACGAAGTGCAAAGCAGGTCACTAGGTACACTAGGTGCGCTAAATCAGTCAAACAAAAATGAAAAGACTATTTTTTCTCGCAGTCTAAATAATTTCTATTTTTACAAGTAATAAAATCGCAGATTCAAGAACATGGAAATCATATATACTCTAAGATGGAATTATATATACTACTGCCCATCTCACCCTCCGATACGCCACGGGATGAGAGAATAGGCCACCAATTATAATACCTACTGGTAGGTAGGTATTACCAAGTTATTAATTATCTATGTAGGTAGCGTACTTACAAACAGAATAAAGTACGTTATTGATGTATGTAATTATATGTAAGTAGGTACATTTTATAGGTGTAGGGAGCCAGTTTATTTGTAAAAATCACCTATAAATAAATAGTAAAATAGGATTTATCATAGATTATAGGTACTCGCGATGCCCGATCGATCCCGAAATCCCGATATATGTATGTATAGTGATACTAGATAAAAATTCCGTTCCCCGCCTCGCGCACCCTCCGTCGCTGCCTACACTCGTCCGCCGCGCTCGCGCCGTCCGCCAGCTCATGCCATCCGTCCGCCCGCTCATGCCGCCGGGGGGCGTACGCGCGGGAGGCGGGGAGTCGACGAACCAAAGCGTTCGGCAGCCGCGCGTCATACAAGAGACATTTCCTAAAGCAAAAGTGATAAAAAAATAATAAAGAACCTACACCTAACAAAAATAAATGAAATCCCATCAAAAACATAAATGTGAAAGGCTGCCAAGTTCGATACTATGGGAATGCTTCGCCTATAAAAGAAGTGAGATCTGAATAAGTACCAAGTTCCATAAAAATACCTCAAATCATAAATAGTTATAGGAATGCACATTTGATTTCCAGCAGTTTTTAAGGTACTTTTTGAATAAGTATCACGTTACATAGAAATACCTAAAATTATAATAGTCAGAGAAACGCACACCGGTTTTTTTAGCAGTTTCCTGATAACATTTATTATTTTCAGTACTTTTTAATGATGTAACTTGGCAAGTTTGAATAGAAAATTATATACTTGACACATTGCAGTCCAAAGGTGTCGATTCATTGCATTGAAAAGGTGTGTGGTGTGTGAAAACTTGCCAAGTAACATCATTAAAAAGTACTGAAAATAATAAATGTTATCAGGAAACTGCTAAAAAAACCGGTGTGCGTTTCTCTGACTATTATAATTTTAGGTATTTCTATGTAACGTGATACTTATTCAAAATGTACCTTAAAAACTACTGGAAATCAAGTGTGCATTCCTGTAACTATTTATGATATGAGGTATTTTTATGGAACTTGGTACTTATTCAGATCTCACTTCTTTTATAGGCGAAGCATTCCCATAGTATCGAACTTGGCAGCCTTTCACATTTATGTTTTTGATGGGATTATATATACTTAGGACATACTGTCCAGTTAGGTAGATCCAACTTCGGGAAAGAGGTCAATCGACGAATCCGACTCGGTTGGGCAGCGTTCGGGAAGCTACGGCACATCTTTTTGTCCAATATTCCGCAGTGTCTCAAGACGAAAGTCTTTGACCAGTGTGTGTTGCCAGTGATGACATATGGTACTGAAACGTGGTCGCTTACAATGGGCCTCATAAGAAAGCTCAAAGTCACCCAAAGGGCACTGGAGAGGGCTATGCTTGGAGTCTCTCTGCGTGATCGCATCAAAAATGAGGCCATCCGCAGCAGAACCAAAGTAACCGATATAGCCCTCCGAATCGCTAAACTAAAGTGGCAGTGGGCGGGGCACATTGCTCGTAGAACCGATGGCCGTTGGGGCGGAAAGGTTCTCGAGTGGCGACCACGAACCGGAAGGCGCAGCGTGGGTAGACCCCCCGCAAGGTGGACTGATGACCTGGTGAAGGTCGCGGTAGTCCGCTGGATGCGGGTGGTGCAGGACCGGTCATTGTGGCACTCTTTGGGGGAGGCCTATGTCCAGCAGTGGACGTCTTTCGGCTGATATGATGATGATGATGATGAACCGGATGGCTCGCGGTACTTAAGCTCCTGAAGTGATGAGGAACCGCCCCGTGCAATCCGAAATGACCCAACTTGGACTGGAGCGGAAATACGGCGGGGGGGGGGGGGGAATATATATCGCGAGGCAACTGATTGAAACAGCGGTTGCCTGAAATAATGTACCCTGGTTATATAACAAAATTTTAATGCCATCCCTCCTCGTTGGACTGATTCCCTGTACGAGAGCGAAGAAAAAAATTAAAGCCATCCGGTTGCCTCACGGTTACTGAAATTACGCGTCATTGCTTTAACTATTGTATGGGCTTTTGATATAAGTTGCACTCGCAGTATGGAAGTTGACAGTGTGGTGCAACTAGGTCGCCATCTGTTGTAATTGTGGCGCGACACTAGGATAGACAGCTGGCAGGGGAGACAGTAGATTTATTCTGATGTTCACTTTGTTTCCTCACAGACCGTGCAGGCAGCGCTGGAGGCTGCATCAGCCGGCAGAACGACTATCACCATCGCGCACAGACTGGCCACAGTTCGAAACTACGATCTTATCGCTGTTGTTGACAAAGGTACTATATTTGAGACAAGCGTCCCCGTTTCAGCTTCGGTTCTTGTAAAATTTTGTGAGCAAGACGGTTGTCATCTCGGCTACAGTTTCAATATTTTGTTCTATGAGAAAAATACATACACTGAGTACTAACTGTAGATTTGTTTTTCAACAGGAGTGGTAGCAGAGATTGGCAGCCACGAGGAGCTAGCACGCCAGCGAGGGTTGTACTGGGAGCTGCTACAGCAGCAGGGGCCGTGCTGAGCCGCCATCTTGTTAAGCCGCCATCATATGATGCACAATGTGTATATGAAGGGTACACGGAAAGAACATGTCTAGTCACATTTTTTGTAAAATGAGATTTTTATATCAAAATGTAGAGCTAACTAGACTAACAACTTCTGTTACAGCTGTAAATTGTAACTTTATTCCAATTTTTAACTCATAAAAACCACCTAGTTACGAAAATAGTATGGTTAATTGAATCGTTCCAAAATTTAAAAGCGCTATAACTCAAAATGTTGTCAAAGTGACTAGAGCCGTGGTCCGAATCACACATGTGCTCAAGGTGCTTACACCTAGGACCGTGAGCACTGTAAACGCTGTCAAGTGATATCGTTCAATGACGTCACGACATCTATGTTGGCGCTGTGAGCGTGATTCGGTCCACCCGTTAGCGCGCTGTCAGTGCTGTAACCGTGATTCGAGACAGCTTAGACATGTTCTTTCCTTGTACCCTTCATATACACCGTGACGTTCCTTCAAATAGTGACTAGGCCTAGACACTGTATGGAATATGTCGATAAATGCTCTCGATTCCGTGACATAAACTTAAGTAGATATCAATAAGTATTACCTATAGATAGTAGGTAGCTTAATTATTTAATTTTAGCTTTAAAACAGCATTTCGAAACAAAATGCATATTGAATACATTATAAAGCGCAAAGCCACTTGAGCACAATTCCGCGCTCATAGACAAATTTCCGCTTCCCGGCTGATATTTGTCTATGAGCTGACAAAAATCAGCCGGGAAGCGGAAATTCGTCTATGGTGGCTGAATTTTTGGTATAGTCGCGGACGGTCTAGAACGCAAAATTACTAGTGTCATATGTTGTTTCCGACATCGCTAACGTAAATATAAAACGACGAAACTGATGTAGACTAAAAGTGGTTTTGGCGAAACATTACACTAGTCATATTGCGTTTCAGACCATCCGCGAATAACCCGATTTTTTGACTAGAGTGGAGCCCATAGAACAAATTCACCCGGGAGTTGGTTTATCCACTTTGCGGCTGATTTTTGTCTTTGATAGCTAAATTCCGCTTAACTGTGTCTTGCTGAGTATATCTTGTTTCGACTTCTGTATTAGCCTGTGTTCAAAAGTAAATGTGTAAATAATATACATAAGTTCGGTCACATCTGAAAATATGGATACATTTAATGTGACATAAACATGTATATCCAAGACTTTACGCCTTGGTAATAGAGTCGTGGCTACATACTTTTGTCAACATTATATGCCATATTTTCAGGTGTGACTATATAAGGTGCTAACAAATTAGTCACGGATATTTTAAGAGATAATACATTACATTAAAACAATTTACTTTTAACTGTAATTAAGGAACCTTTGTATATCATTTTTTTGTTTTCATTTACCGAACAAAAAAAAATTATACTTAATTAATTTTTAAAACAACCACCCCTATAATGTACCTGTCAAGATGTTTAACTGTCTGTCATGTCACGTCAAAAGTTTTTTTTTCTTTAATGTCATTATGTTATAGGAAATTTGTTTCCTAGTTTTCTCCAAAAAATAACAAAACCTATAATGTTTCATACTTAAATATACTCCGAGAACCGAGTACTATCAGCGGTAAAAATATCCGTGACTAATTTGTTAGCACCTTATATATACATTTTCTAGTAAACTATTTATGCTTAACGTTTTGTGTAAGTATGTGAATGAACTGGAAGAGTTGTATGTAAAATACATTAGGTGCCTACAGTTTATACCTGAGTAGGTACGGGCTAGTATCAATGGCTGTGCGTTTATCGTTTTCGAAAGATACTTAATTTGTCCTGAACTAAGCCAGTGGGAATCGAGTTTTATGAACGTCTAGTAGACCCTAAATCTGAAATGATTTTGTGAATCATGTAAAAGATTATGCAACTAAAATGAAATGTGATTCCACGGTTTTTTGCGTTTTGATGGGAGATAGTATTATTAATGAATCATTAGTTGTGAGTTTAGTTTGATAAAAAAATCAAACATTTTGCTACCTATTTATAATTAATTGTAGATTAAATAAAATATGGTTAATTATAATATTAGTTCTTTTAATTTATGACTGTGATTAAGTTTAAGTTAAGTACTTATAACTGCCGAATCTCCTCCACTACTTATTTTAATATGTAACTTGTTTGTAGATACCTAAAACTAGTGCCTACGCCAGTTTCTGGGATTAGGTTGCCGAGCGGACCCCAAGCTCAATAGAGCAAAAAAACTGGGACAAACGCTAGGAAGAAGAAGAAGAGTTTGTAGATACCTCGTAACACCTAATGTTCTATTTTTAGGACAAAAATAAATAAAAAAGTTTATGAAAAAAACGAAAACCTGGAAAACTCAATTTTCCATTAAAATATCATGTTTTTTTAAAGACACTGGCTTGTTATCTTATGCTTGTTCTAAAAATGTGATTCTGTCTTGAGAGGCAAAGGGAGATAGAGGAGTAACCCAAAACTCCCAACTTCCCTATTTGTGACGATTTCAAGTTAAAGGTATATCATTGTCGGTTGTTAATAAATATAATTAATTTCTTATGTTCTAAATGACTTTTATGATAGTAAACGACAATGATGTTCCTACCTTTGATTGAAAACGTCACATTAAATATTTCGCGTAGATAATACTAAGGAATACCTACGATATAATATAAGTGAACGAGGCTGACAAATTAGACAGGATTTGTGATCTAGGTAATAAAACTATTTCGATAATATTTTGTTTTTATTTACAAATTCCAGAACCAAACATCACTGAAAATACTCAACACATCTTGTACAGTCGCTATCAAGTATAACGGAGCGACAAAGGTGGTCACAAATACCTGAACAACGCCTCTATTGTGACGCATGCATTGTTCAGATATTTTTGAGTACCCTGGCAGTTCAGATATATTTGATGGCGAATGTACCTAAATAGCAATTTTTTTTTATTACATTAAAACTTTCGTGAGACTTAGGTACTAATACAATAAAATATAACGGTTACACGCACGTTTCTTTCACGGGTCTTAGAGCTTGAAGATGGAGACCTGGGCTCTCCGGAACATGTCGCGCAAAGTTACTAAAGTGACGTAAGTGTTACTGTTATGGATAAAAATGTATAATAATTTACTCTGGAAGACCAGCATTCTTTTTAGCCAGAGTACCGCTCTTAAGAGCCCTTTAACCGCCAAAGACGTCAAATCACGCGCACGGAAAATCGTGTCCTCAGCGCTAGCACGTGATATCACGTCCAAAATGTAACCGGTTTTGCGCGCTCGCGCTGAGGGCACGATTTATCCGTCCTATGCTTGGTGGTCAAAAAGTTAAACAAAAAAACTCAATGTGCACGAATTACCGAACTATAACATCACAAGTAAACTGAGGTAACTGAGCATTGATTAATCTAAATAAATTACAACCACATCAACAACCAACGATTTTGAATCGAACTAGCTACGTATTTGAGCTCTAAATCCTATTCTACCAAAGGCTCCGACTAAGGCCCCGAAATTGCTAAAAGTTGGTCCTAAATTACTAATAATTTTAAACAATAAACCTACTTCACTTAGTTTCCACCTTTCCAAAAGGAAATGCCCGAGCTACTGTGAAAAAATATTAAAATCATTATAGGTGTGCCAAAAATATTTGAAGAGTTCCCTCGATTTCTGCAAAATCCATCAGATCCTGACCTGGTCACAATGGGACCAACTATGAAATATACTCTTTCAAACAAAAAAATAATTAAGTATTCAAATCGGTCCAGCCGTCTTCGAATAAACGGTAAGTATGCTCACACATGAAAAAAAAACAAAGATCCCGACGAATGCCTTCGAAATCTTAAAATCAGTTGAAAATAGAAAGATTCGTATGTAATTACTACTATCACTTATTGGCGCGATCATCAGATATCACTCCAGTAATATTTGGTATATAATCAACATGTTTCTCTGAAGACACATCAATAGATTTCATACATTGAAACTATGTTGCCATCTCTCTATTATATGGTCAAAAGCATAGTTCGGGTGCGACAATAAAATAAAGGAAGAACGCTCCGACGCGTATACTAGCCCCCAACCAAAGTGACGACCGGGGCCATAAAACTCTTGAGCTCGCGTTATCAGTTTCCCATTGTCTTTCACGGAGCGAGCCGAGACCTATAGTGCAGGCAGTAAACCCACATTGAGGAATGTCGATATTGGCGATAAGTTGAGTGAGTAAATACATTTTATGTGCAAGAATTCAATATAATAATAATGACAATGGCATTAGGCCAAGCATAATCCTTTTATAGTAAACAGACTAATTACTCACGTTAGAACGTGATAACAAAATATGTAATTTGATAATTACCATGCACTTCATTAGGTTATTAAGTTTAGTAATTTATGAAAACACTAATCATTGAATAACTATGCAATTCAATCCTTTTGTAGTAAACAGTGTAATTACTTACGTTAAAAGATGATAATAACATTAGGTATGTGATTTGATAATTACCCATCTTTCAATTATTAATAATATATAATGTACCACATTCGGTTATTACAAAACAAGAACCTTACTTAGAAAGACAATAATCACTGAATAAGTAGGCAATTATAGTTAAAAAAATTAAAATATTAAAATTACATCGACGTTTAAAACATTTCGTAATCGTCACATTCCCATCACTACGACCGCCGAGTTTTATTGCACCTCAACCGAGTTTTATGGTCCCGGTCGTCAGTTTGGTTGGGAGCTAGTATAGCGACTGCAGACAGCGAGAGTGAGCGAGACGTCTAGCTTCAGAAGTTTCGACTCGATCGGAACGTTGCTTTCGGCCCAACTATAGCAGAGTTAACACAGCGGAGAGTTGTGGTGTCGGGCGGTTGACATGCGTGGTTGCATACGTGTATTTAGGGTTGGTAAGGTTGTAAACCTTCGAAACATTAGGTACAGATGTCGCTACATGACTAAATCGTTACATGATTAAATTAGCTATGATGGCACGGAAGCACGTTGGACCGACAATGAAGGACATGGCTTCGAATCCCGTAATGTTCCAGAGTCCTTCACAGTTGATTTTTTCATTTTATCTACACCCATATCATAAATCCTCTATTCTGCGTTCGGAAATCGTATATAATTACCACCATTATTGCAACCAGTAATGTAACATTAGTGCATTATCTGTGACATGTTGTTATAATGTATGAAAATTCATAACCATATCGATTTTGGTAACGTAATAAAAATCCAGACATCCTCCCCGACCGCGGTTGTCCTCCTCCCCGACCGCGGTTGCCCTCCTCCCCGGCCGTTCGCACACTTCAGTTGGTCATGGCGGTGCAATGGCGGTCATTCTAATGGTTTCCGATCACGTCATTTAGGATTTATGATAAAGCAGTGTACGCAACTGTCCGTAATTAGGCCTTAAAACGTAACAGTTACGCATCTGTTTCCAATTTGTGATACCATATAAGTATTAGTGGCTTATTTTATGGTTTTTCTAATCAAAATGGCAGTTGATCGTCATCGTCTGTGTCGTCAGTGTGCGCGTGGACCGCGACCAGCAGCAGAGCCTGGAGGGGCGCCGCGAACACGGCCGGCAGCTGCGCCAGCGCAGGCAGCTTGCACGCCGCCGCCGCGCCCCACCCTGTATAGTTTGTTATTAGTCTGTGCGGAAATAAGTGCCGTAGAATGTCTGACCTCCTTTATACACCACGATAATTTTCTATTCGGACAAACTACATAACTTACAGGTAACAAGGATTAATAATAAGTTTTTGTCAAAAATAGTACATTACATCAGAGGCCGGGAAAACAAGGATTTCCGGACAAGTAGGCATAGACATAGGATAAAGATACGAGGCCGTGAATCCGTTTTCACGCCGAGGCATGTATAGTGCTTTTCTCAAACATGCAATGAAATAAAATAAAATAAAAAACCAAAAGGACAATGTTTTATTCAATCTAAAAAGCGACCATGAAGTAAAAATTAAAACCGGCCAAGAGCGTGTCGGGCCACGCTCAGTGTAGGGTTCCGTAGTTTTCCGTCCGTCACAGTAAGTGTCCCCACTTAAGAGTTGAAATAACACCGCCATGTAGGGTATGATATGAGCGTTCCACGTACAGCGACATCTATCGGCAAATTAAGTAAACTATTGCGCGCGAGCTTAAAGTATGGAAGATGATTTTTATGGGATAATTATTTATTGCGTGAACCGATTTTCACCGTTTTTACTTTATTTGAAAGCACGTAATTTCATTGGGATTTACTAGAAATTACAGGTACAATAAGAACCTGCTTATACGGTTAAATTACAAACTTAGTTCAGACATTATTTTGTAATTTTTTTTCAAAAACTGTTCAACCTATAAAGTTCAAAATAATTTTCCTAGAAAGCTTTTATAAAGTTCTACTTTTGAGATTTTTTTCATATTTTTAAAACTTATGGTTCAAAAGTTAGAGGGGGGGGGCACATTTTTTTTTACTTCTGGAGCGATTATTTTCGAAAATATTCACATTATCAAAAAATGATTTTAGTAAACCCCTATTCATTTTTAAATACCTATCCAACAATATATCACACGTTAGGATTGAAATTAAAAAAAAATCACTCCTAACTTTACGTATAGGGGAGGTACCCTAATAAAACATTTTTTTCCACTTTTTATTTCACCACTTTGTCGGCGTGATTGATATACATATTAGTACCAAATTTCAGCTTTCTAGTGCTAACGGTCACTGAGATTATCCGCGGACGGACGGACGGACGGACGGACGGGCAGACATGGCGAAACTATAAGGGTTCCTAGTTGACTACGGAACCCTAAAAAGTTAAAATCAGCTGTTCATAAAACCTCCCGCCATCTTTGACGCTGTCTGGATGACGTTGGACGTTGAAACAAAAAAAAGTTACTTTGCAGGCCTAGGCCTGAAAAGTTGTATGAAATCCCATTTCAGGCCGCCTCGAGACGCTGCGCCCAAAAACGGATACTTCCGAGTCTATTATAAGGAACGTTAAGAGAATATTTCATTGCATGTTTGAGAAAATACAAGCTTTTAACGCCGACTACCATTTAAAGACAAAGTAGTCATGAAGACGAATCAAACGAGTCCAAACTCCATGGGATTGCGTCGTTTCATCTAAATATATAATAAAAGAAGAAACTGAATGACTGACTGACTGACTGACATATCAACGCACAGCCCAAACCGCTGGTTCTAGAAATTCCAAATTTGGCACGTAGGTTCCTGATAAGGTCTAGGGGAGCACGAAGAAAGGACTTTTCAAAATTCACCCCCTAAGGGGGTAAAATGGGGGTCCAAAGTTTGTATGGGGAATAAAGATTTGTTAGACTATTTTATTCGAAACTTCACAGGAGCATTCCTAACGATAAATTAGTAAACACGTGTTTCAGGTTTTTCGAAATTCAACCCCCAAAAGGGGAAAATGTGGTCACAAAGTCTGAAAATCAACATGGGTATCGTATCCTTTTTGAGTACATATAGTAGGTACGCGGGCGAAGCCGCGGGAAAGAGCTAGTTACTAATCGAACGAGCGGAGCGTAAGAGAAGTGAAGTTCTGTCAAACAACTTCGGCTACTGGGACGTCTCGGCATTTCGATGGCTTTTTGATTTTGAGAGTTTGTTCCGCGATAACTTTAGTAACGCTTTTCTGATCTTCATGAAATTTGTTGGGGTTATAGCAGAGATACATATAATTTGAGAGTTCGTATATGAGCAGGATCGACCAAGGGGTCATGGAGCTAGAAGGCTCGGAACAATCATCGTAAGGGTCTTGTTATATTGGTCAACTCGTTTGCAAGAAAATCGCGAGTTCTCAGTTCGAGGCGGACTACTCGTATTATAGTGAGGTAGAGTGGAGACAGACAGGACAGTACCTTGGTCGAGCGCTTTGGGCACGGCCACGAGCGCGATGAGGCGCGCGCCCCCCGCGCCCCACCAGCGCGCGTACCCCGCGCACGAGCCCACGCTCAGCGCCAGCCAGCACACTTCTGCGCGCAAAAGATAGATATTGGGGTTCAAACTTGCAGCCCATTTTTAGTTTCATATTTAAATAACAACATCATCATCCTCTTGCCCTTGTCGCATTTACTTGGGGTCAGCGCAGCATGTCTTTTTCTTCCACAGATCTCTGTCACCCGTCATCTCATCACACCCTTTCCTTTCATATCATCTCTCACAGAGTCCATCCACCTTTTACTAGGTTTGCCTCATCTCCTACATCCGTCCACATTTTCTCGTAACATGCCTTTCATCCCTCCGCATAACATGCCCGTACCACGCTAGGCTTTTAAAAAAACAACAGCATAAACAAAATTATTCAGGCGAGGACCTCGCTTTGAGGGAGACGCTGCCTGAGAGAGAAAGAGAGAGAACTGTGACTCACCCACTAGTAGTGAGTGGCCAGCACGTCACCAGCTAGCAGGCCCCCCTCAGCAGCGTTCAATCTTGCGCAGCATTCCGTACACACTAACGCCACGCCAGTGCGACCAGTGTTGTGGCAGTTTGCAGCGAAAGAGAGAGAGCGCACTGTGACTCACCCACTAGTAGAGTGGCCAGCACGTCACCAGCTAGCAGTCCCCCCTCAGCAGCGTTCAATCTTGCGCAGCATTCCGTATACACTAACGACACGCTAGTGCGACCAGTGTTGTGGCAGTTTGCAGCGAGAGAGAGAGAGAGAGAGCGCACTGTGACTCACCCACTAGTAGAGTGGCCAGCTAGCAGTCCCCCCTCAGCAGCGTTCAATCTTGCGCAGCATTCCGTATATACTAACGCCAGCACGGCCAGTGTTGTGGCAGTTTGCAGCGAGAGAGAGAGAGAGAGAGCGCACTGTGACTCACCCACTAGTAGAGTGGCTAGCACGTCACCAGCTAGCAGTCCCCCCTCAGCAGCTTTCAATCTTGCGCAGCATTCCGTATAGACTAACGCCACGCTAGTGCGACCAGTGTTGTGGCAGTTTGCAGCGAGAGAGAGAGAGCGCACTGTGACTCACCCACTAGTAGAGTGGCCAGCACGTCACCAGCTAGCAGTCCCCCCTCAGCAGCGTTCAATCTTGCGCAGCATTCCGTATACACTAAAGCCAGCGCGGCCAGGCGGTCAGCCGCGAACTGTTGTCGTAACGGAGTCGCTGCGCAACCACACGTGAAGGGTATAAGAGTACGCAGCGCTGGGGTCAGGACCTCGCTTAGAGGGGGTATGCTGGTGCGACCACACTGGAGGACAAGATGTGGGTCAATGGGCATACAACCACCTAACTAGGTACAAATTCAATAAGAATATATGTGCCCTGAAAACCACCGTCACGACTAAGAATCTTAGCTATATATGCATATGCTGAGCGCACAGAGTACACAGACACCTCATCATTAAGCTTTTACAAGGAGCACGAGGTCACCACGCGTAAGCTCAATTTTATTCGTAAAGTTCTATGATTCGAATAGCACACCTCAATAGGATCATTTTGTAGCATTAAAATCCAGGTTCACCCCTATAACTTGATTTTGTGGATATTTTTAATTCACATGAGTAATGATCAAAAACGTTAACTCAACTGAAATAAGCGGTCGCGTTCTCATACTAAATTAGTACGGGAGCGCTGATGTGTGGTGACCTCGAGTTGTACTTATGATCTATCTAGTGGTTGAGGTTATCTGTGGCTGAGCGGCATTCTTTTTGGTGATTTGTCTTTACGATGAAGATGTACCTAAATAGATTAAGTTCATATATTTTTAGTGCACACCAAATAAACAATTTATATTCTATTCTATTCTATAGAATCTCGTAAATCCATTCCCAGAGCAAACGTGACCTAATATGACTAAGTATGAGAAAGGATTCAGCAGCTGGTTACAAAACTCCGAATTCGGGCTGAACTGGAGTGAATCCGTTTTCTTCAATACCTAGAAACTCAACTTTTAGGCGCGACACACATTTGGGCGGATTTCATCTGTCATAAAAAAAGGAAATTTGTCTATGGTAGCCGCTGTTTTGTATTGAACTACAGACATTTTTAATCCGTAGCTGAATTCCGATAAGTCTGTGGAGCGCCTTTTATGGCATAATGTTAATACATTTTATAAGGAAACGATGCTCCAAAAAATGTAATACTTAAAAAACACAGCCTTGTGTCTTCCTTCTTGACGGAGCCTTAATATTGCATCAAACCCAGAACTCTTAAGATTTGTTTTCTCCAAGTTTTTTGCATTCTTTGACCTCCACCCATTAAAGGCTGCCTGATGCCCGAATCTAGCAATAAGGATGGTAAAGCAATCTAACTAGACAGGTTTCATTGCTCTCATTATTGTGTCATATCTGACGTGGCCAGCTCTTAGTCCATTCATTGTTTTCTAGGCGCGATAAGTTTTAACAATAACTTAATTACCAATAACAAAGCGCTCAGTGGTGTAGCCAGGAGGGAGGCGGTGTAGCTGGCGGCGGCGGGCAGAGCCGCGCGCGGGGCTAGTGCGAGAGACAGCCACGTGCAGCCCGACCCCACTGAGGACAGCAGGGCTCTGCGACAACACGTGGAGTGATTACTGGTGGCTATATGTATCTTTAAGGGTATTCGGGAGTTTCTCTACCAGATCAACTGAAGAACAAATCAAAGTATTATAATTAATATTTTGATTTGTTTATTTTTAGTAGACACACTACTATATAAACTAGTAGTCCGCCTTGAACTGAGAACACGCGATTTTCTTGCAAACGAATTGACCAATATAACAAGACCCTTCTGAAGATTTTTTTTCGCCTTTTAGCTCCACAACCCCTTGATAGATCCTACTCATATACGAACTCTCAAATTATATGTATCTCTGCTACAACCCCAACAAATTTCACATAGATCAGAAAAACTTAATGAAAAATATCGCGAAACAAACCCTTAAAATCAAAAAGTCATCGAAATGCCGAGACGTCCCGGTAGCCAGAAGTTGTTTGTAAGAACTCACTTCGCTTACGCTCCGCTCGTTCGATAGTAAACTTATATAAGTAAATGTCACAAAAAAACCTAAATCGACCGGTGTGCTGCTGTGACTTGGGTAGCATAGTGATTAGGGCGTATGCCGCGAATGCAAAGGACGCTGGTTCGATCCCAGCCCTGGGCACCGGAGGCCTAGGTCACTTTTTGCTTTGTATATGACACCTATATAAGTTTTCTCAGCCAGATCTTTGAATAAAATAAAAGAGTTCGGTTTTGTTACATTTATATCGTTGATCAGTAGGTAGACTTTTGTAACAAAAGTACAGTCAGCGTCAATTGTACATATTTAAAAAACTGGCCAAGTGCGAATCGGAATCGCGCCCTGAGAGTTTTGTACATCACAATTTTTTTTATGGAACAACTAATTAACAATTTTCGGACTTTATACTATACTTGTGCTGTAAGAGCTACTTTCTTGCCAAGTTGCATGACTCTAGGTCTATAGGAATTACCATAGACATATAAAATAAGAAGACGCGGTGCCGTGAAGACCGTAGTGAAGACAAAATTGTGATTAATAATAAGCCGATTTCCTCGTGTTTACGCGCGACACGCACACATATACAACTCGTGGACGAGCGGTGATTAGGTCAAACGTCAAAAGCGATTGTGTGTGTGCACGAGACCGCGGCTTATTATAGGAATCACAATTCTGTATCTTCGTGGGACCATGTCTTATTATTTTATATGTCTATGGGAAGTATACCCTACAGGTTTTGCAAGTGTTTAGAAAATAAGCTTAAAATGGCCGTATCTTTGGATTGCGTAGATTTAGAAGCTTGATATTTTACATCTTTAAGGGACCGCAGACATATGTTTCTGATGTTAATTCCAACTTGATTCCTCCATGTCTTCCTGAGAAAAAGGTTCTTGACAGACAGACAGATGTACAACAAAGTAATATCGCTATGTGCAAACTACATGGTGGGGGTAACGTAAACGATCGCAGTGCACAATGTGACAAGAAATTGTAGCAGATACATATTATTTGAGAGTTCGTTTATGAGCAGGATCTATCAAGGGCTTGTGGAGCTAGAAGGCGAAAAATTCTTCAGAAGGGTCTTGTTATATGGGGCATCTCGTTTGCAAGAAAATCGCGAGTTCTCAGTTCAAGGCGGACTACTAGTCTAATATGTGTGCACTACACAAGCAGAAGCTCACCCACTGATGACAGGAGCAGGTAGCGCCGCGCTGAACACGGTCACGGCGCACACGGCCAGCGCGGGCGCGGCCACGTGCGCGTGCGCGGCCGCCGCCGCCGCCAGCCGCAGCGCGCGCGCCGGCGCGGGCGGCCGCCGCGCGCGCGCGCCCGCGCCGAACTAGATCACGGACGACGGCACCCAGCTGAGATACTCGGCGCGTAGGGGGCCTGTCAACTCAATATGATCAATCATTTTACACAAAAAAGAACCAACTTCACCAAGCATCGTGTTCCTGTCAGGCATTCATCTCTACAATAGAATATGGTTTAATACGGTGAAAAAATTGTAATTGTTTATCAAATAATTCTAAACAATATAGAACCGACTTTACTTAGCCTCCATCTTTTCAAAAACAAATGCTCGAGCTGCTGTAAAAAATACTCATAACACTATAGGTGTGCCTATAATAGTTGAAGAGTTCCCTCGATCTCTCCAGGATCCCATCATCAGATCCTGACCTGATTACAATGGGACCAACTGTGAAGTATACTCTTTCAAACAAAAAGGAATTTTTCAAATCGATCCAGCCGTCTTCGAATAATCGGTGACATGAACATACATAAAAAAATTTAGCAAAAACAAAGTTCCCGACGAATTGATAACCTCCTCTTTCAAAATCTTGAAGTCGGTTGATAATAAATAAATATTATAGGACAATCTTACACAAACCGACCTAGTCCCACAGTAAGCTCAATAAGGCTTGTGTTGTGGGTACTAGACGACGATATATAGAATAGATAGATATATGTAGATAAATACTTCTTAAATACATAGAAAACATCCATAACTCAGGAAAATATCTGTGATAAACACACAAATAATTGCCCTTACCAGGATTCGAACCCAGGACCTCCTGCTTCGTAGGCAGGGTTACTACCGACTGGGCTAGGAGGCCGTTAATATAGTTTAAGGCAAGGGAAGGGAACCGTATTTGTAATTTAAAATCCAGCGTGCCTTGTGAGGGACACGCTACACAGGGGTTAGGGAATTTGGCACTCAAACGGTTACTGGATGGATACTCAACGCACGCAAACTACGGCGCAGCGAGCACCAAGCGAGCTGTCGTTAACAGTATTTTAGACAATCGTGACATAATGTAGAGCTTTTCAGTCGAGTACCGTGTTTCGGCCTCAAAGCTTGCCGAGTGACCTAAACAAGGTACGAGATTGAAAAGCTTAAATAATTGAGTTCGACTCTGCGTTACAATCTGCTGCCTCTATATGCTTGAGTAACTTCAATCTCCCGGTGGATTGTCCGATTTTGATGATTTTACAATTTGATGATCTGATTTTCTTGCAAATGCTTGTTAAAGTATAAATGGTATTAGATAACTGACCGACCGAGTAGCTGACTTTTCCTAAAATTATACATGAATATTAAGATATAATGAAGCATATACAATCGGGCTACAGAGAAAATAACCTTACCTAAATTGAGAGCAATTTTATTTATACAATGAATATATATTATGAATAAAAAGGAAAAAGCCATAAAGTAAAGAGATATCTTGCAGTTAAGTTCTCATGAAAAACTAGACATAAAATAATTAACTAATTCTAAGTAAGGCTCAAGTTTTAATGCAGTTAATAATATATGTTTGTGTAAAAGTGAAAAATAAATTTCTAGTGGCATTCAAAGGATATCATACTCGAGGTGGCATTCCTATAGAAATAAAATTAATTCCAATTAATAATTTTAAACAAAAAAGAACCGACTTCACTAAGCATCCACCTTTCCAACACCAAATGCTCGATCTGCTGTAAAAAATACTCAAATCACCATAGGTATGCCTATAATAGTTGAAGAGTTCCCTCGATTTCTCCAGGATCCCATCATCAGATCCTGACGTGGTTACAATGGGACCAACTGTGAAGTATACGCTTTCAAACAAAAAAAGAATTTTCCAAATCGGTTCAGCCGTCTTCGAATAATCGGTGAACATACATAAAAAAAAAAAAAAAAATAGCAAAAACAAAGATCCCGACGAATTGATAACCTCCTCCTTGAAATCTTGAAGTCGGTTGAAAAGTAATTGCTATAATTTGAATTCAAACTATTATGAATCAAAAAGAGTGCCGTAAGAATTTTTTTAAATTCGTTTTCAAATGATAATGGAGAATGCAACTGTCACTTTCCTTGATTTTTCCAAATTAGCTTTTTTTTTTATTTATTTTTTTATTTATTTTTTTATTTAATTTATTTTATATTAAAGTTCATATAAAAATTTACACGATAAGCGCCTTTGTCTATGGTATATGTCAAATCTCATACCAAAAAAGGACTATCGTACGCAGCGCCATCTATAATGGCTTTTCATCGGCCTTCATAGATGCCATATATAAAATACAAAGTGATTAAATCCTCCGGTGCCCCCGGCTAGAATCAAACCCGTGTTTTCTGCATTGATTTGGTCTGTAGTTAAATTAAAAGTTTTTGAAAGTGCAAGTATTTAACCTATTAGTGGGAGCAAATTGTAGGCAGAGATCGCCATATTTTTATGTTTTAATAATTTAATAAGTACCTGTTTACCAAAAAAACTGCTAATGTCTAGTTGCTTTCATTATTAAAATAGATATATGTATAATTTCAGTTATTTACTATTGTTGCATATATATTTATTTATTTTAGCTCTTTTTATTTCGTTCTGAAGAACACTGTTTATAGAATGTCTCTCAGTTCGTGCCAGTTGGCAAAGGCCTCCAATGATTTCCACTGTTGTCTGTCTTGGGTAACCCTTCTCCAGTTTGGTAGCTGTTAATTTTAATTCATCTTCCCATCTTGTTAACTGCGTCCTTGCTTTCTTTTACCATCTTTTGGGTACTAGTGCATATGTACATTTAATTTAATTGAATCTTTAAACGGTTTTAAATGCAGTACCCCAAACTAATGTCACTACTCTTCATTATTTGCCACTTCATTTCCATAAATAAAATGAATATTTATTAATGAAAAAGTATTCATTTTTTCCATAAATGTTATGAACAAAAGTGTAATACGAATTTCTTATAAAATGTAAGTAGGGTGATTGTGCTAGTTTTCGTCCACTCTTGTCAGTTTTCCGTCCATACTTATTAATATGTTTATATTCAAGTTTTTCCCAAAATAAAAGCTAAAAATTTTAAAATCCTCTAAAGAATTTTTTTTTTTTTTTTTTTATGAAATAGGAGGCAAACGAGCAGACGAATCGCCTGATGGTAAGCAATCAACGCCGCCAATAAACTATAAATATAAAATTTGTTGACCTTATAAAGTTTTGCCCATTTCCCATTTCCCAGCAGTTTAATGAAATGGACAGTATACAGATAAGTTGATATAAATCTGATAAAATGACAAACAATGGCGGCAACTGTCATTTTATCAGGTTTATATCAACTCATCCGCTGATAAAATCTGCCATCATAGGCCTACTGGACGGGAAACCAGCACAATTACCCTATAATGTGTACAAATTTCACCTATTCGTAATGCTCAGAGTACACAGACCAAATTATGTGGTTGCCAGTTACTGCTACTGTTATACAATAGAATACACAGTGGCCTTAGGGGGAGGCGAACAGAGCAGTTGCCCGGGGCCTCGCGCTTGGAAAGATCTGCGCAGATTTCTACAAGGGCCGCCGAGGGCCTCGCAAAGATTAAGGCTGCCACTGAGAATACATGCCTATGCGTAGTCCAAAATCAGCCTAGCCTAATTTAGAAAGATAGAACAATAGAACTTTCCGATCTGATTAAAAAAATTAAGTTTTGTTATAATTGTCAGTCAGGAAAGTCTGTAGAACTTCATAACCTAAAGTAAGCGTAAATTACCAAGAAAAACTGAATCAATTACATGGCCGGATGGGTGCAATGCGTTCTAGAATGATCTAAGAGTGAGCATGCAGGTTGTTTGCCTCCAGGAGCGCCGACACGCGGCGAGATCACCGCCAGTGTGATGGCACCCAGCACCCCGAACACCAGCCACCGTTTCCGCACTTCCTTCCAAAAATCTATGTTATACGGGTTCCCTGTTGTAGTATACCGCCTCTCCTGAGTGTAGACAAGCTCTGTAGACACTGATACACTCTTCATTATCAGTAAAAACTTGGGATATTTAAGCGCAAATGAGGCAGCTTTTCAAAAAAAGATCCGGGTCGCACCGATACTAGTTTAACGTAAAAGCAGCGAGATTATGCATGGTTTGTGAATAAGGTATGAGCGGCAGCGTGCCCCGGCCCGGCCGGCTTGCATTTTTAAGCTTATTGTGGAGAAAATCAATTGAAACGAGGTCATGTTTTCAAAATTCCGCGCATCTGCATTGCCGCATGTGACGTCATACACGTGACAGAAGAAGAAGGGTAATGGCGTTTCGTTATTGCTACGGATCATAAAATCATCCAATCAAATATTTATTTAATTCATTTGTTACTACTTAATACATTTTAACTCATTTTATAGCCCACCCAATGAAGGAAAACTTAGAGGAAATAATTCGTGTATAGCCAAATTTTGGTGTAGTTGTAGGCAAAGGTATCTTACACAACATACTAAAAGTACCAATGGATTTTTTTACTCCAACCCTAATGTGTGGCATATCGTTGGATAGGTCTTTTTAAAAAAAAGGGCATTTAAAACAATTTTTGGATGAAATTAATACTTTCGTAAATATTAGCTCCGAAAGTTTAAAAAAGTGTTTATCGTATTTCCGCGATATCTCATTAAACGTTGATCCCAGCAAAAAAGTACAAAGAATCTTTTTTATAGAAAATTATATATGGATGAATTAAGCAATATAACATTTTTTAGTATGGGCCACCGTTACCGAGTTATTTACGAAAACCCAAAATAAGGGACCTTTACACCCCTCCCACCCCGCTAGCGGCGCCACCACTTTTAGTATGTTGTGTAAGATCTAGACACACGGCAGTGTGTCCGCCAAGTTCGAGCAAAAAAAAGCGACACACCGGCCGTGGGTTATATTACACGAACCATTTCGGGCCAATTTCGACCACCCTATAACTCAAAACATATTTTATCTACGCATATGAAATTTCGAGTGTCTGTTGACATCCCCTTAATTGTCTAGAATACAAAATTTCATTATTCTACCTATAGCAGTTCTTGAGATATTGACGTCAGAAAATCGCTATTTTTACTATACACTCACTCACTGACTCATCAAAAACCTAGACCAATTCCAATGGTCGTACTGACTTGAAATTTGGCATGGAGATAGGTCTTAAGGTCAAAGTAAAGGGAAAAATCTGAAAACGGCCAAGTGTGAGTCAGTTTTAAAAATAGCGAAGGTGTAACTTTGTTCTACTATGAAGTCATAATGAACTAAATGGGTCTATCTTCCAATGGTCGTACCGACCTGAAATTTGGCTCGAAGGTTTGTCTTTAGGTCGAAATAAAGTAAAAATCTGAAAACGGCCAAGTGTGAGTCAGTTTCGAAAACAACGAATGTGTAATTTTGTTCTACTATAAGTAGGTATGGAGTGGAAATGAGATAAGACTTATTTAAATTTAGATACATACCAATTTAAGACAATACATGTTGGTCTTAAAGACAAGAACAATAAAATGGTTCACCACTCTGTGTGTGTCTGTTGCGGGAACCGAACCCACGATTTACGAAGTGCAAAGCAGGTCACTAGGTACACTAGGTGCGCTAAATCAGTCAAACAAAAATGAAAAGACTATTTTTTCTCGCATAGTCTAAATAATTTCTAATTTTACAACTAATAAAATCGCAGATTCAAGAACATGGAAATCATATATACTCTAAGATGGAATTATATATACTACTGCCCATCTCACCCTCCGATACGCCACGGGATGAGATGGGATGGTGCACTTCTAGGGCTACATAATAGGCCACAAATTATAATACCTACTGGTAGGTAGGTATTACCAAGTTATTAATTATCTATGTAGGTAGCGTACTTACAAACAGAATAAAGTAGGTACGTTATTGATGTATGTAATTATATGTAAGTAGGTACATTTTATAGGTGTAGGGAGCCAGTTTATTTGTAAAAATCACCTATAAATAAATAGTAAAATAGAATTAGACGCTTAGTATAAAGGGTATAGTATAAAGTACATACCTAAGTGGAATGAGACATTTCCTAAAGCAAAAGTGATAAAAAAAAATAAAGAACCTACACCTAACTAATGATGTAACTTGGCAAGTTTTAATAGAAAATTATATACTTGACACATTGCAGTCCAAAGGTGTCGATTCATTGCATTGAAAAGGTGTGTGGTGTGTGAAAACTTGCCAAGTAACATCATTAAAAAGTACTGAAAATAATAAATGTTATCAGGAAACTGCTAAAAAAACCGGTGTGCGTTTCTCTGACTATTATAATTTTAGGTATTTCTATGTAACGTGATACTTATTCAAAATGTACCTTAAAAACTGCTGGAAATCAAGTGTGCATTCCTATAACTATTTATGATTTGAGGTATTTTTATGGAACTTGGTACTTATTCAGATCTCACTTCTTTTATAGGCGAAGCATTCCCATAGTATCGAATTTGGCAGCCTTTCACATTTATGTTTTTGATGGGATACCTTTATCTACAACTACACCAAAATTCAGCTATACACGAATTATTTCCCCTATCAGGCAGTTAAGCGTCTTCGTTTGGTGAGCTATTAGGTTTTACGTGCATTATTAATTACACATCTCTAAGCGTATAGTCTGGCCAGCCAACGAACGCAGTATCAATGGACAGCGAACAAATGTATGACCACGCATAGGAGGGTTCCGTACCTCCAATGGAATAAGAACCAAACTAATAACAAAAGGTCGTATCTGATGCCTATGGAAGAAGTTTTTTGGAGATAACTCAAAAATGGCTGAACCGATAATGTTCAAAACACGTTTCGTTGAAAGTATATGATAAGGCGCATCTCTTTAAATTTTTTCATATTTTTGAACTTACGGTTCAAAAGTTACGGGGGGGGGGGCTACACAACTTTTCTGACTTTCGAAGCGATTATTTCAGAAAATATTCACTTAATCACAAAATCTTCGAAGAAACCTCAATGTTATTTTGAAAGAATTATCGATTGATGTGTCACATGTTGATAATTGGTTAATTAATTTTTTTTAAATTAAGTTACCTGTATGGAGCGCCCCCCTAAAAATATTTTTTTTTTCAAATTTAACTACATATAGTCTGGCAAACCATTTCTGTCAGTAGAAACGCGCGGCAAATTCAAAATACGTACATGTGGCAACCCTTTATGATGGGACATCGTATTTTATGACGAACATTTAAATTCACATTGAATTTGTTTCTAGTGCATTTCACTCTCTCATCTTAAGCGCGAGTGAGATAGAACTCCTGCAACGTTCCCAATTAAATTTAAATTCACTTTTAAGGCATATGTCAATTGCCTCAACCAGATTATCTGTTGCAGTTGATGACAGATCAGACGAAATATATCCGTCTCCTTTTTACACACCGTAAATGTCACCAAATGAAAGGGGCGGAAATACCAACTAAAATTAAAAACATAAAATTTGATGATCATTGCTGCTTTTTTCACTGATTCTTAGTGTTGTCATACTTTTGTTCGCTGTACATTGCTACTGCGTTCGTTGGCTGGCCAGACTATAACTAAGTAGCTGCATACAAAATACACCTTATGTGTAAATTTTATTCAGATACGTCGTATAGTTTCCGAGTAAAATGCCTGTGACATACGGACGGACAGACAGACAGACAGACATGACGAATCCATAAGGGTTCCGTTTTTTGCCATTTGGCTACGGAACCCTAAAAAACAAAACGATAAAACTTTTTCAAACCTTTTTCGACAGATGTCATAATGACATTGACTTTCTGACATGACATAACATAACCTCAAAAACTGACGTTAAACGAGCAAAACAAACGGAGAATTCTCTGCAAATTTTCCCTTATATTTAGATTTTAAGCAGATAATTGAAACATAATTTAAGAAATACTAAAAGGAAGATGTTTCCGACCATGGCTAGCCGTGTTAGAGCGGCATCTAAGCAAACTACGCCATTATTGAGGTTAGTCCTATATTCCAATTTTATTTACTTACCTAAACTTTTATTTAAGTATATTTAACAGTAAAAAATATTAAGAGCATATTGCGTTAATACGGGCTTAGTCTTCAGCGTGAGCCAAAACATACTATAGTTATATCAAGATTATTTTCTGTACAAATTGTACTTTTTGATGTTCATAGGTGCATTAATTTAATGCCTAAATTGAAGAATAAATCAAAATCACAGACATATTAGGCACAGATTTTATATACTTGCTTTGAGATAGAAAAATAAATAATGTTACAAGCTTTGATTAAAGTAAAAAGAGGAAGATACCTGACATTCATAGCTGACAAAACTGAAATGTGTTCCGGCATCCACACACTTGTAAATGCTTACACACTGCTATAAATGCTATAATGTACATGTGCATCAGGGGTAAAAGAGATACACCAATATACTTAACACGGGAGTGTAAGCGAGATTTCCATATTTTGCGCATTGCACAAAGTGTGACAGAGACCAACGAATATAATTTACAGTAGTGTAGGCAAGATCGTCATATTTCTAACAATGACGTATAGAAGTAAAAAGAGAGTCATTTGGGTTTGAAAAAAATAAAATCTTGAATTTATATTGATCGTAGTAAGTCCTTGTCGCATCAATATGAAAGCGGGCGAGATGGACCGAGATAGAAAATTAAATGTCAAGTCAATAGCATACTATATTTTTAAAATATGAATAAATCTCTGTTCTAAACTTCTGGTGCTCTAGTCGAATATTCCAGTGTTCAACGAAATAGGTAACGAACGATCGTCTAAAAAAACCAGTATAAAGGCATCTACGATTGCGCGTAGCTATTACGGATTAAGAGGTTTCACTTTTTAATGCAATAATGGTTTGTCAAAAGAGACGCGCATGGTAAGCGACGGTTATATTACACTACGCAATGATCCCTGTTGTCCTAGTACTTACATTTCCATCGCCTACCTCGCGCACGACTCAAAAAAACCAATGTAAAGGTGTGATCGCCGATTGTGCATAGTTATAATGGTACAAAAGATTCACTTATCCTGAACAGGTTGTAAGTCTCGGGAATCAGCGCTAGGTGCCTAATTTGGTAGGTAGCGACAGCAAATAAACTTTTTAAATACCACGACGGTGGCAAACAAGCATACGGCCCGCCTGATGGTAAGCAGCTACCGTAACCTATGGACGCCTATAACTCCAGAGGTGTCACATGCGCGTTGCCGAACAATTAAAAAAAAGGAGAATGCACTGTGTTCACGGCTAAAGCGACAAGAGCAAATAAAAATAATAGAAATTTAAGTAATATACTCGTACTTTCAAGAAACGTTTTCATTATCGGGTAATTCGGGTATTAAAGATAATTGTTTAAATTAATCGGGTAACACCCAAAACTCACTAATTACTACCACAAATTTATAGCCGTAATGAACCATATTAGTAATAAAACAAGATGATTATAGTTTAATAATTTTATTGCAGTTTTGGTCGTTACCTGACAAATTATATTTACTAGAAACGTTTTTATTCTCTGGTATTAAAGATAATTGCTTAAAAGGTATTAAAAATGGTACATATATTAAATCATAAAATAAAAAATTGGGTTCGCTCCCGTACACATGAAATAGGGTGATTTTTAGGGTTCCGTAGCCTAGATGGCAAAAACGGAAAGTTTCGTCATGTTTGTCTTTCCGTCCGTCCGTACATCGATTCGTCCGTATGACATAGCCATTTTACTAGGAAACTATAATAAATAATAATAATAAAATAAATAAATATTACAGGACAATCTTACACAAATCGAACTAGGCCCACAGCAAGCTCAATAAGGCTTGTGTTATGGGTACTAGACGACGATATATATAATAGATAGATATGGATAAGTACTTAAATACGTAGAAAACATCCATAACTCAGGAACAAATATCTGTGATAAACACACAAACAAATGCCCTGACCAGGATTCGAACCCGGGACCTCCTGCTCCTGCTTCGGCAGGGTCACTACCGGCTGGGCTAGGAGGCCGTTAAGACCGATAAGACGTATCCTAATTAAATGTAAACATAAGGTGTATTTTGCATGCCGCTATTTAGTTATGTAGTGAAATTACAAAAAATAATAATTTTAAGGGAGGGGCTCCATACATAGGTATAACATTTTTTTCCTAATATCAACATATTGCACATCAATCGATAGGTCTATAAAATAACCATCGAGGTGTTTTTGAACATTTTATGATTAAGTAAATATTTTCAGAAATAATTTCTTCGAAAGTTAGAAAAATTGTGTCCCCGCCCCCTGTAACTTTTGAACCGTAAGTCCAAAGAATATGAAAAATTTTGAGAAGATGATTGTTTTGAACATTATCGGTTCAGCCATTTTTGAGTTATCTCCAAAAAACTTCTTCCATAGGCATCAGATACGACCGTTTGGTATTAGTTTGGTTCTTATTCCATTGAAGGTACGGAACCCTCTATTATGCGGAGTCCGACACGCTTGGCCGTTGTTTCCTTATCGCTTTATTATCGATTGAACACTATTGTGTAGTGTGTGGTTGGATAGGTCTTTAAAAAAGAAAAGGGGTCTTTGGAGACTATTTTTCGATAAAGTCAAGCCTTTCGCGGATATAATAGCTTCAAAAATCCAAAAAAAATGTGTCTCCTTCTAACTTTTGAATATGGGAAAATTCAAGAGCGCCTGATAATTACTTTCAATGAATACTATATTGAAAAACTATTGAGTTATTTGAGCGATTTTTAAGTTATTTCAAAAAGTTGAAATATCATAGTAAAAGGACGTAATTGCCGTAAAATATCCTATAAAAAATACATTTTGATTGGATGTTTTGTCACGGCAACTACCCTACATTCAGCAAATATTACAATTCACAAATTGTCATGCAACAGGCTCTAGTTCAGAAGTATAAATAAAAAAATGACATAACCGTAGTAATTCTATGTATATTATATACACATAAAGTACAAAAGTTTAGCTTAGTAACGGTTTCAAGTACTAGGAGAACAGAATGAAATACAAGTGCATTTTTATCAGCATATTATTTGCTGACGCCACACAAAGGAGCATGACACTCGGACATACGTGTTTCACGCGTGGGTACTGCCTATTTAGCTGTCTCGCTTACTCAGTAACAAAACTGTTTTTGATAAATTTTGATAAAAAAATATGTTTGCGTATTTAAAACAGTACCTACGAATGAAAAGTTATTCCGTGAGCTTTGTTTTTATGTTTTGAGCTATTAAAGCACTCGAAAAAGGCACAATTTGGCATGATTTACGGGTCTTCTAGATTCGTTATTCTTGAAAGCATGCGCTTCGGCGGCCATGACACGACTGATTCAATATAGGCGCCGGAACCTATATTTGATGGCACACGATCGTGCGCCTGGTACCATATCTATCAAGTTGATTTTCCCCATTTTTGCCCAAAACTGGCATTATAACATTTATAACATAACTTACAATTTATAAGCAGCAAGCTTCAGTGTTTAGTAGCATCTTCATAATTATATCAATGCACTGGATATCGTCAAACACTGGAACTCGACATTACTATAGTATTAGGATGATTGATTTGAAATAAATAAAAAATTTAACTAAATATATGCTTAAGTTGGGGCCAGACGGCATATAACCACAGGCCTCTGCCACGAGACCATGGCAGAAAACAGAGATTTTAAACCATGTAGCCAGTGGTTGGTGCCAAATTCTACATGACCTTTAAACGTCCTTCGTGGCTAGGTGTGCTCTGCCATTGCAACCATTGGCAGGTGGTTAGTCAGCCATGTAGCCGCTCGCTTCAACAACTCGCTCCAACCAAGGTCATGTGGCAGATTCTGTGGCTATCTGCCGTCTGGCCCCAACTTTATAAACAAGTGCAGTGATATACACGCATCTGCTAATAGCTGCTAGTGTATTAAACAATTTTTTATTTTTTTTTATTTATAATAATACTGTACAACCGGTTTAAATGACATTTCCGTTCCAGTTTTATCCGGACGCTTAAAGCAGCGTACGAGGGTGAAGGTAAAACCACGGTGCGTGTGCTGAACCAGGAACAGGATCTCGGGCTGATGATCGACGCTTACGCCACGGTGTGTGGACTGTGTACTTCAAGATTTGTCATTTTATAAAGTTTAGAATTCCGACTGAAGTTTTTGGATTTTCCAAAAGGTTCAGTTGGGGCAGCTTTTTGCTCTATTGAGCCTGGGGCCCGCTCGGCAACCCAGTCCCAGGAATTGGCGCTGTACTAGTTTTTACGAAAGCGACTGCCATCTGACCGTCCAACCCCGGGGGGAGACTAGGCCTTGTTGGGATTAGATCCACGATGTTTTCCTTCACCGAAAAGAGACTAGTAAATATCAAATGATATTTCGTACATAAGTTCAGAAAAACTCGGAGGTACGAGCCGGGGTTTGAACCCGAGACCTCCGGATTTCACCCTTAATTTGGGAATGTATGACCTGATGAACATAAGGTATGACCATCTTTTTGTATTTTTTTCTTGCTCAGAATCTTTTAGACTATTGAGGATCACGGAGGCTAGAACCCACGATCGGATTGAAAGACTGACGTCTTAGGGTTTCCCCACATCTATCGATGCGGAGTCGGCAACAGCGATAAAAAAAAGCTTTATGTCCACGCAATAAGAGCGAAAAAGATGACGACGCGTCGGCAGCCGTCGGCCGAGCCGAGTCAAGCCGAACCGTGCCTTGATAGCTCTTATTGCGTGGACATAAAGCTTTTTTGCACCGGATTTTGCCGATTCCGCGTCGCTAGATCCACATCTCTCCACCGCCAGGCCACCAGCGCTTTTTAAATAAACTCTATAAATTGCAAATAAATTCCAGTACGGGTTCCGGCTAAACAACGGCATCACAGTCCTGGGTCCGCTGGCCATCTTCCCTCGCACGGTGCTGTCCTGGCAGGTTCCTCACTCCGACGCCATCACTCCGGAGTCTCTGAGGCTGTTCAAAATGCTGGAGCCGAAGATGGATCTCATTGTAAGTATACCAAGTCTTCTAATTCTAAACTTTAAATACCGTAAAAGGGGTGAGTAGGGATTGCGTGGAGAGTTCGGTTATGAATGGGGAGAGAAGGGATGCCAGGGGGTTGAGATGGTTTTTAGGGTTCCGTAGTCAACTAGGAACCCTTATAGTTTCGCCATGTCTGCCCGTCCGTCCGTCCGTCCGTCCGTCCGTCCGTCCGTCCGTCCGCGGATAATCTCAGTGACCATTAGGACTAGAAAGCTGAAATTTATGTATATCAATCACGCCGACAAAGTGGTAAAATAAAAAGTGGAAAAAAATGTTTTATTAGGGTACCTCCCCTATACGTAAAGTGGGCAGTGATTTTTTTTTCATTTCAACCCTAACGTGTGATATATTGTTGGACAGGTATTTAAAAATGAATAGGGGTTTACTAAAATAATTTTTTGATAATGTAAATATTTTCGGAAACATTCGCTCCAGAAGTAAAAAAAAATGTGTGTGTCCCCCCCCCCCCTCTAACTTAAAAATATGAAAAAAATCTGAAAAGTAAACCTTTATAAAAACTTTCTAGGAAAATTATTTTGAACTTGATAGGTTGAATAGTTTTTGAAAAAAAAATACAAAATTATTTCTGAACTAAGTTTGTAATTTAATCGTATAAGCAGGTGTGTATTGTACCTGTAATTTCTACAAAATTACAATGAAAAGACTTGCTTTCAAATAAAGTAAAAACGGTGAAAATCGGTTCACGCCATAAAGAATTATCCCATAAAAATCATCTTCCATACTTTAAGCTCGCGCGCAATAGTTTACTTAATTTGCCGATAGATGTCGCTGTACGTAGAACGCTCATATCATATCCTACATGGCGGTGTTATTTTAACTCTTAAGTGGGGACACTTACTGTGACGGACGAAAAACTACGGAACCCTACACTGAGCGTGGCCCGACACGCTCTTGGCCGGTTTTTAAAGGCTACTGCTACCTAAATAATGTATTCGTATTACAAATGGAGCTATAGTGATATTCATAAGAAAATAATCGATCCAACAATGTTCCAAAATCATCACAAACGAGGTACTACGAGTACGGGGTGAGGAGGGATTTTGTGTTTATCGGTAAAGTTCTGAAATGGAACTACCCAAAATCATAAAGAAACTATATAGTACATTACATCAGAGGCCGGGAATCCGTTTTCACGCCGAGGCATGTATAGTGCTTTTCTCAAACATGCAATGAAATAAAATAAAATAAAAAACCAAAAGGACAATGTTTTATTCAATCTAAAAAGCGACCATGAAGTAAAAATTAAAAAGTTAAAATCAGCTGTTCGTAAAACCTGCCGCCATCTTTGACGCTGTCTGAATGAGGTTGTATGTTGAAACAAAAAAAAAGTTACTTTGCAGGCCTAGGCCTGAAAAGTTGTATGAAATCCCATTTCAGGCCGCCTCGAGATGCTGCGCCCGAAAAAAGATACTTCCGAGTCTATTATAAGGAACGTAAAGAGAATATTTCATTGCATGTTTGAGAAAATACAATTACAAACGTCCGGAACATTTATTATATATACCATTCAGTTTACATATGTAAATATTAAATGTTATCGAGGTTTGAATGTCAGTTTTCTCACAACTTGGGGCGAGTATTTTACGGTACACTCTTTTGCTTATTTTTCTGTTATGGATATCCGTACTGTACTGTAACTTGCGTTGAACAGCCTCCGTAGCCTAGTCGGTAGTAACTGCCTGCGAAGCTAGAGGTCCAGGGTTTGAATCCTGTGTAGTATAGTATATGCCTAATTAACATATTAATAGTAACTTCACGTTACTGTCTGTAACATAATGTGACACACATAGTTGAATAAAATAGCATGTAAACTATAATAACATATAAATAACATATGTTTAGTTTTGTTGACTCTCTTAGAGCGTTATCACACTTGCGATTGGCGAGCGAGTTTTGTATAGAAATCGCTTTCAAATCGCTCAAGTGTGATAATAAGGCCCTTATATACTTTAATACCGAGAATACAACACATCTACTGTCTGTCTGTGTTCTGTAATGACTGGTTTTACTTAAATACTCAATTTCGACACTCCAACTATCATCACAGATGTGATGCTAATAAATAAATTATAAAATGCCCTTACCAGATGGTAACGGCATTAATTTGTGTATTTATCACAGATTTGTTCCTGAGATATGAACTTTCTATATATTAAACTGTTTTTCTACTCATATTTATATAATAGACAACACAAGCCTATTCAGCTTGACTAGTTCGAATTGTGCGAGATATTATAAAATATTAATTTATTTATAAGTCATAACCATAAGTCACAAGGGATGAACTAGACTCCGTTTTGAAGGAATGGTCAGCCACAGCACAGGATAGGGATCTGTGGAAAGGTTTGAGAGAGGCCTTAGCCCAGCAGTGGGACACGACAGGCTCCATGTAATAATAATAACACCTGCCGGAAATAAAATTGGATACCGTTTTATTAGGCAGGCCGGTTCTTCATCCGATAGCCTAGTAGTTAGTCCATACTCTTCACCCAATAGCCTAGTACATTTTAGACTCCATTAACTCTCAATAGTCTTTACACCATGGCGGGTGCTGTCTCTGCGTGCGTCCCACGACACGGGCAGGGGCAGCATCCGCTTAGTGTACCCCTCACTTTTCATTAAATTGTCGAAAGGGCCTCTGTGCGTTGGCTTCGGCTCCGCATATGCCTCCCAAAGGTCCGGAACACCATTGTTCCGTGGTCGGGGAAGACATAGTAATATAAGTGACGTTGATCCCCAGGTGATCGGTATGGAGAGCAAGGAGCGCAGCACGATCACCAAGGTGTTCCTGGCGGCCAAGACGGCGGGGCTCACGGCCGAGGTGCTCCCCGTGGAGCACGCGTGCGCTACCTTCAACTTCCTCAACGCAGAGGGCCGGTGAGTCCATCACCATCCTCCTAGCGTTTCTCCTGGCTTTTGCCACTAGACCGTAAGCCAGGAACAAATTTCGTTGGTCATCGTGTCCCAGGCGACAACTTGTGAAGTGGTTAAGGGCGATGTGTAAAGAAGCCGTGTGAAGGTTGGTGGGTTGAGGAACGGCAGACATTTAATCAATTAAAAAAAAATGGTCATGCCAGCTGGTCACGTCAGATATGACACAATAATGAGAGCAAAGAAACCCGTCTAGTAAGATTGCAATACTACCCTTATTGCTAGATCCGGGCATCTGGCAGCTTTTAATGGGTGGGGGTCAGAGTGATAGACCAACAAAGTTTTACAGTTGGAAAAAAGTAATACCAAAAACTGCCGAAGTTGTCTTATTTATACAGTACGTTTTTTTAAATGGGACAGTCTGGGGAAATCCTAAAGTATAGGATATACAGGGAAACTGCCTTAGGAAACATTAGGTATTTTTTTGGGAAAAAAAAAATTGGTATAGTTCAAATTTTGGTCAAGTGTGAGTTGTCCCTAAAAATTAATAATATTGATGAATTTTTTTTGACGCAGATCTATTCAGTTTCATGAGAGGATCATTTTATTGTATCGGAAGAAAAAAATCGGAACAGTAGAAGTTAGTCAATACCGAATGTTTCCTAAGGCAGTTTCTCTGTATCTCCTATACTTTAGGATTTCCCCATACTGTCCCACTTAAAAAAAACACACTGTAGAGGACGAGGCCTATATTTTAACATTAGAACAAAAAACATTGCGTATTATTTCGGAAACAAAAACAGTAGGCGACAAACTATGAATTACATTATACGTCGCTTTGGACTGCTTTCCCCCATCAGAAACTATTAGCAATGATACTTATAATCGCATCTTAGCGGAAGTCTCTTTCCAATCTCATTTATTAGAAAGAGACTTCCGCTAATCGAACGAGCGGAGCGTAAGCGAAGCGACTTCTTACAAACAACTTCTGGCTACTGGGACATCTCGGCATTTCGATGGCTTTTTGATTTTGAGAGTTTGTTCCGCGATAACTAAAGTAACGTTTTTCTGATCTTTCTGAAATTTGATGGGGTTGTAGCAGAGATACATATAATTTGAGAGTTCGTATATGAGTAGGCTCGATCAAGGGGTCATGGAGCTAGAGGGCGCGAAAGAATCATCACACGGTTCTTGTTATATTGGTTACTTCATTTGCAAGGAAATCGCGAGTTCTGATTTCGAGTCGGACTACTAGTAATATTAGTGACAAGTTGTTATGCAATCGGCCCTAGATCTTAGATTAACCTTTTGCTCACCTCATTGAAAACTATGTCCCAGACGCCAATGCTTGTGATGAGGTTGCCTAGCGGATCCCAGGCTTCACTGAGCCGTGGCAAAAAGCCGAGACAAACGCTGGAGGGTGATAATATGGACTGCTATTGAGTAGTTTTCTGGTAGCTGATTAATTTTATTACCTAAGGTCAACGGGGCAATTCCGTCTGTGGGATATTTCCGTACAAACAAACAACAGTACGCGCTTGTGAACTCAATCGGTATAGGGCCAATTTTCATAGCAACTGACAAAATTACACGTTTTTTAGCGAAAATAGCATTGGACCACAATCTCACCTGATGATAAGTGACGGTGAAGCCGAGGATGGAGTATGCTTACCTAGTGGGCAAACAAGCATACGGCCTGTCTGATGGTAAGCAGCTACCGTAACCTTTAGGGCCTACGCTAGCTGGCGCGGACGCACGGAGCGGGTGAGCGGATTAACGTAAAATAGTATGAGCAGCGCTAGCTGGCGCGGACGCGTGCGACGGATTTTACCTACAATGGCCACCCGCGTGCGCAGGCGGCGGGCGTTCGCGCCAGCTAGCGTAGGCCCTTAGACGCCTGCAACTCCAGAGGTGTTATTCGCGGATGGTCTAGAACGCAATATGACTACTTTGTCACATAGTTAACAGGGAATAGGCTTCGGGAAGTGAGTTAGCTCTTAAGCCGTTGAGCTGTTTGTCCGTAAATACCCCACAGACGGAATTATCCTCATTGGCCTAACCTAAAAATATATCTGGCGTGTTTCCCCGCAGCACGGTGGCGGCGGCCCTGATCCCCCCCCTCTCGGTGGAGCCCAACGAGAACGACATGCTGCAGTCGCAGCTGCACTACCAGAACTTGTACACAAAGGACCTCTCCGGCTAATACTTAGAGAAGGCGTGCGGAAATCAACCAATGACGGATCTTCGATCGATTTTTTTCACCAGGTGGCAGCACCGTGGCGAGAAGTGTTTGTGACAGCAGCTGTCAAAAACCACCAATACAAAAAAGGATTTAATATGATTGGTGGATTATGACAGCTAGAACTCTCGCCACGGTAAAAATCATAGACATACTAGCTATAGACCTGTCAATAATAATGACAGTACCAAAATCAAACGGGATGGTCTCATTACACTTTCAATAGATACGACAGAGAAGGTGCTATTATCGTTGGTTCTTGTCATGGTCTCAACTTTTTGTTGTTACCCTCCACGCCATTACTTATAGCAGTGGAGGGTCACAAACAGATATAATTCGCGATTGCTTCAAGAGTTTCTGTGTTTACTACGAGAAAACCTGATATTTTTCTTAGTTGTTTCGGCTAAGGAAAACAATGGTAAATTGTTCTATTTTGTGCTGTAGAAGTGATTTTATCGTCATCTTTGTCTATCCCTTACGTTCGTACGCGGGTGCGGTTCTAGTGAAATTCTTGCTTTGAGGTGAAAATCGATAGAATAAACCCTCATTGGCTGCCTTTCCGCTGAAGCGGTGATGAGCGGCAGATGATCGATGCTATTAGTCGATTCCCGCTCGTCTTCACTCATCCCCGTCTCAGTGGAGAGGCGGCCTAAACCATCATCATTTCTCTATATCTATATCAGATCTAGAAGTTTCCATAGTAATGTTCAGTGCTTGACAAAATGAAACGAGCGAGTCCTTGGCAAGCCGCGTGTAATGTGTAGTTAACCGTTTTTAAGACCTAGATTCTTTTTAGGGTTCCGTACCTCGAATGGAAAAAACGGAACCCTTATAGGATCACTTTGTTGTCCGTCTGTCCGTCTGTCCGTCTGTCCGTCTGTCCGTCTGTCTGTCTGTCTGTCTGTCTGTCTGTCAAGACCATTTTTCTCAGGAACGCGTGGAGGTATCAAGCTAAAATTTATATCAAATACTCAGGTCTACTGTCCCTTGGAGCTGTGAAAAAATCAGACTTCTAAGCCAACGCAATCAAAAGATACAGCCGTTTATACCGCAAATTTTCGCTCGCAAGGGAATCAAAACCTACAGGGTACTTCCCGTGAACTCAGAATCTTGAAATTTGGTACGAAGCAACGTCTTATAGCACAGATAAAGGAAAAATTGCGAAAACCGTAAATTTTTAGTTACATCATATAATAAAAATATTTTATAGTTACTACCCCTATATACCTACAGGTTTGTACGGAACCCTCGGTGCGCGAGTCCGACTCGCACTTGGCCGGTTTTTTTTTAAAACATATCTAACGAGATCCCTCAAAACAGGGTTGAACAGAAAAACTACCCCTTTTCACGTGTTTTTTACTATTTCGGAGTTATTAACCTTTTCGACGCCAACGACGGATATATCCGTCATACGAAACCATACGTTTAACTCTAATCTCGTTAATTTGGCGTATGAATTTGGTTTGGCGTGCATTGACGTCTGTCATAGCCCCGAAACGGTTAAATACTCATATCATATTTTCGCCTTCTAGTACCATCGTCCACACAGTTAACTGCCCATCGGTGGACCTTATACCTTTTGTAATAAGGTCCACGGATGTACAGTTAAGAGTGTTGCTGTTTGGCCTGTTTGTATATACTAACGATCACTGCGCCAAGCGGACAGACAGACAGACATACAGACAGAAACTATAAGGGTTGAACTACGGAACCCTAAAAAGGTCAACACATTTATATGCAACTAACAGTTACCGAGGTGAGTATAGAGCATTTTGTCAAGCACTTGTGGTGGGAAAATTTCTATTTGTAATAATAGTGAAATTGTAAATATATTTTTAGTTAATATAATTTATTGTTAAAAATGTTGTTAGTTAAATAAAACTGTTTTAATATAAACAATAATTTATTTCAAAAACTATCACATCCTAACGTTACAATAGTAATTGTATGCTCTCAGGACATAATCAACGAGTTCCGCGATCGAGTTTTTTCACTAGATGGGAGCACCGTTGCGAGAGGTCTTTTTGACAGCAGCTGTCAAAATCTACCAATCAAAAAACATATGATTTTGATACGCGTTTGAGCTCAAGACGGTGACAGCGTGTTTAGAATAGTTTTAATTTTTTGCTCGTTTACGTAGCTCAGTGTGTAATATTGATAGCTTATTGTGCGGTGACCTAACGAACAAGTATGCAGCTAATGAAAAATTAGTCCCAAAACGCGCGTAACTTCTCTTTGAACAAACGGTTGTCCGGGGTCCCGGCCACTCACGTGTTTGTAGGGAGGCTATCACCTTACAATCGGCAACGCCTCAACCGAACAACGTTGCTTTTATTTATATTACTAAAGATTAATAAAATCTAAAGTATACACCTCGACATTGGCAGAATTCACCTCGCCTAAATCGGCGAGGAGTAAAAGCCATATATTAAAAAGAAGAAAAAAAACCATGATTAAACGTGATTGGTGGATTATGACAGCTAGACCTCTCGCCACGGTGCTGCTATCTAGTGAAAAACTCGATCGCGGAAATCCTCATTATGTATGTTATATCATATCTAAATTATTTAAAACAAACCAAAATGTATGTTTTACCTACAATTTAACCCCTTTACTTCTTCAGTGACGTGTATATTTGAATGGATTATTTTATTTATAGTTGATGTCAATAGAAATGGCCAAACAAAAAACAATTTATGACTGACCATTTGACCGTTGAACAAACATTGTCTAGTTTGAGGAGCAGAATCCACGTTTTAATTTTTTGCTTCTATTACAGGCCACACCCGGTATTTTGGCCCGGAAGAGGAACAGCGGGCGATTTTTGAGATCCGAGCGCTCGAATCTGATATTTTAAACTCTGAATAAAATGATGTTTTAAAAATAAGAGCGATAGGAATTTTAAATCACGATTATTTAAACTATTAATTTCATGCAAAAATAATGGCGACAAACTCTTCTGTGCGATTATTTTCGTGCTTAATTTCTTTAAATTCGAGCGCCCGAATGTCAAAAATCGGCCCCACAATATGGCATTTCCAAATAAATAATCTCTCTTACTCCATTGTTTTTCTTATCCCTATCCTTAAGTTTTGAGGTTATGTCAAATAATACTTTGTTTCCACTTTTGACCACTGCTATTGACATAACTAAAATGAGGTACTAATTTTATATTCGGGGCAAATATTTTTAAATGGTACTGACTGGTATTTTCCAATACCGGTACAAACCAATTAGTAGGTAGACTGAAAAAAACCAGGCAAATTATTTGAGGTCAATAACTATGTTTGACAGTATGATAGTTAATATTTTACTATTGTATTGACTGCAATAAGAGCGGTTTGATTTTTGACGAACCCGATATTCACGTTGCATCTGAAACAAATTTAAATTATATTAGTTATTTTAAACACAATGCAGTAAAATACAATAAAAACATAATAAACAGATTCCCTGCCGTAACAGTCTAAACTACTTAAAATTAGAGATAAACAATTTGGCCCAGATCACTGTCAATGGGCAAGGTACCCATTATTGCCACGCTGAATGGCGATAGTCACTCGTTGTGCAAACTAGTAGCCGCTATTCGGCGCGCCGACAGATCTTTGTATAGTCGGCGCGCGCCTGGCCCCCGGGGCCTTAAAGTTTCAACGCCAAACGCCGCAAATATTCTACTTCCTAGGGCGGCTTACTTGCGGCGCTTGAGATCTTCGGCCGAGGATTCCGCGGCGCCAGCATTGATTTAGGTGCCTGGAATACGGGACGGTGCCGAGGTATCAACGCACGTGGCGTCCCAAACCAGCGGCCGGCCCGTACTCTGTCGCGCCGTCGGGCCTCTCGCCGGCGTCCCTGCGTCCCTGCGTCCCTGCGTCCCTGCGTCCCTGCGTCCCTGCGTCCCTGCGTCCCTGCGTCCCTGCGTCCCTGCGTCCCTGCGTCCCTGCGTCCCTGCGTCCCTGCGTCCCTGCGTCCCTGCGTCCCCGGCCACACCGCTAGGCGCCAGGACTGCCGGCAGCTTGGCGCTGACACGGGCCCTTCGGGTGACGTAATGCTGGCGTGGCGGGGATCCTCCCAGCGCTTCGGACGCAAGAAAGACCGTGGTGGCCTAGACTGTCCACCATGACCCCGCATTGACAGCGATAAGGGTGCTTTGTTGGTGCCCCCAAACGTAGACTAGTAAACTCAAACTCAAACATTTATTCAGTAAGTAGGCCACAAGGGCACTTTTACACGTCAAAGTAAAAGAGAGAAAAAAAACAAACTACACCGGTTCTAACCCTACACCTCTGACCCGAGAAGAATTATGTCCGGCAAGAAACTCCGCGGGACTTATTTTTTCAAAACAACAGTACATCATAACTAAACAATACATATAAGTGCGTTGTTCTATAAGAAAACATATCAAACCAAGTTAGATTAACCAACAATAGGTTATAGTTTAAGAAAAATACCAAAGAAAAAAGATGAGTCCAAATCTGACTATTTGAAAATGAATTACATACAAGTTTGATATACTTTCTTACCTGAACTGTGTCTTCTACATAAATTTCCAAATTATAATAATCCATCATCAACAGTTAGAAACAAATTCTGAATTTAAATTTAAAAAAAAAGTAAGTGATTCTAGTATACAATAAACATACTATTTCCAATTATCCTTAGAGAGTTATAGGGTCCAAGTGTCTTGATCTATATATTCTATATAAAAAAAATATGGATAATCAAGCACCGAATGTTGTGTCTAAAGCCAATTAAACTAAAATTCAATATGATTAATAAAAAGTTACGTAATTGTGTGTTAGTTAGCCTAAACAGACCGGTCTCCACAAACAGCACCCGTTCACGAGTATGACGCATATCTCAGCCATCGCCTCCCTCAACCTTTCTTCGGGAAAGTGGCGACCCGATCAACGACGCCACCATAAGCAGAGCCTTTTAAGCGAGCATGACATGTTCAAGCTGGCGGGCTTTATTAATTAATAAAAACTAGCCACGTTTAGTCTGGTAGTATCAAGGAATGTTCCAATATTGGGGGACGGTGAGGCTGTAAGCCAAAGGCCTGACTCCCACTCTGCAGTAGCGAGGAGACGAGCGCGGTCTGTCGAACTAGTTGATGTATCTAGGAGATTTGTCCGTACTAGTCGACATAGTGGCTCGTCCCATCGTCCCTGCGAGCAGGGAATGTCAAGTGGATTTGTGTTTGGGCAAGTTATAGACCATACGTTCTTGGCCTCGGTGCAGTGTGCAGCCTCAAGGGACCCAATGGAAGGGGTTAATATTTTCCCTATAAGACTGAGCACCATTCACCGAAGACAAGAACGCAGGTAAGCTACACAGGATTTTTTTCTAGTACCCAGGCCGCCGAACCTAATAGGAAGGCTAGCCTGGTTCCAAACTCTGTCATCCGCGTCCTACACGACACTTCCGATATTTCATTTTGTTTAGAGAATATCAGGTCAAAGATCATCACATCATCACGCTTTCCATAACGCGGAACGCTACCGCGTAAACCATCCATAAAGATAATTTTTAAGAAAAAAAAACCGACTTCAATGGGGGTAGCCGGTGAAGGATTATTGTAGATAGATGGTGCACTTAGATTCCATACAATGAAATAACTTGCTTAAAAAACGCAGCGGAGAGGACCAATCGCCAAACGTGAACTATGCGTCGTTGAAGAGTTCCGTTCTGATTATCATCAACAGTTCCACTTCATCAAATGTCACTCTTTTGAATGAAAATGCTTGATTTGTTGATAAAAATACAAAAGTCACTTTATGTATGCCTTTAAGATTTGAGGAATTCCCTCGATTCCTCGTGGAACTCATCATCAGAACTTGAGCTTGACGAAAATTGGTCCTGACAATCTAACTTGCTTAACAAACATAGCGAAGAGGAAGAATCGCCAAACATGAACTATGCGTCGTTGAAGAGTTCCGTTCTGTTCATCATCAGCAGTTCCACTTCATCAAATGTCACTCTTTTGAATGAAAATGCTTGATTTGTTGATAAAAATACAAAAGTCACTATGTGTAAGCCCTTAAGATTTGAGGAGTTCCCTCGATTCTTCATGGATCCCATCATCAGAACTTGAGCGGGACGAACATTTGTTCTGACAATTAAACTTGCTAAACAAACACAGCGAAGAGGACGAATCGCCAAACGTGAACTATGCGTCGTTGAAGAGTTCCGTTCTGATCATCATCAGCAGTTCTACTTCATCCAATGTCACTGTTTTGAATGAAAATGATGGTTTTGTTGATAAAAATATAAAAATCACTATATGTATGCCTTTAAGATTTGAGGAGTTCCCTCGATTCCTCATGGTTCCCATCATCAGAACTGCGTTTTGACAAAAACGGGACCAATCTGTATATATATACTTACAATCAAAAAAAGAATTTTCAAAATCGGTTCAGACATGACGGAGTTATGGAGTAACAAACATAAAAAAAAAAAAAAAAAAAAAAATAAAATAAAAAAAAAAAATAAAAAAAAAAAAAATACACGCCGAATTGAGAACCTCCTCTTTTCAAATCTTGAAGTCGGTTAAAAATAGCGACAATCAAAGAACAAACGTATGCTCTTCTGTGTCACATAAAGCGGATTCAGTCCCTGTTATATTGTGTATGTAATGTGCGTCTGTGTGTCGCCGTGTGTACACTCACCACACTAGAGGAAGTCGGCGCCGACCCCGAAGCTGACCCCGGGCTGCGTGACGTCCCCGCCCCGCGCCAGCACGGGCGCGCAGTAGTTGAGCTCGAGCCGCGCGACGCGTCCGAGACGTAAAGCCACCCCCGCGCCGCACGACACGCGCACCGCGCTCAGCGCCTCCCAGGGGGAGGCTCCGGATTCCTCTGTCAATTATATCGTAAACAATGGTTTAATTGCACTTGCCTGTAAAATAATTTCAAGACAAATTTTTTTTATGAGGCACCACACAGGCATATATGTATTAGAGCGGAATTCAACGCAAGATTCAGCTAGTCATAAACAAGCGGAAACTTGTCTAAGGTAGCCAGTGGTTGACATCTACAAATGGTTGACACTTACCAGTAGTTGACACTGACCAGTAGTCGACACCTACCAATAGCTGACACTGACCAGTAATTGACACTGACCTGGGGAAGCCAAGCAGCCGCCGGTGAGGAACACGTGTGAGCGGAACAGCTCGCCGAGCCCGCTGCGGCCGGGCCGGAAGGGCAGTGGCGTGTACAGGTGCACTCCGCTCGCCCAGTACATCTGCACACGGAGATATCATCATTTTAAATAAACTAGTAGTCCGCCTCGAAATCAGAAATCGCGATTTCCTTGCAAACGAGATGACCAATATAACAAGACCCATATGATAATTTTTTCGCGTCTTCTAGCTACATGACCCCGTGGTCGATCCTGCTCATATACGAACTCTCAAATTATATGTATCTCTGCTATAACCCCAACAAATTTCATGAAGATAAGAAAAGCGTTACTAAAGTTATCGCGGAACAAACTCTCAAAATCAAAAAGCCACCGAAATGCTGAGACGTCCCACTAGCCAGAAGTTGTTTGTAAGAACTCACTTCGCTCGTTCGATAAGTTTAAACCGACTTCACTTAGCATCCACCTTTCCAACAGCAAATGCTCGAGTGCTGTAGAAAATACTCAAATCACTATAGGTGTTGAAGAGTTCCCTCGATTTCTCCAGAATACCATCATCCGATCCCGACCTGATGACAATAAGACCATCTGGCATTCTGACAAGCCGCACCTCTTAAAGTCGTGAGGTCTCCCAAAAAAAACAACAGCAATTTCAGTTTTTTTTTTATTATTATTTATATCATAAGGAAATACAGAAAATAAACCTTAACTAAGATGCACCACTGAAACCTGTTAAGGTTTATGCGTGGTGCAAATGCATCGCATCGCTTGCAACAATTTAAATACATTATGACAGCGTCATCACCCATCACACAACGTCATCCTTTTTGTAAACAAATACTTTCTTAAATGCGTTTTTACATGTATTTTTATTTTTAAGGGTATTTGTACATATCTTCTGGTAAATCATTAAGTATGCTAGGTAAGATGTATTCCCACGTCCTTTTGCCGTACTCATTAACTTGCCTAGGTAGAATATATCGAGGTTGATGAACTGTGTTACGCTATTTTTAACCGACTTCAATTTCATAGAAGGAGGAGGTTCTGTATTCGGTTTGGGCTATTTTTTTTATGTATGTTCACCGATTACTCCGAGACGCGTAGTCCGATTTGAACAATTCTTTTTTTTGTTTGAAAGGATCTATTTCCAAAATGGTCCCATATTAATCTGGTGCTGTTCTGATGATGGGATCTATGAGGAATTGAGGGAACTCCTCAATGTTTAAAGGCACATGTACGGTGATTTTGGTGTTTTCTTAAGCAACTTGAGGATTTTCAATCGAAAACCACCAATTTGATGAAGTGGACCTGATGATGATAGTTGTTTTGATGATAATGATGATTTTTTTTAATGTAGGATGTTCAGCGATTACTCCGAGACCCGTGGTCCGATTTGAGGAATTCTTTTTTGTTTGAAACCTATAAAATGGTTTCACATTAATCTGGTGCTGTTCTGATGATGGGATCCATGAAGAATTGAGGGAACTCCTCAATTTTTAAAGGCACATGTACGGTGATTTGGGTGTTTTCTTTAGCTACTCGAGGATTTTCCCTCAAAAATCACCAATTTGATGAAGTGGACCTGATAATGATGGTTGTTTTGATGATAATGATGATGATTTTTTTAATGTAGGATCCCGAGACCCGTGGTCCGATTTGAGCAATTATTTTATTGTTTGAAAGGATCTACTTCCAAGGTGGTCCCATATTAATCTGGTGCTGTTCTGATGATGGGATCCATGAGGAATTGAGGGAACTCTTCAAATTTTAAAGGCACATGTATTGTGATTTGGGTGTTTTCTTAAGCAACTCAAGCATTTTCTCCCGAAAACCAACAATTTGATGGAGTAGATCTAATGATGATAATTGTTTTGATGATAATGATGATGATTTTTTTAAATGTAGGGTGTTCAGTGATTACTCCGGGACCCATGGTTTGGTTTGAGCCATATTTTTTTTGTTTGAAAGAAACTACCTCGAAGATGATCCCACATTAATCTGGTGCTGTTCTGATGATGGGATCCACGACGAATTGAGAGAACTATTCAATATTTAAAGGCACATTTATATTGATTTTGTTGTTTTTTTAAGCAACTAAAGCATTTCCTCTCGAAAACCACCAATTTAATGGAGTGGACCTAATGATGACACATATGATATGTGGAACTTTCCTTACATTGAGTACGTATTATGACCTTTTTCTTATATATCTTCACCGATTATTCCGACTATGATTATATAACCACTAAAAATGGAAAAACGAAATATATAACCAGTAACCACTAAAAATGGAAAAATAAAAACTTTTTACAAAAAAAAGATAAACCGACTTCAAAAAGGATAAAATAAATTATTAAATTATTTATATGCGTTACAAACTGATATGTTTGAAGTCGGTGCTAAGCCAAAAACTTACTATACCGGTCAAATCAGCTTCAAGTATAAAAATCACAAAACATCTTTACCTCTACTTATATTGCAAAGGTGAATGTGATTCTATCTGTTACATTTTCACAACTATACTACTAATCCAATTTTGATGAAATGTGGTACCTATGTATATATATACTCTGATACACGTCTCCTTTTTCAATAATCACAAAAAGGCGGCAAATTAAAAAAAATATGTACCTAATCGCGTAAGGTTGACCTTCCATAGAAAAATAAATATCGCGCCTTTTTCTACTGACAAAGTGGGTCCCAAACACCCAGTGTGTCTGAGTATAGAAAGATCAATCTAGCCATTGAATTCCTTTACACTTCGATATTAAACCTTAGATGAAGTAGGATAAATAATTCAAACCGTAGCCGGATATTCGTTCGAGATGTGGTTAGTCCGAAAACTAGTAAAAAAAGTTTATTAACAAACATCATAATTCATAAGACGCATGATTATACTTTCTTTCTGTATTTGAATGAATACCTACGTGTAATCAATACCGTATTAGAATAGTTATATGTATAGTATCAAGAACAATTCACCGAACACAGAGCCTCGTTCTTATTAACTCTCCCAAATTTGGCTTGGCACCGACTTCAAACATATCAGTTTGTAACGCATATAAATAATATAATAATTTATTTTATCCTTTTTGAAGTCGGTTTATCTTTTTCGTGTAAAAAGTTTTTATATATGCCTACATTTTTTTACTAATAATTTTATTTTATCATACTCATCTAGGATTATCGATTATCGACATCTTAATTTTATCAAATATTGACATTACTTTACAGTGCTTAAAAATATCATTTTCATTATCGAATTTATTATTTAAGTATGTGGGTATAATGATTTTAAGTATACTAAGCTGTAGTTTGTATATGTAATTTATGTATGTTTTGTAAGTTCGTCCGTAGCTACTTAACCCATAGCTTATCACGGAGTCTGCTAGCGAAATATATAATCCCATCAAAAACATAAATGTGAAAGGCTGCCAAGTTCGATACTATGTGATACTAAAAGAAGTGAGATCTGAATAAGTACCAAGTTCCATAAAAATACCTCAAATCATAAATAGTTATAGGAATGCACACTTGATTTCCAGCAGTTTTTAAGGTACATTTTGAATAAGTATCACGTTACATAGAAATACCTAAAATTATAATAGTCAGAGAAACGCACACCGGTTTTTTTAGCAGTTTCCTGATAACATTTATTATTTTCAGTACTTTTTAATGATGTTACTTGGCAAGTTTTCACACACCACACACCTTTTCAATGCAAAGAATCGACACCTTTGGACTGCAATGTGTCAAGTATATACATTTCTATTAAAACTTGCCAAGTAACATCATTAAAAAGTACTGAAAATAATAAATGTTATCAGGAAACTGCTAAAAAAACCGGTGTGCGTTTCTCTGACTATTATAATTTTAGGTATTTCTATGTAACGTGATACTTATTCAAAATGTACCTTAAAAACTGCTGGAAATCAAGTGTGCATTCCTATAACTATTTATGATTTGAGGTATTTTTATGGAACTTGGTACTTATTCAGATCTCACTTCTTTTATAGGCGAAGCATTCCCATAGTATCGAACTTGGCAGCCTTTCACATTTATGTTTTTGATGGGATTTCATTTATTTTTGTTAGGCGTAGGTTCTTTATTATTTTTTTATCACTTTTGCTTTAGGAAATGTCTGGCGTATGCCGAACGCTTTGGTTCGTCGACTCCCCGCCTCCCGCGCGTACGCATCCCCCCGGCGGCATGAGCGGGCGGACGGATGGCATGAGCTGGCGGACGGCGCGAGCGCGGCGGACGAGTGTAGGCAGCGACGGAGGGTGCGCGAGGCGGGGAACGGAATTTTTATCTAGTATCACTATACATACATATATCGGGATTTCGGGATCGATCGGGCATCGCGAGTACCTATAACCTATGATAAATCCTATTTTACTATTTATTTATAGGTGATTTTTACAAATAAACTGGCTCCCAACACCTATAAAATGTACCTACTTACATATAATTACATACATCAATAACGTACTTTATTCTGTTTGTAAGTACGCTACCTACATAGATAATTAATAACTTGGTAATACCTACCTACCAGTAGGTATTATAATTGGTGGCCTATTATGTAGCCCTAGAAGTGCACCATCCCATCTCATCCCGTGCCGTATCGGAGGGTGAGATGGGCAGTAGTATATATAATTCCATCTTAGAGTATATATGATTTCCATGTTCTTGAATCTGCGATTTTATTAGTTGTAAAATTAGAAATTATTTAGACTATGCGAGAAAAAATAGTCTTTTCATTTTTATTTGACTGATTTAGCGCACCTAGTGTACCTAGTGACCTGCTTTCCACTTCGTAAATCGTGGGTTCGGTTCCCGCAACAGACACACACAGAGTGGTGAACAATTTTATTGCTCTTGTCTTTAAGACAAACATGTATTGTCTTAAATTGGTATGTATCTAAATTTAAATAAGTCTTATCTCATTTCCAGATTTTTACTTTATTTCGACCTAAAGACAAACCTTCGAGCCAAATTTCAGGTCGGTACGACCATTGGAAGATAGACCCATTTAGTTCATTATGACTTCATAGTAGAACAAAGTTACACCTTCGCTATTTTTAAAACTGACTCACACTTGGCCGTTTTCAGATTTTTCCCTTTACTTTGACCTTAAGACCTATCTCCATGCCAAATTTCAAGTCAGTACGACCATTGGAAGTGGTCTAGGTTTTTGATGAGTCAGTGAGTCAGTGAGTGTATAGTAAAAATAGCGATTTTCTGACGTCAATATCTCAAGAACTGCTATAGGTACAATAATGAAATTTTGTATTCTAGACAATTAAGGGGATGTCAACAGACACTCGAAATTTCATATGCGTAGATAAAATATGTTTTGAGTTATAGGGTGGTCGAAATTGGCCCGAAATGGTTCGTGTAATATAACCCACGGCCGGTGTGTCGCTTTTTTTTGCTCGAACTTGGCGGACACACTGCCGTGTGTCTAGATAATCTAATTGTATTAAACGGCAATTTCTTTTTCAGTATGTTCATTTTAGAACGCAGTGATCTTAACTTGTTACATACATGCTCAACGTGGGGCTTCCAGTTAAAGTTTTTATCAATAACAAGGCCCAAGTAGGTATGCTGATCCACCAGCTGGAGCGGCGCGCACGTGCACTGCGCGTGCACGTGCGCGCCGTGCACGTGCGCGCCGTGCCAGCAGGTGTGCGTGTGAGCAATAACTGTTGGTGTTGAATTCATACTTTTTGAATATGGGGAGCGTATATGAACAAGCTTGGTCTTACTGGCGTTGATAACTAAGCCTACATCATGGGCCCATTTACATAAGGTGTCAAAGTTGGTTTGCATGATCTCTTGAGCCTCATTGATGCTTTTACCATATGTGACTAAGCATGTATCATGGGCAAATTGGTATACAGAGCCCTTTGTGAAAAGGTTACACATGTCGTTCACGTACGTTAAATATTCGATCGGACTCAAGATTGAACCTTGGGCCGTACCTCGTTGCGTGGATATGGGGTCACCATCTTGTCCGTTGATGCGCACTACGGTGTTTCGGTTTCTGTGGTAGTCACGGAACCACTCCAGCGCGGGACCCTGTATACCAACTTGTTCAAGCCTTAGAAAAAGTGTGGAATAATTTAATGTATCGAATGCTTTGCTGAAGTCAATGAAGACAACCAGCACTTGATGTCGGTTGTTCAATTGCTGGTTGACCTCATTTACAAAAGTTGATAACAGCTGGGAGGTATTTCGGCCCTTTTGGAAACCATATTGTTTTTCATTTATTATGTGATTATTAGCAAGAGAGCTTGTTATCTCATCTCCGATATACCTCTCAGCTATCTTATCAATACTTGACAAGATAGTAATCGGCCTATAGTTGTTTACATCGTTGTATGCGCCTTTTTTATGAATGGGCCTAATTATACCAGTTTTAAGCTGATCAGGATATAAGGACGTGGAAATGCACGTGTTGATAAGATGTGTGATAACCGGTGCTGCTCGTGTCTCGTCACTAATACATACCAACTCTCTTACTCGTATGTTATCAAACCCGGAGCTTTTTAGGGTTCCGTAGTCAACTAGGAACCCTTATAGTTTCGCCATGTCTGCCCGTCCGTCCGTCCGTCCGTCCGCGGATAATCTCAGTGACCGTTAGCACTAGAAAGCTGAAATTTGGTACTAATATGTATATCAATCACGCCGACAAAGTGGTAAAATAAAAAGTGGAAAAAATTTTTTTATTAGGGTACCTCCCCTATACGTAAAGTGGGGAGTGATTTTTTTTTCATTTCAACCCTAACGTGTGATATATTGTTGGATAGGTATTTAAAAATGAATAGGGGTTTACTAAAATAATTTTTTGATAATGTAAATATTTTCGGAAATAATCGCTCCAGAAGTAAAAAAATATGCGTCCCCCCCCCCTCTAACTTTTGAACCATAAGTTTTAAAAATATGAAAAAAATCTCAAAAGTAGAACTTTATAAAAACTTTCTAGGAAAATTATTTTCAACTTGATAGGATGAATAGTTTTTGAAAAAAAATTACAAAATTATTTCTGAACTAAGTTTGTAATTTAACCGTATAAGCAGGTGTTTATTGTACCTGTAATTTCTACAAAATTACAATGAAATGACGTGCTTTCAAATAAAGTAAAAACGGTGAAAATCGGTTCACGCAATAAAGAATTATTCCATAAAAATCATCTTACATACTTTAAGCTCGCGCGCAATAGTTTACTTAATTTGCCGATAGATGTCGCTGTACGTGGAACTCTCGTATCATATCCTACATGGCGGTGTTATTAACTCTTAAGTGGGGACACTTACTATGACGGACGGAAAACTACGGAACCCTACACTGAGCGTGGCCCGACACGCTCTTGGCCGGTTTTTTATTCATATGTTTTATGATTTTTAAGATGACATCATTAGTTGCTTTTTTTAATCTCATGGATACAATAGGTTCTTGGTGGTTCGATGCCTCGGGTAGTAGTTTAATATAACAGGGCGAACATATGTTTTTAACGTTATCTTCAAAGCCATACGCGAATGTGTTACAGATAGATTGTGAATCGCACTTAAAATGCTTCGTTATTACGTCATCAACAGATCTGCACACCCTGCCGCAGATATTGTTTATTATTTCCCATACTCTCTTTAGATTACTAGAATTATTTAAAATTTCTTTTTTTATGTAATTATTTTTGGTTTTTTCTATGTATTTATTTGTCAAGTTTCTATATTTATTGTATAACACTCTATTTCCTTTATTTTGTTCATCTTGTTTGCAAATATTAAATAAGTCGGACTTTTTTTCTTATCATGCTAATAACACGGTTGTTAATCCATTTACATTCGTGTCGTTTTCCGCCTTTTATTTTACACTTTTTCGTGCATCTATTATTAACTTCGCAAAACTTATCTGTAATATATTTAATAATATCGCGTGGGTGAACAAGATCTAGGGCAGGGTCCCAACTTATGTTACGTAACTCACACTCTAAAAATGTATTATCTAACTTATTGATATATTTACACGCAGTCTTTTACCTTAGGACTATGCACTATAATAGAACCAGTTATGTAGTGGTCAGCGATCGCATTGTTTATCACCGCGGTATGCACTTCTCGGTGGGTAGTCGCACGCAAAAAAATATGGTCTATGCACGATTTCGTCAATGAGTCACCTTTGTTTTCAACGCGCGTGTACTGGTGTGTACCCTGATCCCCTTAAAATAATTAAAATACAGCCAATTTACAAGGGAAAGGTTGAGATGAATAATTTTAAGAACTTTCGACCTGTCGCACTAATACCTATTGTATCTAAGATTTTCGAGAAGTTACTGAGCAAGCGAATCATGAATCATCTTGTAGACAATAACATCGTTAACAAGCACCAGTACGCATCCCAAGCGGGGCTGTCGCCGAGTAGCGCGGCGCGCGACGTGAAGGCGCGGGGGCTCTCGGCGGCAGGTTGCGACCTGTCGCCGGCGGCGGCGGCAGGTCGCGACCTGTCGCGCGCCGAGAGGTGGGCGACCACCAGCTACTTCTTCAAAAATGTGGTGTTACGGAATAGGAGGTAACTTCCATAGGGTGATTGCGTCATTCCTGAGCAGAAGAGCGCAGAGCACTCACGTCCTTAATTTCAAGTCCAGTTTGGAATCAACAGGCGACTGCGCTGTGCCCCAGGGGTCAACGATTGGGAATTACCTGTTTTTATTGCTTGTCAATGACATTACGGCTGCAAGCTCTGATGCCGAATATGTAATCTATGCCGACGACACATGCATCATAGTCAATGCAAACAATCTTACAGACCTTAGACTGAAACTATTTAACGTGATGACCCAAATATCGAGGTGGTTCCGTGCCAACGGAATGCTTTTGAACGTCGACAAAACCAACGTAGTCCATTTTCAGCTTCGAAAAGTCAATATTAAACTGGAAATAACACTAGATAACACCCCAATGCCTCAAGTCGATCAGACAAAATACCTAGGTTTCGTATTTGACTCAGGTTTAACCTGGTCCGCTCATATTGACTTAACGTGTGACAGATTATCCTCTGCAGCTTACGCCCTATCGAGATTGGCTCCATCTCTCTCAACCGACAATGTAAAAAAAGCGTACTATGGGTATTTTCACTCTATATTAATCTATGTTGTAGATCTTTGGGGGACTGCGGCCGATCGCGAGCGAGTATTTAAACTCCAAAAGCGAGCAATACGGATAATCGCGAGGAAACCTTATGACCATCCGGCCAAAACCCTATTTATAGACCTAAAGATCCTCACATTACCGAGTGTCTACATATTAGTTAGAAGCGTGTAAGTATGTTAGAAAAAAATTCAGCTCGTACAAGAGCCGAGGGCAACAGTCTGGCAGGAACACGCGCGGTGGACATCTCCTGCTCGAGCCAGCCCATACTACAGCTAAAGCTAAGAAATCTGTTGAAGTGTTGGGCGTTAAAATATTTAATACTTTGCCGGTCAACATTAGGGATGCCTCTAGTGAGGCGGTGTTTACGAGTAACATTAAGAAAATATTGCTAGAGATGGCTTGTTATCGCATTGACGAATTCTTTGACAAAATGTCATTGACGCACACATAATAATAATAATTTTATTTCGTTTTATTGACATTACCTATGTTTTGTAAAGAATATTTTAAATTATTGACATTGTTAATGTATATTGTTTAATTTTTATTTCCGACATTTTAATTTTCTATTGAAAATACTTTTGTATAAATATATACCTACCTTTTTAATGTAAAAATGTAGGATTGTTTACATATTGTACTTAATAATGTATATTAAATTGACGTGTACTATTCTTATACCAATAAAATTATGAATATGAATATATGCCACACTCTAGCCCTACCTCACTCATAGTATCTAGATATTGATTGCGTATCGGGTTGTGTTCGCAAATATTAATGTTTATGTCACCTAACATCAAATAAGACTTCGTACTTGGATATAGGCCGACAATACGCGTAATTTCTTGAATAAATGACGTTTTATTCAGGTTAGGCGGCCTGTATACTGCACATAGGCCCAGTTTTTCCTTGTATGGTGTCTCGATCTCTCCTATGATGCACTCGGAGTGTAGTGTAGGTGTAACATATCTCTTGAAGCACAGGCTATTATGTATGTACGCAATTACGCTGCCACCTCGTCTGTGATTGATTACGTAGTTCTGTATGCATGTCGTAGTTATGTAGTTGAAAAAGGTTTTTGCATTCATCCTTTATTAACTTCCGTCAGTATGATAGCATGTATCGCATGATGGCTGGTTGATACTATGTACTCTATATGGGCAATTTTTTTTATCATTGATCGTATGTTTACATGTAGTACACTTAAGTGATTGTAGTTTTTTAAGTCAATTTTGTCCGTAAATGAATTCCAGTTATTAAATGAATTTTCTTGTATTAACTAATACACAGTTGTGGTACAAGGCGTCACATTAATTTCGGTGCTAATAAGTAGGTAGGTAGGTATTTAGGTCGTATTGTTATTTTCCGCTTGATTGACCAGGATTTGGATGTCATTTTCACATTTGATTGTTTCACATATCCATTTTCTGATTGTCTTGCTAATATCTTGCCATTGGTATACCATACGTATTTATAAAGCTCGACCTGGCCTTCCACAGGAGGAAAGACATGTGAGGCGAAAGAAGCTCGCGTATATATACTTTCCTCTCCTCATCATCAGAACCGATATCTTTACCCATAACACGGGAGTTTTTTGAGGCCGTGAGCCATTTGTCCTTTTGACCTTCACGCAGCGTGGCAACAATGGTTGATGATGTTGCATTCCTCGCTTTGCCCTTCTTGTGCTTGCGGTACGCTTTTAATATCGCGTCGGGGCTAACGTTAAACGCATTGCATACGTTTTCGCACACTTTGTTTATGTCTTCGTTTTCAACTTCCTTCACGCCACATATCTCGACGCATTCCGCAAGTTGGGCCTGCTCCATAGCCGCCATTCTTTGTTCCAATGCCTCGTTTTGTGTTTTAACATTTGTATATAGGTTTCTCAGGTCATAGCACTTTTTTTCTAGTGCACTCGCACGATCTTCGGACGATTTTAATTTGACCTCGTAGTCATCGATCTTGTCGGAGTAGTATTGGAGTGTCGATTGATGTTCTACACGAATTGTCTCACGCACATCGCGGCGAAGCTCCTTTAGAATATTGCTGGCTACGCTTTGCGTGAGCGTCTCAGTGTCGGTGTTGTCCTCCTCCTCTTCTGGCATGATACATGATAAGCGTTTGGGCTTCGCAGACCCCGTGCATATGCGGCATTTCCAATCCACAGAGTCTGTTGTCTGTAAAGCACAAAGTTGTTCCGTCGACAACGCCATGCATGATGCATGGTACCACTTGTTACACTTCGAGCACATCAATCCAGGGGATTTTTTGGTTAATGTCTTAGGGCACTTAGCACATTTAACCATTTTTTAAATTGCGATTAATGCACGCGAGCGTAGTTATATTCGTCAGCGCGGATGCGTTCAAACCGGTTCGCTGCGAGCGAGCGACTGAGCGAGTTATGAACACGTCTACTGTCGGTCTGTCTGTGAATCAGCATGTAGCCTGGCTCCTTTTGACCTGAACCCTCGTAGAATTCTAGGTCCTCCCAGGTATAAATTATCAGCAATTGCAGTTCCGAAGACATTATCTATCTGCCTGTCTACTAACCCGACCGGCCAAAGCATGTGAATCAGCATGTGGCCCGGCTCCTTTTGACCTAAACACTCGTAGAGTTGTAGGTCCTCCCAAGAATAAACTAGTAGTCCGCCTCGAACTCAGAACTCGCGGTTTACTTGCAAACGAGATGACCAATATAACAAGACCCTGCTGAAGATTTTTATTCGCCTTCTAGCTCTACAACCCCTTGATCCATCCTCCTCATATACGAACTCTCAAATTATACGAGTATGTATCTTTGCTACAACCCCAGCAAATTTCATAAAATTCAGAAAAACATTACTAAAGTTATCGCGGAACAAACTCTCAAAATCAAAAAGCCATCGAAATGCCGAGACGTCCCAGTAGCCGAAGTTGTTTGTAAGAACTCACTTCGCTCGTTCGATTATCAACGATTTCCGTTCCGAAGATATTGTCTGTCCGTCTGTCTACTCACCCGACCGCCCAAAGCGTGGGATTCAGCATGAGGCCCGGCTCCTCTGGACCTGAACCCTCGTAGAGTTGTGGGACCTCCGAGGAAGAAATTATCAGCGATTTCAGTTCCAAACATGTCGTGAAGAACGCCAGCTGCTCCTGTCACTTGGAGCACCTGGAAACAAACCCGAATTTTATCTAAGAAACTACCCCAATAGTCGACAACTTCAATTTTATGTACAGTACACGATTTTATTCATCTATATTAATAATTCCGTCGAGGGGTACGGTAGACCCGAATGAAATTATGCTCAAATGAAAAAGCGTAAAAAAATAACAGTTTTGAATCGAAGACATATATGGGCAAAATTCGGATTGTCGCGTATTTTGCATTTAAAAGTGTTAATTAATTTAATGACAAATGGTCGACCATATTACATATTTTAGTGGTTCACAACTTGACAGTGAGGGGTGCGTTCGGAAATTGTGAACTATGTTTACGTCCGGCATATTTGACAGGTTAGTTGGTCAAAAGGAGGACGAAAGTAAATAAATTAAGAAAACCTGGCTGACTGACAAGGCAAAAAAAGCATTTGACACACGACAAAATATATTCTTACAGAAAATAGTTTTCTTTTCACTGAAATATAGGTAAGTAAAAATGGATATTCCTACTAAAAATAAATGTAAATAACATGTTGAAGGCCTGAAGCCGCGTCTGCAGTGTCCTGCTTTTGTGGTTTCCAAGCGTTCTATATTATACTATCTATATTGATGGGAATCAATTTGTCACAATAACCTCCTTCAAAGTGAATAAATGGACTGTTTGCCGTCTCTGTCTGCCGTACTTCAACTACATTAAGTGGTTGTTAATTGGATCACCCGACTGCTAAAAGGCCACGTTTTTTTCGAAAGTATATAGAGGTATTACCCGCGCGAGGTAGGACCCCGGAATTCCGGGCCTTTGAAAACCGCGATTCCGGTACTTTGAAAATCAGGGATTTCGAAAATGTGGGACGCCGGAATTTCAGATTCAAGGGATATCCGGGACTATAAAAATCCAGGATTTTGGAAATGCGGGTCACCGGGCTTCCGGGATTTTAGAAAGCTGAAATTCTGTAAATGTGGTATGCCGGAATTTCAGGGAGTCCGGAAGTCCGGAACTTAAGAATACCGGGATATAGGAATTTTTGAATACAAGGATTTTTGAACTGCGCGAGGCCGGGATTCCAAATTATTTAAAACCAGGGATTCCGGGAATCAGGGTTTTAGGGGTCCTGAGTTTGTGGGATTTTGAAAGTCCGGGATTCCGAGCATTAAGAAATTCTGGGATTAAGGAAATGCTTCCCACATTGCATGATATTAGAGTCTCGACATTCAGGATATAAGGTACTCTGGGATTCCGGGAATATGTGCTTTCGAAAATGTGGCTTCGAAAATTCCAAGATATACTTATTAAAACCAGGGATTCCGGGAACGCGACAAATCCTGGGAGCCCGGGAGTGAGTCGTGCCGGAGCTTTAGAGTCTCAGAATTCGCAGTTTATGGAACCCTGGAATGCGGGAAACCGAAAAGAGCTCACCAAATAATATATGAATTACATCCCCAATAGTTGACACTTGCTTCCCTATAAATGACACCCTCAGTGCTTGGCACCGACCACATTATTATTGGCATAACCCAATTGCATTGCAATTGCATTGGATGCCCCTCTATTCCCCTATTATTGACACCCCCATGTTTTGCAAATCTACCCTATTATTGACACTTCCAATGATTGTCACCTTCTACCCTGTCATTGGCACCCCCAATAGTTAACACCTACTACCCATAGCGTTGTTCCGGCTTGTTGTCACTGCTCGCTGAAGGAGTCTGGGTGTCCGCTCACTCACCACATTGTCCGCGACCTCGTGGTTGGTCTGCGCCCTGAGCTCACTCTTGAGATGCGCGACGCCGCCGCCCAGGCCGGCCACCTCGCTGGTGAACGTGACGCAGGCGCCTCTGGTCGGGAAGATGGGCTCGTCGCGCCGGTCCACCGACACTATGTGACGGAGGACCGACTTCATTTGAGAACCATCTATCTATCTTTTATCAGCTCCCCCAATAGTAGTCAAACTACCCTATTATTTACATCCTCATAGCGTTCCACTATCCTATAACTGACACCCCCGATGAATGGAATTGACTAACCTATTGTCGACACCCCCAATAATTGTCACCAAATAACTTAAAATTCCACCCCAATAGTTGACACATGTATCCCTATAAATGACACCCCCAATGCTTGGCACCTATCACTTTATTATTGGCATAGCCCAATGGATGCCCCCGATTCCCCTATTATTGACACCCGCAATGTTTGGCAAAACTACCCTAACCGATGAATGGAATTGACTAACCTATTGTCGACACCCCCAATAATTGTCACCAAATAACTTAAAATTCCACCCCAATAGTTGACACATGTATCCCTATAAATGACACCCCCAATGCTTGGCACCTATCACTTTATTATTGGCATAGCCCAATGGATGCCCCCGATTCCCCTATTATTGACACCCGCAATGTTTGGCAAAACTACCCTATTATTGACACTTCCAATGGTTGTCATCATTAACGCAATAATTGACACTACCTATAATTGGCACCTTCTACCCTGTCATTGACACCCCCAATGGTTAACACCTACTACCCATAGCGTTGTTCCGGCTTGTCACTGCTCGCTGAAAGAGTCTGGGGGTCCGCTCACTCACCACATTGTCCGCGACCTCGTGGTTGGTCTGCGCCCTGAGCTCACTCTTGAGATGCGCGACGCCGCCGCCCAGGCCGGCCACCTCGCTGGTGAACGTGACGCAGGCGCCTCTGGTCGGGAAGATGGGCTCGTCGCGCCGGTCCACCGACACTATGTGACGGAGTACCGACTTCATCTGAGGACCTGGCTCACGGGACAAAATTACTCTTTAGGGGTTCGTAGTCAACTAGGAACTCTTATAGTTTTACCATGTCTGTCTGTCCGTCCGCAGCTTAGCTGCAATTGCAATATTTTAGTGAAATTGCTTTGATAAAAATGCAAATGTCGCTAAACTGAGGCCAAGAAAATTAGATTTTTTCGAAGAATTAGTTCTCAGCAGGCTGGAAATCGCTTTAATACCTTCATGTGGTCCTAAATGCATGTAATCCGAGTTTGCCCAATCCCAAGAGGTGTGCATAACTTTTTAGCGAAATTTTTGCTCTTTGTCAGGTTTTTGCTTGTAGCTCGAAAACAGTACGTCCGACGGAAAATATCATGTACATCAATATTAAAGAGGGTTAAATTCTGCGTCGAGTGAGTAACTTAACTTCTAATTCGGTTCAGCGGTACAACCGAAATAAAAAGTTATAAACCGGGAAAATGTCTCATTTAATTTAAAAACTCGTATTTTGAATTACATACCACATATCTTTGAAACAGATGACTCCTGTTGAAAACCCTATAGAATAAAAGTTGTAGAGAATACAATTTCACGTTATATCGACATCTCAATTTTCAAGTAGAGTCATTTTGAAAGACTAAATTTGGCATGAATTCAAAATCAGTTTTTTCTAAATCCTTCCGAGTTGCATATTTTCCATAAAATATGAGGTGTGAGGCGTACATTTAATGCATCGTTACAACTAAAAACATTTAATTGAAAATTTCGAAAACGTACCCAATCAGAAAACTATTTATACACCGTGTTTTATTTTATTTCCGGTAATTTCAAGGGTATATTCCTGAGCTTAACCAGGGGGGTTTCACTACGCAGTTTAGGTACATTTGGCCGGCGCGCCTCCCGGGCAGGCGTATGGCTGTGGGCTGCCGCTCGGCTCGCACGATAGTCGTATCACGTGGCGCTCGCGCAAAATTGAAAATACATAATGGCTCCTAAACCTAAATCTCGATCTAATCCGTATAAAAGAAGTCTTTACGGATGTCTGAATAAACGGAGGAACAAGGAAACAGAAATAACATAATTAATTTCCGGACGATATTGAAAGGTCCCGAAGTCCTTACTTAGTAATAGTTAAAAAAAACATCCTTAATTTATTGAAAATTGGTTGCCCAGAAACAATATTAGGAACTGACCGACATATTTTTAAAGGAATACGGCTGTGGCATACCTACTTCCGTGAAAATCAGACATAATCTCTATAAAAATTTATATCTCCGGATAAAAATTTTATGTTTACAGAATCAACGTTTGTAATTCCTACATTTATCTTAAAAATAATAAATCAGTAGGTATAGGTACAAAGAATTGTCAAGTGCCAACCCCGTGCCGACGCTCACAGTTCGGTCATAAAACTGCGGCGCGCAAAGAAGATTCACGGTTCGTGCGCGGTTATAAGTTTCAATTTTGCTTGCAGGCGGCGAGTATAGGTATAATTTTATACCTAAATCTGATTTTTGTGAAGGAGTGAATTTTCTGTACGGTAGTACTATTAGTTATTCTGTGGCTTAACTTAAGTTTATTTCTCAAAGACGCCAGTGTCCTACTTAGCTCCAATTCTGAGGTAATCGATATTTTATTAATGCCTTCTAATTGTGTAAACCTACATTTAATTATTTTTTTACTCTGAGAACCCACTACAAAATGATGCACCTGTGTGTTAAGTCAAATAGGTTCAGTAGTTATTGATTGATTCCTCAATCTGTATATTAACTCGACCAAACAATTGAACTTTATGACATGTCAATGAAATTTCGAACATTAAAAATCCGAGATACAAAGGAAATTGTATTGAAAATTTTATAATTGAAAGAAAAATGGAAAAATTCACCGCGACGAGCAAGATCCAAACTTGCGACCTTTCGGAACACCGGTCCGAATTTTTCCATTTTTATTTCAATTATAAAATTGAAATTTCGATCGCAGACGTTTCTGCTTAGTACAAAATTAATAAATTAATATTGTATTGACTTAACACACTTTATAGCGGGCTCTCAGACTAAAAGAAAGATATACACAATCAGAAAGACGAAAAAGAACTATCGATTACCTCAGAACTGGAGCAAATTAGGACACTAGCGTCTTTAAGAAATATACTTAAGTTAAGCTCAGGGTTACACCCTTGGAATTACCGGAAATGAAAATAAAACACGGTGTATAAATAGTTTTCTGATTAGATACGTTTTAGAAATATGCAATTAAATGTTTTTAGTTGTAACGATGCATTAAATGTACGCCTCACAGGTCATATTTTATGGAAAATATGCAACTCACAAGGATTTAGAAAAAACTGATTTTGAATTCATGCTAAATTTAGTCTTTCTAAATGACTCTACTTGAAAATTGAGATGTCGATATAACGTGAAATTGTATTCTCTACAACTTTTATTCCATAGGTTTTTCAACAGGACTCATCTGTTTCAAAGATATGTGGTAGGGAAGTCAAAATACGAGATTTTCAATTAAATGAGACATTTTCCCGGTTTATAACTTTTTATTTCGGCTGTACCGCTGAACCGAATTAGAAGTTAAGTTAGTCATTCGACGCATAATTTAACCCTCTTTAATATTGATGTACATGACATTTTCCGTCGGACGTACCGTTTTCGAGCTACAAGCAAAAACTTGACAAAGAGCAAAAATTTCGCTAAAAAGTTATGCACACCTCTTGGGATTGGGCAAACTCGGATTACATGCATTTAGGACCACATTAAGGTATTAAAGTGATTTCCAGCCTGCTGGGAATTAATTCTTCAAAACACTTTTTATAGATCTTATTTGCTTGGCCTATACTGAATCATTAGATCGTTAGTACCAGAAAGCTGATGAAAATTAATATGTGTATGAGACAAAGCCACGCCGACAAAGTGGTAAAATAAAAAGTAAAACTATTTTGTTTTTGGGTTACCTCCCCTACAAATAAAGTGGGGGTGATTTTTTTTTCGTTTCATTCCTATTGTGTGGGGTGTCGTTAAATAGGACTTTCAAAAAGAATATGACTCTACACCACAGTTTTTTGAAAAACCAACATTTTCGTAAATAATAGCACCGAAAGCTGAAAAAAAAACCCACTTCTAACTTTTAAACGGTGGGTCCGAAATATATGGAAAAAATTATAAAAGTGAGACCTAATAAGTACTTTCAATTAAAACTATATCGAATAAAATCGGTTCGATAGTTTTGAGTTAGCAAAAAGTTGTCATTTCACTATAAAAGGCCGTAAGTGGCGCAATATGTCCAATAAAAAAACATATTTTGAGTGGCAACCGCAAGAACCTACACTGAGCATGGCCCGATATGCTCTTGGCCGGTTTATTATCTATTCAAAATGGCGATGCAATGCCATAAAGGATGCTATTAACGAGATACTTAATCACACAATCACATCGATGACCGCAACAGCATACGGCCGATACATATTATACCTACATAGTAGACGGAGAGCTAGCCACGTCCGATATGACACAATACTGCCCTCTTATTGCAAACGCAGTACTTGCTATACGACGGTTATTGCAAGTACTGCGTTTGCAATAAGAACGGCAGAATAATGAGGCAACGAAACCCCTCTAGTCAGTTTGTTATACCATGCTTATTTCTAGATCTGGACATCTGACAGCTGTAAAGTGGTGGAGGTCAAATAATGCAAATCACTTCAAGAAAACAAAGAGTTCTGGGTTTGATGCAATATTATAAATAATTAGATTACAAGTTTCTGTTGGGGGAAAGTAGTGCCAAACGACGTATAATGTAATTCATAGTTTGTCGCGTACTGTTTTTGTTTCCGTAATAATACGCAATGTTTTTTGTTCTAATGTTAAAATATAGGCCCTGTCCTTTATAACCGAGACAACTTCCGCAGTTTTTACCTATTTTGGTATTACTATTTTTCAATTCAAAAACTTTGTCACTCTGCCACTTTGACCGCCGCCCATTATAAGCTGCCAGACGCCTGGATCTAGTAATAAATATAGTATAGCAATCTAACCAGACGGGTTTGTTGCTCTAATTATTGTGTCATATCATATCTGACGTGGTTTCTTGCCGGTCATAATACTTCTCGGGTCAGAGGTGTAGGGTTAGAACCGGTGGTAGTTTTTTCTCTCTCTGACGTTCATAAGTGCATTGTAATGTGCCTAAAATGAAGAATAAATATCTTTTATCTTTTTTTTTATCTTTTTTGGTCAGCTCTTAGTCTATTATACATAACGAGATAAAAAGTTTCTAAATATGCTCACCACTGCTCTCTCGGATCTTGAAGCTGGTGGTTTTGCTGAGCACGGATGTGTCGCGGACCAAACCCTCCCACTGCAGCTGGTGCTTCGTCTGCAAAAGTTGCAATAACTCCTTAGTTATTAGTACTATCTTATATTTACTACAAGCCGTAGTACCGTAGACTCTTACCGTAGTACCGGGTCCTTACCCGGTACTACGGTAAGAGTCTACGGTACTACGGCTTGTAGTAAATATAAGATAGTACTAGACTATCTAAGTAGTAAAATAATTTTAAACAAAAAAGAAACGACTTCACTTCACTTAGCCTCCACCGTTCCGAAAGCAAATGCTCGAGCTGCTGTAAAAAATACTCAATTGACCATACCTAGTCGGTTACTAAGTTCTGTTACTAGAGTTTTCACTCAATAAATAGGAATAGGTAGAAACATTTTAATTACTCATGTACATCATTTAAAAGCTTATTTAATATGCAATAGATTACAATATATTGATTCGTAATTTATTGTCGCAGTTTTTCAGAATTCTTTGTAACAATCGGAAAAAGGCGTGAAAAATATACGTCAAAATTACACTCCTTGTTCATGTTGATTTTAAATCCTATTTATCTTTAATCACGTTTAACACGCATCAGTCTTACACAATTCGGTAGCTATATTCTTTAGCTTCAATTTGGTATATGTATAGTTCACGTGGGTCTATCCGAGTAAGTACTAGACTATACGTTGCAAGTATGCTTGTTCCATAGCAGTCTAAATCTATGTCTTTGTGCAAAACTTTAAAAATAGGCAATGTTTCAAATGGGAATATCTGTGGGATAAATTCGCAAGAAAATTAATAGGTGGTCACGTAATTACCTCTAATAAACAGGTTTCTTACAAACAAGCAATGGAACCTTCTAAACAAAGGTGCAATATTTATTTGATACACTTTTGTAAAGTGTAACTTTCTTAAATTTACCGCGTCTTTGCGTCTTCAGGCAATTTTGTCCTTTACAAGAATTTTCAATGAATTTCCCATCTGATTTGTATATTATTATACCATATTATGTTCATTGGAAATTAGGCTATCAAATCATTACTGATTTTTTTTATTTAGAACTTTATTTTATATTTTATCAGTCAGAAATCTGGTAACAGAACTTAGTAACCAACTAGGTAGGTGTGCCTATAATAGTTGAAGAGTTCGCTCGATTTCTCCAGGATCCCATCATCAGATCCTGACCTAGTAACAATGAGACCAACTGTGGCAAACAAAAAAAGAATTTTCCAAATCGGTCCAAGCGTATTCGAATAATCGGTGAACATACATATAAAAAAACCGGCCAAGAGCGTGTCGGGCCACGCTCAGTGTAGGGTTCCGTAGTTTTCCGTCCGTCACAGTAAGTGTCCCCACTTAAGAGTTAATAAACACAGCCATGTAGGATATGATACGAGAGTTCCACGTACAGCGACATCTATCGGCAAATTAAGTAAACTATTGCGCGCGAGCTTAAAGTATGGAAGATGATTTTCATGGAATAATTCTTTATTGCGTGAACCGATTTTCACCGTTTTTACTTTATTTGAAAGCACGTCATTTCATTGTAATTTTGTAGAAATTACAGGTACAATAAACACCTGCTTATACGGTTAAATTACAAACTTAGTTCAGAAATTATTTTGTAATTTTTTTTCAAAAGCTATTCATCCTATCAAGTTCAAAATAATTTTCCTAGAAAGTTTTTATAAAGTTCTACTTTTGAGATTTTTTTCATATTTTTAAAACTTATGGTTCAAAAGTTAGAGGGGGGGGGACGCATATTTTTTTACTTCTGGAGCGATTATTTCCGAAAATATTTACATTATCGAAAAATGATTTTAGTAAACCCCTATTCATTTTTAAATACCTATCCAACAATATATCACACGTTAGGGTTGAAATGAAAAAAAAAAACACTCCCCACTTTACGTATAGGGGAGGTACCCTAATAAAAAAAAATTTTCCACTTTTTATTTTACCACTTTGTCGGCGTGATTGATATACATATTAGTACCAAATTTCAGCTTTCTAGTGCTAACGGACACTGAGATTATCCGCGGACGGACGGACGGACGGACGGACGGGCAGACATGGCGAAACTATAAGGGTTCCTAGTTGACTACGGAACCCTAAAAAAGGAAAAACATAGATCCCGACGAATTGATAACCTCCTCCTTTAAAATCTTGAAGTCGGTTGAATACTAAAGTCACTATAAGTGTGCCTATAATATTTGAAGAGTTTCCTCGATTTCTCCAGGATCCCATCATCAGATCCTGACCTGGTTACAATGGGACCAACTGTGAAGTATACTCTTTCAAACAAAACAAAGAATTTTCCAAAACGGTCCAGCCGTCTTCGGATAATCGGTGAACATACATATAAAAAAAAATAGCAAAAAAAACAAAAATCCCGACGTATTGATAACCTCCTCCTTCGAAATCTTGGTGTCGGTTGAAAATGGTTTGCTAAGCTACAAAAGCACAGAATAATATAATAGTATTTCATACAGAAGGTCGTCTTCCCTGCAAAATCAATGTTTGACAGAACTTTGACAGATGAACGATGACACATGACGTCTCCATACAATTATACCTTTCGACGTTGTAGGGTTGACAAGTACGCAATTAGTATTATCGCTGGACCTGCCCCAATCTGCATCAATCTACCTAATCTATCAGTAATTTTAATACAAAACTAGATAAATGACAGATTTATTAGCTTATTTGCCCAATCTAATTATTATTTTAGTACAAAACTACTACTATAAACTACTTAAATATTTTATCTTATCTGTGGTCATGCCGCAAATAAACGAAAGGGATTTTGACAACCCCGAAAACGTATCCGATACGTTGCAAGGCCGTAGCTGTCACTTGGTGGAGATGGACATTGGACACGCTTGACATAAGGTAAAGTACTCACAGATGGCGAAGTGTTAAAGGCCACTCCGAGCAAAACGCCGCGATCCAGCAGTCTGTACCCGGACCACGGGTACTCTGAATTCTGCTGGTACACCTGAAGCAAACATTTTATTTATTACGACGACGAGACGATTTAAATCCAAGTCCGCCTTCTGAAGAGCAAGCATAGAATCTAAAGCCTGACTTGATATATGATTATTAGACCCCGTTATCGGAGGTGCAATTTGGTAGCTTGACGTCCTTAGGAACGGGTAATAGTAGTTTATGTAACTGTTACGTAATAAGGGTCCTTGAAACATGAGCGTGGTTTTATGAAACGAGCCGCAGGCGAGTTTCATAATAAGATCACACGAGTGTTTTAAGGCCTAATTACGTACAGTTGCATACACTGCTTTATCTACACTCATATTATTTATCCAAAATGCCGTATTCGGAAACCATAGAATGGCCGCCATTGCACCGCCATGGCCAACTCGATTGTGCCGGCGATCGGGGAGGCGCGTGTCGACGGCCGCGTGCAGGTGTACATTATGTTATCAAAACTCATAACACATCAATAGTTGAGCATGTAAAGTTAAAATTACGTTACTGCCACAGATAAAAAGCTTATCATAGTAAAATTGGTTGTGGTAATGCTAGCCATTGCCTGCCGTTTTCGAACACGTTTTAGAGAACTTACAATATGAGTGTAGATAAAAATATTTATGATGTCGATAGGTACTCTTCCTTTTTCTTGGCAATTAGTTTTATAGTCTGGCCAGCCAACGAATGCAGTAGCAATGTACAGCGAACAAAAGTATGACAACACTAAGAATCAGTGAAAAAAGCAGCAATGATCATCAAATTTTATGTTTTTAATTTTAGTTGGTATTTCCGCCCCTTTCATTTGGTGACATTTACGGTGTCTAAAAAGGAGACGGATATATTTCGTCTGATCTGTCATCAACTGCAACAGATAATCTGGTTGAGGCAATTGACATATGCCTTAAAAGTGAATTTAAATTTAATTGGGAACGTTGCAGGAGTTCTATCTCACTCGCGCTTAAGATGAGAGAGTGAAATGAACTAGAAACAAATTCAATGTGAATTTAAATGTTCGTCATGAAATACGGTGTCTCATCACAAAGGGTTGCCACATGTACGTATTTTGAATTTGCCGCGCGTTTCTACTGACAGAAATGGTTTGCCAGACTATATATACCATTTTTAGACAAAAAATTACATGCTTTTTTTGTCACCCATGATAATCATTGTCATCAGAAGTAGAAACCATTATCAGCAGAACAATAACGATATGGTTGCTATTTTACTTTTCCAATGTTTCGAGTTGCAGGGCCGTGCCTGAATACTCTTGAGATAAACCTTACCCATAGAGTTATAATACTGGCCACCTATACTGAAAATAATTGATATACGTCAATAGTATAGTCAATGTCATCTCACAACAATATTTCCGATTATTTAGCTGTATTTACGAGCATATTTAATGAGGGTTTCCGCGATCGAGTTTTCCATTAGATGGCAGCACCGTGGCGACAGGTCTAGCTGTCACAATCCACCAATCATGTTTAACCATATATTTTTTGATTGGTGGATTTTGACAGCTACTGCCAAAAAGACCTGTCGTCACGGTGCTGCCATCTAGTGAAAATCTGAATCGCGGAAACCCTCATTCGTATAAATATTTAATAATATTGAAAATGCAGTCACTTCTCGCAGAATACCCTGAACTCTAAAAAATTTAAGATTGAAAATTGTTATTTATAAAACTGAAAAAGGTAATAATTTTTTTTTTAAATTATACTACGTTTTTTTGAGATTAGAAAAATGTTGACAGAACGATATACAGGGTTCTTTATTAGGCACGATAAATGTGACAACTGTCAAAGTGCTTACGCCGTCATTAAACATACTTAAATATATTTGTATTTATAGTAAAGCCATGCCCTTACGTATTTGTAAATGTTATATTGAGTAATTAACAATATTTTGGTAGTTGTTATATGCACTAAATATTTTATTTTTTATTATTGTGAAAGTTGCACAATAAAATACCTAGAGAAGAAGAGGTTCGCAACGGATGGTTCGATTTTTAAATATTTTCTCGCGTCATCTGTCATTAGTATCTCTCAGCCATACCTGGATAGTTTTTAATGTTTAAAGCTTATTGTGATTCTTATCTAAGTGATGGTATTTGCTTGCTCTATTATTGTGCGTTTGGTTGGAGGGTTACGGAGCAATCAGAGGCAGGCCCGAGTGGCATACAACAAGAAAATCCACCTCGTAGTCCACCAAATCTTTTACCATCACCTAAGACAATTGCGTTATTATTTAGTTTTATACAATAAAACCATTAAATAACGTTTAGACGCATTTTTATTTACGAAAATTGATTAATAAGTGCATATTATGATTGTCAATTAAATAATTTTCGTGAATACTGATAACGCAAGTTTTAGTTTTAGGACGTACGTGCGTCACTGTCAGGTCAGTTTTTCATTTTCACGTGTCTCTAACGTTGGCATACAAAATATAAAACGAAATTGTCTTTTTATTGTTGTGTTTGATTATTTAATCTGCAAATTGTTATTATTTATTCACAAATGTGAACGCTTAATCATGTTAACTAATCCTCTGTTGGCGTGCTTGCAGTGTGTTTAAATTGAACATTTAGAGCAGGTTGGCAACTACTGCTTCTATGTTTACTCAATTTCTAATCTCAAAAAAAAAACGAAGTATAGTCATGTTTTACAAAATAAACACGTTTAATTAAAGTCTTAGACTCCCATTATAGTAAAGGAAAAATATCGACGTACAGCTAGTATTTCAAAATAATTGTTACCCATCCCTAAGAATGTCAAACTACCAAATTGCACCTCCGATAACGGGGTCTAACGATTATTGTCAAGAGGGCGCTATTATTCTCATTTATATGGCAACAGTTCAGTATAGTCATAGAGCGTATTATTCTCTATGGTATGGTGACATCTTGATTTGTGTACCTGTTAGCTCTGATGTTAATTTGAAAATGTTTCACAGCGAAATAGTATCATTTCCCGAGCGTATTATTTACAGCTGTTTATTACATACACTATTTAAAATGTTTCACTCTTGACTATGAATAATTTTGGGAACTTATTGTCGTTTATTATTTAATAAATAATCAACACTTTACTATTATTCAAATAAACCACTACAATGGCACTGACAAAAGTGACAGCCTATCACATGCACTTATACATGCATATAATCCTGTCATTAAAATTATTGCCAGTGTAAGAAATAAGTTCCAATGAAATTCCGCAACATGGCGCATGATCATATATTTCTGGTCAGGCTTTAGTTGAAATGAAGTTCCTTATCGGACGGTTGCCGGATGGGGGCTAGGCGAAACAAGTAAGTTTTTAACGTCACGAAAACCCGTCACAACCCATACGATTGAGAAATGTGTAATGTAAAGAAATATCATCACTACATAAAACAAAGTCGCTTTCCGCTGTCTGTCTGTCCCTATGTATGCTTAGATCTTTAAAACTACGCAACGGATTTTAATGCGTTTTTTGTAGATCTTTTTAAGGTGTACAATACTGTAGTACATTATTTTGATCTATCTCGTAGGGTTCAGCCATCGTTTGCTATGTAAGCGCAAAAAATGTGTTTATTTACGACATCACATTAGAAACCTCTAAAATTATCAGTGTTTCTCTACTGTATTATGCATGTATTATACATATAAACCTTGAATCACTCTATCTACTAAAGAAACCGCATCAAAATCCGTTGCGTAGTTTTAAAGATCTAAGGATACATAGGGACAGACAGACAGCGGAAAGCGACTTTGTTTTATCGAACGAGCGGAGCGTAAGCGAAGCAAGTTCTTACAAACAACTTCTGGCTAGTAGGACGTCTCGGCATTTGGATGGCTTTATGATTTTGAGAGTTTGTTCCGCGATAATTTTAGTAACGCGTTTCTGATCTTTATGAAATTTGTTGGGGTTGTAGCAGAGATCAATACAATTTCAGAGTTCGTATATGAGCAGGATCGACCAAGGGGTCATGGGGCTAGAAGGCTCGAAAATATCATCATTAGGGTCTTGTTATATTGTTCATCTCGTTTGCAAGAAAATCGCGAGTTCTCAGTTCGAGTCAGACTACTAATAATAAGCAATTAAGTAGTTAAGTTTGATAAAGATTCAAGATTCAAGATATTTATTCATGACGTACACAATATTACATAAACAATTACATACAAGACGTATAGGTGTAGCACCACGAAATGGACCCTGCTCAGCAAAATGCTAGCTAGTATGTCAGCTAGCGCTGGTCTTCCGTGGGGCCCACTTGGTGTTGGTGATGACACGACAGATAACACAAAATGAAGACAAAAAAATAGAACACAAAGTTATGCTTAACACAAACTGAATGAAAAAACTACACATCTACACGAAGATACAAAATACATATGGTAGTATAAAAACATATAAGGGCAGGGCAACATATAAAGCTGATTCACCTGAGCCGACAGCAGCGGGGTCCTCGGCTTGTGCGGGTAAGGCTTGGTGGCCGTGATGCTGAAGTTAGACGAGCTGCGGTAGCCGAGAGAATATTCCGACTGGATGCGCTCTCCGCGCCCGAGCACGTTGGGCATCTTTACACCTGCAATACAAATCAACTTAACTACAGGTTTTTTGAAGAGAAGTTTGTTGAGAACCATAGATAACAGGCGAGGGAAGATTCTTGGACACCTGCTACGACACGACGAGTTTATAAGAAACGTCATAGAAGGTAGAGTTGAAGCAGAAAGGAAGGCAGGAAAGCCAAGGAGAACATACATGGATCAAGTAAAGGAAAAATAAACGTCGTGTCGTATCAGGCTGTAAAAGAGAAGGCAAATGACGGAGAGACATGAAATTGCTCCAACGACAAGGGCCTAGCTCTTAAATATATGATGATGATGATGAACAGGTTTTTGCCAAAATGGCAAAAACGGAACCCTTATAGTTTCATCATGTCCGTCTGTCCGTCCGTATGTCACAGCCATTTTACTCGGAAACTACTTATAGTTTCCGAGTAAAATGGCTGTGACATACGGATTAAATTTTATTAAGATATGTCTTAACATATCTTAATAAAATTTAGACATAAGGTGTATTTTGTATGATGCTATTAAGTTATGTAGTTAAATCGTAGAAATATTCGTCTAAATATTTTTAGACGGGCGCTCTATACTATACTGTAACTAACTAAATTTCAAACATTTCAAAAAATATGAAAAAAAATGAGAAGATGTGCCTTATCAGTATCACATACTTTCTACGAAAATTGTTGTTAACATTATCGGTTAGAGTAATTTATGAGTTATCTGCAAAAAACTTCTTCCATAGGCATAAGAGACGACCTTTTGGTATTAGTTTGGTTCTTATTCCATTGAAGGTATGGAACCCTCCATTATGCGGGGCAGCTTCACTTGAAACGTCACCTTCAACAACTGTCATGTACTGACCCAGCACGAGGTTGCCCTCGTTCTCCGACACGGTGGTGTTGATGCCGCCCACAATGCGGGACAGCTCCTTTACTTGAAACGTCACCTGTAACAACAGAGTCATTTAGTAGACTACAATATGGTCGCCCCACCAATGGTTGGCATCGACGTTTTTTAGGGTGGCGTTATACACGGTGTAACATGAGGAAACCGAATAATTTTAACAGCGTATTCCTGATCATAATTGGAGACTAAAATGTCGTATAAACTTTTCTGGAATTCGCCTAGTTTCAGAGTTACTACCAATTAAATAAAAAAACATTTTTTATTGTGACTCAGTGCAAAACGCTTTTTTGATGGCGATTTCACCCTTTATGGGGTCTAGTCTAGACATTCTTATTGACAGATATCAAAGTGCCAAGGAATACTTTACGTAAACTATTTTTTATGAAAAAAATGTACTAATTTATTTTAATCGACAGTTTTACCAATAACATTTATGTTTTTATGTTTAAAAGAATGTAAAAAAATCCAAAAAAATAAATAAATAAAAATTTTTTTTTGGTGAAATTGACCTAAATTCATATAACATTTATTACTCCTTATGACCTCAGGAATTCGTGGTAAAAATTTCCCTCAATGCTCACGAGCACCGTGTATATAGATATAATATAGATAGATAGAAAACATCCATAACTCAGGAACAAATATCTGTGATAAACACACAAATAAATGCCTTACCCAGGATTCGAGCCCGGGACCTCCTGCTTTATAGGCAGGGCCACTACCGACCAAGCTAGGAGGCCGTTAAAATATCGTAAATAACATATCGGTGGTTTCATAAAAAAAAATTCTAATTTCGATTTATCTGGGGGCACGGCAGTGCCCCCGCCAAGTCGAGCGCGAAGCAAAAACTGCCGTACCATCCTTTACTGGAACCATTTCGCCGCATTTTCAGGCCCCTATTTGAGAACCTCTGGATAAGACCAGAACGCAGAAATTTTCGTCATCCAGTAAGCTATAATCACATACTTAAAATCCAAAATTTCAAGTCTGTAGGTCATTTAGTTCCGAAGTTAAGCGAAAGCGAAGTTTCGCATTTATGACACTCACTCACTCACTCATGATCATCAAAATAGAACTAGTACTTAACATAAACGCAGAGAGCAGAAATTTGGTACAGAGTTAGGGTTTAATGGCCACATAAAGGGAAAACTATAAAAACTAGGATAATCGAAGATCTGGAGTACCTGGTGACCCTGATTAGAAAACAAAATTTGGTCAAAATATAATGCATTGGACTAAGAGTGGCGGTGATACCCGCACACGTCGCTAGATGGCGCTGACTGTCGCTGTCGTCTAAATAAATCAATACCCACGTTTCTACAAAAAGAAGTGAAATCTCACCAAAAATATTCTGTAAAAAACTAGCCAAGTCTCGATAGAGCTGCTTGTTTATCTCTAAAAAGTAATGAAATCTAGACAAAGTCGTGCCAAGTCTAAGGTTCCTTACTGCGATTTCTTTATTATTATAGTTAATGTTGTGTGGCTTTGCCGTTGAAGGGTACACAAGGGTACAAAACCAGGCTCCATGACACCATTGCACCAATCTGTCGCCAGAACCGCTACCCATGGACGATGGAAAATTGCCACTTGGGAAACGTTGATTCAATAACCAGTCAATTGTATGGTTATTGTCATGGAGCACCTGGTTTTGTACCCTTGTGTACCCTTCAACGGCCAAGTCACACAACATTAACTATAATAATAAAGAAATCGCAGTAAGGAACCTTAGACTTGGCACGGCTTTGTCTAGATTTCATTACTTTTTAGAGATAAACAAGCAGCTCCATCGAGACTTGGCTAGTTTTTTAAAGAATGTTTTTGGTGGGATTATTATTTCCAGTTCATAGCTGTAACCGCGCAGCCCGCCCGATATGATACCAATGATCCACGTCCAGTACCAGTACCACAACAACCACCACCTTCCGATCTGCTACGAAGAGGGGACTACCACCGATGGATACCAGGACCTCTTCCTCAACAGCAGCAGGGCGTACCAGGAGGACCCCAGGGCCCACAACAGTCGCCAGGACAACCAGGAGCACAGAACCAGGACCCTGCACTGGGATCCGATGGCTTCTACCGTTATCACGACGATAGAGGCAACACGTTGACATCTAGGGAACCTCTAGACGACGAATTCGTGAAACATTAATCAAATTGAATTTCGATGCAAGCGCGGAATGTGTATAATTACTTCACTAGTCTTGAAAACATGTAAATGTATTATTGTATAGCAGCTGTCCACGCGGACGCATCGCTCACTCAAGTAGGAGAGAGACAGATGTCGAACGCTGCCGAACGCGAAGGCCGATTGTGCCTCTTTATCGCTCGTTCCGCGCTCTCGCTTGCACTTCAAGCCTTAAATGGAACGCCTCAGAGCGAGGTAACGCCGCATGAGTCATGTTTTTTCGTGCGTGCAGCCGGCTCCATCGAATTATAAGACGTTGTCACGTCAATAGATATTTGTGCAACAAGAGAGCAAAGTTAGTTTTTGCTTCGAGTGTTCATTTTGAGTCCCGAGCAAGCGAAAGATTCTATAATAGAATCACGAGCGTAGCGAGTGATTCTAGGTTAGAATCTTGAGCGTAGTGAGTGACTCAAAGGCACGAGGTGCAAATAACTCCTTTAGGGGCATACATGTCCAAGTGTCAGAAAGGCTAAGGGTCATAATGTCAATTAGTCAATTTACCCGAATGTTATAACACCATGATGTCGGAAAGTGCAGATGTAAAAACATCTATTTGTCATTAGGTCAAACTGTTATTATGGACTATTGCCATAATGGCCAGGTGTTACAATGTCAATTGTCAAATAGTTCGAATGATATAATCCCCTACTGACAGAATCCCCATGTGTCATGAAGTTCAGGTGTCAAAATGTCCACTTTTCAATGGGAAAGGCAACTGGCAAAGTTATGTGTTTTGGGATGTGTTAGTATACTAACACAGGTTAGGTATACCTAAAGATAAAAAAGATAAAATATATTTTTCACCTCAGCAGCTTGAACAGGGGTTCTTTGGTGCTCAATAACAGTGAGAAAAATTCAATTTTGCTGCGATCGTGAGTCAAAATTACCTTGAGATGTCAGTAAAAACACAGAGAAGGTAATATTTTCAAACTTCATATTCTCGCTTTTCTTTTTTATTTGAATACCAGACCCCCGATGCACACCAAAATAGCTTGGACACCTAATCACAAGATTTGGCGCAGGCAATAGTTTTTAGTGCTATTTGTAATAAGTGGCGAAATTGGATCGGATGTCAGTAAAAGAGGCGAGAATTGAGTGGGCGTCAGTGAAAGTAGAGCGGAAGACAAGCGGAACTGGGTGGAAGTGGAGCGGAACTGGTGGAATTGGAGCGGAACTGGAGCGGGATTCAGTAAAAGTTGCGGGAATTGAGTGGAAGTGGAGTGGAAGTGAAGCGGAACTGGTCGGAAGTGGAGGAAAAATGGCGGAAATGGAGCGGAACTGGCGGATTTAGAGCGGAATTGGCGGAATTGGAGTGGAAGTCACTAAAAGTGGCGGAAATAGACTGGAAGTCAGTGGAAGTGTAGCGGAACTGGGTGGAAGTTGAGCGGAATGGAGGAATAGAAGCGGAACTTGAGCGGAACTCATTAAAAGTCGCGGGAATTGAGTGGAAGTCATTGGAAGTAAAGCAGTGTACTAGGTGGAGGTGGAGCGGAACTGGCGGAAATGGAGCGGAACTGGACCGGAACTTAAGCGGAACTCATTAAAAGTTGCGGGAATTGAGTGGAAGTTATTGGAAGTAAAGCGGTACTAGGTGGAGGTTGAGCGGAACTGGCGGAATTAGAGCGGAAGTGATTAGAAGTGTAGTAGGAGTGGCGAAAATTGAGCGGAAGTGAAGTGGGATTGATCGGGATGGAGTGGAAGTCAGTGGGAGTGAAAAATTATTTAAATTTTCTGCTATGTTATCACTGCTGATGTGAAAAGTTGTATAAGCAACATGAGACCAAAGTTATTTGCACCTCGTGCCTTTGAGTCACTCACTACGCTCAAGATTCTAACCTAGAATCACTCGCTACGCTCGTGATTCTATTATAGAATCTTTCGCTTGCTCGGGACTCAAAATTAACACTCGAAGCAAAAACTAACTTTGCTCTCTTGTTGCACAAATATCTATATTCTTCAATTTAGGCACATTACAATGCACTTATAATGTAATAAAGAGTGTATTGACAATTATAAGGACAAGTGAAATGTGTAATATACTTAAAAGTTTATGTTTTGGGCATTTGGTTGGAAGGCCTTTTTAAACGTTTTAGTGTTGACTAAGACACCTGTAACCTTTGCTTTCGGGCGACTTTTCGTCGTTTGCTTCGGACGTTTCTCATCAGATTCGGACAACGTGACCAGTTTCGACGCTTGAGCCAAGTTTTTTTTATTTCTTTACGGAATCCGCTTCCGTGAAGCTTTGCCGAAGTTTTCTCTTCATGATTGCCCATCACGTCCTCGATGGGACGTACCTAAGGGTAATTTGGCGAATTCATATTCTTAGCAGCTTGACGCACTTCGTGGGTTTCCATCCACTCTCTGATGCAGGGGCACAGTGGCAACTAGCCAAATCAGCCAAAATAAAGTAGAGCCCCTGTGGCGTTTTCACACACCACACACCTTTTCAATGCGATGAATCGACACCTTTGGACTGCAATGTGTCAAGTATATAATTTTCTATTAAAACTTGCCAAGTTACATCATTAAAAAGTACTGAAAATAATAAATGTTATCAGGAAACTGCTAAAAAAACCGGTGTGCGTTTCTCTGACTATTATAATTTTAGGTATTTCTATGTAACGTGATACTTATTCAAAATGTACCTTAAAAACTGCTGGAAATCAAGTGTGCATTCCTATAACTATTTATGATTTGAGGTATTTTTATGGAACTTGGTACTTATTCAGATCTCACTTCTTTTATAGGCGAAGCATTCCCATAGTATCGAACTTGGCACCCTTTCACATTTATGTTTTTGATGGGATTTCATTTATTTTTGTTAGGTGTAGGTTCTTTATTTTTTTTTTTATCACTTTTGCTTTAGGAAATGTCTCATTCCACTTAGGTATGTACTTTATACTATACCCTTTATACTAAGCGTCTAATTCTATTTTACTATTTATTTATAGGTGATTTTTACAAATAAACTGGCTCCCTACACCTATAAAATGTACCTACTTACATATAATTACATACATCAATAACGTACTTTATTCTGTTTGTAAGTACGCTATCTACATAGATAATTAATAACTTGGTAATACCTACCTACCAGTAGGTATTATAATTGGTGGCCTATTATGTAGCCCTAGAAGTGCACCATCCCATCTCATCCCGTGGCGTATCGGAGGGTGAGATGGGCAGTAGTATATATAATTCCATCTTAGAGTATATATGATTTCCATGTTCTTGAATCTGCGATTTGATTAGTTGTAAAATTAGAAATTATTTAGACTGCGAGAAAAAATTGTCTTTTCATTTTTGTTTGACTGATTTAGCGCACCTAGTGTACCTAGTGACCTGCTTTGTACTTCGTAAATCGTGGGTTCGGTTCCCGCAACAGACACACACAGAGTGGTGAACAATTTTATTGTTCTTGTCTTTAAGACAAACATGTATTGTCTTAAATTGGTATGTATCTAAATTTAAATAAGTCTTATCTCATTTCCACTCCATACCTACTTATAGTAGAACAAAATTACACATTCGTTGTTTTTGAAACTGGCTCACACTTGGCCGTTTTCAGATTTTTACTTTATTTCGACCTAAAGACAAACCTTCGAGCCAAATTTCAGGTCGGTACGACCATTGGAAGATAGACCCACTTAGTTCATTATGACTTCATAGTAGAACAAAGTTACACCTTCGCTATTTTTAAAACTGACTCACACTTGGCCGTTTTCAGATTTTTCCCTTTACTTTGACCTTAAGACCTATCTCCATGCCAAATTTCAAGTCAGTACGACCATTGGAAGTGGTCTAGGTTTTTGATGAGTCAGTGAGTCAGTGAGTGTATAGTAAAAATAGCGATTTTCTGACGTCAATATTTCAAGAACTGCTATAGGTAGAATAATGAAATTTTGTATTTTGTCTAGATTAAGGGGATGTCAACAGACACTCGAAATTTCATATGCGTAGATAAAATATGTTTTGAGTTATAGGGTGGTCGAAATTGGCCCGAAATGGTTCGTGTAATATAACCCACGGCCGGTGTGTCGCTTTTTTTTCTTGAACTTGGCGGACACACTGCCGTGTGTCTAGATATAAACAACATGACATGTATTTAACAAATTGCACTAGTCATATCCAAATTCATATTGAGATCGCTACTTCAAATCCGCTCTCTAGTAATAACTAGCCAAACTGTTTAGAATCAACTTAAGTAGGTACCTTTTTAGGGTTCCGTAGTCAACTAGGAACCCTTATAGTTTCGCCATGTCTGCCCGTCCGTCCGTCCGTCCGTCCGTCCGCGGATAATCTCAGTGACCGTTAGCACTAGAAAGCTGAAATTTGGTACTAATATGTATATCAATCACGCCGACAAAGTGGTAAAATAAAAAGTGGAAAAAAATGTTTTATTGGGGTACCTCCCCTATACGTAAAGTGGGGAGTGATTTTTTTTTTCATTTCAACCCTAACGTGTGATATATTGTTGGATAGGTATTTAAAAATGAATAGGGGTTTACTAAAATCATTTTTTGATAATGTAAATATTTTCGGAAATAATCGCTCCAGAAGTAAAAAAAAATGTGTCCCCCCCCTCTAACTTATGAACCATAAGTTTTAAAAATATGAAAAAAATCTCAAAAGTAGAACTTTATAAAAACTTTCTAGGAAAATTATTTTGAACTTGATAGGTTTAATAGTTTTTGAAAAAAAATTACAAAATAATTTCTGAACCAAGTTTGTAATTTAACCGTATAAGCAGGTGTTTATTGTACTTGTAATTTCTAAAAAATCACAATGAAATGACGTGCTTTCAAATAAAGTAAAAACGGTGAAAATCGGTTCACGCAATAAAGAATTATCCCATAAAAATCATCTTCCATACTTTAAGCTCGCGCGCAATAGTTTACTTAATTTGCCGATAGATGTCGCTGTAGGTGGAACGCTCATATCATATCCTACATGGCGGTGTTATTTTAACTCTTAAGTGGGGACTCTTTCTGTGACGGACGGAAAACTACGGAACCCTACACTGAGCGTGGCCCGACACGCTCTTGGCCGGTTTTTTACATTGTCACTATTATGCCTGCTCTTGGACCATTATTAGGGTTCTTTAATCAACTAGGAACCCTTCTAGTTTCGCCGTATCCGTCTGTCTGTCGCGACTTAGTTTAGTGATCGTTAATAAAATTGAATTTTGGTATAAGTATACGTCCTTGGCAACCAGGTTTCAATCGCCCCTTCATAATCATACTCTCCATTTACCAGGGAACTAAAAGGAATGACTATAAATGTACTAATTTGTGACCATCGATTTATATTAGCTACATCTCTAAACTCGTCATTTCCGATGTGATTAACTGTTAGAATAATATAATAACAAACCCTTGTAGAATTACACAATGAGGTTGCAGTGTTTTATGACAGAGTTCTTATAGTCATAGTTTCTTTGGCAACCTTTCAATACATCACCCGAGATGAGACTTTTGACTTCTCGATTCGACTTCTTTTACAGTAAGGGCAATATGACATGTGGACATTTTGACACCAGGACATTTCGACATAAGGGAAATATGATATGTAGACTTTTTGACCCCAAGACCTTTTAACATATGGGAAATATAACATGTGGACTTTTTGACAATTTGGACATTGTGACACCTAGACATTTTGACATTAGGGTAACATAACATTGTAACTTTTTGACAAATTGATATTATTACATCTGGACCTTCTGACATCATGACATTATAACCTTCGGACTTATTGACAATAGACATTATGACCCTTAGCCTTTTTGACACTTAGGCATATATGCCCCTAAAGGAAATAACTTTGATCTCATGTTGCTCATAAAACTTTTCACCTCAGCAGTGAGAACATAGCAGAAAATTTAAATAATTTTTCACTCCCACTGACTTCCACTCCATCCCGATTAATCCCACTTCACTTCCGCTCAATTTCCGCCACTGCCACCACACTCCCAATCACTTCCGCTCCAATTCCGCCAGTTCCGCTCCACTTCCACCTAGTACCGCTTTACTTCCAATGACTTCCACTCAATTCTCGCCACTTTAAATGAGTTCCGCTCAAGTTCCGCTTCAATTCCGCCAGTACCGTTCCACTTTCACCCAGCTCCGCTCCCCTTCCACGGACTTCCACACAATCCCCGCCACTTTGAATGGGTTCCGTTTAAGCTCCGCACGAGTTCCGCCAGTTCTGCTCCACCTCCACCCAGCTCCGCTCCACTTCCACTAACTTACACACAATCCCCGCCACTTTTAATGAGTTCCGCTCAAGTTCCGCTTCACTTCCGCCAGTTCCGCTTCACCTCCACCCAGCTCCGCTCCACTTACACTAACTTCTACACAATCCCCGCCACTTTGAATGAGTTCCGCTTGAGTTCCACTCGAGTTCCGCCAGTTCCGCTCCACCTCCACCCAGCTCCGCTCCATTTCCACTAACTTCCACACAATCCCCGCCACTTTTAATGAGTTCCGCTCAAGTTCCGCTTTAGTTCCGCCAGTTCCGCTTCACCTCCACCCAGCTCCGCTCCACTTCCACTAACTTCCACACAATCGCCGCCAATTTTAATGAGTTCCGCTCAAGTTCCGCTTCAGTTCCGCCAGTTCCGCTTCACCTCTACCTAGTTCACCGCTTTACTTCCAATTACTTCCGCTCAATTCCCGCCACTTTTAATGAGTTCCGCTCAAGTTCCGCTTCACTTCCGCCAGTTCCGTTCCACTTTCACCCAGCTCTGCTCCCCTTCCACTGACTTTCACACAATCCCCGCCACTTTCAATGAGTTCCGCTTAAGTTCCGCTCGAGTTCCGCCAGTTCCGCTCCACCTCCACCTAGTACCGCTTTACTTCCAATAACTTCCACTCAATTCCCGCAACTTTTAATGACTTCCGCTGAAGTTCCGCCAGTTCCGCTTCAGTTCCGACAGTTCCGCTTCACCTCTACCTAGTTTACCGCTTTACTTCCAATGACTTCCGCTCAATTCCCGCCACTTTTAATGAGTTCCGCTCAAGTTCCGCTTCACTTCCGCCAGTTCCGTTCCACTTTCACCCAGCTCCGCTCCCCTTCCACTGACTTCCACACAATCCGCCAGTTCCGCTCCACCTCCACCTAGTACCACTTTACTTCCAATAACTTCCACTCCATTCCCGCAACTTTTAATAGTTCCGCTCAAGTTCCGCTTCTATTCCGCCATTCCGCTCAACTTTCACCCAGCTCCGCTCCCCTTCCACTGACTTCCACACAATCCGCCAGTTCCGCTCCACCTCCACCTAGTACCACTTTACTTCCAATAACTTCCACTCCATTCCCGCAACTTTTAATAGTTCCGCTCAAGTTCCGCTTCTATTCCGCCATTCCGCTCAACTTTCACCCAGTTCCGCTACACTTCCACTGACTTCCAGTCTATTTTCGACACTTTTTGTGACTTCTATTCCAATTCCGCCAATTCCGCTCTAAATCCGCCAGTTCCGCTCCATTTCCGCCAGTTTTCCTCCACTTCCGACCAGTTCCGATTCACTTCCACTCTACTTCTACTCAATTCCCGCAACTTTTACTGAATCCCGCTCCAGTTCCGCTCCACTTCCACCCAGTTCCGCTTGTCTTCCGCTCTACTTTCACTGACGCCCACTCAATTCTCGCGTCTTTTACTGACTTCCGATCCAATTTCGCCACTTATTACAAATAGCACATTTACTAAAAACTAGTGCTTGCGCCAAATCTTGTGATTAGGTTTCCAAGCTATTTTGGTGTGCATCGGGGGTCTGATATTCAAATAAAAAAGAAAAGCGAGAATATGAATTTTGAAAATATTACTTTGTCTTTTTACTGAGGACATCTCAAGGTCATTATGTCTCACGCTCGCAGCAAAATTGAATTTTGCTCACTGTTATTGAGCACCAAAGAACCCTTGTTCGAGCTGCTGAGGTGAAAAATATTTTTAATAATTTTAAAGGTACCCTACTAACCTTATATACCGACAGGTTTGTACGGAACCCTCGGTGCGCGAGTCCGACTCGCACTTGGCCGGTTTCTTTAATAACACACATTATTACCGACCGAAGCGCTGGTAATCTGGTGGTAAGTCATCCGACTTTCAATCCGGAGTCCGGAGGCCTCGGGTTCAAACCCAAACTAATACCACTGAGTTTTTTTTCCACCTCACAACAAAACGGATCGATTGATAGCATACATGAAAAAAACATCATGCCTATTGTAATAGTATTTTATACAATCGTGACATAATTAAGAGCTTTTCAGTCGAGTACCGTGTTTAGGCCACGAAGCTTGCTGAGTGGCCTAAGTAAGGTACGAGATTGAAAAGCTTGATTATGTCACTATTGTATACAATATTTTTTCTACGAGTGCTCAATCTAGGCAGGCCGGTAAGAATAGAGTTCGACGAAAGACCTGCTGCCTCTATATACAATTGAGTAAGTTCTATTTCCCGGTGGATTGTGCCGGCGGTCGGGAAGGAGGACACGGACGGTCCGGAAGGACAACAGTGTTACAATATTGTATGAAAATCCTTTGTACCATCGTTGGCGATGCTACAATATGTGACCATAAAAGCTCTATCGGAAAGTATGCGCTAGTACTTCTGTCTACACAATCACAATTCAAGCATTACAGTCGACGAGTAGAAAAATGTATTTTATAAGTACTAGCTTTTGCCCGCGGCTTCGCTCGCTTTAAATTCGGGGTAACACGGTTCCCCTCTCCTGATTGCCCCCCGGAATGCTCCATACAAACTTCCACCCCCCATTTTAGGGAAGTGGGGGGTTATAAAGAGACAAAAAGTAGCCTATGTCACTCTCCATCCCTTCAACTATCTCCACTTAAAAAATCACGTCAATTCGTCGCCCCGTTTTGCCGTGAAAGACGGACAAACAAACAAACAAACACACACACTTTCCCATTTATAATATTAGTATGGATTCTGATCTGCAAATCGTGCGTAAAATCAAACTTTACGCACGATTTGCAGATCAGATTACTTTTTAGCACTAGTGCATAAAATCAAACTTTACGCACGATTTGCAGCTACGTAAACTAAACTTTTTGAGCAATTGTATTATAATGTATATTATATGGTTACCTCGAGCCCCTCGGGCGTGGCTTGGGGGCCGGACGACACGTCGATGAGGACGGCGATGTCGCGGAAGCAGCCCATGGCGTCCAACGCGCGCCTCACCTGGAACAAACACGACGCTGATGTTATCCAACGAGCGGAGCGTCAGCGAAGCGAAGTTCTTACAAACAACGTCGGCTACTGGGACGTCTCGGCATTTCTTTTTTTATACCACGACGGTGGCAAACAAGCATACGGCCTGATGGTAAGCAGCTACCGTAACCTATGGACGCCTGCAACTCCAAAGGAGTCATATGCGCGTTGCCGACCCTTTATAAAAAGGAGGACTTACTGTGTTGATGGCTAAAGGAACAAGAAGGTCCCTCATCGTCAACACACTGGATTCTCTTTGAGCTCTTTGGCAACCTTACTCACCAGCAGGAATACAACACTATGAGTAGGGTCTAGTGCTATTTGGCTGTGGTTTTCTGTAAGGTATTTCGATGGCTTTTTGATTTTGAGAGTTTGTTCCGCGATAACTTTAGTAACGTTTTTCTGATTTATATGAAATTTGTTGGGGTTATAGTGGAGCTCAATGGAATTTGAGAGTTCTTATATGGGCAGGATCGATCAAGGGGTTATGGAGCTAGAAGGCGCGAAAAAAATGTCATATGGGTCTTGTTATATTGGTCACTCGCTTGCAAGAAAATCGCGAGTTCTCAGTTCGAGGCGGACTACTAGATTTATGGGAAAACCTCAAAGCAAGAATTTAACTAGAGTATGGTCTAAGAGCTGGCCACGTCAGATATGACACAATAATGAGAGCAATGAAACCCATCTAGTAAGATTGCAATACTATCCTTATTGCTAGATCCGGGCATCTGGCAGCTTTTAATGGGTGGATATCAGAGTGACAGACTAGCAAAGTTTTTGAATTGGAAAAAAGTGATACCAAAATTGGTAAAAACGGCCGAAGTTATCTTATTAATAGAGGACGGGCCTATATTTAAACATTAGAACAAAAACATTGCGTAATATTTCGGAAACAGAAACAGTAGGCGACAAACTATGAATTACATTATAAGTCGTTTTGGACTACTTTCCCCCATCAGAAACTTTTGGCAATGATATGATCTAATTATTCATATAATTTTTCATAATATTGCATCAGAACCAGAACTCTAGGATTTGTATTCTTAAAGTGGTTTGCATTCTCTGACCACCACCACTTTACAACTGCCAGATGTCCGGATCTAGAAATAAGCATAGTATAGCAAACTAACGAGAGTGGTTTCGTCGCTCTCATTATTGTGTCATATTCATATCTGAAGCGTAAGCGAAGCAAGTTCTTACAAACAACTTCTGGCTAGTGGGACGTCTCGGCATTTCGATGGCTTTTTGATTTTGAGAGTTTGTTCCGCGATGTAATATGGCACTTAGCCACTTTTAGTGTTTAGCAGTAACACTCTGGTTTACTGCAACCTAAACGCATATTGCTTGTGTCAGCGACAACCTATGTGTATAAATAGGTAGGCATTCATTAATAAAGATGAACTCTATACTCGACTACCATGTAAGGTGTTTTAATAATACGCCGTCTCCCTGACTCTGCCCGTCCGTCCATCCAGAACCACCATCAATCACTTTTCATTATTACATGGCGACCCTGCCACACGGACCGACGAAGAATCTTCTGATCCAGCACCAGCATTAGCATTAGCATATGAAGGGACTTTCGGGGGAGGTGTAACGTGGCAATTAGCCACTTTTAGTGTTTAGCAGTAACACTCTGGTTTACTGCGACATAAACGCATATTGCTTGTGTCAGCGACAACCTATGTGTATAAATAAGTAGGCATTCATTGATAAAGATGAACTCTATACTCGACTACCATGTAAGGTGTTTCAATACTACGCCGTCTCCCTGACTCTGCCCGTCCATCAAGCAACCTTCAATCTGTTACCACCATCAATCACTTTTCATTATTACATGGCGACCTTGCCACACGGACTGACGAAGAATCTTCTGATCCAGCACCAGCATTACCACCAGGAACTTTAATAATATGTGGCGACCCACACTAAAATGAAGAATTGAAGATATTACGGAACAACATCACATATACGAAAATGATGAAAGAAAATTAATGCAAGATTAACGTAAAGAAAATTGGAGTTGAAGAACTCATTTTAAGGAAGGAAAATATGACCTAAATTGAAGAACGCATTCTAAATAAGAAGACAAAGAAGAAAGAAAAGATGAATAATTTTTTTAAAGCAAATTAAGAAGAAAGAAGACTAAGAAGAAAGAAGAGCGTTGTCCAGGGTTATCCCGGCTCGCAAATCAAGAGGTATCCAGGGTTATCCCGGCCCATTATCATCATCGAGAGCAGTAGCAGCCTTGATGCCATGTGCAGCATCAGCGAGCGCCAGCGCAACATGGAGGTGTCAGCGTGCCAGCCGGCGTCCCACCGCCGCTACCGCCAGAGGACACCGACAAACCAGCACGATGTACGAGGTAGAGGATGGCGATGGCCATTACCAAACTTGTAATTATATTTTGTTTGTAGTTTTAAATTCTTTTAAATTCATTCTTTAAGTACTAAAAATAATATGAGGTTGTCGCTAATATCTAAACAAATTTAAATTCAAAAATAGTAAAACTTTTTTATAGATTACAAATCATAATTCCCTTTTGTTGTTAGAAATCGCAACTTCTATTAACTTATTTCCTTTCGTTAACTCATATCATTAACCATTCATATTGTAAAATATAAATCTATAGTGTGGAATATAGTCCTACATTTTAAATTTCGTAATTCGGTCGCACGCGCCGTCTAGTTGCGCGCGCGTCAGCAAAAATTATCTAGGTCGCGAGGCTTCGCCGCGAATTTACATTATTTTAATAAGCGATGAATGCAATTTGATACCATCGCATACCAATTAAATAATTAACAACTCAATTCAATAAAATTATTTAGTTGTTTCTTAGTAATGATTGATAATTTAGCTACATGTCGGACTGATCACCTGGCATACTGCGAAAGTTTTAATTTATTACTTATTTTTATTTGTAATTTTGGAAAAATTATAATAATTAGTTTTTCTTTTGATATTTTACAGTACGGTACAAGTTAAGAATTTAGGAGTATAGGCACATTTGTATAATGTGACCTTAGAGCTGGAACACTAGTCCTTCGTACTTGATCATGGTGCGAGCTACCGTGTCCTCCGTGAAAGTTGTAGGAGACTTATTATGTCTTAATGTGTTTGTGTCTCTAGGTACAGCCAGCAGAGCCGAAGATTATAGGGTGACCATGCCCTTGGGTAGCCAATCCCATGTATAGTTTGAGGTTAAGGGTACGCACGGATGCGTAGCCCATTGTTTTTTTTTATAGGGTGACCATGCCCTTGGGTAGCCAATCCCATGTATAGTTTGAGGTTAAGGGTACGCACGGATGCGTAGCCCATTGTTTTTTTTATAGGGTGACCATGCCCTTGGGTAGCCAATCCCATGTATAGTTTGAGGTTAAGGGTACGCACGGATGCGTAGCCCATTGTTTTTTTTTATAGGGTGACCATGCCCTTGGGTAGCCAATCCCATGTATAGTTTGAGGTTAAGGGTACGCACGGATGCGTAGCCCATTGTTTTTTTTATAGGGTGACCATGCCCTTGGGTAGCCAATCCCATGTATAGTTTGAGGTTAAGGGTACGCACGGATGCGTAGCCCATTGTTTTTTTTTATAGGGTGACCATGCCCTTGGGTAGCCAATCCCATGTATAGTTTGAGGTTAAGGGTACGCACGGATGCGTAGCCCATTGTTTTTTTTATAGGGTGACCATGCCCTTGGGTAGCCAATCCCATGTATAGTTTGAGGTTAAGGGTACGCACGGATGCGTAGCCCATTGTTTTTTTTATAGGGTGACTGTGGCCGCCAGGCTACTCTCTGGCGTCAGTCTGCATCAGCGACAGCACAGTCTAAATATTTATTTATGCGGATACAGAGCATTCGCTGGTTCGGGATCCAATTCCTCCCACTGTGGAACGGGACTCTCAGTAATAACACTCACTGCACTTGGATTCTTATTTATTACTAAAACACAATCACTCGGTACACTTGGCTAACTATGGCTATTTACACTATTTACAACTTATATCCTAGAACAGGTACATATACCCTGTCCGAGGATAGGCACATTTACCCTACTTCGCACTGTCACTAACTTTACTTGAACTACTTAGTCCACGAACAGGTACATATACCCTGCCCGAGTACTGGCACGTTTACCCTAAGAGCACTAGGTACAAACTGAGACACTAACACTTTACTTATAACGCTTAGTTCATAAACAGGTACATATACCCTGTCATATGAACCCTAGGTACGCTAGGCACTAAACTTTAACACTAGGCACATAGAAAGCCGGTACGCACACTGATATACTGATACTGTCGACTACTGGTCACTATTATCTCTTCTTCTTCTTATTTTTCTTGCTGGAACTGCTTGCTGAACTGAACTGAACTACGGCGGTGCGTGCCGGCTTTTATATGATTCGAAAATAGCGAGGGTGGAAATATCTAGAACAATCTGAAAGAGAGATCTATCTTCATCTCTTTTACGCTATGGAAAAATCTAGATATTTTAGACAAGGATATCTCTATCTTTTTCACACATTCGAAGACTCTAGAAGTTTTAGACAGAGAAGTCCTTTGTTTACATTGCTATCTCTTTCTTGCACTCGACTTAGGATATTTGCGTATTTATTTACATTTTTGCTTATATCTCGAAAACTACTGGACGGATTTTGATGACTTATACCTTGTTAGAAAGGTCTTTGCAAGATCTGTCTATCTAGGACATTATCTTTACATAATATCAATAAACTAAAAAGTTGCTTTTTCTTATTAGTTAATTTTGTATGGGAGTGAGCTTCTATCTACTCTAACTCCGGTATCCTAAGTCCGAGGCTTACAAAACTATTTCTACTGGATAGTTTACTAGAAAACCTATCTCTAGAGGTATGTATGACCTATGTGGGCTGTGGCATTTTCCGGAAAAATCAAAATGTTTTCGCGGCTCTCGCTTCGGTCAAGCTTTGCCACCTCAGTCGGGGCCCGCGGTCGTCGTTTGGTAATTACGGCTGCTTGGGTCAACATTCAGTCAAATACGCCGCTCCCCCTCTGCCCGCCCTCAGTCGGGCGCGTACCATCACAGAGGGCACACATACTGCTTTTCAGCGGTACAAACAAGTCTTGTTTCTGCACAGACATTAATCAATCTAGTTTTTACTTTAATAAAGTCGACCTGTGTGTACCACTTATTTATCACCTTACCTAGGAACCTTATAACTAACTAGGTAGAATACAATTTATTTAGGTAGGGATCTAGGCTGTCCGTAACAGTTCTGCCCCCGCTGACGCTCCTGCGGCTGCTCCTGTTGCAACGGTAGGACAGCCAGCTTCGTGACGGGTCTCCGGAACACGCCTCCCTTGGTCTGGACGTCGGCTGATCGGACTGCGCCATCTGGTCCCTGGTACACCTTCGTGACGATCCCTCGCGGCCATACGTTGCGTGGTAAATTCCCATCCACGATGATCACGTAGTCGCCCTCCTGGATCGATCTCCTTTGGCCATTCGTTTTCCGGCCTCTTCAGGAAGTCTGGTCCTTGATACCATCGGCTGTCGAAGGTGACTTGTCTTCTGTTATCCGGCCGGGTAGCTTCATCTGCCGGATTTTCCTTGGCTGGTACCCAGCGCCATTGACTTGGCTTTGTTAGCTCCGCTATCTCTCCTAAGCGGTTGGCTACGTAGGCGCTGTAGCGTTTGGCGTCGTTGCGAATCCAGTGGAGTACTGTTCCACTATCAGTCCACATAACGACTCGTGCTGGCGTCAGGCGGTGCTCTTCTCGGATGGTCTGCTGCAATCTCGATCCGATGAGCGCTGACTGTAGCTCCATGCGTGGCACGCTGAGTTGTCTCGTTGGCCCCACCTTACTTTTGGCGGCGACCATGCTGACCAGGGCCGTCCCATCTTCTTGGACGACTCTCCAATATGCCACGCATGCGTACGCCTTGGTGCTGGCGTCCACGAAGACGTGTAGTTCCTTGCTCGCCGCTGCCCCCGTTGACAAGTAGCATCTGGGAATTCGAAGCGCTGCAACGCTGTCCAAAGCCCGTAGCCATTCTTTGAAGTCGCGCTTGTCCTCTTCTGGCAGTGGTGAGTCCCAGTCCAGTTTCTTGGCCCACAAGTTTTGTAACTGGACTTTGGCCGTTATTGTGTAGTGACTTAACAGCCCCAGTGGGTCGTACACGGACATCACGGCCGATAGCATTTGCCTCTTCGTCGGCGTAGTCTTCATGTCTCGTACCTCGGCCGGTACCCTCATCATGGCCGTGTTAAACCCGAGCTCGTCCGTTTCAGGGTTCCAATACATGCCAAGGATCTTGTTTTCCTTCTTCCCTAGCTGCGCCGGTGCGTTTGCGTGCAGCTCTTGTGGGATACCTTGCAGTAACTTCTTACTGTTGGACGTCCATCCACGAAGCTTGAACCCTCCTTTAGCGTGCGACGATGTTACTTGCGTGGCACGATGTACGAGCTCTTCCTCGTCCGGATAGCTTGCCACGTAGTCGTCCATGTAGTGGTTACGGACGATGTCCTCTACAGCATCCGGGAATTCTTCGGCGTTGTCCTGGGCGTTCCTGTTGCGAACGCTGTGCGCCAGGAAAGGCGAGCTCGCTGCGCCGAACAGCATGCTCGTCATCTTGTAGGACTGCGGGTTTCCGGTTCGGCGGTCTCCTCTCCAGACGAAAGTTTGTGAGGGCTGGTCCTCACTCCTCATCTTGATCTGGAGGAACATCTCCTGTAGGTCCGCCACCACGGCGAACTTCCCTTCGCGGAACCGGAACAGTATCCCGATCAGTGACTGTAGTAAGTCCGGCCCTTCCAGAAGAAAATCGTTGAGGCACTTCCCTTGGCTGCGACACGCTGCATCGAAGACCAATCTGATCTTTCCCGGCTTGTTGGGATTGGTCACAGCGAAGTGCGGTAGAACCCAGGCTACGTTGCTATCTGACGGCTCCTCCAGCGGCTCAGCATACTTCTTAGCAAGCAGGTTATTTACTTGCTCGGTGTAGCTCGCTGCGAATGCCGGGTCACGGTCCATCTTGCGCTCGATGCTATGCAGTCGATTCAATGCCGTGTGCAGGCTCGGCGGCATTCGTGGCTCCTCGTCCCGCCATAGCTGTCCCACCTCGTAGCGTGGTCCGTCGATTTTCTTGACCGACTTCTCGAAGATATCCAGGGCCCTCTGTGTCCCTGGATCTACCTTCTTGACATTCTTGATGCCGAGCGAGTCTATGTTGAAATATTCCCGCAACATAGAGTCCAGGTGCTCGTCATCCTCTTGGCGGCAGTGTAGCGTCACGTGCTTCTCGGGTGGGTTGACTATACGTGGCTTACCTCCGAAGACCACCCAACCTAACCCTGTCAGTACTGCTGCCGGCTCGTCCAGTCCCCGTATTCTCGCCTCCTGAGGTAGCAACACTGGCCATTGGTCTGTCCCCACAAGTAGTCGCGGTACGGCCTCGTCGTAGCAGGCAGTCTGGATATCCTTGAAGTGTTCCATCTCCATAACCTGCTTGCTCATCCTTTGCGTTCGTAGTCCTAGTCTCTTCACTGTGGTGAAGACTAGGTTATACGCGGTCTCTAGGCCCTTTCCTTGTACGCGAACTCTGACTTGTCTGCTTACTTCTGGCACAGCTTCCATGTTGCTTACCCCTGCCAGGCGCAGCGGCGTCTCGGCTCCCGTGGCTCCTATGGCTTCGGCCAAGTCTGATTGGATCAGACTCACTGTGCTTCCATCGTCAAGCATAGCGTAGGTATCCACCTTCCCTTTTGGACCCTCTATGGTAACAGGTACCATCTTCAAAAATACGCTGGACGTGCTGTTCACTTGTTCCACCGTCGTGTTCGACGTGATCTCCGGCTCTGTTGGTTTGGCCGCCTGCGGATGTCCGGACCCGTCGCGGGCGGCAGGTTGCGGGGCAGGTGAGGCCGCGCGGGGTGGCGGCCGGCGTACACGCGCTTCTCTCTGCGTGCTGCCCTCGCTGTGCAGTAATCGGTGATGCCATCTGGTGCATCCGTTGGAACCGCATGCCTTTGCGTGACATTTCAACTTAGAGTGTTTACTGTTCAGGCATTTGTAGCATATGCGGTTGCTTTTGGCCCAGTCCCATCTCGCGCCTGTGTCCATGACCAGGACTCGCTTACATTCCGTAGTCCTGTGTTCACCGCCGCAGCACAAGCAAGGCTCCCGAATGCCCACGGTGTTCCCTGTTGTGTACGTCTGCTCGGCGTGGTACTGCGCTTGCGTCCTACGCGCGCCTCTTCCCTGGACTGCGCGACTCTGTGATGGTCGAGCTACCTCCTTAGTCGCCGCTTCCCTCCTTTTATTGGTGCCAGGCATGCGAGCGTGCGAGAATTCTAATTCTGCGTCGCTCTCTTCCATTAAGAAGTCAGCCATCAGCATCAGCTCACACTTGCCGCCCTTTATGTGCTCCTTTGCGTAGGCGCACCATCGACTTCTGAGGTGTGGACTCAGTCTGTCTGTTATCTCTCGAACTAACAACGGGTTGCTGCTATAGTTCCTGCTGTCGAGTTCGCAAAGTGTACTTACAATGTTTACAATCTTCGTTGCGAATTCGTTCAGGTCGATGGCACTGGGTCCCAACGGCGGCAGCCGCTTTAGCTCGTCCAGCGCCTTGTCCACCAGTAAGTCGATGCGCCCGAAATTCTTCTTAAGGAGCCTTATTATTAGCTCTGGCTGTGTCGATGTGGATAACAGATGCTGCACACACTGTCGTGCATCCCCACGTAGACAGTTCCTCAGCCGAGCCATGTTCTCGAACGCACTGAAGTTGTACCGTAGGGTTGACTCCGTGTAGGCGTTGAAGAACAGTAGCCATTCGTTAGGGTTGCCCGTGAATGGCGGCAACTCGTAACACTGCTTCGGCGGTGTGGTCCTGACGGCGTCCCGTAGCTGGTCGGCGAGCCTGTTGAACGCTGTCGCTGCATCACTTGGCAGCGGCTCTACCGACGATCTTAGTCTGGCGTTTTCGGAATACGGCGTCCATTCATGTCGTCCTGGTGGCTGGTCACGCGGTTCCACGGGCGGCGGCGCTCGTGCCTCAATACGCGGCCCACGCGGCGGCGATTGGGCGCGCCTGACCCGTGACGGTACGGGCGGCGACTCTACGCGCACTCGATGATGCGGCGTGTCTTCAATGGTGCGCAGCCACTCGTGCACTCGACTATCGGGTTCAGCCGGTCGTTCCCTGGCCGGGCTGATTGTGCGCGATGACCCCACGGACGATGAGTCAGTTCCAGTTCCAGTTCCAGAGCTCATTTCTTCGAGTATCTCGTCCCTCTTGAGCTCGTACTCCTTCCTTAGCAGCTCTCGTTCCAACTCGATCTCTCGCCGTTTTAGCTCGACTTCTTTCCTCATTTGCTTGAGTTCGAGCTCTCTTAATTTGGCTGATCGGAGGCTGCTTACGTGTGATGCGTGCGATTTTCTTGACGGACGAGACTTAACCGTCGGTGCCTTGCTTGGTGATGGAGTCGGTACCTTCTGTGTCTCCGTGGCCTTAGGGTGGCCCTCTGACTGGGCCTCCTTACTCCCTCTTTCCGAAACCGGAGACAGGTTCTGCGCGCGCCCACTCAGGTGCTCGTGCTCAACTCGGCGTTGCTCCGCCTTTTCCTTATGTCGCAGCTGCTTCTTGATCGCTTGCTCGATCCTTCGCCGCTCCAGTGTCGACGGCGAACGTGGTGGTCCCTTATGGACAACCTTCGCGGGCCCAGACGATACCATGGCTCCAGCTCTTACAGGTACCCCCGCAGAAGATTCTTGACACGGCTTCCCGGCCTTGCCCGTGACCCCATCCTGTGGGGTGCGCACGGTACCGGGTGCCCCTGCCACGTTCGCAGATACGCCTTCCGCAGTATCTTCTAGTCGGCCTTCTTCCTCTCCGGTGCGGCGGCCAGACTGCGACCTCGTTTTTATTCCTGAAGATTCCATCTCGGCACTTTATAGCACTATTTCACAACACAATGTCACAAATAACACACACGCAAAGTGTCAGTAGTCACTATAAGAATCCACTTTTCACTAGTCCAAGTTCCACTGAATCCCCTGATCCGGCTCGAAGGACCATAGAACTGTGGCCGCCAGGCTACTCTCTGGCGTCAGTCTGCATCAGCGACAGCACAGTCTAAATATTTATTTATGCGGATACAGAGCATTCGCTGGTTCGGGATCCAATTCCTCCCACTGTGGAACGGGACTCTCAGTAATAACACTCACTGCACTTGGATTCTTATTTATTACTAAAACACAATCACTCGGTACACTTGGCTAACTATGGCTATTTACACTATTTACAACTTATATCCTAGAACAGGTACATATACCCTGTCCGAGGATAGGCACATTTACCCTACTTCGCACTGTCACTAACTTTACTTGAACTACTTAGTCCACGAACAGGTACATATACCCTGCCCGAGTACTGGCACGTTTACCCTAAGAGCACTAGGTACAAACTGAGACACTAACACTTTACTTATAACGCTTAGTTCATAAACAGGTACATATACCCTGTCATATGAACCCTAGGTACGCTAGGCACTAAACTTTAACACTAGGCACATAGAAAGCCGGTACGCACACTGATATACTGATACTGTCGACTACTGGTCACTATTATCTCTTCTTCTTCTTATTTTTCTTGCTGGAACTGCTTGCTGAACTGAACTGAACTACGGCGGTGCGTGCCGGCTTTTATATGATTCGAAAATAGCGAGGGTGGAAATATCTAGAACAATCTGAAAGAGAGATCTATCTTCATCTCTTTTACGCTATGGAAAAATCTAGATATTTTAGACAAGGATATCTCTATCTTTTTCACACATTCGAAGACTCTAGAAGTTTTAGACAGAGAAGTCCTTTGTTTACATTGCTATCTCTTTCTTGCACTCGACTTAGGATATTTGCGTATTTATTTACATTTTTGCTTATATCTCGAAAACTACTGGACGGATTTTGATGACTTATACCTTGTTAGAAAGGTCTTTGCAAGATCTGTCTATCTAGGACATTATCTTTACATAATATCAATAAACTAAAAAGTTGCTTTTTCTTATTAGTTAATTTTGTATGGGAGTGAGCTTCTATCTACTCTAACTCCGGTATCCTAAGTCCGAGGCTTACAAAACTATTTCTACTGGATAGTTTACTAGAAAACCTATCTCTAGAGGTATGTATGACCTATGTGGGCTGTGGCATTTTCCGGAAAAATCAAAATGTTTTCGCGGCTCTCGCTTCGGTCAAGCTTTGCCACCTCAGTCGGGGCCCGCGGTCGTCGTTTGGTAATTACGGCTGCTTGGGTCAACATTCAGTCAAATACGCCGCTCCCCCTCTGCCCGCCCTCAGTCGGGCGCGTACCATCACAGAGGGCACACATACTGCTTTTCAGCGGTACAAACAAGTCTTGTTTCTGCACAGACATTAATCAATCTAGTTTTTACTTTAATAAAGTCGACCTGTGTGTACCACTTATTTATCACCTTACCTAGGAACCTTATAACTAACTAGGTAGAATACAATTTATTTAGGTAGGGATCTAGGCTGTCCGTAACAGTGACCATGCCCTTGGGTAGCCAATCCCATGTATAGTTTGAGGTTAAGGGTACGCACGGATGCGTAGCCCATTGTTTTTTTTATAGGGTGACCATGCCCTTGGGTAGCCAATCCCATGTATAGTTTGAGGTTAAGGGTACGCACGGATGCGTAGCCCATTGTTTTTTTTTATAGGGTGACCATGCCCTGGGTAACCATTCCCATTTATTTTATCAGGAGTAGGAACTCCGTCTTAATACGGCATTAGTTATTTTTACGCAATTATTGAGAAGTACTGATACTATGTAAAGTAAAAATAAATGTTTTTACACGTCGAGTAATATAAAAAATAATAGTACAGGTTACAAAAATGAAGATTTTTTTTTATTTTGATAGTATTGACTATTTTACTGCTGAAAGAATTTAATTGTTTGATATTTTATTGCAGATATTTTGAAAATGGTAAATAATTATGATTTTAATTTATTTAGCTTAGCAAGCTACCTTTGAAAATATAAAGTATATTTAAAGGACTTCGACACTAGGATACTCAAAGGATATTTTTTTGTTTTTTGATCGAATTTGTCAAATGTTGACAAATTATGTGTATTGATTTTATTTTTCTATAAATTTCAGAAAAAATTGTAAACAAGTAACATGCGTTTAAATTTTTTCTTCTGCCACCCCGGCGGTGAAGGGACTTTCGGGGGAGGTGTAATATGGCAATTAGCCACTTTTAGTGTTTAGCAGTAACACTCTGGTTTACTGCAAACTAAACGCATATTGCTTGTGTCAGCGACAACCTATGTGTATAAATAGGTAGGCATTCATTAATAAAGATGAACTCTTTACTCGACTACCATGTAAGGTGTTTTAATAATACGCCGTCTCCCTGACTCTGCCCGTCCGTCCATCCAGAACCACCATCAATCTCTTTACGTTATTACAGCGATAACTTTAGTAACGTTTTTCTGATTTATATGAAATTTGTTGGGGTTGTAGCAGAGATCAATATAATTTGAGAGTTCATAAGCATGATCGATCAAGGGGTTATGGAGCTAGAAAGCGCGAAATAAATTTCATATGGGTCTTGTTATATTGGTCATCTCGTTTGTATTATAAGGAAATCGCGAGTTCTGAGTTGGAGGCGGACTACTAGTTATTACCATGACAGGTCTCTGGCTGGTATGTCTATGGTTACCGGAGAGTTGGTACTAGGGCTCGCGGTCGGTTCCGGATACCCGTTTCCAAGATCCGTTTCTGAGTAACACGTACACGGTTTCCTGGCCCGTTTCCCACGTGTAATAAATAAACGTGTAATTAAGATCCGTTTCCGCGAGTAAACGGGTAGCCGAAGAAACGTTTCTTAATTACACGCCGATCTGGAAACGTCCTTGACGAGTGGCAGAGAGATGACTCGAAAGTAGAGCATTCGAGCGTAGTGACCTGTAGAGCATTCAATAGTAAACCTTTGCATCGGTTCTAACTGTTTCGGACCCGTTCGAGCCGGTATTAAGTACCCGTGTACCCGCAGAAACGTTTCCTGGACGTTTCCGAATCCCGGCGGGTTCGTGTAAACCGGTTCCTTAGCACCTCCTGTCTCAAGGTATCTCCGCGTGTAACACGTGTAGCGTGTAGCTCTTCTTCTTCTTGTTGTTAGGGGCTATGTAAGGCTCCCACGCCTATGTATCACTGCGACCATCACTGATCTATTGTGATCGCCACCTACTACAACACTCGGTCTAGCCCTGCAACTTCAAACAGTTCCAGGATCCTTTTGATCTCGAGAGACTAACTCCTCCGAGCGTAGTAAAAAAAAAAAAAAAAAATTTGTTTATTTCAGACCATGATTGCGATCCATATTTTGTTAGTAACATTTGAACCTTAATAATTACTATGTTAGTAATACTTATACCTATATAGTAGTAGTATGTGCCTACCCAGAATTAAGTTACGAGTGCGCATTAGGGAACGGCAATCTGCGAGGATGTAGCTCTAGTTGGTACCTTGTGTGCTCGCAGTATGACGTCCTCGAAATCGGTGGCGTGGAAGAGGTCGTCCACGGCACCGCGGATGACGTCATCCTTGGTGCGGCTCAGCCCGTCCACGTGGACGCGGTCCACTCGCGCCTGCGCACAAATACATACACCATTCATAGTTGGGGACAGTCTTACTTTAATAACGTAACTTTAATAACTAAACATAAATAGATAATGTATGCCTACTTAACCAAAATATCATAATATAAATGACATAAAAAAAAAATATATATATATTATAGGACGATCTTACACAAACCGACCTAGTCCCACAGTAAGCTCAATAAGGCTTGTGTTGTGGGTACTAGACGACGATATATATAATAGATAAATATGAATAAATACTTAAATACATAGAAAACAGCCATAACTCAGGAACAAATATCTGTGATAAACACACAAATAAATGCCCTGACCAGGATTCGAACCCGGGACCTCCTGCTTCGTAGGCAGGGCCACTACCGACTGGGCTAGGAGGAGGACATGTAAAATTAGTTATAATTTTATTAATAAATATCTCATTTCTCATTTTAGACGGAGAGCTGGCCACGTCAGATATGACACAATAATGAGAGCAACGAAACCCATGTAGTTAGTTTGCTATACTATGCTTATTTATAGATCCGGACATCTGGCAGCTGTAAAGTGGTGGAGGTCAAAGAATGCAAATAACTTGAAGAAAATAAATCCTAGAGTTCTGGGTTTAATGAAATATTATGGGAAATTATGTAATTAATTAGGTTATATCATATCCAGAAGGTTTTGTTGGGGGAAAGTAGCGCCAAATGATGTAAAATGCAATTTTTAGTTAGTCGTCTACTGTTTTTGTTTCCGCAATAATAGACATTGGTTTTTAATCTTATGTTAAAATATAGGCCCCGTCCTCTATAAATTACACAACTTTGGCATTTTTTACCTATTTTGGTATTACTTTTTTCCAACTTAAAAACTTTGTTGGTCTGTAACTCTGACATCCACCCATTAAAAGCTGCCAGATGCCCAGATCTAGCCATAAGGATGGTAAAGCAGTCTAACTAGACAGGTTTCATTGCTCTCATTATTGTGTCACATCTGACGTGGCCAGCTCTTAGACCATTTCTCACTATTAAAGAATACTTGAGTATTAAAAATATTTATAACGGGTTACTCACGTCATTTATGTCGATTTTTTCTCGACATGTTTCGATCAATTTACGATGATATGCAGCGCGCCGGCTACTCAAGTCGTGAGAATGATCATAGTAAATTGATCGAAACATGTCGAGCAAAAATCGACATAAATGACGTGAGTAACCCGTTATAAATATTGTTAATTAAGTTTTATAGTTAATACTTCAATACTTCTTTTTTTATTGTTGCTAGGTTTCAAAAGGATAATTGAAAAATACTCCAATCACTATAGGTGTGTCTATAATAGTTGAAGAGTTCCCTCGATGTCTCCAGGATCCCATCATCAGATCCTGACCTGGTTACAATGGGGCCAACTGTGAAGTATACTCTTTCAAACAAAAAAATAATTTTCCAAATCGGTCCAGCCGTCTTCTAATAATTCACCGATTATTCGAAGACGGCTGGACCGATTTAGAAAATTCTTTTTAAAATTAAATTCTTAATAAAATTCTTTTCAACCGACTTCAAGATTTCGAAGGAGGAGGTTATCAATTCGTCGGGATCTTTGTTTTTGCTATTTTTTTTTATGTATCTTCACCGATTATTCGAAGACGGCTGGACCGATTTGGAAAATTCTTTTTTTGTTTGAAAGAGTATACTTCACAGTTGGTCCCATTGTAACCAGGTCAGGATCTGATAATGGGATCCTGGAGAAATCGAGGGAATTCTTCAACTATTATAGACACACCTGTAGTGATTTGAGTATTTTTACAGCAGCTCGAGCATTTGCTGTTGGAAAGGTGGATGCTAAGTGAAGACGGGTCTTTTTTGTTTAAAATTATTTGAAATCAAGGATCCATAGATTGTTAGTACATACAGCTATACTCTGTATCTTTAGGTATTTAAATAAAAGTAAATAAGATCTACCCTCAAATGGCTCCTTAAGCCAGTTGAGGGTAGATGAAAACATTACACGATCAAATAATATTGGTTAAAGCCAGGTCGTTGAGTGACAGATCCAGGCAGTTTTGTATTTGATCGGTTAACCAATAAAAGTTATGACTACCCGAAAATGTAAAAATTGTTTGTTTACTTTTATTTAAATACCTAAAGACATACCCCCTTATTCATAAACGGCCACTAAAGTTAAGAGATCTCTGATAATCGTTTGTCCCTTTCCCTCATATAGGTTGGATGGAAAGGGACAAATGATTATCAGAGGCCTCTTAACTTTAGTAGACGTTTATGAATAAGGGGGATAGAGTATAGAGAAGACAATTAGTGTTAGTGACATAGAATTACAGTATATTTTATGAAAGAGTGTGACTTACTCTCACTCCGCCAAGCTTGATGCTGGGCTGCTGGACTGGCTCCGTGTCCATCTCCATGGGCTCCTCAAACTCGAACAGGTTGCTGCCGAGCACCTCATTGTCTCCCTGCCCGTGCTCCGCCTACAACATATATTTTGTTAGCCTGCAGACTAGGTAGTCTAGGTAGTCGTAGGTACGACAGCCTATGAATTCTGTAATCGAACGAGCGTAGCGCAAGCGACGCAAGTTCTTACAAACAACTTTTGGCTACTGGGACGTCTCGGCATTTCAATGGCTTTTTGATTTTGAGTTTGTTCCGCAATAACTTTAGTAACGCTTTTCTGATCTTTATGAAAATTGTTGGGGTTGTAGCAGAGACACATATAATTTGAGAGTTCGTATATGAGCAGGATCGACCAAGGGGTAATGGAGCTAGAAGGCGCGAGAAAACATCATAAGGGTCTTGTTAAAATCGTTTGCAAGGAAATCGCGAGTTCTGAGTTCGAGGCGGACTACTAGTTTAGTAATTTAAAATTTTTATTAAAGAGTAGGAGACAAAATTAAAACCATGATACTTTAACTATGGGCTAACTGTATATTAACCATTAAGTTAATCATTGCTCTGTTAGAAAATGTGCTTTTTCTCAAACATGCTCGGAAATGTTCCTGTTTCGTTAGTAATTAGAGACCAGTAGGGATTCTATTCCAAGGCAGGTTCAGCGCGACGTACGTAAAGGATTTTCATACAACATTAAATCACTCAGCCAGTAACTGAAGCACTAAACAAGTAATTTTATTTCCTTACATGTTTGAGAAAAGCACTATACATGCTTCGACCGTAATCAGCTTACCTGGCTTCGTATTGTAGCCGTCCTCGTCTTCGACTCGGACGGCTACTAAATACTCAGCCAGGAAAGCTTACTTACTGGTCTCTGCAGTAATGTACTATTGATCAACTAGAACAGTAATTTTATTGAATAAAATATACATTAAAAACACAAATTATGTTTTTTTTTTACTTTCAACTAACCTAACAATTTTCCTATTAGATTTACCTATTCAAATTAACTTTACCTTTGCATGTACTGTTCCCATGGCAGTATTTTGGAAAAGCTTATTATTAACAAACGATTAAACTGGCCCTTTGTTTATTTTGATAACTTAGAATTTTTATTTTGAATTACATAAATACGGACTTGACACAGCATCGGCGGCGACCAGTGTTGCCAGAGCACTACCAGCTAAAAGTACGGTCGTGTGTCAAAAAAGGTACGATTTTGGCCAAAAAGGTACGATTTTTATTAAGTCTACAAAATCGCAACAAATAAGATCAGGGTGGTGTTTAATTGATGTACGAGTTATAATTTAGCTATTTGTCTCTCATTCTAACAACCATATTCGTTAGAAATAGCTAAAAAATGAAATTGTAAAGGTAACTTTTGTGGACCACGATCAGCGGGCCTACCGCGAACTTAGGGAATTCAAGCAACCGGAGTCGCCATTGACAGGCGTTCCCCTCTGCCGGAAACATATGACCAGTGGTCATACACATGTATGGAATGACGTTTATCTGACGTAGCTATTTGTACGGTACGTACGAATAGCCATACATTTGACGTTCCCCTCCCCCGCAAAAAACGGCAGACTTTTTTTGTATAGAAAATGACAGACATGGCTACTCCATCCGGGTCGAATTCTCTAAGACCGCGAACGTCATATATAAAACGGGTATTAGACATTGCAATTTGTAGGACCCAACCTGTCAGGTTGGGAGGTGTAATAAGAGGTAGGGCCCTTAGGGAGCTGAAGGAGGGTAGGGGAGGCAGGGTACACAACAGATTGGGCCCTATAAATTGCAATGTCTAATACTCGAAATTTCGTTGTCTCCCTGTCTATCACACTTGCTTATACGGGCAAAAGAGACGCAAATAGCGAGGTTTCGAAGTTCGCAGTAGGCCTCTGGTAACGATATTAATCGAGTGCTGATGCCCAGAATACTCTCATGGCAAACTCGGGCCAATGTGAATGAAGGCAAGTGACGGCCAACCCGCACGAGGACACACATTAGTGACTTCACATGGGTGACTATTTCTGCTACTTTGATCCTATATTTCTGTGACACAGTCTAGTGACAGTTGATTTGACACGTGACGTTATAGTGGTATAAAATTATTATTATTGAATACAGTGCCCACATATTAACTAGATAACACGCTCGATATTCATTACGATGCACATTCTAGATCATTAAATTTAAACTTTCGTGAGACATACTATCACTATAAAATATAACTTACAATCACGTCACTTTAGTCACTAAAGTGACGTGAGTGTAACCGTTATATTTTATAGTGACATTCTTGATCGTTAATTTTAGGATTTCTAGTTATTTTTGGTTCATGAACTAGGATCAATACGTTTGATTGGCGCTGTAAAGTATAATTTTAGTATGATTTTGTCGGGTACGCTATAAAGTACGATTTTTAGTACGGATTTTCTCCGGGTAGGCCAAATAGTACGGTTTTAGTACGGTTTTCCGCAGGGTACGTTAAAGGTACGCAGAGGTCCAAAATAGTACGTAAAATCGTACCAAAAGGTACGGTCTGGCAACACTGGCGGCGACACATGGCAATACTGAACGCTGTCAGACTGGTCAGTTGAAAATTTTTACACGACTGAAAAATAGATTTAATAGCCAGTACGTTAATAAGCTTTACAGCTTTTATATTTGTGATAGCAGAAAATAATAACAATTGCTAGAGCCATATTAAAAACGTCCAACAGAAATTTTAAAAAAGCAATCAGCTGATTTATTTTTAATACTGGCAATATTTGTAACGTTTCATTATAAGCCAATGTTAAGCGCGTAAACCAATATTTAAGTAATTTGAAAACTTGTGTTTTTGTTTCATTACACCATACATTTTTATTTTAGCTATAAACAAGTAATTATTTTATTGATGTTTATTTACACCGAATTTATGGTAATATGAATGAAAGCTAGAGCCAAAATTGCTAAGTAGCATGCTTAGAATTAAACGCAACTGTCACCGTGACAACGGCTTGAGGTAGCTGTCAGCGTTACGTTAATGAGTTACGAAAAATAACCTTATCCATTCGAGTTTAAGCTCAAATTTCTATGGCAAGGTAAAATATTTTCATATTCCAATTCCACAAACCTAGTTTGCAAGGCACATGTTTGTAGTGATAAAATTAAAATCTAATTTTGTGTACAATTATGAACGGGTACAATTATGAAAAGGCAATATTCAAGCTATGTAAAGACGAGGGGTGCTGCGACGCGTGTGCCCTGCGGTACTTGGGGCTGCACCACCCGCGTGTTTACGAAAATGTGAAGGACTCGGCGGAGAAGGTATCGGCGTCTATCTTTGTGTTTGTTTATTGTATTAAGTGTCTGTACAGATTTAGCCGTCGTCGGCGACACAATGTGACCGCTCCTGTGATAATGGCCATCGGCTTAGCACAGCCGCTAATACATTTCCGTCAGAGAATCCCTATAAATAAATAGTATTATAGTAAAATTAAAATATAATGTAAAGTCTATTTTGTGCATGTGTGTGTTCCCCCGATTGGGGGCCCCGCCACTTACATCTCCAACACTGGCTCCGGAGTCCATGTGCTGCGTTTCTGACCTGTAAGACCTGCAGACTGTGACATCACCTCGGCCTACCATCTCGGCACTAAGCGCACAGTTGCAGGGAAGTGGCACTCGTACTAAAAGCGTGTGCAAATGAATACGGGGTCAATAACTAAGGATCTAAAAAAAGAACTCAAGTGGAAACACAGACTGTGTTTCCACTTGAGTACAATTTGGGTCTCTTCAAAGCAAGAGTAACTAGTTTTCTCATAGGTAAGCGTGCTCCACCATAGACCGCATCATCACTTACCATCAGGTGAGATCGTAGTCAAACGTCTGCCTATCCTTAATAGAACAAAAAAATAATAAAAGATCTAGAGTTTATAACTAAATGTAAAGTCTACCCTACATATAGTTTTTTTATACATAAAGCCATTTTTTTTTAATGTACTAGTTGTTTTAATTTTATAAAAACTGAAAAACAGCCTAACTGTTACATTGAGGTCTTGCGTTGCCAAATACCTGTACAAACAAGAAAAACTAGTAAATATTCAGTCAAAACAAACTAATTTTCGATGAGAATTTTAGTTTGTTTTCATGTCAATAATAAATCATTAAAGGGGAAATGTGTGGAATAATTAACGAGCTCAAAGATGACCCAGTGTGTTGACGATGAGGGACCTTCTTGTTCCTTAAGCTGTCAGCATATTATTTATAATCAATCAATCAAACACTTAAGAGCCATGCTCTTGTCTGTGCAACTCAAAGTGGGCTCTCCATTTGCTTCGGTCCCAGGCCTCCTCTTTGATCTTTTGGTACGACCTGATATTAACATTCTTTTTAATTTGGTCTATACAATTAATTCTAGGTCTTCCCCTTCCTCGCCTTCCTTCCATTTTTCCTTCAACTATTTTCTGTATGAAGTTGACTTATAAACAAAGCAAGAATTACATTGAAATACTTTAAAATTACACTTGTCAATGTTTTGTAATTTTAATATGTTACAGTATCAAGACGAACCGGAAGAACCAACTGTTACCCCCGAAGGTAACGGCACAGACAGCAATGGCACCAACGGTGAAGTAGCTGATAAACAAGAACTAGAGGAACCAGAGGCTAAGAGGAGGCGAGGAGCGGTGTGCGTGAGCTGTCTCGGCGTGCTGCAGCAGGCCACGTGGGACGACAGCTGCCGGATGGCCAAAGAAATGCTAGATAAGAAGGGGTCAGTATTTTTTAAATAATTTTTGACATGTTTTACAGTGGCCTATTCCACTTGCTTATTAAATCCAATACAATTTTTCCAATTAATTTTTACCAAGGGGTATGTCCTTAAACTACGTTCGGAGCCAGGTATGTCCTTAAACTATATCCAGAAGAGAGGTATGGGATGTCATCTCGCTATGTTTGGTAGTGTACAGTTTTTACATAAATAAGGCACCACCATGTTTAGCCATATAGGCATACAATGATACAAATATCAAAGTCAAGATGGCGCAAGCCACAAATATAATTTATCTACACCAATATCATAAATCCTCTATTCCGCGTTCGGAAACCGCATGTAATTACCATCATTACTGCAACCAGTAACGTAGTATCAGTGACAGTGTGGTTAAAACGTATGAAAATTCATTACCCACGGTAATATGCCCTCCTCTCAGCCTGCCGGCACGCGCCCGCGCGACCGCCGACACAATCGAGTTGGTCATGGCGGTACAATGTCGGTCATTCTAATGGTTTCCGAACACTTGATTTAGGATTTATAATATGTGTGTAGATAAAGTAGTGTATGCAACTGTACATAATTAGGCCTTAAAACACTCGTGTGATCTTATTATTAAACCACACTCGTATTTTAAGGACCCTTATTACGTAACAGTTACATAAACTACTATTATACACTAACTATAGGTACCTACAATAATTCGTAAGACGATTAAATTTCTAATTCAGAGAGGTACGAGTATACGCTATTCTAACTAAAAGTTTAAACAGGCTCTTATTAAAGTTTGTAATATCAAGTTGTCTTGGATTAATTGTGTTTTTGAAGGTTTGGCTTATGGGTACAGTCGCCACAGATATATCAGAGCGGCCGAGGTGGTCAGAAATATCAGAACTTGTCAAGGCGATAAAGTGCATGTGCAGATATTTCTAAGTACCTTGGCCGCTCCAATATATTTGATGACAACCGTAGACATATATAATTTTAAACAAAAAAGAATTGACTTCACTTAGCATCCACCTTTCCAACAGCAAATGCTCGAGCTGCTGTAAAAAATACTCAATCACTATAGGTGTGCCTATAATAGTTAAAGAGTTCCCTCGATTTCTCCAGGATCCCATCATCAGATCCTGACCTGGTTACAATGGGACCAACTGTGAAATCGGTCTAGCCGTCTTTGAATAATCGGTGAATATACATTAACAAAAATAGCTAAAAAAAAACAAATATCCCAACGAATTGATAACCTCCTCCTTCGAAATCTTGAAGTCGGTTGAAAATAGGAAGACGTGGTCCCACGAAGATAGAACTGTGATTCTATAATAAGCCGCGGTCTCGTGCACACAGACTCGTCCTAGTAAGGTTCCTAAATGAGTTAGTTTCTAAATTTAGTCAAGTGTAACCGCATTTAGCAAGTAAATTTACTATGAAAATTAGTTAGGATCCTAATTAGGATGCTAGTTAGGTTAGGACACTAAAAAAAGTAAAGTGTAACAAAGCTTTTATTATGGAATCACAATTTGGTCTTCACGGCACCGCGTCTTCTGATCAACCGACTTCAAGATTTCGAAGGAGGAGGTTATCAATTCGTCGGGATCTTTGTTTTTTTTTGCTATTTTTAGGGTTCCGTAGTCAACTAGGAACCCTTATAGTTTCGCCATGTCTGCCCGTCCGTCCGTCCGTCCGTCCGTCCGCGGATAATCTCAGTGACCGTTAGCACTAGAAAGCTGAAATTTGGTACTAATATGTATATCAATCACGCCGACAAAGTGGTAAAATAAAAAGTGGATTTTTTTTATTTATTAGGGTACCTCCCCTATACGTAAAGTGGGGAGTGATTTTTTTTTTCATTTCAACCCTAACGTGTGATATATTGTTGGATAGGTATTTAAAAATGAATAGGGGTTTGCTAAAATCATTTTTCGATAATGTAAATATTTTCGGAAATAATCGCTCCAGAAGTAAAAAAATATGCGTCCCCCCCCTCTAACTTTTGAACCATAAGTTTTAAAAATTTGAAAAAAATCTCAAAAGTAGAACTTTATAAAAACTTTCTAGGAAAATTATTTTGAACTTGATAGGATGAATAGTTTTTGAAAAAAAATTACAAAATAATTTCTGAACTAAGTTTGTAATTTAACCGTATAAGCAGGTGTTTATTGTACCTGTAATTTCTACAAAATTACAATGAAATGACGTGCTTTCAAATAAAGTAAAAACGGTGAAAATCGGTTCACGCAATAAAGACTTATTCCATAAAAATCATCTTCCATACTTTAAGCTCGCGCGCAATAGTTTACTTAATTTGCCGATAGATGTCGCTGTACGTGGAACTCTCATATCATATCCTACATGGCGGTGTTATTAACTCTTAAGAAGGGGACGCTTACTGTGACGGACGGAAAACTACGGAACCCTACACTGAGCGTGGCCCGACACGCTCTTGGCCGGTTTTTTTAATGTATGTTCACCGATTATTCAAAGACGGCTGGACCGATTTCGAAAATTCTTTTTTTGCTTAAAAGAGCCCACAGCTTCACAGTTGGACCCAGGCGCGGATACAGGGGGCGGGGGGGCAACAGGGGGCAATTGCCCCCCCCCCCCCCCCCCCCTGAAATGCAAAACTCGTATACTACGGGGCCCGTAAGTGCGGACCGCGAGATTTTTTGTGAAGGAAAGTGCCCCCCGTGAACGAAATCCTGGAAAGTGCCTCCCCTTGAACGAAATCCTGGATAGTGCCCCCCCCTGAACGAAATCCTGGATCCGCGCCTGGTTGGACCCATTGTCATGAGGTCAGGATCTGATGATGGGATCCTGGAGAAATCGAGGGAACTCTTCAACTATTATAGACACGTATAGTGACTCTTAGCAACGCTTTCCGCAAAGCAACCGATAGGGAGAAATGGAGAGCTGCCATCAAGAAAATTAGTCAGCGGAGTCACGATCCTCAGCAGTGAGGGATCGACTCAGAAGAAGAAGATAGTGATTTGAGTATTTTTACAGCAGCTCGAGCATTTGCTTTTGGAAAGGTGAAGCTGAGTGAAGTCGGTTATTTTTTGTTTAAAATTATTTTATATGTCTATGATGATAACTGTTATAGTAGTAGTTTATGTAACTGTTACGTTAATAAGGCCTAATTACGTACAGTTGCATACACTGCTTTATCTACACTCATATTATATATTCTAAACTAGCTTTCCGCCCGCGACTTCGTCCGCGTATAATACGGTTCCTCATACAGAGTTTCATATCCAATTGTAACTTCTTAACTAACTTTTGTTAATCCCCGAACCATCTACTTAATCTATTTATAGTTATAGCTATTTTGGCGAATAAACGGGTAACGTAGCCATAGTTTCAGTTACAAATAAGTGTTAATATGCAAATAATAACGTAAATGTACGCTATATTTGCGTAACTTCTTTGTGTACTAACTATACTGTGGTGGTTTTATTTGTCGATACGATGACCAAACTATTGTAAGAGCTCACTCTGGAACATGGAAATGGAACGGAAATAGGAACAATAATTCCTAGTAAATCTCAACCAAAAAAATAGTATTTCTCGATACAAACTTTCAACCCCTTTTATATTTTATAATTATTAGTAAACGTACGAAGTTTCAAATCTCTGACTCTAAATTTTAAACCCCACCGATACAAACGTTTAACCCCTATTTTATCCCCCCTTAGGGCTTGAATTTTTCTAAATCGCTTCTTCTTAGTTGTACAGATTGTAAATGTAACCCGTCCTGCAAATGACAACTCTGAGGTGGATTTTTGAAAAACGCTGAAATTAGTATTTTTGCTTTAAAGTTAGTAGCTTACAAACGAACTTTCAAGTTTGTCACAAAAAAAAATCTCTATAAAAACTTTTTACCCTTTTTTTACCCTGTTAGAGGTTGAATTTTGAAAAACGCTGAAATTACTATTATTGTTTTTTAATTAGTAGTAAACGTGTGAAGTTTCAAATCTCTAACTCAAAATTTTAAATCCCACCCATACAAAGTTTTAACCTCTTTTTTACCCATTAAGGGGTTGAATTATTCAAAATAGCTTCTTGTTAGTTGTACAAATTGTAAATTTAACTCGTCCTGCAAAGTTGTAATTACAACTTTCTAGATTCAGTAGTTAATAAATTTTTAACGCTACGCTAATGCAATTAAAAATTACAACTCGACTAAGACAATCGTAAAAAACTTTAAGATAGGTACTTTGCTTATAATTTTTTTTTTTGATTTATGTATTTTAATATTCCGTATTTTTTCATTAAATTTTAAGACCAGACCAGACAGAACAACCAATCAATATTTATTTTTAGAAACAACCTAACAAATGACTCAAGACTCAAACGACACCAAATTCAGAAAGACGCATTCATAATCATAATATCATAATATCATTTATTGCACCATGGTAAAAAGCAAGCTGTTACAATTAAAATAGTGTCTCATGGACCCCAGTATAGTAGGGTATACATGGCAATCATATCATTTCCTTGTACTAAACATATTTAACATACCTAATGACAAATTATCTATACCTACTCATAAAACATATTTTACACTACAATATGTGTATTGTAAGATTTATATTATCATTAATAATGTCAAACCTAAGCGTCATATCTTTGTTCACAAAATGATCTGTGAGATAAATACTCTGTAACAGAATAGTATGCTTTTTCTGCTAGGAACGATTTCAATTTCTTGGCATATGCTGCTTCTCTGTCCTCTGCCTTTAGAATAATTTTTCTTTAACCCAACTAACTCAGAAAAAATCTTAATAGCGCCATTTATCTTCATGGCACAGCGCCATCTATTAGTGGATTTGTTTTTATTTGTTGTGTTGTCTGCTTATAAATATGCAATAAAGTAGTTCAGGATGAACTGGTCTTATTTAATTTATAACAACACCTTTTTACCCGACTACAACAAAAGTCAAAAGGTACGGCTATAATTTTTAAATTTTAGCAGAACTTCTAACGCCATCTAATGTGGAGTAGTGTACCTAATAAATGAAAAAGTATCGGAACACGGAAAAAATCTATGTTCATAATTAATATATTACTGATGTATGGTAAAATAATCTATTTCAACAAACAAATATTATTATAGGTACCTACTAATACCCAAAGTTGAAAAATAATAAACATCCTACAGGGTCAATATGTAATCTAAATGTAAATGTTTTAAATACGTTCATTTTCTCTACTTAATGGAATACAATCAACGGCAAAAACATATTTATGATGAGACCAGTAACGCCATCTACTGGGGAGTATTGAACCTAATAAGTGGATAAGTGTTGGAAAGATCGCCGTGGAATTTTTCAAAAAACACAAAGTTTAAAGTCTCTAACACAAAATAAAAATTTCTCCAATACGAACTTTGCACCTTTTACAAAGTTTTAAGTCTCTAACTCTAAAACAGAATTTTCTCCCATACAAACTTTGCACCCCTATATTACCCTCTTAGGGTTAGAATTTTGCAAAACGCTGAAAACACTTTCTTTGGAACTAAGTTCGTAACCTTTTTACGAATTTTTAAGCCAAACAGCTCAAAAAAAAATTTTCTCCCATACAAACTTTGAACCCCTATTTGATCCCCTTAGGGGTGGAATATCCAAAAATCCCGTCTTATCCCTTGCATACGTCATAAAAGTAAGCTCTGGACCAAATTTGAAGTTTCTAGTTCCAGTAGTTTCGGCTATGCGTTGATGGTAGATCAGGACTTCTTCTTTTATATGTTTAGATGAAGTGTTCGGAAACCATAGAATGACCGCCATTGCACCGCCATGGCCAACTCGATTGTGCCGGCGGTTGCGCGGGCGTGTGCCGTTGGTCAGGAAGGAGCACAGGATTTACATTATGTTATCAAATTCGATGTTCGGAATTTTAAACTCATAACGTATCAATATATGAGCATGTAAAGTTACGTTACTGCCACAGATAAAAAGCTTATCATAGTAAAATCGGTTGTGGTAATGCTAGCCATTGCCTACCGTTTTTGAACACATTTTAGAGGACTTACAATGTATGTAGATAAAATGTGTTGTGCACAGGTACGACTGCACGGCGTTCGCGTGCGCACTGTCGGCACCCATCGCCACCATCATCAGAGAGAAATACATGCAGCTAGCCATTAAGGACAAGTTCCCGGAGTACGATACAGGTAAATAGCTATTTATTTATTTATTTTTATACCACGACGGTGGCGAACAAGCATACGGCCTGATGGTAAGCAGCTACCGTTACCTATGGACGCCTGCAACTCCAAAGGAGTCACATGCGCGTTGCCGACCCTTTACAAAAAGCCATTAAATTTGCGCCTTATTACAAAGAGGTTCATGTACGAATGTACGTGAACCAAATGCATCCAGTTAAATTCTTAAATAGGGACGTTTCGGGCGTCACGTATCTCATTCGGTACGTGGCCGTCACGCAGGTGTTTACAATAAGCGCCCCGGATTGCCAGTTGCTGAATCTTATTTGTACTTGAAAGGTCTATTTAAATACAGCCTTAGCTAAAATCACTTAGATAGATATCTTAGCTTAGGTCTAAGAATAAGTGGTGTCATTATAAACAATGTAACAGTTACACCATACTCCTGTTTTAACGGCTAAAGCTACATAGGCTGCTATTTATATATCCGGAAACCGGGATTACAATCTTCTTAAATAGCATATTTGACCTCCATGGTAAAATGTGAACTTTTTTAAGTACTGGCCGGTATATTTTTTCTTCCTTATTAACGCTCGTGTTTTGTTTTTGACGGGTTTTAAATGTCATCTCGCAGCAAGAATGGAACTCACTCGTGAAAATATTCGTGCTATGATTTATTATGATTTTCGGCGTGGTTTAACGCAACAACAGTGCATAGATCAACTAACTTCAACTTTTGGTGATGAAGCCCCATCTAAAACTACTGTGTATCACTGGTTTAGTGAGTTCAATCGTGGACGTAGTATGCTTACGGACGAAGTTAAGGCAGGTCGCCCGAAATCGGTCGTTGTACAACAAAATATCGAGGCTGTGCGAAAACTTATAATGGACGACCGACATGTTACGTACTGCGAGATAGAGGCGACTCTGGGTATTTCTATGACCAGCATTAATAGCATATTACATAATTATTTGGCTGTAAAAAAAAATTGTTCGCGTTGGATACCCCACAACTTAACAAAAGAGCAAAAAGATGCTCGCGTCGAATGGTGCAATAAAATGTTAAAAAAATATAACCGTGGTGACTCAAAAGCCGTTTATAACATCTATACAGGTGACGAATCCTGGATCTATGCATACGATCCCGAAACGAAGCAACAATCAACGGTATGGGTGTTTCAAAATGAGCCGAACCCTACGAAAGTTACTCGTGCAAAAAGTACATTGAAACAAATGGTGGCCTGCTTCTTCGGTATTAATGGCCATGTAGCTACAGTGCCACTAGAAAACCGTAGAACGGTTAATTCAGAGTGGTACACGACCATTTGCTTACCGGAAGTATTTGAACAAATTCGTAAAACTAACCAGCGACGAAGAATCATTCTTCATCATGACAATGCCAGCTGTCATACGTCACGCGAAACAACTCTATTTTTGGAGGGTCAAAATGTGGAATTAACGGGTCATCCGCCGTACAGCCCTGACTTGGCACCCAACGATTTTTATTTATTTCCAAATATAAAGAATAAATTACGCGGTCAACGATTTTCGACCGCTGAAGATGCTGTCGACGCATTCAAACAACACGTTATGGAGGTACCTCAGGCGGAGTGGCAGAAGTGCTTTAAAAATTGGTTCACGCGAATGCAAAAGTGCATAGATCATCAAGGGGAATACTTTGAAAAACAATAAAACCATTTTCAGCCGTGTACGTTTGTTTGTTTTTTTGTTTCCGGATATATAAGTAGCAACCCTCGTAGACGGTAGCCAACACGGCTGTCGACGGTCCAAGGTCACTCTGACCTTGGTTGGTGCTTCATTCAGTTTTGCTGGTAACAACTGTCCACACGGTCCGTCGAGACCAAGGTCGCTCTGTCGGAGGAGCTTGTTGGCGACCGTCTAGCAGACGGTTATAGCTACAAAGCGATTGATGGCCTGCAGCAGTCGCCTTTGCTTTGGCATGCGGTTGGATGCTTCAGAAGATAATGGAAATTGATACCTGAAACAAATGAAAACATCATAAGTTTAGCCTGCAGCAGTCTCCTTTGCTTTGGCATGCGGTTGGATGCTTCAGAAGATAATGGAAATTGATACCTGAAACAAATGAAAACATCATAAGTTTAGCCTGCAGCAGTCTCCTTTGCTTTGGCATGCGGTTGGATGCTTCAGAAGATAATGGAAATTGATACCTGAAACAAATGAAAACATCATAAGTTTAAACTAGTAACTTTAATAAAAACCGGCCAAGTGCTTGTCGGACCACGCATAATGGAGGGTTCCGTAACTTCAATGGAATAAGAACCAAACTAATACCTAAAGGTCGTATCTGAAGTTTTTTGAAGATAACTCGAAAATGGCTGAACCGAAAATGTTCAAATCAATTTTTGTAGAAAGTATGTAAAAAGGCGCATCTTCAAAAATTTTTTGCAATTTTACTACATAACTCATTAGCGGCAGTAAAATACACCGCATGTCTTAATTTTGTTAAGATAGCCGAAGCCGAAGTTCGAGATTCACTGTGTTGACGGCTAAAGGAACAAGAAGGTCTCTCATTGTCAACACGCTGGGTCCTCTTTGAGCTCTTTGGCAACCTTACTCACCAGCAGGAACACAACACTATGAGTAGAGTCTAGTGCTATTTGGCTGTTTTCTGTAAGGTGGAGGTATTTCCCCAGTCGGGCTCTGCTCCAGATTTGAGCGAGATGCCATTCGCAGTGCCCATACCTCTCTTTTAAGCGTACTTTAAGGACATACCCGTGTCCGGACGTAGTTGGAGGACGTACCCCGGGTAGCTATGGACTAAGAGCTGGCCACGTCACATACAAGTTGACACAAAATACTGGTGCTCCGGTTAAGGGGTTTCAAAAAGGAGTGTATAGGTTCCTAACGGGTAGGCAACGCGCATGTGTATCCTCTGGGGTTGCAGGCGTCCATAAACTACGTTAGCTGCATACCACCAGGCGGGCCGTATGCTTGTTTGCCACCGTCGTGGTATAAAAAAAATGCTTGTTTGGGCCGGGCTGCATTTTAATAATTAGGAACATGCATGATTTTTTTGGAAGACGTCATTCGACCCTATTTCCCTGTAGATTCAAATGTCTCTAATAAACCTACTATCTATGATAGCCCTGAAACGTCAAAATACGTTATAATCTGAAAATACGTTAGGCGTCTGCGCCGCGCGTCAAAACGCCCCATATAAAAAGTGTGAGGTTTGTGACGTCACCGACGTTAAAGTTGCAGAAAACTGTTTGGAAGGAACAAGCTTTTGGAAGATTTTTGTAATTTTAGGCAAGAAAAAATGCGTTTAGCTATATAGTTGTCATACATTTTTTTTCCTGAAGTTTCGAAAATACATTTGAGGTATAAAAAAAATGCCTAAAATTTTACGTTTTTTAAACCGCTATATTTTTTTATTTTATTTTTATTTTTAACCGACTTCAAGATTTGAAAAGAGGAGGTTCTCAATTCGGCGTGTATGTTTTTTTTATTTCTTTTTTTTTTTTTTTTATGTTTGTTACTTCATAACTCCGTCATGTCTGAACCGATTTTGAAAATTCTTTTTTTGATTGTAAGTATATATATACAGATTGGTCCCGTTTTTGTCAAAACGCAGTTCTGATGATGGGATCCATGAGGAATCGAGGGAACTCCTCAAATCTTAAAGGCATACATATAGTGATTTTTATCAACAAAACCATCATCTTCATTCAAAACAGTGACATTTGATGAAGTAGAACTGCTGATGATGATCAGAACGGAACTCTTCAACGACGCATAGTTCACGTTTGGCGATTCGTCCTCTTCGCTGTGTTTGTTTATCAAGTTTAATTGTCAGAACAAATGTTCGTCAAGCTCAAGTTCTGATGATGGGATCCATGAAGAATCGAGGGAACTCCTCAAATCTTAAGGGCTTACACATAGTGATTTTTGTATTTTTATCAACAAATCAAGCATTTTCATTCAAAAGAGTGACATTTGATGAAGTGGAACTGCTGATGATGAACAGAACGGAACTCTTCAACGACGCATAGTTCATGTTTGGCGATTCTTCCTCTTCGCTATGTTTGTTAAGCAAGTTAGATTGTCAGAACCAATTTTCGTCAAGCTCAAGTTCTGATGATGAGTTCCACGAGGAATCGAGGGAGTTCATCAAATCTTAAAGGCATACATAAAGTGACTTTTGTATTTTTATCAACAAATCAAGCATTTTCATTCAAAAGAGTGACATTTGATGAAGTGGAACTGCTGATGATAATCAGAACGGAACTCTTCAACGACGCATAGTTCACGTTTGGCGATTTGTCCTCTCCGCTGCGTTTTTTAAGCAAGTTATTTCATTGTATGGAATCTAAGTGCACCATCTACAATAATCCTTCACCGGCTACCCCCATTGAAGTCGGTTTTTTTTCTTAAAAATTATTTTAGAACACAAACAGTCACATACACAAATAGATTAAATGTACAATGTACTTAACATAATAAAATAATTATAACAGACCTGGAGGTTCATAAATATACATACAAGTTAACATACTATGCTTACGTAGATATTTGTTTTTACAATATATATTTTATGTTTATACATATAACAAGAAACGGAAAGAAATGAAATCATGAGCCATACCTACCTTAATTCTATGTACCCACCAGTATCTTTAGTACCAGTAGGTACCCAGCAATATCTTTAAAAAACTGTTAAAAATTATTATGGATTTCCACTTATTTATATTAATTTGGGGTTGTTGAACGTGTTTATGGAACAAATTCAATTAAATATTTTTCACGCATGTTCTCTACTGTCGTGTCCAGATCGCGTGACGTCACTGAAGGAAGCCTGGAAGTGGTCCTTCGGCAGGCGCCTGGCAGATCACATCGGTCTGGCCCTCGACTCGGGCGCCGTGTGTCCTCTACTGCTGACCCTGCACTATGAGTACCCTGATGACGTACAGGTACGTTAATTAACAAACAGTAGAAATAGTCGCTAAGTGTGGTAGGGCACGTTCAGCGAATGTCATCTCGCTCAAATCCGGAGCAGAGCCCGACTGGGGAAGTACCTCCACCTTACAGAAAACCACAGCCAAATAGCACTAGACCCTACTCATAGTGTTGTGTTCCTGCTGGTGAGTAAGGTTGCCAAAGAGCTCAAAGAGGACCCAGTGTGTTGACGATGAGGGACCTTCTTGTTCCTTTAGCCGTCAACACAGTGCATCTTCCTTTTTGTAAAGGGTCGGCGACGCGCATGTGACTCCTTTAGAGTTGCAGGCGTCCATAGGTTACGATAGCTGCTTACCATCAGGCGGGCCATATGCTTGTTTGCCACCGTCGTGGTATATAAAAAAAAAATAAAAAAAATAAGCCATTCTCACTCATCCCGTTCTGTAAAATGAGTTCCGTAGTCAACTAGGAACCCTTATAGTATCGCCATGTCCGTCCGTCCGTCTGTCCGTCTGTCCGCGGTCTAGCTCAGTGACCGTTCGCACTAGAAAGCTGAAATTTGGTATCAGTAGGTGCATTAATCACGCCGACAAATTGGTAGAATAAAAACTAGAATAGTAGTTTTCGATACAAGTGCGAGAAGTACAATTTGCACGAGTACCGAGGTTACTTGACCCGAGCCGAGAAGCGAGGATCAAGACTCGGGACGAGTGAAAATGACACTTCCGCACGTGTGTCGAACAACGTTTTTTAATACAATTGCGAAAAAACTACAATGAAATAAAATTACATTTATATTCTGTCAGTGTACGAAAGACAGCTTCATTCAATCGCGCGTTGTTCAAGTAATACTATTGGGTCTCGCATAATACTCCTTTATGCCCAATCGCGCGTAGTTCAGGTGGGTCATTTATAAGCGGGTCTCGCATAATACTCATTTATTTAAAATTCTGATCTGCAAATCGTGCGTAAAATCCAACTTTATGCACGATCTGCAGATCAGATAACTTTTTAGCACTAGTGCATAAAATCAAACTTTACGCACGATTTGCAGCTACATGAACTAAACTTTTTGAGCAATTGTATTAAAAATTGGTTGTTTGTAAAGTAGGTTTACGATCGAGATGTTTACGTGATAACGTCTAACCGCTCGTGAGGATTCCGCGTGACAAGTTTCACGGAATGACTGGCAGCGCTCGAGATGAGACGGGAGATCGGTCCGTCTCTCTCTCGTTATACCTGCGATCGCGCTCGTGAGGTTTTGGTGTGACACAAGTTTCTGAACATGTCACCCGACTAAAACGATTTTAAAGACGTTATCACGTCAAAAAAATTTTTTTATTAGGGTACCTCCCGTACATGAAGTGAGGGGTATATTTTTTTTCGTTTGAACCCTATCGTGTTGGATATAATTGGATAAATATTTAACAAAAAATAGAGGTCTTCTGAATCATTTTTTGGACCCAAAAAATTTGACAATCGTGGAAGTAAAGCCTGATAAATAACTATCTATACATATAATAAAGCTGAAGAGGGTCGAAAGTCTGTACATGGAAGATAATCGAAAAAAAGTTGGCTGGGGATACTCAGAATCGATAACAGAACACGTTCCAACAATTTTTAGAATTTTTGTCTGTTTATCTGTTTATCTGTTTGTCTGTTTATTTGACCGCGCATCACGTGAAAACGGCTGAACGGATTTTGATGAAATTTTGTATAGAGATAGTTTGAGTCCCAGGAAAGGATAATATATAGTTTTAATCCCGAAAATCAACCCTGGTGGGGGTGAAAAGGGGGTTGAAAGTTTGTATGGAGAATGTTTAACCGCTGAAACGATTTAGATAGAAATGAGGATGGAGATAATTTGACTCTCGAGAAACGTCATAGGATAGTTTTCAAACCCTTGTGGGGGTGAAAAGGGGGTTGGAAGTTGGTATGAGGATTTTTTTACCGCTGAACAGATTTAGATGAAAATTGGTATATAGATAGTATGGGTCTCAAGAAAGGACAAAGGATAGTTTTCACCCCGAAAATCAACCCTAAAGGGGTGAAAGGGAGTGGGAAATTTGTAGGTATAGGGAATTATTAACCGTAGAATCGATTTAGATAAAATTTGGTATGGAGATAATTTGAGCTCTGGACAATGAAATAAAATAGTTTTATCTCAGTTATCCCTTAAGCGGATGCAAAAGGGGTGGAAGTTAACATGGGGAAGAAACAACCAATAACCGCTGTACGTATTTAGATGAAATTTGGTATTGAAATTGTTTATAATTTTTTGGTCAAGGTGTTCATATTTATTAACCCGTCGATGCTTTAAATTTACCTTAACCCGCTCTTAAGAAATATTTGAAAATGTCATTAATGTCAAAGGGTTATTGCAGGTTCGAGGACTATTATATGACGGACAAAGATGCATGGCCCAAACCAGAAACTACTACAAAATCATCTAACATTTATAGGACACCGTTTAGGTAGGGAAATATATCAAACGTTTTGTGAAGCAGTCAGACTAGGATTTATTTTTCTTTATAATTAAACAGTAGGTACATTATCTGTCTCTCAAGCTGTTTTGATATGTCTTCTTGAAGAACTACGTATTATTTTGTATCTTTGAGATCTAATAATGTATTACTGTTTTGAAAAAAATAAGTCCCGTCGAGTTTCTTTTCGGTCATAATACTTCTCGGGCCAGAGGTGTAGGGTTAGAACCGGTGGTAGTTTTGGAACGAAGTTCCTTATCGGACGGTTCGCGGATGGGGGCTAGGCGAAAAAAAGTCACGTGACCGTCACGAATAAGCGTCACGTCACGAAAACGCGACACCCATAAGATTGAGAAACATAGAATAAAGTGAAGTGAAGTGAAGTGTAATGAAAAGTAAAAGTGAGAAGTGACAAAGTGAAAAAAGTCCAGAACCTAAAAGTAAAAAGTGTCAAAAGTGTCGAAAATGTCAAAAATGTCAAAATTTCATAATTTAAAAAATATTCAAAAATTTCAAAAAATTCAAAAAAATTCAAAAATTTCTTCAAAAATTTCAAAAATTTCAAAAATTTCAAAAATTTCAAAAATTCAAAAATTTCAAAAATTTCATAAATTCAAAAAAGAGACTTCTCGAAAAAGTCGAAAATAAAATAACATAACTTCGTTCCAACCAAGTGTTCCACACCAGTCACGTATTTTGTTCTCTGACGTTCATTAGTGCATTGTAATGTGCTTACATTGAAGAATAAATATCTTGATCTACATTAATATCATAAATCCTCTATTCCGCGTTCGGAAACCGTATGTAATTACCACCATTATTGCAACCAGTAACGTAACGTCAGTGTATTATCTGTGACAGTGTGGTAAACACGTATGAAAATTAACGTAATGAAAATGCGCCCTCCTCCCCGACCGTCGGCACGCCCCCCCCCCCCCCCCCCCGCCCGCCCGCAATAAGGTTGGTAATGGCGGTTTTAATATGTGTGTAGATAAAGCAGTGTATGCTTCTGTGATCCGAGTCTTTTTTGGATGAAACTGATAGTTTCGTAAATATTACATCTGAAAGTTCAAAAATGGGTTTATCCTCAATCTAACTTTTGAACCGTGGGTCCAAAAAAATATAAAAATAATAACGGTAGTGAGGCCTGATAACAACTTTCAATAAAAAAAACATATTGGATAAAATCGGTTCAGCCGTTTGTGAATAATCAGTCAAAAACGCATAGTAAAATGACGTAAGCGCCGCCAAATATCCCTTAATAAATGACCTTTTGAACGGATGTTTTGTAATCACCCCTTAAGGATTACGAGAAAATCCCCAGCCAGGTTATACGTAGCCTATAAAAATTTATTCAACGTCTAAAGGGGGGGGGGGGAGGGGGGTAGCCACTACACTCGATTGAGTTAAATTTTTAAATTTGCATGGGTCATGGTGCAACCGCGCCTGTTTTTACCTTTCATGCTTAGACCTCAAATCATAAATAGTTATAGGAATGCACACTTGATTTCCAGCAGTTTTTAAGGTACATTTTGAATAAGTATCACGTTACATAGAAATACCTAAAATTATAATAGTCAGAGAAACGCACACCGGTTTCTTTAGCAGTTTCCTGATAACATTTATTATTTTCAGTACTTTTTAATGATGTTACTTGGCAAGTTTTCACACACCACACACCTTTTCAATGCAATGAATCGACACCTTTGGACTGCAATGTGTCAAGTATATAATTTTCTATTAAAACTTGCCAAGTTACATCATTAAAAAGCCACCATAGATAATGTATCTGTCTCTCAAGCTGGTTTGATATGTCTTCTTGAAGAACTACGCATTACTTTGTATCTTTAAGATCTAATAATGTATTACTGTTTTGAAAAAAATAAGTCCCGTCGAGTTTATTTTCGGTCATAATACTTCTTGGGCCAGAGGTGTAGGGTTAGAACCGGTGGTAGCTTTGGAACGAAGTTCCTTATCGGACGGTTCGCGGATGGGGCTAGGCGAAAAAAAGTCACGTGACCGTCACGAAAACGCGACACCCATACGATTGAGAAACATGTAAAATGGAATGAAATAAAAAATATATAATAGTAGATTGTACACCAAGGGGATAAAGCACTGTTTTATGTCACGGGCGCGATATTGAATCCCGAACGGAACGAAGGACTCTAGACTTTACTCCCGAGCGCAGCGAGCGCTACGCTCGCTACGTTCGGGAATTAAGACTGAGTCCTGAGTGCAGTGAGGGGTTTAGCGCGCCCGTGACAAAAACCGCTTTATCCCCGAGGAGTATACTCTACTTTTCTCACCTCTTGTGAGACAATAAAATAGTTAAGGCTACTACTAGAAACGGATTTTTATTAGGGTCCCGTAGCCAAATGGCAAAAAACGGAACCCTTATGTATTTGTCATGTCTGTCTGTCTGTCTGTCTGTCCGTCCGTATGTCACAGCCATTTTACTTGGAGACTATACGACGTATCTGAATAAAATTTACACATAAGGTGTATTTTGTATGCCGCTACTTAGTTATGTAGTTAAATTTGAAAAAACAAAAAATTTAGGGGGGGGGGGGGCTCCATACATGTAACTAAATGAAAAATAATTTACCATATATCAACATGTGACACATCAATCAATAGGTCTTTAAAAATAACATTGAGATTTCTTTGACCATTTTTAGATTAAGTGAATATTATCTGAAATAATCGCTTCGACAGTCAGAAAAATTGTGTCCCCCCCCTGTAACTTTTGAACCGTAAGTCCAAAAATATGAAGAAATTTGAGGAGATGCGCCTTATCATACTTTCTACGAAAATTGTTTTGAACATTATCGGTTCAGCCATTTTTGAGTTATCTCCAAGAAACTTCCTCCATAGGCATCAGATACGACCTTTTGGTATTAGTTTGGTTCTTATTCCATTGAATGTACGGGATCCTCCTATGCGTGGTCCGACACGCACTTGGCCGGTTTTTTAAAGTAAATCAAAAGTATAAATTGATTCTTGATACATTAGTCCATTTTATTCGAATTTTATCTTCTATTTTTGTAGAACCTGCAGTTTTACTCCGTATACTGCAGCTCATATGACACTCGCGGCATTTGTTTTTGGTATTTAAAATTGAGGTGGCCAGCGCGAGTTTCAAATCAGTTCGACGACGCGGCGGCGCGGGCCCGTGCACCGTGCGGACTTTACGAAATTAGACTTTAACCACATAAGAATAAGAACTATGGGAAGTGAAATCACATTATTAACCAGCGGGTTATAATGAGATTTAGTACAACATTATAACCCGGCTAAAGCCAAGGGCTATAATGATTTGCTTTCGGTCAGGTTTGCATGATATATAATTTAGCATTGTCGAGCAGGTGGTGTGAAATAGTAGATTGTACACCAAGGGGATAAAGCACTGTTTTATGTCACGGGCGCAATATTGAATCCTGAACGTAACGAAGGACTCCAGATTTTACTCCCGAGCGCAGCGAGGGGGTTACGAGTTAATTCCCGAGCGAAGCGAGGGAATTAAGACAGTCCTGAGTGCAGTGAGGGGTTCAAGCGCGCCCATGACAAAAACAGCTTTATCCCCGAGGAGTATACTCTACTTTTCTCACCTCTTGCGAGACAATAAAATAGCTAAGGCTACTAGAAACGGATTTTTATTAAAGTAAATCAAAAGTAAAAACCGGCCAAGTGCGGTTCGGACCACACATAGGAGGGTTCCGTACCTTCAATGGAATAAGAACCAAACTAATACCAAAAGGTCGTATCTGGTGCCTATGGTTTTTTGGAGATAACCTAAAAAATGGCTAAACCGATAATGTTCAAAACAATTTGCGTAGAAAGTATATGATAAGACGCATCTCCTCAAATTTTTTAATATTTTTTGGACTTACGGTTCAAAAGTTACAGGGGGGGGCACAATTTTTCTGACTTTCGAAGCAATTATTTCAGAAAATATTCACTTAATCACAAAATGGTCAAAGAAACCTCAATGTTATTTTTAAAGACCTATCATTGATGTGTCACATGTTGATATTTAGTAAAAAAAAAATAGTTACATGTATGGAGCACCCCCCGCCCCCCTAAATTTTTTTTTCAAATCTACATACTAAGTAGCGGCATACAAAATACACCTTATGTGTAAATTTTATTCAGATACGTCGTATAGTTTACGAGTAAAATGGCTGTGACATACGGATGGACAGACATAAAGACAGACATGACGAATCCATAAGGGTTCCGTTTTATGCCATTTGGCTACGGAACCCTAAAAATTGATTCTTGATACATTAGTCCATTTTATTCAAATTTTATCTCCAATTTTTATAGAACCTGCAGTTTTACTCCGTATACTGCGGCGTCTTATGACACTCGCGGCATTTGTTTTAGGTATTTAAAAAAGGTGGCCAACACGATTTTCCGAATGAATTCGATTTTCAAATCAGCTCGACGCGGCGGCGCGGGCCCCGGCTGGCGTCGGACTTTACCAAATTAGACTTTAAGCACATAACAATAACAACTATGGGAAGTGAAATCACATTATTAACCAGCGGGTTATAATGAGATTTAGTACAACATTATAACCCGGCTAAAGCCAAGGGCTATAATGATTAGCTTTCGGTGAGGTTTGCATGATATATAATTTGGCATTGTCGAGCAGGTGGTGTGAAAAATAGAATAAAGTGAAATGAAGTGAAGTGTAGTGAAAAGTGAAAGTGAGAAGTGACAAAGTGATTGTCGCTGCAACTTATGTGGGAGACCGTACCAAATGCAACTTACGCAGCCCACCGTATAAAATCGCATCATCGGGAGCCTATCAGCGCCGATATCACGACATCTACAGCCTCTGCGATTGGCTGACGACGTTGCCACGGAGGAAGCGAACCCCACTACAGGCATTCGCTTCACATCCTTTAACCACATGCACGCATACGTGCCATTTTTTTATATATTACTTTACCTATTTTTCTATGTACCAAATGTACTAGTTTGTTATTAAACCCTTAAAGTAAAAGGCCGTCTTCCACATTATTGCTGCTGAACCCGTTCCAAGAGCTATCAGCTGAACCTTAGCCATATCCACGCGCGTACATAATTTTGGACCTTCGACCTCGGATGCAACCAGCAACCTGACCACAAAGGATACTGGCGAGAGTACCGCAATCGGCAAAGATAGCCATCGGCAGCAGCGCAGTGTTTTTGGTGAGGCGAATCAATCAAAATAGCGGCCCTGGATCATTTCAGTTGTGATACGTGTCGATATTTTAATTCCAGTGTTTGTGTCATCTTTGCGGTCTGCCTACACGCATAAAGTCGCCAGCCCGACAGCTAACTCGTTCGTAGCTGCAGGGAGTGATAAGTACCTAATCCGGATAACTGTAAGTACCTCACTTCTTACCTGCTACCGACATGACTGACGATAAGGCGAAAGAGATTTTGTTGAAGGATTTTGTAAAAAAAAGAGGTTCCGTTAAAGGTAGACTCACTAAATTCATAAAATATATAGAATCGTTCGACCAAGGTTTATCCATAAATCAAATGGCTGAAGTCCGGCTTCGTACTCAGGGGGCCACGGGTTTATATAGCGAATTTAATCAAATTCAGTTAAAAATTGAAGAAATACTTCCCGAGACCGAACTGGACGCTCAACTCGACGCGAGAGATGAGTTTGAAGCCGAGTATTATAGAATAATTGCTCAAGCGGGAACTTTAACAAAGGCCGAGGAATATGTAGGTTCCGATAAGTCTGTAATTGCGTTTAAATCAGTGAAATTACCTACCATTTCCTTGCCCAGCTTTGACGGTTCACATGAGCACTGGATTACCTTTCGAGATACGTTTTCGTCATTAGTACACAACTCGACTGAAATTTCAGACATTCAGAAGTTTCATTATCTTAAATCGTCACTCACGGGTAGCGCGCAGCTAGTTATAGACTCGATTGAATTCTCAACCAATAATTATAAAATTGCATGGGAGTTGTTACTAAACAGATATAACAATAGTCGTTTGCTTGTTCACAACCATGTAAAGGCTTTATTCTCAATGCAAACATTGCAAAAAGAATCACCCGTGTTGCTAAGGAAACTCATAGATAACGTGTTGAAAAACATACGAGCTCTTAAAGCGCTAAAGGAGCCTGTAGACTCGTGGGATACCTTACTTTTTTATATGATCGTTTCCAAACTAGATTCGACCACTGAGCGAGAGTGGGAGCAGCATAAAAGTTCTTTATCGTCCGAATCATCCGAGTCAAAAATAACTATTGACGATTTATTAACATTTTTAAGAGGTAGGGCCGACATGCTAGAAACGTTAATTGTAACGCACAGTAAGACCAATTCGCAAGATACTAAAAAATATACAAGCAGCAATTACACTCCAAAGGTCCACTGCAATATTGCGACAGAAAAACCGCAATCAAAGGTACCTTTTAATAATTTAAAACAAAAAAGAACCGACTTCACTAAGCATCCACCTTTCCAACACCAAATGCTCGAGCTGCTGTAAAAAATACTCAAATCACTACAGGTGTGCCTATAATAGTTGAAGAGTTCCCTCGATTTCTCCAGGATCCCATCATCAGATCCTGACCTGGTTACAATGGGACCAACTTTGAAGTATACTCTTTCAAACAAAAAAAGAATTTTCCAAATCGGTCCAGCCGTCTTCGAATAATCGGTAAACATACATAAAAAAAAAAAAATAGCAAAACCAAAGATCCCAACGAATTGATAACCTCCTCCTTCGAAATCTTGAAGTCGGTTGAAAAACCCTTTAAATTATGTCCAATGTGCAGTGGGAAGCATCCTTCATATTCGTGCCAGTCGTTTCTAGACTTAAAGATGCAGGATAGATTGCAATTAGTACGCGACAAAAACCTATGCAAAATTGTTTGCGATTTGGTCATACAGCTGATTCGTGTAGGTATGGGCCTTGTAGGAAATGCGACAAAAAACATAACTCAGTTATACATCGTGACGACGATATCAGCTGTCCCGGTACGTCGAGCGCAAGCCAAAATAAACCTAATGAGCCCCATACCTCCACCGATAAATCAAATAATGACTCGACAGCTTATCACGTGCACACTGACCGAGCTCAGCTGCACGAGCACGATGCACATATAGATATAGATGTCCAATGCGCACAGGCATCATTCAATGATCTCGATGAACCGGTTTTGTTGACAACCGCGATCGTTGAAGTAGTTGATGATTTAGGCAAAGTTCACAGGGCACGCGCGCTCCTTGATAACGGAAGTGAACGATGCATTATATCGCAATTATTTTGTGAAAAAATAAATACGCAAATAGTACAGTCCACTCGAAACTTATACGGCGTCGGGGAGGTCCTAGTATCACAGGAAACGCAAACCTGTGATATTACGATTAAATCCTTAACTAGCACTTATTCTACGCGCATAAAGTGCTTAATATTACCGCGTGTAACCCCCTCGCGGCCGTATCTTACCATGCGCAGAGATCAATTCGTTGTACCGGACGGAATTACGCTCGCGGATCCTACTTTTTATAAAAAGCGACCGGTAGACCTACTGATAGGTACAGCTATATATTGGGACGCGGTGCAAGAGGGTATTATTCGTTGAAGTAACGGTGCGGTCATGCAAGATTCGCTTTTCGGCTGGTTCGTATCTGGTCGTTCGAATAATAATCGAAAAACCCCTAAGAATACCGACATTGTTTGTAATTTTACGCAATCTATAGACATGCAAGTTTCTATAGACGCGCAGTTGCGTAAGTTTTGGGAGCTCGAAGACGCGCCGATAAGTCAACGGGTTAACGAACCGCGCAGTGAAGAAGAACTTATTTGTGAGAATTTGTTTAGGCAGACTACAAAACGTTGCGACGATGGTAGGTTCTGTGTATCCATTCCGTTCAAACAGTCACCCGAGATTTTAGGCGATACACGCAAACAGGCCGAACAACGATTTTTCGCTTTAGAGAAACGGTTAGAACGTTATCCTAATTATAAAAAATGTATAGTGACTTTATCAAGGAATATTGCGACCTAGGTCATATGGAGCGAGTAGATTCATATGGTACGCCACATTACGTGACGCCACATCATGGCGTGTTCCGGAAACACGCCACGAAAACATTTCGATTGCAGTTGTGTTTCTACCTCGGGTTACTCACTCAATGATTTACAATATGTAGGGGCGCCTATACAGGGTGATTTGCTGTCGATACTATTGCGCTTTAGGGAAAATAAGTACGTGGCGTGTGCAGACATCGAAAAAATGTACCGCCAGGTATTGGTAGATGAAAAACAACGAGATTTGCAATTAATCCTTTGGCGTGAAAATCCGTCTGACCCCTTACAAGTGTATAGATTAAAAACTGTCACTTATGGCACTAATTCCGCTCCGTTTTTAAGTTGTAGATGCCTAAAACAGTTAGCCATGGAGTGTGATGACCCTGAAATAGCCAGTATAATTAAACAGGACTTTTATGTAGATGATTTTATTTCTGGCAACCCTAGCAAAGATAAATTAAAACAAAGGTCATCAAGGTCTTGCATTCGGGGTGTTTTCCATTGCGAAAATGGATTTTTAATTTCGATTTTGCTGAAATCACTGAATCGATAGATTCCACTAAAGAGTTATCCTTAGGTGATAATGTACAAAATAAAACTTTAGGGTTAGGATTGTATAACCGCTCGGATGAATTAGTTTACCACACTAGGTTCGAAATAAATTCTAAGCCGATAACAAAGCGCATTATCTTATCGGTTTCATCTCAGGTCTATGACCCTCTCGGTTTGCTTAGCCCAACAATTATGATCGCAAAAATACTCTTACAGAGGTTGCGGATTTTGAAGGCCGATTGGGACAGCCCTGTGCCAAATGATATCGCAAGGGTCTGGACACGGTTTGTCAACGACCTTTCAAATCTAAAAACAATACGAATTCCGCGTTATGTGCTAAGCGACAACCCTAAGCATTTATTTTGTGATAGTTCTATAACCGCATATGGAGCGTGCGCATATGTTCGCGCTATTGATAACGATAACAATGTCTCAGTGAGGTTGTTATGCGCCAAGGGAAAGGTAGCCCCAATTAAACCGGTAACTCTGCCAAAATTGGAATTATGCGCGGCCGTAGTATCTGCACGACTGTACGCAAAAATTGACAGTTCACTTCGCAGTCGGTTCAATAAAGTCGTATTTCACTCAGACTCAACAATCGTGACAAATTGGTTACGCACGCCACCAAATTTACTAAAAACGTTTGTACAACACAGGGTTACCGAAATACACGATTTAACGCAAAATTACCCTTGGCACCACGTGAGAAGCGAAAACAACCCCGCTGACTTGATTTCGCGATCCAAGTCATTAAATTCGCTGTGGTCTTCTCCATTTTGGGGACAAGGCCCACAATTTCTGCACGATATTAATTATGAGCCCAATTCCGAATTAATAAATAATCAAAGTAATATCGATTTGCCAGAGTTGAAAGCAAATGTTACACTTCTATGTGTACCTAACGACGAAGAGAATAAGGAACATTTTCCTTTCCATAGATTTTCCCAATTCAATCGGTTACAGCGCACCGCGGCGTATGTTTTGCGATTTATGCATAATACGCGCAATAAAAATAACAAAAGAACTGGGTCATTAAGCGTTGACGAGTTGAATGATTCCGTTTTATTACTTGCTAGGCTCGCGCAGTATGAGTCATACCGAGATGTGCATAATTGTTTATCACGTAAACAGGTGTTATCAAATAAACACGTTGCTAGCCTTACGAAGTTGAATTTATTTCTTGACAACGCTAATGTACTTAGAGTAGGTGGCCGTTTAGAAAACGCCAGCCAGTTTAGTTACGAGAAAAAACATCCCATTTTAATTTCGAGTAAACATCACTTAGCCATATTGTTACTCGTATTTCGTTTTGAACATAGGCGACTATTGCATGCAGCGCCACAGCTGTTGTTGTTTACTATTAGGGAAACCTGGTGGCCAGTAGGAGCTAGGAACTTAGCGCGAAAAATTGTTCATGATTGCGTCACGTGCAAACGCATGAAAGGTCAAACGCTGACTGACACCTATCATGGGCAACCTACCTCGCGAGCGTTTGGAACCAGGCTATCCATTCATTTATTGCGGCGTGGATTACGGTGGTCCAGTGCTTATTTTAAATCGCAAAGGTAGGGGTGCTAAATTGATAAAATCATACATTTTTTTGTTTGTATGTTTAGTAACGCGCGCGATTCATTTAGAACTGGTCGGTGACCTTACGTCTGATAGCTACCTTCTAGCATTAAAGCGATTCATATCGCGCAGGGGTAAACCCGTTGAAATCTTAAGCGATAATGGGAAAACCTTTGTCGGACTGATGAATGATTTTGAAAAGTTTCTTTCAAGTATATCTGGTGATATACAAGAGTACGCGTTATCCCAAAGCATTAAATTTCGCATGAATCCGCCGTACGCCAGTCACTTCGGTGGTATGTACGAGGCAGGTATTAAAAGTTGTAAATACCATTTGCGACGCGTTGTAGGCAACGCACATTTGACATATGAAGAATTAAGCTCAGCGTTAGTTCAAATTGAGGCTACGCTAAATTCTAGACCGCTCACTCCAATGTCATCTGATCCCAACGATTTTTTACCGCTTAGTCCAGGGCATTTTTTGATTGGTCGTCCGCTAACTGCACCTGTGTGTGCTAGCCTGAACGACGTTCCTGAGCATCGGTTGACGCGTTACCAAAGAGTCGAACAGATTCGCCAACATTTTTGGACGCGCTGGTCCCGGGAGTACGTGACGGAATTGCAATCCCGATCAAAATGGAAGTTCCAGTCTGACGACCTCAAAGAAAACACGCTTGTCGTCATGAAAGAAGACAATACTCCTCCCCTCAAATGGAGTCTAGGCAGAATTGTCAAGACGTATCCAGGCAAAGACGTTGTCTCGAGAGTGGCTGATGTAAGAATGCCTTCAGGAAAAACCGTGAGACGCGCCTTTTCAAAGCTGTGCCCTCTTCTTCAGCCAGACCAGTAGCTTCACAGCCTGTACGAATACACATTCCATGAAGTTTGTTGTAAACTAGGAGTTTCCAAGGCCGGGAGTATGGCGCTGCAACTTATGTGGGAGACCGTATCTAATGCAACTTACGCAGCCCACCGTATAAAATCGCATCATCGGGAGCCTATCAGCGCCGATATCACGACATCTACAGCCTCTGCGATTGGCTGACGACGTTGCCACGGAGGAAGCGAACCCCACTACAGGCATTCGCTTCACATCCTTTAACCACATGCACGCATACGTGCCATTTTTTTATATATTACTTTACCTATTTTTTTATGTACCAAATGTACTAGTTTGTTATTAAACACTTAAAGTAAAAGGCCGTCTTCCACATTATTGCTGCTGAACCCGTTGCAAGAGCTATCAGCTGAACCTTAGCCATATCCACGCGCGTACAGTGATAAAAGTGAAAAAAGTCGAGAACCTAAAAGTAAAAAATTTCAAAAATTTCAAAATGTCATTATTTCCAAAATTTCCAAAATTTCAAAAAAAAAAGAAACCACATAATTTACGAAAAAGTCAAAAATAAAATTAAATTAAATAACAACTTCGTTCCAATCGAGTGTTTCACGATCCACGACACTCACGTACTTTATTTTTCTCTGACGTTCATTAGTGCATTGTAATGTGCTTACATTGAAGAATAATAGTAGTTTATGTAACGTAATAAGGCCTAATTACGTACAGTTGCATACACTGCTTTATCTACACTCATATTATATATATATTAAATTAAGTGTTCGGAAACCATAGAATGACCGCCATTGCACCGCCATGGCCAACTCGATTGTGCCGGCGGTCGGGGAGGCGCGTGCCGTTGGTCAGGAAGGAGCACAGGATTTACATTATGTTATCAAATTCGATGTTTGGAATTTTAAACTCATAACGTATTAGTATATGAGCATGTAAAGTTAAAATTACTTTACTGCCACAGATAAAAAGCTTATCATAGTAAAATCGGTTGTGGTAATGCTAGCCATTGCCTACCGTTTTTGAACACGTTTTAGAGGACTTACAGTGTGAGTGTAGATAATAGTAGTTTATGTAACTGTTACGTAATAAGGGTCCTTAAAATACGAGTGTGGTTTTATGAAACGAAGCCGCAGGCGAGTTTCATAATAAGATCACACGAGTGTTTTAAGGCCTAATTCATAACATAAGGAACAACTTTATATATGTAGGTAACAACTTTATATGTGTATAGGTTCTTAAGAGTTAGACTATAAGCAGAATACAATTACATTAACACCAAAAAGCACTAATGCGTAAATTTAAATTTAGTGATTAATTAAAACTAATAAAACATAACAGAGGGTATTTAGAAATAAAGCGCATTACGTGTGCAGCTCCAAGAGTACCCAGGTAACTAAGTGCTTTAGTGCATTAATCTGGTGCTGTTCTGATGATGGGATCCATGACGAATTAAGGGAACTCCTAAATTTTTAAAGGCACATGTATGGTGATTTGGTTGTTTTTTTAAGCAACTCAAGCATTTCCTCTCGAAAACCACTAATTTGATGGAGTGGACCTAATGATGAAGACCACATATGATAAGTGGAACTTTCCTTACATTGAGTTACGTAATATGAACTTTTTCTTATATATCTTCACCGATTATTGCGAGATCCGTTGTCCGATTATGATAATTATATAACCACTAAAAATGGAAAAATAAAAACTTTTTACTAAAAAAAGATAAACCGACTTTAAAAAGGATAAAATAAATTATTATATTATTTATATGCGTTACAAACTGATATGTTTGAAGTCGGTGCCAAGCCAAAAAGTTACAATACCGGTCAAATCAGCTTCAAGTCTGAAAATCACAAAACATATCGATACCTACTTATATTGAAAAAGTGAATATGAATCTATCTGTTACATTTTCACGTCTAAACTACTAATACAATTTTGATGAAATGTGGTACCTATGTATATATTCTCTTATACACGTCTACTTTGTCAATAATCAGAAAAAGGCGGCAAATAAAAATAAAAAACACGTATGGTCAACAATAGAAAATTTAAATATCGTGCCTTTTTCTACTGAAAAGGTGTGACCCACACACCCAGTGTGTCTGACTATAGAAAAATCAATCTAGCCATTGAATTCTTTTACACTTCGATAAAACACCTTAGAGGAAGTAGAATAAATAATTCAAACCGAAGCACGGGCTCCGTTCAAGATATGGTTAGTCCGACAACTAGTAAACAACAAACATCATAAGACGCATGATTATATTTTGTTTCTGTACTAGAATGAAAACCTACGTACAGTCAATACCAGAGTTAGTTCTATAGTATGAAGAACAATTCACTGAACACATACGCCTCGTTCGTATTAACTGTTTTGTGATTTTCAGACTTGAAGCTGATTTGATCGGTATTGTAACTTTTTGGCTTGGCACCGACTTCAAACATATCAGTTTGTAACGCATATAAATAATATAATAATTTATTTTATCCTTTTTGAAGTCAGTTTATCTTTTTTTAGTAAAAAGTTTTTATTATTTTTTATTTAATTGTAGACCACAAACTGAGTGTCACACTACATTACAGCAAATAGACACAAGCATAAAATTTGATAACTTATGTGTGCACCCTAAAATAGCAGACACAGCATGCTTAAATATACAAACTGTAAACAATATATAGCGAAAAATGATCAAGATAAGAGAAGTAACAAATAGAAAATTAAATAAATCCAAAAACTAATCTAAATAGTTAACATGTTTCAGTTTTGTCTTCACTGAGGCCAGAGAGCAGGAAAATATGTCAACACTGGTTCTAACGCCAGTATATGAGGCGATCATCCGATACAGAGGCGCGTGCTTGCCAATTTTTTTGAGACAAAAAATAGTAAAATATAAGCACTATTTTTTGGCTTAAGTTACTTTAATTTACTATGGTTACATATGGGTTCAATTTACTTATAACTATGGTTACATGTTTTTCTTATAACTATGGTTACATATGGGTTCAATTTAATTATACTATGATTACATATTTTTCTTATAACTATGGTTACAGATGGGTTCTTAATTTATCTTTAGGAATACATTGTTGCATTAGTTTCTAGTTTTGTGTTGACTGGTATAATATGATATTTATGAACAGGCCCTTAAGAGTCCGGTAATGCTTTGAAATCGAGCGAAGATACGAGTTTTACACAGTAACCGAACGCTTCTAGGTACCACCGGCGCGTGCACGTGCGCGGCCGCAATGAACAATATTGATACTTTAGGCGCTCTTGCGTAATATCAGAAATTTTGTTAGGTAAAATAAAACTAAAGGTAAATCTAGTAACCATTTAATACACCATGTTATTTATTATAACGTATTATGCACTAAAGCTATATCTATACATACGTTGCTGTTTTTATTTGGTTTTCTTACGCCATGGATTTTTTTTTCTTTTTACTGCGCCCAACACACTCTTTTTGTTGTAACCAACCATAATGAAACCTAGAATAGTAACACTGTTATTTAGTAAAAAATATGAAGCGTCTTATCAATAAAAAGCCACAAATATTCGTTTTAAACATATTTTGTATGCAGCGTGATTTGAGTGCTGTTAGTAGGATTCTGCAGAAACAATGCTGCAACGGACAAAGAAATGGAAATAAGTATGGTCCTGTTGTAGTTTTGCGTAAACACACATACAGGATTCGAGTAGCTCAATACCATAGTTGTAGATTATTTTAAAGGCAAGTTCATGGACTATGCCTTGAAATATTAGTGTTATATATGCGTTGTATTACACGGCTGTGTACTTGCATATCAAGCAAAGTCTTCGATGATATCTGCATTCTTAAGGCTTCCAGCTAAAAACCACCTGTGACAAAAATATCATGGCAATAAGGTCGTGTAGGGTCATATGTATGTTTTAATATTGTAAGGCTGGATTGACACTAAACTTGTAAGTTTCGCTTTTGTAAGGGACGAAGCTATTTTCTACAATGAGAAAACAATATCTGTCTCTCATTCTGACCTACAACAGCGTCCCTTCGTAGGTAAACAAAACTTAGAAGTTTAAATCTGGCTTAAGAACAATATTAAAACACTCGTATACAATTAAACTAATTAAAAATTACCTAGTGAAACATCCAAATGAAACATGAGGATATGTTGTGTGTTAGACCAAGCTGTGGGGCATTTTATAGGGCTTTATAATATTAATACAGACTAGACATTCCAATGGGCTTAGGACCTTTCGTAACTTTTTTTTTCATATTCATATTCATATTCTTTATTGCGTTTCATGTGTACAAAGGATCTTAAAGGCTAGTTTCCGTATCAACATGAACCCTGCAAGGGTATAGCAACATAATAAAACTTATACATCTATTAATTTATAACAATAAATGAGACTACTAAATATTTTATCTACACTCATACTGTAAGTACTCTAAAATGCGTTCAAAAACCGTAGACAATGACAAGCATTACAATAAACGATTTAACTATGATAAGTTTCTTATCTGCGGCAGTAACGTAATTTTAACTATGCATGCTCAAATATTGTTAAGCAATGAGTTTCAAATTTGGAACATCGAATTTGATAACATAATGTTACCGCCATGGCCAACTCGATTGGTCCCGCGCGAGCGCCGGCACAATCGAGTAGGCCATGACGGTACAATGGCGGTCATTCTATGGTTTCCGAACAATTAATTTAATATATATAATATGAGTGTAGATAAAGCAGTGTATGCAACTGTACGTAATTAGGCCTTAAAACACTCGTGTGATCTTATTATGAAATTCGCCTGCGGCTCATTTCATAAAACCACACTCATGTTTTAAGGACCCTTATTACGTAACAGTTACATAAACTACTATTAGTAATCTACAAACAGCTTAACTTACTCACTTAGAAATTCCTCTATAGAATAGTATGCTTTACTAATTAAATATCGTTTTAACTTTATTTTAAATGTATGTATGTTAGTTTCTTCCTGGATTGACTTTGGTAACTTATTAAATATATTAACACACATGGCAAACGGACCAGAGTCTACCATTTTCATACTTGAGTCAGGTCGAGCTAATCTAGTTTTGGGTCTTAAGTTTGATGGGCGGGAATATTGCGGAAAGAGGGATATATTATTTTTAACAAAATGACTTGCTTCTAAAATATACATAGAGGGTAAAGTTAAAATGTTATGTTGAATAAAATGCGGTTTACAGTTTGTCATAAAATGTACATTAACAATGGTTCTAAGGCACCGTTTTTGCAAAATGAAAAGTTTGGTTAAATCAGAACTATTTCCCCATAGTACTGTGGCATACTGTAGCCACGCATGTGCATATGCGTAATAGGCACATAAGGCTGTTTTTACGTCAGTACACTTCTTTAGCTCGTATAAGGCATAGGTAAATCGGCTTAACTTTAAAGATATTGCATTTATGTGTTCTTTCCAATTAATTGTTGAATCAAGGTGTATACCTAGCAATGGAAAGGCTTGAACGCATTCTAATGTGTTGTTCTGAAATGAAAAATCTATATTTAAACTACGTTTCTGATAGGGTTTAAATTCCATAAGTTTAGTTTTATTAAAATTGAGTTGTAAATTATGTTCATCTAACCAGGTTACTATTTTAAGAAGGGTTTTATTCAAGTTATTATTCAAATTTATTTCATCATGGCAAGGTATAATTAAGGATATATCATCAGCGAAAAGAATGCAAAATGTATCTATAATTTTGGGTAGGTCATTAATATATATTAAAAATAAAATACAGCCGAGAACGCTGCCTTGAGGTATTGATCGTGTAATATTAGTTTGTTTTGAAAGAAATTTGTCTATGTTACCTGTTATATAATTATAGTGTACTACTTCTACATATTGGGATCGACCTGTTAGATATGAAGTGAACCAATTGTGTACTACACCTCTAATACCAATGTCAAATAACTTTTGTAATAAAATATTATACAAAACTCGGTCATAAGCTTTACTCATGTCTAAAAATACACCAACTGCGTATTGTTTGTTGTTTATTATGGTTAATGATTCGTTGATGAATTTAAATACAGCTGATGTTGTTGATCGACCTTTTCTGAAACCATTTTGAGAATCACTGAATATTTTAAACTTTTCACAGAAGGAATGTAATCGGTTTGACATTGCGGTTTCAAAAATTTTGGAAAATGTAGGTAAGAGGGCTATGGGTCTATAATTACTACAGTCATATTGATCTCCTTTTTTGTAAACCGGTTTTATAACAGATAACTTAAGTAAGTCTGGGAAAATGCCCTCCGTGAATGACTGATTAATAAGGAGCGTTAAAGGAGGAGTTAGCTCCTTAGCACATTTTTTAACTAGACAGGGTGGTAGCTCGTCTTGGCCACAACTTCTTTTATTCTTTAAACCTTTAATTATTTTAAAAATTTCTTGTGGGGTGACTGGTTTGACATACATTGATTTTTCTGATGGTGAAATAACGGGTCTTCCACGCGGAGGCACAGAATTGTCATTTACTGCGCCTACTGAAGAAAAGAAATTGTTGAACGAGTTAGCGACTATTATAGGGTTTTCGGTTAATTTATTGTTAAGTTTTAATTTAATATTATTTCTATTTTTTTGTGAGACTTTATTTTATTGGTTTGTTCTTTAACTATATGCCACATTGTTTTAACTACGTTGTCGGTTTTTTCAAAACGTTTAATATTTTGAAGCTTTTTTGATGCTGTGACTGTTTTTTTTAGTAACTTATCGTATTGCTTATAATGATTATTTAGTATGGGGTTATTTACTTGGGACGTTATTACTTTTAATAGTCTTTTGTGTCTGCAGGATATTTTTATACCCTTTGTTAACCATGCCTTTTTTAGGGTTCCGTAGTCAACTAGGAACCCTTATAGTTTCGCCATGTCTGCCCGTCCGTCCGTCCGTCCGTCCGTCCGCGGATAATCTCAGTGACCGTTAGCACTAGAAAGCTGAAATTTGGTACTAATATGTATATCAATCACGCCGACAAAGTGGTAAAATAAAAAGTGAATTTTTTTTTTTTATTAGGGTACCTCCCCTATACGTAAAGTGGGGAGTGATTTTTTTTTTCATTTCAACCCTAACGTGTGATATATTATTGGATAGGTATTTAAAAATGAATTGGGGTTTTCTAAAATCATTTTTCGATAATGTAAATATTTTCGGAAATAATCGCTCCAGAAGTAAAAAAATATGCGTCCCCCCCCCCTCTAACTTTTGAACCATAAGTTTTAAAAATATGAAAAAAATCTCAAAAGTAGAACTTTATAAAAACTTTCTTGGAAAATTATTTTGAACTTGATAGGATGAATAGTTTTTGAAAAAAAAATACAAAATAATTTCTGAACTAAGTTTGTAATTTAACCGTATAAGCAGGTGTTTATTGTACCTGTAATTTCTACAAAATTACAATGAAATGACGTGCTTTCAAATAAAGTAAAAACGGTGAAAATCGGTTCACGCAATAAAGAATTATCCCATAAAAATCATCTTCCATACTTTATGCTCGCGCGCAATAGTTTACTCAATTTGCCGATAGATGTCGCTGTACATGGAACTCTCATATCATATCCTACATGGCGGTGTTATTAACTCTTAAGTGGGGACACTTACTGTGACGGACGGAAAACTACGGAACCCTACAGTGAGCGTGGCCCGACACGCTCTTGGCCGGTTTTTTTGTACTTATTTTAATTTTTTTATTAGTTTTTGGTATACACAAGTTAAGTAGATTAGTTAAAAGAATATTTAAATCCTTATAGTTTTCGTTAACATTTTTATCCCTATTTATTATAGTACAAAGGTCTATTTTACTTAATTCGGACTTGTAATTTTGAATATTTTTATCACTGAATTGCCTTTTTGATATCGTCCAAGTATTTCTTGTATTTATTTTTTTGGTTGGTATATTCAAAAGTACTCCTCTGTGATCTGAAAAACCGTATTCATTTACATTTATAGTTAGGTTTTTACAGGGAAAATTTGTAAAGATTAGGTCTATACAGGTAGCACTATTTTGAGTTACTCGAGTAGGTATTTTAACATGTTGTATGTAATTATAATTAATCATTAAAATAAGTAAATTTGTTGTCAGTGTTGTTTTATCAAGTACATTAATATTAAAATCTCCTCCAATTATTACATCTCTCTTAGTATACTTTTTTTGTATGTGTTTTAAAAGGAGCTCCATTGACCCGAAAAAAGTATCAGGCATTCTTTTATTGTCTGGCCAATATACATTTATTAAAATTTTATTTAATTCTGGTACTTCTATCGCACATACTTCAAATATGGACTCTATTGACATTTGATAAATATCCTTACACTCTTTATACTCTATCCCATGTTTTAATAACACGCAAACCCCTCCTCCTTCTTGATTTGGCCTGCCGTAGCACGACGCTAGGTTGAATCCATCGACGCGCAGGAGATCTAGTTTTGATGGTGTTATCCATGTTTCTTCGAGGCAGATCGCATGTATATTTTTGTCTTCATCTAACATGGCTTCAATCAAATGTCGTTTGTTTCTCATACTGCGTATATTCTGATAAAGTATGTTTAAGTTGTTATCATAAGTATGTTTACTGTGAATATTTGTGTCTATCGTACATGTCATATTATTATTATTATTCACGAAATGTATGATTCTTGCCACTTTCTTCAATGTCGTATGAATGGTTGCTTTTTACTGCTGTTATTTCTGCGTAGGTCTTATTAGTATTAGTTTGACTTGTCACCCTGAAATAGTTTGTTATTTTATTAATGGCGGGGCTTTCCTTTGTTATCTTGTTGTAGTTTAATGTGTTAGTATTCAGCTTCAGTTTTGAGGTGCTACTTTCCTGCACAGGTTTCTGTGTCAAAGAACCTTTTGACAAATATATTTTCTCGTAGTCGTATGTGTCGATTATCTTGTTAGTTTGGTACAAACGACATTTTGTGATATAATGACGTCTAAATGGTCTAATGCTGTTATTTGACCCGATATAATTGCAATTTGGGTAAAGTTTAGCCAACGACGCAATCATTTCATTTAATTTGTTTTCGTTTAAATAAGGATTCCTTACTACACTTGTGATAATAACCTTTGTTTTGTGTAATCTTTTTAGCAGAACAGATAATTCTGCAAAAAACTTTGTCGGATTGCTCTCATTTGAGCCTACACACAGTACAACCCAGTCGTTTTCCTTTAAGTCTTCTGTTAATGATAGTGTCTGTTTTATTATATAATCACACGTTGCATTAGTGTAAGTATAACCCTTTATAGAATATGTTTTTGAATTTTTGTAGTTGCCTCTGTAATGCAACAACGATGTAGGTAGATTTCTTGCATCTTGATCACCTATTATAATTATTCTGTTTTGTTTTGCTGTAGGGTCGCTCTTTGGATCTTTTTTTATTTTTTGTTGTGATATGTGTGTTGATACCTTTAGTTTGTTTCGAAGTTTCGGCTTACTTATGATTGGCGAAGTTTGGCACTCAGATTTGTTTATGTTGGAACGGCGATGACTCGAATCGATATTTTCGATGAGAGTATTCTGCGGTACTGTAACTTGAGGCATATTATTAGAACTAGAAGCAAATTCATATGATTTACGTTGATCTTCTAATTCTGTTTTCAAGGCTATATTTTCTAGGTTCAATCTATTAATTTCCGCGTGCACACTTGTCATCTGTGTAGTTAAGCATGCAATTTGGTGCCTTAAATCGGCTACCATTACACTTTCCACCATAGAGATATTAGGTAGGCTGCGGTAGGTGTCATCAACTAAGGTGGTTCCAGGGGTCTCTTGGTCTGGCTCCGAAGTAGCAGATATTTCTAACAAGGCCAATGAGGGTATATGTTGCGAAGGTTTCCTTGTGATTATAGTTCTATTAGCGCCAGCTATGTTGTCAAGAGAGGACTTCAATTGTAATATTTGCGCACAGTTATGGCAATATGAACATTTCCATTTATTTTTGTCCTCTCTAGTCATTAAAAGAAATCTTTTCGTGGATACGTTAGTATTTAATATGTTGTATACTTTACTGCATGTCACGCATGTTAAGTAGTCTTGTTTAGGATCCATTTTCGTTGCTCTACTTGTAATTTTTAGTTTTATGTGTCGCCCTCTAGTGGAGATTTGGTAAAAACATGATGTAATTTTTTACTTCTAGTTGAGAAAAATCGATACCTTGTCTTTGCTGTCGGATCTGTTGTGAGATGGCAGACATAAAGTTGCTAATGATAAGGGATAGATGTCGCTGATGGTTCTGTTATATGATGGCGAGTTTGGTGTATGAGTTTTAGCGGCAATTAAAAGTTTTGTTTCTATATTCTATCGGCAACTATTTCTTACTGTAATATGTCCAGGAATATTAACACATACACACTATTTCAGTCACAGGAAGAAATACACTTTAGAGTTTATTAATCACTTCACTTGTTCGCTATGTGGCGTTTGGGGTCAACGTCCGGTTGAAAACTTTAGACGGCAGTTATGATTTGGAGTGATTCGCCTTGTAAACATCAATAATTTTGACCACACACCGTTTTAATATTTAAACTGACACAGATAGTATTCTGTTTTAGTATTTATTTACACTGCTATCGAAATTTTGGTGAAAGGTCAATGACTTATTTTGGTAGCGTCCTTTCGTCGGCAGTTATGCAGTTTTGAATGTTTTTAGTGTTCAATTGTGTTTTTTCGGTTAGTTCGTCTTTACATATGTATAAAAGCACTATTTAAGTAACTGTAGTGGAATTGGTACGTTAATATTGGGGTAGTTTTTGAAAACACATAGGAAGAAATTGGTAACACTTTTTTGGTCTCACTTGTTCTTATATCACTATAGTTCACTCAGATAACGTTAAACCATATTAATTTAACTGTTCTCTATTAGATAAACACTTTTCTGAACCTTTTAGTTATTTTTAACTATTTTTTTCATTTAATTTCACGGCAGCGATGTTATTGTGACGGTGGCGCCAAGTTACTTCACAAACACAGCCAATCACAGATAAAACAAAGAACCAAATACTTGTATTTTTTAAATATTGTTTAATTCATTTGTTTTGGTAGTTTCGTATTTATCTGCGCACCGGCGTTTCTTTCTGCCGTGTCTCGATATGGCGGCGTCTGGTGGGCCGACTGGGTCGCTAGTCTGACTAACGCCGATTGACATTTACAGATTAAAGTAAATTCAATGTTTATTTTGATGTCATACAATCAGTTTTCTACCAGTTATCAAACACAATAGTCCAAGACACTTGAAAAGTCACAAATGAATAATTACGATTTCCATACAGTTTCGCATAGTAAATGTTTGAAGAACGCATTTTTTTATTTGTGGCTTTTCTCAATAGAAATCCCTAAAAGGGCAATCCCTAAACTGCGTTGGCAAGTAAAAGACTTTTGAAAGCATTAATTTTTAATATTTTATAACTGGTATTTTTCCTCGCGGTGTTGTAGTGAAAAATGTTGAATTATGCTCGGCAGCAAAGTTCGCTCGTGGCTAAATTTTGGTATCTTTTGCTGACTCGGATCTCAATATAAGCACGCGAGGTTAAACAACAACTTTTCTCCTTTGTGTAATAAATAACTATTTTCACATCACCTATTCGTACACCGGCTTTTTCTTCCCTGCTAGGAGGGAACCAAGTGGCGCTTTTCTGTCATAGGACATTAGTTTTTTTTTCAGCCAGTCCGTCATTACAAAAAAATCTTATTAAATTAATCGATTAATTACAACCAGGAAGCACACTAAGGACATATAAAGTTAAAATAAATATGTTTCTACTAAAATATTTTTTATTTTCCTCTAAGGTGGTGTTGAAAGCAGTATGTGTCACATAGAAGCAAAACTATTTTCACCTTGGGCGTTAACACTTGAACCCCTCACTACACTCAGTAGTCTGCTTTAGAATCCCTTGCCACGCTCGGGATTCTATGATGGACTCAGTCGCATGTTTTGGGTTTTACTATACGCCCTCACCGTAAATATTTCATTTTCTCCCTTGTTACACAATCTACTACTTATTGATTTTTGTTCGAGACGGGTTCAATTGGCATAAAAAATATAATGCAATTTACTCGCTCGCGTACATTTTTCATAAAATTGTATTGATCGCCCTTACGCCAATTAAAATGTAGCGTCGTTAGATCTAGTATCTGCCCTCACTGGCCGATTTGGAAAATTCACCCTGTATTCCTATACAGGACCGTTCAACTATTCTTACACCGTTTGTGTATGTTTCTGTTTGGCTAAGTTAGGTTCTAACTCAAAAATTATATGAAAATCGCAAAATATTTAATAAAAATTAACGTACGTACGTAACGTACTTAAGATCAAGACTATTTGGAGTGGAGCGCGTTATATTTACGAGGCGAATAAGATAAATGATATAATTTCATAACAATTACGAAATAACTTAATAAAAATTTACCTACCAAGTGTTCCAAAGGTCCCCAGATGTCAACGACTGGGTGATAACAATTTTTTCCCAATTTACGGGTGCCTTTGCACTTTTCGAATTCACGCTAGCGTTCTAGCGGGGAGCGACACACGTCCTGCCTCCGTGAGCTCAGCGAGCGGACTAAATGGCCCGGCCTTGCTTCGTATAATTAATTGTAAGTTTATAGTTAATTTGAAGTGCTCTATTTACGAATATTTACTATCAAATGGTATATATATTTTACATTATTTAGGTTCATAATAAGCTGAAGTTTATGTTTGTATAAATTTTTTTCATAAATAATCATGTATGTAGTCAGAAACCGCGGTTATTCTTTGTGTATTTTTTCCGAAAGTTGACTGATTTAAATATTTTTTTTCTGAGTAATTTTGTATGACATCGGTAGAAATTTTTATATTTATTCCATAGAAGACTATAAACTCAATATTACAAAAAAAAACTGTAGCAATACGACATCAATAAAATCCCCAAATTGATATCTGTCCGAACCTCCCCGAGCTAAAATTGGTAAAACACTTGTTGGGAATAGGTCAATTATTCAAAATACAATAATAAAGTAGATAATTTTTTGTATTTATACAGTCCCTATTGAAATGATCTTTCAATTTATGCTTAAAAATTTGTTGATTTAGTACTCTTTAATGGCTAAATCATATCAAATAGTTGAGCGAAATTGTAAAAAGACTTTACCGGACTCTTAATGTTATACTTCCTATATATAATTTCAAAAGTGCATAGTTTGATAATTAGTGTGTGCTTGAGTTTAAATTACAATCTAGGACACTGTAAACAATGTGACGCTATCTTATTGTTTAATGCTTATTCAATATTTTAATACTTATTTGGGAAGATGGAGATCCTTTTTTGGATTCCACTGTTATGGCAAGTGTTATTGGTTTCTAATTGCATTTCGAAAGTTTATGTTGTTGATTGCAATTTATTAGATCTGTAATTTAGTAGATCAGTCTCGTCGTGTGTATTCCGGAGGCAGATTTGCCTAGTTAATTGTTAAATTTCTTTTTGTTGGGCTTTTATTTCTTTTTTTTTTTTGTTTTTTGTTTTAATACGGAAGTGGCGGATGTTTTTGAGAAAGTGGTTTCATTTAGTGGTGAGTTTTAATAATAGTACAGTTTTGTTCTATTTTTATTTACTATGTTTTCTTTTCCTGAAACTAATATTTTTACATTTTGACCTTGGTCTTGTATTACAGTGTAGGGTCCCGTATATACTGGGTCCATCTTATCTCTATCTTCCTTCTTTATTAATATTAAATCTCCTACGTTATAGTTTCATGAATTTATTTTCTTTGTCATATTTTTCTTTTCTTATTTGTTTTGTCTTTACTACATTAATTCTAGCATCCTTCTGGGATTTTTGTAATATATACTTAAGTTCTAGGGAATATGAGTTAAAATTATAAATTGGATCTATTTGACTTATTATATTACTTGGTAAACGACATGTTTTACCGAATACTAATTCATATGGTAAGCGGTTGACTGTAGTTGGTCTATAAGTGAAAATCATTTAATGTGACACGTCTGTCATCTTTGTGACTTTCTTGACATTTTTTTTTTGAACTACTAATTAGTCGTGGTCCGGACCGTTTGTCATGTGTATTTATACACTTTGGTAGCTCTTTCCGTCTTTGGTTGTTTTTTCTTTTGTAGTAGGCCCTCGCGGGTGTTGATGTAGTATGTATTCTTCTTGTATCTGTTATATACTTAAGTTCTAGGGAATATGAGTTAAAATTATAAATTGGATCTATTTGACTTATTATATTACTTGGTAAACGACATGTTTTACCGAATACTAATTCATATGGTAAGCGGTTGACTGTAGTTGGTCTATAAGTGAAAATCATTTAATGTGACACGTCTGTCATCTTTGTGACTTTCTTGACATTTTTTTTTAACTACTAATTAGTCGTGGTCCGGACCGTTTGTCATGTGTATTTATACACTTTGGTAGCTCTTTCCGTCTTTGGTTGTTTTTTCTTTTGTAGTAGGCCCTCGCGGGTGTTGATGTAGTATGTATTCTTCTTGTATCTGTTGTGCCTTTCAAGTGTGACCTAGTTCTCTCGCGAGGAAAGCTCGTTTCGGACACGATCGAGTACTTGGTTCGACACACAGTGTAGAACAATAAATGAGCCATTTTGCAATGTCTGCATTTTGTCCTTATGTAAGCTTCTTTGTGATACTTGTCACTTTCTTTTAATGAGTACACGGCGCATTTTAGCGCATCGGGTCGGCCGACCGTATTGCATATTATTTTATTTTTAGTTTTTCGGTTTAAGGATACAGGGAAATATTTATTATTGCGCGCTAGTACATATTATTATTATATACTATCAGACAGTGTTTTAACGCATCGGAAGACAACGTAGAACATTCCGTGCGCCCAAGGACCTGGGCAATTGAGAACTCGCTCGAATTGTTTGGTTCCAAGGGTAAGCGTCTGCTTTGTATCCTGGTGTACTCAGCTTACTTTTTATTCTTCCACGGGCTACCTAGTATTGCGTGAAGTAAAGAGGAATGCAAGGAAACCCTTTACTTTGTAAACTTAAAGCATATAAAGGGTCACAACAACTTTTAGGTGATCAGGCTAATTGTTGGTTGCGACACTTATCTGTTTTAGCTTTCTGCACGCTATAGTCACAGTCACAGTCATAGTCAGTCATTTGTTATATTTCAGATATTACATATATCTCTTATTATTCTTAACGTAATAATATCCCTATTTATGTCGTATCATGTAGCAGTCATAATAAGTTTGAAAAAAAAATCTTTTTTAATTATTCTGGTACCTCGTGATGTCAATTTATTCTGGAAATCGTGCCTATCACTCTGTAAGCGTCGCGTAATTGTACGGTATGACGCAATCGTTCCTCCTATTCCGTGTACCGCGACCTTGGGTTTTCAATGTCGCGTCGCGTGTTATTGTACTTTGGCTGGCTCTGGTGTCAATAAGATATAGAGTACGTTGTGGCGTTTATTGTGAATTGAACTGTGTTTATGTGTCTATTAGTTTTAATGTACTTTCGGTTTGGCTGGCGCAGGCGGTTGATCTGGCCTTTGAGATTTTTTGGATTTTTTTTTTTTTCTTTGACAATGGTGATTTTTGTGAATTTAAGCTGCATCAGATTAGTGTGTTGTTTTATTTTTGCCATTATGATAGTTTATTATGTAGTTATTATACTTTTGAGGCAGTTCTTTTAACACTGGTTTATTTTTATAAACATATTATGTGTCCAAGGACCTTCACGAATTGGTATTTCAACCGTATCATTATGTATCAAGGATTTAGTGCCTGTAAAATATATTAGCTTGTTTAATTGTATTTTGCCATAGTTCAATTTTGTTGCCTATACTATCATCATGTAGTATTTTAAATATCAATCTAAAAAAAACAGTAAAGTAATATCTGTATAAGTAGATATTATTAAAATATTTTTAACCTTTAATTTATCGGTGTAGGTATTCGTCAATACACTGTAATGCATTATTTATTATTTATCTCGGGTGTAATACGCGCGTACGTTTATTTCTTTATTTTATTGGTATAGTGTAACTACTTTATTTTCGACATATTATGTAAAGTATGTCTTATGTATACATTTTAAAAGTGTGCATCTTATATGATAATATGAGTTTTTGATTAAATTATAATTAAATTTTTAATAATACCGTGATCCATATTCTTCCGATGGGCTGCATAGGGCTGGGCTTCCGGGGTAGGGCTGGTGAAGTGCGGCCTTCACTGGTGAAGTTGACGTCCCGCGAGGATCTGGTTTAGACGGCGATTGGCTTACGCATCGCCACTGCTACTGCTTGTCGCTCGATTATCCTCGTAAGACATTTGTGAATCTTCTTCCAAACAACGTAGAACATCTTGTGGTCGCTGTTGGCACCGGTGAGGGGTAGTGGTGGCGGGGCTGGTGCTCTTGCTCTTGCTAGACGTTCTGCTCTGCCTTGTTGGTGTTTCGCATCATCGTCGCTACAGCTTGTCGCTCAATTTTTCTTGTTAGGCACTTATGTATTTTCTTCCATATGGCGTATGCAAGAATGACGCATACAATGACAAGCACAGCTGTGGTTACATATGTTGCAATCGTGTTGCTGTCTGCCTGTTTGGCGCTGGCGTTGTTGGACGCTCCGTTCTGTGCAATAATGACCTCTTCTTTTTAGTTTTCCCTGGTGCACTGACCTCCCATATCTTCGTTAGGCTTCAATGGAACTGGTTCTTGCTGATTTGGCTGGTGCTGTAAAGCTGGCTGGCGGAGTGGAGCTGGCTGGCTTGCTGTTTGGGCGGCGTCTAAACTGGGGCTGCCTCGAGCAGCCCGACTGGCAGGATCGCCATGAAGTGTACGGTGTTGAGGGGTTATAATAACAACTCAAGAGTCGAGGAAATACTCTTTATTTAGCTAGAAAACACTCAGCTTATATACTATGATTTTAATAGGTTTAATGGAGTGGAAGTTATGACAATGGTCGTTAATCATTGTATCTCAAATTACCAATGTACTTTCAAGGTTTATGGCATCGTAAAGTTAATGTTCTGATGAGTAATAAGATACAGTTGGTATATAGGTATCAACTGTCTATCAGCTGAGTACCTATCAGCTGTTACAATGGTGGTTGCTATACTCACTACAGTTAGTTCGACAATCGGGGAAGGAAAATGGCTTTCTGTTGCACAGGCGGCTGCCCGCGCGATGGACTACGAGCTTGATATTACTAAGCAATTCGGGGCTATCTACTAGGCCATTCAAGATTTTATGTAAAAACAAAAATGTCGCTAGTTTTTCGCCTAGAAAACAGTGATTGCATTTTGTAGTGCTGCAGTCTAGCGTCATAAGATGTAAAAGTTTTACATTTGTTCTAGACATATATTATATGTTTTATTCTGTTTATTATATTCGTCAGGAACTAGAAGTACTGAAGAGTATATCGCCGTCGTCGTTCTTGCCGCACCGTCGCCCCGCCGTGGACGTGACGCGGCGCGGCGCGGAGCTGGCGCTAGAGAAGGCGGTACTAGAGCAGCTGCGGCTGTCCGCGCCCGCCGCCACCGCGCGCGCCGTCGCCTGCGCCGCGGCCCGGGCGCCGCTGTACATCGGCGGTCGGTGAGGAGTAGTAGTAGTAGTAGAGAAGGCGGTGCTAGAGCAGCTGCGGCTGTCCGCGCCCGCCGCCACCGCGCGCGCCGTCGCCTGCGCCGCGGCCCGGGCGCCGCTGTACATCGGCGGTCGGTGAGGAGTAGTAGTAGTAGTAGAGAAGGCGGTGCTAGAGCAGCTGCGGCTGTCCGCGCCCGCCGCCACCGCGCGCGCCGTCGCCTGCGCCGCGGCCCGGGCGCCGCTGTACATCGGCGGTCGGTGAGGAGTAGTAGTAGTAGTAGAGAAGGCGGTGCTAGAGCAGCTGCGGCTGTCCGCGCCCGCCGCCACCGCGCGCGCCGTCGCCTGCGCCGCGGCCCGGGCGCCGCTGTACATCGGCGGTCGGTGAGGAGTAGTAGTAGTAGTAGAGAAGGCGGTGCTAGAGCAGCTGCGGCTGTCCGCGCCCGCCGCCACCGCGCGCGCCGTCGCCTGCGCCGCGGCCCGGGCGCCGCTGTACATCGGCGGTCGGTGAGGAGTAGTAGTAGTAGTAGAGAAGGCGGTGCTAGAGCAGCTGCGGCTGTCCGCGCCCGCCGCCACCGCGCGCGCCGTCGCCTGCGCCGCGGCCCGGGCGCCGCTGTACATCGGCGGTCGGTGAGGAGTAGTAGTAGTAGTAGAGAAGGCGGTACTAGAGCAGCTGCGGCTTTTGTACTTATCATTGAACGTTTTGTTTGTCCGTGTCCACATTTACATAGATGTCTAGTTTGTCAAATACTTTAAAAAAATATACCTATCTAGGATCATTAACGTGAAAAATCGTGTATTTTATTTGATCTGTGTAACTAAGCTGTAATTTAAATTGCAGCTGATTCCCCGCGATACACCCGAAGCCTAGGGCTGCGTTTCCACCAGAGATGAGCTAGTATGCGTTGAGGAATGTGTTTGTTAAGAACCAATACAATCACTTCATTTACCTATCCGCGCACAACGCAGATCTAGATTTGGCTCTTAAATAACAAACACATTCCTCGCAACGTACCCTCGCTCATGTCTGGTGTGAAATGGCAATTAGCCACTTTTAGTGTTTAGCAGTAACACTCTGGTTTGCTCCGACATAAACGCATATTGCTTGTATCAGGGATTACCTACATGTATAAATACATGCACTTTATATATTAAAGGACTAGCTGTGCCCGCGGCTCCGCCCGCGTGGAATTCGGTCTGTGTCAGTAAGCGGCTAATTCACCCCTAATTTCTCTCCCGCTACCCTGGAGGCGGAACTTGAAGTAAAGTTGACAGATGGATACGCTAGGGGAAAAAATATTTTACAATTACCACTAAATGAAACTACACTCAAAAATTAATACTTTTTTTTATTATACTATTTTTTTTCGCATGATTTAAACGACTTAGAGAGTAGTAGGTGTATATCGGACGATACAGGACCACTTTTGTATTTATACGTTCATGTCCACGGCAAATATCATCCAAATCGATCCTCCCGTCAAATCAGTCAAAGCATGAAAGGTAAGAACAGGCGTGGTTGGAAGTGGGGGGGATCACAAATGCTGAAATGTTTTTTTCTATTTTAGGTGCACTTGGAGGGGGGGGGTCCATGACCCATGCAATTTTAACTCAATCGAAAGTAGTGGCTACCCCCCCTTTTAGACGTTGAATTTTTATAGGTTACGTATAACCTGGCTGGGGATTTTCTTGAATTGGAATTAGTAATCCTTAAGGGGTGATTTCCGGAAAAACGATGCAAAAAAAACCGGCCAAGAGCATGTCCGGCGATGCTCAGTGTAGAGTTTCGTAGATGCTGCCCTGTTACAAAACATCCGTTCAAAAGGTCGTTTATTTGGAGGCGCTTACGTCATTTTACTATTCGGCACTTCCTTTCACTATGAGTTTTTGACTAATAATTCAAAAACGGCTGAACCGATTTTATTCAATACAGTTTTTATTGAAAGTTCTTATCAGGCCTCACCAAATTTCAGCTTTCTAGTGCGAACGGTAACTGAGCTAGACCGCGGACAGACGGACGGACATGGCGATGTAACTGTTACGTAATAAGGCCTAATTATGTACAGAAGCATACACTGCTTTACCTACACACATATTAAAAATCCATTGAAACCATTAGAATGACCGCCATTACTCAAGCCAATGCGTCAATGCGCCGTGTCGTCAAATTTTGGAAATTTTGGAAATTTTGGAAATTTTGGAAGTTTTGAAAATTTTGGAAATTTTGGAAATTTTGGAAATTTTAGAAATTTTGGAAATTTTGGAAATTTTAGAAATTTTGGAAATTTTGGAAATTTTGGAAATTTTGAAAATTTTGGAAATTTTGGAAATTTTGAAAATTTTGGAAATTTTTGACATTTAGGAAATTTTTGACATTTTGGAAATTTTTGACATTTTCGACATTTTTAAAATTCTCGACTAAGGTTATTCTTTAAGGTTCTCGACTTTTTTCACTTTTATCACTTTGTCACTTTCACTTTTCACTACACTTCACTTCACTTTATTCTATTTTATATATTTTTTATTTCATTCCATTTTACATGTTTCTCAATCGTATGGGTGTCGCGTTTTCGTGACGTGACGCTTTTTCGTCACGTGACTTTTTTTCGCATAGGCCCCCATCCGCGAACCGTCCGATAAGGAACTTCGTTCCAAAACTACCACCGATTCTAACGCTACACCTCTGGCCCAAGAAGTATTATCACCGAAAAGAAATTCGACTGGACTTATTTTTTTCAAAAGAGTATTAGATCTTAATTATACAAAATAATGCGTAGTTCTTCAAGAAGACATTGATATGTCTTCTTGAAGAACTACGCATTATCAGCTTGAGAGACAGATAATGTACCTATTGTTTAATTACAAAGAAAAATAAATCCTAATCTGACTGCTTCACAAAACGTTTAATATGTTTTCCTACCTAAACGGTGTCCTATAAAAGTTAGATGATTTTGTAGTAGTTTTTTGGTTTGGGCCATGCATCTTTGTCCGTCATATATAGCCCTCGAACCTGCAATAACCCTATGACATTCATGACATTTTCAAATATTTATTAAGAGCCGGTAAAGGTAAATTTAAAGCATCGACGGGTAACATGTTATAAATATGAACACCTTGACCAAAAAATTACAAATTATTTTAATACCAACTTTCAACATACAAACTTTCAACCCCCTTTTCATCCCTTCCAGGGTTGATTTTCGGGATGAAAACTATTCTTTGTCCTTTCCCGGGACTCAAACTATCTCTACACAAAATTTCATCAAAATCCGTTCAGCCGTTAACTAATAAAAAAATCTTGGAACGTGTTCTGTTATCGATTCTAAGTATCTTCAGCCAACTTTTTTCGAATATATTCCATGAACAGACTTTCGACCCTCTTCAGCTTTATTACATGTATAGATAGTTTTTATAAAAAGTACCTTTCAGGCTTCACTTCCATTTTTTTTTTTAATTTTTTGGACCTACGGTTCTAAAGTAAGATGGGGGGAGGGGGGTTTGAAGATGAAACTATCCTTTGTCATTTCTCGGGACCCATACTATCTCTATACCAATTTTCATCTAAATCAGTTCAGCGGTAAAAATTCCTCATACCACCTTCTAACCCCCTTTTCACCCCCACAAGGGTTTGAAAACTATCCTATGACGTTTCTCGAGACTCAAATTATCTCCATACTCATTTCTATCTAAATCGTTTCAGCGGTTAAAAATTCTCCATACAAACTTTCAACCCCATTTTCACCCCCACCAGGGTTGATTTTCAGGATTAAAACTATATATTATCCTTTCCCAGGACTCATACTATATCTATACAAAATTTCATAAAAATCCGTTTAGCCGTTTTCACGTGATGCGCGGTCAAATAAACAGACAAACAGATAAACAGACAAACAGACAAAAATTCTGAAAATTGTTGGAACGTGTTCTGTTATCGATTCTAAGTATCCCCAGCCAACTTTTTTTCGATTATCTTCCATGTACAGACTTTCGACCCTCTTCAGCTTTATTATATGTATAGAAGATTCTTTAATCCCTGTAAATGACGTAGGTGTTCCACAGTAAAACGAACAGATAAACGGAAACGAGAAACTATTTATTTTCAAAATTACAGACACCACGTTATTTTAACAAGAGAGCAGTATGTACGTGTGTCGCGCGCGGATAGACAGGACGACTGATCGGTGGTCAAAAACAAAGACCGTTGGAACCTTGTCGCTGCGTCACACGTATCTTAAATCTACCTTCGAATTTCACCTTATAGCTATACCATACAAATTGTCGGAGTACCAGCATAAAAACAAAATACAAAATAGAAGAAAAAATAACTCGCTCTTTTGCGATAAGACCGCCAATTGTTTTGCCTCTGCTTTTTTGTTTGTGTCTTGTGTATACTTTTTGTCTATTATTTGAGGTGTGCAATAATAGTATTTTGTGCAACAGGTACATAATAAGGGTTCTTAAGATTCGAGGGTCGAAGTTACAAAATGAGGCGAAGCCGAATTTTGTAATAACAGACCCGAGAATTTTAAGACCTAATTATGTACCGTTGCACACGAAACTTTTTCTACGACAGTAGCAAAAACGTAATTAATAAATAATTTTAAAGTTCTTAAGTATCACGAGTACATAAATCAATTTTGTTTTAAGATTTTTCTATCAACTAATAACTTACTTTTGTGCCGAAGTCTTCGGATATTCACTGTGAAGCTTTCTTGTCACTTATTTTATGAAAATTAACATAAACTTCTTGATATTAACATAATATACGAGTTTAAATACAAAAATTAAGCCGTACATTGTGTTGAAACTTTTTAAATATTAACTTTTTGACTAAATGTCATAGACAGACCACGAGTTGGTTTTCAATTGCAAAAAAATATGGCTTCGTTCAAGTAACTCTCAATGCAAAAGCTTACATTAAAGTACTATTATGCTTTTCATAAATATGAAAACTAAATTATTTAAGATATTAATACTTTAAAAAAGACATGATAATGTTTTTATCATAGTTTGTGCAAAAATAATTTCAAGTATAAAAATATAATTTATATTGTAAACAAGAACGAACCCTTTTTAGACATGGCACCTGGAAGTCAGTGTATTAAAAAAACAAAAACAGTTGCACAATATGTTTTGTGTGACTGCTAGCAGTTATAGAAAGTACCTATAGACAAATAGACTTTAGCGCCTTCACTTAAATGATGTAGTTTTAGATACCACTATCAGTCATTTAATTGGCATATAGAAGTGCTGGAGTAGAAAAAGAGTATTTATGTTTATGTTATGTTATAACCATTTTGAGCACGTCGCTAACAATCCCTACTTACAACTTTTACTTTACCGTCACTCTGCCCGACAACCGGTCCAACCCGGTTATTCGCGGACGGTTTAGAACGCAAAATGTCTACATCATTTTCGTCGTTTTATCTTTACGTAAGCGATCGCTGTCGGCCATCTAAATATTTAAGACTTGACTGACTGACTGACTGACTGACTGACATATCAAAGCACAGCCCAAACCGCTGGTTCTAGGGATTCCAAATTTAGCACGTAGGTTCCTTATAAGGTCTAGGGCTGCACTAAGAAAGGATTTTCCAAAATTCACCCCCTAAGGAGATAAAATGGGGTTCCAAAGTTTGTATGGCGAATCAAGATTTGTTAGACTATTTTATTCGAAACTTCACAGGAGTATTCCTAACGATAAATGAGTAAACACATGTTTCAGGTTTTTTGAAAATTCAACCCCTAAACGGGCCAAATGTGGTCACAAAGTCTGAAAATCAACATGGGTATCGTATCCTTTTTGAGTACTTATAGTACGCGGGCGAAGCCGCGGGAAAAGACTAGTTAGAAGATAACTAACGAACCTAACCTACCTATGAGTGGTCATTTTGCGTTCTAGACCGTTCGCGATGTACACCCTATCCAATAAGTTCGAATACACATATTTTTGCGTTGACCCTGAAGGCATACAGGCTGCAGGCCATCCATTTATTATATTAATTTAAAGAATAAGTTAACTTGAACATAATGTAATTGTAAAAAACGCCAAGGACTTGAAGTTTGTCTTCACTCTTCAATGAAGTACTTTCGATTAACAATTTAGTACAAAATTTCGTAATGGCGACTGCAAAGGTGTTTTTTCAAGGCGGTAAAACTTTTTGGAATCAAACGCAATCTCGTTTACACAACAATGAGAAGGTCTTAAAATAGCTCCTCTTTAGAAGACAGGAAAAAATCTGGTCAGCTACGCAGCTGGAACCATTAAAATACTAAATATCGTGAGAGTGCGAGTTTAGAGGGCAAAAGCCGCTTTATCCAAAAATCAACTGCCGATCTGAAAATTTTGAGGAGATCCTTACGTGGTATTTTGGAGGTGGATCCTGGATATCATAGCTACAATAAACGTGAAGTTCATCGTTTTTCCGTAGCAATCGAGAAAATTAGAGTACATAATCCAACTCAATACATTCCTGGCACGCAGGAAGGAGTTGATTTTCTGACGAGAAACTCATTGAATTAAAATAGCCTTACAATGCTCAAAACGGTCGTTTGTGAGCAGCAAGTATAAAAAACAGCCTAAACCATGAGGTTAATGTTCCCAGACTCCAGAGGGAACTATTGGTGGTAGTGTGGGGTTCAGTTAAATATGTGGGTCCAAATTTCGTTATATTTACCGATAAAGTCGCACATTAATAATGAAAATTATAAATCAGAGGTTTTCGTCGAAAAACGCTCCTGAAAATTAGAAAACTGTGTTTAGGAATAAAAATTAAATTATTTTCTCACAAAATTGTGCTCAAAACAGTCCAAACGTTGTTCAAGCTTTGAGAAAAGCTAATTTCGATGATTATATTGCCGAAAGTAAACGGCCACTCCATTCTCCAGATTTGCGTTTATTACATTGATTTGGTATGTTTTTACATGCCTTGTAGGCACTTGTAGGTCACATTATTATAAAATAGCAAATATGGACAGTGAAAAAAAAGATATCGAGCATATTTGGGACGAAATAACCTTGAAAGCGGTGCGTGCCGCGTGAGATTGAGTTGAAAAATGTAGTCAGCTAGTAAAATAGGTAAGAGGTGGAGTTAGTCCAAAATATTTGCAGCATATTTTGTATATTAGTATAGCTTTAATAAAATACAGATTTCACTACAATAACTATTCGTACAAAAAAGTTATAAGACCTCCAAAGTGTATTCGAACTTTTTGGACACGGTGTACACAAAGCGATATAGCCAAAATATTACACTAGTCATTTTGCGTTCTATCCCGTCCGCGACTATACCTAATCAGCTCTCGTTACACTGGTGGTGGAAACGCCGCCTAATAGTGTTAAAACTTATTCTTACTTGCTGACAGAATCGACTGACTAGAGTTTAACACAGATGTTTTGCTGCAGGTACATAAAGCTGTCCCGACAGCTCCCACAGACCCCGTGGCTGGTGCGCGGACAGAGGATGATGGAGTCCTCCGTGCAAGAGATCATCTTCAAGCCCATAGCCGATTTGTACAAGTGAGTGTTAAACAATTGGCTGCTCCTCACGCCATTTACCTAATACGAGGGCGACACTGAAAATTATTAGAACTGGCAGTTTGTTGTTTTCGATTTTCTAAAAATGTTCAATATCACTGTCATTTTAAACAAAAAAGAACTGACTTCACTTAGATTCCACCTTTCCAATAGGAAATACCCGAGCTACTGTAAATAGTAGTTTGTGTTACAAGGGATCAACATTATATATTTCCGTCAAGGACGTAAATTGAATCCCGAATGAAGCGATGGATTCTACAATAGAATCCCGAACGTAGTGAAGGATTCTAAAGTAGAATCCTGAGCGTAATGAGGGATTCTAACGTCTAAGACGAAATAATTTTGATACCATGTGACACATACTGCTTTTCACATCAACTATGAGGAAAATAAAAAAGAAATTATTTAGTAACAAAATTTCTGAGGAGCCGCCAATGTGAAAGTTACATTGCAAATAGGTAATTGTTATAACAAAAAATCTTCAAGTGCTAAACTTGTCAAATTAAACAAGAAATAATAATCGATAATAACAATGGTTACCTACCTATGTAATTCAATTACTGATAATTATTTTTATTAATACCTTAAATTTTTTATAAGTAACTAAAAGTGAAGTGTTATATTAGAACAATTTTCAAAATGTAATGTTATATTTTTATTTGGGAGGGATATTCTACTTTTATTTATTTGAGTGGTTGTAGGTTGGCTATTTTGCATTTGAGTATGGATGTTGGAAGAGAGTAAATGTTCACCAGATAACTTTCCTGAGCACCCCGGCATAGGTGAAGTTGGTCTTTCATTTACATCAGATGAGCATCCCGGCAACACTGAACCTGTCCTTGGGTTTACATCAGATGAGCATCCTGGCATTGGTGAAGCTGGTCTTAGTTTAATATTATTGGTTAGTTTGCTGCTTATCTTAGACTTGTTTTCAACAGATTCTTCAATGTAGCCTTCTGCTACAGAACTCGATTTCCAACCGCCATGTCGCTTAAGTAGAGTTAGATCTGCTCCGGAGTCAGCTAGAATAGTAGCTGATGTACGTCTAAAACAGTGCCCTGTGTACATATCTGGATTTTCTAATTTAAAAAATCGGGCTATATCTCCTGGAATTGAGCTTAACTTATTCTTTCCAATTACCTGCCTTATACATTTTCCATCCCGATATTGGATGAAAAAGCGACTATTAGTGTAGTCAGATGGCCTAAGTGCTTGGTACCTTTCAACAATTGTCTTATGTTCTCCCTTTATCACAAATGACCGCTCTCTCTTTGTTTTTGTGTCAGGCAAAATTACCAATAATAGTTCTTCGGAATGTTTTTGAACATTATCCACAGTTAAATTTACTAATTCAGTTCCACGGCAGGCACCATTGAGCCCAAAGATAAGTACCACCTGTAACAAAAATAACAAGTTCAATAAACTGATGAGTAGCACATTATAGGTAACTAGCTGTCCGGTGGCTTTGCACAGGTAAAACCGGACACCCCGTATAGCCTATGTTTAGCAGGGATAATGTAGGATTCGAATGGTGAAGAATCATTCAAATCGGTCCAGTAGTTTCGGAGCCTATTCTATGCAAACATACAAACAAACAATCAAATCTTTCCTCTTTATAATACTAGTATAGATTTAAGCATCGAGTGTGGTATTTTACTTACTTTCATTAACAAATAAATGTAGTCGGGTGCTTCGTTTAAAAACGTCTCTACGTTGTTGGTAGTTAGTACTTTAGACTTCTTTGGTTTGTGGCCTTCAGAAAACCTTTTGAGAAAAGTCGTCCATTTTGTGTAATTGTTGATTTGAATATCGTGTTTTGTGCCGATGGTGGCCTTTAACATTGAATATATGCTCCAAACTGTAGAAGGTTGCATGTGCGTTGACAATTCTTGAAAATACACCAGAAGCACAGATTCTGACAACGATTTTACGCCTTTAGATGATCTCCATTTTAAGAAATTTTCATATGCTTTGAGATATTTATGTCTTGACTTATTAGGCAGCAAATTTTCAACAACCGATGTGGCCTGTTTCTTTATAAATTCCGGTGTTGATTCCAAACTCTCATCGATCGACGCCGACATTTTTGCTTCTTTCTGGTTTCAAATTTGGAATTAGAACGCATAGTGCAGCCATAATCTGGGTTGTTGTTTTCTTTTGTTTTTAACATTTTCCTTTAAAAATGTAATAAATTAACACTCTTTTCTTTCTGTACGTTTTCTTGATAGCAGCACTTTAAAAGATTTTTCGTTATGTTATAACCAGAGCTCGGATTTTTCACGGCAAAACAAAACACTAGCGTAATTTAGCCAGTGCTTGAAATATTATTTTATCGACACCTATCGAGTCTTACTAGAGTATATGACAGGTATTGCCTCAGTACATTTTTTCTTTTTTTATTCGATGGTACACCTATCAGTGTGAATGTCAAAATTTAAAAACTAACAAACGTGCGAAAATTTCGAAAAACATGAGACTTACTAGAGCTCAAAATCAATATTTTTGACCAGTCTAAGGTGACCTACTGGGGGTTAGAAGGTTGTGCATTAATTACCGGACATCCTGTATAAGTAATAAAATAACTTTTCATTTTAGCTTTGCCATAGTCGAGCAACAAAGAGGTAGGTCTGCATGTACAACTTAGAACGAAGTAACTATACCACCTCATTTCAAATGATAGAAACGACTGCAAATTTCATCTCGCATGACATATGACATTACCACTTTAACTGTCATTTCATTACGTATAAAACGTAAATTGCATCTAGGTATTATTTATTTCGCAACGCATTGAATCCGACGTGTTGGATATACGTATAATAACTTAATATTGCAAGGTATCAATTAATACAAGAATGAGTAATGTACAAGATCGGATCAAAACGTGGATTGAAAATCACCCTGAGTTAGTCTATAATGAAGTGACCTCCACTATATACTGCTCTATGTGCGATATGCATCTAAAACTGAAGAAATGCAATATTGAGAATCATGTGAAAAGCAACCGCCACAATTACCGTTCGGGGCAACCAAATAGGAAACATCAATTTTATTTCGATTTAATTATTTTTCTCATTTCATGCAACATACCATGGGCAACAGTCAACAACAATAATTTTCGTCATTTTTAGGGTTCCGTAGTCAACTAGGAACCCTTATAGTTTCGCCATGTCTGCCCGTCCGTCCGTCCGTCCGTCCGCGGATAATCTCAGTGACCGTTAGCACTAGAAAGCTGAAATTTGGTACTAATATGTATATCAATCACGCCGACAAAGTGGTAAAATAAAAAGTGGAATTTTTTTATTTATTAGGGTACCTCCCCTATACGTAAAGTGGGGAGTGATTTTTTTTTTCATTTTAACCCTAACGTGTGATATATTGTTGGATAGGTATTTAAAAATGAATAGGGGTTTACTAAAATCATTTTTCGATAATGTAAATATTTTCGGAAATAATCGCTCCAGAAGTAAAAAAATATGCGTCCCCCCCCCTCTAACTTTTGAACCATAAGTTTTAAAAATATGAAAAAAATCTCAAAAGTAGAACTTTATAAAAACTTTCTAGGAAAATTATTATAAACTTGATAGGATGAATAGTTTTTGAAAAAAAAAATACAAAATAATTTCTGAACTAAGTTTGTAATTTAACCGTATAAGCAGGTGTTTATTGTACCTGTAATTTCTACAAAATTACAATGAAATGACGTGCTTTCAAATAAAGTAAAAACGGTGAAAATCGGTTCACGCAATAAAGAATTATTCCATAAAAATCATCTTCCATACTTTAAGCTCGCGCGCAATAGTTTACTTAATTTGCCGATAGATGTCGCTGTACGTGGAACTCTCATATCATATCCTACATGGCGGTGTTATTAACTCTTAAGTGGGGACACTTACTGTGACGGACGGAAAACTACGGAACCCTACACTGAGCGTGGCCCGACATGCTCTTGGCCGGTTTTTTTAACAAGTATTTATGTTGCGACTGCTCTATGACTTCTTTACCGGACGAATCGACCCTGCGAAAAATTTATTTAAATCTCGTGTACAAAAAAACTATACAGGGTATAAGAGAGGTAAACAAAACCAATTATTTGTGGATATCTATAGACGAAACACCAGATTTCATGGGAAAATGTGTGACAAACGTGGTGATTCGGTCTTTGCAAAAAAATTGTTCTAAGCAATTTTATCTTTTGGGGTCGAAGGTTTTAGAGAAGGTAAATGGGGAAACAATAGCAAACCTAATAATAAACCAATTAAAATTTTTGTTTCAAAATTCTTTCAATGATAACGTAAACAATTTGCTTTTACTTTGCACAGATAGTGCCGCATATATGCTTAAAGCCGGTCGTATTTTAAAAGCAACGTTTCCTCGTATGAAACACATTACGTGTTTAGCTCATGGTCTGCACCGGGTTGCCGAAGAAGTGCGAGATAATTTCAAAGGTGTGGATGGGTTGATATCGAATGTCAAAAAGATATTCCTAAAATCTCCAGAGCGTGTACGCCTTTTTAAGGCAAAATATCCGTCCATTCCCCTACCTCCCGAGCCAATTATCACCAGATGGGGAACTTGGATATCTGCTGCGGTATATTACGCTCAATACTATGAGCAAATACGTGATGTCGTCTCCATACTTGCTAATGACTCGGCAGCTATAAGAGCTGCAAAAACATGTTTTCAAACACGCAAACTACGACCGGAGTTAAATTTCATTCGCGACAACTACGAAGTAATAGCCTCTTCAATAGAACAATTGCAATGTTCGACTTTATCCATTGCGGAATCCTTCCTCATTCTGGATACTGTTCGTTGCTACGTAAACTGGAGTAAACTTTTACCAGTGATACGTAAATTTGAAGCCGTGCTCGAACGAAATCCTGATTACGAAATTTTAAGAGACATCTGAAAATATTACCCGAACTGATAATGAATTCTATAAATTTGCTCCCTTGACGTCAACTGAAGTTGAACGTACATTTAGTGTCCATAAATGGATTTATAGTGATAAACGCAACTGTTTACTCCCAGAGAATGTTGAAAAGATAATGATCATCTACTCCTATCACTATTACCCAAATAAAATGTCTTGTGCTGCTGTGTGTACTGACGTAGATTTTGAAGAAGAAATTGCGTCTGTTTCTAATATATAGTAACTTTATACAAATGTTTTTATTAGTTTTATTACATATTAATTTTATTTGGTGACTTTTATTTCTTCTAGTTCTGAATTATCGATATCGATAAAATAATATTTCAAGCACTGGCTAAATTACGCTAGTGTTTTGTTTTGCCGTGAAAAATCCGAGCTCTGGTTATAACAAATTAAATATTTACAATATAACTTCACGATGGCGGCTCCACAGATAACTTAAAATACTTAGCATCAGTATAATTTGCTTTGCAGAGTAAATCGATTAATCGTTATTGTATCGATTCGATTGAGAAAATCGTTCGACTTTGAACGTCAAACCCATAAGTGCGAGTGAGAAAAAATATATATTTCTCGCTCTTACTTTTAAACTTATTGTCTGAACGTAATCGATTACAACGAAAGTACAATCGAGTATGTAGATACGACGCTCATTAATTAATTATATTAATATTTTATACTGGCAATGAAATGTCCTTGAACAGAAAAGTGGCACTTTGATCCCTCCTGGCAGGGAAGAAAAATCCCTTTTCCGATTAGGTGATGTGAAAAAAATATTGTAATCACTATACGTGTGCCTATAATATTTGAAGATTTTCCCTCGATTTCTCTGGGATCTGGGATTTCTTCACCTGGTTAGGTTAGAGTTTGAAGTATACTCTTTCAAACAATAAAATAATTTTCCAAATCGATCCACCCGTCTTCGAATAATCGGTGACTCCTTCGAAATCTTGAAGTCGGTTGAAAAAAATAGACCTACGGACAAAACACCGAGTTTTGCATATGTGGCCGAAAATTGTATGGCAAATTATCACTTCCCAAACTATTTTTCCCATAGTTTCCTTTAGCAGAATCATCAGATATTTGGCACCCAAATAAAACTATGCGTAACAATTCATTTGATAAACGTTGGTATGCTAACTAAAAGTTGTTTGAAATGATTTTCGGCAAAATGGCAGAACACCAATAAATTGATGTCCTTTACTAGCTACTGTCCGTGACATCGTCCGCATAGAAAACCGGAAAAATAATTGATAAATTTTACGTGAATTTTTTATGAAATGGAGTAAAATTTTCCAGACTCCAATGATACCTCCCTGTGGGATTCCAGTTAATGTATGCCTTACAGATTGGCGCCCGAAGAGACGGAGCACAGACTGAAGTTCGTGTCGGCCGGGCGGGAGGACGTGGACGTGCGCTGTCTGGGGCGGGGCCGGCCCTTCGCTGTAGAGGTGACGTATACGGGGTGGAAGAGTGTTACAGAGTGTTGCCAGAGACGGAGCACAGACTGAAGTTCGGGTCGGCCGGGCGGGAGGACGTGGACGTGCGCTGTCTGGGGCGGGGCCGGCCCTTCGCTGTAGAGGTGACGTATACGGGGTGGAAGAGTGTTACAGAGTGTTGCCAGAGACGGAGCACAGACTGAAGTTCGGGTCGGCCGGGCGGGAGGACGTGGACGTGCGCTGTCTGGGGCGGGGCCGGCCCTTCGCTGTAGAGGTGACGTATACGGGGTGGAAGAGTGTTACAGAGTGTTGCCAGAGACGGAGCACAGACTGAAGTTCGGGTCGGCCGGGCGGGAGGACGTGGACGTGCGCTGTCTGGGGCGGGGCCGGCCCTTCGCTGTAGAGGTGACGTATACGGGGTGGAAGAGTGTTACAGAGGGTTGCCAGAGACGGAGCACAGACTGAAGTTCGGGTCGGCCGGGCGGGAGGACGTGGACGTGCGCTGTCTGGGGCGGGGCCGGCCCTTCGCTGTAGAGGTGACGTATACGGGGTGGAAGAGTGTTACAGACTGTTGCCAGAGACGGAGCACAGACTGAAGTTCGGGTCGGCTGGGCGAGAGGACGTGGACGTGCGCTGTCTGGAGCGGGGCCGGCCCTTCGCTGTAGAGGTGACGTATACGGGGTGGAAGAGTGTTACAGAGTGTTGCCAGAGACGGAGCACAGACTGAAGTTCGGGTCGGCCGGGCGGGAGGACGTGGACGTGCGCTGTCTGGGGCGGGGCCGGCCCTTCGCTGTAGAGGTGACGTATACGGGGTGGAAGAGTGTTACAGAGTGTAGCCAGAGACGGAGCACAGACTGAAGTTCGTGTCGGCCGGGCGGGAGGACGTGGACGTGCGCTGTCTGGGGCGGGGCCGGCCCTTCGCTGTAGAGGTGACGTATACGGGGTGGAAGAGTGTTACAGAGTGTAGCCAGAGACGGAGCACAGACTGAAGTTCGTGTCGGCCGGGCGGGAGGACGTGGACGTGCGCTGTCTGGGGCGGGGCCGGCCCTTCGCTGTAGAGGTGACGTATAATGGGTGGAAGAGTGTAATAGAGTGTAGCCAGAGACGGAGCACAGACTGAAGTTCGTGTCGGCCGGGCGGGAGGACGTGGACGTGCGCTGTCGGGGGCGGGGCCGGCCCTTCGCTGTAGAGGTGACGTATACGGGGTGGAAGAGTGTTACAGAGTGTCGCCAGAGACGGAGCACAGACTGAAGTTCGGGTCGGCCGGGCGGGAGGACGTGGACGTGCGCTGTCTGGGGCGGGGCCGGCCCTTCGCTGTAGAGGTAACGTATACGGGGTGGAAGAGTGTTACAGAGTGTCGCCAGAGACGGAGCACAGAGTGAAGTTCGTGTCGGCCGGGCGGGAGGACGTGGACGTGCGCTGTCTGGGGCGAGGCCGGCCCTTCGCTATAGAGGTGTCGTATTTATTATAGCCTTTTATACCTTAATAAACAAACAGTATTTTTACATATTAGTTCGTAATTACATAATTGTATACAATTATGTAATTACGTAAACGTATCGGTAAGCGCGGTAAAGGAAAACCGAAAGAGGTGACGTATACAGGGTGGATATTTGAGCCTTACTAAATATTTTTTTGGGCTCCGTAGTCACCTAGGAACCCTTATAGTTTCGCCATGTCCGGCCGTCTGTCTATCGGAGGCCTAGCTCAGGGACCGTTAGCATTAGAAAGCTGAAATTTGGTATGAGTACGTGCATTCATCACGCCGACAAAGTGGTAGAATAAAAACTGGATTTTCTATATAAATTTAATAGTTTTGTAAATAATAGCTCCGAAAGGTAAAAAAGGGGCGCCCCCCCCCCCCCCCATATATCTCTTGAGCCTAGTGTGCAAATATTTTTTTAAAATTCATGAAAGTGAAGCCTAATAAGTTCTTTCAATTAAAACTTTTCAACCGACTTCAAGATTTCGAAGGAGGAGGTTATCAATTCGTCGGGATCTTTGTTTTTACTATTTTTTTTTTTTTTTATATGTATGTTCACCGATTATTCGAAGACGGCTGGACCTATTTCAAAAATTCTTTTTTCGTTTGAAAGAGTATACTTCACAGTTGGTCCCATTGTAACCAGGTCAGGGTCTGATGATGGGATCCTGGAGAAATCGAGGGAACTCTTCAACTATTATAGGCACACCTATAGTGATTTGAGTATTTTTTACAGCAGCTCGAGCATTAGCTTTTGGAAAGGTGGATGTTTAGTGAAGTCGGTTCTTTTTTGTTCAAAATTATTTTATTAGCCAGGTAGAGTGTCCCACTGCTGGGCAAAGGCCTCCCCTCTTTCGCGCCATGATTTCCTGTCCATCGCCCACTCCCGCCATTCTTTGAAATACTCAATGAAAACTATATTGAATATAATTTTGAACAAAAAAGAACCGACTTCACTAAACATCCACCTTTCCAAAAGCAAATGCTCGAGCAGCTGTAAAAAATACTCAAATCACTATAGGTGTGCCTATAATAGTTGAAGAGTTCCCTCGATTTCTCCAGGATCCCATCATCAGATCCTGACCAGGTTACAATGGGACCAACTGTGAAGTATACTCTTTCAAACGAAAAAAGAATTTTTCAAATCGGTCCAGCCGTCTTCGAATAATCGGTGAACATACATAAAAAAATAAAAAAAAATAGCAAAAACAAAGATCCCGACGAATTGATAACCTCCTCCTTCGAAATTTTGAAGTCGGTTGAAAATCGGTCCAGCCGTTTTTAAATTATAAACTAAAAACCGGCCAAAAGCGTGTCCCCACGCTCAGTGTAGGGTTCCGTAGTTTTCCGTCCGTCACAGTAAGTGTCCCCACTTAAGAGTTAAAATAACACCGCCATGTAGGATATGATATGAGCGTTCCACGTACAGCGACATCTATCGGCAAATTAAGTAAACTAGCGCGCGAGCATAAAGTATGGAAGATGATTTTTATGGGATAATTCTTTATTGCGTGAACCGATTTTCACCGTTTTTACTTTATTTGAAAGCACGTCATTTCATTGTGATTTTGTAGAAATTACAGGTACAATAAACACCTGCTTATACGGTTAAATTACAAACTTAGTTCAGAAATTATTTTGCATTATTTGTTTCAAAAGCTGTTCAACCTATCAAGTTCAAAATATTTTTCCTAGAAAGTTTTTATAAAGTTCTACTTTAGAATTTTTTTTCATATTTTTAAAACTTATGGTTCAAAAGTTAGAGGGGGGGGGGAACAATTTTTTTTTTACTTCTGGAGCGATTATTTCCGAAAATATTTACATTATCAAAACATGAATTTAGTAAACCCCTATTCATTTTTAAATACCTATCCAACAATATATCACACGTTAGGGTTGAAATGAAAAAAAAAATCACTCCCCACTTTACGTATAGGGGAGGTACCCTAATAAAACATTTTTTTCCACTTTTTATTTTACCACTTTGTCGGCGTGATTGATATACATATTAGTACCAAATTTCAGCTTTCTAGTGCTAACGGTCACTGAGATTATCCGCGGACGGACGGACGGACGGGCAGACATGGCGAAACTATAAGGGTTCCTAGTTGACTACGAAACCCTAAAAACGCAAGTAAAAGAACGTAACTGCCTTATTATAAAATGACGTAAGTGCAGTAAAATGTCCTATATAAAACGACCTTCTGATTGGATGATTTGTGACGGGCTGGTAACTACGGAACCCTACATTGAGGACAGCCCGACATGCTCTTGGTCAGTTTTTGTAGCTTTTACCCGATACTAGGCTGATATCCAAGAGTTTAAGTCTAAAAATGCAAATTATCTGTCTTAATCTGGAAGAGATCGCTCTTTAGCGATAAGACCGCCAATTGTTTTGCCTCTACTTTTCTTTTTTTTTTTTTTTATACGACGGTGGCAAACAAGCATACGGCCCGCCTGATTGTAAGCAGCTACCGTAACCTATGGACGCCTGCAACTCCAAAGGAGTCACATGCGCGTTGCCGACCCTTTACAAAAAGGAGGATTCACTGTGTTGACGACTAAAGGAACAAGAAGGTCCCTCATCGTCAACACACTGGGTCCTCTTTGAGCTCTTTGGCAACCTTACTCACCAGCAGGAACACAACACTATGAGTAGGGTCTAGTGCTATTTGGCTGTGGTTTTCTGTAAGGTGGAGGTACTTCCCCAGTCGAGCTCTGCACCAGATTTGAGCGATGATATTCGCTGAACGTGCCCTACCACACTTAGCGAGATGTCATTCGCAGTACCCATACCTCTTTTTTTGGCGTACCTAGTTTAAGGACATACCCAGGTCCGGACGAAGTTTAAGGACATACCCGGGTCCGGACGTAGTTTAAGGACATACCCAGGTCCAAGGTCCATTTTCTGTTTGTAACTTGTGTATACTTTGTTTCTTTAATTTGAGGTGTGCAATAAAGAGTACTTACGTCACACCTGGCCATAATGTGAGTATTACCGCACGCTACGCGTACGGTAAAACTCGCATTATGGCCAGGTGGAGACGTAAAATTGTGTACTCACCACGGGCAAAAAAAAGATAGCCCTCTATCGCATATTTACAACCCTCGCCCGCGGCTCGGGTCACAAATACCTGCGATTTCGGGCTTTCTTTCTTTTACAGTCCTTGGTGAGTAATGTACTAGTATGTTATGTTATTGTTTAATGGTTCAGATCTCGGACCCGCGTCGCGAGTTGACGACAGAAGAGCTGACCCGCGCGTGCGAGCAGATCTCCAGCAGCGGGCCGGTGGTCGTCACACGAATGGTGCATGTCACCAAGTTAGTCCATTGATTTTATTTATACATTGATGATGTATTGTTATCCTAAGATGATGTATTTTCAAATTTATTTTTATTCAAATTTTTATCCGATCATTGGAGAAAATAAGTTTGAAATACGAATTTTGCGAAATCGTGTCCTTTTCCAGAGACGACTTAACGGAACTGAAGCGAGGAGAGGAGAACAAATGCAAGGAATACGAGGCCCTTTGCATCAAACTCACACATTCCACCTTCGACGAGGTAAGGTCATAGACAAATTCATCAAATTAGTGGTAGGTCCCTTAATGACTTGACCTGACCCAATTTTTTCAATATAGTCACCTTTAATGTCAACACACTTTTGACATCTTTGAACAAGCATCTCTACACCTTTGTAAAAGTACAATGAATCTTTGCCTTCAAAATGACCTAAAACGGCCGCTTCTAACTCTTCGTCACTAGAAAAATAAAATCCTCGCAAGTCTCGCTTCAGGTTTGGGAACAAAAATTAGTCACTTGGGGCCATGTCCGGACTATACGGCGGATGGTCAACCTCAGTGAAGCCGCAATCGCTAACTGCAGCCTCGGCCACGAAGGCAGTGTGCACAGGAGTATTATCGTGCAGCAGAAGTACTCCCTTGGCTAGATTGCCTCGTCGCTTTTCCTTTATTGCAGTCTGCAATTTGTGGATCAAAGATGCGTAGTATTCGCCATTTATACGCCAACGCCATAAATGGCGAATACTACGCATTAGACAACGCCAACTGTATTACGTTCTTTAAAATCAACCATCAGGATACCTTCGCAATCCCAAAAGATAGTGCACTTCATCTTTTTACTGGACTGCACCTTTGCTTTAATAGGTGGCTTTTCGTTTTTAAAAAGCCACTCCATCGACTCGCGTTTACTCTCAGGGTCATAATAAAGCAACCTTTGTATTATTGTTTTCGTCACAGAGCTCCAAAAAGTCCGAAGCACATTTCACTCGTTCTTTTTGAACCGCTGATCGAAGTTTAGGCACCCACCTTGCACTGACCTTACTCATGTGAAGATGATCGTGGATTATACGGTGGACGGTGCTCTTAGAAAGTCCTAGTCTTGCTGCTATTTCCCTGATCTTTAGGCGACGATCACTTTACCCTTTATAGGGCAACGGTCTCCAAAAAGACCACCTGTAACATTATCTTTTTGTATTTTTTTCTTGTACACAATTTTTAGGACTAGAGATTGACGATGAGACTTGAATTGAGGATTTTTTCAGTCTTGCCCATTAAAAGGTTAAAACTTCCTCCTTGACGCTGATGATATTTTCAGGAGGGACCTCCACTGGTCTTCCTTCATGCCCCAGATCTTCGACAGCTTCCCGGCCACATCGAAACTCTTTTACCCAATTTTTTACGGTGCTGTACGAAGGAGTCGCTGTATACGCGATCTAAGCGATCTTTAATTTGAGTGGGTGATAATTTTTCTTTGAATAGGAAATTTATGACGCTTCTGTACTAAATTTTCGACATTGTTAAAGATCTTGCGACCACCGTGGCTTAACTTGCTCTTAATCTACAAAAGAAGCAAACATGTTGACGCTTGTCTGTTTTATAATAGCAAAATAAATGGGCTATAAAATAGTCTATAACATGTCATGACATGTTGCCCAGAAGTAGGTCAGGCCAGGTCATTATTGGACAGGCTGGTATATGCCAACCTGCAACAATATCTCACAAGATCGCAAAATATGATGTCTCTTACGGCTCTACAAATAAGATACCGTATATACACAATTAACACATTTGTATTATTTGTACCTAAGCGAAAAGTAGGCATGGAGGTGCCTAATACCCGTCCCGTTTCGATTTATCTACTAATGATGTATTCCTTTACATTAAATGGAACTTAATAGGTCTGTTTGTAATATACATTTAGATGTGACTGTTTGTTTCCTAAATATATATATATTTTTTAATGTATCATTTCTGTTTTAAATGGGACCACAAAAACGGCCTCCGGTAGGCGGGCTGAGATCAAATTGTCTTTGAATTATACTTAAGGTGACGGGATACGCAAGCACGTAAAATTGGGGTGATTTTGTGCAAGTTTTGTGATGAAAGCAAAGCACTCGGGAGCGTGGATGTTGCATGATCTGAAGGGACATACAGTCAGGTTTTAAGTGAAGATAATGGTTTTCTCCTGTATAGCATAATTAGGTATATACAGGGGTATAAAGTGAGGTGATATTTTTAACCAATTTGTAGAGCAGCCACTAGATCCCGTGCCGCTACGCGAAAATGATCTTAGAAGACCTTACGTAACTTTTTAATTATTATTGTTGACATTGTTATTTTTTCGGCAGCAATAATAAATTAAAAAGTTACGAAAGGTTACGAAATATTTCACGTGCTGAGGTAAAAAGATTATTATGTAATTTAAATGTCAATGGCGGTGCTGGTAGCGACGGAATTCCTCCCTTTTTTATTAAACATTGTGCTTCGAGTCTTAGCCTTCCTCTAACTTTACTTTTCAAGAGGTCTTTATCAGATGGTTTATTTCCTAATAAATGGAAGGAGGCTCTGATTGTGCCTATTTATAAAAAGGGACCCAAATCTAAAATTATAAACTATCGTCCTATATCTATTTTAAACCAATTTGCTAAAACGTTTGAAAAGATTGTACTGAACAACATCTACGAATTGATAAGCAAAGCTATTCCTCCTCAGCAACATGGTTTTCTCAGACATCGCTCAACGGTTTCTAACCTTATTGATTTCACGAACTTTGTCGCTCACAAAATGGACAAAAGGAAGCAGGGTGACGTGATCTACACGGACTTCGAAAGAGCATTCGACCGAGTGGATCACGACATCCTTCTTCGCAAATTATATTGGTTGGGTCTGCGTGGCGACGTGTACAGATGGGTAACCTCATATGTTTCAAATAGGCGGCAAGCGGTTGTTCTCGGCGGATGCAGGTCAGACTTTGTGGACGTCCCTTCTGGTGTTCCTCAGGGCTCGCACCTCGGTCCCTTGCTATACAATGCGTATCTCTATGATATTTACACTGTTTTCAATAGTTCTAAGTTTTTGATGTATGCTGACGATAAAAAAATATTTATAGAGGCTAGTAGTATTAGCGATTGTCAACTGCTTCAAGAGGATCTGGATCGTTTATACATGTATTATAATATTAATCGTATAAATGTAAATATAAAGAAATGTGTTCAAATTTCCTTCACGCGCATTCCTAGTCCAATAAGCCACCAGTATTATATTGGCGGTGAGGCTATAGAGCGCGTATTTTCAGTACGTGACCTCGGGGTTATTCTCGACTCCTAAGTTAATATACGACCAACATGTTGACAACATTGTAAGCCGCGCTTATAGAAATTTTGGTTTTGTGTTTCGCGTCTGTGGGGAATTTAGGGATGCTCATGCATAAAATCTGTATACTATGCCAGCTGTATTTGGTCTCCTCAATATATCTATATATATATATAACTCAAAGGTGACTGACTGACTGACTGACTGACTGACATAGTGATCTATCAACGCACAGTCCGCTGGTTCTAGAGATTCCAAATTTGGCACGTAGGTTCCTTATAAGGTCTAGGGGTGCGCTAAGAAAGTATTTTTCAAAATTCATCCCCTAAGAGGGTGAAATGGGGGTCCAAAGTTTGTATGGGGAAACAAAATTAGTTAGTCTATTTTATTCGAAACTTCACAGAAGTATTCCTAACAATAAATGAGTGCAGTGCGTGTTGCAGGTTTTTTGAGAATTCAACCCCTAAAAGGGAGAAATGTGGTCAAAAAGTCTGAAAATCAACATGGGTATTGTTTCTATGGTTTATCGGGTCGTTGATTACGAAAACAACAACGATTTTAAAATCCGACGTGGCGGACGTGAAATACCATCTCCCCTGTTAGGGTACAATAGGGTTGAAATGTCTAAATATCCATATGGGTGTCGTTTTTGTTATTTTTTGAGATGTTAATTAAGAAAATGGCATCGATTTTGAAATTTAATATCGTGGACATGAAAATTCTTGAAAATATTTGTGCCAAATTGCAATCTTCTTCTAAATATATAAAATAAGAAACTGACTGACATATCAACGCACAGCCCAAACCGCTGGTTCTAGAGATTCCAAATGTGGTACGTAGGCTCCTTATAAGGCATAAGGATGCACTTAGAAATATTTTTTAAAAATTTACCTCCTAAGGGGGGAAATGGGGTTCATAGTTTGTATGGGAAACGAGATTAGTTCAACTATTTTATTCGAAACTTTACAGGACTATTCCTAACGATAAATGAGAAAACAAGTGTTTCAGCTTTTTTGAGAATTCAACCCATAAGGGGGAAATGTGGTGACAAAATTTAAATATCAACATGGGTATTGTTTCTATGGTTTATCGGGTCGCTGATTACGAAATCAACACTTAAGGGGGTGAAATGGGGGTTGATAGTTTGTATGGGGAATTTTTAAACGTTGGAAAATGAAACTTGGTATAGAGTTTGTGTACCGGGAAACGACATGGGACAGTTTTTATCTCGAAAATCAATCTTTAAGGGGGTGTAATGGGGGTTGGAGGTTTGTATGGAGATTTTTTTACCGCGAACCGATTTAGATAATTTTGTTGTGGATATAGTTTGAGTCCCAGGAAACAATATAGAATATTTTTTAAGCCGAAAATGAATCTTAGAGGGGTAGAAAACATGTTGGTAGTTTGTATGGCGAATCATTAACCGCTGAACAGACGATTGAAATGAAACTTGGTACATATTATATAGATTGAGTCGCGGTAGACAATATAGGATAGTTTTTATCCCTCCTTTTAGTTTTTCAACCCTCTAGGGGGTGAAACGGGGGTTGAAAGTTTGTATGGGAAATTAATAACCGTTGAACCTATTTAGATGATTTGGTATGGAGATATTTTGCGTTCTGGGGATGGATATATAATAGTTGTTATCTCAGAAGTCATTCCTTAAGCGGGTAAAAAGGAGGGTGGATTACTAATTCCACGGAAATGAAGTCGCGGGGAAAAGCTTCTATTCAAGAGTAGAAATCTGTATTAATCATAATCTCTTAGTAGTAAGTGTAGCATTACGCTACGTATCGTACGACATCTGTCGACTTTCTTTAGAACTTCTGAACTTCTGTGTCTAAGGCTAGGTCACGGTTGATATATAAAAAAGCGTACATTGTGATTCACGGCATTACAGGTAGATGGCGCTTATATCAGTCCGTATTTTGTAATACGTCTGGCAGTTATAAAATTGAGATAAGACTCGCGCTAATTTTGAATGTGAATTTTGAGGTATTCCAGATTGTCAAAAGAAAAAAGTTGATTTTTGATGGAGTCTGTCAGAGCGCCGTGAGATTTTGAAAGAAAAAGAGATAATCTGGATTTGTTCTGGTCTTTTTTGCCATAATTTGCTTAGCTGCATCGTGATAAAGTGCGATTTATTTCAAACATTGTATGGCAAGTGCTATTGTTGCATTGTTGGAGCAGAAATAAAACCGAAACCCTTGCCGGGCGAAGAGGCCCAATATAAATTATTTAGCAAGTGCTATACCCTGAAACCGCCTGATTCCGGAAGGCCGTTGTGGATGCCGGGCCGGCGGGACAGTCTGCAGCTGCCGCGATTTCCGCGGGTTTCTTCGCCACATCATCGGAGAGTTAGAGTCCGCATCCAGCGGGCTCTCGCAAGTGAGAAAAGGAGTTCAGCGAGCTATTGGGTCCGCCGTATCAAAGCGGACACTGGCCCACGAACTCTTTTTTAATTTAAGCAACAGCTTTTGCAACCTGCTTTCGAGAACATCAAATTATTTATATTTTTGTTAAAAAAACGTTACAAATCGGATTCCTTTTTTGTATCCAGTATTTTTGTGCCATAATAGTTTTTTTGTTGTTTTGCTAAATTTCCCAAATTCCAATTGCCTCGTTTGACGGGCGTATAAAGACCTGGCTCTTTAATTTAGGCTACGTTCAGCCAGCGCATCATCTGTCACCATCCATATCACCCGCCTCATTAACCCATTATTTTCCTGCAGCCAAATTATTACTAGCCGAGTCTTTATTTTTACTTACCGGTTTTGCTAACTATTGAATTTGTAATGTCCTTGTTTAGGTACAGTCGTCTTCATTTTTAAGTGAAGTGCTAATATTAAATATTTTTAATTATTGTAATTTAATTACATTCTGGTCACTAGGGAGGTTGTTGAATGTGAAAGTGAAATAGGTACAGTTCTCTTCATTTTTAAGTGAAGTGCTAAATTTAAATATTTTTGTTATTATAATTTAATTGTATTCTGACCACTAGGGAACTTATTGAATGTGAAATACCCTTATTTAGATGCCATTATTGTGATTTTTACGTGAAATGCTAAATTTTAAATAATTGATAATTTTTGCTAATATTAAATATTTTTACTTTGTCGTCAAAATTAAACGTATTTAATGCAAGTAAGAAGTGTTTTACTGCAAAATGGCGCCCGAACAGGGACATTGATGGTTTGTTAGAAGTCGCGAAAAATTTTGAAGCCTTTCAAGGTTCACGTCCAGCACGTTTGGCTATTGCACCGATTAGTGCTCAAGTTGTAGGTCAACCCAGTTCTATAGTGTGTATGAAGTGTGATGCAACTGGTCACAACTATCGTAATTGTCCTAACGTTTCAGGGGCAGTGTGCTTCAAGTGTAAGCGTGTTGGTGCAATCACACGCGATTGTCCTAGTTGTAATTCTGGTCCGTCAAAAAACGAATAAGTGGCGCACTGAGAGGTCCATCGGTGTCGCCCGTTTATATGAATAATTCCCCGGATAATAGACTTTTTATTGATGTTTTAGTTGCTGGCTCTTCGGTAAGAGCTCTTTTAGACTCTGGTGCTCAGGTTTCACTAATTGATATATCCCTCTTATCGGAGCTCGGTATAACATATCACAACGATATCCGGCCTTATGTTGTCTCCGCCGACAATTCTCCTATTGAAATTCTAGGCGGTTTGGACGTCCCCATTCTTTTTAGTGGCATTCGCGTTCTGCACCCCTGTCTAGTAAGCAGTAATCTTCCTACTGCATTTATTTTAGGAATTGAGTTTTGGAATGCTGTTGGTCTCATTGACATTTTAAAGAAGGCATTCCGTGATGGTTTGTCAGGTAAGCTTTACGTCGCTTCACATCATGTTCCTGTCGCAGTCCCACGAGTAGGTGAGGTTCGCTATGTCCACCCTCGTACGGTGCTTGCACCACTGCAGGAATCAAAACTCCAATGTGTTATTGACGAGTTTGAGGAGATTTCTTCTGATAAAGCTGGATTAGGTTGTACTTCGTGGCTTTCGCATAAAATTGAGACTGTTGGTTCGCCCATCCGTCAACGTTACTATCCCTTATCTCCAGTCAAACTCAAGATTCTCAACGAAGAGATCGACAAGATGTTAGAGTCAGGCGTTATTCGTCCCTCACGATCACCCTGGGCTTCCCCAGTGGTGATGGTTACCAAGAAAGATGGTAGTGTCAGATTTTGCGTGGACAGTAGGAAGTTGAACAGCGTTACCATCAGGGATTCATACCCTCTCCCGCGCGTCCAGGACATCCTTGATAACCTACGAGGTGCCAAATATCTAACTTCGTTGGATTTTAGGAGCGCCTTTTGGCAAATCCCCTTACCTGATAAGGCCAGTTGTGAGAAAACGGCCATTATTGTACCCCAAAGGGGCCTCTTTGAGTTCGTTCGTCTCCCTTTTGGTTTAACCAACGCTGCGTCCGAGATGCAGAGGCTTACTGACATGATTGTCAATTTTGAATATACCCCTGAGTCTGAGGATTTTATCTTCGGCTATGTTGATGATTTGATTTTGGTGTCTCGTGATTTTGACAGTCATATGCGGCTTATTCGTAAGGTTCGTGATAGGTTGAAAGAAGCTGGTCTTACGGTTAATTTAGATAAGTGCGAGTTTTGTAAGTCTGAATTGAAGTATCTCGGCTACATCGTCAATGAGCGTGGTCTTCAAACTGATCCAAAGAAATTAGAAGCTATTAGGGATTACCCTACCCCTTCTTCTGCCAAGTCTCTACGTGCTTTCATTGGTATGTGTTCGTATTATCGCCGTTTCGTGGATGGTTTTTCTTCGATTATTGCTCCTCTGACGGCACTTATTGGTAAGAGAAAGGGACGTGATCCCATCGATTGGAACGATAGTGCTAGTAAAGCTTTTTCTAAATTGAAGGATGCCTTGATGAGCGCTCCGTTGATGGCTTGCCCGGATTTTTCGAAACCTTTTATCCTTCAATGTGACGCTAGCCAGGTTGGCTTAGGCTCGGTCCTGGCTCAAGAGTTTGACGGCGTTGAACATCCAATTGCTTATTATTCTCGTTTATTCACTAAAGCTGAACGTGGATACGGGACAACCGAACATGAGCTTCTCGCCGTTGTTGATTCCATAAAGCATTTCCGCGGATATCTCGATGGAATGAGGTTTAAGATCATTACTGACCATATTGCTCTTAAATGGTTGATCACCCTTGATAATCCTACCGGGCGCTTGGCTCGTTGGGCAACTTTGATTTCCCAATATAACTTTGAGATTGAACATAAAAAAGGTGTCCTTAATGTTGTTCCAGACGCCTTGTCCCGCGCTCAAGTTGGGCTTATCTCATTCGCGCGTGGCATGGATCCTTCTGGAGATCCTTGGTATGAACGAATTTACCAGGGAGTTTTGGACAATCCTCAAATGTTTACTGCATTTGCTCTTCGGGATGGTGTCTTAATGCGCAGGGTATCTATCGAAAACCCTTTAGCACCTAATCCATGGCGTATAGTTCTTCCTGCTTCAAGGACTAGAGAGGCGGTTGCTGAAATTCATAATGGATTTCCCAACGTTCATCCTGGTGTTATGAAAACGTATTTAAAAGCTCGTGACTTATACTATTGGCCGAATATGTACCGTGATGTTACAAGGTTCCTTTCCGAATGTCAGATTTGCAAGTCTTATAAAATTGCAAATTCACAACCTCGTGGACTTCGCTTATTTCCTCGTCGTGTTGCGGCTCCAATGGATCTTCTTTCCATTGACTTCATTGGTCCTTTACCGGTTAGCCGTAATGGGTGTCGTTATATTTTGACTTTGGTTGACGTTTTTACCAAATTTGTTTGGTTGGTCCCTTTGAAGTTGGTGAATGCGAGGTCAATATCGATGGCATTAGAGTCGGAGGTTATTTTGCGGTACGGTGTTCCTACTAACATTCTCTGTGACAACGCTACAGTTTTTCATAGTCGTCAATTTCTGGATTTCCTGGCGAGCTATAATATTCCAGGTCCGTGTTATACCCCATATTATTCGCCACAAGCGAATGTTGTGGAGAGATATAACCGGGTCGTGATTACAACTTTGAGCATTTTAGTTGAAAATGACCAACGCAGTTGGTCGGGTCATTTACATCGGGTCGCTCTTTATTTAAACTCTTGTATAAATTTGGCTACTGCTTATACACCGAATTTTTTGATGTACGGCCGCGAGTTGTCAATGATTCGTGAACGTGTTGAGAATCAGGTTGTGGACCAAGATGAGGGACTCAGCCGGATGGAACACGCTTCGAATCTTCAGACGCTTCGTGAGGTGTACGATAAAGTTTCTGATTCGATGGCTTTAGCCTTTCATCGTAACGCCGCCAAGTTCAACACGAACCGTTCTTCGCCAAGAATCGTTGGTGACCAAATCGTTTGGCGCCGGAATTTCCAGCGTGGATCCGCTGATCCTTTTCGAGGCGGTAAATTCGCTCCACGTTTCGTTCGGTGCCGTGTGGTTAGACGGGTGTCTCCACAGGTATATGTACTGGCTGATACCGATTCCGAGCACGTCGGTACCTATCATATTAAAGATATCTTGAAATAGTATCTTCTTTCGGCCCGTTCAGTTTTCTCAAAATTCTAAAATGCGCTTTAGTCCGCCATTCCCTTGTCGGTAATCCTTGCTTGATTTGTTTCTTATCGTTTTTTTGTTTTCGTTTGAGCGTTTCCTTGCTCCTTTTTCCAGATTTGACCTTTTTTACCGTTGGTGTTTAAGGCTTCGTTTATCTTTCCCGGTCTATGATAGCCTGGTTGTATAATTTGATGACTCGATGTGAGGGATTAAGATCTGTGGCCAGGTGCAGTTTCTGTCCTATCCCGGCCGTCACGTCTTGGACCGCGTGACGCGTTGGTTGGCGTTTTGTCATCTTGTTAATCTATTAGGTTAGTCTTTAGGGGTAATGTTAATAACTGGTTAGTTTTGTTTTGTTGTTCTTTGTTTGGTAGGGAGATGCTGTAGCATTACGCTACGTATCGTACGACATCTGTCGACTTTCTTTAGAACTTCTGAACTTCTGTGTCTAAGGCTAGGTCACGGTTGATATATAAAAAAGCGTACATTGTGATTCACGGCATTACAGGTAGATGGCGCTTATATCAGTCCGTATTTTGTAATACGTCTGGCAGTTATAAAATTGAGATAAGACTCGCGCTAATTTTGAATGTGAATTTTGAGGTATTCCAGATTGTCAAAAGAAAAAAGTTGATTTTTGATGGAGTCTGTCAGAGCGCCGTGAGATTTTGAAAGAAAAAGAGATAATCTGGATTTGTTCTGGTCTTTTTTGCCATAATTTGCTTAGCTGCATCGTGATAAAGTGCGATTTATTTCAAACATTGTATGGCAAGTGCTATTGTTGCATTGTTGGAGCAGAAATAAAACCGAAACCCTTGCCGGGCGAAGAGGCCCAATATAAATTATTTAGCAAGTGCTATACCCTGAAACCGCCTGATTCCGGAAGGCCCTTGTGGATGCCGGGCCGGCGGGACAGTCTGCAGCTGCCGCGATTTCCGCGGGTTTCTTCGCCACATCATCGGAGAGTTAGAGTCCGCATCCAGCGGGCTCTCGCAAGTGAGAAAAGGAGTTCAGCGAGCTATTGGGTCCGCCGTATCAAAGCGGACACTGGCCCACGAACTCTTTTTTAATTTAAGCAACAGCTTTTGCATCCTGCTTTCGAGAACATCAAATTATTTATATTTTTGTTAAAAAAACGTTACAAATCGGATTCCTTTTTTGTATCCAGTATTTTTGTGCCATAATAGTTTTTTTGTTGTTTTGCTAAATTTCCCAAATTCCAATTGCCTCGTTTGACGGGCGTATAAAGACCTGGCTCTTTAATTTAGGCTACGTTCAGCCAGCGCATCATCTGTCACCATCCATATCACCCGCCTCATTAACCCATTATTTTCCTGCAGCCAAATTATTACTAGCCGAGTCTTTATTTTTACTTACCGGTTTTGCTAACTATTGAATTTGTAATGTCCTTGTTTAGGTACAGTCGTCTTCATTTTTAAGTGAAGTGCTAATATTAAATATTTTTAATTATTGTAATTTAATTACATTCTGGTCACTAGGGAGGTTGTTGAATGTGAAAGTGAAATAGGTACAGTTCTCTTCATTTTTAAGTGAAGTGCTAAATTTAAATATTTTTGTTATTATAATTTAATTGTATTCTGACCACTAGGGAACTTATTGAATGTGAAATACCCTTATTTAGATGCCATTATTGTGATTTTTACGTGAAATGCTAAATTTTAAATAATTGATAATTTTTGCTAATATTAAATATTTTTACTTTGTCGTCAAAATTAAACGTATTTAATGCAAGTAAGAAGTGTTTTACTGCATAAGTCGTTGATGGCGTAACAATTAAACAATTATTGCAATAATTTCTTTAAAATAAAAAATGAGGGAACCGCCGTCTTCAAAACGTGGTATACCGAAACCTCCAGAATGTAACGAATACTTTTCCGAAAACCGCTTCTAAATCAGTTCAGCGAAACGCAAGATGATCGCGGACAAACATACATTCCTACATACAAACATACGAGTCTAACTGATAACCTCCTTTTTTAGTACTTTTAGTACGCGGGCGAAGCCGCGGGAAAAAGCTAGTAATTTATAAAGCTAAAATAGAAAAAAATCAACATTCATTCTTGCGTCATCTCAATTTTCGTACCAAGTTTTGGGACCCTAGTTATGACTATGAGTCAAGGTGTATTCGTCACCGCTTGTTGAGTGTCGAAGATAGACGTCTTTTACTTGATATTTCTGTGCTGTATGATATAATTTCAGGACGTATTGACAGTTCTTCACTGTTGTCGGAGATTAAATTCTCAGTCCCTAGAGTTAATACTAATTATGCTCAAAACTCGACAATCTACCGTATTTTAAGTCTTTATAACAAGCAATTTAATTGTATTGATTTGTTTGACTGCACAAAAGATACTCTAAAAAATCGAGTACGGATTCTATTATTTAAACTAAGACAGGGCGACAAACACGCGTGTTTGTATTAAACACATTATTTTCTTATTACAAGTACATCCACTCTCATATACACGCACATACATACACACATACACACACACACTGACACACATCAAAGTGCACTCCCGTACAGATAAGCTAGTTTTATATTTTGTTTATAAAGTTCAATCTTTCCTTTGCTTATGCTCATGGCACTTATTATTTCCACTTGTTATTGCATGTTAGTTATATTTTTGTGGTCATCTATTATTGGCTTTTTCTCTGTTATTTAAGTTTTGTATTATTTGTTGTATTGCTGTTGATGCCCCAAATAAAATAAAATAAAAAATAAAGGTCTCCTTAGCACAATTTCGCGTAGCTGCCCTACAAACTGGTTAAAAATGTCCCCTCACTTTATACCCCTGTATATACCTAATTATGATATCCAGGAGAAAACCATTATCTTCACATAAAACCTGACTATATGTCCCTTCAGATCATCCACGCTCCCAAGTGCTTTGATTTCGTCACAAAACTTGCACAAAAATAGCTCAATTTTACGTGTTTGTGTGACCCGTCACCCTAAATAGAATTATATTCACAGCCGGTTTCCCCCGACGCGCCGGTCGCCGTGACGGACGCCGACATCGCTCGCCTGAACAACTACACGAACACGGACGCTGATACTAAAGGTACGGGTGTCATTCTAGTTTATATAACCCTTTAAATAGCTAAACTTTCGTTAAACAAGTCATATTAGCTCCAGGTAGCCCAACTGCATAGATAACGTTTATTCACAGATGACAAAACAAACGGTACGGACGGCACGGACGCCTCACCCGGCTCGGACGTCCGTATCCGGCTCGTACAGAAGACGCCGCTGCGCGTGCTGCACCGCCGGCCGCTGTTGGCGCGCACGCGCGCTATCCTCGCGCTGCACGCTCACAGCGTGCCAGGTGCGTGCTACTTGTTACTGTAGACTATGTTACTGAAGGCACGCACGTATCCGGCTCGTACAGAAGACGCCGCTGCGCGTGCTGCACCGCCGGCCGCTGTTGGCGCGCACGCGCGCTATCCTCGCGCTGCACGCTCACAGCGTGCCAGGTGCGTGCTACTTGTTACTGTAGACTATGTTACTGAAGGCACGGACGTATCCGGCTCGTACAGAAGACGCCGCTGCGCGTGCTGCACCGCCGGCCGCTGTTGGCGCGCACGCGCGCTATCCTCGCGCTGCACGCTCACAGCGTGCCAGGTGCGTGCTACTTGTTACTGTAGACTATGTTACTGAAGGCACGGACGTATCCAGCTCGTACAGAAGACGCCGCTGCGCGTGTTGCACCGCCGGCCGCTGTTGGCGCGCACGCGCGCTATCCTCGCGCTGCACGCTCACAGCGTGCCAGGTGCGTGCTACTTGTTACTGTAGACTATGTTACTGAAGGCACGGACGTATCCGGCTCGTACAGAAGACGCCGCTGCGCGTGCTGCACCGCCGGCCGCTGTTGGCGCGCACGCGCGCTATCCTCGCGCTGCACGCTCACAGCGTGCCAGGTGCGTGCTACTTGTTACTGTAGACTATGTTACTGAAGGCACGGACGTATCCGGCTCGTACAGAAGACGCCGCTGCGCGTGCTGCACCGCCGGCCGCTGTTGGCGCGCACGCGCGCTATCCTCGCGCTGCACGCTCACAGCGTGCCAGGTGCGTGCTACTTGTTACTGTAGACTATGTTACTGAAGGCACGGACGTATCCGGCTCGTACAGAAGACGCCGCTGCGCGTGCTGCACCGCCGGCCGCTGTTGGCGCGCACGCGCGCTATCCTCGCGCTGCACGCTCACAGCGTGCCAGGTGCGTGCTACTTGTTACTGTAGACTATGTTACTGAAGGCACGGACGTATCCAGCTCGTACAGAAGACGCCGCTGCGCGTGTTGCACCGCCGGCCGCTGTTGGCGCGCACGCGCGCTATCCTCGCTCTGCACGCTCACAGCGTGCCAGGTGCGTGCTACTTGTTACTGTAGACTATGTTACTGAAGGCACGGACGTATCCGGCTCGTACAGAAGACGCCGCTGCGCGTGCTGCACCGCCGGCCGCTGTTGGCGCGCACGCGCGCTATCCTCGCGCTGCACGCTCACAGCGTGCCAGGTGCGTGCTACTTGTTACTGTAGACTATGTTACTGAAGGCACGGACGTATCCGGCTCGTACAGAAGACGCCGCTGCGCGTGCTGCACCGCCGGCCGCTGTTGGCGCGCACGCGCGCTATCCTCGCGCTGCACGCTCACAGCGTGCCAGGTGCGTGCTACTTGTTACTGTAGACTATGTTACTGAAGGCACGGACGTATCCGGCTCGTACAGAAGACGTCGCTGCGCGTGCTGCACCGCCGGCCGCTGTTGGCGCGCACGCGCGCTATCCTCGCGCTGCACGCTCACAGCGTGCCAGGTGCGTGCTACTTGTTACTGTAGACTATGTTACTGAAGGCACGGACGTATCCGGCTCGTACAGAAGACGTCGCTGCGCGTGCTGCACCGCCGGCCGCTGTTGGCGCGCACGCGCGCTATCCTCGCGCTGCACGCTCACAGCGTGCCAGGTGCGTGCTACTTGTTACTGTAGACTATGTTACTGAAGGCACGGACGTATCCGGCTCGTACAGAAGACGCCGCTGCGCGTGTTGCACCGCCGGCCGCTGTTGGCGCGCACGCGCGCTATCCTCGCGCTGCACGCTCACAGCGTGCCAGGTGCGTGCTACTTGTTACTGTAGACTATGTTACTGAAGGCACGGACGTATCCGGCTCGTACAGAAGACGCCGCTGCGCGTGCTGCACCGCCGGCCGATGTTGGCGCGCACGCGCGCTATCCTCGCGTTGCACGCTCACAGCGTGCCAGGTGCGTGCTACTTGTTACTGTAGACTATGTTACTGAAGGCACGGACGTATCCGGCTCGTACAGAAGACGTCGCTGCGCGTGCTGCACCGCCGGCCGCTGTTGGCGCGCACGCGCGCTATCCTCGCGCTGCACGCTCACAGCGTGCCAGGTGCGTGCTACTTGTTACTGTAGACTATGTTACTGAAGGCACGGACGTATCCGGCTCATACAGAAGACGCCGCTGCGCGTGCTGCACCGCCGGCCGATGTTGGCGCGCACGCGCGCTATCCTCGCGCTGCACGCTCACAGCGTGCCAGGTGCGTGCTACTTGTTACTGTAGACTATGTTACTGAAGGCACGGACGTATCCGGCTCGTACAGAAGACGCCGCTGCGCGTGCTGCACCGCCGGCCGCTGTTGGCGCGCACGCGCGCTATCCTCGCGCTGCACGCTCACAGCGTGCCAGGTGCGTGCTACTTGTTACTGTAGACTATGTTACTGAAGGCACGGACGTATCCGGCTCGTACAGAAGACGCCGCTGCGCGTGCTGCACCGCCGGCCGCTGTTGGCGCGCACGCGCGCTATCCTCGCGCTGCACGCTCACAGCGTGCCAGGTGCGTGCTACTTGTTACTGTAGACTATGTTACTGAAGGCACGGACGTATCCGGCTCGTACAGAAGACGCCACTGCGCGTGCTGCACGTAATATTATGAGGACATGGAGCTGTTAAGTTACTCCTGTAAGGAACTCCTCAACATCATCCCGTCTTGTTTGGGCTCGTTTCATTCGTCCTGATGAGTAGTTAGGGATTGTACAAAGAAAATAATAGTTAGCAATAAAAGCTTGTCTCTAAAATGTTTTTTGTTTAAAAACTTGTTTATCTTGGTTGTGAAACCGCATGTAATATCAGTGTATTATCTGTAATAGTGTGGAAATAACGTATGATAACTCATTACCACATCGATATATCGGTAACGTAATGAAAATTCAGCCCTCCTCCCCGACCGCGGTTGCCCTCCTCCCGACCGTTAGCATAATCCAGTTGGTCATGCCGGTGCAATGGCGGTTATTCTAATGGCTTCCAAACACGTCATTTAGGATTTATAATATGTATGTAGATAAAGCAGTGTATGCAACTGTACGTAATTAGGCCTTATTACGTAACAGTTACATAATAGTAGTTTATCTACACTCACATTGTAAGTCCTCTATAACGTGTTCAAAAACGGTAAGCAATGGCTAGCATTACCACAACCGATTTTACTATGATAAGCTTTTTATGTGTGGCAGGGCAGTAACGTAATTTTAACTTTGCATGCTCAACTATTGATGTGTTATGAGTACTTATGAGTTTTGATAACATAATGTACACCTGCACGCTCCCGCGCGGCCGCCGGCACACGAGAGTTGGCCATGGCGGTGCAATGGTGGCCATTATATGGTTTCGGAATAGGGCATTTAGGATAAATAATATGAGTGTAGATAAAGCAGTGTATGCAACTGTACGTAATTAGGCCTTAAAACACTCGTGTGATCTTATTATGAAACTCACCTGCGGCTCGTTTCATAAAACCACACTCATGTTTTAAGGACCCTTATTACGTAACAGTTACATAAACTACTATTATGTAACTGTTACGTAATAAGGGTCCTTAAAACATGAGTGTGGTTGTATGAAACGAGCCGCAAGCGAGTTTCATAATAAGATCACACGAGTGTTTTAAGGCCTAATTACATACAGTTGCATACACTGCTTTATCTACACTCATATTATTTATCCTAAATGCCCTATTCCGAAACCATAGAATGGCCACCATTGCACCGCCATGGCCAACTCGATTGTGCCGGCGGTCGCGCGGGCGCGTGTCGGGCTGTCGGCGGATGCGCGGGAGGGTGCAGGTGTACATTATGTTATCAAAACTCATAGCACATCAATAATTGAGCATGAAAAGTTAAAATTACGTTACTGCCTCGGATAAAAAGCTTATCATAGTAAAGTCGGTCGTGTTAATGCTAGCCATTGCCTACCGTTTTCGAACACGTTTTAGAGAACTTACAATATGAGTGTAGATAAACTACTATTATGTAACTGTTACGTAATAATAAGGGTCCTTACAATACGAGCGTGGTTTTATGAAACGAGCCGCAGGCGAGTTTCGTAATGATCACACGAGTGTTTTAAAGCCTAATTAGTTTAATTACGTACAGTTGCATACACTGCTTTATCTACACACATTATAAATCCTAAATGACGTGTTTGGAAACCATTAGAATGACCGCCATTGCACCGCCATGACTAACTCGATTGTGCCGGCGGTCGGGGAGGAGGGCAAATGACTGACGTTACGTAACTGGTTGCAATAAAGGTGGTAATTACATACGGTTTCCGAACGCGGAATAGAGGATTTATGATATTGGTGTAGATAAAGTAGTATTAAATGATGGTCAGATCACCCGTCGCTGGTCCGGCTGCGCCTGCGCACCACGGCCGGCACGTACGTGAAGGAGTGGGCGCACGGCGAGCTGGGCCGCAGCGCGCCGGCGCTGGGCGCGGTGCTGCGCGCGCGCGCCGACATCCTGGCGCTCGACGTCACGGCCGTGCTGCTCGACTGGCCGCCGCCGCCGCCGCCGCCGACCCAGTGCTGATCTAATTATAATCGTTTAAGCACAGGCTGTTTTATTTCACACCTAATATTTACCTCTACGTTGATTGTGGGAATGGGATATATAGGTAAATAAGAGAGAAATAAAGAAAAACAAATTTTTCACTTCTCGTGCTCGTAAAGTTCGTCTTTAAGTGTGCGTGGACGACATAAAATCGCTATATAGGATCTAGTGCATAAAGTAATTTTTTCTTCTAAGACTAAGATAATGAGGCTCAACAGCCAAACATTGTTAATAGTAGATTGTAGTACAAGTGCATAAAACGTACGATTTTACGCGAGGCGTTTATCCATCCGAGCGAGCTTGCGAGCGAGGATTGATATAAAGTCGAGTGTAAAATAAAAAAAAATAGGAGTTGATAATAGTTTAGAAATGCCCCGCAATGTTTTTATGACTTAGCAGAGAAACAAATATCTATGTCTAAATTTCCGTGTTGAAAATGAAAACAAAAAACATTAAAAAATTAATTGGTGGGAACCATATTTGTTTTCATTGTAATATTTTTGTTACAACTTGAAATTAATAATAATAATAATAATAAATACTCTTTATTGCACACCTCATACAGTTACAAGCACAAATTTTACAATTAGATAAATTTAGGTAGAGGTAACAACAGGCGGTCTTATCGCTAATGAGCGATTTCTTCCAGAGAACCTTTGGGTAGTGGAGACTAGAGAAAAACAATAAGCAGTAGGTGGTGCATAGAAACAAAAGAGACGAAATAGATAACACAGCACATTCATATGAATATACATACTTAAATAAATACAAAATAAACATACATAAAAAATTGTTTGAAATTGTTTTACGATTACCGATAAATAATTTCCTCGCAATTGAACTGAAAATTAGAGTGTATAACTCATCCATAAAACCCATTCTACATTCGACTTTATATCAATCCTATAAACTCCTCGCGTAAAATGGTACGTTTTATGTACTTGTTGTACAATCTACTATTTTTAACGCCACATCATTAAACAAACATCGATAAAAAATATACAACGAGACGTTAAAATAGGATTCCCACTCAAGATTATTTAAGTAAATGCCGTTTTACTGAAATTGAAATCACAGTCTGCTTATGGCCAATTAGGCTGCGTTTCCACCAGAGATGTGCTAGGTAGCTGGAGCGGTGCGAAGATGCGTAGCGAAGATGTGGAACGTTGTGAATGTTTCCACCAGGGATGTGCGAGGTAGCTGAGCGGTGGGAAGATGTGGAACGTTGTGAATGTTTCCACCAGGGATGTGCGAGGTAGCTGAGCGGTGCGAAGATGTGGAACGTTGTGAATGTTTCCACCAGGGATGTGCGAGGTAGCTGAGCGGTGCGAAGATGTGGAACGTTGTGAATGTTTCCACCAGGGATGTGCGAGGTAGCTGAGCGGTGCGAAGATGCGTTGCGAGGTTTGTTGGGCGGTGCGAGGATGCGTAGTGAGGGCGTGTAGCCTCTGACAAATGCTCGAGGGAACTCTTCAAATATTATAGGGCACACTTATAGTGATTTAAATATTTTTTTATAGTAGCTCGGGCATTTGCTTTTGTAAAGGTGGAGGCTAAATGATGTCGATAATTTTTTGTTTAATAATTTTAAACTCTAGTGACTTTCAATCCAGAGGTCTCGGGTTCAAACCCCGGCTCATACCACTGTTTTTCGGAATATATGTACCGAATATCATTTTTTCGGTGAAGGAAAACATCGTAACGAAACTGGACCTAATCCCGATAAGGTCTAGTTTCCCCTCTGGGTTGGAAGGTCATATGGCAGTCTTTTCGTAAATACTAGTGCCCTACGCCAATTCATGGGATTAGGTTTTCAAGCGGACCCCAAGCCGGGACAAACGCTAGGAGGAAGAAGGTAGTGTTACTTGTTTACTTTTACAGTAGGTAAACCCCAGTAGGTAATAACAGGCAAAATTTCAAAATTGGCTGTTATTTTCTTGTTGCGGACAGAATGCTCCCGAATAGTAGTTTATGTAACTGTTACGTAATAACGGTCCTTTAAATACGAGTGTGGTTTTCGCCTATGGCTTGTTTCATAATAAGATAACACGATTGTTTTAAGGCCTAGGTAATTACGTACAGTTGCATGCACTGCTTTATCTACACACATATTATAAATCCTAAATGACGTGTTCGGAAACCATTAGAATGACTGCCATTGCACCGCCATGGCCAACTGGATTGTGCTAACGGTCGGGGAGGAGGACAACCGCGGTCGGGGAGGAGGGCTGGATTTTCATTACGTTATATACCAAAATCGATGTGGTTATGAATTTTCGAACATTATTACAACACTGGCACAGATAATACACTGATGTTATAGGCGGAGAGCTGGCCACGTCAGATATGACACAATAATGAGAGCAACGTAACCCATGTAGTTAGTTTGCTATACTATGCTTATTTCTAGATCCGGACATCTGGCAGCTGCAAAGTGGTGGAGGTCAAAAAATGCAAATAACTCGAAGAAAATAAATCCTAGAGTTCTGGGTTTAATGAAATATTATGGAAAATTATGTAATTAATTAGGTTATATCATATCCAGAAGGTTCTGTTGGGGGAAAGTAGTGCCAAATTATGTAAAATGCATTTTTTAGTTACCTACTGTTTTTGTTTCCGCAATAATAGACAATGGATTCTAATCTAATGTTAAAATATAGGCCTTGTCCTCTATAAAATACACAACTTTGGCATTTTTTACCTATTTTGGTATTACCTTTTTCCAACTTCAAAACTTTGTTGGTCACTCTGACATCCACCCATGTAAAGCTGCCAGATGCCCGGATCTAGCAATAAGGATGGTAAAGCAGTCTAACTAGACAGGTTTCATTGCTCTCATTATTGTGTCACATCTGACGTGGCCAGCTCTTAGACTATTACATTAGTGGTTGCAATAATGGTGGCAATTACATACAGTTTCCGAACGCAGAATAGAGGATTTATGATATGGGTGTGGGTGTAAACAAAGCTAACTAATTAATTTTATCAGTAACATATTCGTTAATTAACACCATGGTTATGTATTATTTTATCTATCTATACATATAATAAAGCTGAAGAGGGTCGAAAATCTGTATGTACATGGAAGATAATCGAAAAAATGTTGGCTGGGATACTTAGAATCGATAACAGAACGTTCCAACAATTTTTAGAATTTTTGTCTGTTTATCTGTTTGTCTGTTTATTTGACCGCGCATCACGTGAAAACAGCTGACCGGATTTTGATGAAATTTTGTATAGAGATAGTTTGAGTCCCGGGAAAGGATAATATATAGTTTTAATCCCGAAAATCAACCCTGGTGGGGGTGAAAATGGGGTTGAAAGTTTGTATGGAGAATTTTTAACCGCTGAAACGATTAAGATAGAAATGAGAGATAATTTGAGTCTCGAGAAACGTCATAGGATAGTTTTCAAACACTTGCGGGGGTGAAAAGGGGGTTGGAAGTTGGTATGAGGAATTTTTTACCGCTGAACTGATTTAGATGAAAATTGGTATAGAGATAGTATGGGTCTCGAGAAAGGACAAAGGATAGTTTCATCTTCAAAAAAGCCCCCCCCCCCCCCCCCATCTTACTTTGGAACTGTAGGTCCAAAAAAATAGAAAAAAATAATGGAAGTGAAACCTGAAAGTTACTTTCAATAAAAAATATCTTACATATAATAAAGCTGAAGAGGGTCGAAAGTCTGTACATGGAATATATTCGGAAAAAAGTTGGCTGGGGATACTTAGAATCGAGAACAGAACACGTTCCAACAATTTTTTGAATTTTTGTCTGTTTATCTGTTTATCTCGGAAATGATCCCTTAAGCGGATGCAAAAGGGGTGGAAGTTTACGTGGGGAAGAAACAACCAATAACCGCTGTACGTATTTAGATGAAATTTGGTATTAAAATAATTTGTAATTTTTTGGTCAAGGTGTTCATATTTATAACATACTAGCTTTTGCCCGCGACTTTGCTTGCGTTAAATTCGGGGTAACACGGTTCCCCTTTCCCCCCGGAATGCTCCATATAAACTTCCACCCCCCATTTTAGGGAAGTGGAGGGTTAGAAAGAGACAAAAAGTAGCCTATGTAGTGAAATAGGCCTATATAGCGAGAGTGTATGTCACTCTCCATCCCTTCAACTATCTCCACTTAAAAAATCACGTCAATTCGTCGCCCCGTTTTGCCGTGAAAGACGGACAAACAAACAAACACACACACTTTCCCATTTATTTCCCATTTATAGTATTAGTATGGATATGGATAAAGTATTAATTTTTGAGTTTAGTTTCATTTAGTGGTAATTGTAAAATATTTTATTAGGACTACTGTCCTCTAGCGTATCCATCTGTCAACTTTACTTCAAGTTCCGCCTCCAGGGTAGCGGGAGAGAAATTAGGGGTGAACTGACACAGACCAAATTCCACGCGGGCGGAGCCGCGGGCACAGCTAGTTTTATTATATTTGCGGTCACTTCAGGAAAATAACAAGTTAATTATGTACCTACCAGAGATAGCTCGAGCACACATACTAGCTTGCGCCGCGGGCTCGCCTGCTGCCACGACTATTTGTGTCAATCCAGAAAAAAGGCCCCACTCTGTCGATATAGGGTTTTTATAGTGTTTCGTACCAATACTTGGTTTACGAAACACTTATGGAGTCACTTCGGTCATCGAAGTTGGTAGATCGCGTCTTTCTCGGAAACAGTTTGACGTAGAAAGAAAGCTGAAATTTGGAATAGGTATAGAAAATCTCGTAACAAGGTAGGTACTGAGGTCTTGACTGCTTATATTTAATTTTAAGAGAAAGTTTGGGGGATAAAGGTGGAAAGTGAATTTTATTTTTTACTAGCTTTTGCCCGCGGCTTCGCTCGCGTTAAATTCGGGGTAACACGGTTCCCCTTTTCTGATTGCCCCCCGGAATGCTCCATACAAACTTCCACCCCCCATTTTAGGGAAGTGGGGGGTAAGAAAAAGACAAAAAGTAGCCTATGTCACTCTCCATCCCTTCAACTATCTCCACTTAAAAAATCACGTCAATTCGTCGCCCCGTTTTGCCGTGAAAGAGGGACAAACAAACACACACATACACTTTCCCATTTATAATATTAGTATGGATTTGTAAGAAAAGTGTTGGGTACCAACAGAAAGCCTGCAAAAAATTAAGACTGCCCTCTGATTTTGACTTTATTTTACGTGCAGTAGTTTCAAGAAAAAACGCATTGGAAAATGCAGTTTTTCATACTAAAATTACGGCTCTGTCCGCGCGTTATTTTTTCAGAAACTATAGCTAACTAAAAACTGGAACTGAATAGTCCACTAAACAGACCCTGGAGATGACTGCATAATTATTTGGTAGAGCTATCTTTAACAGTTTTTAGACCCCGGACTGACCTTAGATTACTATACTCAAACTCAATATGTATCTGGTGTCAATTTACAATGGTAATATCCCATGATTAATATATTAAAAGCATAAGAGAAAAATATTTAGTACATACAAAATTAAACCTTACTCGAACGGTTATAAGTTTAAATATTGAAGGAGCCTTCCAACAAAAGGAAACTATCAAATTTATCCCACCAAAAACATTCTGTAAAAAACTAGCCAAGTCTCGATGGAGCTGCTTGTTTATCTCTAAAAAGTAATGAGATCTAGACAAAGTCGTGCCAAGTCTAAGGTTCCTTACTGCGATTTCTTTATTATTATAGTTAATGTTGTGTGACTTGGCCGTTGAAGCGTACACAAGGGTACAAAACCAGGTGCTCCATGACACCATTGCACCAATCTGTCGCCAGAACCGCTACCCATTGCCGATGGAAAATTGCCACTTGGGAAACGTTGATTCAATAACTGGTTATTGAATCTGGTGTCTGATGGAGCACCTGGTTTTGTACCCTTGTGTACCCTTCAACGGCCAAGTCACACAACATTAACTAATAATAAAGAAATCGCAGTGAGGAACCTTAGACTTGGCACTAAATGACCTACAGACTTGAAATTTTGGATTTTAAGTATGTGATTATAGCTTACTGGATGACGAAAATTTCTGCGTTCTGGTATTATCCAGAGATTCTCAAATAGGGGCCTGAAAATGCGGCGAAATGGGTCCAGTAAAGGATGGTACGGCAGTGTTTGCTTCGCGCTCGACTTGGCGGGGGCACTACCGTGCCCCCAGATTTTGAAGTTTATCGGAACTTTAACTCCCAAGATTTGACAAGACAACGAGACAGTAGAAGCTAAATAAAAGCTTGTAAATAAAATAAAAAGATAACAGTATATCATAATAGAACAGTCAGTGTTGGGCAAAATACTGGGTTCATTGTATTTGAAATATAAAATACAAACTACTCTGGCCACAGGTATTTGAAATACAAAATACAAACTACTCTGGCGACAGGTATTTGAAATACGAAATACAAAATACAGTTTTCAAAATGATGTATTTCAAGTACAAAATACATTTTATGAAATACTTCTTAGGCGCGACATACATTTAGCGGAATTCAGACCAGAACTCCCTACCTACTCATCACAGCTTCATTGTGTTTGGGCTCATTAGACTTACCTTGACGAGCACTTCCGCTTGAGATGAGGTTTAGGGATCATGATGGAGTCAGAAGTTGGTCACCAGAACTCCTTATCTACTTGGCACAACTTCATCGTGTTTGGACTCCCTATCTACACATCACAGCTCCATAGTCTTTGGGCTCATTAAACTTACCTTGATGAGTGCTCTCTTGATATGAGTTCCAGGGTCTCATCAGGAGTTGGTCACCAGAATTCCTTATCTACTTGTCATAACTTCATCGTGTTTGGGCTCATTAGACTTACCTTGACGAGCACTTCTACTTGAGATGAGGTCCAGAGTCTCATGATGGAGTCAGGAGTTGGTCACCAGTACTCCCTATCTACTCATCACAACTCCATCGTGTTTGGGCTCATTATACTTTGCTTGACGAGCACATCCGTTTGAGATGAGGTCCAGGATCTCATGATGGAGTCAAGAGTTGGCCACCAGAACTCCCTACCTACTCATAATAGCTCCATCGTGTTTGGGCTCATTAGACTTACCTTGACGAGCACTTCCGCTTAAGATGAGGTCCAGGGTCTCATGATGAAGTCAGAAGTTGGTCACCAGAACTCTTTATCTACTTGTCACAACTTCTTCGTGTTGAGACTCGCCCTTCTACTCATCACAGCTCCATAGTGTTTGGGCTCATTAAACTTACCTTGACGAGCACTTCCTCTTGAGATGAGGTCCAGGGTCTCATCAGGAGTTGGTCACCAGAACTCCTTATCTACCTGTCACAACTTCATCGTGTTTGGGCTCATTAGACTTACCTAGACGAGCACTTCCGCTTGAGATGAGGTCCAGGGTCTCATGATGGAGTCAGGAGTCGGTCACCAGCACTCCCTATCTACTCATCATAACTTCATCGTGTTTGGGCTCATTAGACTTACCTTGATGAGCACTTCCGCTTGAGATAAAATCCGGGTCTTGTGACAATTTAACTCCTGATTTCACTCAGGAGTTAAATTTTCGAAATCTACACCCCCTAATTAGCCGAAAATTACTACCATGACGATTTTTCAGAAAAAGAGTATATTCGCCATCTTGTATTTTAAAACAGACATAATTTACCACGAACGCTGCGGCTGTGGAATGACCTTCCTGCCGAGGTTGAGGTTCTTCAAAAACGGAGTTCCTAAAGGGAAGGCAACGCGCATGTGAATCCTCTGGGGTTGCAGGCGTCCAAAGGCTACGGTAACTGCTTACCATCAGGCGGGCCGTATGCTTATTTGCCACCGTCGTGGTATTAAAAAAAATTGAAATCTACCCACTCGAAATAGTCGTAAAGGACTACCATGACAATTAATACATAAAAGTGTATTTCCACCATTTTTAATTTTAAAACAAACATAATTTTTGAAAACTACATCTCTAATTAGCCGAAAACGACTACCATGACAATTTTTCAGAATAAAGTGTATTACCGCCATCTTGGGTTTTAAAACAAACATAATATTCGAAATCTACACCCCCTAATTAGCCGAACACGACTACCATTACGATTTTTCAGAAAAAAAATATATTCGCCATCTTTTTTTTTAAAAACAGACATCATTTTTGAAATATAAAAAAAGTGTATTTCCATTTTGGATTTTAACCCAAACATAATTTTCGAAATCTACACCCCCTAATTAGCCGAAAAGGACTACCATGACGATTTTTCAGAATAAAGTATATAACCGCCATCTTGGATTTTAAATCGGACATCATTTTCGAAATCTACACACCCTAAATAGCCGAAAGTGGCTACCATGACCATTTATACGAAAAAGTGTATTTCCGCCATCTTGGAATTTAAAACAAACCTCCTTCCTCCTAGCGTTGTCCCAGCTTTTTGCTCTATTGGGCCTGGGGTCAGCTCGGCAACTTAATCCCAGGAATTGGCATAGGCACTAGTTTTTAAAACAAAATCTGTGCATATTTTTGCGCGTTTATCCTCATTGTAGAGGGAATTTTATAAAAACTAAATTCCTAAAAGTATTGTCGGATAAGCCTCTCGTAGATCACCGAATGTAACCAGCCAATGAAAACAGTCTGTCGACTGGCACAGGCTAGAATAAAATTTTATGAATACTTTCCTAATATTTGGGTTGCGTTCAAGGACACTTTTAGTTCTTTCCCGTTGTCAATTAAAGATTTCTAATTCCATCCTAGCTGTCGCGGGCCTGATATGCGTAGAGTCAGCAAAAACGATGAAGTCATTGTCACCATTCTTGCTCAAACTAGTACTACTCGTACTTCTACTTCTGGGATCTTGGTATTATTATTACCATAACAGGTCTATGGCTAGTATGTCTATGCGCGTAACGCGTAACAAACTAAACTGTTGACATAATACTTAAAGTTTCGCGTTGACACTTATACTCAGTGTTGCCACAGGCCTAATGGCCAACTAACTATAGTTAAAAATCGGTCCATATTATGATTATGGAATTAAGATAATGTATTTTATGTTAATGTATTTTAAAGCTTAAAGTATTTGAAATACAAAATACTAAATACATGTACGTGTAGTATTTAAAATACAAAATACAAATATTTTTCGAAGATAGTATTTGAAATACAAATACAAAATACGTATTTGTATTTCAAATACGTATTTCACATACATGTATTTGAAATACTGCCCAACCCTGAGAACAGTATATCGTCCACATCGAAGTTCTACGCCACGTTAATAGTAAAGTTATACCTGCGGAACACATAGTTCCAGTATAGACTCCACCTTGTCCGATTTTTGTAAATAACCATAATTACGTTGTACGATAAGCTATATAATGTATCGTCACACCGTTTTCACTTGCTAAATGTTATATGTGTGAGAGAAGGAGCGCTATATAGTGAATAATCGTGCTAATTATTAGGAAAATGAGGAAATTTAATTATTGAACAAAAAGTTCTGCAGATAAAATTGTATTTTGCTTTAAATCGGGCTCATTACGCAGTGTAATCTGCATCTCACTGAGCTCTTCAGTCGTGTGTCTGATTGTCCGCGATGAAGCCTGGTGCTGGTGCTGTAAGGATGCTGGTGCTGCTGCTGGTGTGCGGCGCGGCGCGTGCCGGGGATGCCGACTGGGCGCGCGACTGAGACTGCACGGGGGATCAGACGCCGGAGATAACAATAAATGCACAGTATGATAAGTGGTCCTATCAATACCAGTCACCTTACGGAGAAGACCTAATTATTAACTGCTCCGGTGAAGGTGTTAACTTAAAAATTGAAGAAAATGGCAACCAGCTACAAACTATTGAAGTTAACGTCACTACAGTCCAGGTTCGTGTCAAGAAGCCAGCTATAGGAAGTTATACATACAGCTGCATAGACAGACATACTAGTTGTAGACATTCTCTGACTGTCACAGTCCATCCTGCAATGGACGTGGGGTCGGCAAAGGTTCAGCATAAACTAAATCAATGGGGAGATACCGAATACTTCGTGCCGCTCGGCTACGAGTACAAAGTGTTCTGCAGAGGGCATGATGCTGCATCTCTTAGTATTGAAGATGAATATTATGAGCTGCTGCACACAGACGCCGTTAATAGTACTACAATAGTACACAAGAAACACGCGGACCGCGTTGGAGATACGGTTTATAATTGCCAGAGTAAAAGAACAACGGTACCTGATGCAGGAATGTACGAACGGATATTGGTTACAGTGGACCCGGCATTGAACATTATCTGATGCGGACTGGCGAATACTTACGTCAGTTCATCGTCGTCATCAATTATTTAAGAGCTGGGCTCTTTTCGGTGGAGCAATTTCCATGTATGTCCATTGCCTTCTCCTTGATAGCCTGATACGAAACGACGTTTATTTATTCCTTGACTTGATCCATGTATGCTTTTCTTGGCTTCCCTTTGTGGCGTCTACCGTACAACATGCTATATACTGAAGTGTGGCGGCTGCCCTAGAGGCTGCGATTTCTCATTTAAAAAAAAAGATATGTCGAAAAATATTTTTTTGTTATAACTAGAGGAAATGCTGCTTATGTGATTTTAATAATGTAAAGTCATACTATAAATCTCAATATAGATATAATATATCCATCGGTTACAAATATTTACAATGGTACAATTAATAAAAAAACAGCTTTAGAAAATAAATAACACATTTTACAAATAATTTAAACGAATAGCCCGCTCCCTGCCGTTCCCATACTATAATAAAACATTTATCTGTGTGTGAAAACATATTCTTCATCAATCCACAATCGTATGTACTATCGCGGAATGAAAAGGTTTATCACTTTTCGATCTTAACTCGTACACATAGAGTTGAAAAGTGATAAACCTTTTCATTCCGCGACTAACTAAATATACGAATTGCATTCTGGTGCGTTTGTAGTGAAATTTGAAAAATGCCTGTTATTTTCCTGATGCTGATGGTGTATTCGCAAACCTAAACCACAAAAATATTTAATTAGTAAAATAATCCTTACTTTACATCAAGTTTGAGTTTATTTTCCTGAAGTAACCACATATTAGTCTTGCCCGGTGTTGCAAATACATTTATACCTAGTATTAATATTTGTGTGTGTGTATTATTTAAGTCTGCTTGTAATAAATAACATGTGCTATAGTAACAAACTGTGTAGGGTCAGGGAGGGAACAGTCGCTCGGTGGGAACAGTGACTCGAATGTGCTGTGCGAGAAACAGAAAGAGCTTTATGTCTGTCCTCTACATCAATCGGAACCGTTCCGTACCCGACCACGTACGAACTAGTTAGTGTGGCGCTCCGGCACCATGCGAATGTGTTATGGTGCGTTTTTGTGTTTAATGCTATCAAAATTACATTTCCAGATCAGTTTCACTCCTCTTTTTTCTTAACTCGTACGAGATTTTCAATTACTTATGTTATTATCGAAGAGTGTGTCTAATCTACTTAGTATTGGCTGATAATTCAAGGCCCTAGGTGTTTGTTTGTGTTTTTAATTTGAACTAAAATACAAATTGACGCCAAGGTCAACAGACGTTCGTTTTGGAAAAGTACACGGTGGCTCGCGAACCACTGTGCACCTTACAGAGTTGGACTAAAATTTACTTGAATATGAATAAGAATAAAAATTCTGTGATTATTAAAAGTAATTCATGCACTCTTTTTTTTAAATAAAATGAAAGTGAATAAATCATGCGACATTTAGGTAGGTACCTATTTTAAATCAAGAATGAAATCAGGAACGATTATTCCGGGGGTTGTGCTTACCTATTCTAATTACCGTTTTATTCAACAAAAATGTTATTTGTTATATAATTTAGGTTCGATTCCTACATACCTAGCAATTGTGTACTGTTAGAACTACTGTTTACAGGGCGTAGTATACAGTGACTCGAGCCACTGTGTACTGTTAGAACCACTGTGTACTAGCGGGTCCTAGTCACTGTGTACAGCAACCGGTACACAGCGGCTCGATTCCCAATTTCTAAAAAAGAATGGATATATCTTTTTTGGTGAAAGTAACAGCAAATATATTTGCTACATATGAAAGTGCAATAATGCACGGTGCTCTGTGCTTGCAACAATTGGTTCAGGGATTTATATTTTTCATGCAATAGCCTGTTGAAAAAATCCTAGCGACTGTTCCCTCCCTGACCCTAGTGTATACTATCATATCCTGTTTTCTATCTGTGAGTTCCTGTAATTGGCTCTGTATTTCTATTTAAGATGTTTATTGTATATATGTTAGCTGTTGGAACTCCTTAAATAAATAAAATATAATTACATTTGGCGGTCACTTCAGGAAAATAACAAGGTAATTACAAAAAGAAGTCTGGTAGGTATGTATTTATGCACCAGTAGGTACAGCCAATTCGTTTCCTTAATCGTCTAACCAAATGCTGAAATTAACGGGAAAAAAACACTGTTTATATATGTCCCATCAGAAACGTATATGTGAACGATTGCCAAGTTCTTAAACGGTTTCGCTAATAAAAGGAACGAGATATAAATGGAAACCAAGTTCTTTCATAGCTCCTTAGATTACTTCTTCTGTCATATATAACGTGTTTCAATTTGTTTGGAGAATCGATTTTAGGTAAGTATGTATTGATTTTTAAGTTAGATTTAGTTTTAATCGTTTTAGTAGTAGTAGTAAAACACTGATTATACAAGAAAACACAACGAAAGGCATATACATATAAAGGCGAACTTATCCCTTTAAGGGATTTCTTCCAGTTAACCTTTGAGCCATTGAAAGAGAAAGTTGGAAGTGCTAGGCAGACTTAGGTACGATACGGTAAGATGAGTTGTATTATAATTTATAATCTAATTAGGTATATAATCAGTTCGATATCATACATAAATATAAATAAACTTACATAAATACAAAATATGTACTATAAATACATACATAGATATACCACACACATAAAATAAAATAATTTGAAAATTATTACCGCATATACTTATCTTACTGTTAGGATTCGTTTGAAAACCACAACTTGTTTATATTAGCCTTTAGCGATGCAACCGATTTAAGTACACTGCCGGAAAGATGGTGGCAACGAATTCCATAATTTAACAGAATAAACTGTAAAAGACATGTCATAGGAATGGTGACTGTGCATTGGGATAGAGAGAGATAAATCAGCACTGGAGCGTAGCCGGTGACCACTGCCGTCCGCTAGAAACTTTAATCTCTCTGACAGGTAGGATGGAGAAGATGATTTTTTTCTTTAAACATTTTTATGATTTCTTTTAACTTATAATATTACAAAATATTAGGAAAAAAACGAAGTTCAAAAGGCGACGCCAGCTGTTACTTAATAGCACAGTGAATGTTCCTATTTCATATACAGTATGGTAAGATAAATGAGCGCTGATAGCCTGGTAGCCCGGCGGTAAGACGTCCGACTTTCAATCCGGAGGTCTCGGGTTCAGATTCAAACCCTAGCTCGTACCACTGAGTTTTTCAGAATTTATGTACTACGGAATATCATTTGACATATACCAGTCCCTTTTCGGTGAAGGAAAACATCGTAGTCCTAATAAGGCCTAGTTTCCCCTCTGGGTTGAAAGGTCAGATGGCAGTCGCTTTCGTAAAAATTAGTGCCCATGCCAATTCATGGGATATGGGATTAGGTAGTCGAAGCCTACGCCGGGATAAACGCTAGGAGGAAAATATAGGGTATGATAAATATAAAAAATACTGATTTAAGAGTTCTCCTATTGTTTACACACGGTTACCTAGCTGGATGACAAATTTCAACTTTCTTAAACTTTCTTCAACCAGTCAGTCAGTGGAAAAAATAGTGATTTTCAGAGATGAATGTCTCGTGGACGGTTAGATATTTTTAGTTGAAATTCATGACCCTAAATTAATGATGATGACGAATTCAAAATTGGAAGTGTGAATTTGAAGGTGAAATAAGGTTTCAAGTTATTTGGAACTGGCGGGTCAAAAGTGGCCCCAAATGGTTCCTGTAAATATAGGTACCTACGGTTGGTGTGTCGCCCCTTTACTCTGCGGACTTGGCCGACACACTACCGTATCCACATGCTAATTTACAACTAATAATCCAACTAATTATAAGGAAACCTGTAGGCAAAACGGTCTGTAGATAAAAGTCCAGTATACTTTAATTCGGCTCATTCCGCAGTGTGATTTACATCTCTGAGCTTTACTGTCGTGTGTCCGCGATGAAGCCTGGTGCTGGTGCTGTGAGGATGCTGGTGATGCTGCTGGTGTGCGGCGCGGCGCCTGCCGGGGCTGCCGGCGGGACCCGGGCCCCAGACTGCACGGGGGACCAGCGGCAACCGAAGATACAAACAAATGTGCAGTATGATAAGCGCTTTTATAAATACCAGATACCATACGGAGAAGATCTAATAATTGACTGCTCCGACGAGGCCATTGTAAACTTAGAAATAGAAGAAAATGGCAACCGACTACAAACTTTTGAAGTGAACGTAACTACAGTCCAGGTTCGTGTGAAGAAGCCAGATTTAGGAAGATATAACTACAGCTGCGCGAACAGTGAGACGGGATGTGTGGGTTCTCTGACTGTTGCAGTTGAACCAGCAATGTCCGTGGAGTCTGCCAGGGTTATTACACTGAATAAACAGGAATATAAAGTCAACTTCATTCCGCTCAATGAGGAGTACGAGGTGTTCTGCAGTGGCAATGAGGGTGCATTTCTTAGTATTAGACATTATTATTATAGGCCGCTACAAACGCAAGTCGTCAATAGTTCTACGGTTAAATACAAGACAGACACAGAAGTCGTAGGAGATCGGGAGTATTGGTGTTTGGGAGGAGCGAAGTTACGCCAAGGAGTACAGAAGGTGTGGAATATGATATTAGTTACAGTGGACTATTTCCCAGCGAGTGAACATTTCCGGTGCGTTATACATAAGTGGCGAATACTAGAATGTGAGTGGCAGTATCCGACCGACAGGTTTACTTACACTTTGTATGACACTGCAAAGCTGTGACGCCGCTCTGTCACGGAGTACCAGCTGAGCTGAATAATACATGTAAGAGGGATCTCAAAATAAAAGGGCATAAGGTAATGACTTTGGACCAAAATATTTCATTATTACTCTCGACTTGTTGTGGAACTTTTTTAACCGACTTCAAGATTTGAAAAGAGGAGGTTCTCAATTCAGCGTGTATGTTTTTTTTTTTTTTTTTTTTATATGTTTGTTACTCCATAACTCCGTCATGTCTGAACCGATTCTGAAGATTCTTTTTTTGATTGTAAGTATATATATACAGATTGGTCCCGTTTTTGTCAAAACGCAGTTCTGATGATGGGATCCATGAGGAATCGAGGGAACTCCTCAAATCTTAAAGGCATACATATAGTGGTTTTTATATTTTTATCAACAAAACCATCATTTTCATTCAAAACAGTGACATTTGCTGAAGTAGAACTGCTGATGATGATCAGAACGGAACTCTTTAACGACGCATAGTTCACGTTTGGCGATTCGTCCTCTTCGCTGTGTTTGTTTAGCAAGTTTAATTGTCAGAACAAATGTTCGTCAAGCTCAAGTTCTGATGATGGGATCCATGAAGAATCGAGGGAACTCCTCAAATCTTAAGGGCTTACACATAGTGATTTTTGTATTTTTATCAACAAATCAAGCATTTTCATTCAAAAGAGTGACATTTGATGAAGTGGAACTGCTGATGATGAACAGAACGGAACTCTTCAACGACGCATAGTTCATGTTTGGCGATTCTTCCTCTTCGCTATGTTTGTTAAGCAAGTTAGATTGTCAGGACCAATTTTCGTCAAGCTCAAGTTCTGATGATGAGTTCCACGAGGAATCGAGGGAATTCCTCAAATCTTAAAGGCATACATAAAGTGACTTTTGTATTGTTATCAACAAATCAAGCATTTTCATTCAAAAGAGTGACATTTGATGAAGTGGAACTGCTGATGATAATCAGAACGGAACTCTTCAACGACGCATAGTTCACGTTTGGCGATTTGTCCTCTCCGCTGCGTTTTTTAAGCAAGTTATTTCATTGTATGGAATCTAAGTGCACCATCTACAATAATCCTTCACCGGCTACCCCCATTGAAGTCGGTTTTTTTTTCTTAAAAAATATTATGTTATAATGAAACATTTAATTTTAATAGTAACTCGCTTATAAAACTTGAGTCGGTTGTATACTTATTCACATCACAAACAAGTTCACGCGAGGCTGTTCTCGAGTGGAACAGAGTGCAATTAAAGATGTCGTACAAATATGATTCGGATAATGTTTGTTTATATAGAGTGGAGTTCCGATTGACGTCATTCAGAGATGGATGGCGACAGGCGGACACGTCGTCGGTGCGCTGTCTACGTTGGAGCTGCAAGTTCACGTTACCCCTCCCGTACCCGGACACGGAGTACGAGGTGCGGGTCAGCGTTAGACATAAGGACGCCACCGACGACAGGGGGTGGTCGGTCCCTACGTACAAGGTCGTGCGCACGAAGCCTAGAGCGGCGTGCGCGTGCGACGCGGAGACACACGCAGCAACAGAGCCGACTGTCTCCGCTGAGACGGCTTCGTGTGAAGCTTGTATACTTACTGAAGACGCGCTTAAAAGTAGGGCGACGTTAAATACATATAAAACTTCCTGGAAACGTAAAGTTGACAAAATCAAAACGCTTATGCATTTAAAGACATTGGATAAAAAATAATAATAGGCCAACTCTAGCTTACCAACTTTCCTGCTAAGATATAACTCATTGCTAACAAGATATTATTTCACTGCCACACTGCCGCCGTAAAATAGTATAGTTATACGATAAAGCTGAAATTTAAATTTTACGCTTAAGATCATTCGATTTTTTTCTGAAGGAACTTGTTAAATTCTTAACCCAAATAGTTACGTACTTATTAAGTATGAGTTAGTACATGATAATAAGTACATGATAACAACGTTTATGATGTCTCGTGTGCAGTGTCCACACATTACGCTTGCCAAATCGTGTCAGAGTTGGCGTGGCCAGACTCTAGATGCCATGTTATTTTAGTACTTTTCGTACTTACAGTGTACTAAAGAGGTATGTTTCGTAATTTAAAAAGTTTATTATTAATGGAACTTTCGTACTTAATTGTAATTGTCTTTATTCATTGTATTTCTATTTTTTGTAGGTTTACTGATTGTTACTGATTCATAAATGTATTACAAGTCTTATTTAACTAATAATCCCCTGTCCCTTTGACATTTGTGTTCGTTACTGACATACTCGTAGCATAACTTAACTTAATACAAACAAATAATTTATTGAAAAAAGTATAGTACAGTAATGAGGCTTGCAAGACGTTTACGAATTAGGGGGTATAATATGTCTAGAATATTGTACCTAAATATTATACTCATGTCGATTGTTTTATTACACATGTAAGTTTTATTTAGTAATGCAACGGATAGTTGATTGGCCGGATATCCGGCGGACCCGTTGGCAGGATATCCGGATATCTGGCCGCCGGATATTTGCTGCAGTTAAGCTAATTCGAGCTGGCACTTCATGCAAGTTGCAACTTGTTCATGATACATAAAGTTATGCCCTTTATTGAATGGAAGAATCACGTGGTAATAAATTAATAATAATAATGGATAGGTAAATTATTTTATCTACACCAATATCATAAATCCTCTATTCCGCGTTCGGAAACCGCAAGTAATTACTTTATTTATCAATACTTTCGTAATAAAAGATTTTATCTACACTCATACTGTAAGTACTCTAAAATGCGTTCAAAAACCGTAGACAATGACAAGCATTACAACAAACGATTTAACTATGATAAGTTTCTTATCTGCGGCAGTAACGTAATTTTAACTTTGCATGCTCAAATATTGTTAAGCACTGAGTTTCAAATTTGGAACATCGAATTTGATAACATAATGTTACCGCCATGGCCAACTCGATTGGTCCCGCGCGAGCCCCGACACAATCGAGTTGGCCACGCCGACACAATCGAGATGGCCGCGGCGGTGCAATGGCGGCCATTCTATGATTTCCGAATACGGCGTTTATAATAAATAATATGAGTGTAGATAAAGCAGTGTATGCAACTGTACGTAATTAGGCCTTAAAACACTCGTGTGATCTTATTATGAAATTCGCCTGCGGCTCATTTCATAAAACCACACTCATGTTTTAAGGACCCTTATTACGTAACAGTTACATAAACTACTATAACCTAAATCGAAAATCAAGCTTCGTTTACAGAATCGATTCAAAGACAATCGTTTTCTTTCTGACGGGCAGTAACTATTTGACGTTTGACACTTCAAGATAAGATAAGAGATAAGAGATCTTTATTGCGACCAAAAATACATAATATAATGTACATGGACCCACATAGGGTGTAGCAACATAAATTGGTAACACAAATACACATTCATGTCTAACTATGTACTTACTTATAAGTTATAAGTTATAGTTATAAGTTATAACTGTAACTAATAAATCTAATAATACTCATAACTGTTTTTATATAATAGGAGTATACAAACACACTGCCTACAAGGTTTTATCCTCCATAAATTCGGTTATTGTATAATAGCACTTTTCTATGAGCATACTTTTGAGGTGGGTTACAAAAAGTGAGTCTGTTTGTTCAGATTTTATATAGTTGGGGATTTTATTGTAAATTTTTATTGCTCTATAATATGGTCCATTCTTATAAATTTCGAGTCTAGGTGCAGGAAGTTCTAAATATTGCTGACGTCGAGGGTTTTCGCAAAATTTAAAAAGGTGAATGTTTTTTCGGACGAATGTGGCTACTTCTAAAATGTACAGGGAGGCAAGGGTTAGTAGGTTTAGATTTTTGAAATGGGGTCTGCAGCTTTGGGGAGGATATATGTTTGCTAATATTCTTATGCATTTCTTCTGCGTTACGAAAAGGTCATGGACATTGGTTACGTTGGTGCTTTTACCCCATAACAGTAGACCGTAGCGTAGCCACGCGACCGCCTGTGAGTGGTACGTAGCCAGCGCGCATTCCAGTGTGGTGCTACTCTTCAATATGCTTAGGGCATAGACAAATCGGGAGAGTTTAGTTTTTATCTTTTCAGTTTGTGGTTTCCATGTTAAGTGACTATCCAGGGTTAGGCCTAATAAGGTGCATTCAGTGACTTCTTCGATATTTAGATTGTTTGTTATGGTGTCCAGGTTTAAAGGTGGTTTTTGTCTAGGTCTAAATTGTATTATTTTTGATTTATCATTATTTGTTATGAGATTGTGATCCTGTAGCCATTTTGATATTAAATTAAAGGTTTCTTCAATAAGTGAGTTGTGATTGCTGTCTGGACATTCGAATAATAGGGATATGTCATCTGCAAACATAATGACTTTGTGATTTGTAATTTTAGGGAGGTCATTAATGTAAAATCATTACTGCAACCAGTAACGTAATATCAGTGACAGTGTGGTTAAAACGTATGAAAATTCATTACCCACGGTAATATGCCCTCCTCTCAGCCTGCCGGCACGCGCCGGCGCGACCGCCGGCACAATCGAGTTGGTCATGGCGGTGCAATGGCGGTCATGCTAATGGTTTCCGAAGTCTTCATTTAGGATTTATAATATGAATGTAGATAAAGCAGTGTATGCAACTGTACGTAATTAGGCCTTATTCGTCTTATTACGTATCAGATACATAAACCACTATGGTGGTTTACTATGTATTCATCCCGCTTTTAAACTCGACGATGTGTCATTTTACTATCCGCGCGGTATCCAGCCGGATAGTACGCAACTATCCGGTATTCGGCTGGTTATAGTGGCCGGATATCCGTTGCATCCCTAGTTTTAAGAGTTAAGAGGTAAACTTTTAACTGACTTAAGTTAGGGCCAGACGGCATACAACCACAGCCGTCTGCCACGAGACCTGCCAGAAAACAGAGATTTTAAACCATGGTTGATGCCAAATTCTATATGACCCTTAAACGCCCTTGGTGGCTTGGCTAGGCATGCTCTGCCAACCATTGGCAGAAGCGGTTGGTTGGTAACCGTCGAGCCGCTTGTTGTAAACCACGCGCTCAACAGTTGCGCCGCCGCACGCACCGAGAGCAGACGCGTCGCGCACGCACACAATAAAATGTACATCCATACTAATATTATAAACTAGCCTTTTCCCGCGGCTTCGCCCGCGTACTATAAGTAGGTACTCAAAAAGGATACGATACCCATGTTGATTTTCAGACTTTTTGACCACATTTGCCCCTTTTAGGGGTTGAATTTTCAAAAAACCTGAAACACGTGTTTACTCATTTATCGTTAGGAATACTCCTGTGAAGTTTCGAATAAAATAGCAAATCTTGATTCACCATACAAACTTTGGACCCCCATTTTACCCCCTTAGGGGGTGAATTTTCAAAAATCCTTTCTTAGTGCATCCCTAGACCTTATAAGGAACCTACATGCCAAATTTGGAATCTCTAGAACCAGCGGTTTGGGCTGCGCGTTGATATGTCAGTCAGTCAGTCAGTCAGTCAGTCAGTCTCTTCTTTTATATATTTAGATGGGAAAGTGTGTTTGTTTGTTTGTCCGTCTTTCACGGAAAAACGGGGCGACGAATTGACGTGATTTTTTAAGTGGAGATAGGTGCAGGGATGGAGAGTGACATAGGCTACTTTTTGTATCTTTCTAACCCCCCACTTCCCTAAAATGGGGGGTGGAAGTTTGTATGGAGCATTCCGAAATATATATATATATATATATTTGTACTTTTATTACGCGGGCGAAGCCGCGGGAAAAAGCTAGTGATATTATAAATATGTTTTATGCTAAATAAGTATTTTGTCGTTTCTACTTTTGTGAGCTGTATAAGTTTACTGCAATTGAAATATATGATTTCTGATTTGCTGGCCACGTCAGATATGACACAATAATGAGAGCAAAGAAACCCATGTAGTTAGTTTGCTATATTATGCTTATTTCTAGATCCGGACATCTGGCAGCTGTAAAGTGGTGGAGGTCGAAGAATGCAAATAACTTGAAGAAAACAAATCCTAGAGTTCTGGGTTTAATGAAATATTATGGGAAATTATGTAATTAATTAGGTTATATCATATTCAGAAGGGTCTGTTGGGGGAAAGTAGTGCTAAATGATGTTAAATGCAATTTTTAGTTAGTCGCCTACTGTTTTTGTTTCCGCAATAATAGACAATGGTTTTTAATCTAATGTTAAAATATAGGCCCTGTCCTCTATAAATTATAGAACTTTGGCATTTTTTACCTATTTTGGTATTACTTTTTTTCAACTTAAAAACTTTGTTGGTCTGTCACCCTGACATCCACCCATTAAAAGCTGCCAGATGCCCGGATCTAGCAATAAGGATGGTAAAGCAGTCTAACTAGACAGGTTTCATTGCTCTCATTATTGTGTCACATCTGACGTGGCCAGCTCTTAGACCAGTAGGTGTTCCGTGCACGTTTGCTCAGCACAAACACTTCGAACGCACTGAAGTTGGGCGCTTGTTGTCAGCCATGTAGACGCTCGCTTCAACAACTCGCTTCAACCAAGGTCACGTGGCGGAATCTGCGGCTTTCTGCCGGCTGGCCCTAACTTTACACACTTGAGGATAATTTCAGCTTGTTTATCATTATCTATCGTATTGTATAAAATATCGTTAGGATGTTATTTATTTATCGTATGCTACATGTCACTGGATATAGATAGGAATTTCTTCCCTGAGGTAGTAGTAGTGGGAAAGCAGATCATAAAGAAAATCCAGTGAGTGCTGCGAGGTCCAGATGGGACAGTGCAGCTGCCAAGTTTGTTACTCTTTTAGCACCACCCAGGGGTCACGTGTAAGGTTGTCTAAGGTGTTTCTTACGGATGCAGAGTAACATTGATCCCCGTCAAGATGTTTATTTTCACTGAGTGTTTTATGTTTTTTATGTTGTGTCAGTTTGACGGTATTTATGGGACATCCTCTATAACGTTAGTATTCGCTTAGTAACATGTACCTATGTATAAACACTTTAATGTACAAAAAACACGTAAAAACAACACGATAAAATAAAAGTAGTACAAAGGCGAACTTATCCCTTTAAGGGATCTCTTCCAGCTAACCTTTGAGTAGTTGAGGACTGAATGTGAATGGCAGACAAATACAGCACTATGTACAACAGACTACAGGAAAGTCATAGAAAAAAAAACAATATTTAAAAGAGTTGAAATCAATAAAAGGTTAAACTATAGTGTAGTAATGTATTAAATACTTCCATCAGCACCGCTAGCACGTCTTTTGCGCGACTGGCGCGACAAGAGACAGATCTGCACGACTTCATGCGTTGTCGCTAGTTGGCAGCACAACTTGCGCGTGAAAGGAGCGACAGACTGGCGATCAAATGCCACTGTCATAAAATGACAGTGACTCGCGACTTTGAACTAAAATCCTCAGCACAACTTTGAGTTCTCTTCGCGTCAGTTGCATTGCAGCCGCGGGTGCATGTTATGCTACCGGAAGGCGAGATTTTTGACAGGCGCGAGAAGGTTTTCTCTACTCGCGGCTTTAGTCGCTCTTGCAAGACGTGCTAGCCGTGCTGATATCCATAATTTCTTTAATTAACAATTAATAGTACCTAACTTTTATTCAATTTTGTACTAAACTCATGAAAAATCAATACCTAAAGATCCTGTGGCCTCTTAATACGAATCTGATGTCAAAATTGTAAAAAATGCCGGGTTCTTGAATTTCTTTAGTTCTTATGCGAACATGTTGAAAATCGATATCTGGGTGCCCGCGAGGTCCCTTAAAACAAATCCTATATCTTTACTGATAATAACTGATAGTCCAGTAAAATAAGATAAGATAAGATAAATTAATTCATAAAGCCAATTTACATGTCAAACTCAAAACACTTGGGGCCTGTTTCACAATCTCCAGATAAACTTATCTGCCAGTTAAAATTATTGCTATCCTTTTCTCCAGTCATATAAAAGAAAAGGACAGCAAACATAATTACGTGATAGATATGCTTTAACTGGAGATTGTGAAACAGGCCATTAAAGTAAAAATTCTTCAGTAACGGGTCGGATTTCCCCTATAGGGCCACAACGCCTAACCTAAGTGCCCAGGCCCCCTAGAGGCCCCTAGTACCAGTGGCGAGACCTGCGCGGCCATTTTCATTTTAGTACAAGTTAAAGCACGAATTAAGTCTTGTCAACTGATGTCATGGGGACGTTTGAGCCAGCTACGGTCCGGAGTAGTCAGTGTTACTAGAGGGAGAGCTAGCCACGTCAGACGTGACACAATAATGAGAGCGACGAAACTCCTCTCGTTAGTTTGCTATACTATGCTTATTTCTAGATCCGGACATCTGGCAGCTGTAAAGTGGTGGAGGTCAAAGAATGCAAACCACTTTAAGAATACAAATCCTAGAGTTCTGGTTTTGATGCAGTATTATGAAATTTTTTATAAATAATTAGGTCATATCATTGCCAAAAGTTTCTGTTAGGGAAAAGTAATCCAAAACGACGTATAATATAATTCATAGTTTATCGCCTACTGTTTCTGTTTCCGAAATATTATGCGAAGTTTTTTGTTGTAATGTTAAAATATGGCCTATATTTTAACATTACAACAAAAAACTAACGTACTCTATAAACGGAAGGGGGCGCTGGCGTGCAACCCAGTAACATCTGCTCTGTATAAAATCTACGTTAAAAATTACTAAAATGGTGTAAAACTTCAAAATTGTGGACTTGAGTTATGAACAATAGTGCAAATAACGTATCCAGATAATAACACAGTGAAAAAAACCGGCCAAAATGTGATAAAAACCATTAAAAAGTATAAGTGATTACAGTGTCAATAAACGTTATTTAGCGATTTTTATTGACATTTACATATTAGGACTAAGCAAGTCAAGTATAAACGCTAAGTGGGAATCCAGTACTAGTGATTATCATTCGGAACTTTATTAAAACTAATATTTACAACCTAAAAAACAAAAAAATGTGCTAAGATATTCAGACATCAAGAAGTACTCCACAAGTGCGCTAGAGGGCGCTTTTATCAACCTAGTGCTGCCATCTACTACAATATTCCTGAACTACTTCGGCTACTTGTCTACAATGAACTGAAGCTAGCAACCAACAATTGATCGCTTTACCGAGTTAATATCCGATACAGTTGTACCAATTAAGCAACAGAGGGAGCTAAACTTAAAAATGGAAGAAATCAGCCTACTATTGAAATCAATACAAGCAGACATGCAACAACTAAAAACAGATAACAAGAATATGGAAATTAGAATAACAAACACAATTGTACAAAGACTAGACGAAAAATTCGAAAAAATGGAACAAAAGCACAAAGGTTTTGAAGAAAAAATTGAAAAACATGAAAAAAGGCTTAGTTATATTGAAAAGGTGATAAGGAAGAAAAATATCTTGCTTTTCGGAGTCGCAGAGACAGAGACGAGCTATGAAAAACTTGAAAATAACATTATACAAATAGTAACTAACACAATGAATGTAGAGCTATCTAGACTGGAAATAGAAGCAGCAACTAGAAGGGGAAAAAGAGAAGAAAATAAGGTTAGACCTATTGTAATAACACTATCCACACTCGGAAAAAAAAATCAAATATTAAAAAATAAAAAAACTCTTCTTAAAACCAATTATTACATAAAAGAAGATTTCTCTCCCGAAATACAAGAAAAACGCAAATCCCTCGCAGGAGAGATTAAAAGACTGAGAGACGATGGTAAAAAAGCTGTGCTAAAATACGACAGAATTGTTATATTGAACAACAGGCCTAAAATACAAACAATCAATCAACAAAATAACAACAAACGCACTATGTCGTCATCTCCGGAGACCCCAAACACATCGTCTAGCAAGGATAAAGCAAATAAAACCAACAAAAAGAATAAAACCTCTAACGGTACGCTTACATCTTACTGGCCACCTAAGTTCACGCCACCCCAGGATTCAGAAATTAATCAAGAGCACCAAGACTGCCAAATAATACCTCAAAACTCATAGCAACTAGAATCAGGGCCTCTCTCTATCAACAAAAATCCACCAGTACAATGCAACCTCTATAATAACTCTCCCAATACGGCTGGTCCCCGCGGGAGTCAAAGACCACCACCCTCCATACACCAAACATATATTGGAACGCTAAACGTGAGATCACTAGTAGGAATCGGACGCCAAGAAGAGCTTGAAAACGCCGTACAAAACATAAAATGGGACATCTTAGGACTTTCTGAAACAAAATTAAAAGGAACAAATATCACAGAATATGACAATTACATCATGCTCTATACCGGAAAAAAAGGCGGAAGAAACGGCGTAGGTTTTATGTTAAAAAAAGGGCTAAAGGATAATATTACTAATTTCCTCGCCGTGTCAGATAGAGTTGCCCGGTTAGACTTGAATTTCACAAACTCTACATTTAGTATTATCCAGGTTTACGCTCCGACAAAAAAGGCACCTGAAGAAGAAATTGAAAAGTTCTATAACGACATAAGAAAAGCAATGGAAAACACTTTATCGCATATTATACTACTAGGCGATTTCAATGCAAAAATTGGCCAACGAAAACCAAATGAAAAATTAGTAATGGGACAATTTGGTTACGGAACTAGAAATGAAAGAGGAAGCTTATTAATAAATTTTTGCCTGGAGCATGAACTCTACATACTTAACTCGCATTTTAAGAAAAACCTGAAAACAAGATGGACCTGGACATCACCTAATGGAAAGACGAAAAACGAAATCGACTACATCATAGTACGAAAAAGCGATATTTGCTCTTTGGAAAACATAGAGGTAATTAACACCACACACCCAACCGATCACAGATTAGTACGAGCCACATGGATTCTAAATAGTAAACAATGCAAATCAAGAGCACACTTTGGAAGAAAACAAACCGAATTTCAACCGATTGAAAAAGAAAGCCTCAAAAATATGTTTTTGGAAAAATTTGAAGCATTACCAGACCCTACAAACATTCAAGCAGCCTACACAAAAATGGTGGGCAGTATTAAAGAATGTGTCAACAAACTACCGTCGTTAGAAAAGAAAAACAAACTTAATTATATCATCAGCGATCACGTAAAAAACTTAATCAAAAGAAGAACAGAACTAAAAGAAAAGTCAAATAAATCTACATCAGACAAAAAAGAGATCAAAAGGCTCTACAGAAAAATCAGAAAGAACATAAAAAGAAACAAATATCAGTATAAATACAATGTACTAAAAGAAGAACTAAGCAAAAGAAGATCGGTAAAAAGAGGCTACAAAAGAATAAATAATGCGAAGCAATGGATCCCGGCACTGAAACAAGCAACAGGACAATCGACAACAAACCGAGATACTATCATACAGACAGCCACCGAATTCTACCAAAATCTGTACAGTGATAAGATACGGTCATTTTCTGATACTCAAGAGCTTAATCAAGAGCCTAAAAACAACGACAAAGACATCCCAGCTATACTTGAAAGCGAGGTACGACATGCAATGAACTCGTTGAAAACTATGAAAAGCCCCGGAGATGACAACTTAACCAATGACGTCCTTAAAGCGCTAAATGAACCTTTAACTCCTTTACTCACTAAACTATTTAATGAAATTGTAGCACAGGAAATAATACCTAAACAATGGGAGTCATCTGTAATTACTCTACTCTACAAAAAGGGCGACCCTCTCAATATAAACAATTACCGTCCAATAAGTCTTCTACAAAGCACATATAAGCTCTTTACAAACATCGTGCTTTCAAGAGTAAGGAATGAACTAGAATTTCAACAACCAAAAGAGCAGGCCGGATTCAGACGCAGTTACTCTACTCTTGATCATATATTTACGGTCAGACAGGTCATCGAAAAATATACAGAGTATCGTAAACCGCTCTACTTATGTTTTATAGATTACTCCAAGGCGTTCGACTCTATATCTCACCAAGCTCTCTGGACCGCTTTAAATGACCAAGGAATAAATAACAAGTACATAAACATCCTGAAAGTGATTTATCAAAACAGCAAAGCTTTAGTAAAACTTGATAAAACAGGAGACAAATTCGAGATACAACGAGGAGTCAGGCAGGGCGACCCCATCTCACCAAACCTTTTTAACTCACTCTTAGAGCACATTTTCAGAAAGGTAGAGTGGCCAAAAATGGGAATTTATATTTACGGCGAGTACTTAAATCATCTACGTTTTGCCGACGATATTGTTTTGTTATCCGAAAACCACAAAGAGCTTCAATACATGATTGAAACACTAAACCTTTAGAGTCAGGAATGTGGTCTCGAGATGAACCTTGAAAAAACATGCGTTATGACAAACAGAGAAATGGAGAGCATACGCATCGGAAATACTGACATTGAATATGTTACCGAATATAAGTACCTAGGCCAGGTCGTCCCCTTTAGTGGTCGCTACGTAGATGAAGTGGAACGTAGAATACAGAAAGCTTGGAACTCATATTGGTCATATAAAGATATTTTTAAATCTAAATTGGATATCACACTGAAAAAGACAGCTATCGACACTGTAGTGACACCGACCCTTCTTTACGGGTGCCAAACATGGGCTATAAACAAAGAAATTGTAGATAAGATACAGAAATTTCAAAGAGCTATCGAACGGAGCTTACTCGGCATAAAAATAAAGGACAGGGTAAGGAGCACCGACATCCGTAAAACGACAAATATAGTCGACGCAGCGGAAATGGCATGCCGCTTGAAGTGGCGGTGGGCCGGACACACAGCGAGGGCAAAAGACAACAGATGGAGTAAGAGAATATTAGACTGGTACCCGCCAGACGGGGGTCGTGGTAAAGGTCACCCGCTCCGCCGCTGGCGAGATGATATAACCCAGGAGGCAGGCGTAGCCTGGCCCAGTCTAGCCGCCGACAGAAACTTGTGGTGTAACATGGAGGAGGCCTACGTCCAAACATGGACGAACCCACATTAATAATAATTACATTTAGTTAGTTTTAATCTCTTTTATATTATTTTATTTTAATGAAACTATCATTATCATATTACTATAACACTGTTACTGTACCTTTTACTATGTTGGGAAAATAAAGGGCTTTTTATTTATTTATTTATTACTCTATAAATAAGATAACTTGGGCCGTTTTTACCTATTTTGGTATTATTTTTTCCAATTCAAAAACTTTGCTAGTCTGTCACTCTGACATCCACCCATTAAAAGCTGCCAGATGCCCAGATCTAGCAATAAGGATAGTATTGCAACCTTACTAGATGGGTTTCATTGCTCTCATTATTGTGTCATATCTGACGTGGTCAGCTCTTAGACCATAAGGTTAAGGTTAATGTGTGTTTCAAATTGACAAAGCGTGTGGCGGATATCATCTTTGATTGTTATGTGTCGAAACCTGGGGTTGATCTTTTCAATCGACTTCAAGATTTCGAAGGAGGAGGTTATCAATTCGTCGGGATCTTTGTATTTGCTATTTATTTTTTATGTATGATCACCGATTATGTATGAGCATTTGGTGTTGGCAAGGTGGATTCTTAGTGAAGTCGGTTCTTTTTTGTTTAAAATTATTTGTGTATACATCTGACGAAGCCTGCGTTGCTGATTATAAAATTATAGTTAAAATAGTTATGTATGTTTTAAAATAAAAAAATATATTAGGTGTAAAAAGTAGTTGTTTGATTGCTGATAACATTTGATAAACAATAATTCATTCTCTTTTCAACCGACTTCAAGATTTCGAAGGAGGAGGTTATCAATTCGTCGGGATCTTTGTTTTTGCTATTTTTTTTTATTTTTTTTTTATGTATGTTCACCGATTATTCGAAGACGGCTGGACCGATTTGGAAAATTCTTTTTTTGTTTGAAAGCGTATACTTCACAGTTGGTCCCATTGTAACCATGTCAGGATCTGATGATGGGATCCGGGAGAAATCGAGGGAACTCTTCAACTATTATAGGCACACCTATGGTGATTTGAGTATTTTTTACAGCAGATCGAGCATTTGGTGTTGGAAAGGTGGATTCTTAGTGAAGTCGGTTCTTTTTTGTTTAAAATTATTTGTGTATACATCTGACGAAGCCTGCGTTGCTGATTATAAAATTATAGTTAAAATAGTTATGTATGTTTTAAAATAAAAAAATATATTAGGTGTAAAAAGTAGTTGTTTGATTGCTGATAACATTTGATAAACAATAATTCATTCTCTTTTCAACCGACTTCAAGATTTCGAAGGAGGAGGTTATCAATTCGTCGGGATCTTTGTTTTTGCTATTTTTTTTTATTTTTTTTTTATGTATGTTCACCGATTATTCGAAGACGGCTGGACCGATTTGGAAAATTCTTTTTTTGTTTGAAAGCGTATACTTCACAGTTGGTCCCATTGTAACCATGTCAGGATCTGATGATGGGATCCGGGAGAAATCGAGGGAACTCTTCAACTATTATAGGCACACCTATGGTGATTTGAGTATTTTTTACAGCAGATCGAGCATTTGGTGTTGGAAAGGTGGATGCTTAGTGAAGTCGGTTCTTTTTTGTTTAAAATTATTTGTGTATACATCTGACGAAGCCTGCGTTGCTGATTATAAAATTATAGTTAAAATAGTTATGTATGTTTTAAAATAAAAAAATATATTAGGTGTAAAAAGTAGTTGTTTGATTGCTGATAACATTTGATAAACAATAATTCATTCTCTTTTCAACCGACTTCAAGATTTCGAAGGAGGAGGTTATCAATTCGTCGGGATCTTTGTTTTTGCTATTTTTTTTTATTTTTTTTTTATGTATGTTCACCGATTATTCGAAGACGGCTGGACCGATTTGGAAAATTCTTTTTTTGGTTGAAAGCGTATACTTCACAGTTGGTCCCATTGTAACCATGTCAGGATCTGATGATGGGATCCTGGAGAAATCGAGGGAACTCTTCAACTATTATAGGCACACCTATGGTGATTTGAGTATTTTTTACAGCAGATCGAGCATTTGGTGTTGGAAAGGTGGATGCTTAGTGAAGTCGGTTCTTTTTTGTTTAAAATTATTTGTGTATACATCTGACGAAGCCTGCGTTGCTGATTATAAAATTATAGTTAAAATAGTTATGTATGTTTTAAAATAAAAAAATATATTAGGTGTAAAAAGTAGTTGTTTGTGCAATGGCGATCGATGAATTGCTGATAACATGTGATAAACAATAATCCATTCTCTTTTTAACCGACTTCCAGATTTCAAAAGAGGAGGTTCTCAATTAGGCGTGTATGTTTTTTTTTTTTTGTTTTTTTTTTAATGTTTGTTACTCCATAACTCCGTCATGTCTGAACCGATTTTGAAAATTCTTTTTTTGATTGTAAGTATCTATATACAGATTGGTCCCGTTTTTGTCAAAACGCAGTTCTGATGATGGGATCCATGAGGAATCGAGGGAACTCCTCAAATCTTAAAGGCCTACATATAGTGATTTTTATATTTTTATCAACAAATCCATCATTTTCATTCAAAACAGTGACATTTGATGAAGTAGAACTGCTGATGATGATCAGAACGGAACTCTTCAACGACGCATAGTTCACGTTTGGCGATTTGTCCTCTTCGCTGTGTTTGTTTAGCAAGTTTAATTGTCAGGACAAATTTTCGTCAGGCTCAAGTTCTGATGATGGGATCCATGAAGAATCGAGGGAACACATAGTGATTTTTGTATTTTTATCAACAAGTCAAGCATTTTCATTCAAAAGAGTGACATTTGATGAATTGGAACTGCTGATGATGATCAGAACGGAATTCTTCAACGCCGCATAGTTCACGTTTGGCGATTCGTCCCCTTCGCTGTGTTTGTTAAGCAAGTTAGATTGTCAGGACCAATTTTCGTCAAGCTCAAGTTCTGATGATGAGTTCCATGAGGAATCGAGGGAATTCCTCAAATCTTAAAGGCATACATAAAGTGACTTTTGTATTTTTATCAACAAATCAAGCATTTTCATTCAAAAAAGTGACATTTGATGAAGTGGAACTGCTGATGATGATCAGAACGGAATTCTTCAACGCCGCATAGTTCACGTTTGGCGATTCGTCCCCTTCGCTGTGTTTGTTAAGCAAGTTAGATTGTCAGGACCAATTTTCGTCAAGCTCAAGTTCTGATGATGAGTTCCATGAGGAATCGAGGGAATTCCTCAAATCTTAAAGGCATACATAAAGTGACTTTTGTATTTTTATCAACAAATCAAGCATTTTCATTCAAAACAGTGACATTTGATGAAGTGGAACTGCTGATGACGATCAGAACGGAACTCTTCAACGACGCATAGTTCAGGTTTGGCGATTTGTCCTCTCCGCTGCGTTTGTTAAGCAAGCTATTTCATTGTATGGAGTCTAAGTGCACCATCTACAATAATGCTTCACCGGCTACGGCTAAGTGAAGTCGGTTCTTTTTTGTTGTACGAGGACGGGCGCTAAATGTACTACGGAGGTCCGATATTGTTAAAAAAATACTTAAGTATCCGGGATCCGGGAGATTACTTAATACGAATTTATAATGTTCGACTAACTCGTATATTTTATTTGCCGTCGTATCGGTTATCTAAAATAGCAATTCATTCCTGATTGAACCACGTCATTATCTCACTCTCATTTAGTGCGAGTTAAGTTGATTAGAAGTCTATTATCGTGTAGCGTAAGATCAGAAACCTATTAACGTACCCATGTAGGCACTAATCTAGGATTGAAATGTGACCTAAGTACGTATCTAAAGTACATAATTATAATTAGGGCGTATGTTCATGAACTACCTAGAAAGTTAAAATAAAATGCTAGTCGGTAGTGATCTTTTCTTTCAACTTTATAGAAAGGCCGTGTCTGGACTAAGAGCTGCCACGTCATATGACACAATAATAAGAGCAACAAAACCTATACGGTTCGATTGCTATACTATCCTTATTGCTAGATCTGGCAGCTTTTAATGGGTGGAGATCAGAGTAACCCAGGTAGCATTTATACGTCATTATGTCGTCCGTTTACGGTACTGCTCGACGTAAGAGACGTCATTTCTCGACGTCGGGGGGTCCCAGCAGATGACGTCAATTTGTCACAGCCTCAAGACGTCTGTTTACAGACGTTACAGAGACGTCATATACTGAATGCATAGGGACGTTACTGGGCCGTACATATTAGGGCAGCCAATGACGTTAGAGAGACGTCATATATTGAATTCATAGGGACGTGACTGGGCCGTACATATTAGGGCAGCCACTGACGTTGGAGTGACGTCATATACTGAATCCATAGGGACGTTACTGGGCCGTACATATTAGGGCAGCCACTGACGTTGGAGAGACGTCATATGCTGAATTCATACGGACGTTTCTGGGCCGTACATATTAGGGCAGCCAGTATGTTCGAATAACGTCACACACAGGATTGATTGTGGCGTTACTAGGACATAGTAACGCCACAATCACTCCTGCATAGGCACAGGTCAGGACCTACGAGGGCTGCATTATGCTGCCGTGTTCACGATATCAGCAGTAGAAGTTAGCGATTTTTAATTTTATTAAGGCGGGTATTATATAAATTTAAATAACATCTCTCAAAACACACTGCTGATATCGTAAGCACGGCAATATGCTCCTCGTAGCTAGGGTGGGTGGGTAGTCTGTTCAAAAATAGAACCGACCTGGCTGTTGAGTGAACTAACAACGTGCTAGATTTAAGTTCTAAGACGGTTCTAACTTATTGGCCAGGCGCCCAAGACAAGACGCCTACGCTATAATGCGTTCTAATCTATACCTGTTCCCTGTTCCCTCTCCCCGCGCAAATTCTTACGCGTAAGAGTAGAAAAGAGTTTAGCGCTTAGCATAGCAGGCATCTTGTCTACGTACCCTGAACAAACTCTAGGACTTATGGATGAAACTAAAAAACGCTATGTAAGTAGTATAATCTATATTTAAAGAGGCATTAAAGGACAGTGGGAACATTGGCTATTGAGCCCCATAACAATAATCCCATCAAAAACATAAATGTGAAATGAGAGCCAAGTTCAATATACATATTATATATGCCTTCGTTGTTGACTTCAACGACAAAAGAAGTGAGATCTAAATGGGTGCCAAGTTCAATTGTCAGTCCTCAAATTTGTTTATAACAACATAAAAAAGTACAACTCAACAACTCAAAATATAATTTCTTCTTAAAACTTACGATAATATATTGAAGCCTAAGGTTTGACTTGTCTAGTTAGTCTAGGTACAAGATTGTTTACCTTATTTCTATTACTAAACAAACAAGTATAATTAGGTAATTGTTGTAGTTTTTATTTTTTGTTTTAATATGTATGAGGCCATGACTTAAAATAAGATTTATATCTCTAATGCCCACTATCGGACTACTAAACTAAAAAAAACACGACCGTAAGCTTGTCAATTTTAAGTAGATAGATTAAAACTTCGAAGAAGTAGGTAAAAGTGGTGGCAACACTTCCTTAATGAAGGCGGCTGACCTCGTGTTCGCTCGCTCACATTGGTCCTACTCCTCTCTATCTTAATAGCATTAGTAAGAGAGAAGGGGACCAAACTGAGCAAGAGAGCATGCGGTCAGCCGTATTCATATAGGTCAAAGCCACGGACAGGCTAGGGGGCTTACCAAAAAATGTAATCCATAAACCAATTTTGAATGACTTATAAAAATCTGTAGTATTTCCTGAGCCAAATCTATACCAAGTTCTCTGAAATCTATAGGGAGCCGTAAAAGTGGTAACTTTCCAACATGATAGTCTTCATCAAGCTGCGAACGAAATGATTCATTGGTCCTTGCGGGCGCTGACGCATTTTAATAGATCACGCGGCCGCGATATTCATTCACCTGCCTCTATGCACTTGTCATAAGCTGAATACCTACGATACACTCTCGCGGGCGCGTTGACAAAAAGGTTTTTTGTTGGATCTCTTTCCATAGCAGTTGTACTGTTCAGCTAGCTGGTCAGTAAAACAAAATTTCATCAACCGAGACACTTTGCTGGAAATATCCCTGTCTCCAAGTTTTCACGTATGAAACCTGTAACAAACAAGAGAATCTATAATTGTAAAATAGCAAATTATTTGTTGATCAGACCAAATGTGAAAAAGGTGAAGATTTGAAATAACTTTCTTCGTACAATGTTTTAAGTGTGTAGATATCGTTATTTTATGTATTTTTATTATTACTAAACAACTATAACTTGCACCACCTGCTTCAAGCTGTTTCTTCCTTCTTTCTTATGTAAGTTGCCTGGAACCACAAAAGGAAAAAAAATCCGTCTGTCCCTCCATACAATCCATACCCAAACAGGGTTCTAAGAAAAAGATAAGTTTGGCTACAAGACAAACTTCTATATGTATAACAGAGTTAGCAGTTAGGTACAGTCACCGGCAATAGTATCTCCCTGCACGAAGGCCGCAAAAATATGTGACACACTCTTATGACCCTACAAAGTCACATATTTTTGTGGCCTTTGTGTAGGAAAATACTATTGCCGGTGACTGTACAGCTAGCTATATTGATCAAAATATGTTTTTCTAAAAAATTACATTTTTAACACAAGATATTTTACCGACTCTACTTGATGTTACCTATTCTTGTACTGTCAGAAAGTACTCTAAACAACAAAACAAATGAGCCGAAACTCGACCATGCGAGCACTTTTCATCATTAGGTATGTTCTGGTATCTACATCTCATCTCATCTCATCAGCTGTTGACTATAAAACTCACCTCTATAATCTCCTAAGCCTACACTGCCAGCGGCTTGAAATTTTTGTATTTTCTCAAAGGTCTTTTTTTCAATGGTGATGGGATTGTCATTATCTTCGTCGCTGCTAGAAACATATCTTTTGGCCCTTTTCCTTTTAAGACCTGGTTCTGATGTATCCTCCAGTTTCAACCAGTTTCAGTTTTTTTTTGCTTTCTCTATGCCATCTTTAGGTACACGCAAATGAAATAAAAAAATACACACAACATGCAAACATAATAAATGAACACAGCATAATGCATCCCTCACTCAATTAGAACAAGGTTATTATGTTATTAGTAAAAATATAGGATGGAGTTTCATTAGTTGGAACAACCTGGAGTTGTACAGTCAACCACTTTGATTAGTAGGCCATGAGCCTTTCACCATGAGTTTAATGTTATGTGATGACTTGCCACATAAGTAATTAATTAATTTAGTTATTGTAAAAATGGTTCAAAATTTTCTGCTGCTGCACCAAATCATCAACACAGTTATAACAAAGTCTGTGTCTTTATGTACATATGTATTATGATGTAATTTTTGCTTTCCCGCAGTAAGTCTAGATCTCAAGTTCAAGGCCCGCCATAGACAGACCGCTTGAAGTAGTCCGACTGCTACAAGCGGTCCATGTATCTCACTTAGGCCCACAAACACTTAGGCCCGCCAATGGACCACTTGAAGCAGTTGGATACCACTCTGACTGCTTTAAGCTGTCTCTCTACGGCAGGCCTAATATTTGCATGCAAATACAAAACTTGCCCCAGGGCAGCAATCACATTTGTCCAAGCAGTTTTAAAAATTACCCATATTAGGTAGTAGTCACACAGTAACAGAAAACTTTCACCAACATCAGTAAGCTCTCGGTAAATCAGGAAATCAAACTGGAGATGTGTATTCCCAACAGTGTGCGCATACTTACTCGCTGAAGAAGAAGAATAAATCAGGAAATATTGCATCCAGAAACCAGGAAACGAAACTGTTTCGTTACTTTTTAAGTGGTTTGTAAAAAAACGATTAAAATATACGTACCAGTATCACAAAAACTCTTTGAACACTGTATAATTTCCATTTTTCATCTGGTGTCTTGACATCAGCCAAAACCTTTTCAAACGCTTTAGTTCCCTTAACGGGTGGCCAAAAGACTTCACAACACTTTCGCGTAAACCACTGATTGTTTACGCCGTCTTCTACACTAAACTGTATCACTGAGTACATTTTTGTTCTTGTTGAAAGTTATTATTGGCAGTAGTACGGTACGGGCAGCAAGGCAAAGGAAAAAAGGAGGGAAAACAACGTCACTCAAACAAAGCGTCACTTCAATCAAAATGACAGAATTTCGTTCCGTTCCAATTTCTTATGTTTTTAAAAATCACATTGCTCAGTTTGTTTTGATGTTTAATAAATAACATTAAAAAATCTGTAATAAATGACTTTATATAAGTATTAACTTTGAAGTTAACTAAAAAGCCGTAAATGTTTTTTTTACTTCATGAAAGTTTTACATTACAAGATTGACAAATTTTATTGATATCAAGAAACGAAACGCGTTATGTATTTTTAAGCTTTATTTTTAAGTCGGTAGTAGGTCGGATAGTTATAAAGTTTGTCCGGAAATAGATGTATCGTGGTTTATATGGGAGCTCATACATTCTATGACACTTCTCTTTCCGGACAGACTCTAACGACTAATATGAAACTGTTCAAATTTCAAATTCCTATGCATAAGTACTGGCTTACTGGCTACATAAAGTCTTGTTATAATGTATTAATTAGTATTTTCTCTTAGCATTCGCTATGATAATGGACAGATTTACGAAGAAAGAAGATTTACAAAGCCTGAGTAAAGTATAGGATAACTTACTAGCATATAAATTAACTGCCACATAAAACTTCCTGTTGAAATAGTTTACGTGTCACAAACATCTAACCGTTAATAGTGATCCCAAAAATTTATTTATCCATTAGCAAAACTTCTCGTTGCCGACGGATACTGTACGTCTTACTGTACATCGTACATAGTACAGGTGATGACCTTAAACTGACGTTATTGAGACGTTCATTTTGCGGTAAATATGGTACGTCCAGATGCTGACCCTCAATTGACGTTATTAAGACGCCCACGTTGCGACGAATACGGTACGTCCAGGTGCTGACCTAAAATTGACGTTATTAAGACGTCCGCTTTGCGATGAATACGGCACGTCGAGATGCTGACCTAAAATGGACTTTATTAAGACGTCCACTTTGCGACGAATACGGTACGTCCAGATGCTGACCTAAAATGGACGTTATTAAGACGTCCACTTTGCGATGAATACGGCACGTCCAAATGCTGACCTAAAATGGACGTTATTAAGACGTTCACTTTGCGACGAATACGGTACGTCCAGATGCTGACCTAAAATGGACGTTATTAAGACGTCCACTTTGCGATAAATACGGTACGTCCAGATGCTGACCCAAAATGGACGTTATTAAGACGTCAACTTTGCGACGAATACGGTACGTCCAGATGCTGACCTAAAATTGACGTTATTAAGACGTCCACTTTGCGGTGAATATGGTACGTCCAGATGATGACCCTTAATTGACGTTAGTACGACGTCCACTTTTTAACCTGACCTTAAATTGACGTCACTATAACGTACGTTTTCAGCGAATAAATGACAGACCTTAATATGACATAAAAATGACGTCGCTTGTGCGTCGCAGACGTCAGTTTGCTACCTGGGAACAGACCAGAATTTTTTTTAAATTGGAAAATAGTAATACCAAAATAGGTAAAAACTGCCGAAGTTGTCTTTAATATAAAGGATAGGGCCTATATTTGAACATTAGAACATTAAACATTGCGTATTATTTCGGAAACAGAAACAGTAAGCGATAAACTATGAATTACATTATACGTCGTTTTGGACCACTTTCCCCCATCAGAAAGTTTTGGCAATGATATTATCTAATTGTTTATATAATTTCTCATAATACCGCATTAAAATCAGAACTCTACGATTTGTTTTCTTTAAGTTATTTGCATTTTTTGACCTCCACCACTTTACAGCTGCCAGATGTCCGGATCTAGAAATATCTGACTTGGCTAGCTCTCCGTCTAGTCCTATAGCTGCGATCGTGGCTCACAAATGGTCCCACCGGAAGATCAGCGCTGGCTTTCGGGGCAGCATAATGCTGAGGCGGGTCCATTTAGTGGTCAACTGTGTATTATGTTCTACACTTCTTTTGTTTTTATTTTTAATACTTTTGTATGCAGTTATGGTTTATCGCGGATAAAACGATTGATTCTTGATTCTTGACCTCGGCGTCTGCCCACGAAGCTTGAGCTGGAGGTCCTAGGTTCGCATCCCGGTAAGGTAAGGGTGTTCCCGTGTTCGCTCATTATTTTTGAATTTATGGTCCGAAAGTTTAGGTATGTCACCTAACTACTAAGGCGGTGATCACACTGATGCGGTCTCCGCGTGCGGCAACGTGTGCGAGCTAGATAGCGCTCTGTATGTGCATAGCGATGTCTCGTTGACCGGAGCGGGATGCGGAGCCAGTGTGAGATTCACCGAACTTGGACTCCTAGACAAAGATAAGATAAAAGATAAAGATAAAAGATATTTATTCTTCAATTTAGGCACATTACAATGCACTTATGAACGTCAGAGAAAAAAAAACTACCACCGGTTCTAACCCCTACACCTCTGATCCGAGAAGTATTATGGCCGGCAAGAAACTCGGCGAGACTTATTTTTTAAAAACAGTAATACGCACATTAGATCTTAAAGATGCATAATGCGTAGTTCTATAACAAGATATATCAAAACAGCTTGAGAGACAGACAATGTACCTATTTTTCATTAAAATAAAATGAAATAATAATATAAAATCCAAATCTGATTGCTTTACAAAACGTTTGATATGCTTTCCTATCTGAACTGTGTCCTTTATATGTTAGATGATTTTGTAGTAGTTTCTGGTTTCACAAAGATTCTTAAATAAACCAGATTAAAATATATTGTGTTCCAATCATCCAGTATATATGAGCCTTAGGTGTTACAATGCCACGCGTGCATACATAGTCACTGCCGGCGCCGGCGCGGCACACCCCACCCTTTAACTTACAAGTCAAAGTATTCAGATGAAAATGCTGAAAGTTACTTGTTCTGTATTTATACTTTGTCTATCTTTCGCTACAGTTTTCCGTGAGTATTATTAGTGGTAGTATCTGGGCCGCATTTTGAACGATTTCAATAATTTGTTAAAAAGTTAAGTAAGATAAAAAAGGTAAGTTCTTTTATATTATCTTCTAAACATATAAAAGAACAAGTCCTGATCTACCATCAACGCACAGCCGAAACTATTGGAACTAGAAACTTCAAATTTGGTCCAGAGCTTACTATTATGACGTATGCAAGGGACAAGACGGAATTTTTGGAAATTCCACCCCTAAGGGGATCAAATAGGAGTGAAAAGTGTGTATGGGAGAAATTTTTTGTTTTGACCTGAAGACTTACAAATTCGTAAAAAGGTTACGAACTTAAATCCAAAGAAAGCATTTTCAACGTTTTGCAAAATTCTAACCCTAAGAGGGTAAAATAGGGGTGCAAAGTTTGTATGGGAGAAACTTCTGTTTTAGAGTTAGAGACTTAAAACTTTGTAAAAGGTGCAAAGTTCATATTGGAGAAATTTTTATTTTGTGTTAGAGACTTTAAACTTTGTGTTTTTTGACAAATTCCACGGCGATCTTTCCGTATTCCAACACTTATTCAGTTATTAGGTTCACTACTCCCCAGTAGATGGCGTTACTGGTCTCATCATAAATATGTTTTTGCCGTTGATTGTATTCCATTAAGTAGAGAAAATGAACGTATTTAAAACATTTACATTTAGATTACATATTGACCCTGTAGGATGTTAATTATTAATTTACGTTATTAGTTTCTTTTTTCGGTATTAGTAGGTACCTATAATAATATTTGTTTGTTGAAATAGATTTTTTTTTACTATGCATTGTTAGGAAGATGTTTTCCGTCCATGTAGATTTCTTTGTAAGCTGCTGGAATTTTACAAGATTCAACCTCAGTAATTTATTAATTATGTACATAGATTTTTTCCGTGTTCCAATACTTTTTCATTTATTAGGTACACTACTCTACATTAGATGGCGTTAGAAGTTCTGCTGAAATTTAAAAATTATAACCGTACCTTTTGACTTTTGCTGTAGTCGGGTAAAAAGGTGTATTTACTAAATTAAATAAGACCCGTTCATCCTGAACTACTTTATAAGCAGACAACACAACAAATAAAAACAAATCCACCAATAGATGGCGCTGTGCCATGAAGATAAATGGCACTATAAAGATTTTTTCTGAGTTAGTTGGGTTAAAGAGAAATTATTCTAAATGCGTCTTTCGTCTTTCTGAATTTGGTGTCGTTTGAGTCTTGAGTCATTTGTTAGGTTGTTTCTAAAAATAAATATTGATTGGTAGTTCTGTCTGGTCTGGTCTTAAAATTTAATGAAAAAATACGGAATAATAAAATACATACAGAAAAAAAAATTATAAGCAAAGTACCTATCTTAAAGTTCTTTACGATTGTCTTGTAATTTTTAATTACATTAGCGTAGCGTTAAAAAATGATTAACTACTGAACCTAGAAAGTTGTAATTTGCAGGACGAGTTAATTTTACAATTTGTACAACTAACAAGAAGCGATTTCGAATAATTCAACCCCTTGATGGGTAAAAAAGGGGTTAAAAGTTTGTATGGGTGGGGTTTAAAATTTAGAGTTAAAGATTTGAAACTTCACACGTTTACTAATAATTAAAAACAATAAAAGTAATTTCAGCGGTTTTCAAAACTCAACCTCTAACAGGGTAAAAAAAGGGGTAAAAAGTTTTTATACAGATTTTTTTTTGTGACAGACTTGAAAGTTCGTTTATAAACTACTAACTTTAAAGCAAAAAAAAACAATTTCAGCGTTTTTCAAAATTCCACCTCAGAGTTGTAATTTGCAGGACGGGTTAAATTTACAATCTGTACAACTAATAAGAAGCGATTTAGAAAAATTCAACCCCTAAGGGGGGATAAAATGGGGGTTAAACATTTGTAATCGGTGGGGTTTAAAATTTAGAGTCAGAGATTTGAAACTTCCTACGTTAACTAATAATTTAAAAATATAAAAGAGGTTGAAAGTTTGTATCGAGATTTACTATTTTTTTGGTTTGAGATTTACTAGGAATTATTGTTCCTATTTCCGTTCCACTTCCATGTTCCAGAGTGAACAATGACAATGGTTTGGTCATCGTATCGGCAAATAAAACCACCACAATATAATACACAAAGAAGTTACGCAAATATTAGGGTACATTTACGTTATTATTTGCATATTAACACTTATTTGTAACTGAAACTATGTCTACGTTACCCGTTTTTTCGCCAAAATAGCTATAACTATAAATAGATTAAGAAGATGGTTCGGGGATTAACAAAAGTTAGTTAAGAAGTTACAATTGGATATGAAATTCTGTATGAGGAACCGTATTATACGCGGACGAAGTCACGGGCGGAAAGCTAGTGTCATATAAAATTAGATTAGTAAGTAATTTCAAATTTGTATGCCCTTACTAAAACAGATTTACTTTTATGTCGGCTATTATTTATAGCACGGCATTTAACAAACTTATACGTATACTTAAGTTAGTTAGGCCTATCTGCACATTAACATACGGAGCTGAAACGTGCCTCACTGTGCATAGTGTCCGCCAGCTCAAGGTTGCTTAGCGAGCTATGGAAAGAGCAATGCTCCGAGTTTCTCTTAGGGATCGAATCCGGAACGAGGTTATTTGTCAGAGAACTAAGGTTACCGACATAGCTATTAGAAATTATTAATTTTAAATCTGGAGTCCATATGCATGTTGTACTAATGCCTTACAATTGGACACTCCAATCTGTCAACAACGCTGTTCAGGAGGCTGCTGGGACTATCCCGAACACGACGCATCAGGGAGGCCACTCTTGCGCATGATTGCGTGGAATTCATCGATGCGAGCCTCAGCAAACATACCTGATGTAAAGCTTTTGTATACCTACTTTAACTTCTGGCTCTCGTAACACATACTGTAATCTTATTACAGTAATTACGCAGTCACGATATGGCCTGGGCCGTTAATTCCAAAGAAAGATAGATTTAAAAGAAGAGCGAAATTTATAGTTTAATTTTGAAGTCCCGTTTCAAAATAAAACAAAAGATACCGCCTGCATGTGGTTGGCCTAAAATGATAATTGGCAAAGGTGACTTCGTGATTAAAACGCTTTCTAATTGCATCTTATATTATTATGCCAGTAGTAATGTCTTAATGGAGTTTGTCCGGAAAGAGAAGTGTCGTAGAATGTATGCGCTCCCATAAAAACCCCGACATTCCTCTTTCCGTACAAACTCTACAGTCATAGACAGATACTCTTTGACCTAAAACCTTTATTATAAAAAAAAACTGCACCTACAAAATCGCGGGCAAAAACAAGTGACACAAATAACTGTGAGATATAGTTTGGCCAAGGACAGTTTTACTTCAAGTATAGACAGAGATAATCATACGGTCTCTTTCTTACGCTAGTATCCTCGCTACTAAACTCGCTAGGGATGAGTATAGCTGCTTACTGCTTCCCCATCTATCGACGCGGATTCGACAAAATCCGGTGGAAAAAAGGTTTATGTCCACACAACAAGAGCGAAAAAGACGTCGACGCGTCGGCAGGCGTCGGCCGAGCCGATCCGAGCCGAACCGTGCCTTTGTTCCACCGGATTTTGCCAAATCCGCGTCGATAGATGAGGGGAAACCCTTACTGCACGTTTCGGCCAGCCAGACTTTATGTTACAGCACAGCCAAAGGTGAGCCCCGCCAGCTACAAGGAGGGCGAATCTCCGTCCATGCAGTTCACTTGCTCCGACGCGTCGCTGAAGCCGGGAGAGCTGCTCGCGTGGTACCAATCCAGGGGTGCGTCAATGCTATACCATGGACCATCGTGGGCCAGTCTAAGGGACGCAGCTATACGACGGGATTAGATCGCAATATCGTTTGCTCCCTCTAACGCATAGCTGTGTCCCTATGGTGGCACATGATGGCCCATGGTGTAGGAACCATAACCTATACAAGGTCCATATAAACGTTGATGAAATCTTTCAGAAATTGATATGACATCATTAAGTATACTTTTTTTACTTACTATAATATCACGCAGCACAAATTTATTTACTTACTAATTTATTATTATTATTTAGAGGATTAGGTACTTAGGTAATAGGATAACAAATCTTGGTACAAAAACTGGAAGTGAGGTTAATACCATCCTCGATAAACTTTAATGCTTAGCGAAACTGATATTTTTGTAAATTGTCCCATATTTTTATTTGAAATTATTATTATTATATTATTATATGGAGCCTATCGTGTCCCACTGCTGGGCAAAGGCCTCCCCCAAATCTTTCCACCGATCCATATCCTGTGCTGTGGCTGATCACTCCTTCAAATCAATGTTACTCTGCGTCCGTAGGAAACACCTTAGACAACCCTACACGTGATCCCTGGGTGGTGCTCAAAGTGTAACAAACTTGGCAGTTGCACTGTCCCATCTGGACCTCGCAGCACTCAATGGGTTTTCTTCATCATCTGCTTTCCCTAGTACTACTACCCCAGAAAAGAAATGCCTATCTATATCCAGTGACATGTAGCCATACGATAAATAAATGACTCCTTCAAAAAGGAGTCTAGTTCATCCCGCCATCGCCTGCGGGGTTTGCCGCGTTTGAAAAGAAAAATGATGCATTCCAGATGTGGTGACGTATGGGAGCGACGAGAAAAGCATCTCTGATTTCTCTTCGTATAAGTTCTTCCCGGTGGCGCGCAACTCCGTGCGGTTCAGGGTGCGCGCGCCGCACAACGCCTTCGTCACGCTCACCGACGCCTCGCGGAAGCTGAGCGCTTCCTATACGGTACGTATACTTTAAGTTAGGGCCAGACGGCAGATAGCCGCAGATTCTGCCACGTGACCTTGGTTGAAGCGAGGATCTACATGGCTAACACCCACACCACACCCACAAGTGCCCAACTTCAGTGTGTTTGAAGCCTTTGTGCTGAGTAAACGTGCACGGAACACCTACGGAGATGCCATGGCTCCTTTGTTTATTTAAATTTCTAAAGGTTGATGCTTGTTATGCACTGTTGAGTGCAATTGAGGAAAAAATCATATAAGAAATCAGAAATGATACATTTTATTTGCAGTAAACTTACCTAAATATATAAAAGAAGAAACTGACTGACATATCAACACACAGCTGACCAAACCAAACCGCTGGTTCTAGAGATTCAAAATTTGGCACGTAGGTTCCTTATAAGGTCTAAGGATGCACTAGGAAATAATTTTTCAAATTTCACCCCCTAAGGGGGTAAAATGGGGGTCCAAAGTTTGTATGGCGAATCAAGATTTGTTAGACTATTTTATTCGAAACTTCACAGGAGTATTCCTAACGATAAATGAGTAAACACGTGTTTCAGGTTTTTTGAAAATTCAATCCTTAAAAGGGGCAAATGTGGTCACAAAGTTTAAAAGTACGCGAGCGAAGCCGCGGGAAAAGGCTAGTATTCAGCATACGAAACTAGACACGAAAAAACACATTTTTTAAATAAAACATATAAATCATGTACATTTTACCGTGTGCGTGCGTGACGCGTCTGCACTCGGTGCGTGCGGCGGCGCACACAAACGAGTAGAAAGTAATGCCTACGGAGAAAAAACATAATGGTAAAACAAAAGCATAGGAAAATAAAAGAGTGGGGAAAAACACGAATGTGGATTATGCTACGCGGAATTAGAGCGTTTGGGAAATCGATCTAGCTACTCATTATAAGATCTATCTATCTATTTAGCCCTTTATTCTGGATTAGAGTATGTCTCTAATTTCAGTGTGCCGCTTGGCAAAGGCCTCCTCTAGCTCTTTCCAGTGAAGTCTGTCCTGGGCCGCTCTCCTCCAACGAGGGCCCGCTGTGAGTACAAGTTCGTCCTCCCATCGTCTTAAAGGTTTTCCCTGACTTCGTTTGGAATCTCTGGGGTACCAATCAGTCACTATTTTGCTCCATTTATCTTGTTTTTCCCTTTGCAAGTGCCATCCACCTCCACTTCTGCTGGTCTATTCTAGTCACTATGTGATATTATAAGATATCAATAAACAACACTATGTAGTGATTTTTCAGGTCCTTATTTTACGATCCGATAACAAAACGTGTGAAGTCAGAAGAGGTGAAGTTAAACAATATCATAACTTCTTATGCCGAGGAGCCCTAAGCGATGCGGAATTTCGCGGCTTCTGGATCCGGTGGGTCGACGGCAGGATGGCGCTCGGGAAGGAGGGCGACACCAAGGTTCTCATCTCGTGGACGTACCCCACGTCATTCGTTGTGAGCTATTTCGGCATCCACACCGGCGAGGGCTCCACTGGCACGTGGAAGATCGAAGGTATGAACCGTCATCATCATTCATCATCTATTTAAGAACCTGGCTCTTATCGGTGGAGTAACCGCCATTCATCTCGCCTCTCCGGAATTGTTTTAAGCCCCTGATAAGACACTACATTAGCCTTTTTCTTAGCCTGAGTCAAACGCCCGTCTCGGCCTCCCGCGGCGCCTTCTTCCTTTAATTTTTCCTTCTATTATGGTCTTTATGTAATCGTCGTGTCGAATCAGGTGCCCCAACATACTGCCTCTCCTGTTCTCAATCGTCTTCATAAGAAATCTCTTCTCTCCTACTAAATCTAAAACTTCTTTATTCGTCCGTCGTTCTGTCCACCTGATGCCTTCGATTCTTCGCCAACACCACATCTCAAACGCACTTAATCTCTTTCTGTCTCGCTTAGGTATGACAACCATCCATATATTCATCCATTCATTATCCATCCGCTTTTGTGCATATCTTTTATATACATATGTTACTGTTGTTTTTGTTATATCTACTTGTTTATGTGCAATAAAGTAATACATACCCGTACATACATATTCGGCCTTCAACTGTGGATTTCATTTCACCAACGACTCTTACCTGCGAAGAATCGGCAGGATGACGTCGCGAGTGATTTTCGGCTAGTGTCGCGAACATCGCGAAGCAGTTCGTGCTTGCCGGTTTTTCGGATAGATGGCGGTAGCAGTCACGTTCGATCTCAATATCGCTTTTAGTATGGACGGATTTTTTGAGAGGGGTTGTAGGGTAGATACAGGGACGACGGGAGGAGAGAAGGTTGCGCGCGAACAAATCAATGGTGAGCGCTTTAATATTTATCTTTCTACTCGTATCAGTTCATGGACTTTCTTACTGTGTTATTATGATGATCATGTGTCTTGTGTTATTTACCAGCGTGTATCAGTGCTCAGAGAGATCTTTGATCCCAGTGAGTTGTCAATGGTTATGAACTCAGGGTAACCATAGTGTGAGGAACGGGGTCGCTGTAAGGGGAGGTAGAGGCGACTATTTAGCCCGAGATACCAGATGGATAATCACGGGAGGCTCATAGGCCGTAGGAGTATTCAAAGGAGATATCGTCAGCTCACACCATCAACGTCCAGGCCGTGTCTACGTATAGTATCTGCGTGTCCGTTAACATATTTACATCATTCGTATTCTCTAGTCAGTAAACTCATCGGCTCAGTATACCAGAAAAACATGGTGAAGCTGACGACAGCTAGGGGCGCTAGTGTAGCGTGTCTTCGCCAACGTTATAGTAGAAGTTCTTAATGAAAGGCTTAAAATATATGGGTATGGTATATAATATATGATAAAGGTCCTTTGTTAAGATTCCCTAGGTTACTAACTCAGTATTTACAATATAAAAAAAATCAGAGAAGGCCTAGAATATCAACATCATTATAATTCAATCATATATGTATAATAATTAATTAAAGTATAAATGTACGAATGCATATTATCTGCAAATTGTGTAAGGCACTGGTCCCACCTGTGATGTATAGAAATAACTATGTGGGTAAACTTAAGTATGCATATTTAGGTATAGGGTAGATTAGAACCTACATGTATTCAGTTTCTGATTAAACCTCTTACTGATCGCATTACGTGTGTATTAATTATTTCCTGGACTTCCACCCTGCCATATTCCTGGATTCTACACCACCAAGAGCGAGTAAAGTTAAGGGAGTAGCATTACATTGCGGTTTGTCGAGGTATAGAGTGATCGATCGACCTTTCAAGGCCCGTGATGTAATGCTACTCGCTTAACTTTACTGGGTGGGACGAGTGCCTTAAGTATAAAGTATAATTCCAGTTGTAACGACGAGAAGTAACCAGAGAGTAGATCATTACTTCCCGACTTCGGGTGACTCCGTGCGCTTCCGAGTGAAAACGAAGATGCGAGCCTTCGTGTTCCTCGCCGCCTACCCGCGCGAAGCGGACCCGCAGTATGAGGTACGTGCGCTATGATAGTGCAGCTTCGAGATGGGTTTTTTTATACCACCACGGTGGCAAACAAGCATACGGCCCGCCTGATGGTAAGCAGTTACTGTAGCCTATGGACGCCTGCAACCCCAGAGGATTCACAAGCGCGTTGCCTATCCTTTAGGAACCTATATGGTTCAATACAATAGGGCAGGGTTGCAGCGCCCTGGTGCGCCGTAGAAATTACAGAGGGGCGCCATGAGGCAGACCTCACCATCATAGGATGTGGTGTGATGGCATAAGCCTTAACTATAAATAAGGTAAGGTAATTTATCAATTAAGTTGCACTACAAGGTCCCTTTCTGGGTATAGGCCAACAACCTCCAAGATTTACGATCTCCTCCTTTATCCGGCAGGTTTTTCGATGTCATTCGCCCACCGTTCTCTGTACGTAAGAAATACTCATAGGTTCAATAGTTTTAGATTCAAATATTATGGACACTTTTTTTTTAGATTAGTTTCGGAGCCTGGCAAAACTTACATTATTGGATTCAAAAATTGCATAAAGGGAAAAGAATTTCAGGCAAAACGATAAACGTGACATCCGAAATTTTAAGTATGTCCGAGTCCCGCGGCTTCTGGATTCGTTGGGAGAATGACACGGTGTCCGCCGGGCACGAGGGCCAAGACACCGCCTACATCTCGTGGTCGTTCCCCGAACCGTTCCCTGTGCGTTACTTCGGCCTCTCCTCCGACTTTGATGCCATCAGTGGCACCTGGGAAATCGAAGGTAAGACGACTTTATTGCTGTAACATTAGAGAAACCTAGAGGTGCCCGAACACACCCGGCCACTCATTCCTCTTTTAAGCGCGCGGCTGTTTTGTGCGTAAATCGCAGCGTCAAACGCATGCGATCAACGGAATACGATTGCCGCGTCTGCGTCTAGAAAACTACACTGGGCAACTTTGTTTTATGCGTAGGTACCATCGGGTTCTTAATTGCATACCCAATTTATCAATCAATTCATTTATAAATTGGGTATGAAATTAGGAACCCGATGGTACAAGGCTGACCAGGGACCCAACGTCTCTACTGCAAGCGCCACAAACTCGTAATCCTTTAAAAGGGTGGAGTTTGTGCAGCACTTGAGAATCTGCGCCTGATCGGCATCAGCGCCGGACAATGAGCGGATTGCTTGGATGTGGGATGTGGGACAGAGCGAACGTGTCTACGCACGTAGCGTCCAAAGCCCTGTCGAGTTTCCACGGCACCAAAGTAACTCCTTTACTTGTTTTTAGGATTATCAAAAAATTCGGAGGATGTGTTGTTGAGCATGACTCAGCTCCTAAACCCAGGGGAGTCGGTGGAGCTCGTCCTGAAGAAAACCCTCGAGCACCAAGACCACGGCACCTGGATATACTGTGCCAAGCAAAGCGTCCTGCCCGACGGCAGCTTCTCCAGGGGGGTGGACAGCAAGCGGATACCAATAAAGTTTCAAAAAGTCATTTCACCTTTAAGTAAGTCTATATTTTCTGCCACCAGAATTTGGATTTGCCACCTAACTTGTATTCCCTTATTATATTATATGGCTCCAATAAATATATCTGTGCTCATTTTATTCCCAATGGTCTCCATCAACTTTGAAACACCAAGTTAATGGATAGAAGGTAATAACTAATAGGTATCCAAATATTAAACTCGATCGGTGCCAGATTTGTATTACCAGAATAGGTAGATACCACAATCACCACCTTACCATCTACCACCAAATATCTAATTAAAATATCTTAAATTTATTTAAAAAAAGATATAACAATTTTTTTTTCCATGGAGTCAAGATAGGTGCGACGACGAGCGAAGCGAGCGTGCCGCGGCAGCGGCCGGTAATCGTCAGAACCGACTTCTAAAGTTGGAGCTAATTTTTAGGGTTCCGTACCCATAATGGCAAAAACTGAACCCTTATAATTTCGTCATGTCTGTCTGTCCGTCCGTATGTCACAGCCATTTTACTCGAAAACTATAAGACGTATTTTTATCAAATTTTAACATAAGGTGTATTTTGTATGCCGCTACTTAGTTTTGTACTGAAAATGCTGAAAAAAAAAATTTAGGGGGCACTCCATACATGTAACTAATTTCCAAAAATTTTCTACCAAATATCAACATAAGCCATATCAATCGATAGGTCTTTAAAAATAACATTGAGGGTACTTTTAAAATTTTTTGATCAAGTGGATATTTTCAGTAATAAACAATCCCAAAAACCAAAAAGTTGTGTCCCCCCCTGTAACTTTTGAACCGCAGGTCCAAAAATTATGAAAAAATTCAAGGAGATACATCTTTGAATATTCATTTCACGAAAATTATTTTGAACATTCTTGAGTTATCTCCAAAAAACTACTTTCATAGGCAGATACGACCTTGCGATATAATTTTTTTCAATAGCAGGTACGGAGCCCTCCATTGTGCGTGGTCCGACACGCACTTGGCCGGTTTTTATTATTTTAATGACCAATTTTAGCTTAGGCTACAAAGTCTTTTAGCTTAGGTCATTTTAGGTCGTTTTCATATTGTTAGGATATCCAATTTTGGAATCAGATATAATATTTTGGTGATACTTATAAATACCTACATATAATTTTCCGGAAAGTTTGGTAATCGTTTTGATACTATTTGGTGGTACAATTTTGATGGCAGATCTATTATTTTAGTGGCTAATCTTATATATATATAGGTCATCGACTTCATATTTATTTCGTGATTTATCATTACCCAACAATCATACATTCCCAAGCAACAAGCTGTAAAACGTCTTTATTCTTGTTCATGTCTACTTACAGCACCACCGTCCATGGAGGTGGAGCCGCACACTACACAGGTGTACTTCGAGTTGAACAGCACGCTGACCTTCAGCTGCAGCAGCAGCCGCCTCGTCGACGGCAGAACCAACACCTGGCTCCGGAAACGTAACATTTTCACTTGATTGATGTGGTGTTTATACAGCATCTATACGTAACTAGCTTTTGACCGCGGCTTCTCCCGCGTACTGAAAGTACTAAAAAAGGAGGTTCTCAGTTTGACCCGTATGTTTGTATGTACGTATGTTTGTCCGCGATTATCGGTTTCGGTATACGATTTGTTGGTGAAGGCAGTTCCCTTCTTTTTAGGGTTCCGTAGTCAACTAGGAACCCTTATAGTTTCGCCATGTCTGCCCGTCCGTCCGTCCGTCCGTCCGCGGATAATCTCAGTGACCGTTAGCACTAGAAAGCTGAAATTTGGTACTAATATGTATATCAATCACGCCGACAAAGTGGTAAAATAAAAAGTGGAAATTATTTTTTTATTAGGGTACCTCCCCTATACGTAAAGTGGGGAGTGATTTTTTTTTTCATTTCAACCCTAACGTGTGATATATTATTGGATAGGTATTTAAAAATGAATAGGGGTTTCCTAAAATCATTTTTCGATAATGTAAATATTTTCGGAAATAATCGCTCCAGAAGTAAAAAAATATGCGTCCCCCCCCCTCTAACTTTTGAACCATAAGTTTTAAAAATATGAAAAAAATCTCAAAAGTAGAACTTTATAAAAATTTTCTAGGAAAATTATTTTGAACTTGATAGGATGAATAGTTTTTGAAAAAAAAATACAAAATAATTTCTGAACTAAGTTTGTAATTTAACCGTATAAGCAGGTGTTTATTGTACCTGTAATTTCTACAAAATTACAATGAAATGACGTGCTTTCAAATAAGGTAAAAACGGTGAAAATCGGTTCACGCAATAAAGAATTATCCCATAAAAATCATCTTCCATACTTTATGCTCGCGCGCTAGTTTACTTAATTTGCCGATAGATGTCGCTGTACGTGGAACGCTCATATCATATCCTACATGGCGGTGTTATTTTAACTCTTAAGTGGGGACACTTACTGTGACGGACGGAAAACTACGGAACCCTACAGTGAGCGTGGCCCGACACGCTCTTGGCCGGTTTTTTTATTATTATTATTATATTTAACTTGCACTGTTCGTATGTATGTACTATGTAAGTAATTAAATATGTAAGTTGTCCTTCAAAATTTGCAATCCATTTTTCAGTCACTTCTCATTATCCGATTGAGCTGAAATTTGGAATACTTATGTATGTTTGGTGACAATGCAATACTTTGTCATCAATTAGCTGATCTGATGCTGGAGCTGGAAGATGGCCACTGGAACTCTATGATAGAGAGTGCTATAGTAGTCGAGGTTGGGCTCGTTTGTTTTGTTATCGTCAGCACTTACCATTGCATATGATGGCGAGGGTCTCATGATGGAGCCAGAAGATGGCCACTGGAACTCTATGACGGAAAGTGCTATGAGAGTCGAGTTTGGGCTCGTTTGTTTTGTTATGGTCAGCACTTACCATTGCACATGTTGGCGAGGGTCTCATGATGGAGCCTGAAGATGGCCACTGGAACTCTATGACGGAAAGTGCTATGACAGTCGAGTTTGGGCTCGTTTGTTTTGTTATACACCTAATGGCGATGGTCTCATGATGGAGCCGGAAGATGGCCACTGGAACTCTATGAAGGAAAGTGCTATGATAGTCGAGTTTGGGCTCGTTTGTTTTGTTATCTTCAGTACTTACCATTGCACATGATGGATCCGGAAGATGCCCACTGGAACTCTATGATGGAAAGTGCTATGATAGTCGAGTTTGGGCTCGTTTGTTTTGTTATCTTCAGTACTTACCATTGCACCTGATGGCGATGGTCTCATGATGGAGCCGAAAGATGACCACTGGAACTCTATGACGGAAAGTGCTATGATAGTCGAGTTTGGGCTCCTTTGTTTTGTTATCTTCAGTACTTACCATTGCACATGATGGAGCCGGAAGATGACCACTGGAACTCTATGACGGAAAGTGCTATGATAGTCGAGTTTGGGCTCGTTTGTTTTGTTACCTTCAGTACTTACTATTGTACATGATGGAGAGGGTCTCACGATGGAGCCGGAACTCCCTAACCTAGAAAGTGCTAAGACAGTCAAATGTTGCTCGTTTTTACAGGCTTTTTGCGACGGTTCGTATGTAAATATGTATATGTGAGTTGCCTATCAAAATTTACAATCCAGTTTTCAACAACTTAGTAGTAACCGATTGTTTTAGCATTATAGTATTAGGAGGGAATCAACTATCTGTAGAAACAAGTGTCCTCAGTAGGTACCCTACCAGGATCTGCTGTGTCTGTACACAGCGGGCCAGTGCCTGGCCTGCATAACACATGCGTAGCGCTGGGATGTAAAGGTTCCATATAAACATCTTTCTGGAGCCAAGCCAACCTTACGTGCTCGTGGTGCATCCTGCCGATCAACGAACAAGGCTCTGGCGAAATTTACCCAAGCTTAAGGTAGGGTACGTGTTGAGGAACTGAATAGCAGGGGGTATACTGTAGCTAACGTACCAACTTCGGTGTACCAGGCGCACCCCGTCGAATTAAATGCCTTACCCTTCTATTCGGGAATCTCTGAAAGGGTGGACCATTTTTTTTTCCAGTCTCGTGGGAACAACATGGATAATCAAAATATTAATAATAATAAAACATATTAAACATCAACACAACGAAAACGGCGTCTTGAAAAAACTCGAGAAATAAGAGTCAGAAATTGAATGTCCAGTAAATGCGAAGCGGCGAAAGGAAAAAAATCGCATTCAAAAAGCTCAACGTGGCTGATCAACGTGAATTGAGGCTTGTAAATTGTGTAAATAAATTCAACGGTATAAATAATTTTAATGTTGTATGTATGTCAATGGTAATTATAAATAATAATTCCAAAGATTTTACATGAACATAGGTACCACACCCAGCCAGGGACATGCCTGCTCCGGACAAGCCGGCATACCGGGGGGCACAAGTTTTTGAGGAGACACGCTCTGGGATGGGTAAGGACGAGTTACCACACGCGGCAGTAACCCACAATCGACCGGCTATGCAGCCTAAGGCCAATATAGGATACGAGGAGAGATGGATTAAGTTGAAGTGGGATGAGCGTTGATGAAGTGCTGCTAGTTGCCGTTCTTGGTCTTCGCTGCTTGAGGAGATGTATTTTCTTTCCTGTGTCGAATCTGTGACTGGTCAGTAACATTCTTTGTTCGTTATCTTCTTGTCGCAGGGTTGTTGTAGTTAGAGGTGTAGATGTAGGTGCATTTTATTTATTTTCAGTTTGATCAATGCTCTTGGCTTGAGTTTCCTTGTAATACAGTCGATTGTGATATTTTAAAATTTACCCATTGCGCCGATCGATCTCGTGGTTGTTGGATACCGTTAAAATATTGTATGTTTAGTTAACGGCCTGGCACTTATCACTACCAATCTATATCATTGTCTTGACTCAATTAATAATCACTCAGTGAATAAACAAAACCGCAGTTTTGACACTATTCACTATTAGACACAGATACTACGCACTCATTTATGAGAACCAAAACACTGTACAAAAAATTACAATTTGAAATTAACACACTGCCACTTGTCACCCTTATCCATTCTACGGTGGTTCGTCTATTCTGGCCACTATAAAGTAGCATTAGATTGCCGTTCAGAGTATCGTTCCTTAGCAACCTGCTGTTTTATTAGCAGCATCAACGTTTACACTAGTTACCAATTACCATAGTAGTCTCGACTCAATTAATAATCACTCAGTGCGATTGAAATATTATTATCTCTTCTGTGGTGCGATGAAATCAAACAAAGCCGCAGCTCCAACACTATTCACTAGATACTGGTACTATGCACTCATTTTTGAGAGCCAAAACACTGTACAAAAAAATACAAACCGAACTAAAACACTGCCACTTGTCATCCTTATCCAAAGGGACTATTTTACGGTGGTTGGTATGGTGGTTCGTCTATTCCGGCTACTATTAAGTAGTATTAGACCCTCATTGCCTTTATGTCAGAGTACCGTTCCTTAGAAACCTGCAGGTTTTTGTCTATGCAACTCGCTCGAATCGAGAGTTTTTATAATGCAGGCGTTAGCAACTGCTTGACGCTTGGCTCCTTTTTCGGCTTTTGTTTTTGTCGGATTTATGATATTGTTGTTGCACAAGTGTCACGGACGAGCAATGAGAAGATAGCGCCTTTTTTTCAAACTCTTAAGCAGGTAGTGGGTTTGGGACCATCTGACCGGCTCGTAGTAAACGGGGCACGGTACAAAAAATCACTATTGGTATAGCGACGCCTAGAAAAACGTATTTTATATATTTTTACTGTCTGCTTTGTTTCATAATGTACATCATAGCCACATTTAATCATAACTTAAAGCAGCCACATTGGATAGGTACTGTAGCATGCTGAAAGAACGCCAGCTACATCTCGCGGCGTCCCTTCGGACTATCCACGCGATTATGATGTGTCCTTTTTAGGGTTCTGTACCTCAAAAGGAAAAAACGGAACCCTTATAGGATCACTTTGTTGTCCGTCTGTCTGTCTGTCTGTCTGTCTGTCTGTCAAGACCATTTTTCTTAAGAACGCGAGGAGGTATCAAGCTGAAATTTATATCAAATACTCAAGTCTATTGTCCCTTGGAGCTGTGAAAAAATCAAACTTAAAAACTAACGCAATTAAAAGATACAGTCGTTTATGCTGCAAATTTTAGAGTTTTTCGGCACTCGCAAAACCTACGGGGTACTTCCCGTGAACTCAGAAACTTGAAATTTGGCACAAAGTAACGTCATATAGCATAGACAATGGAAAAATTACAAAAAGGAGACATTTTTAGTAAAATCATACAAAAAAATATTTTTTTAAATTTTCAACTTACTACCTTTTTCCTCGTAAACGCGTCGAGGTATTAGATTGAAATTCATGTCAAATACTCAGGGCAATAGGAACTTTCAGATGTAGCAAAACCAAACTTTTATGTCAACGCAATCAAAATAAATAGCAATTTAAGTCGCATATTTTGAAACTGAGTACTCGCAAGAAACTCAAAACCTAAAGGGTACTTCCCGTAAACTCGGAAACTTGAAACTTGGCACGAAGAAATTTCATATAGCACAGACAAAGGAAAAATTACGAAAAGTAGACATTTTTAGTAAAATCATACAAAGAATATTTTTTTACATTTTTAACTTACTACCTTTTTCCTCGTTAACGTGAAGAGGTTTTTCCTTATTATAGGTGTTTACGGAACCCTCGGTGCGCGAGTTGGACTCGCACTTGGCCGGTTTTTTATTTTGAAAGAAGCTGACGACTAAGAAAAGAAGATATTCGCATCAATTTTAAATTCAAATTTTTTAGGAGTTTGGAATAGTTTTAGTTTTAGTCGAGAAGATAGATAGATTGTGAACCTCGAGCGGGGCAGTTGTCAGAATCCATTTTTGACATCCCATCTTTCCTATTTTAATCTACCTTTGATTTTTTTTGTGGGCGTGATTGGAATTAGTATTTTGTGATATCCAACGCCAAGTGCATGCGTGTACCGCGTCGGAGGGGCGTCAAGCGTTTGCGATACTGTCCAACGCAGATATTGGATTTCGCCCGTCGCGGTTGGGATACAGCCGCCAGCCGCTTCAAAGGACTTGAGCCCGCATTTCGTGTGGCTCACCAGGTGAAACCGGCGTATCGCCTGGAATACGGCCGCCAGTCGCCTCTAAAGGACTCGAGCCCGCATTGCGCGTGGCTCACCAGGTGAAACCGGAGTGTCGCTCTAGGATATGGCCGCCAGTCGCCTCTAAAGGACTCGAGCCCGCATTCACCGTGGCTCACCAGGTGAAAGCGACGTGTCGCTCCGTGAAGTGTCCTATAGTTTAATTGGGGACTTCGTATTTTATTTGCCGTGCTTTAGTTCTATATTGTTGTTACCATTTTTACATATCTGCGATTCGCATTTTTATATTAACCCTAAATCCCCAAAATTCTAATTGCTTCATTTGACGGGCGTACAAAGACCTAGCTCTTGAATTTAGGCTACTCTCATCCAGCGAATCATCCGTCACCATCCATATCACTCGTCTCATTAATCCATTACTTTCCCCGCAGCCAAATTACCAGCCGAGTCTTTATTTGTACTTACTAGTTTTGCTAGTACTCCCTCGTTTTATTTTCCTTTCGTGCGGAAAGTAGACGTTTACGATACTAAGGAAATTATTGAATGTGAAATACCTTTATATCGATATCGTTATCGTAATTTTTATGTGAAGTGCTAATTTTAAATAATCTGATTATTGTAAAATTATTGAATGTGAAATATATTTATATCGATATCGTTATCGTAATTTTTATGTGAAGTACTAATTGTAAATAATCTGATTATTGTCATTTAATTACATTCTATCCGGCTCGAAGGACCAAATTGCTAATTTTAAATAATTTACTTAATCTGCAAAATTAAACGTGTTAATGCAAATTACGAAGTGTTTTACTGCAATTTGGCGCCAGAATTAAGGTAAATAACTCTGGATTTCCTTTTAATAATTGTAATTGAATTTTTTTTTTGGATTTGTGAGACGGTGACCGTAGACCGGTCGCGGTTCGATTAACCTTAATTTTGGTTTGTTTCAGCCTGCTGCCTCCTTACGTCCCATCATTAACCCGAATTCCTTCATATTGAAATATTGCTTTTATTTATGTTAAAAAAAAAACGAATTTATCTGTTGACCTTTACTTATGCCTTTTTCTCAATTACCCGTAACATAACCCGAATACCTTATTTCATAGTTTGAGTCCTGTAGTTAGAGCCCGTAGACGTTAGGGAATTCGCAGGTAAGTCAGACATAGAATGTATGATTTGCGTTTTGTTTTTTTTTTTCAGAAACTGAACTTGTTTTTTTTTTTTATTTCGAACTCTAACTTAGCATTTAGACTTCGAGTTTTATTTTCTTTCTTTGGCTTAAGCGCTTGGTTAAGACCACTGACATACTCGAACTTCGGATTTTAATTTTGAGGTCGATTAATTTTAATTTTTGTTTGAATTTGAAACGCAAGACAACATTCGACTTTTCACCAAGTCGCACTTAGGTAATGAAGGATCAATTGCTGAGACGCCTCATGCACACTCGTCTTCAAACACGCACGATCCGAGGATTTTAGATCCAATGGCAAACGATGAAGAACAGTTTTTTGATTCTGAACCACGACCCCAGGTGATGCATATGTCCGGACTTCCCCCGCCTTTTCCTTTCAAAGATTCACTTGCGAAATGAAACTTAAATTTTTCCGGGGACACTTGCGTTCGCGAATTTTTCTTTCGAATTGAGGAAGAAGGTATGGCGCGTGACGTCAATCCTTCATATGTTGTCAGACGTTTCCATGAATTGTTGTCAGAACTATCTGACAACAATTCACGGAAACGTCTGACAACAGCCACTAGCCTTGAAACATTTTAGGGCAATCAGATATCCGGGTCTTACTTACGCGGAATTAAAGTCTGAATTCGTTAAAACCTTCGACGTAGCCGATTTCGATTTGAAGCTCGGGAGCCAACTTCGTGCTTTATCACAGAAGGACAACCAGTCAGTGGTTGATTTTGTTATTCAGGCGCGCGATCTAATCGCAAAGCTTCGTACACTGGTTTCCGAAGACAATCTATTTAACATTATTAAATATGGAATGAATCCTAGATATCATCCTTGTCTTGCAACTAACGTGGTTAGGGTTATTGATGGTTTGTTAGTAGTCGCGAAAAATTTTGAAGCATTTGAAGGTTCACGTCCAGCACGTTTGGCTATTGAACCGATTAGTGCTCAAGTTGTAGGTCAACCCAGTTCTATAGTGTGTATGAAGTGTGATGCAACTGGTCACAACTATCGTAATTGTCCTTACGTTTCAGGGGCAGTGTGCTTCAAGTGTAAGCGTGTTGGTGCAATCACCCGCGATTGTCCTAGTTGTAATTCTGGTCCGTCAAAAAACGAATTGTTGGCGCACTGAGAGGTCCATCGGTGTCGCCCGTTTATATTAATAATTCCCCGGATAATAGACTTTTTATTGATGCTTTAGTTGCTGGCTCTTTGGTAAGGACTCTTTTGGACTCTGGTGCTCAGGTTTCACTAATTGATATATCCTTCCTATTGGAGCTCGGTATAACAAATCACGAGGATATCCGGCCTTATGTTGTCTCCGCCGACAATTCTCCTATTGAAATTTTAGGCGGTTTGGACGTCCCCATTCTTTTTAGTGGCATTCGCGTTCTGCACACCTGTCTAGTGGTAATCTTCCTACTGCATTTATTTTAGGAATTGAGTTTTGGAATGCTGTTGGTCTCATTGACATTTTAAAGAAGGCATTCCGTGATGGTTTGTCAGGTAAGCTTTACGTCGCTTCACATCATGTTCCTGTCGCAGTCATAGGTGAGGTTCGCTATGTCCACCCTCGTACGGTGCTTGCACCACTTCAGGAATCAAAACTCCAATCTGTTATTAACGAGTTCGAGGAGATTTCTTCTGATAAAGCTGGATTAGGTTGTACTTCGTGGCTTTCGCATGAGATTGAGACTGTCGGTTCGCCCATCCACCAACGTTACTATCCCTTATCTCCAGTCAAGCTCAAGATACTCAACGAAGAGATCGACCAGATGTTAGAGTCAGGCGTCATTCGTCCCTCACGATCACCCTGGGCTTCCCCAGTGGTGATGGTTACCAAGAAAGATGGTAGTGTCAGGTTTTGCGTGGACAGTAGGAAGTTGAACAGCGTTACCATCAGGGATTCATACCCTCTCCCGCGCGTCCAGGACATCCTTGATAACCTACGAGGTGCCAAATATCTAACTTCATTGTATTTTAGGAGCGCCTTTTGGCAAATCCCCTTAGCTGATAAGGCCAGTTGTGAGAAGACGGCCTTTATTGTACCCCAAAGGGGCCTATTTGAATTCGTTCGTCTCCCTTTTGGTTTAACCAACGCTGCGTCCGAGATGCAGAGGCTTACTGACATGATTGTCAATTTTGAAAATACCCCTGAGTCTGAGGATTTTATCTTCGGCTATGTTGATGATTTGATTTTGGTGTCTCGTGATTTTGACAGTCATATGCGGCTTATTCGTAAGGTTCGTGATAGGTTGAAGGAAGCTGGTCTTACAGTTAATTTAGATAAGTGCGAGTTTTGTAAGTCTGAATTGAAGTATCTCGGCTACACCGTCAATGAGCGTGGTCTTCAAACTGATCCGAAGAAATTAGAAGCTATTAGGGATTACCCTACCCCTTCTTCTGCCAAGTCTCTACGTGCTTTCAATGGTATGTGTTCGTATTATCGCCGTTTCGTGGATGGTTTTTCTTCGATTATTGCTTCTCTGACGGCACTTATCGGTAAGAGAAAGGGACGTGATCCCATCGATTGGAACGATAGTGCTAATGAAGCTTTTTCTAAATTGAAGGATGCCTTGATGAGCGCTCCGTTGATGGCTTGCCCGGATTTTACGAAACCTTTTATCCTTCAATGTGACGCTACCCAGGTTGGCTTAGGCTCGGCCTGGCTCAAGAGTTTGACGGCGTTGAACATCCAATCACGTATTATTCTCGATTATACACTAAAGCTGAACGTGGATACGGGAAAACCGAACATGAGCTTCTCGCTGTTGTTGATCCCATAAAGCATTTCCGCAGGTATCTCGATGGAATGAGGTTTAAGGTTTAAGAGACCATATTGCTCTTAAATGGTTGATCACCCTTGATAATCCTACCGGGCGCTTGGCTCGTTGGACAACTTTGATTTCCCAATATAACTTTGAGATTGAACATAGAAAAGGTGTCCTTAATGTTGTTCCTGACGCCTTGTCCCGCGCTCAGGTTGGGCTTATCTCATTCGCGCGCGGCGTGGCTCCTTCTGGAGATCCTTGGTAAGAACGTATTTACCTTGGTAAGAGTTTTAGACAATCCCCAAATGTTTACTGTATTTGCTCTTCGGGATGGTGTCTTAATGCGCAGAGTAGCTATTGAAAACCCTTTAGCACCTAATCCATGGCGTATAGTTCTTCCTGCTTCAAGGACTAGAGAGGCGGTTGCTGAAATTCATAATGGATTTCCCAACGTTCATCCTGGTGTTATGAAGACGTATTCAAAAGCTCGTGATTTATACTACTGGCCGAATATGTACCGTGATGTTACAAGGTTCCTTTCCGAATGTCAGATTTGCAAGTCTTATAAAATTGCAAATTCACAACCACGTGGACTTCGCTTATTTCCTCGTCGTGTTGCGGCTCCAATGGATCTTCTTTCCATTGACTTAATTGGTCCTTTACCTGTTAGCCGTAATGGTTGTCGTTATACTTTGACTTTGCTTGACGTTTTTACCAAATTTGTTTGGTTGGTCCCGTTAAAGTTGGTGAATGCGAGGTCAATATCGATGGCATTAGAGTCGGAGGTTATTTTGCGGTACGGTGTTCCTACTAACATTCTCTGTGACAACGCTACGATTTTTCATAGTCGTCAATTTCTGGATTTCCTGGCGAGCTATAATATTCCAGGTCCGTGTTATATGTCCCCATATTATTCGCCACAAGCGAATGTTGTGGAGAGATATAACCAAGTTGTGATTACTACGTTGAGCATTCTAGTTGAAAATGACCAGCGGAATTGGTCAGGTCATTTATATCGGGTCGCTCTTTATTTAAACTCTTGTATAAATCTGGCTACTGCTTATACACCGAACTTTTTGATGTACGGCCGCGAGTTGCCAATGATTCGTGAGCGTGTTGAGAATCAGGTTGGAACGCGCTTCGAATCTTCAGACGCTTCGTGAGGTGTACGATAAGGTTTCGGATTCAATTCGGCTTTGGCTTTTCATCGTAACGCCGCCAAGTTCAACAAGAACCGTTATGCGCCCAGGATCATTGTCGACCAAATCGTTTGGCGCAGGAATTTCCAGCGTGGCTCTACTGACCCTCTTCGGGGCGGAAAATTCGCTCCACGTTTTGTTCGGTGCCGTGTGGTTAGACGAGTATCTCCACAGGTATACATACTGGCTGATTCCGATTCCGAGCACATCGGAACTTATCATATTAAAGATATTCTCAAATAATTTCCTTTTGTTTGAGCATTTCCGTGCTCCTTTTTCCATGATCCCATCCCAGCCGTCATGTCTTGGACCGCGTGATGCGTTGGTTTGTTGTGTGTCATTTTGTTTGTTTGTTGGTTTGTTTCTTTGTTTGGTAGGGAGATGCTGTAGCATGCTGAAAGAACGCCAGCTACATCTCGCGGCGTCCCTTCAGACTATCCGCGCGATTAATTTTGTTTACCGGCCATGTTGCGCGAGTTAGGGTAGATTAGATCGTGGTTCGTCTACTTATAAATAGGTGGCGCCGATATCAAAATATGATGTGTCCTTTTTTATTTTGAAAGTAACTGACGACTAAGAAAAGAGGATATTCGCATCAATTTTAAATTCAAATTTTGTAGGAGTTTGGAATAGTTTTTGTTTTAGTCAAGAAGACAGATAGATTGTGAACCTCGAGCGGGGCAGTTGTCAGAATCCATTTTTGACATCCCATCTTTCCTATTTTAATCTGACTTTGATTTTTTTTGTGGGCGTGATTGGAATTAGTATTTTGTGATATCCAACGCCAAGTGCATGCGTGTACCGCGTCGGAGGGGCGTCAAGCGTTTGCGACCTATACGCGTTTGCGATACTGTCCAACGCAGATATTGGATATCGCCCGTCGCGGTTGGGATATAGCCGCCAGCCGCTTCAAAGGACTTGAGCCCGCATTTCGCGTGGCTCACCAGGTGAAACCGGCGTATCGCCTGGAATACGGCCGCCAGTCGCCTCTAAAGGACTCGAGCCCGCATTTCGCGTAGCTCACCAGGTGAAACCGGAGTGTCGCTCTAGGATACGGCCGCCAGTCGCCTCTAAAGGACTCGAGCCCGCATTCAGCGTGGCTCACCAGGTGAAAGCGGCGTGTCGCTCCGTGAAGTGTCGTGTCGCTCCGTGAAGTGTCCTAGAGTTTAATTGGGGACTTCGTATTTTATTTGCCGTGCTTTAGTTCTATATTGTTGTTACCATTTTTACATATCTGCGATTCGCATTTTTATATTAACCCTAAATCCCCAAAATTCTAATTGCCTCATTTGACGGGCGTACAAAGACCTGGCTCTTGAATTTAGGCTACTCTCATCCAGCGAATCATCCGTCACCATCCATATCACTCGTCTCATTAATCCATTACTTTCCCCGCAGCCAAATTACCAGCCGAGTCTTTATTTGTACTTACTAGTTTTGCTATTACTCCCTCGTTTTATTTTCCTTTCGTGCGGAAAGTAGACGTTTACGATACTAAGGTAATGATTGAATGTTAAATCTTATATATATATATAAAAGAAGAAACTGACTGACTGACTGACTGACTGACTGACTGACTGACATATCAACGCACAGCCCAAACCGCTGGGTCTAGAGATTTCAAATTTGGCACATAGGTTCCTTATAAGGTCTAGGGGAGCATTAAGAAAGGATTTTTCAAAATTCACCCCCTAAGGGGGTAAAATGGGGGTCCAAAGTTTGTATGGCGAAACAAGATTTGTTAGACTATTTTATTCGAAACGTCACAGGAGTATTCCTAACGATAAATAAGTAAACACGTGTTTCAGGTTTTTTGAAATTCAACCCCCAAAAGGGGCAAATGTGGTCACAAAGTCTGAAAATCAACATGGGTATTGTAGCCTTTTTGAGTACTTATAGTACGCGGGCGAAGCCGCGGGAAAAGGCTAGTATCTTTATATCTATATTATAATCGTCATTTTTATGTGAAGTGCTAATTTTAAATAATCTGATTATTGTAATTTAATTACATAATATCCGGGTCTACGATACTAAGGAAATTATTGAATGTGAAATACCTTTATATCGATATCGTTATCGTAATTTTTATGTGAAGTGCTAATTTTAAATAATCTGATTATTGTAATTTAATTACATTCTATCTATTAAGGAAATTATTGAATGTGATATATCTTTATATCGATATCGTTATCGTAATTTTTATGTGAAGTACTAATTGTAAATAATCTGATTATTGTAATTTAATTACATTCTATCCGACTCGAAGGACCAAATTGCTAATTTTAAATAATTTACGTAATCTGCAAAATCAAACGTGTTAATGCAAATTACGAAGTGTTTTACTGCAGTACATAATGCTTTGTTTCATAATGTACATCATAGCCACATGTAATTATAATTTAAAGCAGCCACATTGGGTAGGTACATAATAACAGCAGACTTAAAATATGTAGGACGTATACACATCAAATTGATAACCTTAATTTCCAAGTCTTAATGCAGACCCTCCTAGCCTACACGGCCTCCTAGCCTAGTTGGTAGTGACCCTCCCTATGAAGCAGGAGGTCCCGGGTTCGAATCCTGGTCAGGGCATTTATTTGTGTGTTTATCACATATATTTGTTCCTGAGTTATGGATGTTTTATATGTATTTAAGTATTTATCTATATATATATCTATTATATATATCGTCGTCTAGTACCCACAACACAAGCCTTATTGAGCTTAGTGTGGGACTAGGTTGATTTGTGTAAAATTGTCCCATAATATTTATTATTTATTTATTTATGTAGCCAGCAGAAGTTTTCCTTTTGCCGTAGCTTTTGCTCGATTTGTATGAGTATATTGAATACCCGATATTGTATGTTCTTAATAAAAAAGTCTATGGCCATACCCGGCCCCTTGGTTAGTGGAAGTTAGTCACTAAATATTTGCGTAGTAACGTAGATAATTCAAACCATCGAAATAGGTATTCATCGTTCTTTGCTGTTTCATATTTCTTCGGGTTGTGCGGGCACAAAACATGATGCACGTAGGTGTGCGAAATTGCGGCAAGCTATGCAGAATAAAACAACATAAAATATAGGAGTTAAAATAAAGTTAATGCTAGTTTTGCATTAATTATACCTCATTTACCGTCCGTTATTGATCCCTGAATTAACAAACGAATATATCTGTCCGGCTGTATATATCTACTTTGTTAACTATTTAAGGTGTCTCTTAGAAGATTAACCATTGTACTTAAGTTTAAGCTTGAGCTAACATAATAGTTGAAGTAGGTACCTAATACTGGATGCTCACTAAGTTAATTGCGAATAGCTGCCTTTATACAGACGCTCTGTCGCGCGTTCTCAGGAGCGTACAGGATTGCGCGCCGGCAAGCCTGTACGCGCAATCATGTGCGATTAGGTATGTTTTGAACTTTTTTCAAGGTAACGCTCTTTCGCGCGCTATTACTCGCATCACTTTTGAATCAGGGAAAGAGCGAACGTGTAAAGGCTTATCATGATAGAACGCGCGAAAGTGGCGCGTGTTGGAGTGCATGCAATTCACACAGTTTTACTGAAGTGCGCGGTTATAGGTTATACTAGTAGGTATAGTGTTGCGATGAAAAATGTATAGAAGAAATAGAAATATCACGGCGCAAGCTATCATGTTAGCTGGTGTTAGTCTGCTCAAAAGGAAGAAGAAGCGATGCATGTGGGTTAAGAAATATAGACAAATATTGTCATATGCCATTGATTTTAGAATTACGACGTCCGGACACGGGTATGTCCTTAAACTACGTCCAAAAGAGAGGTAGTTATGCGTACTGCGAAAATGTCATCTCGATCTGGAGCAGAGCCCGACTGGGAAAGTACCTTCACCTTACAGAAAACCACACCCAAATAGCACTAGACCCTACTCATAGTGTTGTGTTCCTGCTGGTGAGTAAGGTTGCCAAAGAGCTCAAAGAGGACCCAGTGTGTTAACAACGAAGGACCCTCTTGTTCCTTTAGTCGTCAACACAGTGAATCCTCCTTTTTTAAAGGGTTGACAACGCGCATGTGACACCTCTGGAGTTGCAGGCGTCCATAGGATACGGTAGCTACTTACCATCAGGCGGGCCGTATGCTTGTTTGCCACCGTCGTGGTATAAGAAGTCTTTACTCCACGTGCGTATGTCCGCCATCTTGCGTGTGCGACAGAACTGTACGTGTAAAGACCACCTCGAACCACGTGATTGCGTGGACTATGGCCACGCGCAATCGCATGGTCTATCCCAACCCCCTCCGACATCTTCACATGCGCATTCTTTCGCACATGATTGCTGTTTCACGCGCGATAGAACGACTGTATAAAGGCAGCTAATGAAAGCAACTTGACACCTTAGGATATTAATATTATTCGGGACCTAAGAAAGTGATTTAATTACCGTGCCGTTAGTTGTCCAAACTGACTATACCCCTGTACCGGCAGCAACAGAAGATTATTTTTACAATAAACATAGTATTTTTTATTAAATTAGCGTAATTAAAACGATCTCACTCAATCACAGGGATATTGGCTTCGGAGTATTACTTGCTGCATCTTACGAGCTCAGCAGGTCGAGCCGGCCTGCAGACGCGGCGGCGTAGATTCAGGCTTGCCGCCGACGTGTGCGCGCACATGTGGTGCCAGAAAGGCAGCACCCTTAAGCCAACGCGATTTGGCTCATGTTCGCGCGCGGCGGGATTTCGGTACATGCGACTTTTCGACAGAGACCGATGCACATGTTTGTTGTCTATTGTTTTCGGACGCTCAAGAGGATACGTCCGCTCGGGTCCGAACACAAAACTCGACTCCAAATAATAATTCCAAAGAATTAAGACTAAAAAATAAAATAGTAAAATAATTTTTTTCAAAAACAAGCTTTTATTCAAAAAGTGAACTAAAAAGTAAAAAATAATTTATATTTTAGTGGCATTACTCACTTGGCCCTTGACCACGTTGTATGGGGGGACATCGTACGTGGTCACGATTCTCAGCCATGAGGGAAAGACAAATAAGAAGAAGAAGAGTCATATATGTTTATAGTTGACTAGCTTTTTCCCGCGGCTTCGCCCGCGTACTAAAAGTACTAAAAAAGGAGGTTCTCAGTTAGACTCGTATGTTTGTATGTAGGAATGTATGTTTGTCCGCGATCATCTTGCGTTTCGCTGAACTGATTTAGAAGCGGTTTTCGGAAAAGTATTCGTTACATTCTGGAGGTTTCGGTATTCCACGTTTTGAAGACGGCGGTTCCCTCATTTTTTATTTTAAAGAAATTATTGCAATAATTGTTTAATTGTTACGCCATCAACGACTTACTACTGAGAGATTATGATTAATACAGATTTCTACTCTTGAATAGAAGCTTTCCCCGCGACTTCATTTTCGTGGAATTAGTAATCCACCCTCCTTTTTACCCGCTTAAGGAATGACTTCTGGGATAACAACTATTATATATCCTTCCCCAGAACGCAAAATATCTCCATACCCAATCATCTAAATAGGTTCAACGGTTATTAATTTCCCATACAAACTTTCAACCCCCGTTTCACCCCCTAGAGGGTTGATTTTCGAGATAAAAACTATCCTATATTGTTTACCGCGACTCAATCTATATAATATGTACCAAGTTTCATTTCAATCGTCTGTTCAGCGGTTAATAATTCGCGGTTAATAATACAAACTACCAACATGTTTTCTACCCCTCTAAGATTGATTTTCGGCTTAAAAAATATTCTATATTGTTTCCTGGGACTGAAACTATATCCACAACAAAATTATCTAAATCGGTTCGCGGTAAAAAAATCTCCATACAAACCTCAAACCCCCATTTCACCCCCTTAAAGATTGATTTTTGAGATAAAAACTGTCCCATGTCGTTTCCCGGTACACAAACTATCTCTATACCAAGTTTCATCTAAATTGGTTCAACGTTTAAAAATTCCCCATACAAACTATCAACCCCCATTTCACCCCCTTAAGTGTTGATATCGTAATCAGCGACACGATAAACCATAGAAACAATACCCATGTTGATATTTAGATTTTGTCACCACATTTCCCCCTTATGGGTTGAATTCTCAAAAAAGCTGAAATACTTGTTTTCTCATTTATCGTTAGAAATACTCCTGTAAAGTTTCGAATAAAATAGTTGAACTAATCTCGTTTCCCATACAAACTTTGAACTCCATTTCCCCCCTTAGGAGGTAAATTTTTAAAAATTATTTCTAAGTGCATCCCTATGCCTTATGAGGAGCCTACGTACCACATTTGGAATCTCTAGAACCAGCGGTTTGGGCTGTGCGTTGATATGTCAGTCAGTTTCTTCTTTTATATATTTAGAAGAAGATTGCAATTTGGCACAAATACTTTCAAGAATTTTCATGTCCACAATATTAAATTTCAAAATCGATGCCATTTTCTTAATTAACGTCCCAAAAAATCACAAAAACGACACCCATATGGATATTTAGACATTTCAACCCCATTGTACCCTAACAGGGGAGATGGTATTTCACGTCCGCCACTTCGGATTTTAAAATCGTTGTTGTTTTCGTAATCAACGACCCGATAAACCATAGAAACAATACCCATGTTGATTTTCAGACTTTTTGACCACATTTCCCCCTTTTCGGGGTTGAATTCTTAAAAAACCTGCAACACGTATTTACTCATTTATTGTTAGGAATACTTCTGTGAAGTTTCGAATAAAATAGACTAACTAATCTTGTTTCCCCATACAAAATTTGGACCCCCTTTCACCCCCTTAGGGGATGGATTTTGAAAAATCCTTTCTTAGCGCACCCCTAAACCTTATAAGGAACCTACGTGCCAAATTTGGAATCTCTAGAACCAGCGGTTTGGACTGTGCGTTGATAGATCACTATGTCAGTCAGTCAGTCAGTCAGTCAGTCAGTCACCTTTGCGTTATATATATATAGATAGATATATATTTTAAGGGACAGAATAGTAGAAAAATGAGTTCGAGGAACGTAGGTATCTTATAAATAATCTCAAATTGTAATAAAGATTTAAAAGCTTGAGGCACTGTCTGATATAGAAGTTACTGTTTTTCAGTGCTTCAAGCTTTTAAATCTTTATTAGAATTTGAGATTATTTATAAGATACTTACGTTCCTCGAACTCATTTTTCTACTATTCTGTCCCTTAAAATATACCTACTATACACATATATGACACTTCTTCTTCTTATTTGTCTTTCCCTCATGGCTGAGAATCGTGACCACGTACGATGTCCCCCTATACAACGCGGTCAAGGGCCAAGTGATTAATGCCACTAAAATATAAATTATTTTTACTTTTTAGTTCACTTTTTGAATAAAAGCTTGTTTTTTAAAAATATTTTTTTACTATTTTATTTAAACGTGAACTGATGAAATTATTTTTCAAGTGTTATTCCAGCGCATTTTCTTGTTTCTTAAGTTTCAGATTCCGATGACAAGCCAACAATACCCGAGAGTCAGAAATACCAAATACCCGAGAGTCAGAAATACCAAGCTTCCACGAAGCGCACAGTTCTGGAGTTGGTGTCACTCGACGAGACATACGACCGGAACGTCTTGATCTGTGTGCAAGGCTACGTCTCCTGCATTAGAAACACTGGTGTCTCCATGACGATGATGAGCAAGGCTTACGGCGAGATGGCGATGTCGGAGACCATCACTCTGATTATGATTGTGAGAGGTTTGTTTCTAACGTTACTGTCCGAACGATAGCAAGCTTAGAGAATACCTTAGGGTACTGGGTATTTATTTAACATTTTTTTCGGAACTCAGCATCACTTTTATGAACATGGAGCTTATCTTTGTATCGCGTAACGTAGCAAATCATACGGTCGCCGCCCGTACATTACAAATCTGGAGGCACGAAGAGCGAGTGTGGGTGGATGCATATTTGCTTTTATACCCAAAGGCCGCAACGCCGGAATCATTAATAATATTTAGTTGTAGGTACGTTACGTAGTCGACTTATAAAATGCGATTATTTGCTAGAAAATTTAAATTAGATTGACCTTTTTATAATTATTTGGTGAATTCATTTTGGTGACATATTTATAATTATATAGTGCCCAATCTTTTTGAATGGACTATCAGCTTTTATTTGGTGATTTATTAAATCAAACGCAAAAATGAAGACCATCTCTCAAGCAAAACACTGCTTGATATTTTCTGAACTTGTTGCTGTGTAGTTCAACATAACTAAACTTTTTATAAGAAAATTTAGATTTATATTTATTTTTAGTAATTTTAATTTTTGTTTTAGCTTTATTTTTAAGTAGTTTAACTTTTTAGTGTTAGTTTAATCTATTAAATTAAATATATTTCAAAAGACTAAACTCAAAACAAGCATCAAACCATCTGTCAACGTCATCGTCACAATTTTTTTTAATCATATGGCTACATGTCACTGGATATTCTTCCCTGGGGTAGTGGTAGTGGCAAAGCAGATGATAAAGAAATTCCAGTGAGTGCTGCGAGGTCCAGATGGGACAGTGCAGCTGCCAAGTTTGTTACTCTTTTAGCACCACCCAGGGATCACTTGTAGGGTTGTCTAAGATGTTTCCTACGGACGCAGAGTAATATTGATCCACAATACAAATTACTTTATGAAATGTTTGACAGTTTGTAGTTTGAAGCTGCTTTACACCATATTTAACCTTGATCAGTCGGTCAAGTTCAGTGTGGTTGGTTCTACTGGCCCGTATTTTGCAGACGGGCCAAAGGTGAGCCCAGATAATTTCGAGGAAGACGACAAACCGTACGTCCAGTCTACCTGCTCCGCGTTGTTGCTGCCCGGCGAGCTTCTGGCGTGGTACCAAACGAAAGGTGAGTCTTCTGACTAGTATCTAGACACACGGCAGTGTGTCCGCCAAGTTCGAGCAAAAAAAAGCAACACACCGGCCGTGGGTTATATTACACGAACCATTTCGGGCCAATTTCGACCACCCTACTCGTATAACTCAAAACATATTTTATCTACGCATATGAAATTTCGAGTGTCTGTTGACATCCTCTTAATTGTCTAGAATACAAAATTTCATTATTCTACCTATAGCAGTTCTTGAGATATTGACGTCAGAAAATCGCTATTTTTACTATACACTCACTGACTCACTGACTCACTGACTCATCAAAAACCTAGACCACTTCCAATGGTCGTACTGACTTGAAATTTGGCATGGAGATAGGTCTTAAGGTCAAAGTAAAGGAAAAAATCTGAAAACGGCCAAGTGTGAGTCAGTTTTAAAAATAGCGAAGGTGTAACTTTGTTCTACTATGAAGTCATAATGAACTAAATGGGTCTATCTTCCAATGGTCGTACCGACTTGAAATTTGGCTCGAAGGTTTGTCTTTAGGTCGAAATAAAGTAAAAATCTGAAAACGGCCAAGTGTGAGTCAGTTTCGAAAACAACGAATGTGTAATTTTGTTCTACTATAAGTAGGTATGGAGTGGAAATGAGATAAGACTTATTTAAAATTAGATACATACCAATTTAAGACAATACATGTTTGTCTTAAAGACAAGAACAATGCAAAGCAGGTCACTAGGTACACTAGGTGCGCTAAATCAGTCAAACAAAAATGAAAAGACTATTTTTTCTCGCATAGTATAAATAATTTCTAATTTTACAACTAATGAAATCGCAGATTCAAGAACATGGAAATCATATATACTCTAAGATAGAATTATATATACTACTGCCCATCTCACCCTCCGATACGCCACGGGATGAGATGGGATGGTGCACTTCTAGGGCTACATAATAGGACACCAATTATAATACCTACTGGTAGGTAGGTATTACCAAGTTATTAATTATCTATGTAGGTAGCGTACTTACAAACAGAACAAAGTACGTTATTGATGTATGTAATTATATGTAAGTAGGTACATTTTATAGGTGTAGGGAGCCAGTTTATTTGTAAAAATCACCTATAAATAAATAGTAAAATAGGATTTATCATAGATTATAGGTACTCGCGCTGCCCGATCGATCCCGAAATCCCGATATATGTATGTATAGTGATACTAGATAAAAATTCCGTTCCCCGCCTCGCGCACCCTCCGTCGCTGCCTACACTCGTCCGCCGCGCTCGCGCCGTCCGCCAGCTCATACCATCCGTTCGCCCGCTCATGCCGCCGGGGGGATGCGTACGCGCGGGAGGCGGGGAGACGACGAACCAAAGTGTTCGGCATACGCCAGACATTTCCTAAAGCAAAAGTGATAAAAAAATAATAAAGAACCTACGCCTAACAAAAATAAATGAAATCCCATCAAAAACATAAAGAACATAAGGAACATATATGTGCCAAATTTGAAATCTCTAGACCCAACGGTTTGGGCTGTGCGTTGATATGTCAGTCAGTCAGTCAGTCAGTCAGTCAGTCAGTCAGTCAGTCAGTCAGTCAGTCAGTCAGTCAGTCAGTCAGTCAGTCAGTCAGTCAGTCAGTCAGTCAGTCAGTCAGTCAGTCAGTCAGTCAGTCAGTCAGTCAGTCAGTCAGTCAGTCAGTCAGTCAGTCAGTCAGTCAGTCAGTCAGTCAGTCAGTCAGTCAGTCAGTCAGTCAGTCAGTCAGTCAGTCAGTCAGTCAGTCAGTCAGTCAGTCAGTCAGTCAGTCAGTCAGTCAGTCAGTCAGTCAGTCAGTCAGTCAGTCAGTCAGTCAGTCAGTCAGTCAGTCAGTCAGTCAGTCAGTCAGTCAGTCAGTCAGTCAGTCAGTCAGTCAGTCAGTCAGTCAGTCAGTCAGTCAGTCAGTCAGTCAGTCAGTCAGTCAGTCAGTCAGTCAGTCAGTCAGTCAGTCAGTCAGTCAGTCAGTCAGTCAGTCAGTCAGTCAGTCAGTCAGTCAGTCAGTCAGTCAGTCAGTCAGTCAGTCAGTCAGTCAGTCAGTCAGTCAGTCAGTCAGTCAGTCAGTCAGTCAGTCAGTCAGTCAGTCAGTCAGTCAGTCAGTCAGTCAGTCAGTCAGTCAGTCAGTCAGTCAGTCAGTCAGTCAGTCAGTCAGTCAGTCAGTCAGTCAGTCAGTCAGTCAGTCAGTCAGTCAGTCAGTCAGTCAGTCAGTCAGTCAGTCAGTCAGTCAGTCAGTCAGTCAGTCAGTCAGTCAGTCAGTCAGTCAGTCAGTCAGTCAGTCAGTCAGTCAGTCAGTCAGTCAGTCAGTCAGTCAGTCAGTCAGTCAGTCAGTCAGTCAGTCAGTCAGTCAGTCAGTCAGTCAGTCAGTCAGTCAGTCAGTCAGTCAGTCAGTCAGTCAGTCAGTCAGTCAGTCAGTCAGTCAGTCAGTCAGTCAGTCAGTCAGTCAGTCAGTCAGTCAGTCAGTCAGTCAGTCAGTCAGTCAGTCAGTCAGTCAGTCAGTCAGTCAGTCAGTCAGTCAGTCAGTCAGTCAGTCAGTCAGTCAGTCAGTCAGTCAGTCAGTCAGTCAGTCAGTCAGTCAGTCAGTCAGTCAGTCAGTCAGTCAGTCAGTCAGTCAGTCAGTCAGTCAGTCAGTCAGTCAGTCAGTCAGTCAGTCAGTCAGTCAGTCAGTCAGTCAGTCAGTCAGTCAGTCAGTCAGTCAGTCAGTCAGTCAGTCAGTCAGTCAGTCAGTCAGTCAGTCAGTCAGTCAGTCAGTCAGTCAGTCAGTCAGTCAGTCAGTCAGTCAGTCAGTCAGTCAGTCAGTCAGTCAGTCAGTCAGTCAGTCAGTCAGTCAGTCAGTCAGTCAGTCAGTCAGTCAGTCAGTCAGTCAGTCAGTCAGTCAGTCAGTCAGTCAGTCAGTCAGTCAGTCAGTCAGTCAGTCAGTCAGTCAGTCAGTCAGTCAGTCAGTCAGTCAGTCAGTCAGTCAGTCAGTCAGTCAGTCAGTCAGTCAGTCAGTCAGTCAGTCAGTCAGTCAGTCAGTCAGTCAGTCAGTCAGTCAGTCAGTCAGTCAGTCAGTCAGTCAGTCAGTCAGTCAGTCAGTCAGTCAGTCAGTCAGTCAGTCAGTCAGTCAGTCAGTCAGTCAGTCAGTCAGTCAGTCAGTCAGTCAGTCAGTCAGTCAGTCAGTCAGTCAGTCAGTCAGTCAGTCAGTCAGTCAGTCAGTCAGTCAGTCAGTCAGTCAGTCAGTCAGTCAGTCAGTCAGTCAGTCAGTCAGTCAGTCAGTCAGTCAGTCAGTCAGTCAGTCAGTCAGTCAGTCAGTCAGTCAGTCAGTCAGTCAGTCAGTCAGTCAGTCAGTCAGTCAGTCAGTCAGTCAGTCAGTCAGTCAGTCAGTCAGTCAGTCAGTCAGTCAGTCAGTCAGTCAGTCAGTCAGTCAGTCAGTCAGTCAGTCAGTCAGTCAGTCAGTCAGTCAGTCAGTCAGTCAGTCAGTCAGTCAGTCAGTCAGTCAGTCAGTCAGTCAGTCAGTCAGTCAGTCAGTCAGTCAGTCAGTCAGTCAGTCAGTCAGTCAGTCAGTCAGTCAGTCAGTCAGTCAGTCAGTCAGTCAGTCAGTCAGTCAGTCAGTCAGTCAGTCAGTCAGTCAGTCAGTCAGTCAGTCAGTCAGTCAGTCAGTCAGTCAGTCAGTCAGTCAGTCAGTCAGTCAGTCAGTCAGTCAGTCAGTCAGTCAGTCAGTCAGTCAGTCAGTCAGTCAGTCAGTCAGTCAGTCAGTCAGTCAGTCAGTCAGTCAGTCAGTCAGTCAGTCAGTCAGTCAGTCAGTCAGTCAGTCAGTCAGTCAGTCAGTCAGTCAGTCAGTCAGTCAGTCAGTCAGTCAGTCAGTCAGTCAGTCAGTCAGTCAGTCAGTCAGTCAGTCAGTCAGTCAGTCAGTCAGTCAGTCAGTCAGTCAGTCAGTCAGTCAGTCAGTCAGTCAGTCAGTCAGTCAGTCAGTCAGTCAGTCAGTCAGTCAGTCAGTCAGTCAGTCAGTCAGTCAGTCAGTCAGTCAGTCAGTCAGTCAGTCAGTCAGTCAGTCAGTCAGTCAGTCAGTCAGTCAGTCAGTCAGTCAGTCAGTCAGTCAGTCAGTCAGTCAGTCAGTCAGTCAGTCAGTCAGTCAGTCAGTCAGTCAGTCAGTCAGTCAGTCAGTCAGTCAGTCAGTCAGTCAGTCAGTCAGTCAGTCAGTCAGTCAGTCAGTCAGTCAGTCAGTCAGTCAGTCAGTCAGTCAGTCAGTCAGTCAGTCAGTCAGTCAGTCAGTCAGTCAGTCAGTCAGTCAGTCAGTCAGTCAGTCAGTCAGTCAGTCAAAATCGCCGCTTTGACTCAATGTTCAAAACACCAAGAGATTATTCATACATATCTGATTCCAAGGCTCGGATCTTTCGTACTATTGAAACGCCGGTATGTAATGAAATTAAATACAGATTGCATTATCGATATGCTTTCACTTCCTGTTTTAGCATCTAAGAAATCAAAGGATACATTGTTAAGAATAACTCAGCACCAGGCCCCCGGGCAGTCCAGGGTGGAGCTGAACCTGAAAAAGACTCTCGAGCCCTCAGACAACGGCACCTCGGTGCACTGCGCCAAGCAGAGCGTGCTGCGGGACGGGAGCTTCTCCAGGGGGGTGGAAAGCAAGCGGATACCAATAGTGTTTAACAAAAACATTCAACCTTTGGGTCAGTGATAAACAATATTTTCTTATGCATATATATTTAGATTTGTGTTATTTATTTGAATTTAGAAATGGGGTCGAAACGCTGGGTACATGGGGGCCGAGCGCGCGCCGCATCTACAAAGATTTAGCGGCGCGTTTAAAAGAAACAACGGATGACCAGCGGGCTGGCCAATACCTACTTTGCAAAGCGGGTAGCCTTCTGGGCACCCTATCCATTGGCATCGATTTAGAAGATATATTTTATTTGTAGGTAGTCTTTAGTTTATCTTCTACAAATTGGCTGGCCAGAGTATGCTCTCCAGACGGCACGGAGTCTAGCGGCTTTTGTTTCCCCAATGATGTTCGGCTCGGACACGAGATCTTCGATTTCCTGGTTCTTACGGAGCCTCCAAGACCACCTGGGCGTCCTAGGTACCGCTGGAAAGGCGAGGTGCTGAAGGATCTCAGGATTTGAAATACAAATACGTATTTTGTATTTGTATTTCAAATACTGTCTTCGAAAAGTATTTGTATTTCGTATTTTAAATACTACACGTACATGTATTTTGTATTTTGTATTTCAAATACTTTAAGCTTTAAAATACATTAACATAGAATACATTATCTTAATACCATAATCATAATATGGACCGATTTTTAACTATAGTTAGCTGGCCATTAGGCCTGTGGCAACGCTGAGTATAAGTGTCAACGCGAAACTATAAATATTATGTCAACAGTTTAGTTCGTTACGCGTTACGCGCATAGACATACTAGCCATAGACCTGTCATGGTAATAATAATACCAATATCCCAGAAGTAGAAGTACGAGTAGTACTAGTTTGAGCAAGAATGGTGACAATGACTTCATCGTCTCTACACCCCTACGTCTCGTGTTGCTGACTCTACGCATGTCAGGCCCGCGACAGCTAGGATGGAATTAGAAATCTTTAATTGACAACGGGAAAGAACTAAAAGTGTCCTTGAACGCAACCCAAATATTAGGAAAGTATTCATAAAATTTTATTCTAGCCTGTGATTTTCTGTGCCAGTCGACAGACTGTTTTCATTGGCTGGTTACATTCGGTGATCTACGAGAGGCTTATCCGACAATACTTTTAGGAATTTAGTTTTTATAAAATTCCCTCTACAATGAGCATAAACGCGCAAAAATTAGCACAGATTTTGTTTTAAAAACTAGTGCCTATGCCAATTCCTGGGATTAGGTTGCCGAGCTGACCCCAGGCTCAATAGAGCAAAAAGCTGGGACAAACGCTAGGAGGAAGGAGGTTTGTTTTAAATTCCAAGATGGCGGAAATACACTTTTTCGTATAAATGGCCATGGTAGCCATTTTCGACTATTTAGGGTGTGTAGATTTCGAAAATGATGTCTGTTTTAAAATCCAAGATGGCGGTTATATACTTTATTCTAAAAAATCGTCATGGTAATCCTTTTCGGCTAATTAGGGGTTGTAGATTTCGAAAATTATGTTTGGTTTAAAATCCAAGATGGAAATACACTTTTTTGTATAAATTGTCATGGTAGTCATTTTCGACTATTTGGGGTGTGAAGATTTCAAAAATGATGTCTGTTTAAAAAAAAACAAGGCGAATATATTTTTTTTCTGAAAAATCGTAATGGTAGTCGTGTTCGGCTAATTAGGGGGTGTAGTTATCAAAAATTATGTTTGTTTTAAAATTAAAAACCGGCCAAGAGCGTGTCGGGCCACGCTCAGTGTAGGGTTCCGTAGTTTTTCGTCCGTCACAGTAAGTGTCCCCACTTAAGAGTTAAAATAACACCGCCATGTAGGATATGATATGAGCGTTTTACGTACAGCGACATCTATCGGCAAATTAAGTAAACTATTGCGCGCGAGCTTAAAGTATGGAAGATGATTTTCATGGGATAATTCTTTATTGCGTGAACCGATTTTCACCGTTTTTACTTTATTTGAAAGCAAGTCTTTTCATTGTAATTTTGTAGAAATTACAGGTACAATACACACCTGCTTATACGGTTAAATTACAAACTTAGTTCAGAAATAATTTTGTATTTCTTTTTCAAAAACTATTCAACCTATCAAGTTCAAAATAATTTTCCTAGAAAGCTTTTATAAAGGTTTACTTTTCAGATTTTTTTCATATTTTTAAAACTTATGGTTCAAAAGTTAGAGGGGGGGGGGACACATTTTTTTTGACTTCTGGAGCGATTATTTCCGAAAATATTTACATTATCAAAAAATTATTTTAGTAAACCCCTATTCATTTCTAAATACCTATCCAACAATATATCACACGTTAGGGTTGAAATGAAAAAAAAAATCACTCCCCAATTTACGTATAGGGGAGGTACCCTAATAAAACATTTTTTTCCACTTTTTATTTTACCACTTTGTCGGCGTGATTGATATACCTATTAGTACCAAATTTCAGCTTTCTAGTACTAATGGTCACTGAGATTATCCGCGGACGGACGGGCAGACATGGCGAAACTATAAGGGTTCCTAGTTGACTACGGATCCCTAAAAAATGGTGGAAATACACTTTTATGCATTCATTGTCATGGTAGTCCTTTACGACTATTTCGAGTGAGTAGATTTCAATTTTTCTTAATACCACGACGGTGGCAAATAAGCATACGGCCCGCCTGATGGTAAGCAGTTACCATAGCCTATGGACGCCTGCAACCCCAGAGGATTCACATGCGCGTTGCCTTCCCTTTAGGAACCTATACACTCCGTTTTTGAAGAACCTCAACCTCGGCAGGAAGGTCATTCCACAGCCACAGCGTTCGTGGTAAATTATGTCTGTTTTAAAATACAAGATGGCGAATATACTCTTTTTCTAAAAAATCGTCATGGTAGTCATTTTCGGCTAATTAGGGGGTGGGATTTCGAAAATTTAGCTCCTGAGTCCATCACAAGACCCCGGATTTTATCTCAAGCGGAAGTGCTCATCAAGGTAAGTCTAATGAGCCCAAACACGATGAAGTTATGATGAGTAGATAGGGAGTGCTGGTGACCAACTCCTGACTCCATCATGAGACCCTGGACCTCATCTCAAGTGGAAGTGCTCGTCTAGGTAAGTCTAATGAGCCCAAACACGATGAAGTTGTGACAATAAGTAGATAAGGAGTTCTGGTGACCAACTCCTGATGAGACCCTGGGCCTCATCTCAAGAGGAAGTGCTCGTAAAGGTAAGTTTAATGAGCCCAAACACTATGGAGCTGTGATGAGTAGATAGGGAGTCCCAACACGATACAAAAAAAAAATACAAAAAATAGAAAATATCTTTATTTTGCTAGAAAATGTGGTACAAAAGATGGTATAAAAATATTTCGTCGTCACACACATTCCACCAGAAACTGGCATGCAAAATTATTACAAAAGTACCTAAATATAAAGAAGCATGCATACCAATGCATTTAGCGTACTTAAATCTATATTATAATGCACTTAAATCTAACAAATTACTAAAATGTCACGATTACAATTACATTAGGTACTAATATGTCATAACTACAATACAGATTCGATAACTAATTATATCATACAATGTCAACTTTGATATCTAAAGTAATCAAAATATTCGTGAACAGAGTAAAAACATTCTTGAATAAGCCAGTTCTTAAGTTTACGCTTGAATAAACTAATAGGCAAATTTTTAATGTCATCATGCAAACGATTAAAGATGTCAATGGACTTACAGTATGCGTTATTGCTGTACAATTGTGTCTTACGGACAGGACCAGCGAGACGATTTGGGTACCTTGTGTCAAATGATAATCTGTAGAACGTTCAATAAAATTAAAAAAAAAAAAACACTTCTGTCATTCTCTGCTAGACAAGACGCCATTAATAATGTGATGTGCTCTGTTCTTACTGTTTAATAAAAAGGATTTGTGTTAAAAAACATCTGCTCTATTAGTTAAAATCCTCACATGGTAGCAGAGGTCCGTGGTTCGTCACGAGTAAAACAAGTAAAAACGCTAAAATAAGTAAAACAACAACACGTTTTTCTCTGTGAAAAATGTAACAAGACGCCACGTGTTGAGAGAAGCTAAAATAAAGAAAAACCATGGAAATACCAATTACTGCAGCGGAATTAGCCAACATTCAACGTCTGGAGGACGCCGAATCGTTCCCAATATGGAAATTTCAAGTCGAAATCCTATTTAAAAGCTACGGCTTGTACGAAATTGTTTGCGCATCGACAAACGCCGTCGAAAGTGCCGGTTCATCCCAACAAAGCCTGAAAGATGCGCAAGCTCAACGCATTATTATGCAAACTATTGATAAAAAACACTTAACCTTAATTATGACATGTGAAAGTGCCTACCATATGTATAAGAAACTATGTTTCCTATTCGAAAAATCTGATGAACAACAAAGGTGCAAATTAATGCAGAGTTTTTTTCAATGCCATTATAAAAAGGGCACTTCAATGACGGAACACTTGGGCAATTTAGAAAATCTGGCATTTAAACTACGAGGGCTTGGTGAAAAAACCGAAGAAAAAATGATTATATCAAAAATCATATCAAGTTTACCTATCGAATATAACAACTTAATAACTGCGTGGGAAAGCACTTCTTTTGCCGATAAAACTTTAGAAAATCTACAAGCCAGATTACTGAGCGAAGAAAAGAGACTGAACAAAATTGAGCTCGAATCATCATCTTCCGAAAAAGTAGCTTTCAAAGCATTTAAAAACAAAACTAAGGTGTGTAAAATCTGTAAAAAAACAAATCATCAAGAAAAAGACTGTTTTTACAAAAAGAAATGCGGCATATGTAAAAAAACTAATCATGAAGAAAAAGACTGTTTCTTTAAGAAAAATAAGACTAAGGAGAAGGTAGCATTTCTAACTACATTTGATAAAACAAGAAACCTTGACGCTGAAGTGTTCATTGTTGATTCAGGTTGTACTTCACATATGACCAAAAACAAAAATATCTTATCCGACATTAAAAAAGAAGAAAACAGCATCCAAATTGCTAAAGAAAATGAGAAGATAACATCCATTGGAAAAGGTGTCATTGAATCGGACAATGTAAACCTAACGGAAGTACTATAGTTCCTGAACTACCAGAAAACCTGATGTCGGTAAATGAAATCACTGAAAAAGATGGACAAGTTTTGTTTACTAAAAACAAAGTTATTATCTCTAAAAACAATGAAGAAATCTTAACCGGTGAGAAAAATAAAAATGGTCTGTACTCCATAAAACTGCAAATTAAAGAAAAAGAGACATCTTTATTAACAACTAAAAATGATACAGCATTAAACTGGCATATAAAACTAGGTCATGCGGGCAAAGAAACAATGAAGAAAATGCTAGACAAAGTAGATGGCATAAATATAACTAAAAAAGACATAGATCAACTCATTGACTGCGAAGTTTGCCTAGAAGCCAAACAAACCCGGTTACCGTTTAATACCCAGAGAAAAAAAGCTGAAAGAAAATTGGAAATTATACATACAGACATATGTGGTCCTATAACACCAAACACCTGGGAATGAAAGAAATATATACTCACTGTGATGGATGACTACAGCCATTTTACAAAAATATACCTGCTGAAAAATAAAACTGAAGCGTTTGAACACCTGAAACAATACATACAAGAAGCAGAAAGAACCCACAGCGAAAAAGTAAAAATGATAAGATGTGATAATGGTGGAGAATACACTTCTAATAACATAAAAGAATGGTGCAAACAAAAGGGAATAATACTGGATTATACAATCCCATATTCACCCCAACTTAATGGGAAGAGTGAGAGATTGAACCGTACAATTCTGGAAAAAGTAAGAGCATTGCTGTATGAGAATAATGTACCTAAATATCTATGGGGTGAAGCAACAAGAACGGCGACATATATAATCAACAGACTACCTACAGATGGAAAAGAGGTTACACCCTCAGAGATATGGACTGGTAAAAGACTGAAGAATATGAGCTACTTCGGAAGTCAAGCTCACAGTAAAATACTTGGAAATTTGAGGAAACTAGACAAAAGATCTGAGAAATTCCTTATGGTTGGATACTCCCCTACTGGATACCGTCTTTGGGATGAAGAAAAACGACGTATCATAGAGCGAAGAGATGTGACTTTCTCAAATCTAATACAAAGATCTTTCCAACCTTAAAACATAAAACAACAACCTGTAGTAGAACTAGAAGTAATAAACCAAGACAGAAGAGACGAAGAAAGAAACGAAGAAAATCCAAGACAAGAAGAAAGAAAAGAAACTCTAAACCAAGACAGAAGAGAAGAAGAAAGAAACGAAGAAAACCCAAGACAAGAAGAAAGAAAAGAAACACTAAACCAAGACAGAAGAGAAGAAGAAAGAAACGAAGAAAACCCAAGACAAAAAGAAAGAAAAGAAACTCTAAACCAAGAAAGAAGTGAAGAAATACTAAACCAAGAAGAAAGAAACAAAAATCCAAACCTCCAGAAAAGAGAAGAAACCATTGTCGAAGAAGAAATACCTGAAACAATTCGAAGGTCTGGAAGAATAAGAAAACAGCCAGCTAAACTAAATGACTATTTCACTTACCTTACCTACAGCGAAGCCACAACTGGTCCTGAAAAAGAAGAATGGATAAAAGCCATCAACTCTGAAAAACAATCTTTGAAAAACAACACAGTATGGGAACTCGTTGATAGAGCTGAAGCTGGAACAAGAAAAATCTTGAGCAATAGATGGGTCCTGAAACAGAAAAGTGATGGAAAGTACAAAGCTCGATTGGTGGTGAGAGGATGTGAACAAAAACCTGGCATTGACTATGCAGAAACTTTCAGTCCTGTGATTAATAACAGCTCTATCAGAACTATGCTAGCTATTGCTGCAAATAAACAATACCATATCATGAAACTGGATATAAAAACTGCCTTCCTCTATGGAGAAATAACTGAAGATCTGTACATGCAGATACCAGAAGGCTATGAAAAAGAAGAAGGAAAAATATGTAAACTGAAAAAAAGCCTATATGGACTAAAACAATCTCCTCTGAAGTGGAACCAAAAGTTCTCAATGACCCTAAAGAAGAAGGGATTACGCCCACTTAACACAGATAACTGTATTTTCAAATCAGAAAATGGAGATATTATCCTTGGAATATATGTAGACGACGGATTGCTAATAGGAAAAAATAAAGAAGAAATGCTCTCATTGTTGAAGAAACTCGAAGAAGACTTTGAGATGACTTTTGTAGAAAATCCTACTTCCTTTCTAGGAATGGAGATAGTTAGAACAGAAAAACAAATAAGAATTGGACAAGAAGAATATGCCAAAAGCATAGTGGAAAAATTCAAGATGGAGAACTCGAAACCATGTCCAACACCATTAGTAAAAGATCAGAAGGAAAAAGACAAAGAAGATACAGAAGATGTAAGATTTCCCTACCGTGAAGCTATAGGCTCTTTAATGTACCTATGTAGCAAGACTCGACCGGATCTGGCATTCTCTGTTAATTTTGAAAGTCGTAATATGGAAAAGCCTACCAACACTGATGTGAAAAACGTAAAGAGAACCCTAAGATACATACAAGGAAGTAAGAATATAGACATCGGCTATGACATAAACTCAGACCTTACCAAATTAGAAGCCTACAGCGACTCAGACTTTGCTGGAGACTTGGAATCAAGAAGAAGCACAACCGGATACATTATTATGTACTGCGGAGGTCCCTTGCAATGGTGTTTTTTTTTTTTTTTTTTTTATACTACGACGGTGGCAAACAAGCATACGGCCCGCCTGATGGTAAGCAGCTACCGTAACCTATGGACGCCTGCAACTCCAAAGGAGTCACATGCGCGTTGCCGACCCTTGGTGTGCAAGGAAACAACCTATTGTCGCACTTTCAAGCTGCGAAGCCGAGTACATAGCTGCTGCAGAATGCAGTAAAGAAGTGCTGTACCTGAAAAACCTAATAGAAGAAATGTTACAAATAAAAGTGTGTGTGAATTTAAAAGTGGTCAATCAAAGTGCTATAAAACTGATAGAGAATGGAGTGTTAAACAGACGTTCTAAACATATAGATGTTCGTTATAAATTCATTCATGAAAATGTTGTAAATGGTAATTTATGTGTTGAGTATGTACCTACTGTTTATAACTGTGCTGACATTCTAACGAAGCCTTTAGAGCCTGTTAAGTTTAAAAATATTTGTGAACTAATCTACAATTATGGGGGGATGTCAAATGATAATCTGTAGAACGTTCAATAAAATTTAAAAAAAAAAAACACTTCTGTCATTCTCTGCTAGACTAGACGCCATTAATAATGTGATGTGCTCTGTTCTTACTGTTTAATAAAAAGGATTTGTGTTAAAAAACATCTGCTCTATTAGTTAAAATCCTCACACCTTGTTGGAAAGTTACATATATCTTTGAATGTTTTGAAGAGTTCTGAGTGAGCCTTGACGAATAAACAAACTTCATATATATAGATACATGGCACAGTCAATAAATTCAGGTCTTTGAATAACGGCCTACAAGATGTTAAGACGTCTACGTTGCAGATCGCCCTGATGCACTGTTTTTGCGCTAAAAGTGCGCGTCTTGCATGGCTTGAATTTCCCCAGAGGATAACGCCGTATCTGAGCAGTGAGCAAACATAGCCATGATAAGCCTGTATTGCGGTCTGCTTGTTGCTAATCTTAGCTAATTTCCAAAGAGCATAAGCAAACGAGTTAACTTTACTGCATAATTTGTTAATATGCTCACCCCAAGAGCATTTGTCATCTAAGCAAATACCTAAAAACATTGTCTGACTTAATTCTGTTATCACCTGATCTGCATAAGTTACAGTCAGTTGTTTCTTTTTGCCATTTCTGTTTACAAACTGGACAAATGTGGTTTTTGCTATATTTACTTTGAGATTGTTCCTATGTAACCAGTTTATTACATCAGCGATTGTCTTATTTATGTCACTATTATACGTTTTGTCATCACTACATGGTACGAAGACCGATAGGTCATCCGCAAAGAGTATACACTCAAAATTTATCGCATTCGGTAGGTCGTTAATGTACAGTAAAAAAAGCAGAGGACCCAAGATACTCCCCTGTGGTACGCCGACTTTGTTTACTTTCGTGGAAGACCTGTAAGCCTCAATGGTGTTGCCCGAGTCAATGTGAGATATTTCCACAAATTGAGTCCTAGAGTTTAAATAATCTTGGAGCCATTCATTAACTACACCTCTGATACCGTAGTGCTCGCATTTAACCAGGAGTGTCTCGTGGCACACAAAATCGAAAGCTCGAGTCATGTCAAAGAAAACTGTCGTTACTGGTAAGCTCTGGTTCAAGTAACCTAAAATCTTATTTGTCAGTGTAAAGGCAGCTAGTGATGTTGATTTGCCTTTTTGAAATCCAAACTGTTCAGATTTCAATACATTGATGAAGTTGTGACAAGTAGATAAGGAGTTCTGGTGACCAACTTCTGACTCCATCATGAGACCCTGGACCTCATCTCAAGCGGAAGTGCTCGTCAAGGTAAATCTAATGAGCCCAAACACGATGGAGCTGTTATGAGTAGGTACGGAGTTCTGGTGGCCAACTCCTGACTCCATCATGAGACCCTGGACCTCATCTCAAACGGATGTGCTCGTCAAGCAAAGTCTAATGAGCCCAAACACGATGGAGTTGTAATGAGTAGATAGGGAGTGCTGGTGACCGACTCCTGACTCCATCATGAGACCCTGGACCTCATCTCAAGTAGAAGTGCTCGTCAAGGTAAGTCTAATGAGCCCAAACACGATGAAGTTGTGACAAGTAGCTAAGGAGTTCTGGTGACCAACTCCTGATGAGACCATGGAACTCATCTCAAGAGAGCACTCATCAAGGTAAGTTTAATGAGCCCAAAGACTATGGAGCTGTGATGAGTAGATAGGGAGTCCAAACAAGATGAAGTTGTGACAAGTAGATAAGGAGTTCTGGTGACCAACTTCTGACTCCATCATGATCCCTGAACCTCATCTCAAGCGGAAGTGCTCGTCAAGGTAAGTCTAATGAGCCCAAACACGATGGAGCTGTGATGAGTAGGTAGGGAGTTCTGGGCTGAATTCCGCTAAATGTATGTCGCGCCTAAAAAGTATTTCATATTTGAAATACATCATTTTGAAAACTGTATTTTGTATTTCGTATTTCAAATACCTGTCGCCAAAGTAGTTTGTATTTTGTATTTCAAATACCTGTGGCCAGAGTAGTTTGTATTTTGTATTTCAAATACAATGAACCCAGTATTTTGCCCAACCCTGGCTACGGGCCGGTTCAAATAGCACTCTTAGTGCTTGAAGTTGGAGACCTAAGCTCTCCGAAACATGTCGCGCGAAGTGACTAAAGTGACGTGAGTGCAACCGTTATATTTTATAGTGTTATTAGTATGCCTCACGAAAGTTTATATTTAATAACGAGAGGGTACCTCGTCGTCAACACACTGGGTCCTATTTGACCTCTTTGGCAACCTTACTCACCGGCAGGAACATAACACTATGAGTAGGGTCGAGTGCTATTTGGCTGTGGTTTCCTGTAAGGTGGAATCATGAGATGTTACCGAAATTTTCGTCGGCACCTCAGTAATCAGTATTTTCGGCAAACAACAATCATTGCAGCCTTCCACAACAGAGTATACAACCTGTTTGGTCCAACATCTCCGTAATAAAAACAATCTTCTTCAGAACGGAGCAGTGTGTATGGTATATAGGGCCCACAACATACAACCGGCTGTCTGACACCTAACCGTATTCGCAAGTAAGCTCAAGGAGTATCTGATAGACAAAGCCTTTTACTTTGTAGACGAATTTATAAATAGATTACTTAGATTGACACTTATAATACTTTAATGCCTGTATAGCGATGTCTATACACGGTGTACATGAGGAAACCGAATAATTTTAACAGCGTATTCCTGATCATAATTTGAGACTAAAATGTCGTATAAACTTTTCTGGATTTCGCCAAAAAAAAAAATTTTTTATTTAAGTGGTAGTAACTCTGAAACTAGGCGAATTCCAGAAAAGTTTATACGACATTTTAGTCTCCAATTATGATCAGAAATACACTGTGAAAATTATTCGGTTTCCTCATGTTACACCGTGTAAAATGTTATAAAATTTATTAATATCTACCGGACATAATTATGTTTTCACCTGACTGGCTCGGAAAGCTCTTTTTTATTCTTTAAAAACAGATAGCAAAACTGCATTTTATTCACAAGAGTGCAAAGAATATTTGAAATTCGAACGTGATATTAATCACTTTTTAAACATAAGAACATATAAAGACCACTCCATACAGGACAATCTTCGCCCATCTGATTAAATTGTCTGATCAAATCAAGTGCTGTGGATGCAAAAATTATTTTATATTTAATTGTATTCAATTAAAAACATTTAGTGTAAACAATTTTGTGCCATGATTTTACTATAAAACGCTTTAAATCTTTCAAGAAATATTATTTTGATCGATCCATTTTAATTGATGAACTACCTGTCTCAGAATAATTCGAAAATTGTGCATTGTTTTTGTTTTATCTGTGACATGTAACTTTTTTTAATTTTAAAAAGTTAGTTTTGTTTACTTATATTTTTAAGTTTCAGATTGCTTTTTTTATTATTTATTAATGTAATATCTGCCATCACCTTTCAATAAATGTATTAAATCAACGCGAAGACCAGCTGAGATATTTATGTAGGTACTTACGACAGGTGTAATACAGTTTTCGTGATATATGTGACTTTGAGGTTATGTAGAGTTTTGTATCGAATTATCATTTCAAGTTCTTTCTTTCATTGTAAAATCGAATAATTGAAGCGAAAACTAGTGCTAAACGAAGTGCAAGATCGTTTGTTGCATAGGAGCAAGTGCTGCATATTTTTTTTTTTTTTTTTTTTTTTTATACCACGACGGTGGCAAACAAGCATACGGCCCGCCTGGTGGTAAGCAGTTACCGTAGCCTATGGACGCCTGCAACCCCAGAGGATTTACATGCGCGTTGCCTACCCTTTAGGAACCTATACACTCCTTTTTTGAAGAACCTCATACTGTAGCCCACTGGGAAAACCTCGGCAGGGAGTTCATTCCACAGCCGCAGCGTTCGTGGGAGGAAATTCCTCTTAAATCGTACTGTGCGCGACCCATTGGGCTCCAGGGTGTGGGGATGAACACCATATTGTCACAAAGCAAGAAAACACTACAATTTAACAGGTTTAAAGCAGCAAGCATCCCGCTACCTACAACAGACTTTTATCAAGCCTTTGAAATGTTTTCCTTTATGTACCTACACCTAAGCTATGTATAAAATAAATAAACACCAAAACCTCACGTGCGTTTATTGATTATTCAATTATACAATTCGTACATGTAGATTAAATAAGTGCCTACCTAAAATAGTTGTCAAACGAAATGATAAAAGGAAATCATAATAAATAAGTAGGAGTATACTGAGTGATATAATATCTAGACACACGGCAGTGTGTCCGCCAAGTTCGAGCAAAAAAAAGCGACACACCGGCCGTGGGTTATATTACACGAACCATTTCGGGCCAATTTCGACCACCCTATAACTCAAAACATATTTTATCTACGCATATGAAATTTCGAGTGTCTGTTGACATCCCCTTAATTGTCTAGAATACAAAATTTCATTATTCTACCTATACCAGTTCTTGAGATATTGACGTCAGAAAATCGCTATTTTTACTATACACTCACTGACTCACTGACTCACTGACTCATCAAAAACCTAGACCACTTCCAATGGTCGTACTGACTTGAAATTTGGCATGGAGATAGGTCTTAAGGTCAAAGTAAAGGGAAAAATCTGAAAACGGCCAAGTATGAGTCAGTTTTAAAAATAGCGAAGGTGTAACTTTGTTCTACTATGAAGTCATAATGAACTAAATGGGTCTATCTTCCAATGGTCGTACCGACCTGAAATTTGGCTCGAAGGTTTGTCTTTAGGTCGAAATAAAGTAAAAATCTGAAAACGGCCAAGTGTGAGTCAGTTTCGAAAACAACGAATGTGTAATTTTGTTCTACTATAAGTAGGTATGGAGTGGAAATGAGATAAGACTTATTTAAATTTAGATACATACCAATTTAAGACAATACATGTTTGTCTTAAAGACAAGAACAATAAAATTGTTCACCACTCTGTGTGTGTCTGTTGCGGGAACCGAACCCACGATTTAGGAAGTGCAAAGCAGGTCACTAGGTACACTAGGTGCGCTAAATCAGTCAAACAAAAATGAAAAGACTATTTTTTCTCGCATAGTCTAAATAATTTCTAATTTTACAACTAATAAAATCGCAGATTCAAGAACATGGAAATCATATATACTCTAAGATGGAATTATATATACTACTGCCCATCTCACCCTCCGATACGCCACGGGATGAGATGGGATGGTGCACTTCTAGGGCTACATAATAGGCCACCAATTATAATACCTACTGGTAGGTAGGTATTACCAAGTTCTTAATTATCTATGTAGGTAGCGTACTTACAAACAGAATAAAGTACGTTATTGATGTATGTAATTATATGTAAGTAGGTACATTTTATAGGTGTAGGGAGCCAGTTTATTTGTAAAAATCACCTATAAAATAAATAGTAAAATAGGATTTATCATAGATTATAGGTACTCGCGCTGCCCGATCGATCCCGAAATCCGATATATGTGTGTATAGTGATACTAGATAAAAATTCCGTTCCCCGCCTCGCGCACCCTCCGTCGCTGCCTACATTCGTCCGCCGCGCTCGCGCCGTCCGTGATAAAAAAATAAAAAAGAACCTACACCTAACAAAAATAAATGAAATCCCATCAAAAACATAAATGTGATAGGCTGCCAAGTTCGATACTATGGGAATGCTTCGCCTATAAAAGAAGTGAGATCTGAATAAGTACCAAGTTCCATAAAAATACCTCAAATCATAAATAGTTATAGTAATGCACTCTTGATTTCCAGCAGTTTTTAAGGTACATTTTGAATAAGTATCACGGTACATAGAAATACCTAAAATTATAATAGTCAGAGAAACGCACACCGGTTTTTTTAGCAGTTTCCTGATAACATTTATTATTTTCAGTACTTTTTAATGATGTAACTTGGCAAGTTTTAATAGAAAATTATATACTTGACACATTGCAGTCCAAAGGTGTCGATTAATTGCATTGAAAAGGTGTGTGGTGCGTAAAAACTTGCCAAGTAACATCATTAAAATGTACTGAAAATAATAAATGTTATCAGGAAACTGCTAAAAAAACCGGTGTGCATTTCTCTGACTGTTATAATTTTAGGTATTTCTATGTACCGTGATACTTATTCAAAATGTACCTTAAAAACTGCTGGAAATCAAGTGTGCATTCCTATAACTATTTATGATTTGAGGTATTTTAATGGAACTTGGTACTTATTCAGATCTCACTTCTTTTATAGGCGAAGCATTCCCATAGTATCGAACTTGGCAGCCGTTCACATTTATGTTTTTGATGGGATATGTAAATTAACATGCCTCTGTTATTCATACAGATAATGCAGCTAATCCTGTTCCATAGCTGAAACGTTGTATTTTCTGGTAGATATAGGTAGTTACTCGTTTCCCTCGACTGGCCTTATGATTTTAGCAATCATTGTAAGTATCTATGTTTCATACCTTCCTGGATGTCAACTATTGTATTTTGACCGCATAATCTTCTGTCATTTTTATGTTGTTATTTCAATTTCTTCGCACCTTCTTTCTCATTGTAAAGTCATAAATATATCAGAATTATCAATTATTTTATTATTAAATGCAGAATTACAATTTTCGAAATGACGTACAAAATCACGCGACAGGCGTCCAAAAAATACCAAGTTTTGTTTGATGTACGTTGCTACTGCGTTCGTTGGCTGGCCAGACTATATTTTCCTCGCTTTAGTGAGGTGAAATAGTTATTTGTTATACAAGGGGTGAAAGTTGTATTTTACGTGCGAGTGTTATTTTAAACACGAGCTAGCGAGAGGATTCTATGATTGACCACGAGCGAAGCGAGTGGTTCAAAGATAGATTGACCACGAGCGAAGCGAGTGGTTCAAAAAATAGAATCCTGAGCGTAGCGAGTGTTTCAATACACGAGACGTAAAATAACTTTCACCCGTGTATAACACAAAACTTTTCACCTCACTACAGCGAGGAAAATAAGAAAAAGGGTTTGTACTATCAATTATTATTTATTTACCTCTTTGTCAAGTACAATAATTTTGAAGTATAGAAGTATTGGTAAAATCAAAAATAATGCAAAATAGCCTAAGCGTATCCAGTCTTTTTCAAACTATTCCAATACCGACATATATCTAATCATAACATTCATAGTATAGCATAGTAATAGACTAGCATAAATTATATAATTCCAGCCTCAGTACCTAGTTATATTATATTTAATAAATAACTAGGTATATATTGATAATATATTCAGTTTAGACAAAAATGGTACATATGTATGTACTAATCAGTCTTTATTTATATTTCAGTCACAGTATAACAGGTAGGTATTGATTAATTAACAATCTAACAATATAAAAAAAATCTGGCATAATCAAACAATATGCCTCTGAATCTTCACGCCAGTTCAAATCTGGCCTCGGACACAGGAGGGTTTGGTCACTTTTTCTGAAGTATATGACATCTATTTTCAAACAATATGCCGTTAATTAAAACTTAAGGTCTAATTAAAACACTGAGGCGAAAAAACATTGTGAGGATTTATTTTAATAGACAATTAATAATACTGTTTCTCTTGTCCCGGAGCTATATTTCACTAACAAACTTCACCTATCTAAAATATTCTCCAGTAAATTTGACAGCTTAAACATAGCAACATACAACACAAACATTCGTTTAACATTATTTGGCTTAAACATTTTACAAGGGACTAAAAATTTAAAGTTACATTATTGCAATTAGACATGTTAATTGTTAAGTTTTTTTTTGGAACTGATATGTTAGTGTTGGTAACACGGGCGGTATTAGTTGGCAAATTATTTTCATCATCCTCGGCCACTAGTGTAAATGTAGGAGAAATAGGCTGAGCAGAAGGAATTTCAACATCAGGCTGGATATCTTCAATATTTAATGGAGTGCTCCATGGGTCTTCTAAATCACTTTTTGACATTTTAGATGTTGATGGCTGATTTAGTATGTCAGTGTGAGACTTTAGATTAATACTGCTAACAATACCTTTACATATTTTTGACTTATTTTCGATTGAGTCTTCCAGGTACCCCTCAGCTACGGTGCTTGATTTCCATCCTCCGTGCCGCTTAAGGGTCGTCAAATCAGCACCAGAGTCAGCTAGTAGTGTTGCAGAGGTCCTCCTAAAGCAATGGCCTGTATATTGGTCAGGTGATGTCAAGCCAAGGAAAGTTGCGATTTCCCGTGGCAAGCTACCAATTTTGTTAGGACCCATTGGCTGGTTAATACACTTTCCTTTGCGATAGCCAAGAAAAAATCTATCGGTTGATGTTTTTGGTGGCCGTAGGTTCTGATATTTCTTAACAACTTCAACATATTCGTCACGAACTACAAAGTTTCTTTCTATATTTGTTTTTGTGTCTGGTAACTTAAATAGAAGTAATTTTTCAGAATGTTTCTCAACATTGTTAGTCTTGAGGTATGTGAGCTCGTGGGTCCTGCATGCTCCGCTAATTCCTATGATGAGGACTACCTAAAAAATGAAGAAACAATTAGTTTTCTAGTAGTTATAAACTTCAACAAAGTATTATGAGCCCATTCATTGGATTTCTTGAATTAACCATTAAGCTTGAATTTACTTAAATACAAAATGCAGTACATAGCGGCCCCCTTTTTTTAAATATCTATCGTTAAATTGAAATAATCACAATTATTTACGAGTGGCGCTGTGGCGTGTGACGCGTGAGCCCGCGGCTCTTATGAGGCATTTTTTGTATTTGTTTTAACTATACATTGTTAAGAAAAAAAAACTTACTATTACTTACTTTTGTACCTAGATATTCAGAGTCTGGAGCTTCGTTTAAAAATTTTGTAATATCTGCGGGCGTAAAAATCTTGGATTTCTTTGGTTTATAACCAGATGAGGTTTTTTTTAAAAATGCCAGCAACTTTGGATACTTTTCTATATGAACATCCTTTTTTAATTTTAGAGTCGTCTTAAGCATGGAAAATATGCTCCACAGAGTGCTAGGCTTCATGCTTTTGGCCAAGTCGATAAAATAGGACAGTATTACGGTCTCTGAAAAGGTTTTTGCACCTTTTTTGTGTCTCCATGTATTGAAATCGTCAAACGCTTTCAAGTATCTTAAACGGGATTTTTCAGGCAACAAGCTCAATTCTGCATTTTGCACGGTTTCCCGTAATTCCTGAGGTGTATTTAATACTTCTTCATCACTCGAATCACTCATTTTTAACAAAACAAACTAGAAAAACATACGAATATTTAACGTTGATGGCAGAATTGAAGTTTTGAAGTAAAAAAGTTTTTTTTTTATTTCGGATGCGTTTTGTTCGTACGTAGACTTATTATTGAGCTGTCAGAACACATTTATATCCGTTTTTACATCAAGAATGAAGATTAATGTTGAATACTGATATTTATGAATTAAAATAAAGTTGTAAGACTGTATTTAGTATTTTATACTCGATGCAATTAATTAATTGTGATGTTAAAAAAAAATTCAGCACTCTCAACGTTTTACGTTTTGTTAGCTGTCAAATGCCACTTAAGCTGCGTTCAAATGTCAAAACTCTTTCACCACATGTGGATAAAAAGCGATTTTCACAATAGATATTAAACAAACAAAAAGGGCTTTCCGAGCTAGTGAGGTGAAAAGATTTGTGTTATACATGGCTGCAAAGTTATATTTACGTCTCGTGTGTTGCAACACTTGCTACGCTCAGGATTCTATTTTTGAACTACTCGCTTCGCTCAGGATTCTATTTTCGAACCACTCGCTTCGCTCGCGGTTCAACCATAGAATCCATTCGCTACCTCGCAGTTCAACCCTAGAATCCATTCGCAAGCTCGTGCTTCAATTCCACACTCGCGGTTAAAATACAACTTTGCACCCTTGTATAACAAATAACTATTAAATATTGATAATTCGTGCATGTGTAATGTAATATTCCTAAATTATAATTTTATCAAAACCTGTTAAATGTTAAATAACGTATATGTTATCAATAAATAATTGAATTGAATTGGTCTGCTTACAGAACCGTCCATAAAGGTGGAGTCTGACAACGCAAGTGCATTCATGGTGAACAGCACGCGGAGCTTCACCTGCAGCGGCAGCCGCCCTGTCGACGGCAGGATCCACATTTGGTTCAGAAAAGGTAAGGTTGTATTATCTGGGACACGACAGTGCCCCCGCCAAGTCGAGCACAAAGGCACGGCCGTATCATCCTTTTCCCGAAACGATTCAGGCCATTTTCGACCTTGGATTGATTGATTAACATATACTTAATACATTTATTGTCTTTTAAATAATTTTAAACAAAAAAAAAGAACCGACTTCACCTAGCCTCCACTTTTCCAAAAGGATATGCCCAACAAGCTACTGTAATAAATATTTAAATCACTATAAATAAAATAAAAAAAAAAGCCTTTATTTCCAAATTTCCCATATTTTTACAATAAATGTTTTTGCGTATTGGTTAGTAAGTTTCTTATAGCTAGTAGTTAGTGTTATGGTTATTTACTGTTTATTTATTTAATTTGGACCCCTCTTCGAGTGTAGGCCTCCTCCAACTCTCTCCATTTTTTCCTGTCTTCCGCTTTGTTTAGCCAGTCTTTCCCTGCAATTTATTTTATATCATCTAGCCATCGTTTATATGGCTTTCCCACTTTCCTTTTTCCAATAGGGCCTTTCCATTTCGTTGCCAATATTGTTCATCTACTGTCTTTATACCGTGCGATATGTCCTGCCCATCGCCATTTTAATTTGAGGGCTTGAGTTAGTAGCTTCGTTTTTTCTCTTATAGACATTGAGCATGCTCCTTTCCATGGCTCTTTAGGTGGTTCTTATCTTTCTCTTTATTTTATCAGGAAAAGTCCATGTTTGGCACCCATAGAGCAGGCTCGGTAGAAGGCATGTATCTGCCACGATCTTTTTTAGGTTTAAGCTATATTTGCCTTTTAGGATTTCTTGCAGTGACCAGAATTTCCTCCAGGTTATGTTAGCTCTCCTTTCTACCTCTTCTTCGTTGTTTGTTTTTGTGAAGGACAGTTGCTTTCCTAGATAAATATATTGGTCTACATAGTCTATGTTGTTGCCGTTGGTATTTATTTGTATTTGTTTGCTGTTTCTCATTATTTTGGTTTTATTTGTGTTCATTTGTAAGCCTGCTTTGGTGCTTTCTTCATCTAGTTGATTTATAAGCTCTCTTAGTTCTGTTAAAGTTTCGGCTACTATGACTATGTCGTCTGCAAATCTCAAATGGTTTATGATCTGGCCCTCCAGATTAATGCCTTTTGATTCCCATTTGAGATTCTGAAATATGAGTTCCAGAACAGCAATAAAGATTTTGGGCGATAAAGGATCTCCTTGCCGGACCCCCCTCTCTATCCTTATTTGTTTTCCTCTTGTCTCCAGCTTGACTCGGCTAGTGCTTTTGGCGTATATATTCTTTATAATATTAATGTATTTTTGGTCCACATTAAGCTGTTTCAATGCATTCCAGAATGCGCTGTGATTGATGCTATCAAATGCCTTGCTATAATTTATAAAGGCGATATATAGGTCTCTATTGAACTCTTTATACTTCTCTATTATCTGTTCTAGTGCTTGTATGTGGTCAGTGGTGCTGAAACCTGCCCTAAAGCCAGCCTGCTCTCTTGGTTGTGAGTCGTCAATTGTTTTGGATATTCGCCTTAACATTATTGAGGAGAACAGTTTGTAGATGCTCGTCAGTAAGCTGATTGGCCTATAGTTACCAATGTCTAAGGGATCGCCTTTCTTGTACAGCAATATTATATCGGATGTACACCATTGCTCTGGTATGGTTTCGGAATTAAGGACCAAATTGAATAGATGTGTTAGATGTTGAAGCAGAATTGGTGCACCATGTTTTAGAGCTTCGTTTGTTATTCCATCTGGACCTGGGCTTTTTTCGGTTTTCAGCTGTTTTATGTGCTCATACACTTATTTTTGTTCGATCTGCTTTACTGTCAAGTTTACGTTATTCGCAATGGGTGTTTCCTCTTGTATGTGTTTGTAGTCTTTCATTCTGTAGAGTTCTTCATAAAAGTTTGTAGCATGCTTTATTACGCCTTTCCTTGGTTTTGTTTCTTCTTTGTCTCGTCCAAGTTTATGTATCCAAGATTTGTTTAGATTAAGTTGTTTTCAAGCTCTCTTTGTACTTCTGTGTTTCTTTAGGTTTCTTGTTATAACTTCCTTCCTGTGATTGCTGTAGTCTATTCTTATAGATTTCTTTGTTTGCTTGAACAGCCGGGTAAGTTCTTTCTTCATGTCTTGATCTTTGCCTTTCTTAAACATTAGTTCTGTGCGTTGTTTTATTAGTTGTTTTGTGTTGTCGCTAAAGATATTGTTTATTTTTGTGTGGTCAGTCTTAGTCTTCTGTGTTACGCTGTCCATTATTGACTTTTCTATCTTATTGTAGTAATCTTGAACACTTGTATCTTCTGTTTTGTTTCCTAGTTTTGTCTCTAAGCATCTGATATAACTATGTATTTCTTCTTCTGTCTTTAGGCTTTTACACGAGGAATGGAAGTTTTTTCGACTCTTTTTTGGAAGTTTTAAGGTAAATGTTGCTCTTAGAAGTCGGTGTTCTGATGGAAATAGTACATTATTCAGGACTTCGAAATTAGTGATATGTGCTGGTCGGTTTGTCATTATGTAATCTATTTCATTCCTGGTGTTTTGGTCAGGTGATATCCAGGTCCATCTTCTGTTCGGTCTTTTGTTATAGAAGGTATTCATTATGGAAAGTTTGTTTCCTAATGCATAGTCTATGAGTTTTCCTCCTCGTTTGTTTCTGTCTCCGTAGCCATACTTGCCCATAATAAGATTTTCTTCCTTCTTGGGGTAGCCTATTTTTGCGTTAAAATCTTCCATGACGATTATTTTGTCGCTGGCTAGAGAGTGAGCTTTATCTATGTCATTGTAGAATTTTTGGATTTCATCGTTGCTTGATTTATCTGTGGGCGCATATACATGAATTATCGAAAGTTCTACCCCTTCTATGTTGAGTTGAAGCAGTGCTACTCTTTCTGAAAGTCCTATGAAATTGGTGATTTGGTTCTTCAGATTCTTTTATATTAGAAACCCCACTCCGTTCATTCCTTTGGTTTCTCCATAGTAGCAGAGGATATTGTTTTCGTACTCTTCTATACTGCTGCCCATTCTTCTGACTTGACTTAATCCTACTATGTCATGGTTTATTTTACCGAGTGCATTGTTTAACTCTATAAATCTTTCTATTGATGCTAGAGATCGTACATTATAGGTGCAAATTTTCAATGTTTTCTCTGTTTTAATGTCATTTTGTGGCGTTTTGCTGCGTTCCGGCTCTTCATTTGTTTTGAAATTGTTTCTTTGTTTAAGGTTCTGTTGTGTAGTTTTTTGTTGTTTTGTTTCACTGGGTTTACTGGTTAATGAATTTTGTTGTGCATGATTTGTTTGATTTGTTTGAAATCACTATAGGTATGCCTATAATATTTGAAGAGTTCCCTCGATTTCTCTAGGCTTTCAAACAAAAAAAAGATTTTTCAAATCAGTCTAACCGTCTTCGATAATTGGTGAACATACATAAAAAAAAACAAGCGAAAACAATGATCCGGACGAATTGAAAACCTCCTTCGAAATCTCGAAGTCGGTTGATAACTAGCCATATTCTGAGAGGTGATTAGGTAAGTCATTACCAGAGACACAGTCTAACTTTTCGAGTCTACAAGTCTGAAGCGTTGCTGAAGCGACATCGGAACGAGACCTACTTAAAGTTTCCGTAGTAATGCCGTAATAATAACGCTATCAATTACTAGATGGCGCTGAAGGGCAAAGAGTACTCTGCCCTACATTATACGGCAGCTTTGGTTGGTCTTTTATACGACATATGTATAATCTCTGGTCATACTGAACAAATGTTGTATGGAACCAACCCCGAAATCCCAAAAAAATGTTTGGGGTTTTTTGAGTCGTTCCCATTGCATAATAAAAGTTCTTCAGAGTTTGTCCGGAAGTGACGTGGTATTTTGACATTATTTCGTCATATAAACACAATTTAAAAGCAATTAATTGTCCTATAATTATAATCAGATACTAAGTACTAGTGGCTCTGTGAGCTGTGGGCGCACGAGAGCATAGCTAAAATACCTACTCCTTATAACAGCGATCTCGCAATGGTATTAAGCGCCATTGAACATTTTTTTTTTTTTTTTTTTATACTACGACGGTGGCAAACAAGCATACGGCCTGCCTGATGGTAAGCAGCTACCGTAACCTATGGACGCCTAACATTACGGCGCTTAAGTCATTTGTGCCTATGTTCACTATCATGAACATTTTCCGAAAAGAAACGACAAAAGATTCTACGGATTAGAATCCGCTGACAAAATTTCACGGGAATCGGTTAAGACATGGGACCTGTGGATGAGAACAGCCGAACAGACGCCGGACGGACGTACAAAAGCATTTTTCCCAAGCTGAAACGGAGACCTTTGATATCCCTCGGTCAATACATGCTTGTATTTTAGTATTAGGAGCAATAACAGCAGATAATCCACTTCGAAAAAATCTGGACTGAACGTAGGCGTGCCAACAGAATATTCTCTAAGATAAACCTACCTATAAAAGTCTTCCCTCGAGGTGTGGGCGGCAACTATTTACAATTCGTTTTGTGCTATTTTTCAACTGTTAATCCGACGAATCCCTTGTCTTAAGTTTCAGAATCCGACGACAATCCGACAATACCCGAGCGTCAGAAATACGACGCCTCCAAGAACCTCACAGTACTGGAGTTGGTGTCGCTCAACGAGACATACGACCAGAATGTGTTATTCTGTGCGCAAGGCTACGTCTCCTACATTATGAATCCCGATGTCTCCATGACGAGGAGGTGGATCAAGTTTTACGGCGAGATGGCGAAATCGGAAAGCATTACTCTGATTATGTTTGTGAAAAACGCAGAAGGTGCGTATCTGAAATTGAGGTACATATATATAACAAGTTCCGCCTAAATCATATCAAGGACCACATTCCCCTGCCCGTAGTGCCGACACAGGCGACCATGGCCGTCCGATAAGCTCGTTCTTACTAGTTAACGAGAGAACGAGACGCAGATGGAATCTGCGGATGCGTCCGTCTATGTGTAGAGCTAGCATTAGCCATGCACATACACGTGTTTCCGTCAGATCTTTCGAGCAAATGTGTCTGGCGGACTTATCTGTCGATGTATAGCGGGATGTAGCACAGATTGTTCTGCGGACTGATTTTTGGTGGATCAATATATAGAATGTAACAAAGAATAGTTATTTATTATACAAGGGAACAAAGTTGTTTAATCTCTCGTGTTTATATTGAGTAACGAGCCAGCGAAAGATTCCGAAATTGTGCCACGGGCATAGCGAGTGGTTCTATAAGTGGAATCTCCCCAAGCCATGAGAAGTTGAAGGAACTTTGCTGCCGAGAGTAATACAATATTTTTCACCACATGAGAGTAAAATACAAACTGTGAAATATTACAAATGTAATAAAAAATGTATGGTATTCAATATTGTAGTATGTATCCTTTTTGACGAAGCCTGCGCTGTGCATTACCACGTTATATTTGAAGAAGAGTGTTTGAAATAAATTGTTGTATTCAATATTTATCATTCAAAATAATCGCATTAAAGTATATCGAAACAAGTTTGACTTGTTTCTAATGAGAAACTCCACTCTAGAGGATTAAATGTTACTTTCCACACTCTTATTAAAGATTAAAGTGAGTCTTTTGGAAAGTGAACACAGGCGCGGATACAGGGGGGAGGGGACAACAGGAGCATTTGCCTATTTTCATTTGCTACGGCAGCCATAGGTGCGGACCGCAAGATTGTGAAGGAAATCCTTGCCCCTCTCCCCCCCGAATGAAATCTTGAACCCGCGCCTGGGTGAAAATAACTATAGGTACATGTTAAGTTAATTCAGATATATTGTTATTATTTTATATAACATGGTTACAGAATCAACAGACGAAGAGGAATTAGACAAGAACGCTCATATAACGGAGGAACCGTACTTGAGTGCGCAGAGGTGGGCGGCACTGGTGGTGATAGTCGTGGTGGTGCAGGCCATCGGCGCCGCGACGGTGGTGGCCATAGTGCGCGCGTCGTGCTGCGCCACTTGGATTGCCCCCTGCCCCTGGGTCAAGACCCCATGCCCCTCGCCTAAGACCCCATGCCCTTCGCCTAAGACCCCCTGTTCCTCGCGCAACACCCTTTGCCCCTCGCCACAGCCACAGCCATGCCGTCCCTCGCCCAAGCCGCACTGCCCCTAGCCCGAGCCCCCTGTCCCTCGCCCGAGCCCCACTGCCCCTGCCCCTCGCCCGAGCCCCACCTCCCCTGCCCCTACCCCGAGCCCCCTGTCCCTCGCCCGAGCCCCACTGCCCCCGCCCCTACCCCGAGCCCCCTGCCCCTCAACCGGTGTCTAGTTTTACAAGCAGTGCCGTGTCTTTAAACCTCTCGTACACAAAAAAAAGAGATGCAACACTCTTTGTAAGCTGCATTTTAAAATAATCTTTATTTAATGTCATACTATACAAGTCGCAAGTCAGACCCCATATGGAGTACTGCTGCACCTTTGGGCAGGAGCACCTGGATACCAATTTGGGCCCTTTGACTCGGTACAAAGGCGCGCTGTACGAATCGTCGACGATCCCAAACTCGCGAGCGATATTAAACCTTTAAATCTAAGGAGAGACTTTGCCTTCCTATGTGTGTTCTATCGCTTGTACAATGGGTTGTGCTCTCAAGAACTGTTTGACATGATCCACGGCCGCTTTTTATCACCGTACCGCTCGTCGTCGGCAGGGTGTTCATCCTCACACCCTGGAGCCTAAGGGGTCGCGCACAGAGCGGTTTAAAAGTAATTTCCTCCCGCGAACGCTTCGGCAGTGGAATGAACGCCTGTTTCTGTTTTTACAGAGGGTTACAGTATGAGGTTCTTCAAAAAAGGAGTGATAGTTCAGATATCAGACGACGGCGCTCAAGAGATGAATAAGATAACAAAACTATTTGTTGTATGTATTATAATTACGAGGTACAATTTTGTGACAGGAACAAATAAATAGTAACAGTAAATTTTGGTGACGGGAAATATAGACCTTACCACTTTTTTCACCAATTATTGATATCTTTCAAATGGTAATATAAGTTACTTTATATAGTGATAAATAAGTCGCACTGTAAACCGTAGTGAAAGACAGAAAAAGTAGGTAGGTAGGTTAGTTATTTAATTAATTTCCGCTACCAAAAAGTTGTCTGGAAGAAATCGCTTTCTGGCGACAAGACCGCCTGTTAATTGTTATCTCTAATTTAATTTTATATATTTTCTATACTGGTTTTCTTTTTGAGGTGTTCAATAAAGAGTTTACAAATATAGAAAGTGTCTTGCAGCGTTTTGTTTCTGAACAGTTTTCTTCCCTGAATACTTTGGCTTGTACGTTGAAATGTGGGTTGTGGCGGAGCCTAGACATGGGTGATTGGAACACGGACCGTCAATTATTTCCAGGGTGCTGGTGGATTCATTGGCTTCCTTACCACTCTTGGACCCTGGATCTTAAGAAGTCATGGAGGTGCGATTCTTTTTACTTAAAGTCCCTCTTGTTCCTTTCTTCGTCAACACAGTGGATCCTCCTTTTTGTAAAGGGTCGGCAACGCGCATTCGCCACCTCTGGAGTTGCAGGCGTCCATAGGTTACGGTATCTGCTTACCATCAGGCAGGCCGTAAGCTTGTTTGCCACCGCCGTGGTAGAAAAAAAAGTCTTCGACCGGGATGGTGACGGTTTCTCCCTGGGTTCCCTTGGGCACTGCTGTGCCAGATTCTACCGCAGCAGCATGTAGTATTACTGTTAGGACCCTGGGTTCAAAGGTGAAGAGGAAGGAAATGACCCCACCAGCACCACGAATTTGACGCTCCATGTGCCGAACATCCTGTAATTATATATCCTGTAATACTTACTGGGAGTTCTCGGGTTTAACTCTCTGGAAGTAAGGCGTAGTATTGCGCTTCTGACTACGGTCTGTAAAAATCTTGCGTGGTGACTCAGACTGTGTTGAGTTAACCGAGCAAGTGGTGCGTCTGTTCGTCCCTGCACCCACGAGATTTGAGTTCCGGTCTCGTGACCGCTGTCTTCTAGCGGAGCCCGACTGTCGTACTGTGTCACGCAGGCAGTCTCCGTTGGTTCGTGCTTTACACAGCTTTAATGCACTTCTAGCATCGGCTCCTGTATGCGACGTGTTTGCGAGTAGATGGGAGGTAGTGCGCAACGAATGTCTGAGGTTCAGCGAGAAGATGGATGTTCGGCCCTCAACTGTGCCTGTTTGACATATTGTGTCATATTCATATGTGTTTATTGTTTTTAGGTCATATGATTTTCTAAATTATTTTGTTCTTTAGCCTTAAATTGTAATTTCACAGTGCTTTAGTGTAATAACTGTCATGCTGTGTAATTAAATTGTATAATAATATTGTCTTCGGTTGCCGCGATAGTTATTCATGAAATAAAACAATTAAAAACGGATTTTATCGCGTGTACTGAGCTTAAATTACATCCCGACGTTTCGAACACTTTACAGCGTTCGTGGTCAACGGGTCGACTGAGGAAAAATGTACAATTACCTCCGTTCAAAAACTATCACAATATGCAAACCTACCCACATATTAAATATTAAACAAATTTAGTGTTTGCACATGCCAGAGGGGCCTTTATAAAAACAAATTATTTATTATTACAAAACAAATTATTAAACAAATTATTTTATTATTATTAATTATTATTTTTATTTTATTTTTAAATTTTTAAAATTAGTATTAAATTATTATTAGTGTCCACACTGTCCACCATTATGGTCTCACAGTCCATGTACACCGTACGGACTGGAAGTTGCAACCAGAATTCGGCGATGTGAAGACCTGGCGAATAAGCTCGCGCGCTCTCGTTGTTCTTTAAATTTCCTTAAGAGATGTCGGGACGAAGATCTTATTCCTACATGCGTGAAGATAGCTCCAAAGAATGACATTATGGGCAGTGAACGCATACTTCGCCAAGCAAGCAGGAAATTACTGTGCAAACTCATCCACAATAACCGTTATACGGCTTACAAACTTGAGCAACAGATTAAGGACAGTACCGGTGAGTTACAAATAACATTGACCAGTAGTGATTTTGATGAAGTCGTTGAACTAGGCAATAAACGTTACGCATTCACGTATGAACAGTGCAGAAAGCGACAGGTTGCTAAGTTTGATAGATTAAAATCGAAGCGCAGTGATAACGGATTGCTTGAGAATAATCACCGCGGGAACGGAACGTCGCTGTCAGTGTCAAACCGGTCTGTTGTAAACATGTCAAGTAAACAGTTGACACATTCGCAGCATTTGGTCTTGCAGAAAGGATTAAATTATGTTGTGGCACCACGGAAGATTCCTTTTGAAGACATTATTGTCAGTGTAGAAGATTGTCTGGTGAAAAAGGAAGATTCGGAGGCTATACGCCAAGATGTCTCGTCATTATTGCGAAGGGCGAAGCCGCCGAAAACAAACTTACCTAAGGAAGAGATAAGTGCCTTGAGGACCTTGCGTGAAGATCCAGACCTTACCATACTTCGAGCTGATAAGGGTAATGCGACGGTTGTACTTGACACCACCGATTACAACCAGAAAATTGAGAATCTGTTGGCGGACAGCACAACCTATAAACAGGTCAAAAAAGATCCTACTGCGAAAGTCTTAAAATGTACCAAAGACCTAATTGGTGAATACTGCGAATCCCTTAATCTAGATGTTGCAGGTTTGGTTCCTGATTGCCCGGTGCCTCCTAAATTGTATGGGTTACCGAAGATACACAAGGCGGGTGCCCCGCTACGTCCAATAGTGAGTCAAATTGATGCTCCAACTTACAAATTGGCTCAATACTTAGCAGGAGTCCTTTCATCTTTACAGGGTAATACTAGAACACAAACAAAGGATTCTTACCATTTCATCAGTGACATTAGAGACCTTACATTAACTGATGACGAGATCATGGTCAGTTTCGATGTCAAGTCACTCTTTACGAGTCTACCGGTACAAGACTGCATTGAAATTGTGAAGAAGAGGTTGCGTGAGCAGAACATGTCTGAAGAATATGCTAAGCTCTTGGAACACTGCCTTACATCAGGATATCTACTATGGAACAATGAATTCTTCCTGCAAGTCGACGGTGTAGCCATGGGGTCCCCGGTATCTCCAGTAGTCGCTGACATCTTTATGAAGGACTTTGAGGAGAGGGCGCTCTCATTGGCTCCCGTGCAGCCGAAGATTTTCAAAAGATACGTAGATGATACTTTTACTATATTACCTAAAAATAGTGTTTCAGTTTTCCTTGACCACCTCAATTCCATTCATAGTAAGATTAAGTTTACCATGGAATTGGAAAATAATTGTTCACTGCCTTTCTTAGATGTACTAGTATTGAGAAACCCCGATAATACCTTAGGCCGCACTGTATATAGGAAACCTACACATACAAATAGATATTTGAATGGTAGATCACACCACCACCCCAGTCAGCTAGCTACTGTAGGCAAGTCTTTGTTTCAGAGAGCCCAGAGGATATGTGATGAGCAGCACCTGGCAGCGGAACTCCGGCACGCCAATGATGCACTTCAAGCGAACGGGCTCAAGATTCCACGGCTCAATCAGAAGGCTCGGATGAAGATTCCTACAGTTGAGCGCTGGCCTGCCATCTTGCCTTTTGTCCGAGGAGTCACTGACAGGATTGGCAACATCTTGAAACGTGCTTCTATAAAAACTTACTTTAAGCCAATGAAGAAGATGTCACAGTTCCTGAGGTCAGTGAAGTCGGCTACTCCTCTACAGAGTGCAGGGGTCTACAGGCTGGAATGTGAATGTGGTCTATCATATGTAGACCAGACTAAGCAGAGCATCTCTACTCGGGTAAAGGAACATATAGCCGATGTAAAGCACCGTCGACCAAGGTCAGCAGTCTGTGAGCATGTCATGGATAGGCCCAACCACTCAGTTAAATTTGACAAACCGCAAGTCCTCGTCAAGGAGAAACGATACATTCCCCGGATGTTGCGAGAGGCAATCGAGATTAAAAAATATCCAAATTTCAACAGAGAGGATGGTTTTTCGGTACCACCAGCTTGGGATCCAGTTATTCATTTGGTTAAGGAGCAAGCCAGACATAGGACTGTGAGACCATAATGGTGGACAGTGTGGACACTAATAATAATTTAATACTAATTTTAAAAATTTAAAAATAAAATAAAAATAATAATTAATAATAATAAAATAATTTGTTTAATAATTTGTTTTGTAATAATAAATAATTTGTTTTTATAAAGGCCCCTCTGGCATGTGCAAACACTAAATTTGTTTAATATTTAATATGTGGGTAGGTTTGCATATTGTGATAGTTTTTGAACGGAGGTAATTGTACATTTTTCCTCAGTCGACCCGTTGACCACGAACGCTGTAAAGTGTTCGAAACGTCGGGATGTAATTTAAGCTCAGTACACGCGATAAAATCCGTTTTTAATTGTTTTATTTCATAAATTGTATAAATAAATAATTAAATAAATATGTACAGTCGCCATCAGATATATCGGAGCGGCCCAGGTGGTCACAAATATCTAAAGAACGCCTTTGACAAGGCGAAAAAGTACATGTTCATATATTTTTGAGTAGGTACCTTTAACTAAGCATTATTGTGTATCTTCAAGATCTAATGTATTACTGTTTTGAAAAAATAAGTCCCGCCCAGTTTCTTGCCGGTCATAATACTTCTCGGGCACAGAAGAGATAATAGTATTTCATGTCTCGGGTCAGAGGTGTAGGGTTAGAACCGGTGGTAATTTATTTTCTCTGATGTTCATAAGTGCGTTGTAATGTACCTAAATTGAAGAATAAGAATTTCTTTTTCATCTCTCCTGTTTGGAAAGTTTTATTTTCGTGGGTAGAAAGCCGGGTGGAAAATCGCTTTTCCATCCCTAGGGTGGAAAGTAATTAGCTGTGTTAATTGTGGATTGAGCCGGTGCCCACCCGGATGCCCTGCTCCCCGACCACCGGCAAGACATTGAATTTGTCTTTTTCAAATTGTTCAAATTTTACTTAACATTTTTATAGATTATTCTTTATATACTTGTTTTATAAAATGTGCGTGTGGTATTGTACTTTCCTCACAGTCGAAATGAAAAGCAGAGTGTTTAACGCGGGTGAAATTACCCATTTCACCCTAGAACTATTGGCGCTCTCACTTCGTTCGAGCGCCAGTAATATCTCAGGTGAAATGGGTCACTTTCAAACCTTGGTTAACAATCTACTAATCTTTTACTGACTGGAACTGGAACTGGAATGGAGACTGTACGTGAGGCATTGTAATTCCTAACTCCTTTACACTGGTGTATTGGCAACAAAATGGCGATTTGATTTCGAAGACCATGTCGGATCCGTTAGTTTTCTGTGTATACGGTGCCCGTGAGGATTGCAAGTGGTTTTAACCACGAATTCCTAAGGTCAGAAGGAATAATTAAATAAAGCCAGACCGGAAATATATGATCATGCGCAATGTTGCGGAATTTCATTTGAAGTAATTTCTTACACATGCAATAATTTTAATGACATGTGTCGTGTGAGTGCGCGAGTGCATGTGATAGGCTGTCACTGATGTCAGTGTCATTGTAGCTGTTTACTTGAATTATAATAAAGTGTTGAATATTAAATAATAAACGACACTAATAAAAATTCAAAAAATTATCCAAAGTCAAGAGCGAAACATTGTAAATAGTGTTTATAATAAACTACTGTAAATAATACGCTCGGGAAATGAAACTATTTCGCCGTGAAACATTTTCAAATTAACATCAGAGCTGACAGGTAAACAAATCTAAATGTCACCATACCATAGAGAATAATACGCTCTATGACTATACTGAACTGTTGCTATATAAATGAGAATGATAGCGCCCTCTTGACAATGATCATATATTTCTGGTCAGGCTTTATATAAATTTGGGTAAATTTTGTAAAAAAAAAACATTCGTTTGTTTGGTTTGTTTAAATACTTTTGCTCATAAAAGTAAATGTTATTGGTAAAGCTATCGCTTAAAACAAATTTGTTCATTTTTATTCGTAAAATATAGTTAGTGCAAAGTTTTCCTTTTCACTTTGATATCTGTCAATAAGGATCGATGTCTAGACTCTATGAAAAATGTTTTTTTATTTAATTAGGATTAAAAGAGAGGTATGGGCACTGCGAATGGCATCTCCCTAAGTGTGGTAGGGCACGTTCAGCGAATGTCATTTCGCTCAAATCTGGAGCAGAGCCCGACTGGGGAAGTACCTCCACCTTACAGAAAACCACAGCCAAATAGCACTAGATCCTACTCATAGTGTTGTGTTCCTGCTGGTGAGTAAGGTTGCCAAAGAGCTCAGAGGACCCCGTGTGTTGACGATGAGGGATCTTCTTGTTCCTTTAGCCGTCAACACAGTGAATCCTCCTTTTTGTAAAGGGTCGGCAACGCGCATGTGACTCCTTTGGAGTTGCAGGCGTCCATAGGTTACGGTAGCTGCTTACCATCAGGTGGGCCATATGCTTGTTTGTCCGTAAATAGGCGAATCCCAAAAAAATTCAAACGACATTTTAGTATCTTATTATGATCACGTGATACTTTCCGTCCTTACATCAAAATGTACCTACTTATTCTCCGGCTGTAAATAATGTGTAATAGATTTAACATATTGCAGCGTGAACACGTGGAGATATTTATGTATATTTTAACTGAAGCAATTTAGTTCTGGTAATTTATTTTCAACCGACTTCAAGATTTCGAAGGATTTTTATATATGTTCACCGATTATTCGAATACAGCTGGACCGATTTGGAAAAATCTTTTTTTGTTTGAAAGAACATACTTTACAGTTGGTTCCATTGTAACCAGGTCAGCATCTGATGATGGAATCCTGGAGAAATCGAGGGAACTCTTCAACTATTATAGGCACACTTATAGTGATGTATTTTTACAGCAGTTCAAGCAGTGAAGTCGGTTCTTTTTTAGAAATAGAAAAATATTTATTCGGGACAATACAGAAAGAACAAATAAATTACAGATAATTGTAGAGTACGAGTACAGGTAATTGTAGAGTAAGTGTCACGAAATGGTCTCTTCTCAGCATGTTGCTAGCGTTAGCCAGTGCTGATCTTCCGAAAAGACCAAATTTTTGTTTAAAATTATTACAAATCCCATTTTTCTGTCGTATCTGCGTGTGAAAAAAGATTGTGTATCTTCAGTGGACGTAAACCTGGAAATGCAACATCGCATATCTCGCAGGAGTACGGTGCCTCTCCGGTGTGTACCCTCTTATGAGTATTTAAAGTACTTAAATGATTAAACTCCTTCTTACATACATCACACGTGTATGGTTTCCCTCCTGTATGAGTGTTTTTATGCAAGTTTAAAGTGAGCATATCCCTAAATTCTTTTTTACAAATGTCACACGAGTAAAGTTTCGACGAATGAACAAGCTGATGAGACTTCAAGCGCCTTATTTCCGGGAATTTCTTCTTGCATATATCGCAGGAGTATAATTTCTCTCCCGTGTGAAGGCGTTCATGTATCTTTAACTCTGTCATTCGTGAAAACTCTTTGTCACAAAGTTGACAAACGGGTTTCCCTCCATGCACTTGCATGTGTTTTTTTAAATCGGAAGACCGGGTGAAATATTTGTGACATATCTGGCAATGGTAAGGCTTTATGATGACATCCTTCTCGCCATGTACTTGCATATGTCTCTTCAAACCAGACGGTCGTGTAAAGAGTTTTTGACATACTTGACAACAGTGGCCTTTCAACGCCTGGATATCTAGTGACTTTTCTGACAACGCCTCAGTGTCCTGCAGTAGCATGGTACGTGTATTTATTGTTTGTATTACATCGTTCTCGGACTCGATCTTGGAGGTTACGCCGTCTGTATGCTCGTGGCGAGTAGAGATAGCTCCGTTTGCTTAAATAAAAAAAAAATAAAAAAAAATATAGGACAATCTTACAGAAAACGACCTAGGCCCACGGTAAGCTCAATAAGGCTTGTGTTATGGGTACTAGACGACGATATATATAATAGATAAATATGGATAATACTTAAATACATAGAAAACATATGGATGTTAGTGGAATTGTGTAGGGTTATGGAACCCAGGAACAAATATCTGTGATAAACACACAAATAAATGCCCTGACGAGGGCATTTATTTGTGTGTTCGAACCCGGGACCTCCTGCTTTGTAGGCAGGGTAACTACCGACTATAGTTCATTTTATTTGAGATTAGAAAAAAGTTGACAGAACGATGTACTTACAGGGTTCTTTATCAGGCAAGATACATGTCACAACTGTCAAAGTGCCTACGCCGTCATTAAAAACACTTAAATACATTTGTATTTATAGTAAAGCCATGCCTACGTATTTTTAAATGTTATATTGAGTATTTAACAATATTTTGATAGTAGTTATTTGCTCGAAATATTTTATTTTTAACATTTTTAATGTTCTTGTAAATGTTGCACAATAAAAAACCTATAGAAGAAGAGGGTCGAGACGGATGGTTAGATTTTTAAATATTTGCTCGCGTCATCTGTTATTCGTATCTCTCAGCCATATCTGGATAGTTTTTAATGTTTAAAGCTTATTGTGATTCTTATTTAAGTAAAGGTATTTGCTTGTTCTATTATTGTGCGATTGGTTGGAGGGTTATGGAGCAAGCAGAGGCAGGCCCGAGTGGCATACAACGACAAAAGCCACCTCGTAGTCCAACAAATCTTTTACCATCACCTAAGACAATTGTTTTATTATTTAGTATTATATAAATATCGTTTAGAAGAACTTTTATTTACGAAATTTTATTAATAAGTGCATATTATGATTGTCAATTAAATAATTTTCGTGAATACTATTAAAAAACTACACGTTAAGTTTCCGTTTTAGAACGTACATGCGTTACTGTCAGTTTTTAAATTTTCACGATCTCTAACGTGATAATCAAAACGAAATCGTGTTTTTATTGTTGTGTTGTGTTGGATTATTTAATCTGCAAATTGTTATTATTTATTCACAATTGTTAACTCTTAATCATGTTAACTTATCGTTTGTTGGTGTGCTTGCAGTGTGTTTAAATTGAACATTTAGAACTGGTTGCCAAATACTGTTTCTATGTTTACTCAATTTCTAATCTCAAAAAAAACGAAGTATAGGCTAGGAGGCCGTTAAACACGTAACCAAGGCTTGCCACGTAACTGCATCTGGCATCAATTCTGAGAACAACGACGTTAAAATGACATTAGGTGTCCCCCTAAGACGCAAAAAGGATATAGTGGAGAAATTAGCAGTAGCTTAGTTGGTCAGAGCGATGGGCATGTATCCCAGAGTCGCGAGTTCGAGTCTCGCCTGAGGCAATGGATTTTTCTGCTTTTCCTTTATTTCTAAACATTGTTAACAATGACATTGTATAGTTCCCATTAGTAGTAATTATCAAGCTACTACTAGATATAGAAAAAACAGTTTTATATGCAGGGCAGGCATGAGTTTAAATAAAGTTCTTATAAATTGTGATATCGACATATATAGTGATAGCATACCAGCAATAAAAAATAATTTAATTAGGTACTTCATGGGTGACAACAATTGTGGCGCGGGTTAGGGCTCGGTGGATTATTGAATGTGTACTAACAGGTTTTCTTCATCTTTCTTCACTTTTCATTTATCTTTGTAAATATTAATCATGTATATAGATCATCTGTTCTTATGCTTTAGGAACTTGCATTTGTATTAAGTTGGGCAAAAACTTTTGTAATATATTTTGTTTCTACATAGGTTCTCACACCTATAATTAGCTTTGTGATTCTATTGTAATTTATGTATACTGTATAGAGCTGTTGCTTTTCCATGTATCAAAATAAAATAAAATAGTTAGGCTGCGTTTCCACCAGATATGAGCGTATATGCTTTGCCAGGCATGTGTTTGTTAAGAACCAATAGATAGATTAAATAATTGTGTAGGCAAATAACATATTGTCAAATAATTATGAAGCAAATGATTATATGATGAAATGATGATGCTGAGTTAAATAACGATTCATCAAAAGCCATACCTGCTCCCAGAGATAGGTAGGTTAGGGTTGATTATGTTTATGACCCTAAAAACGGTTAATTCATCGCTTAATGCATTAAAATCATACTGCAATTTGAACCTTGCACTCTAATAAACTAGGTTAGATTTCATAATGCCAGTCAATATGTTGCAAAATCAAGGTATGCCAAATCAATAATATAAATAATTTGTCTAACAATAATTTATCAAATTGTTAGTTGGGAAATGAAATCAGTTGCGAAACGTTGAGTTGGGAAATAAAAATTTGCCCAAAATAAAAATATGGGATACGTAGTTTGGGGAGTTAATAATTTGCTAAATAATTTTCGTCGAAACATTAGTAAACCGTTCTGTTTTGTATAAAAATAAAGTACAACACATACCATAGGATATGTGTGGCCGCTGTATGCTCTCGGGGCCCAGCACCAGCTCATCCTTGATCACATGGTCAGGGTACAGGGCGTTCAGCATGGCTGCCATGCTTGTATCATCAGTACTGTTCGATGTGTAATGTCCGTTCTTACACTCTGGTCTCGCCGCCACCTCATTCTTGATCATACAGTCGGTGTAACCGTCGCCCAGCATGGCTTCTTCGCTCACAGCACTGTTGGGACATGAGGGCTTCTTTACACACACTCCTACAGAGATGCCGGCTTCCTCGTTAACAGCAGCTGTAAACAACGGATTCCTATTATAATTTGAAACAACAGATTCAGAAGAACACTGACAACTTGAAAAATTGAAAAACTAACAAATGGCAAAAGAAAAGTGGTAAAACCAAAATTTAGAGGGGAAAATGACAAAATAGAAACAGTAAGGAAAGAAATAGTAACAGATAGACAAAAATGGATGATGTTAGATAAATACATTTGGACCCGGGGGTATGTCCTTAAACTACGTCCGGACACGGGTACGTCCTTAAACTACGTCCAAAAGTGGTATGGGTACTGCGAATGTAATCTCGCTATATGTGGTAGGGCACAGCACAGTGAATATCATCTCGCTCAAATCTGGAGCAGAGCCTGACTGGGGAAGTACCTCCATCTTACAGAAAACCACAGACAAATAGCACTATACCCTACTCATAGTGTTGTGTTCCTGCTGGTGAGTAAGGTTGCCAAAGAGCTCAAAGAGGACCCAGTGTGTTGACGATGACGGACTTTCTTGTTCAATTAGCCATCAACACATTGATCCCCCTTTTTGTAAAGGGTCGGCAACGCGCAAGTGACTCCTTTGGAGTTGCAGGCGTCCATAGGTTACGTTAGCTGCTTACCATCAGGCGGGCCGTATGCTTGTTTGCCACCGTCGTGGTATAAAAAAAATACATCAATTTAGAAGGCGACTCGGAAGAGGCCTAGGTCTGAAGGACCCTACAAGCCTAAATCATTTAACATAATGTTAAAGTTGACTGGTAGAGAATGCCTTATGGCATTAAGTCCGCCTTATGTACGATAAGGTTTATAAAGTTTAAATAAATGTCACACAATGCCTGATAATTATGTAACTTATAATACCAAGTTATTCTTCAATGCGGGGATCAATGTTACTCTGCGTCCGTAGGAAACACCTTTGACAACCCTACACGTGATCCCTGGGTGGTGCTAAAAGAGTAAGAAACTTGGCAGCTGCACTGTCCCATCTGGACCTCGCACCACTCACTGGATATTCTTCATCATCTGCTTTCCCACTACTACTACCCCAGGGAAGAAATGCCTAGCTATATCCAGTGACATGTGTGCCATACGATAAATAAATAATTCTTAATTAATTTTATTTATTAGGTACCAAAACCTTAATTTATTACTAAATCTACAATTGTTTATTATTTAAAATAGGTAACCATTTCACGCGGTGCCCGCGATGATTTGGATTTGGTTAGGCCGGAGCGTGGACTTCATCAGACGGTTTCTTTCAAGCTTCAAGTTGATATTCAGAGAGCCACGGAGCAATCGGTGATCAGATCCGGTATTGAACCTGTTGATCACTGAGACATCTCTGAATATGTGCTTGCTATCCGTCATGATGAAGTCGATCTCATTTTTTGTCACAGTGTCGGGGCTTTGCCATGTCCACCTCCTTTGAGGCTGTTTCTTAAAGAAGGAGTTCATTAAGAACAGCTCCTCTTTCTCAAGGAAGTTGACAACTGTGATTCCTAACTCCATAACCATGCGGGCCTATTCGGTATTCGTTGCCAGTCCGGATTCCCACCTTGCCGTTAAAGTCCCCCATAACAACGTTGAAGTGAGCCTTTGTGGTGTTGTGCAAGGCTTTGGATATGTCTTCATACATATCCTCCACTTCATCATCCGAATGTGCCGAGGTCGGTGAGTAACCGAGAAGTTTCAGCAGCTTCTCGGGAATAGATTTGCTGCTTTGGAACCCACTGATGACGCTGACGAGACCCTACACAATCTGGTCGAAACGCTGAGGGACGAGGGCATCAAGTTCTCCAGAAAACAGCGTACTGGCAAGAAGTCCAAACTCTCGGATGAGACTCTGGGGCTGATGACAAGAAGACGGGAGACCACCCAAGCGACTTCGTCAGAGAGGTCAGACCTGAACAAGCGAATTGCGAAGATGGTACGGCGTGATCTTCGGAGCTCCAACACACGCCTCATTGAAAAGGCGAGGATTTTTATGGCCGGCTGTACTCTGCACATGCCCCCCACTCCCGACGAGACGGCCATGATTCCAGAGCCACCTTGACACGCCACTATACCGACGAACTGCCAGACATCAGTCAAGACGAGATCGTGCTAGCTCTGAGACAGCTTAAAAATGGAAAAGCCCCCGGTGAGGACGGTATTACTTCAGAGCTTCTGAAGGCAGGAGGAGCTCCTGTTATACAGGAGCTACAAAACCTCTTCAACGCCGTCCTTCACAGTGGGAGAACGCCTAAGGCGTGGAGCGGGAGTTTGGTGGTGCTCTTTTTTAAGAAGGGTGATAAAGCCCTCCTTAAAAACTACAGACCCATCACACTTCTGAGCCACGTCTATAAGCTTTTCTCACGAGTGGTCACGAATCGCCTCGCCAGGAGGCTCGACGAGTTCCAGCCACCGGAACAGGCCGGGTTCCGCGGAGGATATGGTACCATAGACCACATTCACACAGTGAGGCAGATTATACAGAAGTCCGAAGAGTATAATCAGCCCCTGTGTCTCGCTTTTGTGGACTATGAGAAGGCCTTTGACTCCGTGGAAACTTGGGCTGTTTTGGAATCCTTACAGCGATGCCAAGTGGACTATCGTTATATCGAGGTGCTGAGATGTCTCTCTGAAGCCGCCACTATGAGTGTCCAAGTACAGGGCCAGCAGTCTAAACCCATCCAATTGCGCAGAGGGGTGAGGCAGGGGGATGTTATATCCCCGAAACTGTTCACGAGCGCATTGGAAGATATGTTTAAGACGCTGGACTGGAAAGGTAAGGGCATAAGCATAAACGGCAATTACATCTCACACCTGCGATTCGCTGATGACATAGTCATAATGGCGGAGTCACTAGAGGAGCTGACCCAGATGCTGGACGGCCTAGCTTCAGCCTCGCGACACATCGGTCTTGGCATGAATTTGGATAAAACCAAAGTCATGATCAATGGCCACATTGATCCAGGACCGGTCGTCGTACATGGCCATCTTCTTGAAATTGTTTCTGTATACACCTACCTTGGGCAGATCCTGCGGTTAGGTAAAAACAATTTTGAGAAGGAAGCCAAGAGAAGGATCCAACTAGGCTGGGCAGCATTTGGGAAACTACGTCGAGTTTTCTCGTCATCCATACCGCAATGCTTGAAAACGAAAGTGTAGTAGGGCTGGTCCACCAGTTCAAAGTCGCTCAGCGAGCTATGGAAAGAGCTATGCTCGGAGTTTCTCTGAAGGATAGGATTCGTAACGAATACATCCGACAGAGAACCAAAGTTATCGACATAGCTCAAAGAATTAGCAAGCTGAAGTGGCAGTGGGCCGGCCATATCTCGCGAAGAACCGACAACCGCTGGGGTAAACGTGTTCTTGAGTGGAGACCGCGTCTCGGCAAACGTAGTGTAGGACGCCCTCCGGCCAGGTGGGATGACGATCTGCGAAAGACTGCTGGCAGATGCTGGATGCGGCAAGCTGAAGACAGGGCGCTATGGCGCTCATTAGGGGAGGCCTATGTCCAGCAGTGGACTAGTATAGGCTGATGATGATGATGATGATGATGATGAACCATTTCAATGACTATAATTATTATAATTTCGCATGTTTAATTAAAGGTTAAGTTAAGATAACTTAGCGCAATAATTGGAGCATTTGCCTTACAAAAGGTGGAGTAGAAAATGTTTTAATGGTTATTGGTAGGCTATAGGATGGTTATTAAAATACTAGATTTGAGACCTTGAGGGGGGAGGGGGGGGGGGTGCGTTGGCCGCCATCTTGGTTTAAACGTGCCATAAGTCCGTTTTTGAACCTTGGCGCTTAAACGGTTATCAGTATGCCTAAAATGTCTATGCAACGTATGAAGAACATAAAATTGTCTACAATATTTCCATACACAATACATCTGTAAGTCTTACAGATATAAAGATACAGGAGGTGAAAAAGTGTATATTTTCTTATATCATAAGAATTTTATTTATTAGCTTCAAAGTTTTGTGCTTCGAGATAAGGAAATGAAGTCTCTACCACAGTTTTGTCATCTTCTAATGATTATTTTAAAAGATATTCAAAAGTTGAATTCACCCCTAGAGCGCTTATAGAGGGGGTGAAAGTAGTAAGTCTCACACACAAAATCAGTGTTCTATTACTCATCATAAAAAACTACTAGGCGTTGTCAGGTATAGCTATGGATCAATTAGGGTATAATTAATTTAGATTTGACAAAAAACATATATGCTTTCATACAAAAAAAATTTTTTTTAAAAGATAGTCCTTGAAAATATTTTTATTTTTTTTAAACTTCATATAACTGTCAAGTTATTATTAAAATATCGTATAGGCTTTAGCATTTTTTACATAATGCTTGAACAATTGACTTTATGACAAAAATGTCTACGAGAAGTATAAAGACAATGAGTAAGAGTAATTTTTTCCTTCCTGTAACTTTGTATCTTCTAAGACGTACAGAATAAATACAAATACAAAAAAAAATTGAGTCTTTATAATTTTCGTAGACATTTTTGTCATAAAGAGAGCTGTTCAGGCATTATGTAAAAAATGCTAAAGCCTATACGATATGTTAATAATAAGTTGACAGTTATATAAAGTTTAAAAAAATAAAAATAAAATCAAGCACTTTCTTAAAAAAAATTTTTTTTTCTATGAAAGCGTATATGTTTTTTGTCAAATCTAAATTCATTATACCCGAATTGATCGATTGCTATACTTGACAACGCCTAATAGTATTTTATGATGAGTAATAGAACATTGATTTTGTGTGTGAGACTTACTACTTTCACCCCCTCTATAAGCGCTCCAGGGGTGAATTCAACTTTTGAATATCTTTTAAAAGAATCATTAGAATATGACAAAACTGTGGTAGAGACTTCATTTCCTTATCTCGAAGCACAAAACTTTGAAGCTAATAAATAAAATTCTTATGATATAAGAAAATATACACTTTTTCACCCCCTGTATCTTTATATCTGTAAGACTTACAGATGTATTGTGTATGGAAATATTGTAGACAATTTTATCTTCTTCATACGTTCTATAGACATTTTAGGCATACTGATAACCGTTTAAGCGCCAAGGTTCAAAAACGGACTTTTGGCACCTTTAAACCAAGATGGCGGCCGCGCCCCCCCCCCCCTCAAGGTCTCAAATCTAGTAATTTTAATTATCACCCTATAGCTTACCAATAACCATTAAAATATTTTCTACTCCACCTTTTGTAAGGCAATGTATGGAGATGATTCCCCAAGGATTGGATTACCTATATTGTAAGCTATATTTGTTATACCCTATACCGGGTCCATGTAAAACTAAATTCAACTGTAACAACTATGTACAGTCGCCATAAGATATATCGGAGTCACAAATATCTGAACAACGCCTCTATTGTAAAGGCGATAAAGTGCATGTTCAGATATTTTTGAGTACATTGGCTTCTCCAATATATTTGATAGGAACTGTACCATGGATTGCAATAAATAAATGAAATGAAATGAAATAAGAAACGGAAAAAATAAAAAGATAAATGGAAACAAAGGTTGTAAAAAAATAAATATTATTTTGTAAGAGTCAGAAACACAAATAAATAGCTAAATCCCTTCCGCATTTTTCCTTATTAAGAACAATCTTCCCGTCTTGGCCAGTTTTTTCTTTAAAATAAAAAAAATCTTAAGTAAATAGATTTTTTTTTCTACTTTCCATTTTTTTTAATAATTTTACATTGTGATTATTTGATTCTAGTTAATGATAATTAAGATAAATTTAGGTTTTTACTTTAGTCGTAGAGCACAATAATGAGAGCAATGAAACCCCTCTAGTCGGTCGGTTCTAACCAGACGGTCTTTGTTGCTCTCATTATTGTGTCATATCTGATGTAGGTTTCAAGTAAATTTGAACTCCGGAGATCAACAACATTTAAAATCAACTATCACCACTTCGCAATCTTAAACTACATTATTTTACAGTTCTTAAGTTTTGAAACACGACAACAGTAAGTGTAAGGCCCTCGTGGACGCTGGAGTTGGCCGTGCATGTCCAAAAATGAAGATCATACTGGTGTCCCGAGCCTCAATGCACAAAGAGAATGCACGCTCGCCCGCCCCACCGGGCGCCAAGCGAGCGTCCATGAGGACCTTACACAAATTGTCGATACCCATTGAGTAACAGGAGCTGACATCCCTAAGAAATTTTTAGTTCCAAAAGTTGTAGTGAAAATCACTACAAGCCTATACTACTCTTTGATTCAGTCATAGTTGTCAACCGCCAAACATGGCGCACACAATTTGTTCTAGATGTGACATCTAGTAGATACATAATCAATGTCGATACCGCTGTTATTCGGACATTACTTGTATGAAACTAGGAACTTTGATAAGATTATATGAAGAAACTACGATAAATTAGCGAAGTGAAGCTCACCTTGGTCCGTGACAACAGTCCCGAGGATTATAGGAGGACATAATAATATCATATCGTGCTCATTTGCCTGCATTAAGTAACCTATTAAGTCCAATTGAAAAATTAAATCTTTTTTGTACTTGATAAATATTTTGGAATGTCTCAATTTATTTTAGAAACAAGGGGAAATTAAGCAAAAGTAATGCAAAACAAAACAACAACCAGAGATTATAAACGAGAACGAGTGCACAAACGAGTGTTTGACAACTTTGACAATAGTTTGACAGAAAAGTGACGTTACGTTTTGTTTTCAGCGTTTTCAGCTGTGCGCATGTGGTGCGCATAGACTTTATAGTAAGTACAGTGGTACAGAGGATAGGATTTGGTGCGGGCCGGACCCACGACAACTGCGGACCTACCGCGAACGACGAAAATCTTAGAGAATTCAACCAACCGGAGTCGCCATTGACAGGCGTTCCCCTCTGTCGAAAACATATGATCAGTGGTCATATACTTGTATGGAGTGACGTTTATCTGACGTAGATATTTGTACATTACGTACGAATAGCCATACATTTGACGTTCCCCTCCCCCGCAAACATCGGCAGACTTGTTTGTATCGGAAATGAGTGAAATGACAGACATGGCTACTACATCCGGGTTGAATTCTCTAAGACGAAAATCGAAATGTCGTTATCTTTTTGAATTCAGAACTGAATTCCGCTCTGTGTGGAGCGCCAGTTGGTAGTTTTTGCCTTTTTTTAACTGGGCTCACTAAAAATGTCACTAATCTGTCAGTGTCAATGTAATTATTGTTTTTGTATTTGTATTTTCGGTGATTCTTTTAAAATGTTTTATGCATAATACTTTTATTTACTACCACTAGGTGTTACTCGTAGTTCAATAAAAAAAATAATGAGTTTAGTATAGTATTTTTTCTTATTAATGTCCAATGGTTTAATATACGTAACTTGCGTTGTGCGCAGCGCTCTTTCAACAAGTATATCAGCGCCTCAACATGGAGGTAGCGCGCGTTAAAACCGAGCCCTCGTGGAAGGACCCCGTCACGAGCGTGGAGACGGAGCCCTCGCGGGAGCCGCCGGGGCTCACACAGCCGCCGGCCTCGCACGGTGACTCCGATATGCCTGTCGCAGGTAACCAATGTATAGACAGAACTGTGATTCCGTCATAAACCCATTTCCCCGTGTTTACGCGCGACACACACACATTCATAACATAACTCGTGGACGAGCGCTGATTGGTTGAAGCCCGACGAGTAACTGTGTGCACGAGACTGCGGCTTATCATGGAATCACATTTTTGTCTTCGGGGGATTATTGCCCTTTTATACGTCCTTGGATTGGCGGGTTCAAGGGACCAGTCGCTGTTGACATTGGAAAGGCCTGTGCTAGTGGACGTCTGTCGCCTGAGATGAACGTTATGATGATCTTTTGCGGATTTATAAATTGGTATGCGGACAGTTTGATTATTTTAATAGAGTACAGTAGTGTATATCAGTAATGTGCAATTTTGACTGAAAACAGCTTATTGGTTGGTTTATTGGATACCTACAAGTCTTCAAGAAACAAAACGTAATGTTTACAAGGCAGATTAAGGTCATTAGGCATTCTCTATGTTAAAACTAATTCTATGTAGATGCAACATGTCGTTATGATTGTGTTAAAATAATCATATGGAAGATAATTGTTGATAACAGTGTTTCTAAATAATATACATGTTAAAAATTACACTCAGATCAGAAGGTGAAGTTGTGAAAAAATTCCTATTTTACATTTATTGTATGTAATATTGTCTTCGGTTGCCGCGATAGTTATTCATGAAATAAAACAATTAAAAACGGATTTTATCGCGTGTATTGAGTTTAAATTACATCCCGACGTTTCAAACACTTTACAGCGTTCGTGGTCAACGGGTCGACTCAATCAATCGGGTGTAATTTAAACTCAATACACGCGATAAAATCCGTTTTTAATCGTTTTATTTCATTTATTGTATGGTTAAGCAAATTAAGAAAGAAAAATATTTATTGCGAATAAACTACAAACAGAACCACACATATCAATTTAAACATAAATGCTAACACTTTAACCTTTTGAACGCTTTCATATTTGAATGAAGAGATCACTCACACGCCAAACAGTTTTGCTTTTTCAAAAAAGACAAATCTCATAGTGCTGTGCAAAACAATTCATAATAGATTTTATTCATGCTCAAAGTTACACCTTCACTCCGACCACTTTATGGGTTGTTGGTGTGGTGGGCACCACAAGACACAAAACCTCTTTAGGGGTTCTTGGCGTTAAAAGGGGCAATGCTGTATGGTTTGATCGTCTGACCTCACACTTGTACACCATGATTGTCAGATGATGTTTGTTGGCAGTTGGCACAGAGCTTGTGTCTCCGGAGCGGACGGGCGTCGAGGTGGAGGTTGTGTATGTGAAGCCGGAGCCGGTGTGGGATGACTCCAGTGAGTCCAGTACATCTGGAGTGCAGCCACAGGAGGTGTTGTTAACGGAGCATGGTGAGGGTCTTGTTGTAATTCACGTTTTACTGTTTTTGTATATTTCTAAATTATTATTTTATTATTATTATTATTTGTAAGCAGGCAAGCAGTTGTAATAACTGATAGTGCCTGTATCCAGTATGCTCTTGACAAATTTATCACTTTAATTTGAATTTTTGTTGTGCTTGTCTAATTTGTTTTTGAATTCATTGACACTATGAGCCAACACTGTGTCCTCTGGTAGTTTGTTCCAAGCTTCTACAATTCTGTTGCTTAAAAAGTTTTTGTGAGGAATATTGTAGGATCTGCGAGTGACTAGCTTTAGCTGATGACCTCTGAGACTCAATCAGGTCTCCACGTTCCCTGCGCTCCTTCAAGGTAGTGAGCTTCAAAACTCGCAATCTCTCTTCGTAGGGCTTGTTTTTGAGTTTCCTCGGTAACTTAGTGAAACTATGCTGTACTTTCTCGAGCATTTCAATATCTTTCTTGAAATAGGGGCTCCATACTTGGAAGGCATACTCCAGCACTGGTCTGACATACGTATTGTGAATTTTGAGCATCATATCTGGTAAATTGTATTTACTTATTGTAGTACAAGAAAACACAACGAAAGACATATAACACAACATATACGTACAAATAGGAACTTATCCCTTTAAGGGATTTCCTCCAGTATTGTATTTATCAAGCCTATAAATTCTGCCAACTAATTAAGAAATGTTGTGTCTTGTAACATTTTATTGTAATGCTATTTAAAGCATTTGTAAGTCGTATAATGTTTATTTTTCTACGTTTTCTTAAAAAAAAAAAAAAGGAATATCAACTCTATTTTCCATGTAATAAAGACTGTGTACGATAAAATCCGGACATGCATGATCTGGTATATCTTTTTTTCGGTACCACATATTCAAGCAACACTTCTTTTAAATAATTTGTGTTCATCAAGCTACATAATAAAATTACAAACAATTTATAACGTTACGTTATCTGTGACTTTGATCACTATATATTCCACAGTGCCTATATTTTTTTGTCCACGGTGTTCTGACAGTGTTTACCAAGTTTTCCTGTGAAAAATAGTTTTTTATATTTTATTAGATGAACCAAATTATACCTTATTACATTCTCTTTTCATAATAGCTTAAATTTTTCTAATTGTACTTAGATGTAAATAGTTCTGAGGTGTTCTAGCTTTGGTGAGCTTGACTTTTTTACAAAAATATGCCTCCCATATAAAAACTACTTTTAGTGCTTGGAGTAGAAAGTCTTCCTGACTGCCTCAAGTAAAAAAGAGTTTCAAATCGTATTTTTTTTGGAAGATAACATTCTAATGAGCATTAAACGGCTTGTGAAAATATAAATAAAATTGTCGCATTGTAGCAGGAAGTGAGTGAAGATTATCAAAAAATGCTGGACAAAAAATTCAAGATATGATGGAATATATTTGGCAAAAACTCACACAAGCCCATACAATTGTAATATGATTCTATTTTTAGTATATATTACTATAATTCCAGCTTATTAAAATAAAAGAAATGCTTGAAAATGTGTTACCGAAAAAAAGATATACCAGATCATGCATGTCCGGATTTTATCGTACACAGCCTTTATGTTTTAAATTTCGTGGGCTCTTATTATGTATGGTGATTGGTGGGCCGCACGGGGTTGGATAGTTTTTTTTACAAATCACAAATCAACCTAGTCACACAGTAAGCTCAAAAAGCTTCGCTCCAATCATTGTCGTGTACTTAGAAACAAATCGAATATCCAAAATTTTAATACATATAATTGATAGATATAGATAAATACTTAAATACAGATACAATTATCTGTGATAAACACACAAATAAATGCCCTTACCAGGATTCGAACCTGAGACCTCCTGCTTCGTAGGCAGGGTCACTACCGAGTGGGCTAGGACGCTGTTAATAAGTCTCATGCATGGACATAGAAGATAATATGTGTGTAAAATTATGTGTGTAAGATTGTCCAATATTTTAGTTATTTATGTTCTCATGTCGTTACAGTGACCGTCAAGGTGGAGGCGGAGTTTGTGAAGAGTGAGCCTGCGGAGGAAGGCTGTGGGACAGGCGAGAGTGGGAACGAGACGGAACATGAACCACAGGGTATGTCATCTAAAGCCTGACCTGAACTAATTTATTACACTGTCGGTCATTTTAATGGCAGGATGATATGCATGTGATAGGCTGTCACTGTTGTCAGTGTCATTGTGAAGGTTTACTTGAATAATAATAAAGTGTTGAATATTAAAAAAAATACGACGAAAAATTCCCAAAATTATCCATACTCAAGAGCCAAACATTGTAAATAGTGTATATTAATAAAATTCTGGTAATAATACGCTCGGGAACTGAAACTATTTCGCTGTGAATCATTTTTAAATTAATATCAGAGCTGACAAGTAAACAAATCAAGATGTCATCATACCATAGATAATAATACGCTTTTTGACTATACTGAACTGTTGGCATATAAATGAGAATAATAGCGCCCTCTTGACAATGATCATATATTTCTGGTCAGGCTTTACAAACATTTATTTACAAGTAGAGAATAAGTTATAAACTTATATACAAAGGAAAATGTGATCTAGGCCTCCATCATAGACTAATAACTAAACATCGGTATCAGCGTTCGAATTTCATGGCAATGTACGGTTGGCAGAAAAACAAATACAAATAAATACACTTAGTATTTTTAACCTTTATTTTATATAAATAAAAAAGACGCTAAGTATAAATGTTTTAAAGGTTAGAATAGATTACTAAAATTTATTCCATGGATTTTGCTATCAATCCTTGACGTCTGTAAGAATATATCCATTTTAAATGACTAAAAGACCTTTCCACACTGACTGAGGTTATAGGAAGGTGTGTCAAGTATTGAAAATATTGCACGCATTATATAATATTTACACTTGCTGGGATTTAAACCTCTTTGTTTTTAGATAGTTGGTTTATAATTTGTATAGTCTTATAACCAGGGTTTTTCTTTAACATATTATTTAGTTTAAGATAAACTTTTTTGCCCTTTTGATGTAATCTTAACGTTGAAATTTTTTTTTGCAAACCATGCAAATCGATATTTAAAGAAAAGTTACGAAAAGTAACTCAGCTTTTAAATTCCGGTTGCGGAATATTTTCTTCGCTTTAGCAATTGCACTTGCTTCACGCGGATTTAAGGCGTCGATGACAGATTTTACTTTATCATAATGTTTGTGATAATATGAGGCAGCATTTAACCATGTGCCCCACTTGGTTATCACCGGTCGGGGTGGAAGAGGAATACTTCCATACATTTCTCGAAATAATTTTGTCCTTGAAGGAGCGTTGTGAAATTTTTTTTTATAGTCAATGAAACTGTTTGTGGCAGGGTAAAGATTTCGAATTATTTCTGCGACTCAATTAAATCCATGTGCAATGCAAGTTAAATGAGTCATATTTTCATATTGCCGAATAAGATTTTTAGCTGCTTTTACTATGTACGATCCGGCATCAGTTATAAAAAATAATAATTTATCCAAGTGTTCATTGTATTGGTTTCCCCAAAGATCTTCAAGAGTTTCGTTGACGAGTTCAGTTATTGTCGAATGGTTGGTCGCCTGTAATACTTTAGATGCAAATAGATGTGACTGGGTACTAGTTCCATCTAGAGCTCCGATTACAACATTTGCCACTTTTTTTCCTACGGAATCCGACGTTTCATCAACACTGAGATAAATCATTTTATTTTGCAGTTCTTCTCTGATTTCATTTTTATTTTTGTCATACAGTTCAGGTAAGCAATGTACTTGTATTTTTGTTTCACTCGGCACACTAATATCGTTTCCATATTTATTATTTAAAAGGTTTTCTATAAAATTTCTAAATTTAGGGTTGTCTAGTTTTGAGCAAGTTACATTCGAAGAAACCATGAATTCTGTTAAATCTTTATTGAACTGTTTTTGTGCATTATTATTGTGGGATCTGTTGTGTAAATCAGTTTACAGATGGCGGTCGATACTAGATTTAGATGGGAATAATGTCGAATGACACAATTTGCAATATAACATATCGTCTTTAATTTCGAAATCAGCGTTGCCTCGTGTTATATCCTGTAAATGGCAGGATGACTCATATAGTTTAGTTTGGTGAGACTTTGATTGTATGTGTTGATCTATGTTGTATTTTTTTTTCTTAATATTAATCTTGCAAATAATACAGCACGCACCTTCATCCATAAATATAAAATCAGGATATTGCGTTAAGTCCATTATCTCAGTCTAATACGGATTTGGGTTGGGACTTGTTAATTTTATTAATGCTAATTTCCAGTTGTGAGTGTTTCGATAAACAATTATTTGACGTTGTAGATTCAGCACATATTATTTTGCGTGACAATTAAATTGACAATCGTTACCTATTTGGCATGTATTATTTTTCGAATGTACCTAAACTGAGTATTAAGGTTCTATGACGTATTTATATATGTATATGTGACGTTTTCAATTCAAGGGTACATCATTGTCGGTTGTCAATAAGGCGTTACTGCCATACAAAAATATTTAGAAATAAACTCTATTAACACCTGACAATGATGTGCCTTTGAGTTGAAAACGTCACATATGTACAGTTTACCGCAGTATAATTGAGAAAATAAAAAATAAATTAAACAATATTATTAATAAAATATTCAAATGTATTTCTTTTTCTGCTACCCTTACCGAGTGCCATGAGTTTCGAACGTTGATACCGATGTTTAGTAATAACCCAAGACCCCGCATAGCCGGGCGACCTCCGCTGCCACGCTCGAAGTAATTTCACCCTATAGTGAGACACTAATTTATTGTAAGTGGCAATAAACTTAGTACGTGGCAACCATTAATGTCTGACTCTCTCTTACGCCACACGGTACAATGGCGCGTTCCCTGTCTAGCATTGCGAGTTCCCCTCCCAAATCCTCCCTCCTCCCGTTTCAAATAAAGAACGCGCTAAGCGGAGTATAGAGATACCTTCTAAAGAGTGTATTGACAATTATAAGGACAAGTGAAATGTGTAATAAAATAACTTTTTAAAAGTTTATTATTTTGCGTAAGTATGTTTTGGGCATTTGGTTGGAAGGCCTTTTTAAACGTTTTAGTGTTGACTAAGACACCTGTAGCCTTTGCTTTCGGGCGACTTTTCGTCGTTTGCTTCGGACGTTTCTCATCAGATTCGGACAACGTTTACTGTGACCAGTTTCGACGCTTGAGCCAAGTTTTTTTTTAGTTTTTTACGTAATCCGCTTCCGTGAAGCTTTGCCGAAGTTTTTTCTTCATGATTGCCCATCACGTCCTCGATGGGACGTACCTAAGGGTAATTTGGCGGATTCATATTCTTAGCAGCATGACGCACGTCGTGGGTTTCCATCCACTCTCTGATGCAGGGGGCACAGTGGCAACTAGCCAATTCGGGCCAAAATAAAGTAGAGGCCCTGTGGCGTCTAATCAGTGACAAAATTCATTTTGTCCACACTTCTTTATGTAAAGATTGGCAGTCATCGTGGAAGTAGTGACGAACGCCGTAGATTTCATACTGCATTCGCAGATTACCTACCACACATTGTCTTAGATCCAAATTTTTCGGAAAAAATTGACGTTTTGTTCTCATTCAGGTGTTCTCCTTTGCGAATAGTAGAGTACTACAGGCCCGGTAGAACAAATAATCCAGTTTGAAGGGGTTTTCGTCGCTTAGAATTATGCACTGTTCATTTTTAAGTAAAACTGTGTCATATAAATTTCGAAGACGGTGTTTAACTTTTGCAGCCTATTTTGGAGTTGGTTTGGCTTCCGTTGCTTCCGAGGGCTACCCAGTCGTTGCGATTCTTGGCCCTTAGAACCATTCCTACAGAAGTTCTCTACTTTTTTCCACATATCTTATTGAAGCACTGAGTGAGTTTTTGATTTTTTATGTATCTTTGAGTCGATATTGCGATTATTCGAGCCAGTTTTTCGACGATTTTTCGACTTGTCATTAAAAGAGAAGTCTTACCCAAACTTTTTAATGCAATTTAAATCGCAGAAACACACACTCTCACGATTTTAGCGATCTTTCTCATGGACATACCGTTTTCTCGTATGTATTTGTCCAAGAGTATTTTTCGTTGCTCCTGTGTATGGCCTCTCAGTTTATGAAATCAAAAGTGATCCGAAAAAATAATTCTAGTAATTGATTTAACATCATATCATCTACAACATAATAAATAATTTATGTTTTTAAAGCAAATAAAACAAGAATGACGGCTTGTTGCAGTTGTCCTTATATTTGTTAATACAGTCTTTATATGGCATCCAGTAGTAGCTGTGACCCGGGTATCCTAGGGGCACAGATAAGGTAACCACTAGATAAGCCTTACAAGGCGACTTGGGGTCACCACTCGTTGGAGTAAAACGACTAATAAATTGCGCGGGCGTCCGCCGTGCCGTTCAGTTGCGACCATGTTTTAGACCTGCACGTAGTGTGCGTGTATGCAAGTTTTTTTTAAAATACGTATGAAAACTATTCAAAATTCTGGCATATTGTAGTGTAAGGTGGTGTGGCAAATGTTTTTAAACGTTAAGAATCAAAAAAGTTGGAGTTACATTCCACTTTTACTTCAAAATATTTTTTTTACTTTAATATGTTTCTAGCCAGCGGAGTTCATTTTGAATTAGTCAATTGAAAAGTAGTTAGTATGCCTGTCTCTTTTTATCATGTTAATAATGCAATGTGCTATTCCTTTCTTACGGAAGCACGTGTAGGATAGTGATGTGCGGATGATGTGTATGTACCGGACTTATATACCGGCACCACGTACTTTCGACTTAACAAATATACGAAGTACAATAGAAAACAGAAGATCTTTGGTTTATTTTCTTTTTTCTTTTAGTTTGAGTAGTTAGTAGAATTTAAAGATTTATTCTGTCGGTAGTTTTTCTTTTCATATATGTAGTTATAATAAATATGGGTATTAAGGGTGCCACATGAGCGTTGCTTCTATAAGATACTTTCAATGGGTGTCACATGACAGTTGTTTAAGTAACTTTTAATTGGTGTCACATGAGCGTTGCTTCTATGAGACATTTTCAAATGGTGTCTTATGAGAGTTGTTTTAAGGAACTTTTAATTGGTGTCGCATGAGCGTTACTGCTATGAGACAAGTTCAGTAGGTGTCACATATGCGTTGCTTCTATAAGACGCTTTCAATGGGTGTTATATGAGTGTTGCTTCTATAAGACGCTTTCAATGGGTGTTACATGGGCGTTGCTTCTATAAAACGGTTTTAATGAGTGTCACATGAGCGTTGCTTCTATAAGACGCTTTCCATGGGTGTCACGTGAGCGTTGCTTCTATAAGACGCTTTCAATGGATGTCACACGAGCGTTTCTTCTATAAGGCGCTTTCAATAGGTGTCACATAGGAGTGGCTTTAAGCAACTATTAATGGGTGTCACATGAGCGTTGCTTCTAGAAGAGGCCTTGAATTGGGTGTCACATGGGAGTCGCTTCTAAAAGTACTTTCAATGCACAGATAAGGTAATTTCAGAGTAGTCTATAAGGCGACTAGGTAAAATTTATTGGTAATACGTTTTTAAAGTAGGCATATACATATTGCATTATTGTTATTTATTATCAATTTAGTAAACAGTAAATACCTCAATCAACAACAACAAATTACGGTACGGTACGGTACAGTACCGGTAACTTGTAGTACACATGTCCCATCACTACGCCACCACGTGATAGCGTGGTCATAGCGCGCGGTCCTTGAATCGACCAATCGCAGCGCCGCTATCACCCACCCGCCCCTCACGTCTTCCGCAAGATTTGGTGACTCGCGGCGCGAACAAAATGAGCAACATTATTATTCTATAGGAGGTTCTCTGTGCCTAGGGGTTAGGACATCTGCCGCGAATGCAGAAGACGCTAGTTCGATCCCAGCCCTGGGCACTGGAGGCCTAAGGTCCCTTTAACCTTTATATATGACATCTATGTACGGTTATAACATTTATTTATACTACGACGATGGTAAACAAGAATACCCGCCTGATGGTACGCAGCTACCGCAGCCTATGAACGATGTTACATGCGCGTCGCCCACCCTTTAGAATAGGCATGGTGAATTTTTTTCATGTATGGTATCAATCGATTCGTTTTGTTGTGAGGATCAAATGTCTTTATGCAGCCAATTGCGTTAAAGCAACAAAAAAGTCAGAAATTTGACTTAAAGTCTGAGATTTGCATTTGTTTCTCGAAATGCTCCTAACAAAAAGACGTGCAAAAGTGACGTCACTATCATATAGTCGCCCTGTTTAAGAGTCCGGTAAACTTTTTTTTCGATGTCGCTCAACTTTTTGATACTATTTTGCAGTAACTAACGAAACTTCTATCAGTTTTGTAAACATATTTTGAAAGTACGTTTATTTTTATATTGTATAAGTGGAGCGTTGTTTTATTTTCTTGTGTCATTTATAAGTAATTCACCCTATCCTAACACCTATTTCGCAATTTTTGCTTGGAGAGGTGAAAAGAGTAAGGTTTTTATTGATTAAAATTAAGTTATACTAGTACGTAAAATACATAAATACGTTGGAAAATTAGTCGTCTGAGGAATAAGTGGAACAGTTGTTTTCATTTTCATATAATTATATTTTTTAAGGGAGAGTATGTTTAGCTAAAGCAATTTTATGAAAAATCGCCGAAGTTTAGGTGATATTTTTGGGAAGGCATTAATGCATTTTAGAAAAGTAAAAATACGGAAATAAACTGTACTTCATGCTTTAATCAGATACTATAAAAAGCATTAGGGACCATAAAAAAAATTAACTAATAATCAAGCGACAAGATTGCTCGAATCAACGTCCTCACTAAGGTCTGTAAGAATTCAGTTTTAGGGTATTAAATTCACACTAATATTATAAATGGGAAAGTGTATGTGTGTGTTTGTTTGTTTGTTTGTCCGTCTTTCACGGCAAAACGGGGCGACGAATTGACGTGATTTTTTAAGTGGAGATAGTTGATGGGATGGAGAGTGACATAGGCTACTTTTTGTCTCTTTCTAACCCCCCACTTCCCTAAAATGTTGGGGTGGACGTTTGTATGGAGCATTCCGCAATTTTCAAGGTAGAAAGCTAAAAATTGGTATGCGGACTATTTGTGACTAACAAAAAAATCGTGTATAAGCTATAAAGACAAATAATATCGTCTACAGTAGCGCATTAAAATAATATTCTGTTCCGAGTTCTCTTCTGTGTTTTAAATCAGGAAAGGGGAACCGTGTTACCCCGAATTTAACGCGAGCGAAGCCGCGGGCAAAAGCTAGTATGAATATATATAGACCTAAAGAACTTTTTTGCAATAACAAGACTAAACCTCAAATATTTTATTAAAAAAAAAAACAATATGTCAACAACAACACATAAAATAATTAACTTACTTAAAACTACTATTAACCTAAATACAAAACATAACTTAACATAAACATAACACAACTATCCTAAACTAAATCTAAAAAAGGCCCCTGTGGCATGGTACCAAAGATGCTGGCTGCGTTGCCCCGCTGAACCGCGAGACTAATACGTTGAGCGAGGTAACTGCCAGCTCTCCGGTCCCCCGTTGCGTCTCTGAGTCTTTTCGATAGATCACCGAAAAGACTCAAAGCGCAAGGGCCCCACGGACCCAGCGTTTCGACGCCGAACGGAACAAAAGCGTATTCGGCACCGAGACTACTATAGCTCACCAAACGAAGACGCTTAACTGCCTGAGAGGGGAAATAATTTGTGTATATCTGAATTTTTGTGGACGTAGTTGTAGATAAAGGTATTTTACACAACATACTAAAAGTACCGGTAGATGGGGGCGCCGCTAGCGGGGTGGGGGGGGTGTAAAGGTCCCTTATTTTGGTTTTTCGTAAATAACTCGGTAACGGTGGCTCATACGAAAAAATGTTCTATTGCTTAATTCATTCACATATAATTTTCTATAAAAAAGATTCTTTGCACTTTTTTGCTGGGATCAATGTTTAATGAGATATCGAGGAAATACGATAAACACTTTTTTCAACTTTCGGAGCTAATATTTACGAAAGTATTAGTTTTATCCAAAAATAGTTTTAGAATACCCTTACTTTTTAAAAAAGACCTATCCAACGATATCCCACACATTAGGGTTGGAGTAAAAAATATATTATATGCTCGATGTGTACGGGAGGTACCCGAAAAAATAATATTTTTTCAGATTTTGTTTTAAAACTTTGCTTACTTTTACCGGTACTTTTAGTATGTTGTGTAAGATATCTTTGCCTACAACTACACCAAAATTTGGCTATACACGAATTATTTCCTCTAAGTTTTCCTTCATTTGGTGGGCTACTATACTTCGCCACCTTTGCGCGTTCAGCCGCCTCCGCCGCAGCTGCTGCCTCACAGATGTTCCGTGCAGATGTGACGGGGCCAGCGTGTCTACACAGGTTGCATCCCACACAACACTTGAAACAAGACTTGAAACTATCTTATCAAATGCGATTCATGTGCGTAATTTCATTATTAGCGATTTTCGTTTTCAAATCGTTACCGGACTCTTAAAGTGTGTAAAAATTATGAAATTGCTATTTTTACAGTGAAATGTTGCGTTTATGTATATGGTAACCATACAATTTATTTAACAGTAAAATGTAAAAAATCGAATAGTATTATTGTTTTCTTTATTATTTCGTACCTTAAACCATTTCAATAGATTTTTCAAATTTTCACTTTATTTGGATATATTAGTAATTCTGCATCCTATCAACTAAATTTTATTGCATAATTGAGTACATGCATGAATTTTTTTTATTTTTTTATTTAACTGTTTACATTGTTTTAACACTAGGAAAAACAAAAATTCTTTCAAAAAGCTTTTCGTTATTTAATAAAAAAATATTGAAAATCTTAAAAAAGTTTGAGCGGTTGAAACGCTCATAATTTTTGGCGCGAAAATGACAGATTGTGATGACGTCACATCTCACAAAATTTTATAGGTTAGTTAGTATCAAGTTAGTATGAGATTAGTTCCTACTTCAGTTGGTGTTTCAAATATTTCAAAGTTATTTTCGCTTAAACCATGGATGAAACTAAAAAACCCTTATATACGGGTATTACCTAGTGCCAAAGTGTATGAACAATATAATAAGTGCACCCAATAAGGTGTTTTATATCTGCCGAAAGACGTGAAAACTTGTAAACAAACCATGGTGCAAAATGATGAGAAGACTACGACTTTTTATTGCTGTGAAGATCGCTTCAACGTAAGTAAATACCTATTTATCTTGTATTCAAATATATTTATACCTAGTTAGAGTAATGTTGTGTCTACAATTATACATATACCTTAATAACGTTACTTGCAAGTGTAGGTGCACTGGGAACGGTACGTACCTTAAGAAATCATTATATAATGTCTGACGCTGGTTCGATCTCAGCCCTGGGTACCGGAGGCCTAGGTTACATTTTTCCTTTGTAAATTCACCATCAGGTATATCGGTGTGGTCAAAGTGGTCACAAATATCTGAACAACGCCTATATTCTCAAGGCGATAAAGTGCATGTAGAATTATGGCGACTGTATATAACATACCTATATAAGTTTATAATTTATAGTCTATGTACAGCTGCATTTTTTTAATACCTAGTTAAGGATTACCAACAATGGAGCCAATATGGGGAACAATGTAGGACCATATTATTGCGATATTGTATCAACTACTAACATTAAGAAAGGTTTTCTTTTAAGACTTGTTTTCTTGTACAGATTTGTAAAATAAAAACATGTATTAATTTCAGGTCGAAGAGGATACAGAAAATGACATTCAACATAAAATAATGAAGGAAAGTGTAGTAAAAGTTCCACTTCGATTAAAGAAAGGAGTTTTGCTATACTTAAATCCGAGCTCCACATGTTGAAGCCCCACGCTACAGTAGACCATAGTTTAATATCTGTAATAGACCAGAATAAGTTAAGTAAACATGCAGGTTGTGTTTAATAATAAAAAGATTTCTATTTTACATATCTTTTATTTTTATTCAATAATAGGGGTAGTAGGTAGGTACATGAAAGCAGCTAGAAAGATAGTGTTAAGCTGCCAGTACACAATGGCCCATCATGGGCCAGTCTAAGGGACGCAGCTATGCGTTAGAGGGAGCTAACGATATTGCGATCTCCTTCCGTCGTATAGCTGTGTCCCTTAGACTGGCCCATGATGGGCCATTGTGTATCGAGGTCTTTAGAAATAGTAAGTACTGCACATAAATCTTAATTAACATTACTAGATACTAGCAGGGACTAGTTAATTTATAAAACTAACAATGTCCATTCAATAACTTGCTTGCTCTCGCTTCAGACTTGGCACCTTGGAGCCTCAAAAATATCTTAGACGTTGCGTCTCTATTTAATACATATACTTTGTAATAGTACTACATATATCCTTGACCTTAATCAATTTAAGGCTAGTACCAACTGATGATAGTTTGGATTTCTTGCAATAATATTTGATGCTAGTTGTTGGTCCGCTGCACTGGTGTAGATGCCATCTTCCTAAAACAATATAATAAACTAATTAATATCTTTCTGTGGGGCTAGTTTATAAAATTTCCGATAACTTAAACTATATTGTTGTACAGTTATTAATGTTATTATCAAATATACCAGAGCGACCAAGGTACTTAAAAATATCTTATCATGGACTTTATCACCGTGACAGGCGTTGTTCAGATATTAGTGACCATCTTGGGTGCTCCAATAAATCTGATACTGTACTAGAGTCATAGATCTATTATAAACACTGCCATATGTATGTATATAGCATCAGTAATGCAGACATAAATGGGATTGGACATTTGGTATGTTTAATACAAAAAAAATCAATTATGCCCTGGTAAATCAGTTCACATGACAATTATATAATAGTTCTAATAATTCGACCATTCATATATCCTTGTTATGTCTGAGGCTGGAATGGACACAAGCGCATAAGCGGCGGCGTTGGGTGACTCCATTAAAATTTAGATTTTAATTAATCTATCTCGGGTAACCTAACCACATTTGCTCACAACACTAAGCTGACCTCCTACTGTAAGATAGCTCTAGCCAGTCAGTTACTCTCCTTACAGAAATGAAAATCGAATATGTATCCTTACCCAAGTGTGCTGCACAATGTTTTCACTGTTTATAGATTTAACTTTTCCTTCTGTTTTGTTACAGTACAATTTTTGATTTGGTAGCTCCGGGGTGATTCTAGCTTTTACATATCACCATCTCAGCATACTTGCACATAGCCAATGGTCATGTTATGTCTATTGTAACATCATTTCAAGTAGGTACCTGTGTTTCACAAAGAAAATAATGATTATAATTATGCAATAACACTTCACATCTAAGATCACATCACAGGCTTGTTACGGTTTTTGAAGTAGGTAAGTAATTTATATAAACGTAGGACAACAGTTTAAGTACCTAGCAGTTTCAAAATAAAGTCAAGGTTACTTATAGGTTATTGTTTTTGATTTACAGTTTTAATCATTACACATAAGTAGTAATAGATTAAAGTTATAATTACCTTGCAGTTTTCGCTCCTTTCATCTTGGCAGGCATTAACATTGTTATTATTGGTGAAATACGACGACATCATAAATGCATTATATTCGGCAAATTGTCCAGTTGCGCCTTTACAAATCCGCTATCCGTCATTGTACCTGCGTTGTTGTGTATTATATTATTTTAAATGAGAAATGTCAGTGCTGCATTTGTATCTGGGCATTGATGTATTATGTATATATCTGGGTGTTTTAGTTTATAGGACGATTACCGGCGGGGATGCCGGGGATAATGACATTGACTTGACATTAGCACAACTAAAATTGACTGGACATGGACTGGACTGAGCGAGCGAGCGTTCGTTCAGATACTAAGCTTTAATCTACTTATTACAGTGTATTATGCATATTCTAATCATCGGATTACATAATCTACAATTTACCAAACACATTAAAAAGTATAGTATCATCTTACTTATGCAAACTAGGTTAGTTCTAAATAAAACTAGCTTGACGTATTTGTAAGGAGCCAATGGAGGACATTCATTTAAGAGCAAACTTATTGAAACCCAATGGAAACCCAGCATAATGCTTACCTCAAATTCGTCTTTAAGTGCCGATATTTGAATTGTAACCGCAAAAAGCTGCTAAATCACCACAGAAACAATTTTTAATCGGTTTTCATCTAAATCCAGTGTCTGCCACGAACAAAATAACAAATCTGTCAAGTATGTGACGTCACGAGTACGTTCGACCAATAGCGTTGCGTTTAGATTATTAGGTTTTTGCGCGAAATTTTTACACTTTTTAAGTATTATTTTAAGCAAATAAATGTTAACTAAATTAAAAAAATGTGTTTGTAGCATAATATTATGGCAATAACCATCGTAATAAAAAATATTTCGTTAAAATTTAAACTTCATGCATGTACCTAATTCAACATGTGTCATTATCCCTATTCTGTACACTTCTGTTTTGAAGAACTTCATACTGTTAGTCCCTTGGGAAAACCTCGGCAGGGATTACATTCCACAGCCGGAGCGTTCGCGGGAGGATTTTTAGAGTTCCGTAGCCAGAATGGCAAAAACGGAACTTTTATAGTTTTGGTCATGTCCGTCTGTCCGTCCGTCCGTATGTCACAGCCATTTTACTCGGAAACTATTAGATGTATCTTAATAAAATTTAGACATAAGTTGTAGTTTATATGCCGCTATTTAGTTATGTAGTGAAATAGCAGAAAAAAATATTTTCAGGGGAGGCTCCATACATGTAACTAAATTTCAAAAAAACTTTTTTTACCAAATATCAACATGTTGCACATCAATCGATAGCTCTTTAAAAATAACATTGGGGTTTGTTTCAACATTTTGTGATTAAGTGAATAGTTTCAGAAATATATGCGAAAAAATGAGAAGATGCGCGTTATCATATACTTTCTACGAAAATTGTTTTGAACATTATCAGTTATACTATTTTTGAGTTTCTTCCAAAAAACTTCTTCAATAGGCATCAGATACGACCTTTTGGCATTAGTTTGGTTCTTATTCCATTGAAGCTACGGAACCCTCCATTATGCGTGGTCCGACACGCACTTGGCCGGTTTTTTTCTTAAACCGCATGGTGCGTGACCAATGAGGTTACTGTGTGAGGACGAACGTCTTGCCGACGGCGAGTGGTGTGGTGGTGGAACGCGGCCGTTGGCATCATAGTTGTTTTATTATCATGGACTCTTATATTCAGAGCAATGACGCGTAGTTCCAGTGTCCGCGAGGCAACGGGATGACTCGCGGTATTTAACCTTTTGAACGCATTCTCTCTCGCATCAAAATGTAGTATACACGCCAACATCTCAACTAGTGAGAAACGAATTTAAACCTTATCTGTCAACAGTAAAATTGCTTTGACACCGTCTGCCATGATTTAGTGGTCTTTGGCCTGGTAGGCACGACAGCACACGACCACTTTAGTGGCTCTTGGCGTTCAAAAGGTTAAGCTCCTTACGGGTTGTAGAACCAGCCTGTGCAACTCGAACTGACCCACGTTGGATTTGGTTTTTCATCCTCCCCCCTCAATTTCCAGTGTCTTTATGTGATAAAGAACGAGCATGCAAATTGCCATTCACACCGGCTTGTCGGTTATAGATCCCCCAGGGAAGCCGGAAAAAATGAGGGGGGCAGATGAAAGTCCAACGCGGGTTAGTTCGGGTTGCACAGGGTAGTTCCACAATACTTAAGGAGCTTAAATACCGCGAGCCATGCGGTTGGCTCGCGGACACTGAAACTACGAGTCATTGCTTTAACTATTACATCTGTGGTTTGTTCCAGAGGCCGGAGTGTATCGGATGACACGTGCGGAAAACAAATCAGCTCGCCACACCGGCGCTCACGTCCGCACCGTGCGCAGACAAAGCTTTAAGAAAACTACCAAGTTCGAGGAACATACGAAAATACACACGAGCCAGAAACCCTATCCCTGCGAGCACTGCGACAAGCAGTTCAACAGTTTAAAAACTTTGAAGGTTCATCGGCGCTCTCACCGGCCGCACTCCTGCGCGACATGTTACAAAACGTTTGCACAACTGACTGATCTACAGTTCCACGAACGAACGCACAACGGTGAAAAACCTTACACCTGCAACACGTGTAACATGGAGTTCGCGTATCCGAGTCATTTGAAACATCATGCTAAAATACATACGGATGATAAGCCGTTCGTCTGCAGAATTTGTGACGCGGCGTTTGTGAGGCGGAATAATTTGAAAAGACACGAACAAATTCATACAGGAGAAAAGCCATACGAGTGTGATTACTGCAATAAGAAGTTTAATCTATTAGGAACGTTAAGGGTGCATATTCAAACACACTCAGACGAAAAACCATTCTCTTGTCCAATTTGTAGAAAGAGATTCGCACAGAAGAGTTATTTACAAACGCACGCGCGCACTCACTCGAGAGAGAAACCATTCGTCTGTGAGACGTGCACAAAGGGGTTCAAGGTCTCAGGTGCATTGACTAGACACGAGCGGATACACACGGGGGAGAAACCGTACTCGTGCGATGTGTGTCTACAAGAGTTTACAAACATCAGTAGTTTGAAGAGACATCAACGAATCATGCACATAGATGAACAGTACGTATAGACTGTCTTCAATTTACCGATTCTCGTACAAATGAAGTGATTCTATTATTAGTTCTAATCAAACACAGTTGATGTATTATTTATATCGTAGCTTAGACATATTTTGTGAAAAAATAATATTCTAGTCATACCTACCTACGGACCCTACGGTCAGGCGCAGATTCAGGGAGGGGGGGGACAGGGCACAACCCCCCCCCCCCCATACACAAATTGAAATTGCCCCACTTCAACGAAATCCTGGATCCCTGTATCCGCGCCTGCCTACGGTTCTTTAAGAAAAAGTGTATAGTTCTGAAAGGGTCGGCAACGTACATGTGAATCCTCTGGAGTAACAGGCGTCCACATGCTACGTCTAACGTAGCATATACTATCAACAGGCGGGCCGTATGTTTGTTTGCTACCGTTGTTGCTCTTTGAAATAGTTACGAGTGGAAAAACGAATAGTGTTTATTTTTCGTGTATAAAATGTAAATAAAATAATATAGTGTTTTTTTTTGTTTTTTTTATGAACTAATACAACAGGTTTATTATAACATACTAGCTTTTACCCGCGGCTTCGCTCCCGTTAAATTCGGGGTAACACGGTTCCCCTTTGCCCCCCGGAATGCTGCATACAAACTTCCACCCCCCCATTTTAGGGAAGTGGGGGGTTAGAAAGAGACAAAAAGTTGCCTATGTCACTCTCCATCCCTTCAACTATCTCCACTTAAAAAATCACGTCAATTCGTCGCCCCGTTTTGCCGTCAAAGACGGACAAACAAATAAACAAACACATACACTTTCCCATTTATCATATTAGTATGGATTTAAGAGCTAGGCACTTTCTTTATTCTTTGCAAGTCTTTACTTCCTCGTAGGACAAGAAAACTTTCTCCTTCTATTCTCTGAGATATCTATGTCTTTAATTTACCGTCAAAATGTTTAAAAAGAAGCTATCGTGTCGCATTACGCGGTTATCACACTGGCCCCGCAACCGGATGTGACGACGGTGTGCGAGCGGGACAGCGTTATAGACATGCGTGGTGCTATCTCTCGCACACTCACGATCGTGTAACTTCTCTTATTTTGAATTGTTTTTATCAATCATCTTTTCTCTCCTATTATATTCAAACCTTCCAAAAGGCGTCTGCCGCGAATGCAGAAGACGCTGGTTCGATCCCAGCCCTGGGCACCGGAGGCCTAGGTCACTTTTTCCTTTGTATATGACATCTATATAAGTTTATGATTTATAATATAGTAGTGTGTCTACTTAAAATAAACAAATCAAAATATTTATTAAATATAATTTGATTTGTTCTTCAGTTGTACTGAGGGCAGCGCCATCTCTCTCGCTTTCAATGAACTCCTACGAGTTCTGATTGGAGGTACAGACTCATAATGTTCTACCTTAGATGATTGGCTAAAATGCGCCTGAGCATTTACAAAGATTGCATATACACGGGAAAATTCGACCGGTGCTGCTGTGACCCGGGTGGCCAAGAGGTAAAGGCGTCTGCCGCGAATGCAGAAGACGCTGGTTCGATCCCAGCCCTGGGCACCGGAGGCCTAAGTCACTTTTTCCTTTGTATATGACATCTATATAAGTTTATATTCAAACCTTATTTATACGATTGATTTTTTTTCTGTCCCAATGCTCTCGAAGTATGGTCACGTCTGAAAATATGGACACATTTAATGTGACAAAAACATCATCATCATCATTAGTCGTTCCCTCAGAGCTGAGGATCGTGACACCATCTATGATATATAATAATGACAGATGGGTTATGTACGCCTCAAAAGTGAAGCACTTAAAATGAGTGAATTCAAACAATTGTCGCCAGTCGCGCACTGGCAAGCGAGAGATGCGGACGTGCCAATGAGCTCCCGTCACCAGCGTGAGAAAGAGACAAACAGCAATTTTCTAACAATGAGAGTGACAAAGATGTAATGATTGTCAAAATATATTTAGACACACGGCAGTGTGTCCGCCAAGTTCGAGCAAAAAAAAGCGACACACCGGCCGTGGGTTACACGAACCATTTCGGGGCAATTTCGACCACCCTATAACTCAAAACATATTTTATCTACGCATATGAAATTTCGAGTGTCTGTTGACATCCCCTTAATTGTCTAGAATACAAAATTTCATTATTCTACCTATAGCAGTTCTTGAGATATTGACGTCAGAAAATCGCTATTTTTACTATACACTCACTGACTCACTGACTCATCAAAAACCTAGACCACTTCCAATGTTCGTACTGACTTAAAATTTGGCATGGAGATAGGTCTTAAGGTGAAAGTAAAGGGAAAAATCTGAAAACGGCCAAGTGTGAGTCAGTTTTAAAAATAGCGAAGGTCTAACTTTGTTCTACTATGAAGTCATAATGAACTAAGTGGGTCTATCTTCCAATGGTCGTACCGACCTGAAATTTGGCTCGAAGGTTTGTCTTTAGGTCGAAATAAAGTAAAAATCTAAAAACGGCCAAGTGTGAGTCAGTTTCGAAAACAACGAATGTGTAATTTTGTTCTACTATAAGTAGGTATGGAGTGGAAATGAGATAAGACTTATTTAAATTTAGATACATACCAATTTAAGACAATACATGTTTGTCTTAAAGACAAGAACAATAAAATTGTTCACCACTCTGTGTGTGTCTGTTGCGGGAACCGAACCCACGATTTACGAAGTACAAAGCAGGTCACTAGGTACACTAGGTGCGCTAAATCAGTCAAACAAAAATGAAAAGACTATTTTTTCTCGCATAGTCTAAATAATTTCTAATTTTACAACTAATAAAATCGCAGATTCAAGAACATGGAAATCATATATACTCTAAGATGGAATTATATATACTACTACCCATCTCACCCTCCGATACGCCACGGGATGAGATGGGATGGTGCACTTCTAAGGCTACATAATAGGCCACCAATTATAATACCTACTGGTAGGTAGGTATTACCAAGTTATTAATTATCTATGTAGGTAGCGTACTTACAAACAGAATAAAGTACGTTATTGATGTATGTAATTATATGTAAGTAGGTACATTTTATAGGTGTAGGGAGCCAGTTTATTTGTAAAAATCACCTATAAATAAATAGTAAAATAGGATTTATCATAAATTATAGGTACTCGCGCTGCCCGATCGATCCCGAAATCCCGATATATGTATGTATAGTGATACTAGATAAATATTCCGTTCCCCGCCTCGCGCACCCTCCGTCGCTGCCTACACTCGTCCGCCGCGCTCGCGCCGTCCGTGATAAAAAAATAATAAAGAACCTACACCTAACAAAAATAAATGAAATCCCATCAAAAACATAAATGAGAAAGGCTGCCAAGTTCGATACTATGGGAATGCTTCGCCTATAAAAGAAGTGAGATCTGAATAAGTACCAAGTTCCATAAAAATACCTCAAATCATAAATAGTTATAGGAATGCACACTTGATTTCCAGCAGTTTTAAGGTACATTTTGAATAAGTATCACGTTACATAGAAATACCAAAAATTATAATAGTCAGAGAAACGCACACCGGTTTTTTTAGCAGTTTCCTGATAACATTTATTATTTTCAGTACTTTTTAATGATGTAACTTGGCAAGTTTTAATAGAAAATTATATACTTGACACATTGCAGTCCAAAGGAGTCGATTCATTGCATTGAAAAGGTGTGTGGTGTGTGAAAACTTGCCAAGTAACATCATTAAAAAGTACTGAAAATAATAAATGTTATCAGGAAACTGCTAAAAAAACCGGTGTGCGTTTCTCTGACTATTGTAATTTTTGGTATTTCTATGTAACGTGATACTTATTCAAAATGTACCTTAAAAACTGCTGGAAATCAAGTGTGCATTCCTATAACTATTTATGATTTGAGGTATTTTTATGGAACTTGGTACTTATTCAGATCTCACTTCTTTTATAGGCGAAGCATTCCCATAGTATCGAACTTGGCAGCCTTTCACATTTATGTTTTTGATGGGATAAATATAACAGAATTAACAGAATCGTTGCGAGGTTATGAGATAACTCTGGAAGTATTTCTTGTGCTCATTTTATTAGAGTATAACCCATCTATAGTAAATATAGAAAGAAAGAAAGAAAAACATTTATTGCAGAAACCATCCACATACAGCACCACATAAGTTACAAAAAGTAGAAAATAAAAATCTTATTCACTATACACTTAAAACTAAGTACCTATTGCTTAAAGTAACGTATATTAATATCATTGGACATCGTGTCCTTCTGTTGAAGACCAGGTTCCTCCATAGGCTTCTAACCCTCGCTAAGCGTATGGCTTCTTGCAGTTTTAATTGCATGGGTGCAGTGACACCATCTTGCAGGCCTCCCCCTCTTAGTCTTGTGCCTTCAACTTTTCCCGTCATGATGATCCTCTCCAGGCTATCCGAGGAGCGTCGAGAGGTGTCCGAAGTATGTGAGTATGTGGTCCTGGGATGTCGTAGACAACCGGCGTATACAAGACTACGCCTCGGTAATACTCGTCGAGTCGTGGGTACATATTTATGTCACATTAAATGTATCTATATGTTCAGACGTGACTGTAGTCGCCGGCAATAGTATATTCCTACACGAAGGCCGCTAAAATATGTGACACACTGTTATGGCCCCTACAAATAAGAGCGTGTCACATATTTTTGCGTGTCACCTATTTTAATTACAAATACAAATATTATTTATTGCACATCTCAATAATATAGAACAGTACTATCTAACAGCTACGCTAATTTAGTTAATAATATTTGACAGTTTTGACACATCGGAAATGACCGATTTAGAGATGTGGCTAATATAAATCGATAGTCATAGAAAGCGATCATAATTGATGACGTCTAATAGAGGGAATCGATGATATACGTACCGCCTATCCTATCTAGACACACGGCAGTGGGTCACTGTCAGCCAAGTTCGCAGAGCATGAAGGTGACACACCAGCGCCGCAGTGGGTAGGTATATTCCCTCGATTTCTCCAGGATCCCATCATCAGATCCTGACCTGGTTACAATGGGACCAACTGTGAAGTATACTTTTATTTACTTTATACTTTATTTACTTTATTTACTCATTTGCTCATTAGTTAAGGGAAGGACTGTACAATATGTGACATCGAGTTCAGGCTTCATTTTTTTTTTGTAGCTTCTACTCGCCAAAAGACAACTCCTCACCAAATTTTAAGTTGCGGAAACGCTTGGTTTGCGAGATAAAAAATAATTAAAGTTCCATATAAAATCCCGATTTTACACCGCCATGACACAATATTTTGCAGAGGAGAGGGGGGAGTGTGATAGTGTTAGGTTCTGGTGCTTCGCCGGCCGCTGCCGCGGCACGCTCGCTTCGCTCGCTCGGCTCGCGCGCTGTAGGGTCGCAGTTCTACCTAACACTCCTCCTCGCTTCGCTCGTCGCGTCGTCGTACCTACACTGACCTGCCTTAGAGTCTGTCTGAAACTACTTTGAACTAACCTAAAAAGTTCCTACAAAGTGTCATGTCGTATCCCCCGCCCACAGACCCCGCCAATTCTATTTGCGTTTTGTTTTACGCGTTTTAGTAAAATCGTATCATTTTTGATAATTATTAATCAACAAATTTCCACAAAATAATGCTTAGAAATTAAAAGAATCATTGAATAAATATCATGTAACTGTTACTGTACACAAATAAGTCGAAAAACTGTATTTATGTAAAAACTGAACATAAAACAAATCATCACGTTTTAGTTTTTCTCAACAGGTTTAACGAAACGCAAAATATTGTGTCATGACGGTGTAAAATTGGGATTTTATATGGAACTTTGATTATTTTTTATCTCGCAAACCAAGCGTTTCCGCAACTTAAAATTTGGTGAGGAGTTGTCTTTTGGCGAGTAGAAGCTACAAAAAAAATATGAAGCCTGAACTCGATGTCACATATTGTACAGTTGAGCCATCGCCCTACACCATAAAGACGTGTGTTTTAATAATAAAGAATTTTTGAATTCGAATTTGAATTTGAATACTCTTTATTCGAGTAATCGGTAAACATTTTAACCGACGAATTAATAACCTCCTCCTTCAAAATCTTGAAGTCGGTTGATAAAATAAATAATCTTCCTTGCTGCTACTCCCCGGGCATAGGCAAAGTGGTAGTAGCGCTATTTTTCCTAATTTCAACGGTTGCGGACCAGCACTTAATATTACCTACACAATATTATTTAACAAAATACATTTCAAGTAGATTCGCTATAACTAAAGCAAAAGCCAAAACGCAACTATTATTTTTTACATGATATATTTGTTATGAATTTAGCTGTGATTGACAGCATAATCATGGCATAATCCATAGATAGCATAGACAACAACCAGTACTATACTTTGCAATTACTCGGCTCCGATATGTCAGTTAGACAGATGTAATAAATGATAGGACACTTAGCGAGACGAGGGAGTAAAGCAAGGCAGGGTGCACAACTGATTAGGCCCAAGAAATTGTAAAGTATAACATCGTTTTAAGTCGGTTCTAAATGTTGCTATATTAAAAAAAATATGTTTTAAATACTGGTAATAATCTTAGAGAATTCAACCCGGATGGAGTAGCCATGTCTGTCATTTTCTATACAAAAAAAGTCTGCCGATTTTTGCGGGGGAAAGGAAGGTCAAATGTATAGCTATTCGTACGTAACGTACAAATAGCTACGTTAGATAAACGTCAGTCCATGTGTGTAATAATTGTTTTAAACCGCACGCACACATAATATGCAATTTGAGAAGGACACACTTTTGTTAAGAAGTTACTAGGCTGTGGCGTGTTATTGTAAAGCTCAAATAATTTCATATTTCAATGCTAGCAACACAGCCACATCGCCTCTCGGCATTCTGGTAGCGACGCCATGCTAGTAAGCACACGCTGTGTTAATTATAATTCAATGTACGTGTTCAGTGTACCTACGAACAGTTTAAATACAACTGAGTTCTCAACAAATAGATTTTTCATTTCATCGCCAACTCGCCACTCGCCGACGCCCCCAAGTTCGGACATTGGTGACCCCGACGTGATCACGCGCGGATGCGGCGTGGATGTGTGATCGGGCGGAACGGCGTTTTCTGCGGTGAAGCACCATACGACAATCTTTGGAGCACCTTCGGTATCAAAACCATTGTAAAAGTGCAGTGATTTTTGTGAAAAAAGTGCATCGACATCGACAATTTTACGGACGAAAACCACACCTTGGTTACCAGTCGGAACCGGTTTTATTAAGGCGCCCTCACATGCGACGATCTCGCAAGTCAACGCAACATATCGATCGCTGTCAGTCACATCGATCCGGTGGTGTGGATCGTACAACAGCGGTCTGTGGTTACGTCAACGTCATCCTTCAACTGTCAGTGTCACGTCACTCACGCAAGTAACCTCAACTTTGTATATTTTGACGAACTTTTCCAGTTATTTCCGTGCCCAAATCTAAAAAGAACTAAACTGTGTGTGCTACTTGACGCAAAGCATAATAACAAACTATATATAGCTGTTATACATACGTCGTGTTTTCGTTTTTGAAAAAATTAACTGTTTGGTGTGTGCAGAGCTAATTAACAAATTAACTTTTGAACTATATTATTGCTATCGTGTGTCGTACTCCAATTGCTCAATTTAACCCTCATATTGTTACCGTGTGTCGTACCCCAATTGCTCAATTTAACCCTCATTTTGCTATTGTGTGTGAACATTCTTGTGAAAATGTATGTATCTTAGTTTATTATTAACATTTCTAGTTTTGTCTTGGTGTGTTATATCTGGGTGCTAGGGTACATTCAAGCCATATTGCTAAAACTAATATTGTCTGTTACACAGATTAACAAAATTTTGTTTTTAATATTCCAACAACCTATCTAATATTTACTTACCCGTTATTGTTACTTGTGTATTTAACCATTTACTTTGGTGTGTGTGTGTTTGTACATAATTTGGTTGTGGTATCAATCCTATACAGTTAATATGTCTCTTGAGGAGTTGCGGACCCAGCTGGAAGCACTGAGGGTGCAAAATGCGGCTCTACAGGCACAGGCGCAGGCCCAGGTCGCGCCCCTACAGGTAGAGAGCCCCCCACCTTCAAAAGCTGTTTGTGGGGTCACAGTTAAATTGCCTCCGTTCTGGGCTGACCGGCCAGCGGTGTGGTTTGCCCAGGCGGAGGCACAATTCCACCTCGCTGGTATTAAAACGGACATAACTAAATTTAGTCACGTAATTAGTGTCATTGATCAAAGGCTTATTGGGGAGATAGAAGATATTATTATGAACCCCCCCGATGAAAACAAATATACAATGCTTAAGGAGGAATTGATCCGGCGGCTCTCTGTCTCTGAACAGCAGCGGGTAGAGCGGCTACTTAGTAGCGAGGAGCTAGGTTCCCGAAAGCCATCTGCATTTCTCCGACACCTTCAGTCACTTGCCGGCACATCCAAGGACGACAGTATTTTGAGGCAGTTGTGGATGCGCCGGCTGCCAAGCCAAGTGCAAGCTATTTTGACAGCTCAATCAGATATTAACTTAGAAAAACTGGCTGAGCTAGCGGATAAGATCATTGAGGTCACACCTGGACCTCAAGTTTTCCAGGTTTCCAGCACAGGGCAGCCCGTACTTGACAACCTGATGGAACGCCTCGACTTACTCTCTCAGCAGGTTGCAGCTCTATCCGGGGGAGGGCAACGAGGCAGAGGCAGGTCCCGAAATAGGTCTACGTCGCGCGGCTCGACCCGTAGCAGTACTCCGGCCAGTGGCGGGCCTCGGATGTGCTGGTATCACAAGAAGTTTAACACGAGGGCAGCCAAGTGCATTCCGCCATGCAGCTGGACTTCGGAAAACCCAAACAGCAGTCAGTAGAGGCGGGGTCTGACTGCTGCTCAATGGAACCGAACAGCCGCCGTCTTTTCGTGACTGACAAGGTAAGCAAGCATCAATTTCTTATTGACACAGGGTCAGATTTATGCTGCTATCCATACCCGTGGCTCAAGGAGCGGAGGAAACCCACTGAGTGGGACCTCAGAGCGGCTAATGGCAGCACAATTTTTACTTATGGCACTGTCAACCTTAGACTTGATTTTGGATTGCGGCGCGACTTCACCTGGCAGTTTGTTGTGGCAGATGTACATTCAGCCATCATTGGTTCAGATTTCTTGGCCCATTATCACCTTCTGCCTGACTGTCATAGCAAACGGCTTGTTGATGGTAAGACAGGACTGACGGCTATTGCAACCGCCGCTGTCGTCGCGCAGCCCAGCATCAGGTCTATCAGCCTCCGGGACTCTCCATTTGCACAAGTGCTTGCTGAGTTCCCAGACATCACCAAGCCTCCCGGATTTCAGCGGTCTGTAAAACACAACACCGTGCACCATATCTGGACCACTGATGGCCCACCCATCTCCTGCCGTCCCAGACGCCTGGCACCCCAGAAGCTATCTGCTGCCAAAGCCGAATTAGAGGACATGGTACGTATCGGGGTGGCACGTCCATCTGAAAGTGCGTGGTCCTCTCCCTTGCACATGACCCCAAAGAAGGACCAGTCGTGGCGTCCATGCGGGGATTACCGCGCCCTGAACGCCAGGACCATTCCTGACCGCTATCCAGTGCGCCATATAAACGATCATGCTAACAATCTTGCTGGCGCTACCATTTTTAGCACGCTGGATCTGGTGAAGGCGTATCATCAAATCCCAGTAGCGGAAGAAGACATCCCTAAGACAGCAATCGTCTCCCCGTTTGGCCTCTTCGAGTTTCCTTTCATGACATTTGGTTTACGAAACGCAGGTCAAACCTTCCAAAGGTTTATCGATGAGGTCACACGGGGTCTCGATTTTGTTTTTCCGTATGTCGATGACATACTCGTCTACTCAGAGAACGAGATTCTCCACAAGGAACACCTGAGGGTCTTGTTCCAGCGCTTACAGGACTATGGGTTAGTTCTCAATCCTTCCAAGTGCACCTTAGGCGCTAAGGAAGTAGTATTTCTGGGCTACCATGTGAGTGCTGAAGGCACTCGCCCTCCTCAGGACCGCATTCAGGCTCTAATTGATTTTCCCCCTCCGAAGGAGCTCCTGGCGGTGTACGAAAGCGTACAGCACTTCCGCCACATTCTCGAGGTCCAGCATGTTACGATTTATACTGACCACAAACCGCTGTTGTACGCTTTCGTACAGCGTCGCGAAAAACTGCCGCCAACGCAGCTGAACCAGTTGTCTTTCATCGGTCAATTTACGACGGACATCCGCTACATAAAGGGTGAGGACAACGTCGTAGCCGATGCGATGTCGCGGATCGAGGCCGTCTCGCTAGAAGAAGATTACGAGGCCCTAGCTAAGTCACAAGAAGAGGACCAAGAGCTTGCTGACCTACGTCAAGGTAATTCCAGTCTGCAGCTCTCACGCGTTGCTGTTCCTGGCACAGACGTCACCGTCCTGTGTGACGTGTCCACTGGAAAGCCGCGTCCTTATCTGACCCCTTCGTTTCGTCGCGTGGTCTTTGACAAGCTACACAACTTGAGTCACCCCGGCGTCAGAGCCACTACCCGACTTCTAGTAAGTCGCTATGTCTGGCCTTCCATTAGGAAAGACTGTCGAAGGTGGGCTCAGTCTTGCCTTGCGTGCCAACGAAGCAAAGTCTCAAGGCATATCTCGGCCCCTCTAGGTACGTTCGAGCAACCATCTGGACGTTTCATGCATGTCCATATCGACATCATTGGCCCGCTTCCAGTGTGTGACGACTTTCGCTATTGTCTTACAGCTATTGACAGGGTCTCCAGGTGGCCAGAGGTGTGGCCGATGCGCTCCATTACTGCCGAGGAGGTGGCCGATACCTTCGTACAAGGATGGATCTCTCGCTTCGGCGTCCCTTCTACAATAACCACTGATCAGGGCACCCAGTTCGAGTCCGATCTCTTCCGTCGTTTGATGCACACTTGTGCCACTAAGCGTATCCGGACTACAGCATATCATCCTTGTGCGAACGGAAGATCGAGCGCGTACATCGCCAGCTAAAGGCCGCACTTATGTGCCACTCTGGCTCCTGGACGCGTGCTCTTCCTCTCGTCCTACTCGGCATGCGCACCGCCTACAAGGAAGACTTGAAGGCCACAGCTGCCGAAATGGTATATGGCGAATCTCTTCGATTACCTGGAGAGATGTTGGTATCTGAGCCGGGCGAAGACAAACTCGATGATCCTGCTGACTTCGTCGTCCAGCTGCGACGTAAAATGTCTTCTCTCCGCCCCACTCCAGCATCTCGCCATTCGACTCGTCCTATCTTTGTTTCGAAAAATTTGTCTTCGGCATCACACGTTTTTCTACGTGATGACACCGTGCGACGCCCATTACAACCTCCTTATACAGGTCCTTTCTCCGTACTGAGACGTTCTACGGACGGGAAAACCCTGACCTTGGACATTAAGAGTAAGGAAGTCGTAGTAAGCGTCGATCGTGTCAAACCAGCTTTTGTGGATCCAGATGATACTCCTAGTTCGTGTGCCCCTGTTCCAGTTGTCTTACAGCCCGAGGACGCTCCTCCAGCGCAGCCAGTTGGAACCGCGCCTCCTATAACTAAACCTGGAGATACCACAACCAAGTCTAATCGACCATACACCACACGCTCAGGTCGACATATTAGATTTAAGGACAGTGACGATTATTGTTACTTTTAATTGTATTTTGTGTAATAGTTTAGTAAGTAAACTTGTTTTGTTTTTTATGTATCCTTCTCCGTGGGGGGGTGGTGTGGCGTGTTATTGTAAAGCTCAAATAATTTCATATTTCAATGCTAGCAACACAGCCACATCGCCTCTCGGCATTCTGGTAGCGACGCCATGCTAGTAAGCACACGCTGTGTTAATTATAATTCAATGTACGTGTTCAGTGTACCTACGAACAGTTTAAATACAACTGAGTTCTCAACAAATAGATTTTTCATTTCATCGCCAACTCGCCACTCGCCGACGCCCCCAAGTTCGGACAAGGCCTTGTGCATAACCGTTGTCATTTTACGCCTTTAGTCCACCTACGCATTCGCATGCGAAACATCACTAGCAAAACAGTACCGACAAGGACATAACTATCTCAACTCGCTGTTGAGTGAGTGAGACGGTACGACGTCGACAGAGGAAACTAGAAAAATATTTGAATGACAGCCCTGAGAATATACGCACACATTGAAGTGTGTACAGATGTGCCGTGCACACATAGGCGCTCAAAAGTGCATTGTAGTGTGGCGTGTCCGCCCTGTGGATATACTAAAAATCGAAATAAATCTACTCATGCGAAATGTGTTTTTCGGCCATCAAAAAAAAAATATCCTGAAATACTACTGTACTGTATTTAAGGTGCGACTACACCGCTGCTTAAAATACGGTAACGCTACGGAATCGCAGTGACGCATCGTATCCATACCGGTTTTATCGCATGCCCTCCACACCGCTGCTCAAAATACGGTGACGCAACGGAATCGCAGTGACGCATCGTATCCGTACCGTTTTTATCGCATGCCTTCCACACCGCTGCTTAAAATACGGTTTGGAAGGTTCGCGTCAAAATATTTCGTTTGGGGCACGTCACGTACACGTTGCGTCTGCGTATTTTGAGCAGCGGTGTGGAGAGCATGCGTTAAAAACGGTGCGGATACGATGCGTCACTGCGATTCCGTAACGTCGCCATATTTTAAGCAGCGGTGTGGTCGCACCTTTTTCTACCAAATTTTCAAAAAAATCACTGAGGTAAGAGTGTGATATGGACTTAAAATTGACAATTTATTGTTAGCCATAATATATTATTGTCGAAAAGACGGTTCTAAAAATCCCAATCTAATTTGTTTTCTTTAAATTTTCTTTTTTTTACCGAATTCCTATGGCGACCATCGATCTATATCATTTCATTAGACCAGCTTCGTGATTTCACTTAATTAAAGGGGCACCAAATTTAAATACAATTTTATTCTAAATTTCAACACAATCGAACATCAACAAGTTTAACGGCCTCCTAATAGCCCTAGTCGGTAGTGACCCGGCCTATGAAGTAGGAGGTCCCGGGTTCGAATCCTGGTCAGGGCATTTATTTGTGTGTTTATCTTATCACGGATATTTGTTCCTGAGTTATTGATGTTTTCTATGTATTTTCAACACACCTGCTCGTAACGAGGTTCTTATTCCACCGCTTTTATGCTCATAATCCTAGATATTAAACACGCGTGCATTTCACAATAATTATCCAACTAGTGGAATAATTTAATAATCCGATCAAGTGACGTTTGTACTCTAGTACCAAGTTATACGTACGCAGACGAATCGTTGTAATTTAGTCGGGTATTACCTTTACTTTTTTTTTAACTCTTTATGAGTTTACATTCTAAAAAAGCAAAAAAAAAGTAAATATATTAAAAATATACACATTTACGATAGAATACAAATTATACAATCCTCATTGTGAATAAGAATCATTTCAACTTATTATATTACTCGTAATACACAATAAATTACGTTTTAAACACGAATTGTCTGTTTTAATATTGGCTGTTTGGCATTACACGTCCGCGCCTTTGCCTCAAGCTGCACGCACATCCAAAAAAGAAAATTGCGCGCCATGTATAAGTTAACCTCATTTCATTGTTTATTTGTTAGATTTTTCTCGTCGTGTTTTATTAATTTAAACAGATTATATTTTCAATGAATAAGAAGAAAACTTTAGCGTTAATTTAACCTCTGGATATATTTCAAAATTGTGATACATACTAGTAAAATGTCATCATAAAAATCTGGTGAGCAATACGTAAGAAAAAAATACTATAATTTATTGTACAATAAATGTGAAGTCGTTAATTTTATGAAATGATTTGAAAAAGAGTTCCAGATACTCAATAACATCACAAAAAAGGTTAGTTAAATTTAATTATCTTAGGTTCGCAAGTACCTCTATCCTGTAAACATTCTGACAATTAATGTATTTATCAAAAGTTATTAATTATACTATTCTGTTATTTCCTCACAAGTGTGTTGAAAAACGTCGTATGAAACGCGTGTGCTTGATCATTACATAAGCTCAGCTTCCTTATGCGCACTCACATGCGTTCGTGCGCACAATATCGCTTCGTATGTAATGATCAACTTAACACACTTGTATCATAATGTACTATTAAGTATTTATCTAAATCTATCTATTATATATATCGTCGCCTAGTACCCACAACACAAGCTTTATTGAGCTTGTTGTGGGACTTGGTTGATTTGTGTAAGATTGTCCCATAATATTTTTTTATTATTTTTTTGTGGTCGAAACATAGTTTGCAGAAGTCAACTTATATCGTTACAGACGGATATTGTAAGCCAAATAAAATTTTCTAAAAGTGAATCAGATCGCATTCCGAGGGTCCCATAGCACCATTATATATTAATTTCCTTATACGGACTCACACTTGACCGATTCTTATGACTACTTTTTGTAATAAATATTTTTAAAAAATACAACTCGCCCGAGTCCGCTGCAGCACCAACAGGGTCCTGAGCGTGTTCGCGGACCGCTGCGCTGCTGGGACTCCGCGTTGCTGCGTAGGTGGACGCAGCTGCACGTCTCGCGCTCCCCATACTTGTAGATTGTATTATTTAGTTAATACATTTTTAGCAAGTAAGTACTAACATTAGTAATACAATCTTTTTATTTGTTTTTGTGTGTTACTAACCAAATAGAACCTATATTCTGAAATAAACATTATTGTATTGTATTGTATTGTATTGTATTGTATAATTATAATATCATTCATTGCACCATGTTAATATAATGATAAGTTACACCTAAAGATAAGATTATCCACTACAATGTGAAAGTCTCATAACATCAAACATAATAGACAGAGAGCTAGCCACGTCAGATATGACACAATAATGAGAGCAACGAAACTCATCTAGTCAGTTTGCTACACTATGCTTATTTGTAGATCTGGACATCTGGCAGCTGTAAAGTGGTGGAGGTCAGAGAATGCAAACCACTTCTAGAAAACAGATCCTAGAGTTCAGGATTTGATGCAGTATATGAGAAATGTGTATAAATAATTAGATTATATCATTGCAAAAAGTGTCTGTTGGGGGAAAGTAGTGCCAAATGACGTATAAATGTAATTCATAGTTTGTCGCCTACTGTTTTGTTCGTAATAATAATAATACGCAATGTGTTTTGTTTTTATGTTAAAATATAGGCCCAGTCATTTATCACTGAGGCAACTTTGGCAGTTTTGACCTATTTTGGTATTGTATTACTATTACCCAATTCCAAAATTTTGCTAGTCTGTCACTCTGACCTCCACCCATTAAAAGCTGCCAGATTCCCGGATCTAGCAATAAGGATAAGTATAGCAATCTAACTGAACGGGTTTTGTTGCTCTCATTATTGTGTCATGTCTGATGTGGCCAGCTATTTGTCCATGAGCATCTTAAATCACAATGAGAAAATCTGTGACAGCAAGGAACAATTTCAGTTTTTGGCATATGGTGTCTTTGTACTCTGGCTTTCTGGTATAAGTTTAAGTTAGGAGGTGATTAGGATATAATTTTACTGCTGCATGCAAATTTGTCACGGGAAGTTTGTAATTTAATCTTCTATTTAGTAACTCTCAGAACAAATGCAGGTTTTTTCTCACATGTATGCCTTCTAATTTATTTGGTGGAGCTGAAATGAATGAGAAATCATTAGTAATAAAATAAACCACTGGATTGCCTACTAGTGACTAGGTGTCTAAACTGTACAGACATAAGAATGGCGATAAGTCCACCCCCTAGCTAGCTCCCGTAGCTATTCAATATTCATTTATATCACACAAAGTGAAATTATTGTAAGCTTATAGTGCTATTGTAAACGCCAGTAAAGTCGCGGGGACAGGTCTTTTAGTACCATACATGAATGACTACTAGTTTCAAAGTATAATTACTGCAGTTATGGCATCATAAATATTTGAAATGCAGGTTTGGGCGACGATTTCGCCACTAAATTCCAAAATTTTATCGTTGTTTACCATCTCGGTCATTTTCGAAAAATGGGGTGCCTGGAAACATTTTAGGCCTTGTGTGTTGTGTTGGTCATGCCGGAGGTCGTTTTAAACCGGAACAACACAAATTTTTACACTAATAATTTTGTGAATAGTTTTTCCTATTTTTCCATTTCGAAATGAGAGGACAGCTTGACACTGTCTTAAAACATGTTCATCCGCACGATGTTTCTAGTCAATTTGTGTGCTGTGTGTCTATAGTTCACGTACGGTCCCTTATAGCAAGGACCCTAAATTACTCAACAATCGCGGAGCGTGATTGATGGTACATGCAACTTTTCGGAAATATTTTTCAAGAAAATCGTCGTCAAATTCGTTGTGCCCGGTTTGCTTTAGTACAATTCGTTCCTGGTAAACGGTTAGCCTGTAAATACTCTGGCTATACATTACCATATAAATACAATAGGTAGGGACCCTACCAACATATCAATTTTATACTCAGGTACATCGAAGTGATACTCGCAGCAATACTATGTGTAACACTCATGTATTATAACACTTAAAGTATTCCATATTTATTTCACGACACCATTTTTCACGTAGGTCTTCGCAGATTCGAACTATTATTTTTGTACTATTATTGGAATCATCCCCACACGTAGGAACAAAACCATTTCATTTCTTGTTTTTGATATACTGTTTATTCATTATAACATTCAAATCGCAACAAACAAACGATTTAAGTTTAACTGAAAAAAATTATGTTATGACAATGATGACTTTGACAGTTACGTGAGTAACTTTTTTTATCGATTTTTCTATGACATTACATATTCAGCCACGAGAAAGGTCAAACTAAGGTTATTCATATATTTATGGAAATATCTTCAATCATTGATTATTTTATATTAGCAAACGTCGGAAACTGCTTGAAAACCTTATGTCTCGAAATGGTTTTCGAAATACATCATTTCAAAAAAAAATTACTATCCTAATAGCGAGTTTAACATTGCCAGGTTGCCAACCACAGAAGATGCTGCCGTTGAACACCTTTACCGAGTGCCTATCCAATGTCTTCTTTGGAAAGTTTTGAATAACAGCGTAGCTAATCCAGAAGACGGGTTGGAAAAGATAGAGCGTCAGCTATACATTTTGTGCCGACTGAAAAGAGTTCTGAACTGGAGTTGTTACTCAAATAGTTCGCTGTAATTGCAAAACAGATATTAACGCGCCGTGTAGCAGTGGAAACTGTATACCTACAGACGGTATAGAATTACATGCACTGAAATATTAACGGCCTAGTAGCCTACCCTACCTATGGAGCAGGAGGTCCCGGGTTCGGAGCCTGGTCAGGGCATTTATTTATGTGTTTATCACGGATATTTGTTCCCGAGTTATGGATGTTTTCTATGTATTTAAATATTTATCTATATCTATTTTTACAGTTACAGTAGTTTTACAAAAAGCTCTTCTAACTCTTGACCGAACTTCTCAATGGTTTTATGTTCCTGTCTAACTGTCATTAATTTGCTCTGAATGGTGGTGGCTGACTTTTTGGTAAGAAGATGCGTTTTCATCTCGTCCACTAAGTCTTTTACAGTTTCATACGTATCCGCTAACCTAAGTTTGGCACTTTGTGTTAATCTAGTTTTTAGTACAAAATTTATCAGTAGCTTAATATCAGTGTCCTTGATCATTGTGGAATATAATTCAATGGCGTCAATCAACTGGTTCGTGACGTCTTCTGTGCCGTCCATACTTGGCAACAAAGACACTGCGGCCTTGATCTCGAAACTATCCTTAGAAGCCATATTAGCATTTTCCTGAGGTGGCTCCTTGTACGATGCCAATATTTTGTTGTGTATTTCCTCTATTTTTTCGTAATATGACTATTAATTTGCTGTCTTCTAAAGTTATTTCCGAATTTTCTACTTTTTCGCTTGTTTCCCGCACAAATTCTTCAAAATGGGCATATATTTCCCGTACCTGCTTTAATTTATCCTGTCCTATCTTCTCCTTCCTGCGTCTAGAACCTAACTTCCTAATATCCTCTTGCAATTTTCCTAACTGTTCCTATAAGTGCACAATCCTAGTCTCAGCTTATCTTAAACACAAATAAAACACTACTCCTAGGGCTGAGTAGCATAACTCAAAAACTTAATTAATACACGATAAACTATTTAAGTGTTAAATGATAATTAAATTAATTTGTACCGTATTCCATACTCCTCTGCTGGGCTGATGTCGTCACTGTTGACCGCTTGGCTGGTCTCGTTCAGGCGGAGCTCGTTCCACGCATCGCAACTGCCACTGCTTGTCGTTCTATCTTCCTAGTCAGGCATTTATGCAGTTTCTTCCAGAGCGCGTAAATGAACACGATGATCATCAATGTCATTACCGTCGTTGTTATGTATGTTACCACGCTGATTTCGCTCTGCGCTGAGTTCGCGATGTTGCCGGCTCCACTCTGGGCTATGATGATCTCCTCCTTTTGGTAGTTTTTAGCGGGCTGGCTGCCCATGGCCTGCTGTGGTCGGTACTTTCTGGGCGGCGTGGGGTGATCCGGGCGGCGGGGCTGGACTCGGGGTCGTTGCTCAGGCTGGGCGGCGTGGCTTAGGTTCGGATGGTAGTGATACCAGAACTGCTGAGCAGTTCCACTGTCACGGTCGCCATATAATGGAGTGGCGTAAGGGTAGCTAAGTAATACCCCGATGCATGTTTGATACTGAACATTTATTGTTAAAAGTACATGGTTTTATAGTGGTATTATTACGTAGTTTAACCTTTAGGATGAGCTTGAAATTTAGATAAAATAATAATTTAATAAAGGAATAATCAATTTTACTTGGTACTGTAAACAACTTACATATTTGGGTTGTAACCCGATATCCTAGGTTTATAACAATAATATTTTCTATTTTCTAAATGTCACATGACGTGTGAATTTACACGTCATGTGCCTACACTACACTATGTTTAATACCTACATCTTTCTTTGTAATTACCATGTATGTTGTGGGAATGAATAAAGTGTTTATCTATCTATCAAAACGGTGCGGCGCCGTAGGAATTTCTAGAAGTAAAATATGTATGTACTGTAGTATGTACCGTGTGCTCTTAGTGTGGTAAGTGAGGAATGTTTGTTTATTTGAGATTAGCTTATAATAAGAAAATAAACGAACACATACAAAATTTCTGATTAAAATTATGTCAAAAGTGACAAAACCACAATAAAAAGTCTTTGCCATAAAATAATTATATGATACTATACAAAATAATGCTCCGGATAGAGTTGGTCCGGAAAGACAAGTGTCGTGGTTTATATGGGAGCTTATACATTCTACGACACTTCTCTTTCCAAAGAGACACTAAGTCGTTTAAAATGGACTAAAAAAAACATTTCTCGTGCATAGATTTAGGATATGTCAATAAGGTGCCTACATAGAATGTAAATAACAAATTTAATTTATTTTGGGAATTCGTTTTACCCCTCCCATACTTTTTGTTTTTTTTTTCGACTGTACTCTAAATTGTGTTTGAGTCTGTATCACCTTTACATTGTTGCTCGAAGTGCATCGAACTGTTTGTGCAAATATTATTTGTCGTTGCCAACTCCAATTCGTTAAAGAATACAGTTGTCCAAATATGAGAGGCGGGTATATAAACCAAACCCCCATTTAGAGCTCACAATATATTCTTGCTTCGAGCGCTGATATTGATACAACATGAAGTTTTTTAAATTCACGTCCATTTTTGGTCTGGTGAGTGTGAAATTATTTTCTTTTTAGAGTTCTGTAGCCAAAATGGCAAAAACGGAACCCTTATAGTTTCTTCATATCTATCTGTCCGTCCGTATGTCCGTCCGTCCGTCTGTCACAGCCATATATTAACGAGCTATATATTATACTGTGAGGTGACAACCAAAACTCACTAATTGCAAAAATTGCAAATTTTTTTAGTTTAATAGCATATTTTGTTACCAATACGGTTCATTACGATCACACAAAAATTCATCCAAACCGGTTCAGCGGTTTAAGCTTGAAGACAGACTTTCTTTCGCATTAATAATATTAGTGAGTATGGATTTAAGATCACATCAGGGGTATACTAACTAATGTAACGTGTGATTTAAAGTGGGTAAATCATTCAATAAGCAAGCAGGTGTGCGGCCGTGTGACGCAGTGCTTGTGGGATGGACTCCAAACGGTTCGCATTTAGTTCATTTAAACAAAATACATAAATACATCCATGTCGTGTGAGTCGTGTCTATTCACAATAATTACAATCTGCTAGTTATTTTGAGCTTCTAAAAGCATATTCCGAATTTCACACATACTTTTTTTTACAGCTTCTCTTAGCTGCAGACGTTCTATGCCAATCAGACCAACCAGGTCCAGGGCAACCAGGCCCACCAGGTCAACCAGGCCAACCAGGTGAACCAGGCCAACAAAGTCTACCAGACCAACCAGTTTAATCTGGCTAACTAGGCTTTCCAGGTGAACCAGGGCAACCAAGTCATCCAGGGCAACCAAGTCAATGAGGGCAAGAAGGCGTATTCTAAAACATTTTATGTGTGCGTAATTTTGAGAGCTATTTATTTTATTTTCACGGGTAAATTGGGTTTTTTGAATAAAAAAGATTCATAGATTTATTGGTATTCATCATACACTGTCAACATAATAATATAGTTATAGGCACTTAATTAATAATTAAGATTTCTTAACAACAAGTTTGTGTAAAGTTGTAACAAAAATTAACAATTTTAAAAAGATTGAATAAATAAATATTATGTATAATTAAAGTTAGAATAAGTAGTTTGTTCGCGCCGCTGCTAACTACGCCATCAGACGACCGCGGGGTGAGGCCCCCCGCCACCAGCCGCCGGCGCAGCCGCGCCCACTCCTCCTATTTGCCTAAGGTCGCCGGACCCATGGGTATAAAATGGCGCTTGCCGCTAAAAGATAAACGTAGTGCGCAAAAGAGAAACCAACACGTATATGAACATTCCACTAGTGCAAAAGAGACACACGATCATTTTGAAGGAGTGACAGCTTTTGAATTTGGGTACTTAGCTTACGTACCCACGTCGTGACAGCTCATATTTTAGCGTGGAAAATATAAAACAATCGTGAATAAAATAACTTTGGATGAAAAAGGAGAAACATGATGTCGTGTTGTGTTCCAGATTGGACTATTACTCATAGGAAAAACCCAAGTAATTACTCATTTCACAGGTTTATATGATATTCCGATCGATGTCTTTGAAACAATATTTTATCAAAATAGCAAAATAAATCGTGTAAGTATTTACTAGATACAATTAATTATTAGTGTTTCTTATACTGTGTGCCAATATTTTATCATAATAGTTAATATTCATGATTATTTTGTGTAAAAACCGAAACATTTATTCGACGCTAGGGATTGACAAAACGTTTTACTTATATCGATAACCGTTCAATATGAAAATTATATCCAATGAATAAATTAATCTTATATTCACATTACGTCATTAGTGTCATTATTTTTTATTATTAAAGATTTGTTTACCTTGCAGTGCTTGTATTATTTCATTCAAATATGGCGCTCAACACATTTAGCGGAATTCGATACCATAGTCAAAAAGCAGCCGAAAACGGAAATCGGGCTGAATATTGTACATGGGCTCCATACAAAAATTCAGCTCCCGTAAAAAAAAATCCGACTTTTATGAAGCGGCAGATTTTTATTTATGATAGCTGGGCTGGATTCCGCTCAAGTGTGTGCCGCGCCTACAAGCGACTAGTCAAACGATTAGAACGAGATAGAAATATAGTTGGAAGCTGTCAAAATGGTCGTGCGATCAATCGAATGCGCATTCGACTGGCGACTTGAAATTCCGTTTTCCGTTTTATGAAATATTAGAAATTATTTTAAGAAATAATTTAGGTTATTTAATATTTTTAATTTAATAATAAATAATTTTGTTTATTTAATTTTTTTTAATAATTTGCTTTTTTTAATAATAACAAACATATTAGTTAATAACTATTACGTAATATAATATTAGGCGAAAATGTGCGTGAAATGAAACGTCAAGTTGGTAGTGGGGATGTCAATTGACGTCACAGTTGACTACTTTGACTAGTCGCTTACGTCTGTAGAGGCCTTTAGAACGTACCGATAAGAAAGAAAAATACCGATAGATAATTAACCTGTTGTATTTGGCATCACTATTTTACGCTCACATAGACAATTTAGACACATACATGGATTTCATTTTTTTGCCACACTTTTGATCGTTGACAAGCATTCTTTGTCATTCCATTTCTCTGGCCGGACCGAACACATACGCGGCCGCGATCCATAGTTTTACATACATTTTTTTTACCTTTGTAATACCTAGCTATTAAGGCTTAAGTATAGGTAGTGTTATAAAGCTTCGTTAATCATTTCTACTACCCTTATGTGCGCTCGCACATAGGTAAATATTATAATGCCATATATGGCGATTTGGGCATTTTTATTCATCCAAGAGCTCATCAACTGAATAATAATAATATTTAGGAATGAAATATATTAAAATTTAAAAATTAGGTTGTAAGGTTTCCTTTTAGTCCTTTTACCTATCCTTAGCGGCTGTGCTAAGCCTGAACACCTTGCCCTTTGACGAGTATCTGCGAAATCTCTGACACTTAACACAGTTGGTCTCCGGATGGCCTTGAGTGGATTAAGACCGAGAGGTCCCGAAAAGCGAGATGTAGGTATTTGGTGGAGGTAAGGGGGAAAGTTAGACTGCACCACGCTCTGATTAAAACCTTTTTATAATTAATAGGGAATTTAATATATCATTTTCGGATAAACTAAGAACGACGAATATATTTTTGGCACGGAAATAATGCACTTTAGACGAAAAAAACAAATCTAACAGAAATAACTAAAAAACAATAACGTGTTTTTTAGATTAACCTCATTATGTTTAAAAATACAACAAATATCTCTAAACAAAAAAAACTGCTAAAAAGGTATGTTTATGTACTTTTTAAAAGTATATACAATAATGTCAATAATATATAAATACATATGAAAAAAATAAAAAAATAAGGGAAGGTCAGGATGATCTTCATACTAGGTCGTCCGTAAAGCTAAGTTACGTATTTAACACATTAACACACACCATTTAGTGTATAAAATAAAATGGAATATTTGGATCTTAGTTGAAGACTTTTTTGACTGCTACTACCCGATTTCAAACATAACATATCCCGTTATATAATTCTGATAAAAAGCGGGGTTCATAAACATACAAACATGCATTATAAATATCGCCACCCTTTATATAAGGTGCTAACAAATTAGTCACGGATATTTTAAGAGATAATATATTACAATAAAACAATTAACTTTTAACTGTAATTAAGGAACCTTTGTATATCATTTTTTTGTTTTCATTTACCGAACAAAAAAAATTTATAATTTATAATTATAATGCAAAAAGATGATTGAAGGCATTGAGAATTTCGTCAACTCAGTAACTGAACCCATAGCTTAATTGGTAAAGCGATCGAGCCCCGGTAAGGCGTATCGATGCCAGGTTCAAGTCCGGCTGGGTTGATTATTTTTTCAATGTTTTCAGTGTTTGTATTTGATTGAATAACATACTATTGTATGAGTGGAATGCCCCACTTTAAAAATCATGTAAAAATAATTATGAGTTTATAATTAATTTTTAAAATAACCACCCCTATAATGTACCTGTCAAGATGTTTGACACTGTCTGTCATGTCTCGTCAAAAGTTTTTTTTTAAAATGTCATTAAGATTCGGGTCTAAAGAGGTCTCATTTAATTATCTTATTAACAGGGTGTTTTAACGTAGGAAATTTGTTTCCTAGTTTTCTTCAAAAAAAGATAACAAAACCTATGATGTTTCATACTTAAATATACTCCGAAAACCGAGTACTATCAGCGGTAAAAATATCCGTGACTAATTTGTTAGCACCTTATATATCTACGTAAGAGCCCGTTCACACGGCATCAAGTTTTGTCGGATCTACTAACTATCGTATCCTGTAAAACCGGATAGTGTATTCACATGGCCGTCCTGTTTTATAAGATCATCCGGTTCGCCCCGCCCGTGCCCGCCCCCTTCCGACTTGCCGGTTCTGGATTTTTGCAGGATTCTTGCTCCGAGCTCGTGTGAATGCAAGTATTGGAATACTGTTGCCACTAAACCGGACCCGGCATTTTAACAGACAACCGGACCGATTTCTAGTCGCAAAATCGGACGACACATTTTGCAGGATCCGTTTTATTGCCGGATTCTGCAACCGTACGCTTGTGTGAACGCATGCATTGCGAGTAAATCGGATCCTACAAAATACAGTTCCCGCAAAAAATCGGATGTCTTCGTGTGAACGAGCTATAATGGTAAACAAAACTGACTTTATTATCAGGTTTGTACAGTCACGGATTTAATGGTTCAAGCTACACGTATTTTCTTTTTCAAAGAAAGTAATCTGGATGTGGACTCACTAAACGATAACCTCTGTAGCATAATCCAAGTAACCGTGAGGAAACATATAGGTGGGAAAAAGAAACCTGCTGATAACAAACTGTCACTCAACACTCTCAACCACGAATCGAAACCACTGCTGATCAAAAAGAAATGCATGCAATAAATAGGAAAATTAATAAAGCAATAAGGTCAGATATCAGGAAATACAACACAAAAGTAATAACAGAAACTATAAAACAAAATAGACGACCCAAAGTTTTTAGAAGAACATTAAATAAAAATAAAAAATAGACACCACATTTTCAAGCTCAAAGACGAGAATGGAAATGAAACAACAAACCGAGACCAAATAAAATCAATAGTAGAAAAGTTCTACACATCACTATATGCACCGTCAGGGACGGAACCTGAATCACGAGAAGCAGCAGATCCCAGGGCAGAAAGTACCCCAAGATGTTCAGATTCCGCTTTACTGTCTATTATCCGAGAAGAGATTAAGTTTGCCCTGGAACATATGAAGAGAGGCAAGGCGGCTTGTGAGGATGGGATCTACGTGGAAGTGCTTCTGGCGGGTGGCGTTCCTGTACTGGACATGTTGGTAGAACTATTTAACAAAGTTCTGTGCAACGGCTTTACACCTAAAGCGTGGCATAATGCTACCGTCACAATCCTATATAAAAAAGGGGATAAAGCCTTGTTAGGGAACTACCGGCCAATCAGTCTGTTACTTCAAATTTATAAGCTGTTCGCTAAAGTCCTGTGTAATCGATTGTCCCGGCAGCTGGATGAGAATCAACCTGTTGAACAGGCTGGCTTCCGGAGAGGATATTCAACTATTGACCATATTCACACGGTTAGGCAGTTGATGGAGAAATGTAAAGAATATAACCTACCCTTATGTTTTGCCTTCGTCGATTACGAGAAGGCTTTCGACAGCGTTGAACATTGGGCTGTGTTTCATTCTCTCCATCGCTGTGGCATAGACAGCAGATATGTTAATATCCTCCGGGAGCTGTACAGATGCGCGACCATGCAAGTGCGAATGCACGAACTCACCAACCCTGTGCCGTTGAAACGGGGTGTGCGTCAAGGAGATACCCTTTCGCCCAAGCTCTTCACAAGTGTCTTGGAAGACATGATGAGGACTTTGAAGTGGAGCGAAAGAGGTATCAATATAAATGGCGAAAAATTGTCGCATTTAAGGTTCGCGGATGACCTTATCCTACTAGCTGAGAACGTTGCTCCGCAATATGCTAGACGAACTTCGGTTAGCATCTCTGAAGGTTGGCCTTAAGATGAATATGTCCAAGACCAATATAATGACTAACCATCCACGCAAAGCACCAAACATAATTGTTGGTAGTTCCCAAGTGGAGGTTGTGGATAAATACGTCTATCTTGGACATTGTTTATCTTTTGGCCAAGGGACCCAGGAGAAAGAGGTCGCTAGACGAATCCAGTTAGAATGGGCTGCATTCAGTAACCTGGCGGATGTCCTTAAGTCCAAGATCCCGCAATGCCTTAAGACGAAGGTATATAATCAATGTGTCTTGCCTACGCTCACTTATGGGTCAGAAACGTGGGCTCTCAACAAGGGAGTACTTCATAAAATGAGCGTGGCTCAAAGAGCCATGGAGCGAGCCATGTTAGGCATCACCCTGGTTGATCGAGTACGGAATAGCGAAATACGGCGCCGAACGAAAGTATCGGACATTGGCAAATGCATCACACAATTAAAGTGGAGGTGGGGAGGACATTTGGCGAGAAGGAATGATGGAAGATGGACGAGACGGGTTACTGAATGGTGGCTAAAATAGGCCAAAAGGTCAGCATGGAGACCATCAACCAGATGGTCAGACGATATCTGCCGAACAGTGGGTGTGCAATGGATGGGACTGGCACGGGACCGAGGAGAGTGACGAAATAAAGAAGAGGCCTATACTCAGCAGTGGGTGGATACGGGCTGAATAGATAGATAGATAGTATATTCTTTTGTTTATTTTTAATACTTACTCTATGAAATGTCCATGTAGAGTGTAGCCGACATTGCTCAACAATCATAAAGTTCTATACAAGGAGAACGCTTCGCCTCATCTTTCCAAACAAAAAAGTCTGCCGAAATCGGAGGGGGACGAGGTAGCACGCATGTAATGTTTTGAAGTCAAAGGCACATCATTGTCGGTTGTTAATAAAGTTTATTTCTACATGATTTTTTTATGGCAGTAACGCCTTATTGACATCAGACAAATTTAGCGATTATTTATGAACTGTTTGAATCGATTTTACTTCAACCGATTTTTTTCGTGTTATATGCCTATATATTTAGTATCACAAATCTTCTCAAATGATAAGAATAATAATGAGAGAATAAGAATAATCTTTATTGACTTAAACCTTTTTTTTTTTTTTTTAACGTGGAGGAATGCATTTAGGCATCCCGCCTAGCCGGGGAACTAGGACGGGTATGTTGGACTCGTCGGCAAGGGCCAACACTACCAACTAAACCATCCACGGTATGCCCGTCGTGCAGCATTGGAGACGGTGACACGGTAGCGCGAACATTATTCCGCGAACACCGCCTGTTGCGACAGCCGAAGCTGTCCCCTCACTGAGGCCGAAGCCCCCGGAGCCGAAGCTCCCCCTCCCGAAGGTAGCGTGCAGGGCGACACCACACGCTGCTCCCTCATGACAACCTCCACGCCGGGAGCAGGTGGAAAAACCCCGGGTTCCACCCACTCAGGTTGCCTTCGCGATTTTTTATAGAGGTGGTCATCCTCGCAGCCAACACCCAGCACCGGCTTGGTGTTAACCCCCGGTCCGTCATCATAGGCCCTCTGCCTAGACAGGTTACGGGGCCGCAGCTTTATACAGGACAGCGGCATTCCTGTCCCTCACCGCGGCCGAAGCCGCCCGGCCCGAAGGCCCCTCAGTTTTTTATAGAGGTTGTCGTCCTCGCAGCCAACACCAAGTGGCGGCTCGGTGTTGACCCCCGGTCCGTCATCATAGGCCCTCTGCCTAGACAGGTTACGGGGCCGCAGTTTTATACAAGACAGCGGCATTCCTGTCCCTCGCCCGAAGGCCCCCTCCAGCCAACACTCAGGAGTCCTCTCCCTAAATGAGAGATCTCCCTGTGCGGAACCCCAAGCAGCACCGGTAAGAAATCTTTGGGGTCCACCAAAAGATACCGTTGCCCCCAGCATGCACCGTCCAGGAACCCTTCCCTTTCCCCCGGATCAACCGGATCAGAAAGAATGAGAAGGGCCCTGGCACTCGAGGAGGTTTCCCGTCATAGCACCCCTTATTGACTTAAACCTAATACAAGTATAAGTAACATTTGCACAGTTGGTACGCTAATAGCTTAAGAGAGACTTATGTATTAGGTTAGAAACAGTTTCACCGGACCTGAGCCTCTGTCTCCCGAACTAGGCGGATGCCTGTGACTCGGAAGTCAGTGATTCCACCGAGAATATGAGTTGAGATGAGTTGTGCGCAGTTGTGCCTAATATACAAAAATAAATTAAAAAGCAAAAAAAAGATTTAGGAAAAGATCATTTAATAATTTGTAATCTAATATTATATAGCATTATAATATTTCCATAATTAATACAATATGATAAGAAAGTCTTATGATGCTCCATAATTATGCTCAGTTATGAATTACGGTCATTGGTAATTTGTAAAGCCTGATCAGGAATATAATTATAATCATTGTCACAAGGGTTCTGTTATTCTCATATACAGGGTGGAAAAAAATCATGGGCCCTGGAGGGGAACTACCTTAAAAAGTTGATATAGCTCAATTCACTGAAAGGAAACATTCTTTAATTTTTTGAAGGGACTTAACTGCATTTAAACATTTTTGGGAGAAAGTACATTTCAATAAAAATAACTATTTATTTTGTAATTTTTGCCAAAAAACTATTTTTATGCCAATCGAACCTATTTCCAACAAGGATAAAAATGTCTTAATACCAACCAAGTTTAGGACACAAGAGAAGCCATAAATAATAATAAAAATACTGTTCATACAATTAGTATGGAAGAAAGTGAAAATCAAGAAAAAAACTGTGAATGCCGTTTTACTTTTTAGGAAAAATAAAAGAAGATTTCCTTCCAACGAATTGAGCTATCTCAACGTTTTAAGGTAGTTCCCCTCCAGGGCCAATTTTTTTCTTTTTTGTAATTTTTATTAATTATTCAAACTGAAGTATTACTCAAAAAACCGGAACAATTACAGTAGGTAATGACCTTTTTTCGCATCATACTTCATTTTATTTTAGTTTTGTTTTTTATTATTATATATTGCCTATTGATTACATAATCGATTTTATCGACTTACGGAAATGTTATATGAATCGGAACAGCAGACATGGTCACAACACTAAATTTAAAAAAAGGAGGCGTAGATTGTAACTGTTTGCATGCTGAATTGTTATCGTAAAATATTGAATAACTAAAATATGATTTTTTTTACATTAATTGAGTAATGTTTATTAAAAGTGAAATATTGTGTTTACGTACATGACAAGCTGTAAAATCGTTATGGCATTTTGTTTATAATTTCAAAGTATCTTGCGCGTTTACGTTCTACTGGGGGCGTTGCGATGTGTCAAAAGTTCATTCTTACAGATTTTGAACTATAGGTATTCTTTTTATACTTCATAACACTAAATGGAGCAATAGATAGTCGACTTTACTAATGTTAACATATAGTTCATTATCGGATGCAGTGCAGACCTTCCAAATGTCATACAAAATAAGCTAAGTATCATATTTGCTTGTAATTTGAAACAAAATATAGAAGAAAGTAGTCCTTGCTGTTTTAAATATGGATATGTGTCAAACCTCAAAATAGTTTCTGCCCGTTAGAAAGAAAGCGAATGTCTTTGAATCTCACAGAAATAAACCAATGGAGTGGTAATTGCCAGGCGTCCCCCTCTGCCAAAGGTACAAGACCACTGGTCGTAGCGGTTATATAAAACTAGTTGTCGCGCGTCAAACGCCATTCAATGAATGTCAGTCAGCCCGGAACGATCTGAGGTAAAAATGCCGAATTGCTGCGTGTTTTCATGCAAGAAAAGATCTGAATTATCTAGTTTACATAAGGATAACGTTTCTTTTCATCTGTAAGTATAATTACGTCTAAATATCATCAAATGGTGCACGAAATTAGCAAAAAACTAAAAAATATTGTCAATCAAAAAGTGTTGCCACTTAATGGTACTACATCTGCTTTAGGGTAATTTTTAAACTTGACCCTTTATAGTACATTGTACCATCGGGTTCATAATTGCATACCTAATTAATCAATGAATTCATTCATAAATTGGGTATGCAATTATGAACACGATTACATCGAGGGATGTAAGTGAAATATTGCAAACAAGAGTAATCGACTCCAGTACGGCAGAAATACGTCCGCCATTATGTCATTCAATGTCATTGTTATGACAGGTTAGGCAATACACTTAAAAGATACTCCGTGGGTTAGGCAGAGACCCATTCGGCATACAGCCATAATTGTAAAGCATTGCTCTGTTAAAAATGCAGTGTGTCTGTGTGTGTGTGTTGTTATTAAATTGTTTCTAAACATATTTTAATCGACTTTTAAATGATTTAAATTACATATTATTTTTAATCATTAACAAAAATGAAAAGATTAACGTCAGTACTTCAAACGTAAAACTCATTCACACGCATAGCTTTTTAAATTATATATGTCGTCGAGGACCGCCGAGGGCAGGGCTGTAAGGTGGTTTGGAACTCAAAAAACTGACACTGTCAGGATAAACTAGCTTATAGCACAATACGCACGGTAATGAAATAAAACAAAAACTGCACTGGTTTAACAACTGTATTGAAATCAAATCTTTTTAAAACCATATTATGGGAAGGACAATAAACTACTACTGGTTCGGAAAGGAGCCCCAACTGAGAAGAACCAGCGTAAGAAACTCAGCGTATGTGTGGTTGTAGTACGGCACAATAGCTGAAATTTGTCTGTTCTCAAAAATACAGCTACCATAAACAAATTCCGTTTTAATAGACAAATTTCAGGTAGTGTGCTGAATTCCGCACTGAATTCCGCTCTAATGTGTGGCGCCCCTTAAGTGAAATATACTTGTAGATGCTTGAAATAACGATATTCCTGTTTAGAAATTAATTCGTTCCTTTATTTTCACCATACATTTTATGTAGCATTTTAATTTTGTATGGATTATACTTTATTTATTATAAGGTACGGTATACACACTTATCCCCTTAAATAGGCACTTTTAATTTCTGACTCTGGTATCACTGTACCTAACAGGTAGGTTTTAGTGATGGGACAACACAAAAATAAATGTCGATATTAACAGTATCTTATACTTTTTACTTATAATAGAAAGTGAAGAAGAGATAATAGAAACACAAATTGGAAACAGATGCCCATTACAATTAAAATATCAACTGCGAAGGACTCTGGAACATCACGATGTCGCTAGTGACTGATTCATCATTGTTCATTATAGTGAAAAATTCACTGAGGTGGATAGAGGGACGTCTAGTGTAATTGGAAGCACATTGGAACGGTAATCTAAACACGTGGGTTCGAATCCCGTGATGTTCCGGAGTTCTTTGTAGTTCAATGTTTCATTATAATAGTTATTTGTTTCCAATTTGTAGTATTTTCCACTAAATTTAAAAGCAAATACACATCAAAATATTAAATTGATAATATAAAAGTTATTTTAAATCAGCTTGCAAGATTTGTCCTGAACAAATAGACAAACTAACTTACGTAGAATACTAATATTGCAAGTAATATGAATGAATGAATGAATGAATGAATGAAAGGTTTATTCATGACAATTACAAAAAACATAATAAACAATAACATATACAACCTGAAACATTAATTGCCACGAAATGGTCGCAACTCAGCGTTAAATGCCGGCAGGGCCAGCGCTGGTCTTCCGTTGCAACCATTTGACGACACGGCGCATTGACGCCACGATCACATCCCCAAAGTAAGAATATCCTAATCAAAACAAGAGAAAAAAAAACAATAAAAACAGGAAAAAAAATTACAAACATAAACACAAAAACAATTTAAAACTTCGAACGTTTCCTAATTCCGTCCTATGGAGGCCGCTTTAATACGGTCTACAGATTGACTGAGATAATCGCGCGACAAAATGCCACGTGTGTAGAGCCCCCCTAGGTTGGATTTTGGAACAGCCGTGGCCATCGACAAGCGTCGATGACAAAGGAAGCGAAGCATTTATAGCCTGTGGTTTACTACCTTTTACTACTATGATATCGTCCATGTCATTCATCCCGACATAGACATACGTAGTATCTACTAAGTAGTCTGTGACATAGACGCCGACGCCATATTACGTCATGCAGCAAAAAGTAGGTCACGGACACAGGACCAAACTACTTTAAATTACACTTATAATATAACAAACAAAGTAAGAGATATTGCGAATTTACGACAGTGAAACCAATAAAACTAAACAGGATCTTTTTTAACTACAGTAAGTACCCAAGTATCTTGAATTTGCAACAAAGCGAGTTTATGTCTTAAAATTACCCTTAAAAAAAATAACAGTGTCACAATATCATCTCTCCAGGTCCAAAGAGGGAGTATACTAGGAAGGAACTAAAACCAGCAATAAAACACCACAGTGATATGCCGCGGGATACCTCCGATGTATAAAAAATGGGACTTTTTCTCTCTGAGCTCCGATGCCTACGGGACGCAAAACGCAGGTGTGTAAACACAATCTCGTATTGTATATGAATAAATACGAGTACTATGACTATGTACGTACTCATCAAGTTTAGAAAAGAAATGAATTCTTTGCCCAATACTTTAGAAACAGGTTGCGAGCATATTGAATTAATTGATTCAAAACATGGGTTATCACCGTTTGTTGTATAAATAAGACTTAAGTAATAATTAATAAATATATAAGTAAAATGAGATAACTGTGACGGCAAATATCTTACCGCTGTTTACTAAAGGGTTCGAATAAGGAGATGCCAAAAGGTTAAAAACAACTTGTATCGTGCCTTAGATGCTGGTAGAAAAACTTGATATTTAATCACAACTTAACATTATAATTTTATCAATAGCTAAACCTTATACTTGGTAAAGAAACAAAAATATATAACTAACGTACGATCAATGTTTCTCTGCGTCCGTAGGAAACACCTTAGACAACCCTACACGTAATCCCTGGGTGGCGCTAAAAGAGTTACAAACTTGGCAGCTCTACTGTCCTACCTGTACCTCGCAGCACTCACTGGATTTTCTTCATCATCAGCTTTCCCACTACCTTAGGGAAGAAATGCCTATCTATATCCAGTGACATGTAGGCATACGATAAATAAATCTACGATAAGATGTGACATTTTCAAGTCAAAGGTACATTATTATCGGTTGTCAATAAGGCGTTACCATAAAATAATCATTTAGAAATTAACTCTATTAACAACCGACAATGATGTACCTTTGACTTGAAAACGTCACAAATATCGATACTTAAGTATATTATTATCGACGCGTTCTCGCACTGGGTACGTTTACTTAAAGATGACATTATCTCGTTCACGGACAGGTTGTCTGTGCCTGTGTTTATACTTGTGTGAGTATATTTTATGCTAGTGTTTGATAATTTTATCGTGTGCGTGTGTAGGGACGTCAATGGAAAATGCATTAATGTTAACAGTATTTGTGTGCGTATCCTCGTCCCCCGCGCCGAAATTGGCAGACTTTTTCTGATAGAAATTAGTGCGCGTCTCGCATCCGGTTGGTTTAATAATCAAAGCTTTGAATCGATTCTGTAAACTATTACCATAGACGAATAACCCAAGACCTCGCATAGCCCATAGCCTAATAGACTATGGCATAGCCGGGCGTCCCCTGCTGCCACGTATACAGTTGCTTCACTCCACGGTGTGAGAGAAAGTTGTCTTACCTTTCATCCTTGTATGTAACATTAAAAGTCGCTTGCTTGGGACATTAAAACGCATTATTGTTGCATTTAATTGTGACGCAGAAACACTATAAGATCTGGTCTGCATAATTTTGGCATTTAATTTCACCGTTTTTTATCTTAATTACCCATTAAAATTTGTCCGAAAGAGAAGTGTCGTCGGACAGACTCTAAATATAATTGTAATTATTGGAAGTGACCGTAAACATAGTACGTCACCATGGCAACCATTAATGTTTGTCTCTCTCTAACGCACCACGGAACAATCTCGCGTTCCCTGTCTAGCATTGCCTGACACTGCATAGAATGACTTAGTGATGTGACACGTTTTTTTTTCAGTTATTATCGACAGTGACATATTATCTCTAACATTATCGAATAATGCTCGTTATATAATATGTAGCAAATTACTTCAATGTGTTTACGGAGTGATGATTTTTATAAATTTCCAAACCATTCAGTTAGACTATAGGGTGTTCCAGAAGGCACGAGTTCAACATACAATTAAGCAAAACAATATTATTCGTCATAATTATTTTTATAATGAATTGTATATTTAATTTATTATCTAAACAATGATTATACCATTTCTTCCAGAATAATTAATTGTAAGCCAATGACCGAACCTTAGACCTGACACGACATAAGCTTCAGCACAGACTTGTTCCCCAACGACTTTGGAGGCTCTCAACCAGTTTCTTTTAAAAGCCTCAATGGAATCCGCGGCCCTAGTATTTTTCCGAAGATATGCCTTGGTTAGTGCCCAAAATGTCTCAATAGGCCTGGCTTCTGGGCAGTTCGGAGGATTCTTGTCCTTGGGCACGTAGTCGACTTTGTTATCTTTATACCAGGCTAACGTAGCCTTCGAATAGTGCACGGATGCCAAATCTGGCCAAAATAAGACAGGTCCATCATGCTCACGGATCATAAGCAGTAGGCGACGATTTAAGTACTCGGTGATGTAGGTATCGGACTTCATTATTTGCGTAGTGACAAATGGCTTGGATAATTTGCCACACTCACAAATAGCTTGCCAAACCATTGCTTTTTTACTGAATTTTTCAGTGAAGATGGATTTGTTCGCGACACTGATATCCTGGCCCTCTCGTACGGTATTCAATTTTATACCCTCGAAATATGTGCTTATACTTTCTGGAACACTCAATAGTAGAGGTACACTCTCAAACAAGATTCACCGCAAATATGGCATGGCTCGTGACAATTAAATTGTACAAATTTTGTAACCGGTCAATCTTGTCACTGACTAAAGCCTAATAAAACTGACCCAGAAACGAGTCGTTCTTAAAGCACTTTTGTGGGAACATTTTTTTAGGCTGATGGTGTATCCCGTTCTTTATTACATATCGGTAGTTCAACCAAAAAAACTTGACATATCATCGATATAAATTGAGAATTTATCGATCGCGTCACATAACTAGCCACCAGCTGTGCATTTTATTTTGACGTTCAGGTGTTACTGATATCATCAATGACAGCGCGGCAATCGCTCGGTTCCCCTCCCGCACCCCTTGTTTTTGGCAGCTTTGGTTTCAAAGAAATAACGCACTCAGCTAAGCGGAGTATAGAGATATTCAGTATATGATATGACACAGATCGATAGAGAAAAATTAAACTGAACAAAACCGCATGTAAAAGTCATCTTGGCCAAAATGGCGTTAACGCCCTTTGAGTCTAAAGGTATCGATAATTGCTTGTAATTTCAAACAAAATATAGAGGACAGTAGTCCTTGTGGTTTTAAATATGGTCTTTGAATCGATTCTGTAAACTATTACCATAGACTGATTGGGGATCAATGTTGCTCTGCGTCCGTAGGAAACACCTTAGATAACCCTACATGTGATCCCTGGGTGGTGCTAAAAGGGTAACAAACTTGGCAGCTGCACTGTCCCATCTGGACCTCGCAGCACTCACTGGATTTTCTTCATCATCTGCTTTCCTACTACTACTGCCCTACTACAATATAGATAGGCACCCCGTATCCGGATACGGAGGTGCTTCAGTGACATGTAACCATACGATACATAAATAAATAGACTAATAACCCAAGACCCCGCATAGCCGGGCGACCCCTGCTGCCACGCATACAGTTGCTTCACTCCACAGTGTGAGAGAGAGAGTTATCTTTCCTTTCAGCCCTATATGTAACATCACTTGCTTGGGACATTAAAACGCTTATTGTTGCATTTAATTGTGACGCAGAAACACTATAACATCTATCTGGTCCGCAAAATTTTGACATTTAATTCCACTGGTTTTATCTTAATTACCTATTAAACTTGTCCGGAAAGAGAAGTGTGAGTATGGAAGCTCATAAGTTCTACGACACTTCTCTTTCCGGACAGACTCTAAATATAATTGTAATTATTGGAAGTGACAGTACACATAGTACGTCACCATGGCAACCATTAATGATTGTCTCTCTCTAACGCACCATGGAACAATCGCGCGTTCCCTGTCTAGCATTGCCTGCCACTGCTTATAATGAATTAGTAAAATAAAATATTGTCTTCGGTTGCCGCGATAGTTATTCATGAAATAAAACAATTAAAAACGGATTTTATCGCGTGTACTGTGCTTAAATTACATCCCGACGTTTCGAACACAGTCGACCCGTTGACCACGAATGCTGTAAAGTGTTATAAATTAGCGCGATAAAATCCGTTTTTAATTGTTTTATTTCATAGTAAAATAAAATAAAAGTTAAATAAAATAAAATAAAATGCATTTATTTCAGACTAATTGTGTCCATATTTTGTTAGTAAAAAATAACTTAAATTAGACTTATAATATCTAACTAACTTATATAACTATCTTAGGTGCTAGACTTAATTGCAGAGAGGACCAATGCCTTATCAGGCCACTAATATCCCATCTGTCTGCCACTACAGCCAGGAGGCTGTGGCGGCTGTCCCGCACTCTGCGGAGCCTCGCGGCGCAGCGCTTGCGCAGTGTCGCATGGAAACCGTCCACGTGCGCGTCCGCGAACATGCCCGACGCACTGCAGTATCGAGGCAGCCGCAACAGCACCCTGAATGCGTCGTTATATTTATATTGTACACGCATGGCGTTTATAGCCCGTTGCGTGTACCTCGTCCACAAGCTGCAGGTGTACAGTGATGTACAGAACGCTCTAAATAATGTTATTTTAACTTGCGCTGTACACCGGCTGAACCTGCGAGCTATCATATTGGCCCTGACAGCCAAGGCCCTCCGCTCCCTCTCTATATCGGCGTCATCGCGCAAATCGTCGGTTACCAAGAGCCCGTGATATTTAAATGAGTAAACCCTTTTTAGTTGCTTGCCATTCAAAAGAATGGGTGGGATGTGTGATGGGCACTTGCTTCCCGCTTTAAAAATCATATACTCGCTCTTATTTACATTATATTGCAAATTGTGCGTTAGGGCATATGACTCACACTTCTCAATAAGTAATCTCAGACCACCAACCGACGGGCTCAGCAGTACCATGTCGTCAGCATAGCTTACGTTATTAAAACAAACCCTATCTATATGACAGCCGACACGTGTACTGCTAAGCTCGCCGATCAAGGAATCGATATACAAATTGAAAAGCTTGGGTAAGGTAAGTCCCCCCTGCCGCACCCCGCACTCCAGACCGTACTCATCCAACAACACGCTACCCCAGCGTACACAATTTCGCTGGCCTGCATACAAACACCTGAATATGCGCGTGAGATCCTTAGGGAACTGCACTTCGTCGAGCTTATTCCAAAGTAGGTCATAGTTAACTAGATCGAAGGCTTTGGAAAGATCTAGAAAACACGCATAAACAGGTGTCTTTCTGCAAGTGTAGTATTCAACAGCTTGCTTTAGACAAATGATGGGACTTTCAGTAGATAAACCGGCTCGAAAGCCGAATTGTGCATCATGTAATTTTATACATTTGTCCAATTGCACATTGAGCAAGCCGTCGAGTACCCTAGCTACAATTGTTGCCAGAGAGATAGGCCTGTAGTTAGCTTTGTTCGATATGTCACCCGTTTTATTTTTGACTATTGGCACAACAATGGTTTTGGTCAATTCAGATGGCAAGTACGAGTGACATATACAAAGGTTGAAAAACATTGCTAATATACGGGGTAGGTGAGGGCCAGCGAACAGCAGATGCTCGATACTTAGATAGTCGTAACAGGGCGACCTTCCTCTTTTCATAGCTGTTATTATTTTCCTTACGTCACTTGCACTGTAACGGATCTGAAGGTCACTCCCCTCCGACTGTCCGGCATCGGGCACCCGCCGCTGCCTGTCCCCGCCCGTGGCAGCGGGTTTCACATTGAATTGGTCCTTAAATACATTAGCAATGCACTTGGGATCTGAAACACCATCCACGCTTACAGAAAGTCCAGGCCTAGTCTCCAACTTTTTCGTCACTTTCCAAAAATTTCGAAAATCATTTTTCGTGTGATGTGCTGCAAGTTGGTCCATTTTTATTTGGTCTTGATGTTGCTGGACCCATCTCAGTCTTGACTTAAATATTTTACGACTAAGTAGTAGTAAAACACTTTATTGCACAAAACAAATACATGACCTACAAAAATATAGTGAGTGTGTACAAAGGCGAACTTATCCCTTTAAGGGATCTCTTCCAGCTAACCTTTAAGCAACTGAGAGAAATCGGTCAGACATGGTAGACAAAGATTTGTACATTACTTGTACATGACGGCAAAACTACGGAGACGTTACTAAACCTAGATACTATAGGTAGTGTTAATAAATACGCAACGTATTGGTATAGATTATACAAATACATATATATGTATAAATATAATAATACATACATAGGTATATATATATATAAAACATATATAACCGCACACGCCCACCCACCTTCCAATTGTCATGGGTTTGAAAGCCATAACTTTTTCAGTTTAGCCTTAAGCGACGCCACTGACTGGCACTGCCTCAGCGAAGATGGCAACGCGTTCCACAACTTCACAGAGTATACCGTAAATGACTCGACGTATGATTGCAAGAGAGAGATCTGCGCTGGATCTCAGCCGATGGTTGCTTCCATCCGCCAAAAATCGGAAGCGCTCTGAAAGGTAAAGTGGGGAAGAGGGCATAAAAAGTACCTTGAAAAGGAGACATAAGGTATGCAAGTCTCTACGGCGACGGATAGGCAACCACTCGAGCTGAGAGCGAAATGACGAAACGTGGTCAAATTTCCTCAGGCCAAATATATATCTAATGCAGACATTCTGCAGACGCTCCATCTTGTCTAGTAGTTCTTCATTAAGATCGAGGGTCGCGATGTCCCCGTAGTCCAGAAGAGGGAGCAGAAGAGATCGAGCTATGATGACCTTCGTGCGGAGTGGGAGAAAATTTTGAAGACGTCGTAGAGAATGAATGGAAGCGAAAAGTCTCTTGCTGACATCGGCAACATGGGCAGACCAAGAAAGCGTTTGATCTATGATAATGCCTAAATTCTTGACAGTAGAGGAGAACGGAATATGAATTCCATCGAAGAAAATTTTAGGCATTATCTGACCCTCCAACTTAGAGATGAAGTGAGAGCTGCCAATTATGATTGCCTGTGACTTCTTCGCATTTACCATCAAGCCAAACGACGCCGCCCAGTCGCGTATAACCTCTAAATCACGATTTATTTGGCCTATCAGGAGCTCAACATCCTCAGGGCTACCCGCTGCATATATTTGCAAGTCGTCTGCATATAAGTGAAATGACGATGCCAGGGACTTCGTGATACCATCGATAAAGATAGAGAACAGCAGCGGGGACAGCACTCCACCCTGAGGAACACCAGCGGTTAGTTCACTCCACTCAGAAGTAATGTCATCTACTTTAACTCGCTGGCGCCTCCCAAAAAGATAATCCCGAAACCAGGCTAGAGCTAATGAGGACAAGTTTAGCTTATGTAGTAGTGCAAGCAGGATCTCAAAGTCGACTGTGTTAAAAGCGCTGCTGAAATCAAGCAAGACTAATACTGTCAGCAGTCGATTATCAATATTGAAACGAATGTCGTCAGTCACCTTTACCAAAGCAGAAACAGTGCTATGCCCGGCGCGGAAGCCAGACTGGAATGCATTAAAGAGGTTATGTTCGTTGAGATAGGAAGATAGACGATTATTAGCAAAATGCTCAATAACTTTGGAAAGGATGGGAAGGATAGAAATAGGGCGATACTGAGAAAAAGATGCGGGATTAGGGACTTTAGGTAGTGGAATAACTTGGGCAAGCTTCCACGTGGAGGGAAAAGTACCAGAGGAAAAGGAAAAGTTAATGATTCGGGCAAGGATGGGAGCGATAATCCGCTACGAGCATAACCATATCCAGGCTAAGGTTATCTTGACCGACGGCCTTCGTTCCAATATTTTTAAGGATGGCAATGACTTCTTGGGGTGAAATTTGGTTGAACTCAAAAGGAGGTGTATCGAGGCGATGAGTACTGGCAAGCAGCGATAAGGTTCTTTGCTTGACCGCGGGGTCCAGCTCCACCGGAGAGACGCGAAAGTGGCGGTTGATGGCGTCTAGATCCTGAAGACCAGTACAATTTTGCTGAACTTTGCCCACCCCAAGTGATTTCAAAAACTTCCACAATTTTGTGGGGGGGCAATCATCGATGGACTGGTGTATGTAACGCCGTCGGGCCGTTCTACATGCTCTATTGCAGCGATTCCGCAGGGATATAAAAGCATGAAGATTAGCCTCGGACGGATTCTTGCGCAGTTTGACTCTGGCCCGATTCCGCCTAGCCATAAGTAATTTTATGTCCGCTGTTAGCCATGGCGCAGGAAAATGTTTAACTCGCGTCGGTTTTAAAGGGGCGTGTCTGTCGAAAACCGCAAGCACAATGTCATTGAAGGCACTTAATTTCAAATCGACGTCAATAGACCTCTCCACGGCTGTCCAACTCTCATTGCGCAAATCGCCAAGAAGAGCTTCCAAGTCAATGTCATGGAGGTTGCGACGCATAACAACTTTGTGACGCCGTTTAGGGGGCCGAATTTTGAAGGAAGCGTAGACAAGATCATGGTTAGAGAAAGCTGCTGCATTGAATTGGCCATAACTGGAGACAAGGTCAGGAGATGAAGTTATAATTAAATCCAGGAGGGAGGGAGGACCATTGTGGGGAAAATGAGTGGGGCTAAGCGGTAAAACCTGTAGATTAAGGGACGAAACCAATGTATGAAGTTTACGAGCGCGATGGTCATTCTTTAAAAGGCAGGTGTTAAAGTCGCCCATAATGATACGGTGATCAAATTGAGGAGAAATGTCAACTAAAGTGGATTCAAGCGTATCAAAGTAGTTTACATTTGAAGAGGGGCTGTAAAAGACTCCGAGAAGAACGCTGCTATGGTGTAATTTAACGTTTAGAAAAATATATTCCGCAGAGTTAGAGTAGGCTGCCGGAGACTGTGCGACCACTTGACACGGAAAGTCGCTTTTAATATAAATGGCCACCCCACCACCGCGGACCATGTTGCTACAACCATCTCTAGTACCACATCTGTCATTTCGAAACAATCGGAATCCGGGTAGAGGATAAAGAGTGGAAGGAAGCGAAGGTTTTAGCCAGGATTCCGATATAAGTATAGCATGGATGTTACTAGATTCAAAAGTCGCAAGTAGATCAGGAAAGTGAGCCGGTATACTCTGTGCATTCATGTGAACAACATTGAAACATTTTCTTGCCGAAACGAAGGTAGAATGGAGGCGCTCGCGTAAGTCAGGCATGTCCGAGGCATCGCTCAATGAGTCGTAAAGGCTGGAAGATGATAAAGAAAAGAACTCACTGTCTATGGAAGTATCAAAAACATCTGACATTGTAGGTAGAATATGCGGTTTATAATACTGTAAATAATAATATAAAATACATATAGCAATACAATACAAATAACTATATATAAAATAAAATGTAAATTTGTGGCTTAAAAGACTAGCTCAGTTACTCGCCAGCAGCTGTTACAAAAATATTTCTAACTAAGTATAGACGTGACACAAACAGGAAGAGTAAATATGAATTAAGTGTTACAGAACAATCCATGTAGTGATATAAAAACGAAACAAAAATAAATTTACCAAAAGAAAAATACATTTCATACTGAATAGCAGAAACGAAACGTTATTTGTCAGAAGTGACGTGACAGTGACATTTGTACCGGGCAATATCAACGTATACGTATGATACTTGTTTATCAATTACCTTCGTTTATTTAAGACTAACAATTAATTAGAAAAAGAAAAGATTATGCCGGTAGATAAGAAATTAAGAAAAACGTTACGTGAGGTACCTTAATTATCTGAGACCTACCATTAAAGAGAACCTAGTAGCCATAGTCGACAACTAACGACGACCTGAGGTCGCAGGGGCCCTTCTGCCGGCCCGAGGGGGACGCGCCCTCACCGCCTGACCCGGAACAGATGAAGCAGCCACTGCAGGCTCCAACTCATCAGACCCGAGGGCTTCGGTATCAGAGCAGTCGTCGTCAATAGGGGCAGGCGCGGACGCGCCTGCAGACTTTGTGGGCGCAGGCAGGGCCCGCAGCTCCGGCAGCGAAGTCACTTTCCGCCGCGACCCATCTGGGCAGACCACCACGATACGGCCCTCGCTGGTCCAGCAGTTCTTGAGACCATACAATTGCCTCGCTTCCATAAACACACGATGCCGGGTGCTTGTCAAAAACTCTGAGAGCGTAATACCCGTTCCCCTCAGCAGCTTCTTAGAGGACCAAACACTATCTCGAGTCCTTGAACAAGAGAACTTGATGAGTATGGGCCTGGGTTTAGACACTGTTTTGTTTCTGCCTAGGCGATGACACCTAATAAAGGAGGATTCCGAGACACTATTAAGTTGCAGCCTGCTCTGACAAATATCCTTCACCGCTGAGGACACAATCTCATTCTCCGCTTCTGGGACTCCGTGCAACAATAAGATGTTTGAGCGCGATCGGGTTTCCATGTCTTCCAGAGTCTTCAAGACAAGATCCATCTGCTTCTGCAAGCTAGCCACCATCTTCCATATTAGAGCTTTGAATGTTTGGAAGTCATCCTGTGTCTCCGGTTTGGCAGTGGTATCGGATGCAACAGAGCTCTCAAATGTGGCCATGCGAGAAGAAAACATCTTCTTCATCTCTTCCATACTTTTTTGTAGCTGTGACAGGTTGTCCATGGCGAATGTTGTTGATTTATTAAGTGTGCTGTAACTCTTAGTGCTTGTGGAGAAAAGTGGTGAAAACAGCTGTGGGCGGCACTGAGGTAAATACTAACTCATATAAATATGAATTTGTTAATAAAAGTTAAAATAAATAATTTAATAATTTTAAAATCACTATCCACTTAGAAATACGTGTCAATCGTTTGCCTACCCTTTTTTTTTCCCAAGACTCATAGCTTCAAAAAAGGACCCACCATTAGGCTTACCACACGAAATCCAATCCTGGAATCTAGCCCTGGCCTCCCTGTGCGCATCGCTTACATGCTTGTTCCAACCTATAACAATCTTTTTTCGGCATCCGTAACCTACCGTGGCAGCCCTGCTGTATAAGGAAGCCTCACATAACGATGTTATTATTTTTAAGTACATTTGATCAAGTATCTTGCAATGCTCAGAGTCATTTACGCAACAGCCGCCACAGCAGTCCCTTAAATCGGAAGGAAAATCAATAAATTTTAGAAGTTCATTACATTTATTTTCATATTTTTCAATTTCATCAGATGTTCTTTCCCCCCAAGTTACACATTTCCCATTAAATATTGCACTGTCATTACTATTATACAGCTTAGGCTTAACTATATTAAAATTACATTTAACTACAAGGGGGTAGTGATTAGAACAATACACATCGTAATCAATGAAAATATCAACAATAGCGTCCAACCCAGCTGACATGGTTACGCAATGATCCAACCATCGCTTAAATCAGTGCGTTTCGCTTAGGTACATGTGTGCGCTCGAGTGGACGCCTAGTTTTACGATATCCGCACAAATCCAGTCCCGTTCCGCACAAAAACTAAGTAACTCGTCACAAAATAACTCGCAGGGGTGCGCATTAAAGTCACCTAATAAGTAAACTGTTTCAACGCAACTTTCCTTCACTATAGCGTCCATTGCACTAACACACTGTACGAAGTCCGGCAAGTTATCGACGGCATTGTTCGGCATGTAAACACTAAACACTATTATGTGTTTATCTTCCAACGTTATATCGATCGCGCTCAACTTAACGTTATCGCACTCAATAACCGACGTAGACGGAAAATTAAAAAATTTGTGATGTGACGTGTTTTTATTCAGTTATTATCGACAATGACATGTTATCTCTAACATTATCGAATAATGTTCCAGGTATATTATATACTCGTAATACGTAGCAATTGTTAAAAATACGGCCCAAATTACTTCAATGTGCTTACGGAGTAATGATTTTCATAAATTTCCAAATCATTGGGTTAGAATATAGTAGAGTAGAGGTACAGTCTCAAACAAGATTCACCGAAAATATGGCATGGCTCGTGAAAATTTGTAACCGGTCAATCTTATCACTGACCAAAGCCTAATAAAACTGACCCAGAAACGAGTCGTTCTTAAAGCACTTTTATGGGAACATTTTTTTAGGCTGATTGTGTATCCCGTTCTTTATTACCAGACCTCGGACAGGGTGAGCTGTTTTAAGAGTTTGCATAATATGGACATACCTACGTAGTCATTCAATGGCAGATGTGATGTAATTGAATAACGAATTAAATTATTCTATTTAGATCTTTACATAACTAGCAAAACAAATTAATTGTATAGCAAGCCTCTTTAAATGATAAGCATATTATTACATATATCCATATGAAAGTAATATAACTGATATGATATCATACCTCTTTAGATAGACAATAACTCTATTTAACGATGCCATATTTAACATTGAAATATCATGACAAAGTCATTAATGTCATTCTAATGTTCTGTTGTGTTATTTTAATTTGTGAGCAATTTGAGTTTGCTAATAAAAAATAAATAATTAAGAAGAGAGATTATTCCGAATTTGAGTATGCCGAAATATAAAGCAAAAACAGTTCTTAAGTGGATTGAAAATGAACCTGACATGACATATGACGGTAATAAAAGTATTTTTTGTGCAAAATGTAAAACCAAAGTGACAACTAAAAAAAGTAATGTGCAAAGACACATCAAGGGACCAATGCACAATGGCAATTATCGAAAGTTTGATGAGGATTTCAATCTCAATTTAATTCGATTCCTCATTTTGTGTAACATACCATGGTCACAAATGAAGAATCCGGCTTTCAAACAGTTTTTTTCTAAGTATTTATGCTGCCAGTGTGCAAACCAACCTACACTCCCGAGTGAATCATGGCTGAGGAAAGTTTATTTGGATAAATTGTATCAGAAGCAAATCAGTTCAATACACGATAATCTTTCGAATGAAAAAATATGGATTTCTCTTGATGAATCAACCGACTCTTTAGGGAGATATATAGTGCATTTTTTAGTGAAGCCATTGAATTCATTTAACAGACCATATTTAATAGCCTGCAAAATATTATCAAAAGTTAATGGTCAAACAATATCTGTATTCGTGATGGACACTCTGAAAAATATGTGGGGCGAATCTTATGACTACAAAATTGGAAATGTTCTGGTGCTAAGTACTGATGGTGTTGCATACATGTTGCTGGCTGGCCGAATTTTGAAAACTTATCTGCCTAATTTGAAACACGTTACATGTTTGGCACATGGGCTAAACCGCGTAGCCGAAAAAATACGTTCCCTGTATCCAGATGTGGATTTGCTCATTTCAAACGTTAAAAAAGTATTTTTAAAGGCTCCTAATAGAATCCGCATATTAAAGGATAAATATCCTAATATGCCCCTGCCTCCAAAACCAGTGATTACGAGATGGGGAACTTGGCTAGCGGCAGCAGCATATTACGAAAAATATTTTGACGAAATAAAAGTAGTCCTATGGGCATTGAGATCGTCAGACGCAATGTCGATAAGAGTGGCGAAAAGAATTATACAAACTGAAAATTTACGAAATAATCTAAAATATATTGTTGAGAATTTCCATATAATTGAATATGCCTTAAAAAAATTACAGGAATCTAAAATATCCGTCGTAGATACATTTTTAACGTTGGACCAAGTGAGAGCTGTTATAAGCTGGTCTTCGTCTGCTTCTGTCAGTCAGAAATTAGAAGACGTCATAGCTAGAAACCCAGACTTAGATCTGTTTAGGGACTATGCTGAAAAAATTTCGGAAGGAACAGATGTGGACGGTATTTTAATGTACAACTTCACTCCGCTCACTTCAGTGGAAGTAGAAAGGTCTTTTTCCATCTATAAGTGGATATTAAACTCAAGAAGAAGTGCGTTGAAAATTGAAAATCTAGAAAAAATTATAGTTCTTTATTACAATAACCAATAACAAAGAAAAATTTGAATAAATAAATAATACTTACTCGTTTTGTACATAATGCACTGTCATTTTTGTTTAATTATTATTCATGAATTCTTTTTAATATTTCATCTTGAGGCATATCTATATTAACATCTACACTTGACATTAATGACGTAAAAATGGCTCACTCTGTCCGAGGTCTGTTTATTACATATCGGTAGTTCAAACAAAAATACTTGACATATAATCGATATAAATTAAAAATATATCGAACGCGTCACATCACTAGCGACCAGCTGTGCATTTTATTTTGACGTTCAGGTGTCACTGATTTCATCAATGACAGCGCGGCAATCGCTCGGTTCCCCTCCCGCACCGCACCCCTCGTTTTAGGCAGCATCGGATTCAAAGAAATAACTCTCTAATCTAATTAAGGGGAGTATAGAGATATTTAGTATATGACTATTACCTAAGCTTGATTTTGATATGGATTAAATCTTTTATTATAAAAGTATGATAAATAAAGTAAAACTACTCGTATACTACCATGTGAAATTATATTTCATCTTTTTGTAAACTAGATGAAATAGAACATTTTTTTACACCCAAAAACAATACATAAAGGCATTTTCACGGAGCTCTTGACCCACTGAAAACGATGAACGAAACGCGTGTAATCGATTTTTGACATAGGTTTTTATAGACTTATATGATTTTTCGGCATATTCTTTTAGCAGAGGGGAAATAGACCCAAGGCCTCGCCTGGTACAGAGCTTTATGTCAACAATTAAAGTCAGTGACCGTAATAGGGCAAAAAATTACGGGGTTTAATATTATGCTTGTTTTCTAAAGGATTTAAAGCATATTTGAAGTACTTGATAACTTAAGTCACGCAGAACCTCAAGCGTCGCAAGTATGCTGCCCTTGGCAGTAGTTACATGTTTGCGGCGTTTGGGATCGAAACCCTGGGGCCATGGGGACCAAATGCGCGTCGCCTCTACAAAGAAATTTCGGCGCGTCTTATTGAGGCCTCTGGTTACCAGAGGGCTGGCCACTATTTTGGCCAACGGATCAGCATAGCTATCCAGCGTGGAAATGCGGCCAGCCTTCTGGGCACTCTAACTATATAGTGATGGGGACCTAGGTCAGGTTTTATATTTGTAAGTTTTTAGTTAGATATATTATGTTTTTATAGATATTCTCATCATCATCATCATTTCAGCCGAAAGACGTCCACTGCTGGACAAAAGCCTCCCCCAAGGATCTCCACAACGATCGGTCACTCGCCGCCCTTAACCAGCTTTTTCCCGCGACTCTAACCAGATCGTCGGTCCACTTAGTCTGGGGCCTTCCCACACTGCGTCTTCCAGTACGCGGTCGCCACTCAAGAACGTTTCTGCCCCATCGGCCATCGGTTCTGCGAGCAATGTGGCCCGCCCACTGCCACTTAAGCCTGGCAACTCTCTGAGCTATGTCGACAACCTTGGTTCTCCTGCGGATCTCTTCGTTTCTGATGCGATCACGCAGGGAAACACTGAGCATAGCTCGCTCCATTGCTCTTTGAGTGACCTTAAGCCTTCTTATAAGGCCCGTTGTGAGCGACCACGTTTCGGTTCCGTATGTCATCACTGGCAATACACACTGGTTGAAAACCTTTGGACGAGAAGATGCTACGGAGCTTCCCAAACGCTGCCCATCCAAGTTGGATTCGACGAGAGACCTCTTTCTTAAAGTTGGACCTACCTAACTGGACTGTTTGTCCCAGGTATATATAGTCGTCAACAACTTCAAGCGTAGAGTCTCCAACTTTCAAGGGAGTGTGTACAACAAGGGAGTTCGACATAATTTTCGTCTTCTCCATGTTCATCCTTAGACCCACTTGTTGAGAGACTCTACTGAGGTCGTTCAGCATTTTGCCGAGGTCTTCCAGGGTCTCAGCCATAACTACGATATCGTCGGCGAAGCGGAGGTCGGTGATGTATTCGCCGTTAATATTGATGCCCAGTCCGTCCCAGTCCAGGAGCTTGAAAGCATCTTCCAAAGCAGCGATAAACAATTTGGGGGATATGACATCCCCTTGCCTCACACCTCGCTGCAATTGGATAGGCTTTGAATCCCGATCCTGGAGACGAACTGTCATTGTGGCGTTCTCATACAAACACCGCAATACCTCAATATATCGATAGTCTATTTGGCACCGCTGAAGAGACTGCAGCACAGCCCAAGTCTCGATAGAATCGAAAGCCTTCTCATAGTCCACAAACGCTAAGCATAGTGGCTGGTTATACTCTTCAGTCTTTTGTATAACCTGCCGCAGCGTATGGATGTGGTCTATAGTACTGAAGGCCTTGCGGAAACCGGCTTGTTCGGGAGGCTGGAAGTCGTCGAACCTGCTAGCGAGACGGTTAGTAATGACTCTCGAAAACAACTAGATATTCTAGTTTTGTTTAATACTCGTAAATAAAGTCACGCAAAAATGTACTTGAATCTTTGGAATCTAACATGTATATTTCTTTTCTCTAACATGCAATGAAATATTGATGTTATGTTCCTTCTAATAGGCTGCGAAGTATCACGTTTCAGGTGCGGCTACACGATAGGTCGATAATGGAATTTCATACAAATTTGGAGGCTTAGGCCGGCAAGTGCCTCTTTTTTAAATTCGATTCCACGTATATTTGTGGCACAGGATCATGGCGTTCAGCCATTTAAGGCTATAAGCGATATTTACTTTTTGGTTCGTTTGACATTCTGCCACTACTTACGCCTATTAAAAAAAACAATAAACAATATGATATATTTTGCACTTTCGTTTATATATAAAATCGACGTGAAAATAACGAATAACACATTATAAACAAATTCCTATAATTTTAAATTGTAAAGATGGAGGCAGATTAAAATCGGGTATTAGACGTTGCAATTTGTAGGGCCCAATCTGTTTTGTACCCTGCCTCTCCCTAACCTTCCTTCAGCTCCCTAAGGGCCCTATTTCTTATTACACCTCCCAACCTGACAGATTGGACCCTAAAAATTTTTATGTCTAATATCGGTTATAGGAACAGCTGATTTTGTTTTTTTTTCGTGAAAGGTTGTTTGTCAAGCTAAAATATTAGCAGCAAGGGCTATTACACACGAGCTGAAATTAAGAATTGTAATCTATAGTTACGAAATAAATTCGCAGGGTTCTGATTCTTATTAATATTTTCTATAATAATGCATAAACAGAGACCATAGACAATATTTGTAACGTTCTGAATTTATTCAGTCACCATGTAAATTTTTCTTCTTAATTTTAACTCGTGTAGAATGGCCTTAAGTGCAACCTCTCGAACAGCGCAGATACTGTAAAAAAAAGTATTTTAATGGGAAAATTTTAAAAACATTCTCAACATTTTATTATGTTGACATATTATTGTGAATTATAATGTCGATTTGTTTTATTCTATAATCATTTGGCTATAGGTACAATAAAAGTGAATTAGGTCTAGATGTTGTTCAAATGCAAGTGAAAATTATACTTTAATGGCCGACGTACGTAATAGTTATACATTTTTAAAAGCCGTTTAGTGACAATGAAATGCAGTCAGAATTTAGCAATCCAGACTTCATAACGTAATGTTTTTACGCATATTTTTGATTACGTGGTAAGTCTAATTAATGTTTTTGTTGTAGTTAGTTGATACAATAATTTATTAATAACAAGATGAACATATACTTAGTCGTAATAGTGGGAACGTTAGTTTAACATGTTTTCTAGAAATAAATGCAAATTTTGGTTGTACATTCGTGGCTTATTGAACTTATTGTATCATTTTAGATAAAAACCTAAGTACGAAGGTGTTTGAAGTACATACAACATACATTATATTATTACGAGTAATACAAGTTTAGGAGTCGAGTATTGTCTTACTTATATCCAAATATTTTTTTTATAAGTTTCTTATTTATTTCATTGCATGTTTGAGAAAAGCACTATACATACCTCGGCGTGAAAAGGGGTTGCCAGCCTCGTGACTATCCGGCCTCGCTACGCTCGGCCGTCTATATGTACTTGGCCGGCAACCCCCTACTTTCCGGCCTCTGTAGTAATGTACTATTACACGCTGGTTATATTACCCACGATACCATGTGTTTATTGCTGGAAACCATGTCTTCTCCGTTGACTGCTGAATTTGGCAGTAAAAAGATCAGGGAAGGTCTTACAAGCTATCAAAGCAAACGAGTGGCCTGGGAATAAGTAATATTCTTTCTTTCTATGGCTGAAAATCAATGTGAACGTGACTTGTGAAAACTATTTTCCATTTCTGCATTTTGTGGAAATCAAGTATATAATAATAAAAGTAAAATTGACATTGTTAAGAATAAGATGACGCTACGGAAGTTCACGTTCATTTTCGATACTTACTATGGAGAAAACATGTACACCACGACGCGAAAGATTTTTTTCACGTAGGTTTTGTTAAGGAAATGGCCTAAAGTTGTATATATTAAAAAAATGCATTAAATATGATTGCCAATGATATATTTTTTTATTTGAAAAATAAATAAATTATAAGTTATATAACGTTCTACAAATTATGATTTTCTGAGTGTTTTTTCTCTCCGCAGAACTTTTTTTGAATATACAAATTTACATTTATAATATAAAAAAAATAATTATGCATATCTGTTTTATACGGAAATGATACCACACAACCTCTAGCAGTCTTAACCAAAGATTACTAACTTATGACATTGGGCCCCCTATTTAGACGTTTACGGAGCTCCGAAACCAAAAATATTCATCGTGGGGCACTTTATCAATAGTCAAGTATTTACAACGTTTTCTCGATGCGCTCTTTTTTTTCACTTTTGTACTGAATGCTAACTTAACTACTCTTCTTACTATCAAGCTACTCTTTTTAGTATGTTTTATAAAAAGCATTTATTCATTCATTCTAGCTGCTGTTTATGTAATTATATATTGAATGAATTATACATGATTTTGTATTTTATAACTGTATACTCGTATACATAGGGCTACGGGCGGGTTGCTCCAAATCGTCTGGTAACGTAAGCCAAACGCTAATCGGGGGGTTGACAACAGCTAAATTCCCTCCCTATCTTTTTCAGTGCGAGTGAAATAGAAACACCGTGTTACGATTAGTATGGGGGCTCATTGCAAATTTTGCAAAATGACGAATTAAAAAAAAACTACGCATTAATTGAGAAATATAAAACAACGAAGTTTTTTTTTAGTCAAGTCTAGTTCAAGAAATTAAAGACACGACTGTTTATGCAAATTTTAAGATGTAACTTTGGAATTATTTTCTATCGAGCCGATTTCGTCCAATCGTGTATCGGAATTAACAAAGTTCTTCCAAACATAATGAACATTAACATATTTTTTTTTACATTCCCAAAACAAGTAGTTATAGCTAAAAAACCGTGTAGAAAGTTGTTTCCAGCAATTGCAATTATGCAACAGTGTTCCAAGCGGAGACGTATGCTATTATTGCCTGTGCACAAGAGAATATAGATAGACAGACCCGGGGAAAGAATATCTATATACTCAGCGACAGTCAGGCAGCGCTTAGAGCACTTATAGCGCCCAAAGAGGAGTCCAGACTGATATTCAATGGTATCCAAGTCCTCAACAGGCTTGGAAGGCAAAACAAAGTGCAACTGATGTGGATCCCAGGGCACGAGGGCTTTATCGGCAACGAAAATGCTGATGAGCTTGCTAGAAGGGGCTCTATGAATAACTTCTTAGGCTCGGAACCATTTGTGGGGCTCTCAAAGGGAACCATAACAACGGCCATAAAGGACCACACCAAACATAAACACCAACAAGAGTGGGGTAGTTTGACAGGTCTAAGGCATTCAAAGCTCTTCATGCATAGAGTTGACTCAAGCTGGAGCAAAAAGCTTTGGAAACTTAGTAGAAAAAGGCTCCAAATCATAACAGGAGTTTTTACAGGCCATTACGCCGTGAAAGGAGTACTGGCTAAAATGGAACTGTCAGACAATACTGATTGTAGAATGTGTGGCGAAGAGGAAGAAACAATGAAACACTTAATGTGTGAATGTCACGCTCTTGCCAGACTAAGAATGAGGGACTTTGGAATCGGCTCTCCAGATCCAGAGGACCTCAAAGCACTGCCCTTGAGCTCCATCACCCAACACATGGAGATGGTTGAAAAAGCTCTTGAGTAAGTGTACTAGGGGGCAATTAAACAAAAGATGCCTTTGGGTCGAAGTGTATCCATATGGGCCCCCGAGCCAAATAATATAAGCCGATCCAGAAGCGTTCAAAGCAGTCCTGAACAAGTGTCTTAACCGGGGATATTTCCCTGAGGCTTGGAAAACCGCAACTGTAGTCGTCCTCCGTAAGCCCGGTAAAGCAACCTATGGGACGCCCAAATCATATAGGCCGATAGGGCTGCTACCGATCTTGGGTAAAGTGTTTGAGAAGATGGTGGTGGCCAGGCTAAAATTCCACCTACTACCTCAAATGAGCCAACGCCAGTACGGCTTCATGCCGCAGCGCAGCACCGAGGATTCCCTCTATGTCTTAATGAAGTACATAAAAGGCAAACTGCAACAAAAGAAGATAGTGACACTAATATCACTCGACATAGAGGGGGCCTTCGATGGTGCTTGGTGGCCGGCCATAAAAACCCGACTGGCGGAAGAAAACTGCCCTATTGAATTAAGGCGCGTAGTTGACAGCTACCTTACTAACCGAAAGGTAACTGTGAGATACGCGGGAGAGCAGTACAGCCTGGACACTACCAAGGGATGCGTGCAGGGATCTATAGCAGGTCCTATATTATGGAATTTACTGCTGGACCCGTTACTGAAAAGTTACGAACAAAATAGATACTACTGTCAGGCATTCGCAGATGATGTCGTGTTGGTCGTCGATGGCGACACCGCTATAGAAATAGAAAGGAGCGCAAATACTGCTCTCGACCATGCTCAGGAGTGGGGAGCCAGAAATAAGCTTCGGTTTGCTCCGCATAAAACTAACGCCATGGTAATCACGCGAAGGCTTAAATATGACACACCTCGTCTGAGCATGGGCGGGACCAGTATCGAAATGGCGAAGGAACTAAAAATACTCGGAGTAACCATCGACGACAAACTGACCTTTAACAACTACGTCTCGAATGTCTGCAGAAAGGCTATAGCAGTGCATAAGCAATTATCTAGGGCCGCAAAAACGGAATGGGGTCTCCACCCCGAAGTGATAAGGACCATATATGTGGCGACTGTGGAACCCATAATATTGTATGCCGCCAGTGTATGGGCGCAAGCTGCAAACAAGCTGGGCATGCAAAGGCAGCTGGCAGTAGTGCAACGTGGAGTGGCACAAAAAATATGCAAAGCCTATCGCACCGTCTCCCTCAACTCTGCACTAGTTCTGTCGGGGATACTCCCTCTCGACCTCCGAGTCCGAGAGGCGGCTTTGTTGTACGAAGCCAAGAAGGGAGAGTCTCTGCCTGACCTGTGGCCTGGAGACAGAGAAGTGGAGCGAATGACACCTGCAACGGAAATGCCTCATCCCGTGGAGCACGAAGAGCTGAGAGTAATTCGCCTGGTGAACCAAGATGATGTGAACACGAACAGCGGTTTCGAATAAAGAATATTTACCGATGGGAGCAAGTTTGAGGGAGGAGTCGGAGCCTCAGTTTCTATCTGGAAGGGAGAAACCGAAACCAAAGCCCACAGACTTGCTCTATCGAGATACTGTACGGTTTACCAGGCGGAACTCCTGGCTCTGTGCAAAGCAACGAGGGAAATAAAAAAGTATGCCGAGAAATCGTTTGGAATATACAGCGACTCAATGGCGGCCCTCCAAACAATACAAAATCATAGTTGCCTTCACCCCCTCGCTGTGGAGGCCAGAGAGAACTTAAAAGCCATGTCTCTCCAGGGTAAGGTAGTTACCCTACACTGGATAAAAGCTCACGCAGGGCTAGAAGGCAACGAGCGTGCGGATAAGTTGGCGAAGGAGGCAGCTGTGGGCTCCAAGCGAAAACCGGACTACGACCTGTGCCCAATCTCATTTGTAAAGCGTAACATTCGTGTGTTGACCATTGGTGAATGGAACCAAAGATACGGATCGGGCGAAACGGCATCGATCACCAAACTGTTTTTCCCGGATGCAGTGGCGGCATAGAGAATTGTACGAAAATCTCAGCCAAATAGCCTTAAAACTCAGCTAATGACGGGGCACGGCGGATTCTCCGAGTACCTGAATCGCTTCAGGTGCAAGGAGAGTCCGTCTTGCATCTGCGACAGCGAAATACAGGAAACGGTGCCGCATATACTATTCGAATGTCCAGTGTACAATAAAGAGCGTTTTGAAATTGAGCAAAAACTAGGAATAACCATGAGACTTAATAATCTTCAAAGTGTAATGTGTAGCGCCGAAAGGGAGGACTTTATAAAATTGTGTTTGGAAATAGTGAGTAAAGTTGTAAAAAGAAATAAAACGAGATAGAAATATATGTTTTAAAAATATATTAATGTATATTTCAATAAAACATAAAAAACTTAGACTAAGAAATATAAATTGTATATCAAAAAGCAGAACAAGAACAAAGCTGTACGTAAAACCGATACACATAAATGTATAACTAGTTATAAGATAATCACTGTAATAACTGTAAATAAGATAACTATCCATGTACCCATAATAGCATTAAAAAAAAAAAAAAAATGTATATTTAAATAAAAGAAAACCTGCGTTCGAAAGTTAATAAAAACCCTGTACAGACTGAAATAAATAAACAAAGAGTAGCCAGCATAGAAGGGAATCCCACCCTGCATAGAAAGAAAGATGATGAATAAACATCGGTATCAACGTTCAAATTTCGTGGCAATGTACGGTTGGCAGAAAAATAAATACAAACAAATCACTTAGTATTTTTAACCTTTACTTTGTATATGTAAATAAAAAAGCCCCTAAATAGTACATTTCCTAATTAGGGTGGTAAAACAAAGAAAGGCCGCGCAATCGCAATTGTTGCGGCCCAAGCTGCAAGCGAGGGACGTAATTATGCGATCGAGGGCTTTCTTTATTACCTCCCGTGTTGGAAAAATATGTGCACATTTGGCCAGAAAGCGGCTCTATCCGTACGCGTAGCGTGCGGAAAAAGCCACTTTATGTCCAGGTGTGGCATACAATATTTTACGAGTTAGAATAGATCACTAAAATTTGTTCCATAGATTTTGCTGTCAATCTTTGACGTCTGTAAGAATATATCCATTTTAAATGACTAAAAGATCTTTCCACGCTGACTGAGGTAATAGGAAGGTATGTCAAGCATTGAAAATTTTGCACACAGTTTTTATTTACACTTTCTGGTATTTCAGCCTCGTTGTTTTTAGATAGTTGGTTAATTATTTGTACAGTCTTATAACCAGGATTTTTCTTTAATACACTTTTTAATTTAAAATAAACTTTTCTGGCATTTTGATGTAACCTTAACGTTGATATTTTTTTTTGCAAACCATGAACAATGTTTAATGATTCTGCTAGACTCAGTTTTGGATCCTCCAATAATTTTATTGACTTAGCAATTATACTAAAGTGTGTATCGACGAATAGTAACTCAGTTTTTAAATTCCGGTTACGGAAAATTTTTTTTGCTTTAGAAATTGCACTCACTTCACGCGGATTTAAGGCATCGATGACAGATTTGATTTTATCATAATGCATGTGATAATATGAGGCAGCATTTAACCATGTTCCCCATCTTGTTATCACGGGTCGGGGTGGTAGAGGAATATTTACACACATTTGATGAAATAAATTTGTCCTTGAAGGAGCGTTACGAAATATTTTTTTGATACAGTCAATCAAACTGTTTATGGTCGGGTAAAGACTTCTAATTATCTCTGCGACTCGATTACATCCATGTGCTATGCATGTTACATGAGTCATATTTTTATATTTCTGAACAAGGTTTTTAGCTGCTTTTACCATGTAGGAACCGGCATCCGTTATAAAAAATAATAATTTATCCATGTTTTTTTTGTATTCATCGCCCCAAAGATCTTCAAGGGTTTCCTCAACGAGTTTGGTTATTGTCGAATGGTTAGTCGCCTCCAATACCTTAGAAGCAAATAAATGTGGCTGGGTACTAGTTCCATCTAGAGCTCCGATCAAAATATTTGCCACTTTTTTTCCCACGGAATCTGATGTTTCATCAACACTGAGGTAAATCATTTTATTTTGTAATTTCTCTTTCAATTCATTTTTTTTCTTTTCATACAATTCAGGTAAGCATTTTACTCGTATTTTTGTTTCACTCGGCACAGTAATATCGTTTCCATATTTATGATTTAAAAGGTTTTCTACAAAATTTCTAAATTTAGGATTGTCTAATTTTGACCACGGTATATTCGAACAAATCATAAACTCTGTTAAATCTTTATTAAATTTTTCTTGTGCATTATTTTTATGAATTTTGTTGTGTAAATCTGTTTTTAAATGGCGGTCGATACTAGATTTAGAGGGAAATAATTTCGAATTACACAATTTGCAATATACGATATCGTCTTTAATTTCGAAATCAGCATTATCTCGTATTATATCCTGTAAATGGCAGCGTGAATCAGATAATTTATCTTGATGAGATTTTGATTTCAAATGTTTCTCTATATTGTACCTTTTCTTTTTTATATTCATTTCGCAAATAGTATAGCAAGCACCTTCGTTAGTGAATATAAAATCAGTATACTGCGTCAAATCTATTTTCTCAAGTCTGATAGGGAGTTGGGTAAAGATTTATCAATGCTAAATTGTAGTTGTAAGTGTTTTTAAGAACTATTATCGTTGAAGATTTTACCACATATTATTTTGCATGACAATTAAATTGACATTTGTTGCCTATTTGGCATTTAGAATTTTTTTTACAAATGGATAATGAAATGAGTATTGAGGTTCTATGACGTATTAAGAATATAAACCTCTTTAAATATATGTACAGTTTACCAAAGTACGATTAAGAATAAAAATAAATTAAATGTTATTTATTACTAATAAATAAAACAATGATACCTATGTATTTCTTTTTTTGCGACCCTTACCAAGTGCCACGAAATTTGAACGTTGATACCGATGTTTAATTGATGAATGAAAGAAAGAAAAGTATGTAGCATGAAAGTACGAGCAGTAGTAAAAGCGAGAACTGGTATGAAAGCACAGCTAAGACAAAGTCTCCGATCATGTTGGAGGAGTAAAAAAAAAAAAAAAAACCTTTTTTTTTTTTTTTGACGGTGTGAAAATGCGTTACGCATACCCTCCGGCCCGGGGAGGCCATTGGGAGGGTTATGTGGGACTCTCTCTTCCGGCCGCCATCCTAGTGATGGTGACGGGAGGAGCATACCCACTAAAAACACACCGGCGTTACCCGCTCTGCCGTTATCGGGGGACGCCCTGGGATCAGATTTATTCTACCAGGACGTCCCCCCGGCTGACGGGCACCCTCGCGCCAAAGGAGGGAAGGGTCGGCAACGCAGTGACCCCTCCCCCAGACGTGTAAGGCCTTAAATTGTGGGTCCCCATCCCACCGGCCCTACTGGGGGAGTAGGCGGTTGATATACTGCAACCGCCTTCTCCCCACCCGTCTGCGCCGGAGCGGGTGCGCATCGGCACTGTCTTCGCGCACTCGCTCCGCTTCCTCCTTCTGCGACATGACTTTGTCGCAGAAATCTACGACAGCCTTCCACAACCTCTCGCTGCTTAGCATACGGGACACTAAATTATGCAACGAGAGGTCGTCTGTCCTCAAAATAGCCCTCAAATTAGCACGCTCTACGACCCAGCTTGGACATTCCTCTACTGTGTGCCGGGCCGTGTCGTCCTCACAGTCACAGTGGTGACAGCTTTGTGTTGGCTCCCGCCCTATTCGGTACAGGTAATGACCAAAACAGCCATGCCCAGTCATTACCTGTACCAGCCTGTAGTATAAAGTGCCCTTCTTCCTCACGAGCCAACCCTCAAACGATGGGAGGAGTGCCCCTATTGTCTCAGTACCATAGGGGGACTCCTCTAGCATTCCTTTCCACCTATCTCTTTCCCTCTCAACTGCCGCTCTTCGTCTCGCGGCTACCTCCCGTGGGGCCAGGCGTTCATCCTCCTTTGTTCTGGCATCCACTCTCACTCTGTATCTATCTGCCAGCAACCTGGCGTCTAATTCCCACGGCAGGGTACCGGCGAGAGCGCAGGCAGCCGCAAACGAAACCGTTCGGAAACTTCTACACATCCTCTGGGCTATCACCCGCTGTGGTCTTCGGAGGAGGGCCTTCGTCTTCTCCGAAAGCCTCCCTGCCCAAATCGGCGCCCCATATGTCGCCATACTTTTGATGACATTTGAAAAGAGGCGCCGACACGGGGCTCCAGGGCCTCCCACATTTGGAAGAAGGCGGCCTAACGCCGCCGCAGCACCGACGAGTCGGGGAGCCAGTTGTTTAAAATGCTCCCTGAAATCCCACTTTCGGTCCAGGATCAGGCCCAAGTATATGATATGGGCCTTGACCTGGATCGCCTCACCCCCTACAGGGATGGTCTCGTCGGCCCGCAGGTGCCAGCCCCTTCCTCCGAACACCACAGCGTCCGTTTTGTCCATTGACACCTTCAACCCCAGAAGACTGATTCTCCGAATCGTAACTTCCGTCGCAACTGCAGCTCTCCTCATCGTCTCCGTGTACTCCCTCCCCCTTACGGCCACCATTGTATCATCTGCATAGCAGATGGTAACCATTTGGGGGAGTTGAGCCCCGCGGATCGCCCAGTCGAAACCGATGTTCCAAAGCAGGGGTCCCAAAACCGACCCCTGTGGAACTCCGCACTCCATCCTCCTTTCCTGGCGACCCGCCGCTCCTTCGTAGAGCACTACCCTATCCGTGAGGTAGTGTCCCACAATATCCCTCAAATAGGGAGGCACATTATGGTGTTTGAGTGCCTCCCTAATGACCTCATATGGGAGGGAGCCGAAAGCGTTAGCGATATCAAGTGATACCGCTATGGCCCCCTCACCCTCTGCTTTAGCTGAATCAGAAAACTCTTTTAATGTGCCTATTGCGTCAATCGTTGACCGCCCCACTCGGAACCCGAACTGCCTCTCGCTTATATTCGGGCCCGTGCCCTCCAGGTGTTTGGTAATGCGTCGAGATATTATTCGCTCGAGCATTTTTCCAACTTCATCCAGGAGGACAATGGGGCGGTATCCTGAAGGAGAGTCTGCTGGTCGACCCTCCTTACGCAACAGGCACAGCCTACCCTCTTTCCAAATTTTTGGGAATACCCTCTCCTTGAGGCAGTCATTGAAAATTTGCCGCAACTGAAGACCTAGATGCTTCATAGCCACAGGAATTACTTTTCCTGGGACTCCATCTGGGCCTGGTGCCTTCTTGCAAGATCTGAGGCGGATGACTGCCCCCATGATCTCCCCATCTGTGACATCCGGAACTTCGCCGATACTCTCCTGGTTCTCCATTGGGACAGCCATCACTGGAGGTGCGAAATCTGGCGCCGCTGGGAAGAGGCCCTCTACTATCCTCGCAAGGAGTTCCGGCTCAAGTGACTCCATGGGGGGAGCGTTTTTCATTTTGTTCCGCACTATTTTATACGGTCGCCCCCATGGGTCCCTATCCAGCGTGCAGATGAACTCCTCGCGGGCTTCATCTTTCCTCTTTGTTATCGCCAGCATAAGGGCCTCTTTAGCTGCTCTCAAATTCCCCAGCAGCACCTCCTCCTCTTCGGCGGTGTGTCGCCGGCGCCGGCATCGCGTGTACTGCCTTCTTGCAGCATTCGCTATCGTGCGGAGGGCAGCAATTTCCTCTGTCCACCAGTAAACCTGCGTTTTTCCGGGCAGTCGCTTCGCTCTCCTCATCGACGCGTCGCACACTCTCGTCAGCGACGTGCGAAGGCGAACTGCCCGTTCTTCCGCCCTCAGATCCGGCGGGGCCACACACCAGGCCTCGATTTGCGCCACCTCTTCGGCCATCTCTATATCTAGGCTGGCCAGTGACCACCTTGGGAATCCGCCTCCCGTTCGGTGCCTGGCCAGTACAGGCGGCGGCGCCACCCGCGATGGGGAGACCCTCATTCGAATATACATGTGATCGGAGAGGGTCTCTACCTCTTCCAGGACACGCCAGTCGCCAATTCTATCGGCGATGACAGGGGTTGCCAACGTTACATCGACAATGGACCCCCCCTGCCCTCGCACACAGGTGTTGGCGTGCCCTCTATTGACGATGGCAAGTCCCATTGCCACCGCCCAATCCCTCAGCAATGCCCCTTTTGCATCTGTAATGGGGGAGCCCCAAGCCGCGCTCTTGGCGTTGAGGTCCCCCATTAATAGCACCGGTTTTGGTGCGACCCTCCTCAGCACCCTCGCCAAGTTGTCGAGGTGCCTCTCAAAGGCTATGAGCGGCCGGTTGGGGGAGAAGTATGTGCCAATTAACACCATACTTTCCCATTTGGCCGCTACATAGCCTGGTCCCTTGTCCAAAGCCACCAGGGGAGGGAAGTCCCCGATGGCCGGCACTACTAAGGCCACATCTCCATTGGCCGACCCTGCCCAATTGGGCTGAGGAGGGACACACCACGGCTCTGCGACCGCCACCACGGTTACGCCCCACTCCGCCATTACCTGCATTATGAGGTCTTGAGCGCGGGCGGAGTGGTTCGCATTGGTTTGTAGAATCTCCAATGGGCGTACTGGCATTAGAGATCCATGTTATGTTCCTCATCAGCCTGTTCGGCACCTCTATTAGTTTGCCCCTGGGTCCGGGCGGGGCCTTGTTTCCCTCTTATTTGTGGGGGGTTGCACGCTATGCCCCCCATTATGTGTCCCGCTGGACGTTTGCTGTGATGGCAAACCGCACAGAAGGGAGCTTCCACACAAGTCGCCGCCCTATGGCCTGGTTTGCTACAGCGGAAGCAAAGGTTCCCCCTCTCTATTTCTGACGGGCACGTGGCCCTGGTGTGTCCCGTTCCCATGCATTTGTAGCACCGGAACGGAGCCATATCCAGGACCTGGACCGTCGCGCTGGACCAACCAATGACAATTTTACCACCCTCGCACACCTTTTTCGCCGCAACAATCGGGCACCTCACAAGAGTTGACCCGGTTCCATTGTAGGCGACCCGAATTGAGCCAACCTTCACCTCCTCCAAACCACAACCACCCTTAGTGGCAATTGCCGCCGCCACTGCCTCGACAGTTACTGACTCTATAAGTCCCGATACTCTAAGGCCAGCTAGTTTTACGGGCCTGTAAACTCTAGCCTCATCACCGATGAGGCTCTCCAACTTTTCGCGACAGCATTCTGCTGCCCTGCCGTTGTCCGTATTTGGGACCTCGAAAATTCGAGCCCCATCAGCGGTTTTGCGAACCCTAACATGATCGAGCCCCACTTCTGCGAGGCCGAAAGATGACGTCGCCTTTGACAAGATTGAAGCGTATGTCGCTTCAGACCCCGGCTTCAATGCTACCACAATGCCGGCCGTTGAGGGAAGCACTAATCCGCGACTCCGTGGCTTTGGCGTTGGTGCAGCCCTCGGTACAGCCCTTGGTGCAGCATTTGACAAGGGCTGAGATGCAGCTGTCGCCGTCTTTTTGGCCTTATTTTTGGCCTTCTTGCTCTCTACCGTCTTCCACATTTCTCCCTCCTTTTGGGGAAGCGGCTGCGACATAGATAGCTGCGGTGGAGACGACGGAGCTGAATCTAGTCGCACCGACGGTCCGGGCGCAGGCATCGGCTTAGGCTTGCTCTGCGCCTTACGGGCGGCATGCGCACGTGCAGGCGTAAGAACCTCCAGTGACTCCGGCACACGTGCCACTGACTTCTCCGCCACTTGGGCTTTCAATTCCGCGGCCCTTCGGTCCACCGCCAGTGGGGGGCGGATGATGGGCTCAGGAGGAAGACGCTCCCTTATGACATCAAGGCGAGCGTTCATCATTTCGCCCGCACTAATGATAATCTCCCTCCTAAGGTCCTCTTTCATCTCTTCCAATGAGCTTTTAATGAGCGCCGGTAGTTGGCCTTCCATGGACCCCAACTGAGGCTCCACCTTCCTCTCGGAGAAGGCTTTCCTCAGCGCTTTTGTCTCCGTTTCGAGGTGGGCCAACTGTTCCTTCATCCTTTTATTGTTTGCACGGAGAGCGCGCAGCTCCTGATCTTCCGTGCGCCCCTCTAGGTCCGCCACCTGCTGTGTAATATCCCGGAGAGCAGTATATATCCTCCCCATTACCTTCCCACTAAGATTTCCAGATTTTTTAATTTCAGCTCGCACAATGTCGGTAGCCGAGCGGATCCCCTCAAAAATCTCCTCCATTACTGGCTCTCCTTGCCTCTCCTTTGGGAGGCCATTCTCAACTGCCTCATCCAAGTTCCTCACGAAATCGTCATCCACATCAGGCATGAAGCAACGCTTGGCTGTTGCCGGAGCCTTCGGCGCCTGTGGGACCTTCTTGGTGAAGGCCGTCTTTTTGGCACTGCTGCCTGGTCCCTCCGCGTCCTGGACACCAATAGCACGCTTTCCTCTGCCCTTAGCAGACTCCCTCTCCACCAGTAACAAATCGGCTTTATTTGGTCCTTCCCCCTCTGAGTCAGATGAATCCGACAAATTTACCACCTTAAACGTGGGACTCTGTGGGCCCTCCATTCTACTCAAAAGTACCCTCGGCCAGTCAGACATGGACCCAACCGAGTCCATTATGACGAGAAACTGCAAACCTAACTTTGCCAAAAAAAATTCGGTCAAGCGCGAACCTGACCTTACCAAAATTGACGTTTACAATGTTATTTTTGGTCACTTCGTCGATTTTTCATTCATTCCACAGAAGAGCTAGAAGAATTTTGAAAACGTTCAAAAATCGCCCCAACTGACCTCTATTTAATGAGCTACTAAGCAATCCCCTATCTTTAGGAATTTCAAAATTATTACAAAAAATATCCTCAAAACCAACTTATATGAAAAGTCGGCGGTGCCTGATAAACACGAATAGCAACCAACAAAAAAATTAATACCTCCTAAACCAATAACTTTAAAATCATAATTCAAACTAAGTTTGAATTCCCACAACTAGCCTAATCTAAACATACAAACGGAAAAAAATTATTTACAACACAAAAGAAGATATGATTTTTTTAAGAAGAAAACGCCGAAAAGAGAAAACCGCAAATGCGAAGAGACTTTTTCTCAATGTTCGAACTTTGAACCCCAATATCTTCCGACTGCGAAGTCGGAAAAATATGGGGTTAAAAGCGTCTGAAAGAGAAAAGCCTGCTCGATTTTTGGTGGAGAAAAATATTAGAGAAAAGGTGGGAGAAAGTACAAAAATATTTTTTTTTAAAGTGAAAACGCCTAAACGAAAAAATTGTGTTTGTAAGAAAATTAGAAAAAGATTAAAAGTGAATGGAATATTAAGAGACAGCAAAGAAAGGAACACACCAAAAAATAGCTCTCAGTTTTCTGTATCTAAACTCCAATTTTCACCAATCTACCTCTATTCGCCCACAAAATTTAAACCTCAACCTAACCTAACCTAACCTTTTTTTTTTTTTTTTTTTTTTTTTATTTTTTTTTTTTTTTTTTTTTTTTTATTTTTTTTAAGAGGGGAAAATGCGTTACGCATACCACTGGGGCGCGGGGACGGGCCCCAGTGGTTATGTGGGACTCCCATATGGGCTAATGAGACCCATGGTGTACCCACTAAAAACCCCTCTGTTTGCCGCCTCAACGCTATAAGGCGAGGCCACAGGGACGCCGAAGCACTACTTCCGCGACCTCGCCAGCGGCTGTCCGGGACTCCGGACTCGTCTCTGGGGGATATTTCCCCCCTCCACCTCAGTTGGCACGTCGATCACACGACGTACCCGCCCACGCAGGGACCTTTGTGTAGGCGACAGACGTCCCCGAGCTTGCCACCCACAGGTCTCTTTATGGAGGGATTCGGCGGTCGTATGCCAACTTAAATAAACTGAAACCTAGAAAAAGCCCTGGACCAGATCGCATAACAAATGACTTATTAAAAGCTAGTTGTCCATCCATACTTACACCCCTGACCACACTTTTTAACAAAATACTACATACTGAAATGGTACCACAGGAATGGACTGAATCGGACATAACTTTGATCTACAAAAAAGGAGACCCTGCTGACATCTCAAATTATCGTCCAATAAGTTTAATGTCCAGTCTATACAAAGTTTTTTCAGCAGGCCTTCAGTCGAGGATCACACCCGAAGTAGAGGCTTTTCTGGGTGCGGAACAAGCAGGGTTTAGAAAAGGCTTCAGTACTATCGACCACCTGCAAGTAGTAGAGCAGTTAATAGAAAAATATTCAGAATTTAGGAGACCACTCTATCTTTGTTTCATCGACTATCTAAAAGCTTTCGACTCTATCGAACACGAAGCAATATGGAAAGCTCTGACTGCAGCAAAAGTTCACTCTACATACATAGCCATAATTAAAAACATTTACAAAAATTGCAAAAGTAGAGTTAAACTGGAAACCACTGGACCAGAAATAAAAATAGAGCGAGGAGTACGACAGGGCGACCCGTTATCTCCGACCCTATTTATAACTGTTCTTCAACATACTACTAACAGCCTTAAATGGAAAAATAGAGGCATCACAATGTTACTGAAAGAGTTAACACACCTCTGCTTCGCTGATGATATCGTGCTTGTCGCAGAAACAGTAAGTAACCTACAATATATGATGTTATCGCTGAGTACAGCTAGCAAGGAAATAGGTCTAGAACTTAACTTACAAAAAACTAAGTTAATGACAAACTTCAACGAAATACCGATTGTCATAGAAAACACGGAAATTGAATACGTAAAAAACTTCGTGTATTTAGGTAAACAACTTTCATTTAATCAAACAAACAACCTAGAAGAAATCGACCGAAGAATTAAGAAAACCTGGAATACGTTCTGGAGTATGAAAGAGGTTCTAAAAAGTTACCTTCCACTAAAATTAAAAAAGAAAGTGATAGACTCTTGCCTACTCCCTACTATGACTTACGGCAGCCAAACATGGAAATATACCGAAGACGCAAAAAACAAAATTCAGAAATGCCAAAGAGCCGTAGAACGCAATATTATGAAAATAAAACTTAAGGATAAGATAAGACATAGCGACATTAGAGCAAAGACTAAAATAATAGACGCATTAGAATATAGCTTAAAGTCAAAATGGAAATGGGCCGGCCATGTGGCCAGAATGCACGCCGAGAGATGGACAAAGGTGGCCACAATGTGGAAAGGACCAGACGGCAAGCGCAGACACGGTAAGCCCAACGCCAGATGGTCTGATGACCTTCGGAAAATCGAAACAGATTGGCCTAACATTGCACAAAACAGGACGAAATGGCAAGAGCTGGAGGAGGCCTTTACCCGTAAGGGGTCCTAACCAAATTTTATTAATAATATTAGATTTAAAATCAATATCTTTATTAAAAAAAAAAAAAAAGAAATGTTTAACTAATATAGTAAATTATTTTTAAGTTATGTTTTATACTTTGGTTATGGAATAAATGGGCTTTTTATTTTATTTTATTATTATTATTATATGCCAACCGCCGCCGCCCCACGCGTTTGCGGCGCATTGGCTGGGAGGACGGATCCTCCTCCCTGTTGCGCTCCCTTCTCTCCTTCTGCGCCATCACATCCTCGCAGAAGGAGGCCACCGCCTTCCACGGCCTCTCACCGCCAACCATGGCTTCCACCACGGCTTGCAGGGAGAGGTCGTTTCCTACTACGGCCACGAGTGCGGCTCGCTGTTCCGCCCACGCTGGGCATACTGCCAGTGTGTGTAGCGCCGTATCTTCGGCGTCTCCGCACTCGTGGCATTCCGTCGTCGGTTCTCGTCCCGCCACCCTACACAGGTATCTCCCGAAGCAGCCATGCCCCGAGAGGACCTGGGTAAGATGGAAGGAGAGGAACCCCCCTTTCCTACCGACCCATCTTTCCAGGACGGGCCGGATGGCTCCGATGGTCCAGTGGCCGGCAGTCGGCGCCTCCAATCGTTCTTTCCACTTCTGGATGAGCACTTGATGGGAGTCGAGTCTCCACCTTCTGACCTCCTCCAGAAGTGGTTGGAACCCCCTGGCCCGAGCCTCGGTGACACGCCAGTACATCTCGGCCAGCACCATTGCGTCGTGATCCCAGGGCGGAGTCCCCGCCATCAGGCACGCTGCCTCGTACGAGACGGTGCGGTATGCCCTCGCCATCCTGACCGCCATGACCCGTTGCGGCCTCCGCAGTTGGGCCTTGTTTTGGGCGCTCAGGGAGTCGGCCCAGATAGGCGCGCCGTACAGGGCCATCGACCGCACCACTCCCGCGTACAGCCTCCGGCAGCTTACGTTGGGCCCGCCAACGTTGGGTAGGAGCCGGCTAAGTGCCGACGCTGCCCCGATGAGTTTGGGAGCAAGGCACTTAAAGTGCTCCCTGAACGACCAGCGGCTGTTAAGGACTATGCCAAGGTACCGCATTGTCGACTTGACGCCGATGGTCGTTCCACCCACCACTAAGCTGGAACCCACCGGAGGGGCCTTCCTAGGCCCATGAAAACACAGGGCCTCGGATTTGTTCAAAGCCACCTCTAGCCCCAGCCTCCTGATTTGAGCCACTACCGACGCGACTCCCGCCGTGGCTCGTACTGACGCCTCTCTAAAAGAGCTGCCACGAGCTGTCACAAGGGTATCGTCGGCATAACAAGTTACGCTGACCCCCGGCAGATCGTCCCCTCTCAGAGCCCAGTCGTACCCGATGTTCCACAGGAGTGGTCCTAAGACCGACCCCTGCGGAACACCGCAGGACAGCCTCTTCTCCTCCCAAGTACCGCACGTGGGGTACCTGACGGTTCTATCGGTGAGGTAATCCTCCACCGTCCTCCGTAGGTACTCAGGCACGGCATGGCGCCTTAGTGCTGCCTTGATGCAAGCCCAGGGCAGGGAGTTAAACGCGTTGGCGATGTCTAAAGACACCGCCAGAACCACCTCGCCCCTGGAAACTGCTTCATCCGTCAGGGCCTTCACACGCGCAATTGCGTCGATGGTGGACCTGCCCCGACGAAAACCGAACTGGTGCATGCTGAGGTCTGGTCCCGGTCCCTCAAGGTGCCGGACGAGACGGGCTGCCACCACGCGCTCTAACAGCTTACTGGCCTCGTCCAGCAACACTATCGGCCTATATGCTGAGGGCGAGTCTGCCGGACGCCCGTCTTTTTGCAGAAGGACAAGTTTTCCCGCCTTCCACGCCCGAGGGAACCGCCCCTGAGCCAAGCAGCTGCTGAAAAGCGCCCTCACGCGTGCCTCGAGCGGGCCCAAGGCCAGAACCCAGGCCCGGCCGGGGACTCCGTCGGGGCCGGGGGCAGTGTTTTTGGCTCGAAGCCGTAGGACCGCTGCCCCCAGTTCAGCCTCCGTTACTTTCAGCGCATCACCCACATCTGCCATCCTTCCCCTAGGTGGAACCATAGGCGGAGGTAGATGCTCTTCTCTTGTCGGAAACAAGGCACTGACCACCTGCTCTACGAGCTGTGGCTGGAGACTCTGCGTGAGCGGGGGTGCCCAGGGACGAAGCTTGCGCCTCACCATTTTGTACGGCCTCCCCCATGGGTCCTTATTCAGAGTCTCCAGCATCTCCTTCTTTGCTTGCTCCTTTGCCTTGCCGATTGCTCTCTGCAGCAGCTTGACAGCCACCAAGTATGCAGCATATAGCCGCTCCTCCTATGGCATGTCTCGAGTGCGCCGCCTCCGGCTGTGAGTGTACTTGCGTCTCGCAGCAACGCAGGACTCACGAAGCTGCGCGAGTTCTGCCGACCACCAGTACACTCCGCGCTTTGGGGGAATCGGACCGACCCTCGGCATGGCCGCATCACACACCTCGACCATGTCACTCCCTATCCTCTCCGCTTCCACGTTGACCTCGACTGGGCCCTCTTGAGCTGGCAGCCAGGCTTTCACCACAGCTGCCTCGACTAAAATGTCCCTGTCCAGGCGCTTGAGTGCCCATCGTGGGCCATCCCCTCTCAAGGGGCGATTTAGGCCTCTCGGGATAGCCGGAAGAGTGGAAACCTCGAACCGAATGTATCGGTGGTCCGACAACGTCTCCATATCCTCCAGCACCTCCCAGCCTCGAACACGGCGCGCGAGGGCAGCATTTGCGAATGTGACGTCCACGATGGAGCCACCTTGCTGCCGCTCACACGTATTTGTCGCCCCTTGGTTAAGTATAATTAGCCCAGTCGACGCCGCCCACTCCTCTAGCTCCGCCCCGCGGGCATCCGTCGCCGGGGATCCCCATGCCATGGACTTGGCATTGAGGTCCCCAGCCACGAGTACCATATTGGGACGACTTCTGCCAATTAGGGCACCGATCCCTAACAGAAACTGTTCGAACTCGGCCAGGGTCCGGTTCGGCGAGAAGTACGCCCCGACCACCATTGTGTCGCCTGACGTAACCTCGGCCCCTTTCAACTCTTTGTAGCGGCGAGGAACTGGCGGAAGAACTAGCTACTATGGCCACAAGACCGTCCAAGTCTCCGCCCCAATTGCTCCTGGGTGGGACGGAATAGGGCTCAGCAATGACCCCAACGTCAATCTGCCACTCCGCTAGGCTTTGGAACAGTAAGTCCTGGGCTCTGGCGGAGTGGTTGATATTCCCCTGCAGGAATCGGATGGCCATATTTATTCTACGGCCATTTCTTCCACCACCTCATCGCTGGCTACTGGTGTTGTTGTGGCCAACTGAGAAAGCTGCGAGGAGGCTCTTGGGCCATCGCCAGCCTTCTTTCCGTTCCTCGAGCGTGGTGCAGTGCATGCGTTGGAGCCAAGCAAGTGACTTGCTGACTTACCTGCCGCGTCGCACACCACACAATGGGGCGCTACAGAGCACTGTGCCGCCTTATGGTCCGGCTTCCCGCAGCAGTAGCACAGTCCGCTCCGGTCCACTTGCGACTGACACTGCGCCCTAACATGCCCACGTTCCAGGCAGCGGAAGCAGCGCATTTCTCTCGGCTCCAGCAGTTTGACCTGTACCGAGGACCACCCTACCAGGAAACGGCCGCCACCGATGACCTTTTTTGCCGCTAAGACCGGGCAGCGTACCCACACGATGCCGAGACCAGTACGGTCCCGACGAATTTCCCCTGTCTTGACCTGGTCTGTGGCACATTCTCCAGCTCGCGCGATAGCTGTGACTACCTCATCTGGGGTTACGGAGTCGTCCAGGTTTGATAGGCGCAGCTCTGCGCACTTAGTCGGCCTGGAGACTCGGACTCCCTCACCTAATTTTTTCTTCAATTCCTTTGCCAGCTTATCGGCCATCTCGCCACTGGTCACTCCCGGCAACTCCAGGACCCTTGCACCCGTGGCTGCTCTCCAGAAGCGCAGAGCCGAGATGCCAAGGTCGGCGAGATTTACTTTGGCCTTGGCCTCAGCCAGCACATTGGCATAGGTCACCCCCTTTGCCTCCGCCTCCGGTTGCAGCGTCAGCACTACTGCTGCCGACCGTGGTGGACGGAGATTGCGAGCACCTTTTTTCGAGCGTGTCTTTTCCTTCCGCGCGTTTGTCTGCGCAGACGTCTTCTTTTTGGTCCCTTTTTTCCATTTCTGGTCTAATTTTGTGGGCTCAGAAGGAAGTGTTTGTGCCTCTCCCGCATCAGCGGCGTGCTGCGAGCTCACTTTTTTAGCCTTCTTGTTTTTCTTCCCGTCTTTAAATTCCTCCTCCGGTGTGATGTTTCTCGGTGGTGCCTTCGGAGTTTGTCTTGCTGCAGCCGCTTCTTTGGCAGCCAGACTGGTTCTCTTAGGCTTCGCTTTGGCGACGGAAGGAGCGACTGTCTTCGTTGTCATTAGTGGCTGGGGTTGAGAGGTCGTGGTATTTGAACCTTGATCCCCAGGCATGACGGGGGCAGCCTGCGCTGTCCCATCAGCTGCTAATGCGGGTCGAAGCCTAGGCTCCGGTAGCATACGGCACTCAATGCCATCCATGCGTGCGTTAAACATGATGCTCAGCTGGTCGCGAGCGGAGCTCGAGGCCTCTTCCACGAGCCGGCGAATGTCCGACTCAGCCAATGCAGCAGGTTGGCTTCGGATTTCTTCCACCTGCCTGCGCACCTCCGCTAGCTGGCATGTGAGCCGCGCGTTTGCTGCTTCTAGACGGGCAACCTCCTCTGTCGCAGTTCGCGATCTCAGTTCCTCGAAGGCAACCCTGATAGTGGCGATTGAGTCCTTAAGGATTCTCTGGTGCGTGCCCTTAAGATGGCCCGACGTATCAATGACATGCTTCACAGCATTCAAAGCCTCCTGCACATTTGATTCTATGGCAGTCCCCGTGAGATCGTCTTGGCTATGGCCAGGCAGCTGTCTCATTTTCCGGTCCCTGTCCGTTCCGAGCCGGCCCCTGCCCCGTTTGGGTGTAACCTTCAGGTATTTTTGGCACTGTGTGTTTCCCTGGCTGTATGCCCCAAGATCGCTCTCGGAGCCAGAGGTTCTGTCATCACTGGCTCGTTTTTCATCAGGTTTACTCCATAGTTTTCCGGCGGGGATACCTCCCTTTGAGCTCACCGTTACCATGCTCAATATGGATGAGTCGGTCTCCGAAAGACGGGTTGGTTCCGCCTCTTTTTCATCCATGCGTGCTTTCAGCTCCTTCTCATTGAGGGTCGCAGTCGCCGAACCCACCCTGCAGCTTTCCGGAGCTGGTGCCTGGGCCACAAGCTCGCGATCGCAGCGGGTCAGAACCACCCGTAAGTCCGGGAGCGATCCCCCCCGTGCACTCCAAATCTTTGTGCGGACCCCTTCACTATGCCTATCCAGCACCTCGCTCTGCAAGGGGGCCATTGTCACCAACGACCCCGCCGAGGCTTCTGTGGGCTGTGGGTTGGACCCGAGTTCCCCCAGCTTGAGTTTCAAGAAATCGGCCTTGGCCCGGGTGGACTCCTGGCTATGGCCTCTTCCTCTCTTACTCGGCGCGAAGCTTGACCTCGCTCCAGGGCCGGAAGTGCCACCAATAGCTTCGTCCGACCCGTCCTCTTCGCTTAACAGCCGCTTTCGCAATTCCCCGGATCGGCCCGAGGCAGGAACAGGTAGTGACCCGTCGGAATCGGCCGTTTCGGTGTCGGCGTCCGTCTCCAGCGGCGAGTAGTCTATCTCCTCTCTGGGAAGGTCGCGAGCGTCCAGTTTCCCGGGGGAAAAGAATTCCTCCCGATCTGGCGAGAGCATATTGGGCGCGCCGCGAGCCCTCCTTCCACAAAACACCCTAGTGGGGATTGGTGTGGGCGACCGCACGAACTCCTGCAGCACTATTGGCGCCTCCTCCTTTCCGTCCTCGTCTTCCTCGGCATCGGGGATGGCGTGGCGAATAAAACGCCCCGCTTTGTCCCGGACTGGGCGAAACTCCATCACTGGGGGTTTTGGAGAGGGTGCCGCCTTCGCACCTTCCTCGTCCCCTCCTCCACGTAACCTTAAAACTATTTCATATGCATCGATGTCCAGTAAACGTTTGCCATGATCATCGTTTATCGTCGTCCTAGAGCGGTGTGCCCCCCCAGAATACGGTGGGCAGCATGACACCACAGCGCGGGCACCTGCCCGTTCTGTGGTGTCACAGGGGATAGGGACCCCCTGGAGTAGTAATTTACTATTTTGGCCACTCATGATTTCGCTATTTTTTAAGGAGGTATGCCCCCCCTCTGAGGTTCATGAATGGGCTCCCCTCAGCCACGCATCCCATCGGCACGCCAGTCACACCTTGGGATTGGGGATTTTTTATAGTGGTTAACTCCACGTGACCCTCCTCTCAGTGAGGGAGGTCCCCGGTCCGCTCAGTGCGGGTTACGGATTGCCCGTCAGTGGCCGTAGCCACAACAACGCGCCAGGTAGTCCAAGCTACCCTATAGTAGCTCGTGAACCGAGCTCCACCTGCGTCCCATGGGGACCTGGCGTCTCGCACTGTGCCCTCTGCTGGTTTCAGAGGGACACGCGGAGCCGCCCCCCGTGTGCTGTTCTTAGTCTGGCTCCTCTCCTCAGGCCTGTCCGGCTTGAGAGGCCCTATCCGGCATAGCCCTGAGGATCATTGGAGCACGCAAGCCCCTTCACCACGGCAAGGTGACAGCAATCGAAGGGGAACCTTTTTCTTTTTTTTTAAGAGGGGAAAATGCGTTACGCATACCACTGAGACGCGGGGAGGGTCCCCAGTGGTTATGTGGGACTCCCATATAGGCTAATGAGACCCATGGTGTACCCACTAAAAACCCCTCTGTTTGCCGCCTCAACGCTATAAGGCGAGGCCACAGGGACGCCGAAGCACAACTTCCGCAACCTCGCCAGCGGCTGTCCGGGACTCCGGACTCGTCTCTGGGGGATATTTGCCCCCTCCACCTCAGTTGGCACGTCGATCACCCGACGTACCCGCCCACGCAGGGACCTTTTTGTAGGCGACAGACGTCCCCGAGCCTGCCACCCACAGGTCTCTTTATGGAGGGATTCGGCGGTCGTGTGCCAACCGCCGCCGCCCCACGCGTTTGCGGCGCAGGGGAACCTAACCTAACCTAACCTAACCTAACCTAACCTTTTTTTTTTTTTTTTTGTTGACCCAGGGGAAATCCGTTATGGATCCCACTCGGCCCGGGAGAAACCGAGTGGGTATGTCCGACTCGCACGGACTAAAACCCCTGGGGTGTTCCACCGCTCGCTTTTGGACGGGGTTTCGGGAACGCGGCTGCCAACTTCCAATACCCCGTCAGCGTTGCCTTTTAAGGCCCATTCAATTGTGGCTGCTCATGCAGCATCCTCCGCTGAAGGCACCTCGGAACACTTGAGGACCTTCCAGCTCGGAACCTCGTCAGGCGGGTGATGGAGCTCCCGATCCATCACCCGCAGGTTCGCGTTAGGGCGGCAGCATTCTGCCTGCGAAGGCTCTTCGCCGCCTTCCTGTCCTCCTGCGGCGCTGAGGGAGCGAGTTGGCGTCATCCTCGCGCGTTCTCTCTGCAGCCTCCTTTTGTGTCATCACTGCGACACTGTAGGTGGTTGTTGCCGCCCACGCCTCCTCACTGTCAGTCATTTGGAGAATTAGTGCTGACAGTGAGAGGTCTCCTCCTACAGCCGCGGACAGGACAGCGCGAGGCTCCGCCCACGCAGGGCACTCTTCGCGCGTGTGTTGGGCCGTATCCGCGGCTCTGCCGTCACAGTGGTGACCAAAAGATCGCTTGCCGTTGCCCCCAGGATGCACCGTCCAGGAACCCTTCCCTTTCCCCCGGATCAACCGGATCAGAAAGAATGAGAAGGGCCCTGGCACTCGAGGAGGTTTCCCGTTATAGCACCCCAAAACCTAACCTAACCTAACCTAACCTATACTGTTCATCCTGTACCAGCTCCATTTTCTACAATTCTACTTGAAATTAAAAGTAAAATTGAAGGGGGTAATAATCAAAAACTTATATTATTTATTCGGGGGAAAGCTATATCTGGAGCTCCTAATATTAAGGGGACTAATCAGTTTCCAAATCCACCAATTATAATTGGTATAACTATAAAAAAAAATATAATGAAAGCATGTGCAGTAACAATAGTATTATAAATTTGATCATCACCAATTAAAGATCCCGGATTTCCCAATTCTGCACGAATCAGTAAACTTAAAGAAGTTCCTACTATTCCTGCTCAAATACCAAAAATAAAATATAGTGTTCCAATATCTTTATGATTTGTAGAATAAAGTCATTTTCGCTGATAAAATGGCTGAGGATAAGCGATAAATTGTAAATTTATTAACGAGAAATTTCTCTTTTATTAAATATTTTTAAATTTAGTCTTATAGTTGAATGAATAATATAAAATTGCAAATTTTAAGTTGAAGTTAAAAATCTAAGGCTTAAAGATTTTTTTCTTTATAAATAATTTTGAAGATTATTAGTTTAAATTAACTTAAAACCTTATAGAAAAAAAAAAGTTCTAGAAATTATTCCTAACAGAGAAATTATTCTTAAAAAATTAATTAAAAAAAATGAATTATTTTTGATTTTAATTTTAAATCATTTTAGTTTTAAATAATTAAATAATAAAGAAGAATAAATAATTCGAATATAATATAATAATATAATTAATCTTATTATTACAAAAATAAATGTTAAAAAAAAAAAAAAATTCATATAAAATTAATTACTATTCATTTAGGGAAAACATAAATTATTAAATATTTAATATTATTTTTCTTTTATTAAATAATATTCATATTAAAAATTACATTTGCCATTTAAAATTTTATAAATTAATATAAATTATTAAATATTTAATAAATTAATATAAATTATTAAATATTTAATAAATTAATATAAATTATTAAATATTTAATAAATTAATATAAATTATTGAATATTTAATAAATTAACATAAATTATTAAATATTTAATATTATTTTTCTTTTTTTAAATAATATTCATATTAAAAATTACATTTGCCATTTAAAATTTTATAAATTAATATAAATTATTAAATATTTAATAAATTAATATATAAATTAAATTATATTTTCAATATCTAAACCGTTTGTAATAATTTTTGTTTAAAAAAAAATTAAAAATAAGCTAAATTAATGCTTAGAAAAAATGGAAAAGTAGAAAAATCCACTGCCTCAGGCGAGACTCGAACTCGCGACTCTGGGATACATGCCCATCGCTCTGACCAACTGAGCTACTGAGACACACCTGATGGCTGCGAATTTTTCCACTATATCCCATATGCGTCTTAGGGGGACGCCCAGCGACATCTGCCGAAAAAGTCTTACACTTCCCAACCGGCCATCGGAGTCCCAAGTTGTATTGAGAATTCACCGATAACAATGCGCTACCCCATACTACAATTAATTTTATATTAGGCAGAACGTCTGCTAACGATACCACAATGCTTAGAAAAAATGGAAAAGTAGAAAAATCCACTGCCTCAGGCGAGACTCGAACTCGCGACTATGGGATACATGCCCATCGCTCTGACCAACTGAGCTACTGAGACACACCTGATGGCTGCGAATTTTTCCACTATATCCCATATGCGTCTTAGGGGGACGCCCAGCGACATCTGCCGAAAAAGTCTTACACTTCCCAACCGGCCATCGGAGTCCCAAGTTGTATTGAGAATTCACCGATAACAATGCGCTACCCCATACTACAATTAATTTTATATTAGGCAGAACGTCTGCTAACGATACCACAATGCTTAGAAAAAATGGAAAAGTAGAAAAATCCACTGCCTCAGGCGAGACTCGAACTCGCGACTATGGGATACATGCCCATCGCTCTGACCAACTGAGCTACTGAGACACACCTGATGGCTGCGAATTTTTCCACTATATCCCATATGCGTCTTAGGGGGACGCCCAGCGACATCTGCCGAAAAAGTCTTACACTTCCCAACCGGCCATCGGAGTCCCAAGTTGTATTGAGAATTCACCGATAACAATGCGCTACCCCATACTACAATTAATTTTATATTAGGCAGAACGTCTGCTAACGATACCACAATGCTTAGAAAAAATGGAAAAGTAGAAAAATCCACTGCCTCAGGCGAGACTCGAACTCGCGACTCTGGGATACATGCCCATCGCTCTGACCAACTGAGCTACTGAGACACACCTGATGGCTGCGAATTTTTCCACTATATCCCATATGCGTCTTAGGGGGACGCCCAGCGACATCTGCCGAAAAAGTCTTACACTTCCCAACCGGCCATTAAGCTTTTGGGTTCATACCCCAAATATAAAGGAAATCCCTTTTTTTTTTAAATAAAGAGCCTGAGAAAAAGGATTAATCTGATAGGATAAATTATGTAGAATTCTACCTTTATTATATTTTATAGAATTAAACTATATCTAATAACATCAAAAATTATTGTGCATCACACACTAAATTAAATTATTGAGAATTTTTAATTCTCCAATAAAATTATTTTTTATTTTATATTATTTATTTAATAAATTCAAATAAAATATTTTTTTTTGTTTATTTTATTTTTTAGAACATTAATTTCCATTTCTTCTAATTCATGATTTGGATGTTGAATTGGACTAGAAATGAATTTATTGAGTTTTATCCCACTAATTTCAAACTCAAAAAATTTACTTTCATCTGAAGCATCTTTAAAATATTTTCTTATTCAATTTATTGCATCAATTAATTTTTTATTTTTTATTTTAATAAAAATATAAATTTTAAATTTAGAAATAAATGTAATTATTTCAATATTAATAAACTCTACTTTATTAATAAAAATAGGTTCCGCACCTTTTCATTTTTGATTCCCTAATATTATAGAAGGTTTATCTTGATTAAATTGTTTTATTTTAATAACATGACAAAAAAAATCCCCCATAATTTTATTATCATATTATTTTTGTAAAGAATTTTTAATCATTATTTTAATCTTAAATGTAATTATTGGAGCTATTGGAGGATTAAATCAAACTTCTTTACGTAAATTAATAGCTTTTTCATCTATTAATAACTTAGGTTGAATATTATCTTCTATTATAATTAGGTGAAAATTTATGATTATTTTATTTTTCCTTTTATAGTTTTTTAAATAGATTACTATGTTTTATATTTTTTATATTTAATATTTACTTTATTAATCAATTATTTATTATTAATTTAAATAATATAATTAAAATATCTCTTATAATTAATTTTTTATCTTTAGGAGGTTTACCACCATTTATTGGATTTTTCCCTAAATGAATAGTAATTAATTTTATATTAAAATTTTTTTTTTTTATTTTAACATTTATTTTTGTAATAATAAGATTAATTATATTATTATATTATATTCGAATTATTTATTCTTCTTTATTATTTAATTATTTAAAACTAAAATGATTTAAAATTAAAATCAAAAATAATTCATTTTTTTTAATTAATTTTTTAAGAATAATTTCTCTTAATTATTTTACATGATTTTTAAAGTGGGGCATTCCACTCATACAATAGTATGTTATTCAATCAAATACAAACACTGAAAACATTGAAAAAATAATCAACCCAGCCGGACTTGAACCTGGCATCGATACGCCTTACCGGGGCTCGATCGCTTTACCAATTAAGCTATGGGTTCAGTTACTGAGTTGACGAAATTCTCAATGCCTTCAATCATCTTTTTGCATTTATTTTTACATCGACTTTATAGCAGCCGTAAGCGACATCTAGGTGCTAACTACTAGAGTTAGATACCCTTCCCGCCGACCCTTTTACAAGTGTCACAATCCCCGCGACAAGCGATCGAGCCCCGGTAAGGCGTATCGATGCCAGGTTCAAGTCCGGCTGGGTTGATTATTTTTTCAATGTTTTCAGTGTTTGTATTTGATTGAATAATAATTTCTCTGTTAGGAATAATTTCTAGAACTTTTTTTTTCTATAAGGTTTTAAGTTAATTTTAACTAATAATCTTCAAAATTATTTATAAAGAAAAAAATCTTTAAGAAATTTCTCGTTAATAAATTTACAATTTATCGCTTATCCTCAGCCATTTTATCAGCGAAAATGACTTTATTCTACAAATCATAAAGATATTGGAACATTATATTTTATTTTTGGTATTTGAGCAGGAATAGTAGGAACTTCTTTAAGTTTACTGATTCGTGCAGAATTGGGAAATCCGGGATCTTTAATTGGTGATGATCAAATTTATAATACTATTGTTACTGCACATGCTTTCATTATAATTTTTTTTATAGTTATACCAATTATAATTGGTGGATTTGGAAACTGATTAGTCCCCTTAATATTAGGAGCTCCAGATATAGCTTTCCCCCGAATAAATAATATAAGTTTTTGATTATTACCCCCTTCAATTTTACTTTTAATTTCAAGTAGAATTGTAGAAAATGGAGCTGGTACAGGATGAACAGTATACCCCCCACTTTCATCTAATATTGCTCATAGAGGAAGATCAGTAGATTTAGCAATTTTTTCCTTACATTTAGCTGGAATTTCATCTATTTTAGGAGCTGTTAATTTTATTACAACTATTATTAATATACGGCCAAATAATATATCATTTGATCAAATACCATTATTTGTTTGAGCAGTTGGTATTACAGCTCTTTTATTATTACTTTCTTTACCAGTATTAGCTGGCGCTATTACAATACTTTTAACAGATCGAAATTTAAATACTTCATTTTTTGATCCTGCAGGAGGAGGAGACCCTATTCTTTATCAACATTTATTTTGATTCTTTGGACATCCAGAAGTTTATATTTTAATTTTACCTGGATTTGGTATAATTTCTCATATTATTTCTCAAGAAAGTGGTAAAAAGGAGACATTTGGATGTTTAGGTATAATTTATGCCTTATTAGCAATTGGATTATTAGGATTTGTTGTTTGAGCCCATCATATATTTACAGTAGGAATAGATATTGATACTCGAGCTTATTTTACCTCAGCAACAATAATTATTGCCGTCCCAACTGGTATTAAAATTTTTAGATGATTAGCTACTCTTCACGGAACACAAATTAATTATAGTCCATCTATATTATGAAGTATAGGATTTGTATTTTTATTTACAGTAGGAGGACTAGTTGGTGTTATTTTAGCTAACTCTTCTATTGATGTCACTCTTCATGACACATATTATGTCGTAGCTCATTTTCATTATGTTTTATCAATAGGAGCTGTATTCGCTATTATAGCAGGATTTGTTCATTGATACCCCTTATTTACAGGACTGTCAATAAATCCTTATTTATTAAAAATTCAATTTTTTACAATATTTATTAGAGTAAATTTAACATTTTTTCCAAAACATTTCTTAGGATTAGCTGGTATACCTCGACGTTATTCTGATTATCCTGATACTTATACCTCTTGAAATATTGTATCTTCATTAGGATCTTATATTTCTCTAATTACTACAATATTAATATTAATTATTATTTGAGAATCTATAGTAAAAAAACAAGTTATTTTATTCCCCTTAAATATAAATTCCTCTATTGAATGATATCAAAATCTCCCACCAGCAGAACATTCTTATAACGAACTACCTATATTAAGAAATTTCTAATATGGCAGACTATATGTAATGGATTTAAACCCCATTTGTAAAGGTTATATCCTTTTTTTAGAAATGGTAACATGATCTAATTTTAATCTTCAAAATAGAGCTTCACCATTAATAGAACAAATTTTTTTTTTCATGATCATACTTTAATCATTCTAATTATAATTACTATTTTAGTAGGTTATTTAATAGTTAGATTATTTTTTAACTCATATACTAACCGATTTTTATTAGAAGGACAAATAATTGAATTAATTTGAACAATTTTACCAGCAATTACTTTAATTTTTATTGCTTTACCTTCTCTTCGTCTTTTATACTTATTAGATGAATTAAACAATCCTTTAATTACACTAAAATCTATTGGTCATCAATGATATTGAAGATATGAATATTCAGATTTTAATAATATTCAATTTGATTCTTATATAATTCCTCAAAATGAAATAAATAATAATAATTTCCGATTATTAGATGTAGATAATCGTATTGTTATTCCAATAAATAATCAAATTCGAATTTTTGTAACAGCTACTGATGTAATTCATTCTTGAACAATCCCATCTTTAGGAGTTAAAGTAGATGCTAACCCTGGTCGACTTAACCAAACTAATTTTTTTATTAATCGACCGGGAATTTTCTATGATCAATGTTCAGAAATTTGCGGTGCAAATCATAGTTTTATACCAATTGTAATTGAAAGTATTTCAATTAAAATTTTTATTAATTGAATTAATAATTATTCTTCATTAGATGACTGAAAGCAAGTATTGGTCTCTTAAACCATTTTATAGTAAGTTATCAATTACTTCTAATGAATATAAAGAATTAGTTAAATCTATAACATAAATATGTCAAATTTTAAATTATTACCTTAGTAATATTCTTTTATCCCTCAAATAATACCTATTACCTGAATAATTTCATTCTTTTTTTTTATTTGTGTTTTTATTTTATTTAATATTTTTAATTATTATATTTTTAATTTAAAAATAAATAATATAGAAAATAATAAAAAAAATTCATTAAAATATTTGAATTGAAAATGATAAATAATTTATTTTCTATTTTTGACCCAACTACTAACTTATTTAATTTATCAATTAATTGAATTAGAACTTTAATTGGTTTAATATTTATTCCATACTCTTTCTGATTAATCCCTAACCGATTTATAGTTTTATGAAATATTATTTTAAATACATTACATAAGGAATTTAAAACTTTATTAGGTGTTAATAGATTAAATGGATCAACTTTCATTTTTATTTCAATATTTTCATTTGTTTTATTTAATAATTTTTTAGGATTATTCCCGTATATTTTTACAAGTACTAGTCACTTAACTTTATCATTATCTATTTCTCTACCATTATGATTAAGATTCATATTTTATGGATGAATTAATCATTCTCAACATATATTTTCCCATATAATCCCTCAAGGTACACCAGGTATTTTAATACCTTTTATAGTTTTAATTGAAACTATTAATAATATCATTCGACCAGGAACATTAGCTGTTCGATTAACAGCAAATATAATTGCTGGACATTTATTAATAACTTTATTAAGAGGTACCGGACCTCATATAGCATCTTATTTTATTATTTTATTAGTAATTATTCAAATTTTATTAATAATTTTAGAGTCAGCTGTAGCTATTATTCAATCTTATGTAATTTCTATTTTAAGAAATCTTTATGCTAGTGAAGTTAATTAACTATATTAACTAATGACAACACACCACAATCACCCATATCATTTAGTAGATTATAGCCCCTGACCATTAACAGGAGCTATTGGAATTTTAACTTTAGTCACAGGTATAATTAAATGATTTCATAATTTTAATATAAATTTATTAATTTTAGGGTATATTATTACAATTTTAACTATATATCAATGATGACGAGATATTTTTCGAGAAGGCACAATACAGGGTAAACATACAATTTTAGTATCTAAAGGACTTCGATGAGGAATAATTTTATTTATTATTTCAGAAGTATTTTTCTTTATTTCATTCTTTTGAGAATTTTTTCATAGAAGTTTATCACCAAATGTTGAAATTGGTATAATATGACCACCTATAAAAATTATCCCATTTAATCCTTTCCAAATTCCATTATTAAACACAATTATTTTAATTACATCAGGAATTACAGTCACCTGAGCTCATCATGCTCTTATAGAAAATAACTTTACTCAAACTACTCAAGGTCTTTTTATTACAGTAATATTAGGAATTTATTTTACTATCCTTCAAGCTTATGAATATATTGAAGCACCTTTTACAATTGCAGATAGAATTTATGGATCAACATTTTTTATAGCAACAGGATTCCATGGTCTTCATGTTATAATTGGAACAATTTTTTTATTCATTTGTTTAATACGACATATAAATAATCATTTTTCAAGAAATCATCATTTCGGATTTGAAGCTGCTGCCTGATATTGACATTTTGTAGATGTAGTATGATTATTCCTTTATATTTCTATCTACTGATGAGGAAATTAATTATTTATATAATATATTTAGTATATTTGACTTCCAATCAAAAAGTTTAATTATTATTAATATAAATAATTATTTTAATAATATTAATTTCAATTATTTTTATTATTTTAGCAAATATTATAATATTTTTATCATTAATTTTATCTAAAAAATCTTTTATTGACCGAGAAAAATCTTCACCATTTGAATGTGGATTTGACCCAAGATCCTCAGCTCGAATTCCTTTTTCCTTAATTTTTTTTCTAATTACAGTTATTTTTTAAATTTTTGATGTGGAAATTGCTTTAATTTTTCCAATAATCTCAACATTTTTACATGTTAATTTAATTATTTGAACAAAAATTAGATATTTTTTTATACTTATTTTAATTTTAGGACTATATCATGAATGAAATCAAAATATATTAAAATAAACTAATTAATTTAATTTAATTAAGGATAATAGTTTATAATAAAACATTTGATTTGCATTCAAAAAATATTAAATTTTTAATTTATCTTAAATAAGAAGCAATAATGCATTTAATTTCGACTTAAAAGATAGAGTTTAATTAACTCCTTATTTAAATTAATTGAAACCAAATGTTGGTTGTAATAAGGTTCACTTCACTAATTTTGAGGTTTTTGCATTTAAATAAATCAGAAAGACGTGTTATCTTGTACGGGTTTATTGAGCGACTAAAAAAGGGTAGACATATCTAAATAAGAAGGCGGGATGCCGTTTTGCATGCATTAGGGTTCAAAATTAACACAACATACCGCCCACCAAAAGGACAGCTACGTCCTTTTCAAAACCTTACAATAATACAATTTAAATTTAATTAGATTGACATTGCAAAGCTTGAGTATCAACAGGCAACGCGCATAATTTAGTTACAGACCGTTTCACTATAGCACTACCAGATTTCACACTGTAAACTCTAGTAAAACCGTCTTCAGCAGGGTGTTTATCCATAACGCGGCCCAGTGACCATTTTCCTGGAGGTAAGTTATCAGTTTTTATAAGAACTATATCTCCTATTTTAAACTCTTGTTCTTTTTTCAACCATTAAGGGTCTGCTGCAGTCTAGAAAGGTACTCTTCTTGCCATCGACGCCAAAAATCTGCTAACAGTTTCTGCGTGTATTGCCATCGTGTCAAGGTATGTATCTTAGATTCTTTATAATCTGCAGCTGGTACAACTATAGGAGCTTCTCCTATCAGAAAATGACCTGGCGTGAGTAGTTCCACATTTTCAGGGTCTGCGTCATCCAGGGGATATAATGGCCTTGAATTCAAACATGACTCGATCTGGCAAAGAACTGATGCCATCTCCTCAAAGGTAAGGTTTGTGGTCAATATTCTCTTTAAATGGTATTTTATGGATTTGACGCCAGCCTCCCACAGGCCACCAAAGTTAGGGCTATAAGCTGGAATGAAATGCCATTGTGTGCCTTCGACAGCAAGTGATTCAGCTACTGGTCCTGTAAATTTCAATTTGGCTTCATTCCAGGCTTCTACCAGTTCTCTGTTAGCACCTACGAAGTTCCTACCCTGGTCACTCCACAGGTGCGTACATTTTCCTCGTCTAGCGACAAAACGTTTAAATGCCGATATAAATGCTTCTGAGGTAAGATCTCCAACCAGTTCTATGTGAATCGCCTTGACGGCCATGCAAATAAAGATAGCGATGTATGCCTTTACAGTTTTTCCTCCTTTGCCCTTGGACGTCAATATTTGGTATGGACCTGCAAAGTCTACTCCACTGTGTAGGAAAGGTCTGGATGGAGTTACCCTCTTCTCTGGTAAATCTCCCATGATTTGAGTCTTCGAGGTTGCATTTTGTTTTGCACAAGTAAGGCATTTTTGAATATATCTCTTGACCAGTGACTTTGCTCTTAAGATCCAAAATTTAGAACGTAAGTAACATAGCATTTCAGCCATGGTGCCATGGAGTGTTCTTGCATGTGCATCAGCAATTATAAGTGGCACTAACTTGTTTTTGTTTCCCAGGATGATTGGATGCTTTCTATCTTCTTCTATATCTGCATATCTGAGGCGACCGCCCACCCTGAGGAGTTTATTTTCATCTACGTATGGTGCGAGGGATCTCAGGCAACTCTTTCTTTTCACTTGTTTATTTGATTCTAACCGTTCTATTTCTTCTTGAAACTCTTCTTGTTGTACCTTTTTTATGCAAACATTTAGTGCGTCTTGTAATTCCATTGTAGTAATATCCTTATCAACATTATCTGGATCTTTCTTAAAGTTTATGAATCTTCGGCAATAGATGATACCTTTAAGTAATTCTGTTAGGCTATCAAATTCTTCAAACTGTGTCGTTAATCCATTTTCTTGTTTTTCCAGGTCTTCAGTTGTCAGGTAAGTTTGTATTTTCTGTGTCTTCATTTCTTCATTTGTTGTAAATTCATGTTGTGTATTAATTTTTATTTCTTTTTCAGATAACCAGCTCGGCCCGTTCCACCACAAGTCACAGTTCTTCAATGTAGACAACATCATCCCTCTTGAAGCGATATCTGCAGGGTTATCCTTAGATTGGACATGGTACCAGTGTTTGTTATGTAGGTTCTCAACAATTTCTACCACGCGGTTAGCAACGAACGGCTTCCATCTACTGGGTTCTCCGCACAGCCACGCGATAACTATTTGAGAGTCAGTCCAAGCGAACATGTTCGTCGTTGGTATTCTCATCGCCTGTCCAACCTGCTTCATCAGCTTAGAAAGAAGTAAGGCACCACATAATTCTAAGCGAGGCAAAGATATTGTTTTTAAGGGGGCTACTCTTGTTCGTGCAGCGATAACTTTGGTTTTTATGCTATCGTTGCTTTCGACTCTTATGTATACGACAGCAGCATATGCACGCATAGATGCGTCACTAAACCCATGTATTTGTACCCATGTTTTTCCTGAGTCTATCGTGCCAAGCCATCTCTCCATCTTTATGTCCTTGACGTTTTCAAAATCATCTCTTATTTGTCTCCATTCTTCTTCCAGCTCCGAACTCACACCTTCGTCCCAAGCTGCCTTTTCAAGCCACAATTTTTGCATCAACATCTTCGCCAAAACAGTGCTTGGTGCGATCCAGCCCAGAGGATCGAATAGCTTTTGGACATCTGATAGTATTCCACGCTTGGTTATCTTCTCTGCCAACGAAGGTAGTGACAAATTGTATTGAAATTGATCTGCACCCATGTTCCATACGATTCCTAGTGCTTTTATGGTTCCATCAAGATTCATCTCTACTTGAGCACTAGCTGATCTTTTGTCATCATCAATCGATTTCATAAATTCTAGGTTATTAGAGGACCATTTCGTGAGCTGGAATCCGCCTTGTTTCAAAATGCGTGTAATTTCCTTGGCTGTCGATATAGCATCTTCAGCGGTTGCTGCTCCTGAGAGCAAATCGTCCATATAGAAGTCTTCTTTTATTGTTTTTATTGCCACTTCCCTGTGGTTGTTTATAACTTGTGGGTCGATTTGTTTTTCTTCTTCATCAATAGCAGTCTTCTGAAGCGTCTTGACCGCCAAGTATGGAGCTGGAGCGGTACCAAAGGTGACTCGGAGCATACGATATTCTTTTAGCTCTTCGGACTCGTCTTGTCTCCAAAGAATGCGTTGGAAATTTGCGTCTTCTTTGGTTACCAGTATTTGGCGGTACATCTTCTGGATATCTGCCACGAAGCAAACGCGTTTCATTCTCCATCTCATCAGAAGATTTCGTAAGTCGTCTTGAAGTTGCGGACCTACCATAAGTTCATCATTTAATGAGATGTTGTTTGATCCCTTACAGGAAGCATCAAATACGATACGCGTGCGCGTGGTCTCCTTGTCTTCGCGAATTACTGCAACGTGTGGTAAGTATACTGCTTTATCTTCTTTTTCTATTTCAGGTACAACTTCTAGATGTCCCTCCTCAAGGTAGTCGTTTATACCTCTTGTATAATCTTCTTTCTGGTTTGGTAAGCGCTTAAACTTCCTTTCCAATTGCATGAATCTCTTTGTAGCTATCTCCTTTGTATTTCCCTCAAGTACTTTTGGATTCTCTGCTTTGAAGGGTAGCTTTACAATATATCTTCCTTCGTCATTTCGAGTGACTGTCTGTTCATAAATCTCTTCACATAGCTGTTCTTCCTTTGTGTATTTTCTCTTAGTGTCTGTGTCAATTTCCCATATAGACTTCAGTACATCGTCTACGTCGACCTGATGATGCATGACGAAGAAGTTGTCTTCCCTTGGTGTCGTATTATTCTCTCCAAATACAATCCAACCTAGGTCAGTTTTTTGTGCAATTGGTTTACCTGGTGGACCTTTAATTACTTCTCCTTGCAGTATTCTAGCATATACTCGGACCCCTAGCAAGAGATCTATGGGTGCCGGCTTGTGGTAAGTAGGATCCGCCAGTTGTAGTCCTTGAAGATGACGCTCTTGTTGTGGAGCAATATACTTAGTCGGTTCATAAGTTCTGTCACTAGGGTTTGGACTGGTAAAATACGAACTGTTAGAGGTTGCTTACTATTTCAATATATGATTAAAAAGCCTATTTAATACTGATTAATTTACGATATTATTTAAGGCAAATAGTTGTGGCAGTTTTACACAATTCCCTGTAACATTCGAAAAAGCGGAATAAAAAACCACGTCAAAAACACGCGCCCTGTTCGAGTTGATTTTGACCATCATTATTTTTATTCAATTTTAAGAGGCTTCAGTCTTGCATACTGCATTAGCTTGATCTTTAACCTTCATTTTAATATATAATTAACATGGGTCTGACTGACAAGCAGGCTAGTATACGCAATTTTGGAAGACTACCTTGATGTATGGCATCAAAATCATCGTGTTTTGCTCAAAACTGAAAAATACGTTGAGGTTCAGGAGAAGAATAGCTGAAGCACAGACTTGTAAGTCAACTAAATATTGGTTTTTAAATATGCCTTAATCATCTACTTTCATAAAAATAACAATTTGTAACTCTGAACAACTATAAAAATGATCTAAACCAATTTTTGTGAAGTACAATTTTCATAAATCATCGGCGTGTTTTGGACTGACAACAATCTTCAAGTTTACAAGGATCTATAAAATACGCGATCTTGATTATAAGTTAATCATATTATATTTTAATCTGTATGAAACATGCTTTCTAATCAGGTCTAATTTTTTTAAATAAAAGCTTTGTATTATATTTTATCACTTAAAACCCTTGTGACAGAACTTATGGACCGACTACCCAAGTAACACAGGAAGCATTATAACATATGAATAGTTAACTTATTTCGAACTTAAGGACCGTATAAACTCTTATATACGTTCACCGAGCAACTTGTCGCATTATATGATGCTTTGAGCTGTATAACGGTTATATAATGGCATATCTAAATGCTTTTGTAAAGCCTTTAGCTTTAGTGCAGCAAACCACAACGCAACTGTACAGCTTTCGACTGTTTAAAAGCACTTAAGTGCTTTAGGTTCTACAATAGCATTATATAATGCTTTAAGCTGTATAACGGTTGTATAATGGCATGTATTAATGCTTTTTTAAAGCCTTTAGTTTTAGTACAGCGAACCAAAATGCAACTGTACAGCTGAATGCTGTACAGTTGCGTTTTGGTTTGCTACACTAATGCTTCGGTGTGGTTAAGTGCCTTAGGTTCTACAATAGCATAAATAAATGCTTAATGCTGTTTAAGAGCATGAATATTAGCCATTATAATGCCACGTAAATCCGGTATACAGCTTTACGCTGTTTTTAGTGCTTTAGGTTCTACAATAGCATTTTATGATGCTTTACGCTGTATAACGGTTGTATAATGGCATATGTAAATGCTTTTGTTTAGCCATTAGTTTTAGTGCAGCGAACAACATGCAACTGTACAGTTGCGTTTTGGTTTGCTACACTAATGCTTCGGTTTGGTTTAGTGCCTTAGGTTCTACAATAGCATAAATAAATGCTTAATGCTGTTTAAGAGCATGAATATTAGCCATTATAATGCCACGTAAATTCGCTATACAGCTTTCAGCTATTTTTAATGCCTTAGGGTGTACAATAGCATTTATAAAACCATTATAAAGCCAAGTAATTCACTATAAGGGGCTGTTCATAAATTACGTAATTTCAAATGGGGGGGGGGTCTGGACATCGGATGATGTAGGAGGGGGGGGGGCGGTCATTCCGAAGATCACATCATCAATGTGTAAAAAAAGGAATGAAAGTCGTGTTTCTATAAACTTTTAATGCTATAAAATATTATCTACTAAATAGTTTTTTATTTTACAATTAAGCTTAAAACGCATTTTTTTTAATGTCGTCACTTTATTTGGCAGTTTTACTATCAAAAATTCATGACGTAATTTATGAACAGCCCCTATACAGCTTTTAGCGGTTTTAGTGCCTTAGGTTCTACAATAGCATAAATAAATGCTTAATGTTGTTTAATAGCATAATTATTCACGTGTAATGCTGTAGGCATAAATAAGGCATTTTTTAAGGGTCACTGAGCTGCTATTGGACTAAGAGCTAGCCACGTCAGATATGACACAATAATGAGAGCAACAAAACCCGTCTGGTTAGATTGCTATAATATTCTTATTGCTAGATCCTGGCATCTGGCAGCTTTTAATGGGTGGAGGTCACAGTGACAGACTAGCAAAATGTTTTAATTGGAAAATAGTAATACCAAACTAGGTAAAAATTGCCGAAGTTGTCTCAGTTATAAAGGACAGGGCCTATATTTTAAGGGGCTCCCTGGCGCCAACGACCATGGATCTGATTCCCTTAGTTTTCTAATTATTTATATAGCTTATCATATTATCAGTAACGGCTTTAAACAATATAGTATCCTATATTTACTTCAATATTCATTGTCCACGAGATATTTGACATCAAAGTCGAACCAGTTTAGGCTAAAAAAGTGGTTTTATGGTCATAAATTTTGTTTGAATTCGTTAAAAATTAAAATCTCTCTACAGTTTTTAGAGACATCAAAGAGGAACCCTAATATGTAGATTACGTATATGTAAGATTCTTTACACCATTCGAATATCGATAAAAGTGTTGTTTTAGACCATATTTTAAAAATATCATAAAAAAATAACGGCTCATTTATTTCAAGATCCGGCTCTACAGAATGGAGATAAAAGATTCAAAAACCGATAGTCGTTTGCCTTATAATTCTATCTATAGTGAATATGTTGGAATATCGACTCAAAACTGGTCAAAAATCGATAAAAAAAAACGTTAGTCCAAAAAATATTGTGTATTATTACCATACATCGGGGTTTTCGGTGCGGGAATGTTTGACATTAGCCAAAGAGTAGGCATTAACTTAAAAAACAGAATGTACTCTAGCACGTTTCTACCTAATGAATAATTGATCGAAAAAATCATAGGTATATACAATTTATATGTAATAGCTGACTATTATGTATATATATTGTAGATACATAAACCTATGATTTTTTCAAGTATTTTTTTAATAATTCATGTAATGACTGATCATTGTCAACCTCTTCAGTTAATCAAATAGTTCATAAATATCGGACGTCAAGATTAATATTTGACACTTACTATACCGTGTCTTTGTCTTAGGTAGATCTAGTTAATAAATTTCGGATATGCAATTGCATTTTTAAAATACTAAGTATATATCAGTAGTAGTATAGTCAATACAAACATGCCTCTAAGAAAAAAAGCTCGTATCATAGTGTGTAAGCTATTCACAGAGAGGTAGTTATTCATTAAGCATAATATGATATTTTCTCAAACTAACTCTCAACCTATCTGTTTATCTCTACCCTTTCTCAAATCGTTCCCGCACCGAAAACCCCGATGTATGATTATTACGGAAACAAAAACAGTAGGCGAAAACTATGAACTATATTTTATTATACATCGTTTGGCACTACTTTCTCCCAACATAAACTTTTGTATAATTTCTCTTAATATTGTATAGTATTTGTATAGTTTCTCATAATATTGCATCAAACCCAGATCTCTAGGATTTATTTTCTTGAAATGGTTTGCATTCTTTGACCTCCACTACTTTAAAGCTGCCAGATGTCCAGATCTAGAAATAAGCATAATATACCAAACTGACTAGAGGGGTTTGGTTGCTCTCATTATTGTCATATCCGACGTGGACGGGGCTAGCTCTCCGTCTATATAGACCAACGCCATTTTGTAAATAATTAATAACCTAAAAATAAAATCATGCGGACCTATTTATACAAGGAAAATACCTATATAATAAAGAAATTACTTAATTTAAGACTGCTCAACCAACACTATTATGTTAATAATGCAAAACTCGTTCTATACGAGGATTACACAATTGTTTTGTTTATTTGACGCATATCTTTTTATAATATTTTATAGCAAAACCACAATAAATCAAAGGCGCGTGAAAATTTTCAATGAAACTTATATACACATTTACAGTAAACTACATTGCGCAGTAATATTTGAAGGATATAATAACGTAAAAGTGTCAAAAACTTTTATAAATTTTGTTAGGATGCAAACAAATATGACGTGTCACTCATTCAGTTTTTTGTACCGTCTTCGTCCATTTTATATTGCGAGACAAAGTAGTTAAATCACAACGTTCATTGTATTGTAACATTTGTTCCGTCGGTATTAGAGACGTTTTTGCATTGACGTAAGGTTTATTTTACTACACTCTTATGCTAGTATAATGCGTTTGTATTGCGATTGGCAAGTTAATCGAGAGTACTTATGCTTCTTTACTGCGATTAGCAAGTTTTTTGGCCGTATTAAGGCTTCTTTAATGCAGTCGGCAAGATAATAGAGCGTTCTAATGCTTCTTTGAGGCGATTGGCACTTTCCATGACAACGATAATGCTAATAGCGCAGACATAATGCGCCTGCAATGCTATTAAATGACCTGTATAGGATCTCAAGCTGGGTAATTTGTGCCCATTTAAGACCTATATCAGCACTATAAACGTTTATAATGCTACTATAAAACGAACTCAAAATGCTAAAAGCATACACATATGCTGTAAGACGGCCGTTATACTGCTTTGATGTGTTACTTGGGTAGGTACTTCTTAGGTATCTTCTTGGTCAGCTGTTTTGACATGACATAAGCAATGACAGGTAGGACATATGTTTTGTCCCACTGTGATTTGATTTGCAGCTGAGTCACATGGTTGATTTCGGTTCTCATAGGACCCAAGCCCGTGATGCTTCCTTTCACATTATAACGGTCGAGCTTGAGTAGTTGAGTCGCTTTCTCGCTTATGAATGATTCTTCGGAACCTAGGTCTATTAGCGCGCGCAGTGGAATGTTGTGACCTTGGTTGCTTCTTGCTTCCACTACGGCCGTCGCTAGTAGTGCAGATCCCTGTCTAGTAGTGAGATGTGACGCGATCACTGTGTGAGCTTTCACTTCTCCTATGTCTTCTACAACATGTTTTGAAGCCGGTGGTTGTGAGGGACTGTTAGGGGCCACAGGCTCGGTCTGCTTTTGTTGATGTAGAAGAGAGTGATGACGCCGATGACATATTCGACAGGACACAGGTACTCGACATTTTGATGCTGAATGCCCTGATACTAGACAGTTGAAACATAAATTTTTGTTTTTGACATATTCGCTTCTCTCCGTAGGTTCCATTTTGGTAAACTCTTTGCAGTGACATAATGTATGACTTTCCTTGCACATCAAACAATTCCTGTTCTCAGACTTTTCGAAGGTAGGTGTGGCAACATGGCATGCATATGTACTTCGCTCTTTAGTCGGTTTAACTTCCTTCGAATTAGTTGTAAGTAGTTCCAGCGTACGAAATTTAGCTTCTAGAAACTCCTTGAAATCAGTCCACTTCGGTAAGGGTTCAGAGTCATTCTTATAAGCATGCTCTTCCCAGCTCTTATGAGTCTCTGGGTCCAATTTCTGAACAAGCAAAAATATCACAAGTGGATCCCAAGAGTCAACGGGCACATTCAGGTTGTTTATGTTATGTAGACATTCTGAAGTTGTATCTAAGAGCAACTTTAACTGAGCAGCTGATTGTGTTGTCATTTTACGCTGATATACCAATTTCTTTAGGTTATTGTTCAAAATTAATCGTTTGTTGCCATACCTTGTTTTTAGGATCTGCCATGCTTGTGAATAATTATCCGACGTTATTGGAATGTGCCTCAGTAACGACGCGGCTTCAGCAGTAACACTTGTTTTCAAATAATGTAATCTTTGTACGTCACTTAACATCTGGTTATTATGCACGAGTGAAATAAATAAATCCTTAAACGCGGGCCACTCTTCATAACTTCCACTAAAAGTAGATAACTCAACCCGCGGCAAACGTACAAAGTTGTTTTGTGTTCCTGCCATAACGTAACTTGAATTAGCAATCGAAGTTTCCATCGCTGTCTCTTGTACTATAGTCGCAAGTTTGTCTATCAAATCACCCCGAAGTACGTTGTATAAATCTTCGTATGTAAAAAACTCTTCATTTAAAAAGTATGGTAAAACACCTTTTTGCTCCACAGGTGTAACCTTCACCAACTCTTGATGTCCATTATTAAACGTAGTCCAGTATTCATCGATCATTTTAATGCGAGACTCGATGTATCCCTTTGTTAACCTCTCTTTAGGGCATTTTTTCAAGTTAATTTGTGTTTTTCTAAGCACTGTAGCACTATCTTCAAGCACGGCGAGTAATTGTTTTTGTTTGTCAGCCATTGTTTACTATAAAACACTGCAAATTCACGTACAAGTCCAAATAACGTTGTTATAACTTTAAGCAATAAAATGCAATTCTTCTTCAAATAAACTCATTAGTTGAAGTCTCGTTGAAGTGCAATTCAACACAATAGCAACCGGCGGCGGCTTATCTCTGGAATGCGGCTTGCTATTGTCTCCGCTGCCGGGCGGCCGATGTCCACTGCACTAATTCATCCGGTTCGATTGCGACCATATGTTGGTTGTAATAAGGTTCACTTCACTAATTTTGAGGTTTTTGCATTTAAATAAATCAGAAAGATGTGTTATCTTGTACGGGTTTATTGAGCGACTAAAAAAGGGTAGACATATCTATATAAGAAGGCGGGATGCCGTTTTGCATGCATTAGGGTTCAAAATTAACACAACACCAAAATACAGGTATATCACTGTTAATGATAAAATTGAAATTTTATTTCCAATTAAAGAAATAAAAAAAATTAAAATTAAGCTACTAACTTAATTTTTAGTGGTTAAATTCCATTATTATTTCTATTTATATAGTTTAACTAAAACATTACATTTTCATTGTAAAAATAAAATTTAATATTTTTTTTATAAATAAATAAAAAAAAAATATTTAAAGATTAAAAATCTCCTTAATATTTTCAATATTATGCTCTAATTTATAAGCTATTTAAATAAATTAATAAAATAAATAATATAATAATTATTCATAAAACAAATCTAAATAAATAAATTTTAAAATTATTTATTTGATAAAAATAATAAAAAATAGAATATTTTTTTTAAATAAAAAATATTCCTTGCCCTCTATATATTTCTCTTCACCCTATATCAATAATTTTTAATAAATTTTGCCCAAAATTTAAAAATTTTAGATTAATACCATAAGTAGATAAATGAGGTATAAATCATATTAAACTTAAAAAATTTCTTAATGTATAAGTATACAAAAACTTATTTAAAGAATAATTTTTTATATTTCTTACAAAATAACCTATTAATATACCTAATAATCTTCATAAATTACTATTATTTTTATATTAAAAGGCAAATAAATTATATAAGGATATGAAAAAATTAATCATCTTAAAAATCTTCCTCTAACAACTCTTATAAATAATAATGTAAATATACTTTTTAATATAGTATAATCTTCATCATATAAATTATAAATTCTTAATAAATTAAAATCATTAATCATTAAGTATATTATTAAACGAAATCTATAATATATAGTTAATCTATAATGTATAGTTAGTTTTTTTTTTTTTTTTTTTTTTTTTTTTTTTTTTTTTTTTTTTTTTTTTTTTTTTTCGGGTAGGTGGAGAAAAACAAGTCACATCTTGTGCACTAAATTTATTGTTAAAAAAATATTTATAATCACTTTTTGGACAATTAAACCTAATAATATTGATGCTTAAATAACCTTTATAACCTACCAGCATTTCCATTACATTTTCTCCACAAGTTAACTTCGATTTTTATCACTCACTTCACTCTCACAAAATGTCAGAAACAAGTGCAGTAAAAAGTTCAATTGAGGAATTGTCCGAGACATTCAAGAAGACGATGGCGCAGTTCCAGAAAGATCTCGACAACGCGGGCACCACTAATCCAACAGTCGCTGCTGTGGCTTCAAAGTTTGACTTTTTCAAGGACTTTGTTGTGAGGTCTCTCGATGCCTTGCAGAAGCAGGTGGAGCTTGTCACTCGCCAGGTGGACCACATTGAGACGCGCTCTCGCCGCAAGATGTTGTTAGTACATGGTATAGATGAATCTGATTCTGAGGACACAACAAATCTTGCGGTTAACAAACTGCAGGCCGTGTTAGAAGATCTTTCCGCAGCAGATATTGAGCGCAGTCATCGGTTGGGTGGTCGTGGAGGGCATGGCAAAAAGCCTAGAGCCATTCTTGTCAAGTTCAAGGATATAGCCATCAGGGATGATGTATGGTTTGGCAAGGTGGCACTCAAGGGCTCAGGCGTCACACTTGGAGAGTTTCTCACAAAGCCCCGCCACAATGCTTTCATGGAGGCTCGTGAGCGTTTTGGAGTGCGCAACTGCTGGACCTGGAACGGCGACGTGCTTGTGCTGGGAAAAGATGGCGTGCGCCGCCGTGCTAACAGCGTCGCCGATGTGAAAGCTCTGTCGGTTGCGCAGGCGACGCCTACCGATGCCGACGCAGAGCATCCTGCCGCTTCGTCGGAACCTGATACTCGGCCCGTCCCCCAGGCTCCGCGAGCTAGGCAGCAGCGTGCAAAGAGGGAGACTGTGAAGGCGAAGATTCGATCGTAGAGTACTCGTACCTACTTTGTTTGTTTACTGTGTAGTGCTTTTCTTGTTACCGTGTTACAATTGACTTCTTAATTTTGTCGTGCAGCACTTATCTGTGTCTACCCTTTCTTTCTTTTTTGATTAATTTGTGTATCTTAACTAGTTTTCGTAATAGCATTTGCTTTGCTTTGACATTAACTTGACATGACAGGCGCTTTGACATGAACAGCCCAGTGTTGCCACTTGTAAATTATTGCGTTCCGTTTCTGCTATTTGTTGTTTTGTTTTTAATTTTGATCCATCCAGATATGCTGGCGGGTAGCTAAGGTACCTTAAATTAGTTTAGGGTTAGTAGATATATTATTTATTTGCTGCTGGCGGGTAGATTGGGGAGTTTTTGTTTAGTTTTTACTGTATATATTTTTATATTTATTGAATATTAGTATACACTTATTATATACTTATTATATTTTTAACTTTATATATATTTTTCAGATGCCTTTCAGTGATAACAGTGATCAGTATTTATCTTTTTCCTCCTTAGATAGTGTAAGTGAAGACAGTTTCCATAGTTTGCCTCCTTCGCTTCACGACATTCTGGAATCTCAGTTTAATGATGTACCTAAAAATTTTAACGTTGTGCATTTAAATGCGCAAAGTATTCCTGCACATTACAGCGATATGTTACTTTCTTTTGACATTAAGAACATTCATGCTATTTTAATTTCCGAATCGTGGCTCAGACCAGCTTTGCCTTCAACGTCTTACTCTTTACCTGGTTTCAATTTAATTCGGCACGACCGCCTTGGAAGAGGTGGCGGTGGAGTTGCGATTTACCTTCGTTCTTACATCCCCTATTCAATTGTTAATGTATCTGCCAGCTCTTCTACTTCTGATGCCGCAGAGTATATGTTTCTCGACGTTTCCCTCTCTCATTCCAAACTTTTACTTGGCGTTTTTTATTCCCCCTCCCTTCACGTTAATTACTTTGATTCTCTTGAGAAACTTCTCGAGGACCTTATGCCTTCTTATAATCATCACATTCTTATGGGAGATCTAAATACGTGTCTTCTGAAGGATGACAGTCGATCCCGGCGCCTTAAATCCCTGGTAGATGCATGCAATCTAACTATTCTCCCTTCAGACGCCACACACTATTTTCCAAATTGCTCGCCTTCTCTTCTTGATTTAACTTTAGTTTCTTCGACTTCTCATGTGTCTAAATTTGGACAATACTCCGCGGATGCCTTCTCATATCATGATCTGCTCTATCTCTCTTACAAAATTCGTCCTCCCAAATCTAAATCAAAAATTCTTTTGCAGCGCAATTTTAGTGGATTAAATGTGGAAAAGCTTCGAGATAACGCTTTAACAATCGATTGGAGCAGTATCGCTCGAGCGGATTCGGTAGACGATCAAGTTTCTCTCTTTAATTCGCTCCTCATACAACTTTATGACGCTCATGCTCCTGTTCGTGCAATAAAAGTCAAGCATCTCCCTGCTCCTTGGCTCACTGAGGATATTAAAGCCCTTATAGAGAGGAAGAATCAATCTAAATCTAAGTATAAGGCTAACAACTCTGAGAAAAATAAACTTAAATATCATACCCTGCGCAATCGCTGTAGCACTATATGTCGAGATGCTCAGAGGCGTCATATTCACAGTTCTGTTGAAGATGGAAATCCAGCCAAAGTGTGGAAATTTTTGAAAGGTCTCGGAGTTGGCAAATCTCAACAGGCAACCAATTTAAACAATATTAGCGTTGACCAGCTTAACCAGCATTTTTCATCGTCCACCTGTTTCAGTGGTCCTAAGAAATCTAACTCACTTCATCATCTTTCATCACTTCCTGCCTTAGATTTCTCTTCTTTCTATTTTAGCCATTTCTGTGAGAGTGATGTTAGGAAGGGTATATTGAATATCACTTCTAACGCCGTTGGTGTTGACTGTGTTAGCCGAAATATGATACTCCCTCTCCTTGATTTGTTTGTTCCTATTATCACCGGTATTCTGAATTTTTCCATTTCATCAAGTACTTTTCCCAGTCTGTGTAAGGATGCCAATATTATTCCGTTACCCAAAAAATCCAACCCCAGTTCCTTCTCTGACTATCGCCCCATCTCCATTCTTCCTTTCCTATCCAAAGTCCTCGAACGGCTAGTGCATCAGCAACTAACTTCCTTCCTGAATAGAAATGACCTCCTAAACCCATTTCAATCTGGTTTTCGTCCGGGCCATAGTACTACCTCGGCTCTTGTCAAGGTTACCGATGACATCCGTTTGGGTATGAATGACCAGAAGCTTACAGTTCTTGCACTTCTAGATTTCAGTAATGCCTTTAACACGGTGGATTTTGACATTTTGCTCGCGTTCTTACAGTCTCTTAACATATCGGCTGCAGCGATTGACTGGTTCCGCAGCTATTTGGTTGGTCGTCGGCAAAGAATTAAACTAGATTCTTCGTGTTCTTCCTGGTGCAGCACATCAGCTGGTGTTCCACAGGGTGGTGTGCTGTCTCCTCTTTTATTTTCTATCTTCATTAATTCCATAACTCTTGATCTCTCCTCTTCGTATCACCTCTATGCCGACGACCTTCAAATATATTCGCAGGGTATGCATAGCGATCTCAATTTAGTTATAGAAGCCACGAATCTTGATCTGCTCCGCATATCAAATTGGAGTCAAAATTACGGTTTAAAAGTAAACCCCCTAAAGTCACAGGTAATTGTGATGGGTAGCGCTAAACAAATCTCCAAAATTGACTTTCTCAGGCTCCCTCCGATAGTCTTCGATGGTATCCAAATTCCTTTTTCCAACCAAGTGAAAAATCTTGGCGTAATCATGGATCGTTGTCTATCATGGGTGCCTCAGGTGAGTGAAGTGAGCAGGAAGATGTTTGCTGCCATAGGGTCTCTCAGACGGCTCCGGAATTTCCTGCCAAATGCTACTAAAATTGCGCTTGCTCAGTCGTTACTTCTCCCCATTCTTGATTATGCAGATATCTCCTATTTAGACCTAACCGAGGAGCAACTTAATAAGCTTGAGCGTATTCAAAATGCCTGCATTCGGTTCATTTTCGGATTACGCAAATTCGACCATGTTTCTAGTTTTCGTTCTCAACTCAAATGGCTCCCTATCCGTCACCGCCGTAACTCTCACATACTTTCTTTACTCTTTTCTATACTTTTTAACCCTGCAACTCCCCGCTACCTCAAAGAGCGTTTCTCTTATCTTAATTCTATTAGATCCTCTCAAAAATTGCTCCTAAAAGTGCCATCTTCATCTTCCAAATTTTATAATTGCTCATTTACGTTCCAGGCCGTTCGTTTGTGGAATTCTCTCCCTCTCAACATTAAACGCGCGCAATCTATTGGTAGCTTTAAATCGCAACTTAAGGAATACTATTTATCTCTTCCTTAGGTTTTTAAGTTGACACTGTTGTTTCTTATTGTGTGTATTATATATGTATATATGTACGTATATGTATGTTTATTTTGTATTTATTTAAGTATGTATATTCATATGAATGTGCTGTGTTATCTATTTCGTCTCTTTTGTTTCTATGCACCACCTACTGCTTATTGTTTTTCTCTAGTCTCCACTACCCAAAGGTTGTCTGGAAGAAATCGCTCATTAGCGATAAGACCGCCTGTTGTTACCTCTACCTAAATTTATCTAATTGTAAAATTTGTGCTTGTAACTGTATGAGGTGTGCAATAAAGAGTATTTATTATTATTATTATTATTATTAATCCAGTAGAAATATAATATAAAAAATATATATATATATTAAGGTAATTTAAAGAAACTAACTCTAAAATTATATCCTTAGAATAAAATCCTGCTAAAAAAGGAATTCCACATAAAGCTATATTAGAAATATTTAAACATAATGAAGTAAAAGGTAAATAATAAGTATTAATAACTAATCCCCCCCTATATAGCGAATATCTTCATTATTATTTATTATATGAATCACTACTCCTGCGCATATAAATAATAAAGCTTTAAATATTGCATGAGTTAATAAATGAAAAAATGCTAAATCTGGTAAACCTATTCTTAAAATTCTTATTATCAACCCTAACTGTCTTAAAGTTGATAATGCAATAATTTTTTTCAAATCAAACTCATAATTAGCAGTAATACCAGCTATAAATATTGTTAATCCTGATATTAATAATAAAATTTTTAATATAAACAAATCTAATAATAAACTATTAAATCGAATTAATAAATAAATACCAGCCGTTAGTAAAGTAGAAGAATGTACTAAAGCTGAAACAGGAGTTGGAGCAGCTATAGCTGCAGGTAATCAAGAACTAAAAGGAATTTGAGCTCTTTTAGTTATAGCAGCTAAAATAATAAAAATTCCAACTATTTTTATAGAAAAATCATTAGATATAAAATTTAAATAAAAAATATAATTTCAACTTCCATAATTTATTATTCAAGCAATAGAAACTAAAATACAAACGTCCCCAATTCGATTGGAAAGAGCAGTTAATATACCAGCATTATAAGATTTAATATTTTGATAATAAATAACTAAACAATAAGATACTAACCCTAAACCATCCCAACCTAAAAAAATACTAATTAAATTTGGTCTAATAATTAATAAAATTATAGAAAATACAAATAATAAAACTAAAACAATAAAACGATTAAATTTTTTCTCTGATAATATATATCTTTTTCTATAAAAAATTACAACTGAAGAAATTAAAGAAACAAATACCATAAATAACAAAGATATTCAATCTAACAAAATTGATATAACAATTATATTAGAATTAAAAGAAATAATTTCCCATTCTAAAAAAAAAATTATTTTATTATAAATAAAATAAACTATAAATAAAAAAATTATTATACTAAAAAAATATATAAAAAAAACTTAAAAAACAAATTTTTTTTTTTGAGTAACCTAAAATGAATTTCTCATATTTTTGATACCACAAATCAATATTTAATTTAAATTATTTAAGTAAAATCAAATTATTCTATAATCAATTTTTATAATTAAAATATTTAAAGGTAATCAATGTAAAAATAATATTAAATACTCCCATAATAATATTTTCCATGTTGAGTATAAGAATATAAATATAATCTATAACCAGCTCTGAAAAAAGAAATTAATATTAAAAAAATTATAGAAAATCAAAATCATCTTACTAATCTGTTAATTAATATAATTTCCCCTATTAAATTAAGAGACGGAGGGGCAGCTATATTTCTAGACATTAATAAAAATCACCATAATCTTATTGAAGGAATAAAATTTATTATACCCTTATTAATAAATAATCTCCGTCTATGTAAACGTTCATAATTAATATTAGCCAAACAAAATATTCTAGAAGAACATAAACCATGACCAATTATTAAAACATAAGAACCTATAAACCCTCAATAACTTATTGTTATTGAGGAAATAATACGCCGAATAGAATAGCTTAAATCAGTTTTAATGTGACTAATTAAACGAAAGTTAACAATACGGATTTGCAAGATGTTTCGCATTGACAGTAGCGACACCAAGTGAGCTAATTGAGAACCGTATGACATTTGTTCGTTCGGAAACAGTAATTATGTTTATTACTCCTCAACATCCTCCCTTAAACATGATCCCATCTTAGACGAACAGTAAGCCAGCTTTGAGTGCGAAGTTGCTTTGGTAAGGGCATCGGCAATCATTTTGTCCATCTGTATGTATCGAACATCAATGGTCCCTTCAAGTGCCTTATCACGGACGAAGTGGTGCCTCACATCTATATGCTTCGTCCTGGAATGATATCCATCAGAACCTGAAAGTTTTATAGAGCTTTGATTATCACTATAAATTACCAACGCTTCGCTCTTCAGTTGTGGCCACAGATTTTCTTGAAATTGTTTTAGCCACAAGGCCTCTTGTACGCACGACGATAGAGACATATATTCAGCCTCGGTTGTAGATAGCGTAACAGTAGGCTGACGTCTAGAGTTCCAGCTGATAGCTCCTCCCTGGAACAGAAACGTGTAACCAGTACAGGAACGGCGGTCATCTTCTGAACTGGCCCAGTCAGAATCGCAGTAGGCATGAGCCATGGTTTCCTCTAAGTTCTGTTTAAAGGTCAGCTTGTAGTCTAGAGTACCTTTTAAATAGCGCATAACATGCTTCAGAGCAATCCAATGCTGCATATCTGGTTTCTTATTATATTTGCTCAAGGTATTTATAACAAAACTGATGTCTGGTCTAGTGATTTGTGAAATGTACAATAAACAACCAATTATCTCCTGATAGGGAACATTAGTTAAAATCTTATCATCCTCAGATGTTCCTTTTATCTTAGTATTTAAGTCCATTGGTGTTTGCACACTTTTGCAATCAGACATTCCAAATTTATTTAATACTTCTTGTATGTATTTTCTTTGATCCAAGTATAAAATACCTTTGGCTCTGTCTCTTTCTACGTGTATGCCAATACAGTAATTTATATCTCCTAAATCCTTGATTTTAAATTTCTTATGCAATTCTTCCTTGAAATAGCGTTTTGTCTCTTGATTATTTGTGAACAACACTAAGTCATCAACGTACATAGCCAGGAAGAACATATTGCTATCATCTACTATTTTATAATAAATACAAGGATCTAACTTTGAACGTGAGAGCCCCATCTCTCTCAATGTCATATCAATTTTCTTATTCCACTGCCGGCTGGCTTGTTTTAAGCCATACAGTGATTTCTTTAACCGGCAAACTTCCTCACCTTTTCCATACATAGGCGGTTGCTTCATATAAATCTCCTCCTCTATGTCCCCTTGGAGAAATGCTGACACAGCATCCATCTGGCATATATCTAGGTTATATTTAACTGCTAACGCAAATAAATATCTTAATGAGGCATACCTGACGACTGGTGAGTATACCTCTGTGTAGTCTATGCCTGGTTTTTGAGAACATCCCTTGATGACAAGCCGTGCTTTGTACTTCACTATCTCTCCATTTTCATTTGTCTTTGTTTTGAAGACCCATTTGCAAGGTATGGGACGCTTGCCTGAGTAGAGTAGTAGTTTCCCATGTATTATTCTCCATTAAGGACTGATACTCTTCATCCATAGCATCTTTCCAGTGTTGAGCATCGCAGCTCGACAATGCTTCTTCAACAGTTAGTGGATCTGAAATCTGAACACACATGAAATTATTTCCTGGCTCAAAGTGTTTCTGATGAGACCGTAATGTAATATGCCTCTCAAAACTTTCATTGTTATCACTATCGCTGGGGAAATATGTTTCATCATTTTCACTCATTACACAGCTGTCAAAGGAAGTTTCTGTTTCTGAGCCTGACAAGGATGTCGTTTCATCCTGTGCCGTTTGTGGGCTGTTTATACTATCATCAACGGTTATCATCTCTTCACTCTCTTGTGTCTCCTGCGAGTCTGAACTAAAAGGGACTGTGACAAACTGTGACTCAGACATGGGTTTCTGTGCCATTTTTTCAGTATCATTGCTATCCTCAATAAATATGACATCCCTGCTTATTACTACCTTTCCATTACTGAGGTTTAATAATCTGTATCCCTTTGTATTGTCACAATAGCCTACAAAAATTAATTCTTGTGACTTACGGTCCCATTTCAGACGCTTTTCCTTTGGGATGTGTACCATAGCTTTTGCTCCAAATATTCTAAGGTGTGAAATGTTAGGTTTCTTACCTGTCCATCTCTCGTATGGTGTTACCTCGTTCAGAACTCGTGACGATGATCTGTTGATGATATAGGCAGCACAGGCAACTGCCTCATTTCATAGAGATTTCTTCAGCTTCGCTTCAAAAAGCATGCACCTTGCACGTTCCACCAGACTTCTCATCATTCGTTCCGCCAATCCATTTTGTTCATGCGTGTAGGGAGCACTGGTTTGATGCCTGATGCCGGAAGCTGCTAGAAAGTCAGAAAAATCTCTGTTACAATATTCTTTTCCTCTGTCGCTCCTAACAACTTTTATTTTCTTATCTAACTCATTTTCCACCTCTTCCTTAAATGTTTTAAAAACTTTTGTTATGTCCATCTTGTTCTTTAGGAAATATACATATACTTTGCGAGAATAGTCATCTATGAAAGTTATGAAGTATCTTGCACCGCCAGCCGACGGTAGCTCCATCGGACCACATAGATCTGTATGCAAGATTTCCAGCAATGCACTTGCTCTAGAACCGGTATGTGGAAATGGTAAGCGTGTTTGTTTTGCTTCACAACAGGGTTTGCACACAGTATCATTTTTCTTATTAGTAATATTTATGCCTTCTGCACAGGCCTCTAATTTCTTCACATCAGCCATATTTAAATGTGCCATCCTCTTATGCAATGTAACAATATCAGTCTTATTTACACATGCAACAGCATATGCATTGCCAGTATTGAGTCTATATAAGTCATTAATTGCTTCTGCGGTTGCAATAAGATTCTTATTGGCATCAAAAATAAAACAGCCTTTATCAGTGAATTCCAATTTGCAGCCATTTTTTGCTAATTGACTAACTGATAAAAGATTTGCACCCAATTCAGGAATAAATAAAACTCTTCTTACTTGGATAGGGCAACCATTTTTACATGAACTTGCTTGAATGTTCACTTTACCCATATTTTGTACGCTGACATAATCCTTATTAGCCACCATTATTTTTTGAAGCGGAGGTGCGCGCCGTATACTCAACCCTCCGTTGCGTATCGGCAAAGAGGCCAAAATCCATTGATTATTATTTAAGGATACGTTTAGCAATGTTTCTGTGGTTTCTTTTAAAGTGTCATCAAAAGAGTCTAAATAAATTGGATGTAGCCAAGTAGGTACAGTACGTAAGAAGTAGATTATTTTTGGGGTAGCAAAACACGATCTCAGGAGGGTTAGAGCTACATGAGCCGAGAGCTTTTTTAACCTTTCTCGTGCAGCTAAGAGTAGCTGCTGTCGGAACAGGAAAGCTCCAGGGATTGCATCAGGATGTAAATTTGTAATTTTTAGTTTAGATTAGTAATGCTTTTATATACTGACCTTAATGTACTAATTATAATAAAATATTATATCTTATTACGGGATTTATAGTTTTTATAGAGGAGTTTCTTGGGAGTATTTAATATTATTTTTACATTGATTACCTTTAAATATTTTAATTATAAAAATTGATTATAGAATAATTTGATTTTACTTAAATAATTTAAATAAAATATTGATTTGTGGTATCAAAAATATGAGAAATTCATTTTAGGTTATTAAAAAAAAAAAAAATTGTTTTTTAAGTATTTTTTTTTTTAGTATAATAAATTTTTTATTTATAGTTTATTTTATTTATAATAAAATATTTTTTTTTAGAATGGGAAATTATTTCTTTTAATTCTAATATAATTGTTTTATCAATTTTGTTAGATTGAATATCTTTATTATTTATGATATTTGTTTCTTTAATTTCTTCAGTTGTAATTTTTTATAGAAAAAGATATATATTATCAGAGAAAAATTTAAATCGTTTTATTGTTTTAGTTTTATTATTTGTATTTTCTATAATTTTATTAATTATTAGACCAAATTTAATTAGTATTTTTTTAGGTTGGGATGGTTTAGGGTTAGTATCTTATTGTTTAGTTATTTATTATCAAAATATTAAATCTTATAATGCTGGTATATTAACTGCTCTTTCCAATCGAATTGGGGATGTTTGTATTTTAGTTTCTATTGCTTGAATAATAAATTATGGGAGTTGAAATTATATTTTTTATTTAAATTTTATATCTAATGATTTTTCTATAAAAATAGTTGGAATTTTTATTATTTTAGCTGCTATAACTAAAGAAGCTCAAATTCCTTTTAGTTCTTGATTGCCTGCAGCTATAGCTGCTCCAACTCCTGTTTCAGCTTTAGTACATTCTTCTACTTTAGTAATGGCTGGTATTTATTTATTAATTCGATTTAATAGTTTATTATTAGATTTGTTTATATTAAAAAAATATTATTAGTATCAGGATTAACAATATTTATAGCTGGTATTACTGCTAATTATGAGGTTGATTTGAAAAAAATTATTGCATTATCAACTTTAAGACAGTTAGGGTTGATAATAAGAATTTTAAGAATAGGTTTACCAGATTTAGCATTTTTTCATTTATTAACTCATGCAATATTTAAAGCTTTATTATTATTCATATGCTCAGGAGTAGTGATTCATATAATAAATAATAATCAAGATATTCGCTATATAGGGGGGATTAGTTATTATTTACCTTTTACTTCATTATGTTTGAATATTTCTAATATAGCTTTATGTGGAATTCCTTTTTTAGCAGGATTTTATTCTAAGGATATAATTTTAGAGTTAGTTTCTTTAAATTATCTTAATATATATATATTTTTTATATTATATTTCTACTGGATTAACTATATATTATAGATTTCGTTTAATAATATACTTAATGATTACTGATTTTAATTTATTAAGAATTTATAATTTATATGATGAAGATTATACTATATTAAAAAGTATATTTACATTATTATTTATAAGAGTTGTTAGAGGAAGATTTTTAAGATGATTAATTTTTTCATATCCTTATATAATTTATTTGCCTTTTAATATAAAAATAATAGTAATTTATGTAAGATTATTAGGTATATTAATAGGTCATTTGGTAAGAAATATAAAAATTTATTCTTTAAATAAGTTTTTGTATACTTATACATTAAGAATTTTTTTAAGTTTAATATAATTTATACCTAATTTATCTACTTACGGTATTCATCTTAATTTTTTAAATTTTGGGCAAAATTTATTAAAAATTATTGATATAGGGTGAAGAGAAATATATAGAGGGCAAGGAATATTTTTTATTTAAAAAAAATATTCTATTTTTTATTATTTTTATCAAATAAATAATTTTAAAATTTATTTATTTAGATTTGTTTTATGAATAATTATTATATTATTTATTTTATTAATTTATTTAAATAGCTTATAAATTAGAGCATAATATTGAAGATATTAAGGAGATTTTTAATCTTTAAATATTTTTTTTTATTTTTTTATAAAAAAAATATTAAATTTTATTTTTACAATGAAAATGTAATGTTTTAGTTAAACTATATAAATAGAAATAATAATGGAATTTAACCACTAAAAATTAAGTTAGTAGCTTAATTTTAATTTTTTTTATTTCTTTAATTGGAAATAAAATTTCAATTTTATCATTAACAGTGATATACCTCTATTTTGGTTTCAATTAATTTAAATAAGGAGTTAATTAAACTCTATCTTTTAAGTCGAAATTAAATGCATTATTGCTTCTTATTTAAGATAAATTAAAAATTTAATATTTTTTGAATGCAAATCAAATGTTTTATTATAAACTATTATCCTTAATTAAATTAAATTAATTAGTTCATTTTAATATATTTTGATTTCATTCATGATATAGTCCTAAAATTAAAATAAGTATAAAAAAATATCTAATTTTTGTTCAAATAATTAAATTAACATGTAAAAATGTTGAGATTATTGGAAAAATTAAAGCAATTTCCACATAAAAAATTTAAAAAATAACTGTAATTAGAAAAAAATTTAAGGAAAAAGGAATTCGAGCTGAGGATCTTGGGTCAAATCCACATTCAAATGGTGAAGATTTTTCTCGGTCAATAAAAGATTTTTTAGATAAAATTAATGATAAAAATATTATAATATTTGCTAAAATAATAAAAATAATTGAAATTAATATTATTAAAATAATTATTTATATTAATAATAATTAAACTTTTTGATTGGAAGTCAAATATACTAAATATATTATATAAATAATTAATTTCCTCATCAGTAGATAGAAATATAAAGGAATAATCATACTACATCTACAAAATGTCAATATCAGGCAGCAGCTTCAAATCCGAAATGATGATTTCTTGAAAAATGATTATTTATATGTCGTATTAAACAAATGAATAAAAAAATTGTTCCAATTATAACATGAAGACCATGGAATCCTGTTGCTATAAAAAATGTTGATCCATAAATTCTATCTGCAATTGTAAAAGGTGCTTCAATATATTCATAAGCTTGAAGGATAGTAAAATAAATTCCTAATATTACTGTAATAAAAAGACCTTGAGTAGTTTGAGTAAAGTTATTTTCTATAAGAGCATGATGAGCTCAGGTGACTGTAATTCCTGATGTAATTAAAATAATTGTATTTAATAATGGAATTTGGAAAGGATTAAATGGGATAATTTTTATAGGTGGTCATATTATACCAATTTCAATATTTGGTGATAAACTTCTATGAAAAAATGCTCAAAAGAATGAAATAAAGAAAAATACTTCTGAAATAATAAATAAAATTATTCCTCATCCAAGTCCTTTAGATACTAAAATTGTATGATTACCCTGTATTTTGCCTTCTCGACAAATATCTCGTCATCATTGATATATAGTTAAAATTGTAATAATATACCCTAAAATTAATAAATTTATATTAAAATTATGAAATCATTTAATTATACCTGTGACTAAAGTTAAAATTCCAATAGCTCCTGTTAATGGTCAGGGGCTATAATCTACTAAATGATATGGGTGATTGTGGTGTGTTGTCATTAGTTAATATAGTTAATTAACTTCACTAGCATAAAGATTTCTTAAAATAGAAATTACATAAGATTGAATAATAGCTACAGCTGACTCTAAAATTATTAATAAAATTTGAATAATTACTAATAAAATAATAAAATAAGATGCTATATGAGGTCCGGTACCTCTTAATAAAGTTATTAATAAATGTCCAGCAATTATATTTGCTGTTAATCGAACAGCTAATGTTCCTGGTCGAATGATATTACTAATAGTTTCAATTAAAACTATAAAAGGTATTAAAATACCTGGTGTACCTTGAGGGATTATATGGGCAAATATATGTTGAGAATGATTAATTCATCCATAAAATATGAATCTTAATCATAATGGTAGAGAAATAGATAATGATAAAGTTAAGTGACTAGTACTTGTAAAAATATACGGGAATAATCCTAAAAAATTATTAAATAAAACAAATGAAAATATTGAAATAAAAATGAAAGTTGATCCATTTAATCTATTAACACCTAATAAAGTTTTAAATTCCTTATGTAATGTATTTAAAATAATATTTCATAAAACTATAAATCGGTTAGGGATTAATCAGAAAGAGTATGGAATAAATATTAAACCAATTAAAGTTCTAATTCAATTAATTGATAAACTAAATAAGTTAGTAGTTGGGTCAAAAATAGAAAATAAATTATTTATCATTTTCAATTAAAACAATTTAAACTGAAAATAGATGTCATATACTTCAGAAAAAGTGACCAAACCCTCCGGTGTCCGAGGCCAGATTTGAACTGGCGTCTTCAGCTTTCGCGGCTGACGTCCTGACCACTAGACCACCCGGTCACGGCGGAACTTGACAAATTTTCTCATGTATATGCAATCTCTGAATTTGAAACGGCTAGGCGCCGTTGACCATACTCTAAGGGCATGCGCAGTACGTGCTTGCACCTCCTATACGAATCCCTTACGAGATTCTGGTATAGCGAGAGAGATGGTGCTGCCATCTGTAAATATTGAAGCAAATCAAATTATTTTGTTCAATATTTTTTTTGATTTGCAATTTTTTAAGTAGTTACACTACTATATATAAACTGAAAATAGATGTCATATACTTCAGAAAAAGTGACCAAACCCTCCGGTGTCCGAGGCCAGATTTGAACTGGCATCTTCAGCTTTCGCGGCTGACGTCCTGACCACTAGACCACCCGGTCACGGCGGAACTTGACAAATTTTCTCATGTATATGCAATCTCTGAATTTGAAACGGCTAGGCGCCGTTGACCATACTCTAAGGGCATGCGCAGTACGTGCTTGCACCTCCTATACGAATCCCTTACGAGATTCTGGTATAGCGAGAGAGATGGTGCTGCCATCTATAAATATTGAAGCAAATCAAATTATTTTGTTCAATATTTTTTTGATTTGCAATTTTTTAAGTAGTTACACTACTATATATAAACTGAAAACAGATGTCATATACTTCAGAAAAAGTGACCAAACCCTCCGGTGTCCGAGGCCAGATTTGAACTGGCGTCTTCAGCTTTCGCGGCTGACGTCCTGACCACTAGACCACCCGGTCACGGCGGAACTTGACAAATTTTCTCATGTATATGCAATCTCTGAATTTGAAACGGCTAGGCGCCGTTGACCATACTCTAAGGGCATGCGCAGTACGTGCTTGCACCTCCTATACGAATCCCTTACGAGATTCTGGTATAGCGAGAGAGATGGTGCTGCCATCTATAAATATTGAAGCAAATCAAATTATTTTGTTCAATATTTTTTTGATTTGCAATTTTTTAAGTAGTTACACTACTATATATAAACTGAAAATAGATGTCATATACTTCAGAAAAAGTGACCAAACCCTCCGGTGTCCGAGGCCAGATTTGAACTGGCGTCTTCAGCTTTCGCGGCTGACGTCCTGACCACTAGACCACCCGGTCACGGCGGAACTTGACAAATTTTCTCATGTATATGCAATCTCTGAATTTGAAACGGCTAGGCGCCTTTGACCATACTCTAAGGGCATGCGCAGTACGTGCTTGCACCTCCTATACGAATCCCTTACGAGATTCTGGTATAGCGAGAGAGATGGTGCTGCCATCTATAAATATTGAAGCAAATCAAATTATTTTGTTCAATATTTTTTTGATTTGCAATTTTTTAAGTAGTTACACTACTATATATAAACTGAAAATAGATGTCATATACTTCAGAAAAAGTGACCAAACCCTCCGGTGTCCGAGGCCAGATTTGAACTGGCGTCTTCAGCTTTCGCGGCTGACGTCCTGACCACTAGACCACCCGGTCACGGCGGAACTTGTCAAATTTTCTCATGTATATGCAATCTCTGAATTTGAAACGGCTAGGCGCCGTTGACCATACTCTAAGGGCATGCGCAGTACGTGGTTGCACCTCCTATACGAATCCCTTACGAGATTCTGGTATAGCGAGAGAGATGGTGCTGCCATCTATAAATATTGAAGCAAATCAAATTATTTTGTTCAATATTTTTTTGATTTGCAATTTTTTAAGTAGTTACACTACTATATATAAACTGAAAATAGATGTCATATACTTCAGAAAAAGAGACCAAACCCTCCGGTGTCCGAGGCCAGATTTGAACTGGCGTCTTCAGCTTTCGCGGCTGACGTCCTGACCACTAGACCACCCGGTCACGGCGGAACTTGACAAATTTTCTCATGTATATGCAATCTCTGAATTTGAAACGGCTAGGCGCCGTTGACCATACTCTAAAGGCATGCGCAGTACGTGCTTGCACCTCCTATACGAATTCCTTACGAGATTCTGGTATAGCGAGAGAGATGGTGCTGCCATCTATAAATATTGAAGCAAATCAAATTATTTTGTTCAATATTTTTTTGATTTGCAATTTTTTAAGTAGTTACACTACTATATATAAACTGAAAATAGATGTCATATACTTCAGAAAAAGTGACCAAACCCTCCGGTGTCCGAAGCCAGATTTGAACTGGCGTCTTCAGCTTTCGCGGCTGACGTCCTGACCACTAGACCACCCGGTCACGGCGGAACTTGACAAATTTTCTCATGTATATGCAATCTCTGAATTTTTTCTGAAGTATATGACATCTATTTTCAGTTTATATATAGTAGTGTAACTACTTAAAAAATTGCAAATCAAAAAAATATTGAACAAAATAATTTGATTTGCTTCAATATTTATAGATGGCAGCACCATCTCTCTCGCTATACCAGAATCTCGTAAGGGATTCGTATAGGAGGTGCAAGCACGTATTGCGCATGCCCTTAGAGTATGGTCAACGGCGCCTAGCCGTTTCAAATTCAGAGATTGCATATACATGAGAAAATTTGTCAAGTTCCGCCGTGACCGGGTGGTCTAGTGGTCAGGACGTCAGCCGCGAAAGCTGAAGACGCCAGTTCAAATCTGGCCTCGGACACCGGAGGGTTTGGTCACTTTTTCTGAAGTATATGACATCTATTTTCAGTTTATATATAGTAGTGTAACTACTTAAAAAATTGCAAATCAAAAAAATATTGAACAAAATAATTTGATTTGCTTCAATATTTAAAAAAAATTAATGATTTATTTTTATTTTTTTCTATATTGTTTATTTTTAAATTAAAAATATAATAATTTAAAATATTAAATAAAATAAAAACACAAATAAAAAAAAAAGAATGAAATTATTCAGTTAATAGGTATTAATTGAGGGATAAAAGAATATTACTAAGTTAATAATTTAATTTCAATTTGACATATTTATGTTATAGATTTAACTAATTCTTTATATTCATTAGAAGTAATTGCTAACTTACTTTTTTTTTTTTTTTTTTTTTTCGTATGGCTTTATGTGTACTCTACTTCAGAGATTTACAGTTTTTAAGTATTGTACCGCTTCTTTCGTTAAGGTGGTAAAATCCTCCACTTGCCCATGGTATTTAGTTAGAGGACAGTCCAATACCGTGTGGTGTACGGTCTGCTCGGGTGCTCCACATCGACATACTGGTGATTCGCACCAGTTCCATTTGTGCCATAAATAAGCACAGTTCCCAACTCCTGTCCTTATCCGATTCAGCATGCACCAGACGCGTCGGGGCTCCTCAAAGCCAGCAGGTCGTGTCTTGGTATTAGGCTTGGAGACATCCCCAGGGAGAAATCTTGATTCCCATTCAGATTCCCAAGAGTCCCGTAGGTTACACATTGGTGCTGGATCATGGAATCTTAGCGCTGGAGGATGGCGGGACTTAAGTCTGGTATTTTTAAAATCGTGAAGGTCTTCATGGACAGGTAAGTTTGGGGATGCCCGGATCTTTTGTATTTCAAGGCCAAGGCATCTTTCTCTCCGCATATGAGGAGGCAGTATGTGGGATAGGACTGGTAGCCAATAGATCGGCGTGGGCTTGAGGCATCCAGAGATGAGACGCATCGTGTGATGTAGTTGGACGTCAACCAGGGAAGTGTGAGCGCTGTTCAGCCAGACGGCAGAGCTGTATTCGGCTGTCGAAAATACTAGCGACAGTGCTGAAGTCCGGAGTGTAGCTGCATTGGCACCCCAGGTAGTTCCGGTTAGTTTTTGTATGATGCTGTTGCGGGTTTTCAGCTTCGCAGACACTTTCCCAAGATGTTGTTTGAAGTTCAGGCTTCTGTCAAGGGTAACTCCCAGGTATTTGGGGTAGAAATTATGTTGCAGAGTGGTATCCCTAAACTTCACTTTGAGCTCTTTTTTGGCCATTTTGTTGTTTAAGTGAAAGCAAGCTACTTCCGTTTTAGAAGGGTTGGGACACAAGCGCCAATTCGTGAAGAAGTTGTCCATGGTAGAGAGATCCCTTGTTAGCGTTAGTTCGGAAGCCTGCATGTTTGAGTCTAGTGTGACCAGGGCCAGATCGTCCGCGTACCCAAACTTCCGACTGGTTGTTTCGGGCATGTCGTGGACATATAAATTGAAGAGCAGTGGTGCGAGGACCGACCCTTGGGGAAGGCCATTGTTTAGGACTCTTACTTGGCTAGCACAGTCACCAAGGTGTACGCGGTACGGCCTGTTACTTAGTGCACTTTCGAGCAGCCTGTAGATTTTTATGCAGGGCACTATTTTCAGCAGCTTAAACAACAGACCCTGGCGCCAGACGGTGTCATATGCTGCAGTGAGGTCGATGAACGCTGCAGATGCCTTCATGTTACGGTCGAAACCCTTCTCAATGTGCGTTGTAAGCGCCAGAACCTGGTCCGTGCAGTTTCTTTGGGGGCGGAAACCAGCTTGCTCCTGTGGTATGGAGTTATTAATGACGCTAGAAATGCGGTTGTATATAATGCGTTCCAGGAGCTTGTAAATGACACTAAGAAGTGCTATTGGTCGATAGCTTTCTGCTTTATCGTCCAATTTCCCGGGCTTTAAGATAGCTACGATTTTAGCACGTTTTAAAAGAGGGGGAATTGTGCCCGAGTCTATTATGGCTGTGTAGAACTTGGCGATCCAGTCCCGTGTACGAGGTCCACAGTTTTTAATAAACTCTGGAAATATTTCGTCATCACCACAGGCTTTATTTGTCGAGGTTTCTTTTATAGCAAGCACCACCTCGTCTGCCGAAACTGGACGCCCAAAGTCCTGATGCGGCAGTGTTTCATTTTTGAGATTTTGGAGCTTCTTACGGACTTTGCGGGTGTGAAGTATGTCACTGGGTGCCTTTGACAGTTTGCGGATCCTAAGGGCGATTTCATTGGGGTCCACTTTGGGCTTTCGTTTCTGGGACGTGTCCCCTGAAGACAGTCTGTTCAGGGTGTGCCAGGCTTTGCGACTAGAGCGCTTGAAGCACATAGTACCAACTGTTTGTGCCCACTTTATTCTGCGAGCGTCGTCCAGGGACCGTACGAGTTCGTGTGCTACCTCCCTGTCTCCAGTTTCAGAAAATTCGTTCCACAGCGTTTCAGTCTCAGCGTTCCAGCAGGGGATGTAGTTTTTTCTGTATCCTCGGGGTATGTGCTTCTTAGCGATGCTTTTGATTAGTTTCCGAAACCTCTCGTAGTTTTTGGGCTCGGGGGGGATCCATCGTAAGCAATCATCAAGTTCGGCTGCATAGGCAGACCAGTTGGCCTTTTGAAAATTCCAGCGAGGTACAGGATACGATTCTACCATCGGTATTTGTAAGCCAATCGTTATAAGTACTGGTCTGTGTTGGCTGTGAGGAAAGTCTGCGAGGACCTGCCTAGCTGTCGGGACTGGGGTTCCATCGGCGGCCTTCGTGGTGAATACGAGATCGGGGTTATAGTCGCGGCCCCAGCGAGCGGATCTAAACGTACCCTTCCCCTTATTGGACACAGCGAGGAAGGTGTTGTATCTATCCGACCAGTCGATAAGTGCCTCGCCATTGCCATCATTTTGTCTATAGCCCCAGCTGGTATGGTGGCTGTTGAAGTCACCTATGAATAATGCGGGGTGCTCGAGATTGGGCAGAGGCGGTGTGGGCCAGCAGGAGTTCGGCGGCTTGTATATATTACAGAGTTTGATTTCACCAAGCTGGATAGTTGTGGTAGCAATATCATTAACATCAATGTTGTTCGAGAGCAGGCTGATTTGATGGGATAGCGCTGTTCGGGCAAAAGTAGCTGTTCCGTATTGGGCGTGGTATGTTGCTGCGACGAGGTCGTAACCTGGTATGTTACCTCTACGGGCAAGTTGAGAGTTGTCAGCGGTATGCGTTTCTTGAAGTAGGATAACGTCAACGTCATTGTCATGCAAGATTTTGTGCAAACATTCTGTCTTAGATTTACTAATACTTTCTATGTTCAGTTGCAAAACGCGGACTGATGGTCCAACGTTCCTTGTTTTTGGGCGCTTAGAAGTGCCGTTCCTTAGAGCATCCGAATTCATATTGAGTATGGTTGTTAGTTGTTGAAGTAGAGTAAGCTGCGAGATCTTGAAGAGACAGTGCAGCTGCCAAAGTTGTTGCGCTCTTAGCACCACCCGGGGATCACGTGTAGGGTTATCTAAGGTAATTCCTACGGACGTGGAGCAACATCGACCCCCTAACTTACTATAAAATGGTTTAAGAGACCAATACTTGCTTTCAGTCATCTAATGAAGAATAATTATTAATTCAATTAATAAATTTTTTAATTGAAATACTTTCAATTACAATTGGTATAAAACTATGATTTGCACCGCAAATTTCTGAACATTGACCATAAAAAATTCCCGGTCGATTAATAAAAAAATTAGTTTGGTTAAGTCGACCAGGGTTAGCATCTACTTTAACTCCTAAAGATGGGATTGTTCAAGAATGAATTACATTAGCTGTTACTAAAATTCGAATTTGATTATTTATTGGAATAACAATACGATTATCTACATCTAATAATCGGAAATTATTATTATTTATTTCATTTTGAGGAATTATATAAGAATCAAATTGAATATTATTAAAATCTTAATACTCATATCTTCAATATCATTGATGACCAATAGATTTTAGTGTAATTAAAGGATTGTTTAATTCATCTAATAAGTATAAAAGACGGAGAGAAGGTAAAGCAATAAAAATTAAAAATCGGTTAATATATGAGTTAAAAAATAATCTAACTATTAAATAACCTACTAAAATAGTAATTATAATTAGAATGATTATATGATCATGAAAAAAAAAATTTGTTCTATTAATGGTGAAGCTCTATTTTGAAGATTAAAATTAGATCATGTTGCCATTTCTAAAAAAAGGATATAACCTTTATAAATGGAGTTTAAATCCATTACATATAGTCTGCCATATTAGAAATTTCTTAATATAGGTAGTTCGTTATAAGAATGTTCTGCTGGTGGGAGATTTTGATATCATTCAATAGCGGAATTTATATTTAAGGGGAATAAAGTAACTTGTTTTTTTACTATAGATTCTCAAATAATAATTAATATTAATATTGTAGTAATTAGAGAAATATAAGATCCTAATGAAGATACAATATTTCAAGAGGTATAAGTATCAGGATAATCAGAATAACGTCGAGGTATACCAGCTAATCCAAAGAAATGTTGTGGAAAAAATGTTAAATTTACTCCAATAAATATTGTAAAAAATTGAATTTTTAATAAATAAGGATTTATTGACAGTCCTGTAAATAAGGGGTATCAATGAACAAACCCCCATATAATAGCGAATACAGCTCCTATTGATAAAACATAATGAAAATGAGCTACGACATAATATGTGTCATGAAGAGTGACATCAATAGAAGAGTTAGCTAAAATAACACCAGTTAGTCCTCCTACTGTAAATAAAAATACAATTACATAGTACAGGAAACACCCTGTATATGGCGTAGAGCAGATAGTTTAACCATTTTATTGTGTATGTTTTAAGACTGTTTAAATTTGTTTGGGTTTTTTCGTGGTTATTTTCATAACAATTAGTTTTGTGATTGAAAAAAAAAATAGATTTACTAGCTACTAATATTCTATTGTTTTTATTGAAGGAAGGGAGGTGTAGTGTGAGCGCTTCGCCACACTCACACTCTCACATGTTGGCCCTATATATAAGCACCTAGCACGTAACTTTATCCATTATACGCATATACTACAACCAAGTTGATTCACTCTAACGTCCCACACTACACAAGGCACGAGTCACTAGATAAACAAGAATTGCGAGTAGAGACGCGTACAAAAAATATCACACAAAGCCTCTTGCCCAAATTTAAAGTAATACAGCATTCTGCTAAATATCAAGCTGTTCATTTATTTAACAAGCTACCCACCGAATTAAAAGCAATTACGAGTCATGCGTTGTTTAGTAGAAAATTAAGAATATTTTAATTGAGAGGGTGTTTCTATAGTGTCGAAGAAGTCTTTACTAATAATAATAATTAGGTATTAGTCAATAAGTTAGCATAGTCACATTGAATTGCATACCTACCCATCTTTATTTTCTTCTCTCCTGTTAATTAGTTTTATGTATTTCAAACACAGTCTATGTATTGTTTTATGAATGTAATAAATAATAAATAAAAAAAAAAACTTGAATCCTCGTCTTCCAATGATTACCTAAAGGAGCTTAAGAACCAGAGAGAATTACCGGTTCTAGCCGACTTCTTATCCTCCTTAGAAAGTAGATTTATGGCATATCAAACTATGAAGAATAAGGAGAAAGAAGGAACTAACTCTGCATCTAACTACCAGAAGTCAGCAATGTCCGGCAGGCCAACATTGAACAAACCATTTCAAGCTAAGAAATCATTCAACTACAAAGCGGGGTTGTCAAACCACACAATGTATGGAAAGTGCGCCTTATGTGAAGGAAATCAAGTTTTAATGCAATGTCCGAGATTTATTGACCAAGATCCGGTCCAACGTAACGCAACTATTGCAAGGCTGCACGCCTGTAAAAACTGTTTATAAAGTCACGGAAGCGATAAGTAAGTCAACAAAAACATGCAAGGAATGCGATATGCGTCATCATACACTTTTACACAACCCGGCAAAAAGAAACATGTCAACTAAATACAAATGATGTGTGGATTAATGAATGAATCACACGCCGCCGTGGCCGGCACGGGCAGTACAACACCGGCTCGGATTACAGCGTTTGAGCCTGAGCGCCTTATTTATCATGATTTCACGATGCAATGGGCCGACTACAAATAATACACGACGAATGGACTCTACTCATGAAATTTGTCAATCGAGTTGACAACTATCTTCACGAAATCAGCAAACTTTGTCAGAGAACTGATCCCCGCTACTGCAAAACTACAATGACACAACTACATATATCAAACGCAACAACTTAGCAAACATGTTAAATTGCACGACGCACAGTTCGGATTTAGGCCAGGTCTGTCGACGGAAAGTGCAAGCTTGTGCCTTAAGCAAGCTGTAAGGTACTACAAGGACAGAAACACGCCTATATATGCGTGCATTCTGGACTTGTCCGAAGCATTTGACCTGGGCCCCTATTCGAGATGCCAAACTGTAAGACGTTGCTCTCACAGTTGTCTCACTAGGTGATAGAGTGATACACCTAACTGTCAAGCTGTCAGTAGGTCTCGCTAGAGCGTTTTGTCTATGGCTATGGCCACCATTTTAGATATGTTGACAGGACGTAGGGAATCCCATGGCAGAGAGTTTGGTGTTTTTTTTTAGTAGGTATACGTAGGTATCGAACCATGGATGTATAAGAAGTGGATCTCATTCTTCGGTCACAAAGTGAGGCCGACAGAGAAGCTTATCTAAGGGAGTGTCTCGTTTTGACTAAGGAGGTAATGACGTCAGCAGACAATCAAAATGTGAATATGTGTCAAATGTGACAATTTTGTAACGAGTGCGAGTGAGGTACCGGGCGGTACTAACCCACTATTATGCTCTCTATCGGACCGTTTTTAGTACTTTTAAGGGTTCCGTAGCCAAAATGGCATAAATGGTACCCTTATAGTTTCGTCATGTCCGTCTGTCTGTCCGTCAGTCCGTCTGTCCGTATTTCACAGCCATTTTACTCGGAAACTATACGACGAATAAAATAAAATTTAGACATAAGTTGTATTTTTCATGCCGCTATTTAATTATAGTCTGGCAAACCATTTTTTTTAGTAGGAAAGCGCGGCAAATTCAAAATACGTACATGTGCCGACCCTTTGTGATGAGACACTGTGTTCGTGACGAACATTTCAATTCACATATCTTTTACATTGAATTTGTTTCTAGTGCATTTCACTCTCTCGTCTTAAGCGCGAGTGAGATAGAACTCCTGCAACGTTCTACGTTGAATTTAAATTCGTTTTTATGGCATATGTCAATTGCCTCAACCAGATTATTTGTTACAGTTGATGACAGATCAGACGAAATATATCCGTCTCCTTTTTACACACCGTGAATGTCACGTAATGAAAGGGGTGAAAATACCAACTAAAATTAAAAACATAGAACTTGATGATCATTGCTGCTTATTTCACTGATTCTTAGTGTTGTCATACTTTTGGTCGCTGTACATTGCTACTGCGTTCGTTGGCTGGACAGACTATATGTAGTTAAATTGAAGGAGAAAATATTTTTATGGGGGGCGCTCCATGTAACTAAATTACAAAAAACAATTTTTCCCCTAATATCAACATGTTGCACATCAATCGATAGGTGTTTAAAAATAACATTGCGTTTTTTTTGAACATTTTGTGATTTAGTGAATATTTTCAGAAATAATCGCCTCGAAAGTCAGAAAAATTGAGTGAACCCCCCCCCCCCCGTAACGAACCCTAAGTCTATATAATAAACTTAAAAAAATTTGAGAAGATTATCTTATTTTTCTATTACATACTTTTTACGAAAATTATTTTGAACATTATCAGTTCAGCCATTTTTGAGTTATCTCCAAAAAACTTCTTCCATATGTATCAGATACGACCTTCTGGTATTAGTTTGGTTCTTATTCCATGGAAGGTACGGAACCCTCTATTATGCGTGGTCCGACACGCACTTGGCCGGTTTTATGCTAGTCGCCTATGAACGACTTTTTTACTCGGTTATAAATGTTATAATTTTCAACTGTGGCTAGGGCACCGAGTAAACAATAGTACTATACAGAGGCACAGAATAACTAATAGTACTACCGTACAGAAAATTCACTCCTTAACAAAAGTCAGATTTAGGTATAAAATTATACCTATACTCGCCGCCTGCAAGCAAAATTGAAACTTATAACCGCGCACGAACCGTGAATCTTCTTTGCGCGCCGCAGTTTTATGACCGAGCTGTGAGCGTCGGCACGGGGTTGTCACTTGACAAGTTTTTGTACCTATACCTACTGATTTATTATTTTTAAGATAAATATGTAGGAATTACAAACGTTGATTATATAAACATGATTTTTTTATCCGGAGATAGACATTTTTATAGAGATTATGCCTGATTCTCACGGAACTAGGTATGCCACAGCCGTATTCCTATGAAAATATGTCGGTCAGTTCCTAATATTGTTTCTGGGCAACCGATATTCAATAAATTAAGGATGTTTATTTTAACTATTACTAAGTAAGGACTTCGGGACCTTTCAATATCGTCCGGAATTTAAAAATGTTATTTTTGCTTCCTTGTTCTTCCGTTTATTCAGACATCCGTAAATACATCTTTTTATACGGATAAGATCGAGATATGTGTCGACGCCATTGTGTATTTTAAATTTTGCGCGAGCGCCACGTGACACGAGTATCGTGCGAGCAGAGCGGCAGCCCACTGCCATGCGCCTCCCCGGGAGGCGCGCCGGCCAAATGTACCTAAACTTAGTAGTGAAACCCCACTGACAGAGGTCCCTCTTTGACGTTACGAATCATGTTGTCCCTTCTTCACGCATGGCAAGTTCTCTTTCTCACTTAGGCAAACGTATCGGATACTAGTTGTCAAATTCAATGACAGAAATGCACATCCTTGGTTAGGGACAAGGTTTAAGAAAAAGATCCACTTCATATAAATCCGTGATACGAACACAGATTACACCTTGTTAGCCCGCCCCACTGTAAATTTATCAAAAATCTTATCGGTTGGCTTCCATATAGCGATATAGAGCCCATCTTCGAGATCATGAAAAAATAAGTCTTACTAGGTCTTAAATGGGCGCTAGTATGTATAACACGATGTAAATTGTTCTTGAATAAATACCATATCATATCATATGGCGTCAAGTTGAAAATACAAGAAAATAACGTTAATTAATCAGTGGTTTTACCGCTCCAAATTTGTACTTACGGTAAAGTCTACTTCAAATAACCTACATACCAAATTCCGGTGGGAGCATACAATATAGGCATGGTGAATTTTTTTCATGTATGGTATCAATCGATTCGTTTTGTTGTGGGGATCAAATGTCTATATGGGGCCAATTGCGTTAAAGCAACAGAAAAGTCAGAAATGAGACTTAAAGTCCGAGATTTGCATTTGTTTCTCAAAACGCTCCAAAATGACGTGCAAAAGTGACGTCACCATCACATAGTTGCCCTGTTTAAAGTATGGAAAAAATATGAAATTGCTATTTTTACAGTGAAATGTTGAGTTTATGTGTATGGTTGCCATACAATTTATTTTACAGTACAATGTTAAAAATCATTTCAATTCACACTTTAAAAAATCGTAAAATTTTGAAATTTTGCAGCTTGATATCTTTGAGCCACTTCAAAAGAATTTATAAATTTTCACTTTAGTTGGATATATTGATCATTTTGCATCCTATCAACTAAATTTTATTGCATAAATCATCATGCCTATTTTAAGATTGGAATCTAATCGCAATTTTTGCATTTGTATTATTTTTGAGCTAACACTCCAAATTTTTTGACCATTAACTAGGCACTTCACCGCCTTATTTTAAATTTTAAACCGTAAAAGTTAACCTTGCGGGACAGTTTTGAAAAAAAATACTTTAAATAGTTTCAAATATTTACTTAATTGGCACACGCATAACTGGATATCCATGTTTAAGTGGCTTATAGTTTAACATGCCGTTATAAAGTGTATAACAGGTATATGTTTTTTTTTTCTTTTTTTATTGTTTTTTTTTTCTCTTGTTTTGATTAAGGTATTCTTACTTTGGGGATGTGATCGTGGCGTCAATGCGCCGTGTCGTCAAATGGTTGCAACGGAAGACCAGCGCTGGCCCTGCCGGCATTTAACGCTGAGTTGCGACGATTTCGTGGCAATTAATGTTTCGGGTTGTATATGTTATTGTTTATTATGTTTTTTGTAATTGTCATGAATAAATCTTTCATTCATTCATTCATTCATTCATGTTTCTAAAAGAATGCTTTAAATGTTCATCCTTATATTTTTTTATTTTTGAAAAAAAAATGGTATTCAATATTTATATGACGTTCTAAATAAATCATTTTTTTTAACGCAATTTTTTTTATGGAAGTTACAAAAACTATTTAAAATGGGGTATTTACCGTGGGTATTTGTTTTGTCGAGGTTCCGATATATATTATATGTATCGACATGTTAGAAACTAGCAAACGAGGATGGTGGCAGCATTTCTCCGCTGTATCGCAAAACTTATGAGTTGAGCGAGGAATTTTTCTACTATGTTTATCTGCGTGAAGTATCAAATGTCAAACGATCCTTTAAGGGCTTTAAGGCACTGACTACCAGGCTACCGATAGAAATAACGGCCTCCTAGCCCAGTCGGTAGTGACCCTGCCTACGAAGCAGGAGGTCCCGGGTTCGAATCCTGGTCAGGGAATTTGTTTGTGTGTTTATCACAGATATTTGTTCCTGAGTTATGGATGTTTTCTATGTATTTAAGTATTTATCCATATTTATCAAATATATATATATATATATATATATATCGTCTAGTACCCATAACACAAGCCTTACTGAGCTTACTGTGGGCCTAGTTCGATTTGTATAAGATTCATTTATTTCTCGAATTAAATTTCTTTTCTGATGTTTTTGAAATGCCTCAAACTTTCCATAGACGTTGACGTAACAAAGACTGCAGCACTATAAGTAGGTATTAAAAAAAACAGAAACATTGCAAAATTAAATAATTATATTATTAGTAGTTAGGTTTTCTTATTAAAATTATTTTCTTGTGTGTGAATGCTTTTTCACCACATCAGCACCACCGCCTATCTTGATTTTTTTAAAGCGTCAGTAAAATTGTTTTTTTTTTTCACAAGGGAGAACAGTTATTACTTTACGTTATAGAACGATGATTTTGAACCATAAATATTTGGCAGAATTAATTTGTTTTGTTTTCTGTATTTACCTTAAGCTTAAGCTTGTATTTTTTTGCCGTGGTGTGGTGAAAAATGTTGTAATACTCTCGGCAGCAGTTTGTTTGCTTCTAGTGCCCCCCGCAACGCTCAAGATACAACTTTATTAACCATACACTAGTTATAATTTTGTAATCATTCCCTTTTTCGGGTCTCGATATAAACACGTGAGATAGATATCAAGGTTGTATTCTTGATATTATAATTTATTTACACTAAACCTATTCTACATAATATTGGATCTACGTGGTCGGTTTACAAGTCAATATATTGTTTTATTTCTCGTGATAAAAAACATTTATTGGTTACAAGAAATCTTAAAATCATTCATACCAGTCATTTTTATTCAATATGTAATATTTGTCACATATCTTTTACCCACAGCACAGGTTTCGTCATCGTTGCTACACCCAAAAATGCATCGTCAAATCTAAAAAATTGCTTGTAAGACGTCTATGTAGACTACCCTAGTTCTAGCCTAGTATTGTAGCACGAAAATACACGTATGATTTACACACATACTCATACACGTATTTAGTTTCAGAAGACATTCAGAGATGTCGCTTTCAAATGAGTTTTCATAAAATGCTTCAAGGCTCACTTTACCTACTAGAGGTAAACAAATGCCTTACGTGGGATTCCCATAATTTACTGACGTCAACGTCAAAACAATAAGATGGCGCCCATGCCAATAGAGAAATTCCTCTAGTGAGACCTGTTGATTTTGACGTAGGTGGTTAGATGAATCAACTGTCACAAAAGTGTGATATCATAGTTGTCTCGCATGCGACTGTCAGTTATGCCATGTCGAATAGACTCCCTGGGCCTCGATTCGAGATGCCAAACTGCAAGACGTTGCTCTCACACTTGTCTCACTAGGTGATAGAGTGATACACCTAACTGTCAAGCTGTCAGTAGGTCTCGCTAGAGCGTTTTGTCTATGGCTATGGCCACCATTTTAGATATGTTGACAGGACATTGGGCATCCCATGGCAGAGAGTTTGGTGTTTTTTTTTAGTAGGTATACGTAGGTATCGAACCATGGATGTATATGAAGTGGATCTCATTCTTCGGTCACAAAGTGAGGCCGACAGAGAAGCTTATCTAAGGGAGTGTCTCGTTTTGACTAAGGAGGTAATGACGTCATCAGACAATCAAAATGTGAATATGTGTCAAATGTGACAATCTTGTAACGAGTGCGAGTGAGGCACCGCCCCCCACTATTATGCTCTCTATCGGACCGTTTTTAGTACTTTTAAGGGTTCCGTAGCCAAAATGGCATAAACGGTACCCTTATAGTTTCGTCTGCCTGTCCGTCAGTCCATCTGTCCGTATGTCACAGCCATTTTACTCGGAAACTATAAGACGAATAAAATAAAATTTAGACATAAGGTGTATTTTTCATGCCGCTATTTAATTATAGTCTGGCAAACCATTTTTTCAGTAGAAAAGCGCGGCAAATTCAAAATACGTACATGTGCCAACCCTTTGTGATTAGACACCGTGTTCGTGACGAACATTTCAATTCACATTTCATTTACATTGATAGGTGTTTAAAAGTAACATTGAGGTTTTTTTGAACATTTTGTGATTTAGTGAATATTTTCAAAAATAATCGCCTCGAAAGTCAGAAAAATTGAGTGAACCCCCCCCCCGTAACATTTGAACCCTAAGTCCATATAATATACTTAAAAAAATTTGAGAAGATTATCTTATTTTTCTATTACATACTTTCTACGAAAATTGTTTTGAACATTATCAGTTCAGCCATTTTTGAGTTATCTCCAAAAAACTTCTTCCATAGGTATCAGATACGACCTTCTCGTATTAGTTTGGTTCTTATTCCATTGAAGGTACGAAACCCTCTATTATGCGTGGTCCGACACGCACTTGGCCGGTTTTATGCTAGTCGCCTATGAACGACTCTTTTACTCGGTAATAATTTTCAACTGTGGCTAGGGCACCGAGTAAACAATAGTACTATACAGAGGTCCCTCTTTGACGTTACGAATCATGTTTTTTTTTATACCACGACGGTGGCAAACAAGCATACGGCCCGCCTGATGGTAAGCAGCTACCGTAACCTATGGAAGCCTGCAACTCCAAAGGAGTCACATGCGCGTTGCCGACCCTTTACAAAAAGGAGGATGCACTATGTTGACGACTAAAGGAACAAGAAGGTCCCTCATCGTAAACACACTGGGTTCTCTTTGAGCTCTTTGGCAACCTTACTCACCAGCAGGAATACAACACTATGAGTAGGGTCTAGTGCTGTTTGGCTGTGGTTTTCTGTAAGGTGGAGGTACTTCCCCAGTCGGGCTCTGCTCCAGATTTGAGCGATGACATTCGCTGAACGTGCCCTACCACACTTAGCGAGATGCCATTCGCAGTGCCCATACCTCTCTTATGTTGTCCCTTCTTCACGCATGGCAAGTTCTCTTTCTCACTTAGGCAAACGTATCGGATACTAGTTGTCAAATTCAATGACAGAAATGCACATCCTTGGTTAGGGACAAGGTTTAAGAAAAAGATCCACTTCATATAAATCCGTGATACGAACACAGATTACACCTTGTTAGCCCGCCCCACTGTAAATTTATCAAAAATCTTATCGGTTGGCTTCCATATAGTGATATAGAGCCCATCTTCGAGATCATAAAAAAATAAGTCTTACATGGTCTTAAATGGGCGCTAGTATGTATTACACGATGTAAATTGTTCTTGAATAAATATCATATCATGTCATATGGCGTCAAGTTCAAAATACAAGAAAATAACGTTAATTAATCAGTGGTTTTACCGCTCCAAATTTGTACTCACGGTAAAGTCTACTTCAAATAACCTACATACCACATTCCGGTGGGAGCATACAATAGGCATGGTGAATTTTTTTCATGTATGGTATCAATCGATTCGTTTTGTTGTGAGGATGAAATGTCTATATAGGGCCAATTGCGTTAAAGCAACAGAAAAGTCAGAAATGAGACTTAAAGTCCGAGATTTGGGATCGTGGTGGCGCCACTGCCACGCAGTACTTCGTGTCTGTGTATTTTTAATTAAATAAAATAGTTAAACGTGGTTAAAAAGTGAAAGAACTAAATTATTAGACTTGTTTTAGTGTAAATGCATGCCAGGAGTGAAGGCGAGTGTAAATAGATAAAAACAAAAAAACTGTGATCTGTTTTCTTTCGCATGTGATCAATGGTTATTTATTAAGATCTATGTGATTTAAAGTGACTGGAACAATGCGATATGTAAGTGTCTTATAATAAGATATACGATATAACGTTTAATATCGTGTTTTGACTGATAAACGTGTTACAAAATTAGTGAAATATAGTGAAGTGAACTCCGTTATACGATTTAAAATAAACAAAGGCCAGCTGATTGTCAAATTGGCAGCATCATTGTGTCAGCTAGCGACATCTATAGTCAAAGCTGTACGGTGCTTACTCCAGTACCGACGTGTCGTGGTATGCGCTATTATCTGCCATCTAGCGATAAATTTGCGAACGCTTAGGTCACAGAAATCCCTCGTTGCGCGTACGACTACAGCGCAAAGCGAAGACACTCCTTACTTATCTATCGGAAAAACTACAAGATGGCGCTAGTATGTACTAAATGCAGTGAGAATGTTAAAAATAAAGACATTCTAAAATGTTCTAGTTGCGGGAATGTGTATGACATACAATGTGCTGGCAGATCTTTATAACTATTCCAATTGATGACAACAGAAAGTAAGAAATCATGGATTTGTCTACAATGTCGCCCTAGTACAAGCACTCCGAATCAAGTTTTGGCAAAAAAAACTATTTTCCAAAAAAAAAGGATGACAATAATGCTAATAATAATAATCTTCACAGTCGTACATCTCAGACTTTTCGAATAAATCAATGGAAACAAGTCTTCTTAATAGAAGCCTTCCCTGTTTGCGAAACACTTGTGAAGATACTCTAGAAGAGTACAAAATTAAAATAAATAGCTTGGAATTAAGATTACAGTCGGCGGAATTGGAAATTCAAAATCTAATTTTGGAAAAAGGGAGTCTGAAAAAAGTCATTCAAGAAAATGAAAAGTCTATAAAAAAACTGTCTCACATATGCTCATCGACTACTAAAAAAATTAAACCTAAAGCACCTAAAAATAGCTTACATCGATTAAAATTAGATCTAAATCAATCACGAGAAAAGAAAAGTAGCAATACCAATTCAGGGCTCCCAACGGATGACCAGGAACGGCAGGAACTATCGCCACCTCCATCTCTACCGACGTCTCCTCAACAGGATGAAATAGCTATGCATCATAAGTCACCTACTCAACTATGTATTTTAAGTAATAAGAAAAACAGTGGCATTTTAAAAGCCACTGAACGCACTTTCGAACGCAACGTTGATTATTGTCATTACAACACAACAAACAATAGTATTTTGGTATTACTAAATAATTTAGAGAACAAGTTGAAGAATTTTACGATGAATGATTATTGTATAATTTTTATTGGCGAAGAGGATTTACGTGACGCGCATGATAGTATTGAATTGATAAAATGCATACGCGAATCACTTTCAAGAATTACTCACACAAATAAAATAGTTTGTTTGCCTACGTATATTCGTGGAGCGCCTATATATAATTTTAGAGTAGAAATGTTTGGAAAACTATTGTATATGGACAATAAAAATAAAAATTATGCTTACACATTTGACACAAACCGTGACTTAACCCTTGACATGTTTTCACACTACACTGGCAAGCTAACACAGTTTGGCATTAGAGCTGCATTCTTAAGCCTGAAAGAATTTATGCTGCAAATTCACAAACATGTTTCGAACTATGATGAAACTGTAACAACACCACTCAAGCCACAGGCGCAGGTTCAGAGTAATTGCACTAGCAATGATCTTTTTCGTGCTTACTAACATCTTTATTCTGCACCAAAACATCAATTGTGGGATAAATAAGGCAGACCTACTCACCGTCCATTTACACGAGCTACTTGATTCTGGGAAAAATGTAGAAGTACTTTGTATAACCGAACACAACATGAAAAAAGGTGATGAAGTGCACCTATATGTACCTAACTATAAATTGGCAAGTCACTTCTCCCGTGAGAATAGAAACGGTGGTTCATGTACTTTGTTAAATAATGAATTAAAATCTAAAACTCTAGATGATATTGTAAACCTGTCAATTCAAAATCTTCTGGAATGCTCAGCAGTAGAATTAACAGATTTCAAAATAATAATAATTTGTATATATAGAGTACCTAAATATGACTCAACAACTATGACTATATTTTTAAATAGATTAGGATTAGTTTTAGATAAGATATGTACGAAAGATAAGAAAATTGTATTATGCGGTGACTTTAACATTGATGTTTTAAAAAGAACCTCATTTTCGACCGAATTTCAGCATTTCCTGGCTAGTTATAACCTCAGATTGGGCGTAAAAGAGTCCACTCGCTTACAGAGCAGTACATGCATTGACAATATAATTTACAATGTTCGAGGTGGGAAAACGGAAGTTATCGACTTTGCTTTATCAGACCATACCGCACAAGTAATGAATTGCCCAGTCAAAAAAACTTGCCTTCTATCACATTGGTATGTGAAGAGAAGACACCTATGTAGCGATAATATAGCTAAGTTTAATGAAAGTCTACAAAGCCTGAGCTTTAACTGCGTGTATATGGCAAATAATGCTAGTGAAGCGTACAATAAGTTCATAAATCTGTTTATATTGTTTTATAACTTGTCTTTTCCCTTTATAAGATTAAAAATGAATCTAACAAAGTGGATTTCTTCGGGAATAAGAAAATGTTGTGTAAAAAAGAGAAATTTGTTATGGAAATGCAGAACACATCCTAATGAAAATAACAAACGCCTTTTTAAACAATATTCCAAGCGCCTAAGAAAAATTATATATTTGACACAAAAGTCTCAAAATGACTACTACATAAAAAATTCATCAAACAAATCAAAAGCAACTTGGAATGTTGTTAATAGAACTAAAATTTTACTTCCTAAGGAGAATATCTCTTATATAAAACATAATGGTAAGTTAATAACTGACCCTCAATCAATTGCAGTAAATTTTAATAATCATTTTATTGACCAAGTTAAACTAATTACAGATTCCAATAACTGTAACAATGCCGCACCAAATAATATTTTAGACCGACATAACACATTGACATATAGTTCTTCACATTCTTTATTCCTGCAACCAACAAGCCCGGAAGAAGTGTTAAATATAATATACTCCTTTAAAAACAGCAATAGTACCGGCAATGATGGGATTTGCACTAAAGTTATGAAAAGAGTTGCACGGGTCATATCATTACCGATTAGTTATATAATAAATCTATGTATAGATCAAGGCATCTTTCCTGAAAAGCTAAAAGTAGCGATTGTGCGACCTCTTTTTAAAAAAGGAGATAAAGAAAATATGGAAAACTACAGGCCTATTGCTCTCCTCCCTATTTTTTCTAAGATCATTGACAGAGTAATCAGCAGCCGAATAAGTAATTACTTTGAATTAAATAATCTTTTTGCGCAGGAACAATAAGGATTCCGCAAGAATATGACTATAAATATGGCTATTTTTGATTTATTGCAAGAAATCATAACCTATATGGATAAAACACAACCAGTATGCGCGCTGTATATGGATTTAACCAAGGCTTTCGACTTAGTCGACCATAATATATTATTGGAAAAACCGTATAGCTATGGAATACGCGGTTGAAATCATACTTAGTTGGTAGAAAACAAGTTGTACAAGTAGATCATATAAGTTTAAAATCGAAATGTGAAATTACTCTCTCATCCAAGCTTAGAGAAATTACTCATGGTGTCCCACAAGGAAGCGTATTGGGTCCACTGTTATTCCTCATTTATATAAATGATATGCCACAAGCAGTTGATTATCCAATGGTCCTCTATGCTGATGACAGCACGGTAATACTGACTGGCGATGATGCACATGATTGCCAATCAAAAATAAATAATGCACTTATATCAATAATCAATTGGCTTAATATTAATAATCTCCATATAAATTTAGAAAAAACCAAAATTATGAATTTTTATCAAAGAATTAATAGAATGCCTGCCATTAATGTGACATATAATAATTATACAATTGAGGAAACTGACAATACGAAATTTTTAGGATTAATTTTAGACAATAAGTTAACATGGAATATCCAAATTGACTCTTTGTGTAAGAAATTAAGATCGTTTTCGCGGGCACTGTTTAATTTAAATAAAAAAGTAAGTCGAACTGCAGTACTCACTGCCTATCACGCGTACGTAACACCCACATTGCGTTATGGTATTATTTTCTGGGGTAATTCGAGCGAATTGTTGCAAAAGTTATTATATTGAGCTAAGAATTTTAACTTTTCCTTGCTTATATATTTATGAAGTTGTCATGTATGTTAAGCTAAATAAGCACCAATTCCCTGTTTTCAAAAGTGTGCGCCAACAACACAAAATAACATGTACAAAGTCAGACACAGCATTGCGAAAAAACATTGTATTCGGCATGGCACACACATTATATAATAAGTTACCAGACATAATAAGAGAATCTGACATGCCTCAGTTTAAGACTAATTTATTTGACTTTTTAGTAAAAAATGCATTTTATTCAATCAAAGAATATTTAGATTATACGCCAGACTTATATTAATTTCATTGTAATAATACATGTATGCATGCTGCATGCTTAGTTTTAAGAAATCTAGGATTAGGTATATAATATTTGCATGCCCACTAGCAGGCTGAATACACTGTACACAAAATGTATTTAAGAACCACTTGACTGTATTTGAGCAAATAAATTATTCGATTTGATTTGATTTGATTTGAGATTTGCATTTGTCTCTCAAAACGCTCCTAACAAAATGACGTGCAAAAGTGACGTCACGATCACATAGTTGCCCTGTTTAAAGTATGGAAAAAATATGAAATTGCTTTATCAACTAAATTGTATTGCCTTAATCAACCATAAAATTTAGATGCTGATACAATTCCTCGCCAGTCTGCCTGCGACCACGAGCGTTACGGCACGCTCGAAACGTCAGGGAAATAATAAAAGTAAGTGTACGCGATTAAGTCCCGTTTTTGACAAAATATTGATCATTTTGCATCCTATCAACTAAATTTTATTGCATAAATCAATATGTGTCATCATGCCTATTTTAACATTCGAATCTAATCGCAATTTTTGCATTTGTATTATTTTTGAGCTAACCACTCCAAATTTTTTGACCATAAACTAGGCACTTCACCGCCTTATTTTAAACCGTAAAAGTTAACCTTGCGGGACAGTTTTGAAAAAAATACTTTAAATAGTTTCAAAAATTTACTTAATTGGCACACGCATAACTGGATATCTATGTTTATGTGGCTTATAGTTTAACATGCCGTTATAAAGTGTATAACAGGTATATGTTTTTTTTCCTGTTTTTTATTGTTTTTTTTTTCTCTTGTTTTGGTTAAGATATTCTTACTTTGGTGATGTGATCGTAGCGTCAATGCGCCGTGTCGTCAAGTGGTTGCAGCGGAAGACCAGCGCTGGCCCTGCCGGCATTTAACGTTGAGTTGCTTGGCAATTAATGTTTCGGGTTGTATATGTTATTGTTTATCATGTTTTTTGTAATTGTCATTAATAAATCTTTCATTCATTCATTCATGTTTCTAAAATAATGCTTTGAATGTTCATCCTTATATTCCTTTATTTTTGAAAAAAAAAATGGTATTCAATATTTATATGACGTTCTAAATAAAACAAATTTTTTTAACGTCGTAGAACGCATTTTTTTTAAAACGGGGTATTTACCATGGGTATTTGTTTTGTCGAGGTTCCGATATATAATATATGTATCGACATGTTAGAAACTAACAAACGAGGATGGTGGCAGCATTTCTCCGCTGTATCGCAAAACTTATGAATTGAGCGAGGAAGCTGCCAGCTCTTTGGTCACCAATTGAGTCGACGAGCCTCTTTTTGCGTTCTTCAAAAAGCTACTGAGCACTGGGTCCCCACGCGCCAAGGGTCTCGACAACGCTTTCGTAGAAAAACTGAAGACCCAGAAAACATTTTCATACCTTTTTATAAAAATGTTTTATGGGTCTTCAGTTTTTCAGCTTCTTTGGCCATCGCACCTGCTTGTTTATTGGTTCCGGTGAAGTGAGAAGCCGCCAGTGTGCCTACGCATATAGCATCCCACAGGCACGCATGTGGCATTTACTTAAGTACCGCAAGAACACCTGTGTGGAGCACAAACACGGACTCAAAGCCGGAATCAGATTTCAAACAATCAGGTGCCGGTCTCTATACTATGGGGTTTAAGACATTTATTTCTCAAAAAGATTTACAAAAATCACTTACTGAGAAAACAATATTTATCTTAAAGCTAAATGGGAGAGGGTAGAATGCAAAAACTGGTGGACGAGTTAAGAACAAAAGCGCTCGGTAACACCAAGCGCAATGCAACAATGTAATGTTGTGCATAGGGACAAGTTAAACCGAACTACTCGGTGCGTTCACTGGTTAACTTACATATGATTTGTGTGTATTCATTAAGTGCATATTTTGTGGAAAAGCCTTAGAAGACGTTTTTATTTTAGTTTTTAATTTTTTTATGTTATACATTTTTGTACATTTATATATTTTTTCTTTTTCTTTTTTTTTAAGTATTTCAATTATTTAATGTTATTATTATTTGACTTATTTCTATCCAGTAATAATGACAATATTTCTGTACCCATCCTTTTCTATGTATATGAATGAAAGATGAGCAAGATGAGTAGAGAAATAATGTCATTATTACACTGTCATGTCTGGAAAAGCTGTCCACCCGTCACCAAACCTCCTGTTTGGTGACGGGTAAGGGTCTCCCCTAACCTATCGACGCGGATTCGGCAAAATTCGGTGGAAAAAAGCTTTATGTCTACGCAATAAGAGCGAAAAAGACGTCGACGCGTCGGCAGGCGTCGGCCGAGCCGAGCCGAGTCGAACCGTGCATTGTTAGCTCTTATTGTGTGGTCATAAAGCTTTTTTCCACCGGATTTTGCCGAATCCGCGTCGATAGGTTTGGGGAGACCCTAAGCCGGTAGCCAGTGCTGCAGCTTAGGAGTGAGTGACTCATAAGAAATTTGGCACAATACGTCGTCCCAGCTCCAATGGCAATTTGGATGGGTAAAAACATCCTGACCCGCCAACCACTTCACCAAGCTTTTTTGGCCTCCTCTAAACCACAGTTCCATGGTTTGGGGGTGGGGGTCCTGTAAGATTTTAGTGACTTTACCTACGAGGCTGGCTGAGCTGTAGACGGAAGAGTGTCTTACAGTTGATGTTATGAAGCCGACTATTTTTTAAAATGGTCTTAAATCCTTATGCGCCCACCGGTATGGTCTTAAATTGGGTATTTTCTTACTAAACGGGTCTTATAGCTTCTGTAAAAATTTCGAGCAGTAAGCTCAAAAAAAAATTAACGCTCAACAAATTGCGATTTCAACTGGTCTTAAAACCTTATACGCCCACCGTAATGGCCTTAAATTTGGTAAGTATGTAGATTTTGTGGGTGGTTAAGTAAGTGGGCTTCGCCGTGTGTCAAAATTTAATCGTAACGATAAATTAACGTATTTTTTTGTATTTTCAACTTGACGCCACACATACTAGCGCCCATTTACGACCTTTAAGACTTATGTTTTCAATATCTCCGTGATGGGCTCTACAACGCTGTCAACGCTATATGGAAGCCGACCGGTAATTTTAGATTTTTGATAAATTTACAGTATAGCCGGCACCAGTATCTATAAAGTATCAGATGTCAAACAATCCTTTAAGGCACTGACTACCAGGCTACCGATAGTAATGATGGAGGCGACCTCTAGTAATTGCCCCCACGAAACTTTTGCGCGAAGTTGATTTCTGACTATTCAAACTAGGTAAGATACCTACTAGAAGTAATTATAAAATTGATATGATTTTAAGACATTTTCACTGAGAGAACATTAATATTTATAATTTTAATGATTTTTAATTGTAGGTATTTATTAAAAATATATAACTGTTAAAATATAATATGATTGGCATTACCTATTTAACCTAAAGTTCAATTAACATGCCATAAAAGAAATGTCGATATCTGGCCGAGGAGTGAATAGATAAACATCAAAAAGTGCGATGAGTTATAGGGTTCTTCCACCCTGCTGTTGGGAATATCTCTACAGTACCCTGAATCCACTGTGCTCTGCATTATTTTGTGTAATTTGGATGCTATGTTAGAGTAGATTTCCTCAGATTAAGCAAGCCACTAGCAATAAATCTCCTACAACGCCTTGACTGTATGCGGCTGTATAGCCATTCCCCATGTACATGTGCATACACACTGGCGTAGACTGGCGGCTTCTCACCTCACCGGATCCAATAAACATACAGATGCGGTGGCGAAAGCAGCTGAAAAACTGAACACCCTTAAAAAATCGATGTTTAAAGAAACAAGTATGTATAGTTTAATTTGCCATTTAAAGTGTCATGTGTAACCATATAAATTCATTATATAAGAAATATAATATGATATAATATTGGAATATAACTTACACGTAAGTCAGTCAGACACACAATTACATTTACTTGCAGTAAACGTTAACTTCTTTTTTGAAATTGAAGACCCATGGTTTTCATATCCCGAGTCTCCTAAATAGTAATTCAAAACTTGGGTCTTGTTAGTGGCAATTAGTTATAATCATGAGGATTATGACTAGTACTACTGTGCACTGTATTTATTTACCTGATATGTTTATATTTCCATAACATCCTCAACTCTCAGGATTAGGAATACCTTTGTAATATAAGAGTCTTACATTAGATTAGAATCTCTGAAGAATATGTGTAAAATTGTTTGAAGTGTCTAAAACCTTAGTTAAGTTAGGAGGCAGTAGTAGGAGCCAAGTTTGAACCCGCGATCCTTAGAGCGTCAGTCGGGCGTCTGGCCGCCAGGCTACCAGAGTTTGTTTTGATAATTACTATACTGTTGCTCCATTTTTCTACTATGTTTATCTGCGTGAAGTATCAAATGTCAAACAATCCTTTAAGGCACTGACTACCGACGGAGGTAGGCTATCGATAGAAATAACGGCCTCCTAGCCCAGTCGGTAGTGACCCTGCCTACGAAGCAGGAGGTCCCGGGTTCGAATCCTGGTCAGGGAATTGGTTTGTGTGTTTATCACAGATATTTGTTCCTGAGTTATGGATGTTTTCTATGTATTTAAGTATTTATCCATATTTATCAAATATATATATCGTCTAGTATCCATAACACAAGCCTTACTGAGCTTACTGTGGGCCTAGTTCGATTTGTGTAAGATTAATTTATTTCTCGAATTTAATTTCTTTTCTGATGTTTTTGAAATGCCTCAAACTTTCCATAGACGTTGACGTAACAAAGACTGTAGCACTATAAGTAGGTATTAAAACAGACAAACATTGCAAAATTAAATAATTATATTATTAGTAGTTAGGTTTTCTTATTAAAATTATTTTCTTGTGTATGAATGCTTTTTCACCACATCAGCACCACCGCCTATCTTGATTTTTTTAAAGCGTCAGTAAAATTGTTTTTTTTTTTCACAAGGGAGAACAGTTATTACTTTACGTTATAGAACGATGATTTTGAACCATAAATATTTGGCAGAATTAATTTGTTTTGTTTTATGTATTTATCTAAGCTTGTATTTTTTTGCCGTGGCGTGGTGAAAAATGTTGTAATACTCTCGGCAGCAGTTTGTTTGCTTCTAGTGCCCCCCACAATGCTCAAGATACAACTTTTTTAACCATACACTAATACATAATACACACTACACATAATTTTGTAATCTTTCACTTTTTCGGGTCTCGATATAAACACGTGAGATAGATATCAAGGTTGTATTCTTGATATTATAATTTATTTACATTAAACCTATTCTACATAATATTGGATCAACGTGGTCGGTGTACAAGTCAATGTATTGTTTTATTTCTTGTGACAAAAAACATTTATTGGTTACAAGAAATCTTAAAATCATTCATACCAGTAATTTTTATTCAATATGTAATATTTGTCACATATCTTTTACCCAAAGCACAGGTTTCGTCATCGTTGCTACACCCAAAAATGCGTCGTCAAATCTAAAAAATTGCTTGTAAGCCGTCTATGTAGACTACCCTAGTTCTAGCCTAGTATTGTAGCACGAAAATACACGTATGATTTACACACATACTCACACACGCATTTAGTTTCAGAAGACATTCAGAGATGTCGCTTTCAAATGAGTTTTCATAAAATGCTTCAAGGCTCTCTTTACCTACTAGAGGTAAACAAATGCCTTACGTGGGATTCCCATAATTTACTGACGTCAACGTCAAAACAATAAGATGGCGCCCATGCCAATAGAGAAATTCCTCTAGCGAGACCTGTTGATTTTGACGTAGGTGGTTAGGTGAATCAACTGTCACAAAAGTGTGATATCATAGTTGTCTCGTATGCGACTGTCAGTTAAGCCATGTCGAATAGACTCCCTGGTTGTGTACGATAAAATGTGGAGTAAATTAGAAAAAAACCAGCCAACGAACCAACAAATTAACGGATTGGACCTGCTCTGTAGAGTTCTATAAAGCGATTTTTATTCTATTATATTGTCATTACTGTTGTATGCTAACGTAGACACTATGTATTTAACAATTCTTATGGACTCCTGGGCCTAAAATAAACGTATATTTAATTTAATTTAACTCATTCATATCCTTAGAGGAGTTTTTTGAAAAATAATGAGTCAAATGACCAGACAAGACGTAAGAAAATTTCGATTGCGACATTTATCTACTCTGTTAGAGTTGAGTGTGAGTGACATCTAGCGGTCATAAAACCAAACTTTTGTTACCAGTCGTCCAAGTTTTAACCAGACTTAGAACTTTGTATCTTTCCCACTTCAACTCCCTAAAATAAGGGTTAGTTTGTGTACAGTCAACGTCAAAAACATGTATACAATTTTGAACCATATTAGAATGGAGTAAGGTGCAATAGTGAATACATGTTTTTGACGTTGACTGTACGTTGTTTAGGTACCTAGGTATGTTATGTCAAATAATCTCATATTTTTGGATATCTGGTTCAAAAGTTAGAAAGAATAAGGGGTCAAGGGTTTGCCATGGATCCCTAAAAACTAAGACAAATTGAAAAAGACTGTAATTAAACAAAATGACTGTTTTATTTTATATTTTAAGTTGACTTTTTATGTGATTCTTAAATTATAAGTTTTAAGGTGACATTTGTTTTAAATATGTAATGACTTGGTTTTGATAATGTTTGATATAATTAATTATAAAGTAACAAACATAAAAAATAAAAAAAAAAAAAAAAAACATACACGCCGAATTGAGAACCTCCTCTTTTCAAATCTTGAAGTCGGTTAAAAATGATTTGCTCTGTAATTTTATTTGCTAACAAAAATGGAATGTTTTCTATTTTCGACCCAAGGGGTGCGAGGGAGGGGCGCTGTATGAGTATGTACTACAATACAATACTATGGAGGTCCGACATTGTTAGAAAAATACTTAAGTATCCGGGATCCGGGAGATTACTTAATACTAATTTATAATGTTCGATTAACTCGTATATTTTATGAGGCGTCGGGTCGTACTAACATCGGTTATCTAAAATAGCAATTATTTCTTGATTGAACCACGTCAGTACTCATCTTACTCTCATTTAGTGCAAGTTAGTTGATCAGAAATCTATTATCGTGTAGCGTAAGATAAGAAACCTATTATCGTACCCATTTAGGCGCTAATCTAGGATTGAAATTGACCTAAGTATGTACCTAAAGTACATAATTATAATTAGGGCGTATGTTCATGAACTACCCAGAAAGTTAAAATAAAATGTTAGTCGGTAGTGATATTTTCTTTCAACTTTATAGAAAGGCCGTGTCGTACAGCTGCGATCGTGGCCCACAAATGGTCCCGCCGGAAGATCAGCGCTGGCTTTTGGGGCAGCATAATGCTGAGGCGGGTACATTTAGTGGTCAACTGTGTATTATGTTCTACATTACTTTTGTTTTTATTTTTAATACTTTTGTATACTTATCACGAATAAAACGATTGATTCTTGATTCTTGATTCCGGCGTCTGCCCACGAAGCTTGAGCTGGAGGTCCTAGGTTCGCATCCCGGTAAGGTAAGGGTGTTCCCGTGTTATCTCATTATTTTTGCATTGATGGTCGGAAAGTGTAGGTATGTCTGATGCGGTCTCCGCATGCGGCGACGGTGTGCGAGCGAGATAGCGCTGTTTCGTTCACCGTAGCGGGACGCGGAGCCAGTGTGAAATCCGCCTAACTTGGACTCTTAGACAAAGACTTAAATAAACTAGATTAAACTAGATTAATCGTGTTGCCAATCAACCAGTGTAAATGAGCCTTAGGTGTTACAATGCCACGCGTGCATACATAGTCACTGCCGGCGCCGGCGCAGCACACCCCACACTTTAACTTACAAGCCAAAATATTCAGATGAAAATGCTGAAAGTTACTTGTTCTGTATTTATACTATGTCTATGTTTCGCTACAGCTTTGGGTAAGTATTATTTACAATGGTAATCAGTAATCAGTATCTTTATTGCTTTCATAGGTTTACAAGATGTTACATTTTATTTTGTTATTATTGGTAATGGTATTGGTGGGCCGTATTTTGAACGATTTCAATAATTTGTTAAAAAGTTAAGTAAGGTAAAAAAGGTAAGTTCTTTTATATTATAAATAAAATAAAAAACCTTTTATTTCCATGACTTTTACACTTTTACATTAAAAAAAATTTTTCGTTAATAAAATATGATATTGGTGTTTGGAGAGTCATAGATCAAATTTGGGTAAAGGTCTCCTCCCATTTTTTCCATAACTTTCTACTTTTGCCTTTGTACATCCAGTCTTTTCCTGCAAATTTGGTTAGGTCATATAAAATTAGATTAGTAAGTAATTTCAAATTTGTATGCCCTTACTAAAACAGATTTACTTTTGTATCGGCTCTTATTTATAGCACGGCATTTAACAAACTTATACGTATATTTAAGTTAGTTTGGCCTGTCTGCACATTAACATACGGAGCTGAAACGTGACTCACTGTGCAACGATTTCGCCAGCTCAAGGCTGCTCAGCGAGCTATGGAAAGAGCTAGGCTCGGAGTTTCTCTTAGGGATCTAATCCGGAACGAGGTTATTCGTCAAAGAACCAAGGTATAACCGACATAGCTCAGCGAATAAGCAAGCTGAAGTGACAGTGGGCCACATACCGAAGAACCGATGGCTGTTGGAGAAAGCTTCTTGAGTGGAGACCGTATGATAGCACACGCAGTGCTTGGCGCCCTGCAGCAAGGTGGGGCGACGATATTCGTAGGGTGGCGGGTACAGTTTGGGAGAGGAGAGCTGAAGATCGAGCTCAGTGGCGTGCCGTGGGAGAGGCCTATGTCCAGCAGTGGACTGCTACAGGCTGATTCTTAGGATACTCTAGGCCCTCTAATATAATTTATCGAGCACCCCTGACACATCTTGCCGTTTCAGCCACTCTGACAATTTCATAAAACAATATACTCGTATACTAAACTGCCAAGAAAACAGAAAAGGTATTTTGAAATCTTTAACGCTTTAATTATAGGGCAACGGTCTCAAAAAGACCACCTGTAACATCATCTTTTTGTATTTTTTTCTTGTACATTTTTAATTAAGTTAAATTGTTAAGACTAACACTAGATTAAGATTTTTGTTTGTTTGTTACTAACACTCTATGGATACCTGATTGTCAGAAATAAATAAATTTTATTTATTATTTAGGACTATAGATTGGCGATGAGGCTTGAATTGAGGATTTTTTTGAGTCTTGCCCGTTGAAGGGTTCAATGTACAGTGTATAAAACCAATACGGGCGAATCTTCAAACTGTGGCTTAGCATAGGACATAAGGCATATATTTAGTGATGGTTATAGTACTAGAAATTTGATATTTCATATGAGTGTGTTTCTTAATTCAATTCAATTCAATTCAATTATTTATTTCAGACAAATTACAGCCCTATATTTGTTAGTAATATGTACAATACAATTAATCTTATAGGCTATTGTTAGTAAGGACACAATAAATTACAAATTAAAATTACATATAAACTAATCATACTTGGCACAAGGAAGACTGCACACACTACCGTTGCACGTGCAACAGCATCCAGTGGTGCTGGAACGGGCAGTCTAGCCTCTCGGCCAGCACACGTAGCAGACTGTTGGAGCTTAATCATGCCGACAAAGTTGTAAAACAAAATCTAAAAATAAAGTGGGGAGTGATTTTTTTTTCACTTCAACCCTAACGTGTGAGAAATCATTGTATAGGTCTTTAAAAAAATAAGGGTTTTCTAAAACATTTTTTAGATTAAACTAATAATTTCGTAAATAATAGTTCCGAAAGTGTTTTTAGGATTCCGTAGCCAAAATGGAACCCTTATAGTTTCGTCATGTCCGTCTGTCCGTCCGTCCGTCCGTATGTCACAGCCACAGCCATTTTACTCGGATACTATAAGACGAATCTTATTTTAATTAAAAATGAGGTGTATTTTGTATGCCGCTATTTAGTTATGTACTTATAGTGAAATATTTTCAGGGGGGGCGCTCCGTACATGTAACTAAATTTCATTTTTATTACCAGAGATCTACATGTTGTCCATCAAGCGATGGGTTTTTAAAAATAACATTGAGGTTTCTTTGAACATTTTGTGATTAAGTAAATATTTTCAGAAATAATCGCTTCGAAAGTCGGAAAAATAGCGTTCCCCCCTTTAACTTTTGAACTGTAAGTCCAAAATAAGAAACAAATTTGCGAAGATGAGCGTTATCATATACTTTCTACGAATATTGTTATGAACATTACCGGTCGTAGCTATTTTTGAGTTATTTCCAAAAAACTTATTCCATAGTCATCAGATACGAACTTTTGGCATTAGTTTTCTTATTTAATTGAATCTACGGAACCCTCCATGCGTATGCGTGGTCCGACACGCACTTGGCCAGTTTTTTTGAATTCCCTCGATATCTCATTATAAATTGATCCCAGCCAAAAAATTTAAAAAATCTTTTTTGTAGACAATTGTATTTGAATGAATTAAGTAGAAGACCATTTTTTAGGGTTCCGTAGTCAACTAGGAACCCTTATAGTTTCGCCATGTCTGCCCGTCCGTCCGTCCGTCCGCGGATAATCTCAGTGACCGTTAGCACTAGAACGCTGAAATTTGGTACTAATATGTATATCAATCACGCCGACAAAGTGGTAAAATAAAAAGTGGAATTTTTATTTTTATTAGGGTACCTCCCCTATACGTAAAGTGGGGAGTGATTTTTTTTTTCATTTCAACCCTAACGTGTGATATATTGTTGGATAGGTATTTAAAAATGAATAGGGGGGTTTACTAATATGTGGCCGAAAATTTTATGGCAAATTATTACTTCCCAAACTATTTTTCCCATAGTTTCATTTGGCAGAGTTATCAGATGGCAAACCAACTTTTCGCATATATAATATATCGCAAATAATTATTTGGAATATTATTCTTTGGCAAAATATTTACTTGGTCATGTTTCAAAATGTCTTTTATTGTTTTGTCGAATGTATTGATTGCCATAAGTTTGACGGCGCTTAGCAGTGGCGCCATCTATTCGATTAAGAACGAACTTTCTCTGCTTGCCTGCCGTAGTGGGTTCGTTCTAGCGAAGCGTCGTATCGATGGTAGCGAGGCTACCGTCAAGAACTGACACTTACCTACATATCAAAAAAATAAAAATAAAACTTGACGGTCGCTCGCGCACCACGTCCTCGACGAATCGCTTATAATTGTTTCGTCCTAATTTAGTTATTGTCTAAATTGAATACAATTGTGCTAATAGTGGATTAGTGGTGATTTAATTGCATTATTGTTAAAGTTTGATTGTTATCCTGTAAATTAAAATGCAAGTTGATCACACAGTGTTTTAATCACGCTCATCGCCCAAACACCCACGATGTCTAACCAAGATAAGGCCACTCCTGCATCTACATCAGAAGTTGGAGATATTGGGCAGAAAGATGAGCAAAAACAGGGGCAAAGTGATGAAACATCTACCTCGAAACTATTGAGCAATATGGAAGCATTATTGTCGCGCGTGTTAGCGATGCCACAAATCGTGAGTAATAGTAATACATCGCTTAAGCTATTGGAATTTAACCCTGACGATTTGGATGCGGACATAGATGGTTGGTGTAACGTATCTGAATTAATTATTAAAAGTAAACGGCTTGAAGGTGTTGATCTGCTTGTCGCTCTTACAAGCGCATTAAAAGGACGTGCAGCCAAATGTCTCACGAAGCTGAACCTTAGTGAACTGACATGGGATATGGTAAAACAAACATTGATCGCTAGATTCTCTAAGCCAAAATTATATCAAGATCATTTTGATGATATATTGCGTTTTGAAATTGGTACCAAAGAAACGGCATCCGAAGCAGCCATGCGTTTGTGGAATTTGATTGAACGCATTCCTAAATTAGAAATGCTTGAAGAAATAACTACTGGCTTCGTAATATCGGTGTTATGTCAAAAAGATAACCTCATACGTCGAGAATTAAATGCTCATATGATCACAACCAGAGCTCAACTTTTTAGAATACTCGGAGGAATATCTCTAAAGCGACGATTTGAAGGAACCGATAAACAGGAACCGGAAATAAAACGCTCTCGCACTTCCAATGATAAATTTACTGGTAAATGTCATTATTGCGGCCTAGCAGGGCATCGACAAGCTGATTGCAGGAAACGACGACAAGAAGACTCTACGCCCGCAACATCTACGTCACAGGAATCTTCGAAATCGACGCGTCCAGTTGATAAAGCACCTGCTGTATCCTGTTACACATGTGGTAAACCTGGGATCAGCTTTTAGCATCGGGGGTGATTAGGGAAAGCACTTCACCTTTTGCGAGCCCAATATTACTAGTGAAGAAAAAGGACAATTCAGATAGACTTTGTGTAGATTATCGCGGCCTCAATGCCAACACACGTCCAGAACATTACCCACTGCCTCGTATCGAGGAGCAAATTGACCAACTCTCTGGTTCCAAATATTTTTCATCCTTGGACATGGCATCAGGATTCCACCAAATTCCAATTCATCCTGAATCTGTAGAAAGGACAGTTTCGTAACACCTGAGGGCCAATACGAGTACCTTGCTATGCCTTTTGGGTTGCGGAATGCACCCTCTGTGTTTCAGAGGTGTATTACTAAGGCGTTGCAACACCTAAAGGATAGACCTCTGATATACATGGATGACGTTCTGTGTCACTCAACTTCTGTAACTGAGGGTTTACAGCGACTTGACGATGTTTTAGCAGCACTCTCACAGGCTGGGTTTTCATTTAACTTGCGAAAATGTCATTTTATGAAGCAAAACGTTAATTACCTAGGTTATTCCATTCAATCTGGTGAAGTCAGACCGAACGCTCGAAAAATTCAAGCTTTGGTAGACTCCCCCCAGCCCAAAACGGCTACACAGGTTAGACAGCTCCTGGGTCTCGCCTCTTACTTCCGGAAATTCATTCCTAACTTTTCTCAGTTGGCTGGTCCACTGTACCCTTTGACAAAACTAAAGGGACCTATTCAATGGACTGCCCAGCATGAAAATATTCGTAATTCGATTGTTAGTATTTTAACTTCTGAGCCGGTTTTGACAATTTTCAACCCTGATTTTCCTGTGGAACTCCACACTGATGCGAGTTCTGAGGGTTATGGCGCGATACTTATTCAAAGAAAAGATAATTTACCTCACGTCGTAGAGTATTTCAGCAGACGTACGTCCGAAGTTGAATCGCGGTATCACTCTTACGAGTTAGAAACTCTTGCAGTAGTACGCGCAGTAGAACACTTCCGCCATTATCTCTATGGGCACCGGTTTCAGGTATATACCGACTGCAATTCACTTAAAGCGTCAAAATCCAAGGTCGATCTTACGCCACGTGTTCATCGCTGGTGGGCATATTTACAGGCTTACGACTTTGATATCAATTACCGTGAAGGCCGTGGAATGGAGCACGCCGATTACTTTTCTCGAAACCTGACACCCTTAGCAAATGCTTCAAATAGTGTTCAAACAGAAACTAAATCGGTTCATTTTGTCGAACTCCATCAGGGTTGGTTATCGGTGGAGCAGAAACGGGACACTGAAGTACAGGATTTGATCAGAAAATTCAATAACGATCAGTTACCTGAAACTGTAGGACATACATATGACGTCCGGGATGGGATCCTTTACAGAAAAGTAGTGCGAAATAAAATCGTTTCGTGGTTGCCAGTCGTTCCACGTTCTCTGATTTGGACATTGATCAATCATATTCACAATGAGATACAGCATTTAGGCAAAGATAAGACCCTTGATAAATTATATGAACAGTATTGGTTCCCCCAAATGTCAAAATGTGTACGCAAATTTATCGACTCTTGTATAGTCTGCAAGTCATCAAAAGGTATTTCCGGTGCTCAACCTATTCAATTGCATCCGATACCTAAAATTCCAGTGCCTTGGCACACTGTTCATGTAGACTTTACTGGAAAGTTGAGTGGGAAAAGTGACCGGAAGGAATACTGTTCGGTAATAATTGACGCGTTTACTAAATATGTATTACTTGAGCACACTACATCGCTCGATGCAAATAGTGCTGTCAAAGCACTTGACAAGGCTGTTTCCCTTTTTGGTGCACCAAAACGCCTGATAGCAGATCAAGGCAGTTGCTACGTCAGCTCCGAATTTAAAACCTATTGTGCTAAGAACAATATTGAACTTCACTTTATTGCGACGGGATCCAGTAGGTAGGGTAGGAGTAGGGCTAATGGTCAGGTCGAGCGTGTGATGCGAACCTTAAAGAGTTTACTGTCAATTATAGAAAACGATGCTAATAAAACCTGGCGTGACGAATTAGGGAATGTTCAGCTCGCAATAAATAGCACTAGATCTGCTGTTACTAAATATACCCCTACCGAATTGATGTTTGGGATTCAAGCTCAATCATTAGGAATATCGAGTTTAAACCCGACTCCAACAAATTCGCATACCCGGTTAGACCTTAGTGTTATTAGAGAGGATGCTTTAAATAATATTAACAGAGCTGCGACATCAGAAATCGAACGTTTTAATCGAGGTCGTGCGAACATTAAACCGTTTTCTAAAGGAGACTACGTGTTTATAAAAAGTAGTGAACGCAGTCAAACAAAACTAGCTAAAAAATTCAAAGGTCCATATCTTATAACCGCAGTGCTTGATAATGATAGGTATGAGCTCAAAAGCTTAAATAATCCCCGAATCCCCTCACGAAAATTTGCGCGCAGTACCTCCAGGGCACGAGGGTTTACTTGAAGTTTCAACTAGTTTATTGAATGAAGAGGAGACCGTGACGGCGCCAATAAATGTTGACGATAGTTTAGAATTAGACAGTAATGATGATATAATATGTACAAATAGTTGCGATACTTTAACTGCGTGTTCAGACACCATTTCTGTAAGTCATTCTGATACGCTTACTGCAGGTTCCGATACCGATAGTGTATGTTCCGACCCTCAGACAATGGAAGTACAGTGCGAAGTTGAAATTCATGCTGAACAAGATACTTCATAGCTTTAGCCTTTACCTATATTATTACTTTCATAATGTAATTTGTGTTTTATATTTGATAATATCGTAACGTAGCTGTAAAGTTGGTCGAAAGGACAGTGCTTTTCGACACCAGAGTCTGGTTAGCGATGCACTCGTCCGGTCCACACTTTTTGGGTATGATAGTTGTTAGAGAGTGTCGTCCGGGCCAAAGGGTCTTTGGTTGAAGGGATGCACTTCTCTATTATCATTATGTTGTCTGTGCGTTGATTGGTCGAAGGGACAGTGTCGTCCGGTTCAGGCCCTGCTTTTTATTAAGTTATCGCTGATCGAAGGGACACACTCGTCCGGTCCAAGTCGACAAGAGAGTATTAAAAATAAAGGGATTTTCTATATATGCTGATTATGATAGAATGTTTTCTTATTTAAACTTGTCAGGCTGGACGAGCGGATAGATGGGTCAGTTGTTGGTTTGTTGCAGGACCACACGTATAAATGCGCCCGAGGACGGTCGACAGTCAGTTTGGCCGTGACGGCGCTTAGCAGTGGCGCCATCTATTCGATTAAGAACGAACTTTCTCTGCTTGCCTGCCGTAGTGGGTTCGTTCTAGCGAAGCGTCGTATCGATGGTAGCGAGGCTACCGTCAAGAACTGACACTTACCTACATATCAAAAAAATAAAAAATAAACTTGACGGTCGCTCGCGCACCACGTCCTCGACGAATCGCTTATAATTGTTTCGTCCTAATTTAGTTATTGTCTAAATTGAATACGATTGTGCTAATAGTGGATTAGTGGTGATTTAATTGCATTATTGTTAAAGTTTGATTGTTATCCTGTAAATTAAAAAGCAAGTTGATCACACAGTGTTTTAATCACGCTCATCGCCCAAACACCCACGATGCCTAACCAAGATAAGGCCACTCCTGCATCTACAAGTTATTTTCCTCATAATATTATGATGCATAATACTAATATACCCTAATCTTGTAGTACTTATAGTGCAAATTACATTAGCATTATATTTCGTTATGTAGGTAATTTTGCGTGCTGTGCAGTTCAATGGTGGAGGTAGTACTTTTGTTTACTACATTCCATAACAATTTCAATCATTCAGTTTATGTTTGTCAATGTGATACGTAACGAAAGTATTAAATCGTCTAGAGTTGTATTATTTAAAGTGTACTTCTTGGTTGTGATGAGTGAGTCAAATTATTTTCAGGTAAAAATGAATAACACAGCTTAACTTAACTCGTACGGGTACTTTTCTGGTGAAAGTGGGGTCTGTGGGGGTCGCAGTTCTAATCTAACCTAACCTACGTTTCTGGTGACAAGTCGTGTCTATGAGGGTCGCAGTTCTAACCTAACCTTCTAGTGACATGTTTTAAAAAATTAAAATTTAAACTGTTTATTATCAATAAAAAGATACAATTTTTACATGATACCCTTAGCATAATCTCAATTTATAGAGATTTTTTGCCAAGCGTCAAAGTATTAATATTTTCATGCTTTACATAATATGTTTTCTTCATTAAATTATATTTTTAACAAATGGTCTAACTATTACTGCTCAAACAGAGCTTTTTTAACAATCATTTTAAGCTTATGGGGTTTCTCCCCTAGGTTGTCTACTACATTTCTAGGAAAACTATTCAGGATATTAGGTAAGTAACTGGACCAGACTCTCTGTCCATAGAAGTTGTTACTATTCGGTATAGTGAAGTGCTTCGAATCTTTTAGTGCTCTAAGGTTATTTGATCTATTATACCTGTTTAGTTTTCCCAGACTATGTTTGTACTCCAGTATCACTGCCAGTTTGACTTTATCATATACATTCATTATTTTACAATGTTGAAAGAGGCGATCATAGTTATGTTTATACTTGTATTTAATTTTTAGTGGTACAATGGTTTTAAGGATTCTTAGCTGTATACTGTATATTCGTTGGAGGTGAGTTTTGTAGATTCTTCCATAGCTAGATATACCATAGTTTATTACTGAGTCAGCCATGGCCATGTATATAAGTCGAAGTGTGTTGTAAGGCATTTTATTTTTAAGTATTGTAAGGTTACTAAGTATGGCTCTTAATCTCTTGCATACATGGTCAATGTGCTGTCCCCAGTTAAACCTGTCGTCTATTGTGAGACCGAGGTATGTATGCTGTTTTACTATATCCAGAGGCTCACTTAATTTGCCGATAGATGTCGCTGTACGTGGAACTCTCATATCATATCCTACATGGCGGTGTTATTAACTCTTAAGTGGGGACACTTACTGTGAACCCTACACTGAGCGTGGCCCGACACGCTCTTGGCCGGTTTTTGTATGGGCCATCGTTTACGGTTTATTTACGAAAAACCAAAAAAGGGATCTTTACACCCCCCCCCCCCCCCCCCTCCGTCCGCTTCACCCTCACCCACCAGTACTTTTAGTATGTTCATTAAGACACCTTTACCTACAACAATACCATAATTCGGGTATACACGTATTTTTTCCCCTATTCTGCAGTTAGTGGAGGTCGTTCGGTGAGCTATAAATGCAACAAACTCAAATTAAACGCTCGTTTTTATTGACAGTTATTTTGCTTCAACAATCGTGTTCCAGAACCTACATTACCTACGGCTCAATACTTAAAAAAAAAATTACGAGGTCATAATTAAGTGTAACTTAACAAAAAACCTTCCTAATTAATGATTTTACCTATTTACTATTAAATCCTTTGCCTTGTTTAATTTATTGCTCATATTGGATTTACACACTGTATATCCGGCCTTCAATTACATACCGAGTTTGAAATTAGTCTCCGTTTGTAACACAAGTGAATCCTAACTTTCCGATTTTATTCGATCATTTAGCTTAGCAGGCATTCAATTGGTTATTTTAATTTTATAAAATATAAATTATTAAATTTAAATCTGGAGTCCATATGCATGTTATTCCAATTCCTTACAATTGGATACTCCAATCTGTGAACAACGTTGTTTAGGAGGCTGCTGGGACTGCCCCGAACACGACGCATCAGGGAAGCCACTCTTGCGCAGGATCGCGTGGAAGTAATCGTTGCGAGCCTCAGCAAACATACCTGATATTTTGTATACCTGCCTTAACTTCTGGTCCTCTTTTAAACACATACAGTAATCTTATTACAGTAATGACGCAGTCACGATATGGCCTGGGCCGATGATTCCAAAGAAAGATAGATTTAAAAGAATACCGTAATTTATAGTTTACTTTAACTCCATTGTAATTTTGAAGTCCCGTTTCAAAATAAAACAAAAGATACCGCCTTCAGGAGGTTGGCCTTAAATGATAATCGACAAAGGTGACTTTGTGATTAAAACGCTTTCTTATTGCATCTTATATTATGATGCCAGTAGTAATATCTTAATAGAGTTTGTCCAGAAAGAAAAGTGTCGTAGAATGTATCGTCGGTTGTAATATGAATATCTAATAATAGTAATAATGTAACCGCCAAAATGACGAAATTGAGTTATAGTCGGTGGTGTACACTTATTTATACGGAAAATGATGATGATGGAATTTCTATTTGCAGAGCTAATCCTTTAGGCTCTAAGATTAATTTAAGAAGGGGGGAGCTAATCAAATTTCTGATGCAAATTTTTGACGAAGTGGCCCCCCATATTTAATTAAAAATAAAATAGAGCTATATAGTCAAGTTTGATATCATTTCGGTATCATCGCAAGGATACCGAATTCATTTATGGTATTTTATTTATACCTTTCCATATAATAAAACTCTCACATACTTTCTTTACTCTTTTCTATACTTTTTAACCCTGCAACTCCCCGCTACCTCAAAGAGCGTTTCTCTTATCTTAATTCTATTAGATCCTCTCAAAAATTGCTCCTAAAAGTGCCATCTTCATCTTCCAAATTTTATAATTGCTCATTTACGTTCCAGGCCGTTCGTTTGTGGAATTCTCTCCCTCTCAACATAAAACGCGCGCAATCTATTGGTAGCTTTAAATCGCAACTTAAGGAATACTATTTATCTCTTCCTTAGGTTTTTAAGTTGACACTGTTGTTTCTTACCGTGTGTATTATATATGTATATATGTACGTATATGTATGTTTATTTTGTATTTATTTAAGTATGTATATTCATATGAATGTGCTGTGTTATCTATTTCGTCTCTTTTGTTTCTATGCACCACCTACTGCTTATTGTTTTTCTCTAGTCTCCACTACCCAAAGGTTGTCTGGAAGAAATCGCTCATTAGCGATAAGACCGCCTGTTGTTACCTCTACCTAAATTTATCTAATTGTAAAATTTGTGCTTGTAACTGTATGAGGTGTGCAATAAAGAGTATTTATTATTATTATTATTATTAAAACTGAGAAAACATAAAAAATATGAAATCAATGTTTGATATTTTTTTTAAATAAATGCCTATATTTTTTTTATTTATGGTCGTAACATGAAAAACATATTTTCATAATAAAGCACTGTTATTCCCCTTTATTAAAAGTATATAAATCTTATATTGGTTATAATATTTTTAACGAAAACAAAAACGAATGGGCCTGTTATTAACCACAATCTAATTATGTAGTTACCACAAAACTTTCAATAAAGGAAATATTCTTCATAAAATTCTCTACAATTCTTGCCTTTGAAGTATGTTGCTGAGACTTATAGTTTTCAATCTATGTGTCGCGAAAGTTTTAACCCCCCCTTTTTACCCCCACCGCACCATAAATTTGGGTGGCTCTGCTTCCTGAAATGGCTTATGGGTCCTAAAGTCTCACTGTGCAAAAGGTGATCCCATCGTCACTAAAATCCGTATAATGCTCTTTGTTGTCGTGTGCACCGCCGACTATTAAGTATACAGTTCGACTGCAAATTTCTCGCTCTATCGAATGGTGTAAGTATATACAATTTTCATATCTTGAAAAAAATATCGAGTACGTTAACAAAAATTCAGCCATTTTATTCAGTTTCAACTTTTTTTTTAATGTATGAGGTTTCAACAAATTTTTAATTCATTTCTAATGTATTCACTTACTTTATTAAATATCAATGATGTAAGAGTCATTTGCATTACAATGACTCTTACGCTAACGTCAACATGAAATAGCAATTCCTAAACTATGGCAGTGGTCTCAGTGAGTTACTAATTATCAAACAGACCTCACAAATACAAGACAACTAGCATAAACATCATTGCAATAGGATAAGTAACTAAAAAGTTACAACATACTTTATGATTGCTCAATTAGTTTCTTGCCTCTCCTGAAAAATCGTCATTTGGCGGTTACATAATAGTAGTTTATGTAACTGTTACGTAATAAGGGTCCTTAAAACATGAGTGTGGTAATAAGATCACACGAGTGTTTTAAGGCCTAATTACGTACAGTTGCATACACTGCTTTATCTACACTCATATTATTTATTATAAATGCCGTATTCGGAAACCATAGAATGGCCGCCATTGCACCGCCGTGGCCATCTCGATTGTGTCGGCGTGGCCAACTCGATTGTGCCGGCGGTCGCGCGGGCGCGTGTCGCCGGCCGCGGGCGCGTGCAGTACCTCTACCACGAGTCATGTAGAAAATTCTGAATATTTTTCTATAAGCGTTAACGAATAATCGGGCTTCGAATCGTTTTCCTTCAGTTTCGACAGCAACACATACAAACGATCTATGCTGACATTTCATGTCGGATTACGTTTAGTGCGCTGCATACATCCGTCTCATAGGTAGAACGAGACGGATGTATGCGGCACGTCGAATGTGATCTGTCATGTTAACGCACTGAAGGTCAGTACAGTTTGTTATCGATAGGTTTTATTAAAACGTTACCATAAGACACTAATTTGACTTACGTCACCGAAAAATACTGTATCGACTGTAGAAAACTCTTTCACTATCAAATTATAAGGTGAGATGTCAAAAATATGGTGAAAGTGAAAACCATTCGTATTTATTGTGTTATATTTATATATTATTAGTTGACGAAATAATATCGACAAAGCCTTATTGTTACGTAGATAAAATTGCCTCCCCTTGTAGGGTTCTAAAGATTAGGTAGTATTCGTTAATGTTATAATTTAGGGTGCATAGCGCCACCTATCGATTCGTTCAGGCGATCGTATCGACATTCTACGCAAATAGTTATCTTGATACGGTCCTCTGAAGTCACGAGTTGTCACAAGTTGAGACTAGATGGCGCTGGTGGGACCATTCGCATCGCTTTGGTTTTGTTCTATCGTTTGGGAATTTATTTCAAGAAAAGCAGGTTTTGATTCATTAATAACATAAACTAAATAGTTTTCCGTTCTTTACCTTAATTGTCGGAATGAGTAATTAAAAACGCCCTCTGCTCCGCTATCTGTGGTATGCAGTTGCTAGCTCAAATAACTCGGTATCGCTATAGACTTTTTAATGTCATTCAGAGTTGGTTAATTTTTAATTCTTCACAAACGGACTAAATCCGGAATTCCTAGATTAAATAATATTGTTTCGAAAATAAATTGGACTAAATTGCGAACTATCATTAGTTAATTGTTAAGCGTTTCTGGTTACGGGTTGTTGCGTTGGCAACATTCTGTTACTGTCACTGCGGTCCCTCGGCTCGAGAATGGAGGTCCGGAGATTTTGATTTCGATTGATTGCAGGCCCACGACGTGGTGCCTTATTTTGTATCGGCGGGTTTTATCGACCCCTTGAGTGAGTTATTTCAGTGATTTTGTTATTGGGTTATTGTTGGTAGATGTCATACTAATCAGTGTCGCGTTTATTTTCAGTCCCGGCAAATCGATGAATCTCGTAAATTAGGTTATTTGTGAAGGAAGACCCCGGCGTATTGATATGTCGCAACGACTATAATGTGGGCCACTTTTCTACGCCGGGTAAGCTAAAATAGCGTTATTAAAAACGTTTTCAACCTGTCTGAGACATGGGTGAATTCAGGCTTATAGATTGTACTTGTGTTTTTAGGGTTTTTTGAGACGGGGCTACGTCCTGGCCGTTGATTCTCCGCCCCGTCGGTCACGGTGGATTGTCGCAGTCTGCTGGTGTAGCGGGGTCGGCGAGAGTTGACGCTGAGGCGGCTTGGGGCTTGCGCCGGCTGCTACCCTACACGTTGAGGGAGGATTCAAGGGGTCCCTATTTAACTTTAAGGTCAGAGGTTCCTGTTCCTTTAACTCATTTATTTGCTTGAATGTAATTCGAGCTGGCGCCCTTAAGAATGTAAATTAAGTTGAAGTGTTAAAGCGGCAGTGGTTTCCAACCAAGCAGTATATATATATATTTAGTTCGCTGACCCACCAATTTGCTCTATAACCCTGTTATTATTAAGCGAACTGTAGTTAATAAAATATAACTTGTTAGAAGTAATTTAAAAAAAAAAAACCCTATAGTAGCTTAATTTTGTAAACGCTAGCCGGTGGAAATTTGTAAAAGTGTAGTTTGGGTAATAAACGACTCAAAGATATTTTCTAGTTTCTTTTAAATATATTCCCAGTCCAAAATAGTTGTAACACTGGCGCCCAACGTGGGGCTTTCTTTTAGCGAACTACCTTTAGTCACATTCACCTTGTTTTGTTAGCCGAAGGTTATTATACTGCTTGGTCCACTAGCCTGGTTGTTTTGTACCGTGTTTACTTGTAATTGTAAACCTAAATGATATTTACTGTGCACTGTGCTTACATTTATTGAGATTTGTGGTAATGTTTGGAGGTTAAGGTATGCACATTAGTTACCTATTTACAAACAGTTTAGTATTAAATTTGTTTTTAAGCACTGCATAACTAAATGTAAACTTAAATATATATATTTTTTTTATAATTTGCAACTTTAACTTTTAACAATTTAATTAATTTTGCACATGTTTACCGGAGAGTCAAGTACAAAAGTGTTGCAGCTTTGAAGATTTATAAATTTATTTCGTTAATATTGTGCTAAATATATTCAGTCTTAGTATTTTAATCCTTTTCTAGTTTTTACCAAAATAATTTAAACGTTTTGAAAGGTAACTTTGTTATCTTTAATTACATTATTTACCTAATATGTGGTGGTACAGTCGGAAGCAAAATAAGCCTGCTTTCTCTAACTTTTGATAATAAATTAAATACCTATTTCCTAGATTGCTATTACAATGCAGTCACGCTACCTGCTATTAGAGTTATGTTTAAGTATTACCTGTTGTTTAAACCCGAGGAGTTATTTGTGTAATTAGTAATTAACCTTTTACATGGAGTTTTTCTTTTAATTTAATTATTCTACCATAACTTAAATGTTGTTGTTTACATACTCCTAGAGAAGAGGTGACTTACTCTGAAAATTTATTACATAGTGTGTGGTATGGAGTTACATATTAGTAGGGTAAATGTACCTTTAGGCGGACAATTAATTTTTACCCACAAATATTTTTTTTTTATTAAGATGTGTGTTCTGTTGTTTATTTGATGAAGTTAACTGATGTTGTTATTAAGTACAGTTGCCCACAATTTTATGGTGAGGTTTAAGTTTTTGGAAGTCATCCTTATCTCTTGTGAGTTTGATAAGGTTGGAGACCGGTCCTTGTAATTTGTGCACCGATAGATTATTAGACCTAAGACTAATTGATGAGACTTAGTGTCATCATCATCTGAATGTTGTAAAGGGCTCAAAGAACATTCATTAATGAATTAACTGGTTGTATTAGTTTTATAAGCTTGACCACTGCCTCCTAGGGTTCCTTTTAGCATTCAACCATACACTGAAGTGCACAATTTTGGACGTCTGACTTCAATTGTAAATTGTTCCAGGTTTTCGAGATCTACCCTTTCCAGGACATTATTGTCTTATTGTAGTAGGTTTTAAAAGTTTTCTGATGGAAGATATAAATATTAATTATTATTACTTATTAATCTCGACTTCTCATTGAGACTTCCTTTTATTGTTATGTAGGTAGTTGCAGGAGAGTAGGTACCATGTTATTTTGATTTCATACGACTGCTGTTAGTATATGTTTCATGTGTTGGGGATGGGAGTTATCGTGTTACGTGGGAGTTGGTACCTTAATTTTCGATCGCATTCGGGGTAAACTCGTTAACTGACCGAATGCGTGGTATTTGTTACATGTTTTGAGTGGGTGGAGAGGGCGCTTTAAACCCTCTTCACGTGGTTATTGTGGAGTAGGCGCTTTAAACCTACTTCACGTTTCTTCACTTTTCTGTTTCGGGCCATGGTGGATTTAAACACATGTTCCCTTAACAGTTAGTGTCGTATCTTAGTGCTTTTGCGGTAGTGGCCCTAAAACCCTATGCGTGAACACTAGTCCTGTAGTTGGTGGGTGTCTTGTTGTAGTTGCTTTAAAGCACTATTCGCAAGCACCGAGTGTTGTTTGTCGTTCTATGGTGCCGTCTTGTCGTCGCTTCAGACGCGGACGGGTTGGCGCTTGTGCTGACTGTAGTTGCGTACTGTGTTGTCTTGTAGTGTGTTTTACAGACTTGTCGTCGACTCAGACACAGCCTAATATGTCCCGTTCCTTGTTAAATGTTATTCGCTTAGAGTAGCGAGCGTTCGGACCTTGTCGACTTAGACACGGCCTGATAGCGCGCTACGTTTAAATTAGACTTTCATATTTAGCAGCAGTTCGTGATATGTTTTAAAGTACCTAGTAGACCGTAGTTAGTTGTATTGCGTGGGTTCGATTTCGTTGTTATTGCTTTCCTGTGTTCTAATATTGTTGACGGGCTTTGCGAGCTGGAGGCCAGCTCAAAATTTTGCTATGGCAAAATTTTATTCGGGTTGGGAAGCACTGTTACGTAGATAAAATTGCCTCCCCTTGTAGGGTTCTAAAGATTAGGTAGTATTCGTTAATGTTATAATTTAGGGTGCATAGCGCCACCTATCGATTCGTTCAGGCGATCGTATCGACATTCTACGCAAATAGTTATCTTGATACGGTCCTCTGAAGTCACGAGTTGTCACAAGTTGAGACTAGATGGCGCTGGTGGGACCATTCGCATCGCTTTGGTTTTGTTCTATCGTTTGGGAATTTATTTCAAGAAAAGCAGGTTTTGATTCATTAATAACATAAACTAAATAGTTTTCCGTTCTTTACCTTAATTGTCGGAATGAGTAATTAAAAACGCCCTCTGCTCCGCTATCTGTGGTATGCAGTTGCTAGCTCAAATAACTCGGTATCGCTATAGACTTTTTAATGTCATTCAGAGTTGGTTAATTTTTAATTCTTCACAAACGGACTAAATCCGGAATTCCTAGATTAAATAATATTGTTTCGAAAATAAATTGGACTAAATTGCGAACTATCATTAGTTAATTGTTAAGCGTTTCTGGTTACGGGTTGTTGCGTTGGCAACATTCTGTTACTGTCACTGCGGTCCCTCGGCTCGAGAATGGAGGTCCGGAGATTTTGATTTCGATTGATTGCAGGCCCACGACGTGGTGCCTTATTTTGTATCGGCGGGTTTTATCGACCCCTTGAGTGAGTTATTTCAGTGATTTTGTTATTGGGTTATTGTTGGTAGATGTCATACTAATCAGTGTCGCGTTTATTTTCAGTCCCGGCAAATCGATGAATCTCGTAAATTAGATTATTTGTGAAGGAAGACCCCGGCGTATTGATATGTCGCAACGACTATAATGTGGGCCACTTTTCTACGCCGGGTAAGCTAAAATAGCGTTATTAAAAACGTTTTCAACCTGTCTGAGACATGGGTGAATTCAGGCTTATAGATTGTACTTGTGTTTTTAGGGTTTTTTGAGACGGGGCTACGTCCTGGCCGTTGATTCTCCGCCCCGTCGGTCACGGTGGATTGTCGCAGTCTGCTGGTGTAGCGGGGTCGGCGAGAGTTGACGCTGAGGCGGCTTGGGGCTTGCGCCGGCTGCTACCCTACACGTTGAGGGAGGATTCAAGGGGTCCCTATTTAACTTTAAGGTCAGAGGTTCCTGTTCCTTTAACTCATTTATTTGCTTGAATGTAATTCGAGCTGGCGCCCTTAAGAATGTAAATTAAGTTGAAGTGTTAAAGCGGCAGTGGTTTCCAACCAAGCAGTATATATATATATTTAGTTCGCTGACCCACCAATTTGCTCTATAACCCTGTTATTATTAAGCGAACTGTAGTTAATAAAATATAACTTGTTAGAAGTAATTTAAAAAAAAAACCCTATAGTAGCTTAATTTTGTAAACGCTAGCCGGTGGAAATTTGTAAAAGTGTAGTTTGGGTAATAAACGACTCAAAGATATTTTCTAGTTTCTTTTAAATATATTCCCAGTCCAAAATAGTTGTAACATTATATTAAGCATAATTTGTTAATAAGACTGCATAGTATGATAACTGGAACTGGAAAACGAAACGGTAAATTTCAAGCCGATATGAGAAATATAAATATCACATCAACACTTCAATAAGTATAATTTTAAAAAAGAAATCTAGACCCAAGAACTGCTGAATATTTGTGAGATTTATATGTATTAATAGTCAATTAATCTGATTTTAAATCGACACAAAAATACCAACTCTAACCTAAAATGAATGGTAAGTAGTTGAAATTTGATATGATAGTTATAAACACTTTCATTTTCAATCATAATAATTACAATGAAACTGTGAAAAATAACCAATAATATTGAAACATCTTATACAGGTTCTTGTGCATCATTCATTTCTGATTGATTGCTGTAGCAGCTAACTTATCACCAGCAAGGCAAACTATTTATCCCAGGAAGGTGTATTATTTTATATTCAAGAAGTAACAACTGCGTTACAGGCCGGGATCTCCGAAGACATCCAGTTTTATACAGGGCACTTTGAAATTATAATGTACATAATTATATTAAAGATTTATTTATTGCGAAATAGCCTTTTAAAGTAACATTGTCACAAACTAGAAACTTATAAGTACTACTAACAATTACTCGTACGTGTAACTTATAAATAGAAATAAAACCATCACTATGCAAGAAGCGGCAAAGCCGCAATCCTGCGTTGTGTTATGCTTATGTATGAAAACCGGCTGCTTCCTGGAGCATCTTTAGCTTCCCTTGTGCATTTGTTAGGTCGTGAGGCTCCGTGCCCCTTGCTCCACGGATCGATTGCCTCGACACCAACAATAGTTAGACGAACGACAACTATATTTAATAGTCTTGTAGTGATTTCGGATGTCGGGCGCCGCTCCGGCTTGTTCGCTGGTAAATAAATTAAAGGACTTGGCCAACGTGTCGGCGTCGACGCAGGTGGGATGTGTAACAATAGGGCACTGCCTATACTTTAGAGAATCAACAACATCCTGAAAGGGTACTTATCTTTTTGTGATTATACAATAGACCTAAATAATAAAAAATAAACCTATGATCCACTATGACCTCTAAAAGTCGAACTGTCATGTTGACAAAATAACCAAATAAATTAAGAATCACCTAACACTACATATGGTCGTAGTTCTAGGACGTTTTAAACTAGTAGTGTTATTTGTACATTTGACATTTCATCAATTTGGTTTTCTTATGTAATCCTACAGCCTTGGCCAGAAGTGTTGAGCATAGCTCTTTTTTGTTTACAATTTTGATGTTAAGTATTAATTCCCTATCATAACAATGTACGATGACGTAAAATGTTATATTTTATTGATATATCTAGAAAACTTCACTTAATAACACTTTCAAGGTACCTATAAAATATGAAAAGTGGAGGTACCAAAAATGCGAATTTAGGTCGGTGCGAAAAATTGCAAATATGATATGCGGTTACTACTCACTTTAACAAAATATGCCTGTTCAGTTTGAATTAATTGATAAAATAACTTCAAAAAAGATAGAAACGTCGGTCTAAACTTTCGAGTTTTGTATGAAAATCGCAAGGGTTGTCGCGGAACATCGCGAATCTGTGGTAAGTCGTGTGAACTAAACCTTATAAATTTGTAGCTGGTAACATTGAGATGACAGATACATTGGCGCCATCGGTTAGACTAGCAAAAAGAAAATGGTGATTGAAAGGACAAATTTGTGCAAGTGGACAAAGTGCCTTGAACGTGATCCCTGGATCCTGAAAGGCTGATTCACTTGAGCTAAGTATTAGACCAGGTTAAGATATAACAGTCACAGTAAAATTATTTGCATACTAATGACGAATACATGTAAATGGGATCCCAAGTGCTATGTATATCAGATTCATTGTAGTATTATAGTGCAGCTAAATCCTGGAGTTAGCCTTGTCTATACTTAGTGCTTATTTAACAATCTATCAACAGGCAGTGGAAATAATCTCCAGGCACCAGAGGAAAGTAGCGAAGCAGATAAAAGACCACCATGCGGTTACTGGACGTTCAGGTAGGACTTGGAAATTATAATGTTCACCACCAACTTGTTAACGCCAAAGTCTAGGTTGATAGAAAAGTAATAGTTAGATCCATGATAATAATAAACGTATATATAAAATTCTAAATCCTACTTTTACTCTTTTTGGTTTGGCGTCATGGTGCAGTTGCTGGGATATTTCCAAGAACAATGTGAACGACTATATTAAAATTCGTCTCTAGATAATAATTTTACGTTCTTTATTGTTTTTCGTGTTTTGTCTTTCATCCATATTTCGGAAGAAATCGCCTTTGACCGTAAAAAAAAAAAAAGATGTATTTTTCTGTTTCAATTAAGTTTTTCAAGTAGCCGTCATAGGACGCCATCTATCGAGCAATGGTAAGTAAGAATGTCGTATCGATTTGTATCGATTATTGGTTGTCATTTCCAAGTTTTTCGTACGCTAAACGATAAAATACCTTCGTAACGTAAGGTAAAATAGTAAATATTTTATAATGTTGAGTCATAAGTCAAATTATGATGCGACGTGGTTCGTAACCGATGAATAGTGCGCGCTTAGTATACGAAATGGAATGATAAGCTTGGAAATCAAGAGCGTTATTCAGTGAGAGCCCCCGTCTTCCTTATTTGTTATTGCTTACGTCTGTTAATTCTGTGTAAACCCTGTTATGTTATTAGGAAGCTATTTTTTATATAGCTGACAATCCGGCGATCATGTTTTGATGCGGATTGTCCTGAGTGGTATCGGTTTCGGTCTGGCAGAGGCGCAGACTAAGAACAGGTTACAGTCCCGCGACCCGACGTGCTGGGTGTGGCCACCTTGGTGGTCTCTCATGTTTTGACGCGGATGTTTATGGGATCTGTCGACCCGACGTGCTGGGTGTGAATGTTCTCGTTCGCTCATATTTTGACGCAAATCACTGTGTACCGCTGTGGCGTAGCGGAACGCTGTATCATTGTTCGTGCAGCGTTTTGTTAGACACGGTGGTAGGTTCAGCTGGCGACCCGACGTGCTGGGTGCAAATGTATCAGCATTTGCTCAATGACGCTAGCTAAGAACAGGCAAGAGTCCAGCAGCCCGATACCGGGTAAGAGTGTAAAATCACTTGCTCGGACTGTTAGTGACGGGGTAGAATATTAATCAATCTGGAGACCAGAATGGTGTTTTAAGTATTTATAACGATATTCGATGGTGACATTCCATGAAGTATGTTAAGGTGAAAATATTTTACTATTGTTTGACCAACTACATTTTGGACATGTAGGTAAAATGATAATTGTATTCGATGAACATCGATTTAAATCAGTTAACTAGTGTCCATGGCTATGAAAATAAATTTACCGATTATCGATTTTAATTTTTTAAATTAATGTTTTACGCAGGAAAATAATTTGAAAATTTTCTTCTTCACGTGTTGTTTGTACTAAAGTTTGGCGTAAAGTTCATGTAAAAGTTAGTAAAAACGAAAATATCGTGTAATAAGTGGCAAAAGATACTTTGTTTTATAACTAGCTTCTCATATTTTGTGTTCAAATCATCTGAATAAAGCTAAACCCAACGTTACCGCTTTCATGGTAAGTGCGAAGCAAAATCTTTTTGTATATTATTCACTGAGTTTGATTTCATTTAAAAATGATATAAGATTGTCGTAAATTGTACACACGGTCAATATTCATGGTCTTTCACAGATCTACATAAAATTTAAGTATGGATCAAATATGGGACAACATATTAAAAGTAACTTCCGACAGGCTCTTACAGCTTACTGCCTCAGCTAAACAATTAAACGAAACCATTAAATGCCCTAGGTGAAGATATCTCTCACAGTTTCTTCAGGACTTTGATCTTTGAAAAATTTCCAGAAATAATTGTATATGAGCTCAAAAGAGTTATTAGATGACTCCACAAAAGAAATAAGGACTCAGCTTTCAAAGTTGCTTGCAGACAAAGAAGAAGTCTCCAAAGCTAAACAAAGTTCGACAGATACAGAAGGATGTACAACAGGGACCTTGCAAGCTGTAGAAAACATTCCTAATAGGAAGAGTAGACCATTTAACAATACCTATAGTGAAGGCCATAACACTAAGAAATCTCATTGTGACCTCGGAAGGAAACGTACATTCAATGGAGACAACTCTCAACCAGAATATGTAAAGAAACCTCGAATGGAATGCCGATTCTGTCATACCCATTCACATTACAGTGACGAATGCACAAAATATGCAACGCTAAAAGAGCGAAAGCAGAGACTAGGCAAGAAATGTTATCTATGCCTAAGGGATGGACATTTTTTAAGAAATCGCAGAATGAGTTTTAGATGTCATCACTGTAAAGGAAGGCATAATCGAGCACTTTGCTCAAAACAGTTGAAGTCTGCTATACCTCAGACGGTGGCTGCAGGTAAGAATACAACTTTAAGTATCAAAATTGTTCAACTTTAGCTCAGTATGTTTTTATTCTTGCTTGCAGACAGCAACTGCAGTAATAAGGAATAAGACAGAACAGGGTAATCCACAGTCATGCCGCATCCTACTAGACTGTGGAAGTCAAAGGAGCTACATAACAACTAAGTTAGCTAAATCAATCAATTTTAAACCAGATAATGAAGACTTGCTTATGGTATACACATTCGGTTCAAATAAACCTAAGGAGATTATTAGTCCTGCGGCGGAAATCTTCTTAGAAACCAAACGTGGCTTACGGAAGAAGATAAGAGTAAATGTAGTCCCACATATAACTAATACTATCCCGATTTTTAACTTGCCGGATAAGATATCTGTAGATATCACAGCTGATGATGATTCATTGGGAGATATAATTAATGTACTGATCGGAAACGACTATTATTTCTCGTTGATTAGAGGTAGACGTCGCCATATTGGAGAGAATTTACATTTAATTGATACGGATTTTGGTTGGATGTTAACAGGAAGTACAGATGGGAACATTTATGACAATGCTCTTTCCATAGTAACATATTGTCAATGTCACGGACCTAGTTGCTCTTACTTTACAGAACCCGACTTACCTTTGAGAAATGTCGACATGAAGTTCTTATGGGCACTTGAAAGCATTGGTATAACGGACTCTCCTAAGACAACTAGGGAAGAAGAAGCGGTCAAATTCTTCAATGATACCATCAAGTATGCAGAAGGACGGTATGAAGTAAAGTGGCCTTGGATACAGGTCCCTCCAGAAATACCAACCAATTACAATCTGGCTTATGGAAGATTGAAAGGCCTACTGAGGAGATCTGATAGTGCCACGTTAACAGAATATGATCGGATACTGTCTGAACAACTTGAAGCCAATATCATTGAAGTTGTAGAACCCCAAACAGAACCAATATACCAGGTAAATTCGCCTATACACTACTTACCTGGTCATATAGTGAAACAAGAAGGAAAAAGGGGGCGTATTGTATATGATGCTTCTGCTAAAATAAAAGATTACAAGAGCCTAAACGAATTTATGTATCGAGGACCATCAATGCTAGAATACTTAACCGCCCTACTTCTAAAATTTAGATGTGGAGAAGTAGGAATAACAGCTGACATAGAAAAGGCCTTTCTTCAAGTCGGCCTCCAAGATGAAGATAGAGATGTCACGAGGTTCCTCTGGGTGAAGGATCTGTCTAAAGAACCCACTGAAGACAATATTCTTCATTACAGATTTTGTAGAGTACCGTTTGGGATAATTTCGAGCCCGTTTCTCCTAACAGCCACAATACGACATCATTTATCACAAGATGAAAACCTTCTTAAGAGCATTGCTGACAGATGTAACGTTGACAACCTCGTGACATGCGCTGAAGACTATAACAAAGCTACCATGTTATATGAAAAAACCAGAAAAGTCTTCAAAGAATTGGGCATGAATATAAGAGAATGGATGTCAAATGATAAACAATTTTTGGAAACTATTCCTGAACCACTAAGAGCTCCACAAAAAGACCAAATAAAGGTTCTTGGCCTTATGTGGAATGTGGAAAAGGACAGTTTGAAACTGAAATTTAATGATAACTCCCTAGATAGCAATGAAAAGAAGCCTACTAAAAGGGACGTTTTACGCACATTAGCAAGGGTATATGACCCATGTGGTTTCGTTTCACCACTTATCCTACCTGCAAAAATATTCTTTCAACAGCTCTGCGAGATGAAGATTAAATGGGATATAAACTTGTCAACAGAGCTCATACATAAATGGTCAAAAATAGTAGACAACTTTAAACTGATTAGGGATATTGAAATACCACGACATGTAGGAAATGGATCACCAAAGTTGAATGTAAAATATGAACTTCATACATTCACAGATGCTTCTATGAAGGCATATGCTGCAGTGACATATCTACGAATAGTCGGAGAGAGAGAGAATAAGGTAGCATTCCTTATGTCAAAAGCCAGGATAACACCCTTAGAGGATCAAAAAGATTTGAAAATACCCCGGCTGGAACTGTTAGCATATTTAATTGGTAGCAGGCTGATGAAGTATGTCAAAGCAAACATAGACTTACCCATACAGAAACAATATTTGTGGACGGATAGTCTGGTCGTGCTCGGCTGGATTAAATCAAATAGACTGCTTTCTCCGTTTATTACTCGTCGTGTGAACGAAATCAAGGAAAACAAAGATTACGAATTTCGCTATGTAGATACAAATAGAAACCCGGCTGATTTAGCTACTCGGCCTGAGTTGTGGGAGAGTAAAAAGGGATTATGGTTCAATGGGCCTAAATTTCTTTCCAAGCAACCAGTGCACTGGCCAAGTAGTACAAAATCTGAAGATCAACAAGCCTTTCTTGTTGCTGGGGAGGGCCTGGACATTATCGATGATCCAGAGATGTTAGTGGAAGATTGTGAGAAGGACATACCTGATGTTCAACCCGATATGGATCTTGATGGCCATACAGGTCAAGAACAGGAACATGCTATCCAGGTGACTGATATTAGTGAAGATAAGACACATTTGACAGAAATTATAAGCCTGCAAAAGGAACATTTCCCAGAAGAAGTGAGTGGAAAGGAAACTCATTTGACCCGAAACTTAGGTCTGTATCTGGATGTAGATGGATTACTAAGAAGTCGCGGACGACTGTCAAATACTCCTTGGCCTTATGATATGAAACACCCAATCCTCTTACTGCCCAAATCTAATTTCACAGATAAGGTTATCCAAGAGACTCACGAAGAAAACTACCATGTGGGAGTTTCACATACCTTAAATATCATCCGTGAAAAATACTGGATACTTCAGGGTAGGACACAAGTACAGAGGGTACTTAAAACCTGCAATCAATGTATTAAACAGGGTGGAGGACCCTATCGGCTTCCTCCTACACCAGCTTTACCAGTGGAGCGAGCGAATTACAGTGATCCTTATACCTACACAGGGCTTGATTATTTCGGTCCAGTATTGGTTGAAACAAAGCTAGGAATGGAGAAACGGTGGGCATGTTTATTTACCTGTCTTGCCGTGAGAGCTGTTCACATGGAGATTGTGAAGGACTTAACAGCTGAAGAATGTCTCCTTGCGTTGAGACGTTTCATAGCCTCCAGAGGAAAGCCAGAGATAATACTGTCGGACAATGCCCCTCAATTCAAGCTGACATCAGAACTTTTGACGAGCTCGTATTGCGTAAAAAACAGCATTAAGTGGAAGTTTATCTCGCAACTAGCTCCATGGCACGGGGGAGTCTATGAACGGCTCGTAGCCCTGGCGAAGCATTGTATGAAGCGTACATTGGATAAACACTTACTGAACGATAACCAGTTACTTACAGTGATTAAAGAAATCCAGGGAGATATTAATACAAGACCTCTGACGTACGTTGGCGCAGATTTGGACCGTGTCCTGAGACCAGTGGACTTCTTGAGACTAGGTAATTGCATGGTTCTTGAACCAATGGAGATAGACAACATGGGCAAAATCACTGCCACCAAAGTAGACCTCATTGCGAGCTGGAAAAGAGGTACCATGATTCTAGGGGAGTTTAAGGATATGTTTATAAGGCAATACCTAACAAGTCTTAGAGAAAAGCACAGATATTCCATTAAACAGCCTAGATCTACTTCTGATAAATCACCACAAATAGGGGGTATGGTTCAGATTTATGACGACTCTAAGAAAAGAATAAACTGGAAAGAGGGGAAGATAACAACCTTGATCAAGAGTCAAGATGGACATTGTAGAGTAGCAAAGGTGAAGGTCGGTGACATGGAGCTTACCAGATCTATTGGCCACCTATATCCACTGGAAACCGACTGCAGTGGAGGATCTTCAGGAGCAGAGATTCCAGTAGTCGAACGAATGGAACTTACTTTACCTGCAGATCATCCTAACATAAGTTTAAATAAGATACCACCTGAAAATAGACTTGAACTGGAAAACTGTCAAACCGAGATGCAAGATAACATGGAGGTACCAAATGAAGTACATAGTCAAAAACAAGCTGAGGCAGTTCAGGACACAAAATTGTCTTCGGAAGAGTCTGAAGTTACTGATAGGCAAGAGGAAACTGTTCAACAAGAGTCGGAAGATACTCCACAAGAAATGGAACTGAGTGATTTACCTGCTGAGACGAGACCAGAGCGGATTGCAGCTCAACGAGCCCGAGAGAAGATTGCTGAGTGGACACGCCACTTAGCAGCTCTTCTATAAGCTTCTTTTGATGTCGGGAGTGTCGCGGAACATCGCGAACCTGTGGTAAGTCGTGTGAACTAAACCTTATAAATTTGTAGCTGGTAACATTGAGATGACAGATACATTGGCGCCATCGGTTAGACTAGCAAAAAGAAAATGGTGATTGAAAGGACAAGTTTGTGCAAGTGGACAAAGTGCCTTGAACGTGATCCCTGGATCCTGAAAGGCTGATTCACTTGAGCTAAGTATTAGACCAGGTTAAGATATAATAGTCACAGTAAAATTATTTGCATACTAATGACGAATACATGTAAATGGAATCCCAAGTGCTATGTATATCAGATTCATTGTAGTATTATAGTGCAGCTAAATCCTGGAGTTAGCCTTGTCTATACTTAGTGCTTATTTAACAATCTATCAACAGGCGGTGGAAATAATCTCCAGGCACTAGAGGAAAGTAGCGAAGCAGATAAAAGACCACCATGCGGTTACTGGACGTTCAGGTAGGACTTGGAAATTATAATGTTCACCACCAACTTGTTAACGCCAAAGTCTAGGTTGATAGAAAAGTAATAGTTAGATCCATGATAATAATAAACGTATATATAAAATTCTAAATCCTACTTTTACTCTTTTTGGTTTGGCGTCAAGGGTGCTCAACACTTCTGGCCAAGGCTGTATATCCTACGACGAAATAAATATATGGATGGATGGATGAAGTACTGACAGTTTTCACCCCGTTTCCTAGCTTTGAATATGTATGACGAAAAAAACGTAATTTCCCTGTTTAAAAAAAGTTGCAATCGGTGAACATTATGAAAAAATAGTAAAAATAAAGATCCTGACGAATTGAGAACCTCCTCCTTCGAAATCTTGAAGTCGGTTGATAACATTTTATGCGTTAAAAGTCACTCGCGTTTAAGGCTCCTTATTCCCTAAAAGGTCGAAAAACTCTATTAATAAAAAAAGCCGCATAAAATGCTATCTATAAGATAGTTTGAAGTATTAGTAATACAAAAAAATACTTTTGAACCATATATTATTATTAAGAACCCAAAAATACGATTCTTACAGAAAGTGTCCTGTGAAGTGTGATTTTTAAAAATTCATATTAAATTAAAACGTACCACTATGGTAATGATATTTTTTATCGTGATAGAAATATAGTTTAACTTTCCTATGGTAATCTTTTTAGGGCAAAATATTTATAGATTCGATATTTATTTCCATGGCCGTCTCAGACATGATATACTCAATTGAATTTTATTCAAGTTGAATAAGAATTGTTACCCTTTTTTGCGTAATTTGGAAATGAACGGTACATCTAACTGGAAAATCCGGAAAGGCCTTCCAAGACGACCACTTTTCTCATGTTTTACTGGTTAAAATGTAATATTTGCTCCGATGGCCGTCTAGATAAAGAAATGAACTATTATAAGCATCAATACTTGATTAAAAAAAACTAAGTACTTTAGCCATAGCCTTCGAAGAAAATGAAGCATTTTAAGAAATTCGCGCGCTTTGGGAATAAGGCCTCTTAAATCAGGTAAAAAAAAGGCTTACTGTCATAGCTTGTATATCCCGGCTCCGCTGGCATGAACCGTAAGCCAGAAGCAAAGTGGTTAAGGACGAAGTATAATGATGACTCGCGTAGGTCAGCTGTTTTTTTTTTTTTTTTTTTTTATTGGTATTCTGGATAACAACAGCCGTAAATATAACTAGGACATAAAATGCTTACATAAAATAAGGCCAATAACAGTCATCCATTGGATTACATTATGCAACGATTAAACATAACAAATAAAGAAAACAATGAGAATGTACAATACACACAAATGCTCGATACGCAAGAAGAACTAAATATGTAAAGTGTTTAAGTAATCTGTTTTAATTTACTACATAAACATGTTTAAATAAATAACTTATTAACCTTAATAACTTACTTTTGATTAAAAAAAAAACCATGACAATTGCATTAAGTAGTTGTAAGTCAGACTCCAGCCAAAAACCACAAAATAAACAAACCAAACAGACAGACACCTGGTCCCAGTATTCGAAGTTTCGAACCGAAGTTTTATTATTAGTAGAATAACTAGGAATAATTATTATTATTCTTTTTTTTTTCTTTTTTTTTTTAGGAAGGCACTTGCCTCTTTGCACTTCCCGGGCACCCAGAAACACATAGCTTGAGAAGGTTATGTTAAGATACTTAAATACTAATATTTAAGTATCTTAACATAACCTAACAAAAAAATTTAATAAATTGTAATAAGATATATGAGAATACATATAACGTACTTAACGAACGAGTTATTAACAGTAGATAAGTACTGAGATTAAAGGTAAATGTTAATTACGTAGTAGAATAATTAAAAAAAAATAAAGAAAAAGACTTGTTTTTTTTTTTTTTTTTAAGTCTCGTTTTCGCTCAACATAATGGAATTTATATATTTTTTAAATGTATATTTAGACCCTACAAAAAGATCAACAGAGCAGAATTCGGTATTATATAAGTGAGGTATCCGTGATAACACGGCGTTAGAACCATAATGAGTTGGGTGGAAAGGAACATGAAACAAGGTTGTGTGCCGAGTACGACGTCTTGGAGCACGTAACGATAGGCCAGATAATAGTTCAGGGCAGTCCAAACGATTTCTAATTATATCGAAAAGTAGACTCATATCAGCCAATTTGCGCCTATCCTCAAGTGAAAGGAGGTTATATTCCCGGCAATTACCTTTGTACCCAGCAGATGTTTTCTTAAATTTAAAATTTAAATGAGCTACACATTTTTTTTGGATTTTTTCGATGCGGTCTTTATGAACAGCGTAGTAAACTGACCAGATAGGTGATGCATATTCAAGGATGGATCTCACATATGCATAATATACGACTTTCAGACATGCCAGGCTTTGGAAAGGTTTACAGGTCCTCATGACGAAGCCAAGACTGCGATATGATCTGTTAACAATGGAGTCAACGTGATTTATCATTGTCATTTTGGAATCTAGAATTACACCCAGGTCACGCACAACATCGACTCTGTTCACCGCAACTCCATTGAAGTGGTAAGAGTAATTGATTGGCTTGGGACTTCGAGTAAAACTTATACACTGACACTTAGTGACACTAATTGTTATCATATTACGGGAGTAATACTCGACTAGGTTATTGAGATCATTTTGCAGGAGTTCGCAGTCCGCTGAAGATTTAACACGCATGAAAACTTTTTTATCATCTGCATATAACAAATGGCGTGCGGTGACAAAACACGTACTTATATCGTATATGTAAGCATTATAAAAGAGAGGACCAAGATGGGAGCCTTGGGGTACGCCAGAGGGGATATCGATGTAATTAGACCTGAAGCCGCCAAGAATTACAGCTTGGGAACGATTAGTGAGGTATGATTTGACCCATCTGAGCAGGTCTCCATGGATACCTAGTGCTTCAAGCTTCGTGAGAAGTATAGCGTGGTTGACACGATCAAAAGCTTTTTCAAAGTCTGTATATATGACGTCAACCTGACCGCCACCCTCCATTTCTGTTAAGACATGATTCGTGAAGCAAGCTAGGTTCGAGACTGTAGAACGTCTCTTTAAGAAACCGTGCTGTTTATCAGAGATCCCGCAACACACAAGGGGATAAATATGTTTAAAAATTATAGATTCAAAAAGCTTTCCTATGGTGTTGAGGATGGAGATAGGCCGATAGTTCTCCATGTTGGACTTTGAGCCCTTTTTATAAATAGGAATTATATGGGCCTTTTTCCAGATGGAGGGGAAAATACAGTTTTTTAATGAATGTTGAAAGAGAATGGTTAGTGGGCATGCAAGGCTTTCAGCACAAGAGGATAAAAAGATAGGTGGAACGCCGTCACAACCAGGTCCCTTAGTTTTATCTAGGCGCTTTAAGAAACTTAGCACGATTTCGCTACTTACATCGATTGCGGACATTACATCACACTGATTGCTGCTCATAGGACTATTGTTAGGGTTATAAGAGGAGTTTGTAGTATCGAATACACTTTCAAAAAACGCATTAAATGCATTACAGATATCTACGCCACTGTTGTAGTGATTACTACCTAGACTGAAACTATTAGGGTAATTAGAGCCTCCCCGTTTCGATTTTACATATTTCCAAAAGAATTTAGGATTACGCTTGATGTAAGTTTCCGTGTTGTTCTTAAAACGCTGAAAGCATTCATCCTGTACACGTTTCTGCCTCGCTCTAAGCATAGAAAATTCGTCATAATCGCGTGGGTTTAAAAACTTTTTCCACCTTCGATGAACTTTGGTTTTCTCATTAATTATCTTTATGAGCGAGGAGCTGTACCAAATAGGGTATGATTCGTTTTTAGGGTATGAAATAGGTACGAGCTTAACAAAACAATCGTTTAGCGTGTTATAAAAGATATCAACAGCTTTGTTTACGTCGCTTGTGTCTAAAACTGTATTCCAGTCAATATTACTTAAGTATGCATTTATTTTGACATAAGCACATTTGAAAAAGTTAAAGCGAGGTGTCGTATTATGTTTTAAAGGTGTCATAAACAAATCTAAGATATCAATTAGGAGTGGTGGATGGTAAACATCTAGCTTAGAAATTGGTTGACATTGAGACACGAGCATGGGCAGATTACCAAAGCACAGATCTAAAATCCTGCCACATGAGTTAGTAATAAAATTGTACTGAGTTAACCCTAAATATTGCATGTCTTCAACAAAAGATAACGCAGCGTTTTGATAATCCAACCTGCCCTGGTTTAACAACGAGAAACCCACATTACTATTCCATGATATACAAGGTAAGTTAAAGTCTCCTAGTAAAAGATAGGTGCACGAGGGAAACGTTTCAATCATACGTGTCATATTATTTTTTATGTCATCTAAGTTTTAAGGCAAATTTTCCTCAACAGGTGGTAAATATGCTCTTATTATCAGGAAAATCGTCAGCCGGCTGATTTGAGGTAGAAAAACCGTCTGCTGATACCCTAAATACCATATATTCACGTGACTAGTTTACGGTTTTTTCAGTGCTATACAGCCGGCTGATGATTTTTATTTTATTTGTAATAGCATATACGAGTAAATTATCACCTATTTCAACTGGGACGCGTCATTTTATTTTATATATATTTTATATGAGAAAATGGCTGCTGTTCCTCAACCCACTCAAGGAACGGCAGCTGACCATCACGAAGCTTGATTATTTACCGCCCTTAACCTCTTAAAATTTACCGCTTGGGACACGATGACCAACGGAAATTATTCCTGGTTTACGGCCTAGCAAGCATATAGCTAGTACGGTGTCTATGCTTATTATTGTTCACTGCTCATATAATTGTCTACAGTTCTAAACTATTTCTAAACCTTCAGATAAAATGTACTTAGGAAGTAAAACCTTTTTGACTTACCTACAATCTGTTTCAGTTGGTGTGAAGGATGTGACGTTTGTCACGTCACGTCACTTTGTAAAGTATTGAAATCTACACAAACGAAAAAAGCAATCGAACTTTCGTGAGCGAATTGCATAAACGATAATTAAACTTATGGTATGGCAGTAATTTTTAGTTCTATAAGTGACCGCTAGAGGCTCTGCACAAATTCTCCATACAAATAATTTACGAATTCGTGAACGAATCTCGAATTGGGCTTATTTGCATGACTCGTGGTAGAGGTACAGTACAGTTTGTTATCGATAGGTTTTATTAAAACGTTACCATAAGACACTAATTTGACTTACGTCACCGAAAAATACCGTATCGACTGTAGAAAACTCTTTCACTATCAAATTATAAGGTGAGATGTCAAAAACATGGTGAAAGTGAAAACCATTCGTATTTATTGTGTTATATTTATATATTATTAGTTGACGAAATAATATCGACAAAGCCTTATATTAAGCATAATTTGTTAATAAGACTGCATAGTATGATAACTGGAACTGGAAAACGAAACGGTACATTTCAAGCCGATATGAGAAACATAAATATCCACATCAACACTTCAATAAGAATAATTTTAAAAAGGAAATCTAGACCCAGGAACTGCGGAATATTTGTGAGATTAATGTATAACTGATTTTAAATCGACACAAAAATACCAACTCTAACCTAAAATGAATGGTAAGTAGTTGAAATTTGATATGATAGTTATAAACACTTTCATTTTCAACTGAAAAATAACAAATAATATTGAAACATCTTTTACAGGTTCTTGTGCATCATGCATTTCTGATTGATTGCTGTAGCAGCTAACTTATCACCAGCAAGGCAAACTATTTATCCCAGGAAGGTGTATTATTTTATATTCAAGAAGTAACAACTGCGTTACAGGCCGGGATCTTCGAAGACATCCAGATTTATACATGGCACTTTGAAATTATAATATACATAATTATATTAAAGATTTATTTATTGCGAAATAGCCTTTTAAAGTAACATTGTCACAAACTAGACACTTATAAGTACTACTAACAATTACTCGTACGTGTAACTTATAAATAGAAATAAAACCATCACTATGCAAGAAGCGGCAAAGCCGCAATCCTGCGTTGTGTTATGTATGAAAACCGGCGGCTTGCTGGAGCATCTTTAGCTTCCCTTGTGCGTTTGTTAGGTCGTGAGGCTCCGTGCCCCTTGCTCCACGGATCGATTGCCTCGACACCAACAATAGTTAGACGAACGACAACTATATTTAATAGTCTTGTAGTGATTTCGGATGTCGGGCGCCGCTCCGGCTTGTTCGCTGGTAAATAAATTAAAGGACTTGGCCAACGTGTCGGCGTCGACGCAGGTGGAATGTGTAACAATAGCGCGCTGCCTATACTTTAGAGAATCAACAACATCCTGAAAGGGTACTTATCCTTTTGTGATTATACAATAGACCTAAATAATAAGAAATAAACCTATGATCCACTATGATCACTAAAAGTCGAACTGTCATGTTGACAAAATAACCAAATAAATTAAGAATCACCTAACACTACATATGATCGTAGTTCTAGGACGTTTTAAACTAGTAGTGTTATTTGTACATTTGACATTTCATCAATTTGGTTTTCTTAGGTAATCCTATATCCTACGACGAAATAAATATATGGATGGATGGATGAAGTACTGACAGTTTTCACCCCTTTTCCTAGCTTTGAATATGTATGACGAAAAACGTAATTTCCCTGTTTAAAAAAAAGTTGCAATCGGTGAACATTATGAAAAAATTGTAAAAATAAAGATCCTGACGAGACGACTTGAGAACCTCCTCCTTCGAAATCTTGAAGTCGGTTGATAACATTTTATGCGTTAAAAGTCACGCGCGTTTAAATCAGGTAAAAAAGGCTTACTGTCATAGCTTGTATTTCCCGGCTCCGCTGGCATGAACCGTAAGCCAGAAACAAATTTCATCACCAATCGCAAGGCGTCCCAGGCGATTATAATTTTTGAAGTGGTTAAGGACGAAGTATAATGATGACTCGCGTAGGTCAGCTGTCGCTCCGTTGGTGGGTTGCGGAACGTCAGTATTTGATGCTCTTATTATCAGGAAAATCGTCAGCCGGCTGATTTGAGGTAGAAAAACCGTCTGCTGATACCCTAAATACCATATATTCATGTGACTTAGTTTACGGTTTTTTCAGTGCTATAAAGCCGGCTGATGGTTTTTATTTTATTTGTAATAGCATATAAATTATCACCTGTTTCAACTGGGACGCGATGGTCATTTTATTTTATATATATTTTATGTGAGAAAATGGCTGCTGATCCTCAACCCACTCAAGGAACGGCAGCTGACCATCACGAAACTTGATTATTTACCGCCCTTAACCACTTAAAATTTACCGCTTGGGACACGATGACCAACGGAAATTATTCCTGGTTTACGGCCTAGCAAGCATATTAAACACCCACAAAAAGTGTGGTAATTTTTCAGAGCTAGTACGGTTTCTATGCTTATTATTGTTCACTGCTCCTATAATTGTCTACAGTTCTAAACCTTCAGATAAAATGACTTTAGGAAGTAAAACCTTTTTGGCTTACCTACAATCTGTTTCGGTTGGTGTGAAGGATGTGACGTTTGTCACGTCACGTCACTTTGTAAATATTGAAATCTACACAAACGAAACAAGCAATCGAACTTTCGTGAGCGAATTGCATAAACGATAATTTAACTTATGGTATGGCAGTAATTTTTAGTTCTATAAGTGACCGCTAGAGGCTCTGCACAAATTCTCCATACAAATAATTTACGAATTCGTGAACGAATCTCGAATTGGGCTTATTTTCATGACTCGTGGTAGAGGTACAGGTGTACATTATGTTATCAAAACTCATAGCACATCAATAATTGAGCATGAAAAGTTAAAATTACGTTACTGCCACAGATAAAAAGCTTATCATAGTAAAATCGGTCGTGGTAATGCTAGCCATTGCCTACCGTTTTCGAACACGTTTTAGAGAACTTACAATATGAGTGTAGATAAATTCATATTACAACCGACGGTATGCGCTCCCATATAAACCCTGACACTTCTCTTTACGGACAAACTCTACAGTCACATAGACAGATACCCTTTGCCCTAAAACCTGTTATTATAAAAAACTGCAAGTACGAAGCCACGGGCAAAAACAAGTGACACAAATAACTGTGAGGTATAGTTTGGCTAGGGACAGTTTTACTTCAAGCATAGACAGAGAGAATCATACGGACTCTTTCTTACGCTAGTATCCTCGCTACTAAATAAAGGATGAGTATAGCTTACTGCCAGCCACTTTATGTTACAGCACAACCAAACGTGAGCCCCGCCAGCTACAAGGAAGACGAATCTCCGTACATCCAGTTCACTTGCTCCGACGCGTCGCTGAAGCCGGGAGAGTTGCTGGCGTGGTACCAATCCAGAGGTGCGTGAATGCTATACCATGGACCATCGTGGGCCAGTCTAAGGGACGCAGCTATACGACGGGATGAGATCGCAATATCGTTTGCTCCCTCTAACGCGTAGCTGCGTCCCTATGACGTCCCATGATGGCTCATCTCATAGTGATGGCTCATGGCAAATACCATCATTAAGTATGTTTTTTGTGCAATAAAGTTTAAATAAATGCATCCGGCATCGCTTCGTGGTAGGTATTGCACACGTACGAAACGTTTCGCTAAAACATTCCTTATGCGAACTGCTAACGAATGGAACGGCCTGCCCGACTCTGTATATCCACTTGAGTACAATTTGGGTTCATACGAGTAGGTAAGCGTGCTCCACCGTAGACTGCGTCATCACTTACCAGTGAGGCCGTGGTCAAACGTCTGCTCTTCCTCCATAAAAATAAAAAAATATTACCCAGCACAAAGGAGATCGTCAATTCTGGGCCACTTGATATAAACCGTACACAGTTTGTACTTCAATGTAAAATAAATACTCATTTTATTACTAAAGTAGACAAAATATTACAAAAAAATGAAACGGGAATTAGAAATACTAAATAAATAAACATTATGTTGATTTTTCCGCGATTAAAATACAGCAAGACAAGTCGATAACGTGCTTATGGCATTGACATAAAGTTTAACTTCACCCTGGCCTGAAACGGATTGTTCTTTTGGTTTGACACTGTCAATGTCTACCGTTACATAATCTGCGTTTTGATACTGTTCGGTAAGTATGAACATTATAATATTAAAATAGTATCTAAGCCTACGAACACGGAGGTTTAAATTAGAAATCGACTGTATTAAAACGCCTAAAGATTGAAAATGCGTATTTTTGCATTTTTGATCGGAGTTTGAATATTAAAAGTGGGTTTCATACTGGCATAATATCATGCTCGTTCGATAATGAAACACATCTTTTTTTCAATTTTGTAATGTCAGATAGTGGTATCGGCACTTAACGGTGGTAAACCTTATCCCTTCGCAATAGGTGCTAGGAATGTTCAGTGAATAGTATCAACGATGGTTTGACAGCCGTCTTTGTTTACCAAAATACAGGAACTATAAATACGATCAAAATATGACTTTTTTTTATTTCATCATGATTCTCGTTTTGTTGTTAAGTCCGCTTTTGTACATTATCTTTAAAAAATTGGTACTTTTTTAAAATTAATATATAAATCATAGGCAAGCACGCTTTCAAATATTGTCCTTGTCAGATTCAAGTTTTAAATGCATGATTTTAAATTTTCCCATTAGAATTCGCAATATTTTTACCACCGTCCTGATCTAGAAATAATGACGATTTTTTAAAGGTCAGAAACATTCCTAAACGGTCCTAAATAATCTGGGCCAGATCATCTAACAAAAATTGACGATCTCCTTTATGACGCATTTCAGATGTGGTGACGTATGGCCGTGACGAGAAAAGTGTCTCTGATTTTTCTTCGTACAAATTCTTCCCGGTGACGCGCAACTCCGTGCGGTTCCGGGTGCGCGCGCCGCACAACGCGTTCGTCATGCTCACCGACGCCTCGCAGAAGCTGAGCGCTTCCTATACGGTACGTATACTTTAAGTTAGGGCCAGACGGCAGATAGCCGCAGATTCTGCCACGTGATCTTGGTTGAAGCGAGTTGTTGAAGCGAGCGTCTACATGGCTGACAACAAGTGCTCAACTTCAGTGTGTTCGAAGTGTTTGTGCTGAGCAAACGTGCACGGAACACCTACGGAGATGCCATGGCTCCTTTGTTTACTAAAATTCCGAAAGGTCGATGCTTGTTATGCACTGTTGAGTGCAATTGAGGAAAAAAATCATATAAGAAATCAGAAATGATACATTTTATTTGCAGTAAACTTATACGGCATACAAAAGGAGAAAGGACAAAATATATATTTTTAACATAAAACATATAATATCATGTACATTTTACCGTGTGCATGCGCGACGCGTCTGCTCTCGGTTCGTGCGGCGGCGCGACTGTTGTTCGCGTGGTTTACAATAAGCGGCTAGAGCTAGACGGTTACCAACCAACCGCTTCTGCCAATGGTTGGCAGAGCACGCCTAGCTACCAAGGGCGTTTAAAGGTCATATAGAATTTGGCATCAACCACGGGCTACATAGTTTAAAATCTCTGTTTTCTGCCAAGGTCTCGTAGCAGAGGGCTGTGGTTGTATGCCGTCTGGCCCTAATTTTAGACATGGACAAGGACATCACATCTGTTTTTCGATAAGGTATCCCAGTTTTAGTTGAGCTACTATTCTTATGCATTCTGAATATTTACTTGAACCTGAACCTTAGCTAGGACCGACTGGGTAGGAAGATTTTGGCGTGGCGTGTTTAGTGAGAAGCAAACTGAAGGCACCCGCTGTTGTAATATTACCAATAACGGATAATAATAATTATTATTATCCTCCTTTTTGTGGAGGATCGGCAACGCGCATGTGACTCATTTGGAGTTGCAGGCGTCCATAGGTTACGGTAGCTGCTTACCATCAAGCGGCCCGTATGCTTGTTTGCCACCGTCGTGGTATAAAAAAAATAAAACATAAAAACGGCACGCAGTGTTTTATCTGTGGCATTTACAAAATGTCAAGTCAGAAATAAAAAAACCGGCCAAGAGCGTGTCGGGCCACGTTCAGTGTAGGGTTCCGTAGTTTTCCGTCCGTCACAGTAAGTGTCCCCACTTAAGAGTTAAAATAACACCGCCATGTAGGATATGATATGAGCGTTCCACGTACAGCGACATCTATCGGCAAATTAAGTAAACTATTGCGCGCGAGCTTAAAGTATGGAAGATGATTTTTATGGGATAATTCCTTATTGCGTGAACCGATTTTCACCGTTTTTACTTTATTTGAAAGCACGTCATTTCATTGTGATTTTGTAGAAATTACAGGTAGGTACAATAAACACCTGCTTATACGGTTGAAACAAACTTAGTTCAGAAATTACTTTGTAATTTTTTTTCAAAAACTATTCAACCTATCAAGTTCAAAATCATTGTCCTAGAAAGTTTTTATAAAGTTCTACTTATGAGATTTTTTTCATATTTTTAAAACTTATGGTTCAAAAGTTAGAGGGGGGGGGGGGCACATTTTTTTTTACTTCTGGAGCGATTATTTCCGAAAATATTTACAGTATCAAAAAATTATTCTAGTAAACGCCTATTCATTTTTAAATACCTATCCAACAATATATCACACGTTAGAATTCCAATGAAAAAAAATCACTCCCCAGTTTACGTATAGGGGAGGTACCCTAATAAAACATTTTTTTCCACTTTTTATTTTACCACTTTGTCGGCGTGATTGATATACATATTAGTACCAAATTTCAGCTTTCTAGTGATAACGGTCACTGAGATTATCCGCGGACGGACGGACGGACGGGCAGACATGGCGAAACTATAAGGGTTACTAGTTGACTACGGAACCCTAAAAAGAATGATTGTTATCAACCACGGTATTTTACTGATTCTCCAAATATCATACTAAGACACCCGCGCTAGTCTAAAATGTTTGAGAGTCAATTTCTGAATTGACCAAATAAGTACATTCGTTACAATATAATTGTGGCTCAGCAGGTACAAAGCCAGTCTAGCCAGCCAGTTGGTACGAGTAAAAACTAGCCAAGTCAAATCTTGATCTTGGATTATATCCCAAGTGAAATAAATACAGTGTGTAGAATTATTTTGGAATCTTGCGTGTGTTATATATTTTCGATTTAAGGCAATGTAAGACATAGATAGACTATTTATGATAGTATTATAATTGGCAAATTGGAATTAATAACCATATTTAAAGGGGAAATAAGTAAATAAACTGAAGTAGTGATTTTAAATTATATTTCATCATAACAACATAACTTATTAACAAATACAGAACAAATTTATTAATATGTTTAATTAATACAAAACATTTAGTAGTAAATTGCATTACCAGAGATAAAAACAATAAGCAACAAAAGTACTTAACTTACGATTCAGCTGGAACCTTCCACTTCAACTGTCTCATCAAAAATGTGTCCTGCTACGCTCTGATGGAGCCTTTTATACACAAGCAACACGCCATCTGTGGTAGAACTATGAACATTCTCATGGACCAATCAGAAATGAGGAGGCTACAATACTTTGGCGCAAAGTAATCAAATATTTACTTTAACACAATTATTATAAAATTATTCAAGTAAAATGTACTATTTACAATTTAATATTGTGACATTATTATTTATCGAACGAGCGAAGTGAGTTCTTACAAACAACTTCTGGCTAGTGGGACGTCTCAGCATTTCGATGGCTTTTTGATTTTGAGAGTTTGTTCCGCGATAACTTTAGTAACGTTTTTCTGATCTTCATGAAATTTGTTGGGGTTATAGCAGAGATACATATAATTTGAGAGTTCGTATATAAGCAGGATCGACCAAGGGATCATGGAGCTAGAAGATGCGAAAAAATCATCATATGGGTCTTGTTATATTGGTCATCTCGTTTGCAAGGAAATCGCGAGTTCTGAGTTCGAGGCGGACTACTAGTCGAACGAGCGAAGTGAGTTCTTACAAACAACTTCAGCTACTGGGACGTTTCAGCATTTCGATGGCTTTTTGATTTTGAGAGTTTGTTCCGCGATAACTTTAGTAACGCTTTTCTGATCTTCATGAAATTTGTTGGGGTTGCAGCAGGGATACATATAATTTGAGAGTTCGTATATGAGCAGGATCGACCAAGGGGTCATGGAGCTAGGCGGCGCGAAGAAATCATCATATGGGTCTTGTTATATTGGTCGTTTCGTTTGCAAGGAAATCGCGAGTTCTGAGTTCGAGGCGGACTACTAGTAATATTCCAATAACAAGACTAAGTGGGTAGTCGTAAACCAAGTGATGTGATGATCATAACCAAATCATAACTTTAAATGTTATTTATTTAATCAATGGCAATTTTATAATTGAGAATCCTAATCTATCACGTGCAAGCAAATAAGATCTATAAAAAGTGTTTTGAGACTTTTGAGGAATTAATTCCCAGCAATGAATAGTAATGATATCCCATCAAAAACATGTGAAATAAGAGCTAAGTTCTTCGCGAACAAAAGAATTGAAATCTATATGAGTTCAGTGTAGAAACTACTAAAAATTCAATTACAAGAACTAGGCTAAGAAAATTAGATTTTTTTGAAAAATTAATTCCCAGCAGGCTTGAAATCGTTTTAATACCTTCACGTGGTCCTAAATGTATGTGATCTGAGTTTGCCCAATCCCAGGAGGTGTGCATAACTTTTTAGCGAAATTTTTGCTCTTTGTCAGTTTTTTGCTTGTAGCTCGAAAACGATTCGTCCGACGGAAAATGTCATTCATTTCTGTTGCATATGTGTGCAAGCACCTATGCATGTATGTGTGGCTGCGCCCACGACTCGCCTATAGATCCCGTAATAAAGTAGTGTGCTACAAACCAGAGCTCGTATCGCTCGTCTCCTCGGCCCCATACATATCAGTGGCGACGTCTACCCACATTTTGAAAAAATGAGTGCTGTTTATGGAGTCCTGCCGACTTTTGACCACAATGTACAAGTGTGGAAGAATTATAAAAGTCGTGTGTGCCAGTGGTTCATCGCTAATGACATCACCGCAGCTACAGACGCGCAGGGACAGAAACGACGGGCCATTTTGCTTAGCGCACTCAATGAGAGCTCATACGAGCTTGCAGCGCATTTAGCGCTGCCCAAGGATGTCCAAGAAGTGCCGTACGAGGACATTTTAAATCTGCTGGACGAGCATTTCACTCCCAAGCTAACCGGGTTCGGCGAGCGACACAACTTCTACTCCGCGACGCAGCAACGTGAGGAGTCATACCCACAGTGGGCTGCTAGACTACGAGGGCTGTCAGCGCATTGTGCGTTTAATAACGTGGAAGAGGCACTACGTGACCGTTTCGTCATGGGAATGCTGCCAGGCAGAGAGAAAGAGAAGTTGTATGCGCAAGATTTATCCGCGTTAAGTTTAGCAAAGGCGGTAGAACTCGCGGAAAACATTCGTCGTGCGCGGGCAGGGGCAGCTGCGGCTGCCGCCTCAGCCGTGACTTCGGGTTCGTCGGAATCGCCGGCCTCCGAGTTATTTAAAATCGCGCGCGATGATGGAAAACAGGGAAGTGTTAAGCCTAAGTGTTCAGTGTGTGGCTATTCTAACCATAGTGCGTCACAGTGTCGTTTCGCGAAATTAACCTGTAAAAAGTGCTTTAAAAAAGGGCATCTCCGCAGGATGTGCACTAACGTAAATTATGTGAATGCTCCCGCGGATTATCAGGGCGATGACAACGATGACGGTGAGTTATATTACATTCGATCCGTAAGGGGTGAGCCTATGGTTGAAACAGTAAAAATAAATGGTTTAAAGTTAAAATTTGAAATCGACACTGGTTCTGCGGTAACCGTTATTTCATACATAACGTACAAAATGCATTTCAAAGATGTATCATTGTCCCCTACAAAGAAAAGATTAGTGACCTATTCCGGTCAACATTTACGTTGTATGGGTAGTGTACGTTTAGGTATAGAATACGCGGGTAGCACTCACGCATTGAACGTGTTCGTGGTTGATGACGGCGGACCGCCGTTGCTAGGTAGAGATTTTATTGCTTTGTTTAGATTGCAGCTAGTACCGGTACAGGCAGTGCATTATTGCGATGATAAGCAAAGTGCAGATAGTTATGGCTTCGAAAAACAGTATCCCAAGTTATTCTCAGACAGATTAGGGTTATTCAACAAGTACAAGGTTAACTTAAGGCTAAAAGATAATGCAAAACCGGTTTTCTTTAGAGCGCGGCCTGTAGCGTTTGCATTGCGCGACGCCGTTAGCAAAGAAATTGATAGGCTTGTTAATTTAGGGGTCCTTAAGCAAGTTGATCATTCCGAGTATGCCTCACCTGTAGTACCGGTTTTAAAGAAAAACGGTTCCGTACGCTTATGCGCAGATTATTCCGTTAGTATAAATAAACAATTGCTTATCGATCAATATCCTCTGCCTACGATAACCGAATTGTTTTCCAAATTACACGGGGGGAAAACATTCACAAAGTTAGATCTGTCCATGGCGTATAACCAGTTCGAACTTGACGACGAGTCACAAAAGCTGACTTGCATAAATACACACCGTGGGATATACATGTTTACACGTCTTGTTTTTGGGTTGGCTTCCGCGCCGGCGGTGTTCCAGCGGGCCATGGAGTGCGTGCTCTCCGGGCTCGACGGCGTGCTGTGTCTGCTCGATGACGTGCTCATCACGGGCGCCGACGCCGCGGAGCACTTGGCCAGGTTAAGGGTAGTGTTGCAAAGGCTACAGGACGCGGGACTGGTTTTACAGCGAGAAAAGTGTGAATTTTTCAAGGACGAGATTAGCTACTTAGGATATGTAATAAATAAGGACGGTTTAAAGAAATCGCCAGGAAAAATTAAAGCCATAGTCGAAGCACCGGTGCCAACAAACATTAGTCAGTTGCAATCATTTTTAGGCCTAAGTAACTACTACCGAAATTTTGTTCCGGGTGCCTCGACCATACTGAGTCCATTATATGACTTACTAAAAAAAATACCAAGTGGGAATGGTCAGAGTTACATAACGGCGCTTTTAACAGAATTAAAAGTCATTTAGTGTCTGATCAGGTTCTTACGCATTTCAACCCAAAAGCAAAACTGATTTTGACCTGCGACGCATCACCCAGTGGTCTTGGGGCTATTTTGTCACAATTGGATGCGGACGGGGTCGAGCGGCCGGTCGCGTTTGCCTCGCGCACTCTCAACCCCGCCAAAAAAAGGTATGCCCAAATACAACGTGAAGCGACCTCTATAATCTATGGAGTACGGCGTTTCCACCAGTATCTATACGGCAGGGCAGACCCGTTTGTGTTGAGAACGGACCACAAACCTTTAATTACAATATTTGGACCCTACAAAGGTATCCCTGAGGTGTCAGCCAACCGCTTACAAAGGTATGCACTGTTTCTTAGCGGTTACAACTACACAATAGAATATGTGCGTAGTGCAGATAACAGCGCAGATTACCTGTCTCGGGCGAGCCTGCCCGGGGAGCGCGAGGGGGGCGCGGAGCCGGCGCTTACAGATACTGATAAGGCATCATACGTTTGTTTTGTTGCGGACGGGACAAACATGCCATTAACTCTAAAAGAATTACAGGTAGGTACCAAAGCCGATGAAATATTTAATGACGTAAGTAAGTATATCCTCAATGGTTGGCCGAATAAAACCACAGATATACGTCTGAAGCCTTACCATTTGTGCAGGAATCAGTTAGCTATAGAAAATGGGGTTATTATGCGGGGTCACAAAGTGGTCATCCCACAATCGTTTCGCAATAAAGTTCTGACTGAGCTACATACGTCACATTTAGGTATAGTTAAAACCAAAGCAGAAGCCCGGGCTCGATTTTGGTTCCCTGGGATTGACAAGGCTTTGGAGACTTTTCTGGGTTCGTGTGAAGTCTGTCAGCAGTTGCGGCCGTCGCCGCCCCGCGCGCCGCCCGCGCCGTGGCCTCAGACGGAGCGATGTTTCGAGAGACTTCACATAGATTTCCTCGGCCCACTATTTGGTCACGTGTATTTGGTCGTAGTAGATACTTATAGTAAATGGCTTGAGGTATATCCCATGGCTACGACGACATCAACGGTTGTAGTGGATAAGTTATGTGATTTTATTTCCAGATTTGGGTTACCAAAAACGTTAGTAAGTGACAATGGTACGGCCTTTTGCTCCCTAGAAGTTACAAGATTTTGTGATCTTAACAACATACAACATGTTACGTCACCGGCATATCACCCTGCCAGTAACGGTCAGGCAGAGATTTTCGTTAAGATCACAAAAAAAGGCATTAAGTCGAGCATGTTAACAGGTAAAAATGATAGACAAAGACGGTTACTTCTGTTAAGATATTTAATGGATTATCGCAATTCAATAAATTCAACCACAGGCTGCGCTCCATCACACTTAGTATTCGGTCATAAGATAAGATGTAGGCTTGATGTGTCGAATCCTTCCTCGGAGTTATCGCCCTTATCATCCGCCGAGCCCGTGACTCATAAACCTGTTAAAACTCAACAGTGTTCACCATGTAAACAACATGAATCCCGTAATTTTAAAAAAGACGAATTAATACTATATAAGAAATATGTAAACAAAGGTCAATTTAACTGGTGCAAAGGGACAATCGATAAAAGGATTGGCAAAGTTTTATATTTAGTCAAAGACTATATTTCTCACATTGTTACAAAGAAACATAAAAATCAAATTGTTAAATATAACGGTACTATAGACAATAAGAACATTCCCACCACCTCCTCATGGTCTTTCCTGGCTCACGCCGTACAGACCGAATCGCGGGGCCGTGTTGTGGTACTTGCTGTTTCCGCTCATTTCGCACAGACACGTTGCTTCTGGTCAACCCTACAAATCCCTTTGTCCCGGCCCTTCTCCCTTTCTGGGCAGGCCACTAGCTGGATGTGCGTCTGTCTCCCCTTTTTGGGCTCGACAACACAAAAAACGGTGCTTGGCATCGCCTCCGCCATTTCTTGCTCTTCACTCTTCGTGCTGCCTCCTCTTTGTGTGCCATGAGTGCGCAAACTTGCGCAGCGCTTCGAAGTTGTGTTCGCTGCATATTAGATCTTCGTGGAACACTGGGCCTATTCGTTCTCTTGTCAGTGACGATAGCATCTCCTCCCTCTCCTGCGCGTACAGCTCACAATCCCAGAGGGCGTGATCCCGGCTCTCGTTGCTCTCACCGCATGGGCATGAGGCGGACTCGCACAGGCCTAACTTATGTAGGCGCTGCCTGAAACACCCATGCCCGGTGAGAATGACAATAAGAACAATGAAAGCCAAGGGGACCAAAGTTTAACAGATATAGATGAGTACTCGTACTCACCGTTATCGTTACCGTCTCCGCCTCCGCCGCCGCCGCCGCCTCCGCCGCCGCCGCCGTCGCCGCCAACGCCGCCGCCGCCGCCACCGACTCCACCGCCGCCGCCGACTCCACTGCCGCCGCCGCGTCTACAGACGCCGTCGCCGTTCCACACGTCGCCCTCGGGAAGAGATGGAAGCGACGCCCTAGCGTCAGTTCCGTTGTCTCCAACTGCTGATGCTTCAGAGCTCTCGCGGGAGGGGGAAAGATCAGTGCCGAGTGACTCCGAGTTTCAAGACGCGGAATGTTTAACGGATGCCTCTGAGGGCACAGACGCAGAGATGGTCCCCACTGAGGCTGAGCTGGCTGAAAGTAACCAAGGCCCAGAGATGCGAAGCAGGTTACGCCGCCGTTCTCAATTAGATGTAGATTTTAAGAAATACTTTAAGTAGGTATACTGTTAAAATAAAGGGAGGGGTGTTGCATATGTGTGCAAGCACCTATGCATGTATGTGTGGCTGCGCCCACGACTCGCCTATAGATCCCGTAATAAAGTAGTGTGCTACAAACCAGAGCTCGTATCACTCGTCTCCTCGGCCCCATACATATCAATTTCAATATTAAAGAGGGTTAAATTTTGCTTCGATTGAGCAACTTATCTTTTAGTTCGGTTCAGCGCTACAGCCGAAATCAAAAGTTATAAACCGGGAAAATGTCTCATTTAATTGAAAAACTCATATTTTGATTTCCATACCACATATCTTTGAAACAGATGACTCCTGTTGAAAAACCTATATAATAAAAGTTGTAGAGAATATAATTTCACGATATATTGACATCTCAATCTTCAAAAACAGTGATTTTGAAAGACTAAATTTGGGATGAATTCAAAATCAGTTTTTTATAAATTCTTCTGAGTTGCATATTTTCCATAAAATATGATGTGTGAGGCCTACATTTAATGCATCGTTACAACTAAGAATATTTCAGTGCACATTTCTAAAACGGACCCAATCAGAAAACTATTTATACACCGTGTTTTATTTATTTCTAAATTCCAAGGGTACATTCCTGAGCTTAACTTAAGTATATTTCTTAATGACGCCAGTGCCCTAATTTGCTCCAGTTCTGTGGTTATCGATATGTCATTTTTGTCTTTCCGATTGTGTAAACCTACATTTAATTATTCTTTTAGTCTGAGAACCCGCTATAAAATCATGTAACTGTGTGTTAAGTTACTACAATATGGTTCCTTTGTATCTCGTATTGTTATTGTTCGAAATTACTTTGACATGTCATGATGTTCAATTGTTTGGTTGAGTTAATATACCTTATTTACATTAGGAGCCGATTGGGGAATCAATCAATAACTGCTGAACCTATTTAGATGAAACTTAGTATAGAGATAGTAATCCACTCCCCTTTTTACCTCTTAAGAGATGACTTCTAAGATAAAAACTATTCTATTTCCTTTTCCAGAACTTAAACTATCTTCATACCAAATTTTATGTATGGACTTAAATCAGTTCAGTGGATATTGATTCCCCATACACAAACTTTGCCCCCTTTTCACACCCTTCAAGGATCGTTGCTGGGATAAAAAATTCCCCAGAACTCAAACTATTTTCATAGGTACCAAATTTCATCTAATTCGATTTAACTATATTATTAACTCTTCATACTAACTTCTTACCCACTTTTCAGCCCCTTAAGAGTTGGTATTTTGGGATCAAAACTACTTTTTATGTACTTTTTACGGATTCAAACCATCTCAATCTCTATACAAAGTTTCATCTGAGTAGGTTCAGCAGTTACTGATTGATTCCTCAATCGGCCCCTAAACCAAACAATTGAAAACTAGATATGTCAATGTAATTCCATTTCAAACATTAACAGCCTGAAATACACAGGAAGCATATTTTATTGACTTAACAAACAGGTGCATCATTTTGTAGCGGGTGCTCAGAGTAACAAAAATATTAATGCCTACATTATTATTTTTGTAATTGTATAAACCTATTTATACAATTAGAAAGACATAAATGAAATATCGATTACCTCAGAACTGGAGCGAATTATGACACTGGCGTCTTTGAGAAATAAACTTAAGAGCTCAGAAATATACCCTTGAAATTACCGGAAATGATTGGGTACGTTTTAGAAATTTGCACTTAAATGTTATTAGTTGTATTTGCATTAAATTTAGGCCTCACACATCATATTTATGGAAAATATGCAACTTAGAAGGATTTAGAAAAAAAACGATTTTGAATTCATGCCAAATTTAGCCTTTCAAAGTGACCGAATTTGAAAATTGAGATGTCTATATATCCTGAAATTGTATTCTCTTCAACTTTTATTCTATAGGTCTTTCAACAGGAGTCATCTGTTTCAAAGATATGTGGTATGGAAGTCAAAATACTAGTTTTTCAAATAAATGAGACATTTTCCCGATTTATAATTTTTGATTTTGGCTACAGCCACAGTACAGCGCTGAACTGAATTATAAGTTAATATGCTTATTCGACGCAGAATTTATCCATCTTTAATATTGATATACATGATATTTTCCTTCGGACGTACCGTTTTCGAGCTAGAAGCAAAAAACTGACAAAGAGCAAAAATTTCGCGAAAAAGTTATGCACACCTCCTGGGATTGGGCAAACTCAGATCACATGCATTTAGGACCACGTGAAGGTATTAAAACGATTTCAAGCCTGCTGGGAATTAATTCTTCAAAAAGATCTAATTTTCTTAGCCTAGTTCTTGTAATTGAATTTTTAGTAGTTTCTACACTGAACTTGGCACTCATATAGATTTCAATTCTTTTGTTCGCGAAGAACTTAGCTCTCATTTCACATGTTTTTGATGGGATATCATTACTATTCTTACAAAATTAAACCGACTCTCAGTCTTAATACTCAGTCAGTCAGTCTCTAATTTATATATGATATAAGACATAAAATATTAGTATTCACCTACATTGATATAGTAATGGAGTCCCGGGGTCTAATATTTATCAAATGCCTATAATATTTACCCACCGAACCAGGGGAAATGAATGCAGTTTTATTCTATACTAGCTTTTGCCGGCGGCTTCGCTCGCGTTAGATTCGGGGTAACACGGTTCCCCTTTCCTGATTTAAAACACAGAAGAGGACTCGGAACAGAATATACCGCACACAAATAGTCCCGCATACCAATTTTTAGCTTTCTACCTTGAAAATTGCGGAATGCTCCATACAAACTTCCACCCCCCATTTTAGGAAAGTGGGAGGTTAGAAAGAGACAAAAAGTAGCCTATGTCATTCTCCATCCCTTCAACTATCTCCACTTAAAAAATCACGTCAATTCGTCACCCCGTTTTGCCGTGAAAGACGGACAAACAAACAAACAAAGACACACATACACTTTCCCATTTATAATATTAGTATGGATTTCCAAAATTTTTGGATCTCTTGTAGTTTAGGACCTCTCCATGGGTTTTTTTCTCACCCTGTACCTATATGATTACTGCGGATAGGACCTTTAAGATATGTGTTTTATGATCTCCGAAATGCGCTATACAACTAATACAACACAACATGGATGCTAATAGGTAGGAAGTTTGATGCGTTTAGAGATGCGGGGCTCCTGTACTATACGTTTTTTTTTTTTCATATTAATTGTTAATAGTTTTCAAATTTCTAGTGTTGATTTTAGGTGTGAAGTACTTGATCTCAGAAATAAGGTTAGGACAATCAACATACCCCCTCATTATGTTGAACAAGAAGCTCATATCGAGCATGACTCTCCTATCCTCCAGACTCATCATGTTATGCCGCCTACAAATAATCTCATAATTAACAGAAGCTTGTTTAGTACGGTAGTTTAAATATTTTAAGAACCTTTGTTGTAGTCTTTCAACGCGTGATTTGTAAGTAATATATTGAGGAGACCATATGGAGGACGCATAGTCAAGGACGCTTCGTACATAGGTAAAATAGACTACGATGATACAGTCGGGGTCATTAAATGCGTTACAAACTCTCATTACGAAACCTAAGTTTTTATAAGCTTTATTTACTACTAGCTGTGCCCGCGGCTCCGCCCGCGCGGAATTCGGTCTGTGTCAGTAAACGGCTAATTCAACCCTAATTTCTCTCCCGCTACCCTGGAGGCGGAACTTGAAGTAAAGTTGACAGATGGATATACGCTATATATACGCTAGAGGACAGTAGTCCTAATAAAATATTTTATCTACACTCACATTTTAAGTCCTCTAAAACGTGTTCAAAAACGGTAGGCAATGGCTAGCATTACCACAAACGATTTTACTATGATAAGTTTTTTATGTGTGGCAGTAACGTAATTTTACATTTACATGCTCATCTATTGATGTGTTATGAGTTTTGATAACATAATGTACACCTGCACGCTCCCGCGCGGCCACCGACACGCTCCCGCGCGGCCGCCGACACGCGCCCGCGCGACCGCCGGCATAATCGAGTTGGCCATGGCGGTGCAATGGCGGCCATTCTATGGTTTCGGAATACGGCATTTAGGATAAATAATATGAGTGTAGATAAAGCAGTGTACGCAACTGTACGTAATTAGGCCTTAAAACACTCGTGTGATCTTATTATGAAACTCACCTGCGGCTCGTTTCATAAAACCACACTCATGTTTTAAGGACCCTTATTATGTAACAGTTACATAAACTACTATTACAATCACCGCTAAATGAAACTACACTCAAAAATGAATACTTTTTTTATCCTATTATTTTTTGGCATGATTTAAACGACATAGAGTAGTAGGTGTATTAATACGTTCGTGTCCACGGCAAATATCATCCAAATCGATACTCCCGTCAAATCAGTCTAAGCATGAAAGGTAAGAACCGGTGCGGTTGAAATTGGGGTGGGAGGGGGGGGGGGGGGGGTCACAAATGCAGAACTGATTTTTTTCTAGTTGAGGTGCACTTGGAGGGGGGGGGGGGCATGACGCATGCAAAGTTAAACTCAATCGAGATTTTTGAAATTTTTGCACTTTTTGAAATTTTTGAAATATTTGACATTTTTCACTTTCAGGTTATCGACTTTTTTCACTTCTTTCACTTTGTCAGTTCTCATTTTCACTTTTCACTACACTTCACTTTATTCTATATTATATTTTTTTTTATTTCATTCCATTTTACATGATTCTCAATCGTATGGGTGTCGCGTTTTCGTGACGTGATGCTTTTTCGTGACGGTCACGTGACTTTTTTTCGCCTAGCCCCCCCCATCCGCGAACCGTCCGATAAGGAACTTCGTTCCAAAACTACCACCGGTTCTAACCCTACACCTGTGACCCGAGAAGTATTATGTCCGAATCTCGACGGGACTTATTTTTTTACATTATTAGATCTTAAAGATACAAAATAATGCGTAGTTCTTCAAGAAGACATATCAAAACAGCTTGAGAGACAGATAATGTACCTATTGTTTAATTATAAAGAAAAATAAATCCTAATCTGACTGCTTCACAAAACGATTGATATGTTTTCCTACCTAAACGGTGTCCTATAAATGTTAGATGATTTTGTAGTAGTTTCTGGTTTGGGCCACGCATCTTTGTCCGTCATATATAGTCCTCGAACCTGCAATAACCCTTAATTGTAATCAAATATTTCTTAAGAGCGGGTAAAGGTAAATTTAAAGCATCGACGGGTAACATGTTATAAATATATAAAACACCTTGACCAAAAAATTACAAATTATTTCAATACCAAATTTCATCTAAATACGTACAGCGGTTATTGGTTGTTTTTCCCCATGTAAACTTCCAACCCTTTTGCATCCGCTTAAAGGAATTTCCGAGATAAAACTATTTTATTTCCTTTTCCAGAGCTCAAATTATCTCCATACCAAATTTTATCTAAATCGATTCTGCGGTTAATAATTCCCTATACAAATTTCCAACTCCCTTTTCACCCCTTTAGGGTTGATTTTCGGGATGAAACTATCCTTTGTCCTTTCTTGAGACCCATACTATACTAAATTTCATCTTTATCAGTTCAGCGGTAAAAATTTTTTCATACCAACTTCCAACCCCCTTTTCACCCCCACAACGGTTTGAAAACTATCCTATGACGTTTCTCAAAACTCAAATTATCTCCATACTCATTTCTATCTAAATCGTTTCAGCGGTTAAAAATTCTCCATACAAACTTTCAACCCCATTTTCACCCCCACCAGGGTTGATTTTCGGGATTAAAACTATATATTATCCCTCCCCGGGACTCAAACTATCTCTATACAACATTTCATCTAAATCTGTTCAGCCGTTTTACGTGATGCGCGGTCAAATAAACAGACAAACAGATAAACAGAAAAACAGATAAACAGACAAACAGATAAACAGACAAAAATTCTAAAAATTGTTGGAACGTGTTCTGTTATCGATTCTAAGTATCCCCAGCCAACTTTTTTTCGATTATCTTCCATGTACAGACTTTCGACCCTCTTCAGCTTTATTATATGTATAGATATTATCGATATGATTTGACATCAACATTTTACTATCAAATAGAACTCCTAAGTCTCTTATTAGTTTAACTCTTTCCAGTTGGATGTTATTTATAGTGTACTGAGCATGGATTGGCGATGGCTTTCTAGAAAAAGTTATTACTTGACACTTGGACGCATTTACTGTTATTCTATTTCTGTCATAATATTGTGTCAGAGAAACCAATGATTTTTGAAAAAGATGGCAGTCTGAGGGATCCCTTATTTTAATGAATACTTTTTTATCATCTGCATAGAGTAAATGTTGTACAGATGTTTCAAAACAAGTGTATATATCAAAAATATAAGCATTATAAAATAAAGGACCTAAGTGAGATCCCTGAGGGACACCAGATGAGACAAAAATACGATTAGATCTATAACCACCGACTGTGACAATTTGTGACCTGTTCGAGAGATAGGATTTTATCCATCTAAGCAGAGAGCCATGTATACCCAGTTTTTCCAACTTGGCCAACAAGATAACGTGGTCCACTCGGTCGAAGGCTTTCTCGAAGTCAGTGTACACCACGTCAACCTGTTCACCACTCTCCATGTTTCCTAGTACATAATTTGTAAACTCTGCAAGATTGGTTAACGTAGATCTGCGCTTAAGAAAACCATGTTGGCTAGAAGTAATACCTTGCATTATTGTGGGATAAATGTAGTCGTACACAACTTTCTCGAAGGTTTTACTAAATATGTTTAATATAGATATTGGGCGGTAGTTTTCAATAGCTGTTTTTGAAGATTTTTTATGTACCGGAACAACATTAGCCTCTTTCCATTTGTCAGGGAAATATACGACTAAAAGTCAATGTTGATGCCAAATATCAAGTTCTTAAGTCATCTAGAAGTGGGTTAGTTCTTCAACAACGTTTAGATCTATATTATTATTTTCTCATATAAATTATTGATAATTTTCAGTTTTCAGATTTTTCCTTTGTGTACGCCTAATAATCTATCTTGATGCCAAATATCAAGTTTCTCAAAGTCATCTGGAAGTGGGTTAGGTTTTTGCCAGGTTTTTAACTACAGTTTGTGCGGAAAGAGAAGTGTCTAGTTTGTATTATAAGTCCCGTACAAATCACGACACTTCTCTTTCCGCACAGAATATAGATATATATATTTTTTGATACTAATTATCCATTATTTTCAAATTTCAGAATTTTCTTTTCGGTTATATATCAAAATACCGGTTTTTGAAAGTCAGTATATCAATAACCGATTGAGCTACAATTTGTGAAATTTTGGATTCTAGACAAGTTAAGGAACTTTAATAAAGGGTGAACACTATTAAATTGTCGCCTACATTTTTACTTTGCTAGCGTAAATTTTAAATTTATAAGGATCGTGAAATATTAGAAAACCATAAAACGTTCATTTGTTTTTTATCTATGAAAATGGCGTTAAACCAAAAAAATGTTCGTGAATTAATTTTGCAAGAATTTAGTAAAAATCCTCATTTATCAACTTTAGATCTGGCAAAATCTTGTCAAACTACGCGGAGGACGGTTCAACGGACCCTAAAAAAACTAAAACAAGGAGAAACTATAGATAGAAAGCGTCGTGAGGGTCAACCCACCAGAAAATATAATGTTAAGTTACAATCACAGGTGTGCAAGCTATTTGATAAGAATCCGAGCATCTCTTCCCGGGAAGTGGCGAAAAAAGTAGGAACAAGTCAAATGTCCAAAAAATTAAAAAAGAATGCGGCATTACAACATACGAGAAGCAAAAAGCTCCGAAGAGAACTGTGGATCAATATAATCGTGCTGTTAGACGTTCCAGGTTATTGTATACCTTGTTAACTGAGAAAAAAATGTTGCCTAATTATTGACGATGAAACATACATCAAGGCAGACTTCAAGTCTTTACCAGGTACCAGTACTATTCCTCTCGAGACATTTCGAATCTCGATGAATCGGAAAAGGTAATCTTAGGTAGGGGGTTCAATAACTTCGGAAAAAGGATGGTACGGCCTACAGACATGCCTTTGTTGTTTGTTTTAATTGTTTTGATCAACTTGGCGAGGACACTGCCATCCCGCAGATGTGTCACCACATGTATCAAAGCTAGGATTACCATTCAATGGTGTAACAACAACAAGATTAGCTGGAAGATATCCCTTAAAAGGATAAGTTCGCCTTTGTACAAACTGCAATGTCTATTTTATAATTCACTCGTGTACTTGTCCTGCCCGTGTCATAGGACGCACGCATAGACAGCACCCACCTGGTGAATGGAATGACTACTTAGATGAAAAATCGGATGCCTGCCTAATAAAACAAAACATTACCCAATTGTATCTTTGCCAGTCGGTGACTCGTTGTTTGTTGTTTTTAGGTTGATGAACACCATAAAAGTGGGACACAGCTAGGGTGGCCCATAGAGGGGGTGTGGGGTCTTGGGCGCTTGAAACATGGCTGGGGCGGAGGGCCGATCTCGGGGCTAGAATTTGTGAATACCTTCTACGTACCTATACATTACTAGCGACCCGCCCCGGCTTGGCACGGGATAAAAAATGGTTATTGTGGGTTATCCCTAAGAGATAAACATATACTATACCATCGCGGACTTTTTTCTAGACCTTTTTAAGGTGCTGTAGTACATTATTTTGATCTATCTTGTAGGGTTCAGCCAGAGTTTGCAATGTAAGCGCAAGAAATGTTTTTATTTACGACATCACATTAGAAACCTCAAAAAATATCAGTGTTTCTCTACCATATTAAGGTGCGACCACACCGCTGCTTAAAATACGGCGACGTTACGGAATCGCAGTGACGCATCGTATCCGCACCGTTTTAATCGCATGCCCCCCACACCGCTGCTCAAAATACGCTGATGGTACGGAATCGCAATAACGTGCCGTAAACGTCACGACTTTACTGCATGCTCTCCACACCGCTGCTCAAAATACGCAGACGCAACGTGTACGCCGTGACGTGCCTTATACGAAATATTTTTGACGGGAACCTTCCAAACCGTATTTCGAGCAGCGGTGTGGAGAGCATGCGATAAAACCGGCCAAGAGCGTGTCGGGCCACGCTCAGTGTAGGGTTCCGTAGTTTTCCGTCCGTCACAGGAAGTGTCCCCACTTTAGAGTTAAAATAACACCGCCATGTAGGATATGATATGAGCGTTCCACGTACAGCGACGGCAAATTAAGTAAACTATTGCGCGCGAGCTTAAAGTATGGAAGATGATTTTTATGGGATAATTCTTTATTGCGTGAACCGATTTTCACCGTTTTTACTTTATTTGAAAGCACCTCATTTCATTGTGATTTTTTAGAAATTACAGGTACAATAAACACCTGCTTATACGGTTAAATTACAAACTTAGTTCAGAAATTATTTTGTATTTTTTTTTCAAAAACTATTCAACCTATCAAGTTCAAAATTATTTTCCTAGAAAGTTTTTATACAGTTCTATTTTTGAGATTTTTTAAACTTATGGTTCAAAAGTTAGAGGGGGGGGGGGGGCACATTTTTTTTAATTCTGGAGCGATTATTTCCGAAAATATTTACATTATCAAAAAATTATTTTAGTAGTAAACCCCTATTCGTTTTTAAATACCTATCCAATAATGTATCACACTTTAGGGTTGAAATGAAAAAAAAAATCACTCCCCAATTTACATATAGGGGAGGTACCCTAATAAAACATAACATAACATAAATACTCTTTATTGCACACCTCAAAAAAAGAAACACATAAAATACAAGTTACAAACAGAATAATCAGAGGTAAAACAATTGGCGGTCTTATCGCTAAAAAGCGATCTCTTCCAGACAACCTTTGGGAAGCAGAAACCATTGAAAATAATCAGAAATACGTAGGTGTTGCAAATTCAAATCAACAAGCTAGACAATAATAAACTTACACACATAAAATAAAAATAAACTTACATAAACCATACATATATAAATAAATATTGATAAATTATGAACATACAATCTAGGAGCAAGATACACACTATTTTTTTTTCATTTATTATTTTACCACTTTGTTGGCTTGATTGATATACATATTAGTACCAAATTTCAGCTTTCTAGTGCTAACGGTCACTGAGATTATCCGCGGACGGACGGACGGACGGGCAGACATGGCGAAACTATAAGGGTTCCTAGTTGACTATGGAACCCTAAAAAACCGCATCAAAATCCGTTGCGAAGTTTTAAAGATCTAAGATTACATACGGACAGACAGCGGAAAACGACATTGTTTTATGCTATGTAGTGATTTTTCAGATCCTTATTTTACGATCCGATAACCAAACGTGTGAAGTCAGAAGAGGTGACGTTAAATATCAGAACTTCTTATGCCGAGGGGCCCTAAGCGATGCGGAATTTCGCGGCTTCTGGATCCGGTGGGTCAACGGCACGATGTCGGTCGGGAAGGAGGGCGACACCGAGATTCTCATAGAATTCTCATACCCCAAGTCATTCAATGTGACCTATTTCGGCGTCCACACCGGCGAGGGCTCCACTGGCACCTGGAAGATCGAAGGTATGACAACCATCCATATATCCATTCATTATCCATCTGCCTGTGCATATATTTTCTACCGACTTCAAGATTTCGAAGGAGGAGGTTATCAATTCGTCGGGATCTTTGTGTTTGCTTGTTTTTTTAGGGTTCCGTAGTCAACTAGGAACCCTTATAGTTTCGCCATGTCTGCCCGTCCGTCCGTCCGTCCGTCCGTCCGCGGATAATCTCAGTGACCGTTAGCACTAGAAAGCTGAAATTTGGTACTAATATGTATGTCAATTACGCCGACAAAGTGGTAAAATAAAAAGTGGAAAAAAAAATTTTATTAGGGTACCTCCCCTATACGTAAAGTGAGGAGTGATTTTTTTTTTCATTTCAACCCTAACGTGTGATATAATGTTAGATAGGTATTTAAAAATGAATAGGGGTTTACTCAAATCATTTTTTGATAATGTAAATAGTTTCGGAAATAATCGCTCCAGAAGTAAAAAAAAATGTGTCACCCCCCTCTAACTTTTGAACCATAAGTTTCAAAAATATGAAAAAAATCACAAAAGTAGAACTTTATAAAAACTTTCTAGGAAAATTATTTTGAACTTGATAGGTTGAATAGTTTTTGAAAAAAATTACAAAATAATTTCTGAACTAATTTTGTAATTTAACCGTATAAAGCTTTAAAATGTATGTATGTTAATTTTTGTTTATTGTAAAATCACTATAACTTGCTGAATGTAAGTATTATTCTTGTTTTTTATCCAATGTAAATATTGACATCGATCCAATTTGTAATTTGACAATGTATGTTTAATACAAAAATAAATGAATGAATGAATGAATGAATATAAGCAGGTGTTTATTGTACCTGTAATTTCTAAAAAATCACAATGAAATGACATGCTTTCAAATGAAGTAAAAACGGTGAAAATCGGTCCACGCAATAAAGAATTATCGCATAAAAATCATCTTCCATACTTTAAGCTCGCGCGCAATAGTTTACTTAATTTGCCGATAGATGTCGCTGTACGTGGAACGCTCATATCATATCCTACATGGCGGTGTTATTTTAACTCTTAAGTGGGGACACTTACTGTGACGGACGGAAAACTACGGAACCCTACACTGAGCGTGGCCCGACACGCTCTTGGCCGGTTTTTTTTATGTATGTTCACCGATTATTCGAAACGGCTGGACCGATTTGGAAAATTCTTTTTTTGTTCGAAAGAGTATACTTCACAGTTGGTCCCATTGTAACCAAGTCAGGATCTGATGATGGGATCCTGGAGAAATCGAGGGAACTCTTCAACTATTATAGGCACACCTATAGTGATTTAAGTATTTTTTTACAGCAGCTCAAGCATTTGGTTTTGGAAAGGTAGATGCTAAGTGAAGTCGGTTCTTTTTTGTTTAAAATTATATACTTATAATATGTAACTGTCGTTTTAATGTTATACCTGTTAGCACGAGTGAGGGCTGCAGTGCAGTGGTAGGTATGTCTACGATGGATCGTCGACGTGAAATAAAAGCAGTATCATTATTCTGATAGTGCACTGTGTTTATTCAATAAACCTAGGCAAGATCTGATACACAATTATACAGGATTTTTAAGGATTTAAGTTAGAATAATATCTAGGAAAACAATATTAAAGCGTGTGTACCCAAGCGGTGTCAGAGTTATAGTTTACACCACTTGCGATCCTATATTATCAACAACCTACCTACCTACCTACCTACTACCTACAACCTACTTGTTTATGCAATAAAGTGATACATACAAACATATATATATATATATGTTGGTATGTATCACTTTATCACTTTATTGCATATATATTGTATACATATATATATATATATACGGCCTTCATCTGTGGACTTCATTACACCGGCGACTCGGCTGCGAAGAATCGGCAGGATGACGTCGCGAATGAGTTTTCCGCTAGGGGCGCTAGTGTGGCGTGTCTTCGCCGACGTCACATGCAGAACATTCAGTTAAAGCCTGACCTGATATATGATTATTGTGAAGAGGGCGCTATTATTCTCAGTTATATGGCAACAGTTCAGTACTAACTTATAGTCTCTTCTTCTTTGCCTGGCCCTTTCCCATTTTATTTGGGGTCGGCCCTCCGTATTATGCGTCTCCGGTCCTGGGTCGTCTCTTTGTTGACTTGGGCTTCTTTGAGGTTCTTATTTACTACGGACATCCATGTGATTCGGGGTCTTCCTCGTCCTCGGGGTTTAGTTTCAGTATCTAATACTTTTCTGGTCATGTGGTCCGATGGTCGCCTCATAACGTGTCCGTACCACCGCAGACGACTCTTCTGTAGTTTATCTGGGATAGGTCTCACTTTAAAGGTGCCTCTTATGTGTATGTTTCTGACATGATCCAGCCTAGTTACACCACCTGCCCACCTGAGCATCTTCATCTCTGCGCAGTGTAACTGATTTTCGTGCTGCTTTTTGAGTGGCCAGCTTTCGGCTCCGTATATCATCACCGGTCGGACGGCTGCTATGTATACTCGTCCCTTTATGCGCACGGGCATTCGGCTGTAGCATAGCACGCCGGATAGTTCTCTCCATTTCATCCACCCGGTATTTATGCGATGGGTGACATCAGTATCTATCGACCCATCTTTACTGATGACTGACCCTAGGTTCTTGAAATGGTCCACTTCTTTTAACTGGGTGTTCTGCAGACAGATGGTGTGCTTGCTGTGAACACCACTAAAGTTGCAATGCATTTACTCGGTCTTCTCTCTGCTTATTCGCAGACCTGATGTTTCCAGAGCTTCTCTCCACTTTTCTAAAATGTGCTGTAGATTGTTCACATCTTCACTGATGATGATGACGACGTCGTCCGCATATAGGATGTCCCATGGCAGCGCTCGTTGCAGATTTGAAGTGAGATGGTTCATTACAATATTAAATAGCAGAGGGCTGAGTGCGGAACCTTGATGCACACCAACTTTTACATCAAATTTGTCGCTTGTTCCGGCCGGACTTCGCACTTTGGTTGATATTTGGTGGTACATATCTTTGTCAGTTATTATGTAAGGCTCGGGGACACTCTGAACCCTAAGAGCGTGCCAAATTAATTCTCTCGGTACCCGGTCGAAAGCTTTTTCTAAGTCAATGAATATCATGTGCAAGTCTGTTTTGTTGTCTCTGTACTTTTCCATCAGTGTTCTGACCGAATGTATGGCATCAGTTGTGGATCTACCGGCGACGAATCCACATTGGTTTTCAGTGACGCTAGTTATTTCAAGTAGCCTTTTGTTGATGACCATTTCCCATATTTTGAAGGAATGTGAGATTAGCTTTATAGCTCTGTAGTTGCCGCAGAGTCTTATATCACCTTTATTTTATAGAAACGGATGAGAAAGCTCTTTCGCCATTCGTCGGGAATTCCATCGACCAGGAACTTGTTGAAAAGTTTCGTCAGGAATAGCGGTATCTCCTATTCGCTTCCAGAATTCAGCAGGGATATCGTCAGGGCCAGAGGCTTTGTTATTTGCCATTCATTTGATTGCCAGAGTTATCTCTTCAGGCCTTATGCATGGGATAGGGCCTTCTGTAGCAGGGATATCTTGTATTTCCTCACTAGGGAATACCTCATTTAGCAATCCTGTGTAGTATTCTTTCCAGCGGTCTCTGATGTCTTCGTTTGATGTTAGTAGTTTTTCTTGTTCATTTTTGATAAATTTATTTGTGGCAGTATCCCTACTACTTTGGTGTTTGCGTTTTGCCAACTTAAAGATTTCTTTATCGTTTGAAGCGGTTTCAAGTTTAGGAAAGAAATCATCCCTGGCGGTTGCCTTGGCCTGTGCGACGGCTTGCTTTGCAATTCTCTTGGATTTTATAAGTCTGGTGGTCAGCATCGTCTTTCGTCTGTTGCCATAGTTTGAACCTGATAAAAACACATGCAAGCATAACAGTTCACAGATCACCAAATCGCTTACACACTATAGCACAATCAAAATACGACAAAACTCGAAATCCGCCGGACAGTTTTGAAATTTGCTGTGTATTAGAGGTCTCGTTTTATTGTCCACACCATTTGACATTTGAGGACCTCGAGGAACCGCCAGCACCTTGGAAAATGTGCTCCATCCTGAAGAAATTCGCTTTTCCCTCCGAATCTACGCACTCTATGAAAATATATTCTAGGACAATATTCAAGCTCATTAAATTCTACATAGAAACATGTGTAATCTTTTGCTGAAAAATGCACCTCCTTAGATATATTACTTGAGGAAGTGAAGTGTATCGCCAATGCCTTTCCAGGGGATATTCTCATGATATGAAACTTGTGAGAATACAAAGTTAACGTTTATTTATAGTTTTGTATGTAAGCTACATCAATATCAACATCTTAACCGACTGCGATTAAAACAGTAAGTAAGGTAATGGTTTCAAAACTGAAAACTGAATACATCCTGTAGCGTAGGATGCTAAGCGGATTTCTACAAGTGACCTATCCCTTAATTCCACTTGATCTGAACAATGAATCCACACTTATATATCTAAAAAGAAAACAATATGGCGGCCGCAAGAGGTCACCAAATATGAAATCATGTTTTTTACTTGGTGCCTAAACTATTGCGCGGATTTTAATGAAAGATACACCAGAAGGTCTGTTATCAACACACCAGTGCTATGCAATGCCAATTTTCTAATATGTATGAAGGATGAATCACTTAGACTAAATAATTCGATGATAAAACCCTATTTTTGCTCTTAATTAGAGGTCAATCAATAGTGGCAGCAATGAAACTCGACACCTATTTTCTTCGGGATCCTAGTATGCATGTCTGAAAACAAGAGCTTCGAGGACCACCAGAGTCGGTTGCCATCATGCAAAGTATATACATTTTTAGTTTTTTTGTACGCTTACAAAAAATGTGATCGTTATGCAGTGAATGTGTATGGAAAACGAAACTTCATTCATTGTTCAGATCAAGTGGAATTAAGGGATATGTCACTTGTAGAAATCCGCTCAGCATCCTAGGCTACAGGGTGTATTCAGTTTTCAGTTTTGAAACCATTACCTTACTTACGTTTTTTGTCGCAGTGGGTTAAAATGTTGATATTGGTGTAGCTGACATACAAAACTATAAATAAACGTTAGCTTTCTATTCTCACATTCAAAAAGTCTATGAGCCCGGTACTCTATCGCATCCAGGGTCGCCAGCTGATACTTGGCGGAACCGTCCCATAGGTGAGGTGATAGGGATAGGCTGGAAAGGAATTGACGATACACTTCACTTCCTCAAGTGATATATTTAAGGAGGTGCATTTTTCAGCAAAAGAGTACGCATGTTTCTATTAGAATTAATTGTCGTAGATCATATTTTCATAGAGTGCGTAGATTCGGAGGGAAAAGCGAATTTATTCAGGGTGGAGGACATTTTCCAAGGTGCTGGCGGTTCCTCGAGGTCCTGAAATGTCAAATGGTGTGGACAATAAAACGGGACCTCTAATCTACGTACGCACCAAATTTCAAACTGTCCGGCGGATTTCGAGTTTTGTCGTATTTTGATTGTGTTACTAGTATTCATTAAATTATTAAAATTAACATAAGTAATTAAAAAAAAATTGAATGTCAAAAATTATAAATTATTAGGAAAATTACAATCTACATTGCATTGGTCAATAAATATAAAATAAATTGGTAATGAAAAACCGGTCAGTCAAAAATAAATAAAACACTTAAAAATCACAGACAAAATAGTTATAAACGATTAAAATGTTGGTTCAGTAACACACTACAATCCTCCTGCCAAACCCACTAACACTATCTGCAAATATGTCAATCTGTGGAGCATCAATGGACACGATATTGAGTAGAGAGAGTGCTCGAGCCGTGAGCGCGTTCTCGGCGCGGCGGGTGGCGGGTGCGCGCGGGGCAGCAGCGTGAGGCGAACAGGCGCTGAGGCCGCCGCGGGAGCAGCGCCACCAGCCCCGGGGGGCAGAGGCGCCAAATCGGGACGAAGAGCCCGAGCCTGTCTAGCACATTGGGATTATTTACTGTGTTGTTAATGACACCTTAATAGTGCATCAACAACAACAGTTTCCTCCGCAGTTCCAGAGCATAAAGCCCCACCATCCCCAGGAACATTAAGGAGGAATAATTGTATCCACTATTGAGTGGATAGTACCCCTACATTCTCCTGTATAAATATCTTGCAAACCGTCTTTGGACTCTCTCTATCACCATCTTCTATTTTTCCTCACTGGGGTCCCAAACTATAGCCGCAAATTCCAACTTGCTTCTGACGTAAGCATTTTATAGCAATATCGCTACGTTAATATTTTTGAACTGCGCGGACACTCTCATAATGAACCCGAGTGTTTCCGTAGCGGCTTTACACATCTGTGTTACATGCGAGTGAAAGTCCAGCTCCGCGTCCAAGTTGAGACCCAAATCCAAAACTTCGTTGGCTCTCTCGGGCACAGTGTCTCGAAGACGATATGCAGTATAAACGCTCCTGTTTATACTGCATATCGAGCTTACACGAGCCCGAGTAAAAATGAGGATTTTACACTTAGATACGTTAAATTGCAGCTTGTTGGCATCACTCCAAGCTACAACAGCATCTATATCGTCCTGCAGCCTCGTACAATCCTCGCGGTGGTTAATTTGCAGGAAGAGCTTACATTGCTTTCATTGTTATAGTAGAAGCTCTTAATGAAAAGCTAAAAATATATGGGTATGGTATATAATATGTATGAGAAAGGTCCTTAGTTAAGATTCCCTGGGTTACTAACTCAGTATTTAAAATATTAAAGAAATTAGAGAAGAAGGCCTAGAATATCAACATCATTATAATTAAACTAGCTTTCCGCCCGCGACTTCGTCCGCGTATAATACGGTTCCTCATACAGAGTTTCATATCCAATTGTAACTTCTTAACTAACTTTTGTTAATCCCCGAACCATCTTCTTAATCTATTTATAGTTATAGCTATTTTGGCGAAAAAACGGGTAACGTAGACATAGTTTCAGTTACAAATAAGTGTTAATATGCAAATAATAACGTAAATGTACCCTATTATTTGCGTAACTTCTTTGTGTACTATACTGTGGTGGTTTTATTTGCCGCTTGTCAGTGTTCACTCTGAAACATGGAAATGGAACGGAAATAGGAACAATAATTCCTAGTAAATCTCAAACCAAAATAATAGTAAATCTCTATACAAACTTTCAACCCCTTTTATATTTTTTAATTATCAGTAAACGTACGAAGTTTCAAATCTTTGACTCTAAATTCTAAACCCCACCCATACAAACTTTTAACCCCTTTTTTACCCATCAAGGGGTTGAATTATTCAAAATCGCTTCTTGTTAGTTGTACAAATTGTAAATTTAACTCGTCCTGCAAATTACAACTTTCTAGATTCAGTAGTTAAACATTTTTAATGCTACGCTAGTGCAATTAAAAATTACAACTCAACTAAGACAATCGTAAAGAACTTTAAGATAGGTACTTTGCTTATAATTTTTTTTGTTGTATGTATTTTAATATTCCGTATTTTTTCATTAAATTTTAAGACCAGACCAGACAGAACAACCAATCAATATTTATTTTTAGAAACAATCTAACAAATGACTCAAGACTCAAACGACACCAAATTCAGAAAGACGAAAGACACATTTAGAATCACTTCTCTTTAACCCAACTAACTCAGAAAAAATCTTAATAGCGCCATTTATCTTCATGGCTCAGCGCTATCTATTGGTGGATTTGTTTTTATTTGTTGTGTTGTCTGCTTATAAAGTAGTTCAGGATGAACGGGTCTTATTTAATTTAGTAAATACACCTTTTTACCCGACTACAGCAATAGTCAAAAGGTACGGCTATATTTTTTAAATTTCAGCAGAACCTGTAACGCCATCAAATGTGGAGTAGTGTACCTAATAAATTAAAAGTATTGGAACACGGAAAAAATACATAATTAATATATTACTGAGGTTGAATCTTGTAAAATTCCAGCAGCTTACAAAGAAATCTACGTGGACGGAAAACATCTTCCTAACAATGTATGGTAAAAAAAACTATTTCAACAAACAAATATTATTATAGGTTACTAATACCGAAATATGAGAAATAATTAACATCCTACAGGGTCAATATGTAGTCTAAATGTAAATGTTTTAAATACGTTCATTTTCTCTACTTCATGGAATACAAAAACATATTTATGATGAGACCAGTAATTCTATCTACTGGGGAGTAGTGAACCTAATAATTGAATAAGTATTGGAATACGAAAAGATCGCCGTGTAATTTTTCAAAAAACACAAACTTTAAAGTCTCTAACACAAAATAAAAATTTCTCCAATACGAACTTTGCACCCCTATTTTATCCCCTTAGGGGTTGAATTTCCAAAAATTGCATACGTCATAAAAGTAAGCTCTGGACCAAATTTGAAGTTTCTAGTTCCAGTAGTTTCGGCTGTGCGTTGATGGTAGATCAGGACTTCTTCTTTTATATGTTTAGATGATAGATAATAATTAATTAAAGTGTAAATGTACGTATGCATAGTATCTATGTACAAATTGTGTTAAGTATGAAGTATGATTCCAGTTGTAACGACGAGAGGTAACCGGAGAGTAGATCATTACTTCCCGACATCGGGCGACTCCGTGCGCTTCCGAGTGAAAACCTTGAAGCAAGCCTTCGTCTTTCTCGCCACCTACCCGCGCAAGGCGGACCCGCAGTATGAGGTACGTGCGTTATGATAGTGCAGCTTCGAGATAACTTTTTTATACCACGACGATGGCAAACAACTTACGGCCCACCTGATGGTAAGCAGTTACCTATGGACGCCTGCAACCCTCAGAGGAATCACAAGCGCGTTGCCTATCCTTTAGGAACCTATATGGTTCAATACAATAGGGCAGGCTTGCAGCGCCCTGGTGCGCCGTAGAAATTACAGAGGGGCACCGTGAAGCAGTCCTCCTCACCATTATATGCTTTAACTGTAAATAACGTTTACAATTAAGTTGCATTACAATGTCCCTTTCTGGGTACCTACCCAGAAAGGGACCAACAGCCTACAAGATTAACGATCTTCTGCTTTATCCGGCAGTTTTTTCGATGTCATTCGCCCACCGTTCTCTCTACGTAGAAATACTTTTCATTCAAATATTATGGACACATATTTTCAGATTAGTTTGGGATTCTGGAAAAGAAATACTCCCTGGAAAAATTATAATTGGATTCAAAAATTGGATAAAGGAGAAAGAATTTCAGGGAAAACGCGAAACTTGACCGCCGCAATTCTTTACGCCTCCCAATTCAATACCGAATTCCGCGACTTCTGGGTCCGCTGGGACAACGGCACAGTGTCCGCCGGGAACACGGGCGTTGATCGCATTCTGTACCCGTTGTCGTTGTCATGGTCGGACCCCGAACTGTTCCCTGTGCGTTACTTCGGCCTCGCCTCCGACTTTGACGCCGTCAGTGGCACCTGGGAAATCGAAGGTAAGACGACTTTACTGCTGTACCATTAGTCCATGGCTGAAACTTAGGTGTGGTCGAAACACACCCGGCCACTCATTCCTCTTTTAAGCGCGCGATTGTTTTGTGTGAAAATCGCAGCGTCAAACGCAATTTTTTTACCCGACTGCGCGGCGCGACACAAGAAGTCTATATATGTATGTATGTTCCTTTGTGGCACTCTAGAGGCAAAACGCGTATGCCGATTTACATGATTCTTACCTTAATCAATTCGTCTTGATTGCGCGAGTGTCACTGAAGATATTTCAGCACTCAAAATCCAAAATGGCGGACATCAGACGCCATAGTGAAAAAAAAAAAAAAAAAAAAATAGACGTATCATGGCGAGGGGGGTATCATTAGATAGGGATCTAGAAATAAGTATTTGGTCTTTAACATATTTTTTATTAATAATTACCGTTTGGGATCTATAATTACAAAAAATTTGTAATTCAGGAAAACTACTAAATATCAAAAATATCAAAATAAAAATCGAAACAGTTTATTGATGCAGGGAGACTTATAAAATAAAACATGATTAAGCTAAATAAACAAATTAGATCTCAAACACTGCTGTATGTTAGTACATGAATATATTGCCCGTGTCACCTGCACTAGGCTATGCCTGTCTCGCAGGATGGCACATTTGCAGATTGCCAGATTTACGTTAGGCGCTAAAGAAATTAATTACTACAAAGCTATAAACTATAAGCTATACGCTATAAATCTACTTACATAATTATACACTAAGCTAATACATTAAAGTAAAATAATCTAAGTTAAGAATAATCGAGGTTCCTACCGACCGATATTAGTAAATTTGCGTAGTAGAAAGAATGTATGTGTGCGTCTGTGTGTGTGTATGTGTGCATGTGGTGGTGTGGTGTATGTCTACTATTGTGGTACTATTTTCTCTGTCTCTCTCCAAGGTGCTTAGCCATATTTTGATTTTATATTTAGCCTCTGTAACGGAACAAGTCTTAATATCGAAGACTGGTGCTCCTAACGCTAAGGTCGACTCTGTAATGATTTAATTCTTAAATCATATTTAACCCGATTAGTCTATTAAAAAAATGTGTCAAAGTGAAAAGCTAGCGTTGACTTTCCCATGAAAATGGTTGCAGGAAGAAACTCTTACGGATAGTACATTTTTTTTTTTAAATAAGATACTAACGTACTCGGTGACATTTAACAAAATAATACCATCACGAAGTGTAAACCACGTTAACTGTGCATAAATTCCGTTATAAAGATACGTGAATAAGTGGAAATTGTGAAAAACTTCAAAATAATCATTATTTGTTGGTAAATCGTGAAGAAAACCCAACCTAAATTTTAATTTGTGAGTTTTAAAAACAGCGCCACCTAGTACCATTCCACTGAACGTACTAGACAAAGTTTAGAAGCAAATTTACCGATAGAGGGCGCGCAAACTAATAACCAAAGATGGCAGAAATAACTAAACCCGCTACAAAATCCAGCAATAATAAAACACTACCAATTTTCCCAAAATGCCAGCTCTCCGCAGAACCAAGGAAATCAGCATTGTGCTCAGAATGAAAATTAACGCTGCATTTTGACTGTGCAGGTTATTCTGGATAATTGTTTGCAATACTAGATCCTCAAAAACGGGAGGGTTGGCATCCACAAAGGTAAATCCCCCAGTGTCTCAGCTAAAACGACCCCAGTGCCCTCATATGTTACAATACGAAAAGGTAGCAGCAAAACTAAAAAAAATACACAGATGTCGGCCTTTTCTGAGCCTGCCTCCGCTGAGCCAGTGCCCGCTGAATCTTGCTCCTCTGAACCTGCTCCTGAAAAGCCTGACACCCCCGTCCCCCTGAAAATACTCTACCATCAATCAAAAACATAAATGATACAAGCGCACTCGTAGTACAATCTTCAGAAGACTCGGCGCTAACTCATACAATGCTCCCTGTAAGCTCTACCCCGGAAAAGCCCTCACCGAGGAGTAGAATCATTCACTCTCCACTAACCGAGCAAAATGAACTTGACATATTGGATCAAGACCCTGCTAAAAGATCCTCGAAATCAGTTACCGAAATTTTTTCAGACTTTCAAACGAGTGCAAGCTCGGAGTCATTTCAAAATCCTACTTTATTACAAGAAAAAAAGGCCAAGAGCGTGTCGGGCCACGCTCAGTGCAGGGTTCCGTAGTTTTCCGTCCGTCACAGTAAGTGTCCCCACTTAAGAGTTAAAATAACACCGCCATGTAGGATATGATATGAGCGTTCCAAGTACAGCGACACCTATCGGCAAATTAAGGAAACTATTGCGCACGAGCTTCAAGTATGGAAGATGATTTTTATGGGATAATTATTTATTGCGTGAAACGATTTTCACCGTTTTTACTTTATTTGAAAGCACGTCATTTCACTGTGATTTTGTAGAAATTACAGTTACAATAAACTCCTGCTTATACGGTTAAATTACAAACTTAGTTCAGAAATTATTTTGTATTTTTTTTCCAAAAACTATTCAACCTTTCAAGTTCAAAATAATTTTCCTAGAAAGTTCTTATAAAGTTCTACTTTTGAGATTTTTTTCATATTATTAAAACTTATGGTTCAAAAGTTAGAGGGGGGGGGGACACATTTTTTTTTACTTCTGGAGCGATTGTATATCGAAAATATTAACATTATCAAAAAATGATTTTAGTAAACCCCTATTCATTTTTAAATATCTATCCAACAATATATCACACGTTAGGGTTGAAATGAAAAAAAAAACACTCCCCACTTTACGTATAGGGGAGGTACCCTAATAATAGTAGTTTATGTAACTGTTACGTAATAAGGGTCCTTAAAACATGAGTGTGGTTTTATGAAATGAACCGCAGGCGAATTTCATAATAAGATCACACGAGTGTTTTAAGGCCTAATTACGTACAGTTGCATACACTGCTTTATCTACACTCATATTATATATATTAAATTAAGTGTTTGGAAACCATAGAATGACCGCCATTGTACCGTCATGGCCAACTTGATTGTGCCGTTAACAATATTTGAGCATGCAACGTTAAAATTACGTTACTGCCGCAGATAAGAAACTTATCATAGTTAAATCGTTTGTTGTAATGCTTGTCATTGTCTACGGTTTTTGAACGCATTTTAGAGTACTTACAGTATGAGTGTAGATAAAACATTTTTTTCCACTTTTTATTTTACCACTTTGTCGGCGTGATTGATATACATACTCGTATTAGTACCAAATTTCAGCTTTCTAGTGCTAACGGTCACTGAGATTATCCGCGGACGGACGGACGGACGGACGGGCAGACATGGCGAAACTATAAGGGTTCCTAGTTGATTACGGAACCCTAAAAACTATCAAAAAGCACAGACTACACAGTTACTAATGTATTAACAGTTCTCGAAATGAACGCGGAAATTCAACGACTTACTTCTGAACTGGCTTTTACACAAAATCAATTGGAAGAAGTTAGTACTTATAGAAAATAATGATCATAAAACCGGCCAAGTGCGTGTCGGACCACGCATAGGAGGGTTCCGTACCTTCAATGGAATAAGAACCAAACTAATACCACAGATTATATAATAGTTGTTACGAACAGATATGAATCACTCATAGAAAAAGCAAATACGGTTTACGTACCTACGCAATAATACAATGGAGCGGCCTTCACCGCGCGGCACCCCGCACCTCCCGCGTACCCGCACAATCGCTAGGGTCGCCTATGTTTGGAAATGTTTTATAGTTAAGGAAATAGGTATCCCATCAAAAACATAAATGTGAAAGGCTGCCAAGTTCGATACTATGGGAATGCTTCGCCTATAAAAGAAGTAAGATCTGAATAATTACCAAGTTCCATAAAAATACCTCAAATCATAAATAGTTATAGGAATGCACACTTGATTTCCAGCAGTTTTTAAGGTACATTTTGAATAAGTATCACGTTACATAGAAATTTCTAAAATTATAATAGTCAGAGAAACGCACACCGGTTTTTTTAGCAGTTTCCTGATAACATTTATTATTTTCAGTACTTTTTAATGATGTTACTTGGCAAGTTTTCACACACCACACACCTTTTCAATGCAATGAATCGACACCTTTGGACTGCAATGTGTCAAGTATATAATTTTCTATTAAAACTTGCCAAGTTACATCATTAAAAAGTACTGAAAATAATAGATGTTATCAGGAAACTGCTAAAAAAACCGGTGTGCGTTGCTCTGACTATTATAATTTTAGGTATTTCTATGTAACGTGATACTTATTCAAAATGTACCTTAAAACTGCTGGAAATCAAGTGTGCATTCCTATAACTATTTATGATTTGAGGTATTTTTATGGAACTTGGTACTTATTCAGATCTCACTTCTTTTATAGGCGAAGCATTCCCATAGTATCGAACTTGGCAGCCTTTCACATTTATGTTTTTGATGGGATTTTATTTATTTTTGTTAGGTGTAGGTTCTTTATTATTTTTTTATCACGGACGGCGCGAGCGCGGCGGACGAGTGTAGGCAGCGACGGAGGGTGCGCGAGGCGGGGAACGGAATTTTTATCTAGTATCACTATACATACATATATCGGGATTTCGGGATCGATCGGGCAGCGCGAGTACCTATAATTTATGATAAATCCTATTTTATTATTTATTTATAGGTGATTTATACAAATAAACTGGCTCCCTACACCTATAAAATGTACCTACTTACATATAATTACATACATCAATAACGTACTTTATACTGTTTGTAAGTACGCTACCTACATGGATAATTAATAACTTGGTAATACCTACCTACCAGTAGGTATTATAATTGGTGGCCTATTATGTAGCCCTAGAAGTGGACCATCCCATCTCATCCCGTGGCGTATCGGAGGGTGAGATGGGCAGTAGTATATATAATTCCATCTTAGAGTATATATGATTTCCATGTTCTAGAATCTGCGATTTTATTAGTTGTAAAATTAGAAATTATTTAGACTATGCGAGAAAAAATAGTCTTTTCATTTTTGTTTGACTGATTTAGCGCACCTAGTGTACCTAGCAGTGTTGGCCGAACGTAAGTGTGATTGAAAATTAAAAATTGAAGATTGAAACACGTTAGTTAAAATTGAACACTAATAGTTTAGTGCAAATTGATTTCAATTAGAATTGAAATTAATTGTAACTAACGTGTTAATCCTTTGCGAATAACTAATAATTGAAGATATTTAATTTTTAGTCTTTCTCAAAAATTTAAACATTAATTTAATTTTTAGTGTAGATTGAATTGGTAATTGACATTAATAATTTACCTAACTAAACGCGAATTTAGGTTAAGCTACGAGGTTTTGATTACTTTTACTTTTACTTTTACTTTTACTTTTACTTTTACTTTTACTTTTACTTTTACTTTTACTTTTACCTTGACCTTGACTTTCACTTTCACTTTCACTTTACCTTTCACTTTTTTTAACTTTCACTTTTACTTTCACTTTCACTTTCAATTTGACTTTCACTTCCACTTTGACTTTCACTTTCACTTTGACATTCACTTTGACTTTCACTTTGACTTTCACTTTGACTTTCACTTTGACTTTGACTTTGACTTTCACTTTGACTTTCACTTTGACATTCACTTTGACTTTCACTTTGACTTTCACTTTGACTTTCACTTTGACTTTCACTTTGACTTTTACCTTTGACTTTCACTTTGACTTTCACTTTGACTTTCACTTTGACTTTCACTTTGACTTTCACTTTGACTTTCACTTTGACTTTCACTTTGACTTTCACTTTCACTTTGACTTTCACTTTCACTTTGACTTTCACTTTCACTTTCACTTTGACTTTGACTTTCACTTTCACTTTCACTTAGACTTTGACTTTGAATTTGACTTTGACTTTGACTTTGACTTTCACACAAAGAAAGTAAAAGTAAAAAGAAGCTCCAGATTTTGATACCGGTACCATCTGCTCATCAGTACAAGTCGAATGAGCACAAACAGCATGAGTCTATGATGCGCCAAACCCGAGATCTAGTAGGGATTCCAGGGTCCAGCATGAGCTCCAGATTTTGATACCGGTACCATCTGCTCATCTGTACAAGTCGAATCAGCCCAAACAGCAAGAGTCTATGATGCGCCAAACCCGAGATCCAGTAGGGATCCCCAGGGTCCAGCATGAGCTCCAGATTTTGATACCGGTACCATCTGCTCATCAGTACAAGTCGAATGAGCCCAAACAGCATGAGTCTATGATGCGCCAAACCAGAGATCCAGTAGGTAGCCCTAGGGTCCAGCATGAGCTCCATCTTGTGATATTGGTCCCGACTTCCGAACCCGAGATGCAGTTTTAAAATTAATTATTAGTGTAAGACAGGATTAATTTAGTTACACTAACGTTAACCTAATTAACTGTAATTCTTATTAAATTTTCGAGACGTTAGTGTAACTACGAGCTGCTATTTATATATCCGGAAACCGGGATTACAATCTTCTTAAATAGCATATTTGACCTCCATGGTAAAATTTGAACTTTTTTAAGTACTGGCCGGTATATTTTTTCTTTCTTATTAACGCTCGTGTTTTGTTTTTGACGGGTTTTAAATGTCATCTCGCAGCAAGAATGGAACTCACTCGTGAAAATATTCGTGCTATGATTTATTATGATTTTCGGCGTGGTTTAACGCAACAACAGTGCATAGATCAACTAACTTCAACTTTTGGTGATGAAGCCCCATGTAAAACTACTGTGTATCACTGGTTTAGTGAGTTCAATCGTGGACGTAGTATGCTTACGGACGAAGTTAAGGCAGGTCGCCCGAAATCGGTCGTTGTACAACAAAATATCGAGGCTGTGCGAAAACTTATAATGGACGACCGACATGTTACGTACCGCGAGATAGAGGCGACTCTGGGTATTTCTATGACCAGCATTAATAGCATATTACATAATTATTTGGCTGTAAAAAAATTTGTTCGCGTTGGATACCCCACAACTTAACAAAAGAGCAAAAAGATGCTCGCGTCGAATGGTGCAATGAAATGTTAAAAAAATGTAACCGTGGTGACTCAAAAGCCGTTTATAACATCTATACAGGTGACGAATCCTGGATCTATGCATACGATCCCGAAACGAAGCAACAATCAACGGTATGGGTGTTTCAAAATGAGCCGAACCCTACGAAAGTTACTCGTGCAAAAAGTACATTGAAACAAATGGTGGCCTGCTTCTTCGGTATTAATGGCCATGTAGCTACAGTGCCACTAGAAAACCGTAGAACGGTTAATTCAGAGTGGTACACGACCATTTGCTTACCGGAAGTATTTGAACAAATTCGTAAAACTAACCAGCGACGAAGAATCATTCTTCATCATGACAATGCCAGCTGTCATACGTCACGCGAAACAACTCTATTTTTGAAGGGTCAAAATGTGGAATTAACGGGTCATCCGCCGTACAGCCCTGACTTGGCACCCAACGATTTTTATTTATTTCCAAATATAAAGAATAAATTACGCGGTCAACGATTTTCGACCGCTGAAGATGCTGTCGACGCATTCAAACAACACGTTATGGAGGTACCTCAGGCGGAGTGGCAGAAGTGCTTTAAAAATTGGTTCACGCGAATGCAAAAGTGCATAGATCATCAAGGCGAATACTTTGAAAAACAATAAAACCATTTTCAGCCGTGTACGTTTGTTTGTTTTTTTGTTTCCGGATATATAAGTAGCAACCCTCGTAAAACTGAACGCATCAATAATGCAATCAAAAATATGTTCCATAAGCTTCATTCTATATGATGAATTCAAACTATATGATGAAATTAATAAAACGGGAATTTCGTAGTGCTAACACCTGTGTTTATTTGACACCAGGTGCTAGCACAAGCGAATTATTTAGTGACCTTCAGAATAAGCTTGCAGATTTTACCCTGAAAGATTATTGCATTATATATATTGGAGATGAAGATATTAAAACCACTACGAATTACCAAATCCTTGTTAAATTTATACATGAACAGTTAAGTTTAGTTCAACAGACTAATTTGATAGTTTGCTTACCTATATTTAAACTGAATCAATATTCTACTGTGTTCACAAAACGCGTTGAACTTTTTAACAACTTATTGTACAAAAGTAATTTGAAGCACGAATTTGTATACATCTTGGATTCTAACCTACATCTATATATATTTAAAAGAAGAAACTGACTGACTGACTGACTGAATGACTGACATATCAACGCACAGCCCAAACCGCTGGTTCTAGAGATTCCAAATTTGGCACGTAGGTTCCTTATACTCGTAAGGTCTAGGGGTGCACTAAGAAAGGATTTTTCAAAATTCACCCCCTGATGGGATGAAATAGGGGTTCAAAGTTTGTATGGCGAAACAAGATTAGTTAGACTATTTTATTCGAAACTTCACAGGGGTATTCCTAACGATAAATGAGTAAACACGTGTTTCAGGTTTTTTGAAAATTCAACCACTAGAAGGGGGAAATGTGGTCACAAAGTCTGAAAATCAACATGGGTATTGTTTCCATGGTTTATAGGGTCGTTGATTACGAAAACAATAACGATTTTAAAATCCAACCTGGCGGACGGGGAATACCATCTCTCCTGTTGGAGTGCGATAGGGTTGAAATGTCAAAATATCAATACTCGTATGGGTGTCGTTTCTGTGTTTTTTTGTAACGTTAATTATGAAAATGGCATCGATTTGGAAATTTAATATTGTGTATATGAGAATTCTTGAAAGTATCTGTGCCAAATTGCATTCTAATCTGAATATATAAAAGAATAAAATGACTGACTGACTGACATATCATGATTGACTAATGGAGATAGTTTGATTTCTGGGGAAGGATATATAATATTTGTTATCCCAGATTTCATTCCTTAAGCGGGTAAAAAGGAGAGTGGATAACTTATTCCAAGCAGAGGAAGTCGCGTGGAAAAGTATACAGACAGTTTGAGTCCCGGGAAGGAACAAGAAATAGTTTATATCGCGAAAATCAACCCTTAAGAGGGTGACATGGCGGTCGGAGGTGTGTATGGAGAATTTTGAATAGCGAGCCGATTTAGATAAAATTTGGTATGGATAGTTTGAGTCCCGGGAAACAATATAGGATAGTTTATTATCCTGAAAAACAATCCTAGAGGGGTAGAAAAGTGATTGGTAGTTTCTATGGCGAAATATTAACCGCCGAACCGACGATTGAGATGAAACTTGGTACATAGATGTAATATTAGAATTTAATATTATAAATGCGAAAGTGTGTCTGTCTGTCTGTTACCTTTCACGCTTAAAAGCTGCTGAACCGATTTAGATGAATCTTGGTGTAGAGATAGTTTGAACCCTGGGAAATTATATAGGGTAGTTTTTATCCCGAAAATCAACACTTAAATGGGTGAAACGGGGGTCGAAAATTTGTATGGGGAATTTTTAAACGTTGAACCGATTTAGATGACACTTGGTATAGAGATAGCTGAAGTCCCGGGAACGGACATAATATCGTTTTCACCCCGAAAATTAACCCTTAAGGTTTAGGGGTTAAATGGGGATTGGAGGTTTGTATCGGGAATTTTTAACAGCTGAACCGATTATGATGAAACTTACTACAGAGATAGTTTGAGTCCCTTGAAAGGATTATCATGGTTTTTATTCCTAAAATCAATACTTAAGAGGGTGAAATGGGGGTTGAAATTTATATGGGGAATTATTAAACGTTGAACCGATTTAGATGAAACTTGGTATTGTGGAGGGGTGGTGTAGAAACACATAGGGGTAGAGCTTGATAATCTTGATTTATTTGGAGTTTATTTTAAGGAACAAGCGCGCGTGGCCACGAGGCTAGGAGCCTCGATGGCAACTCATTTTCATATTTGATTCATTATTTACATTGACTTTTAATTTGAATAAAGACTATTTGACATAAAACAACCAGTAATGTAGAGGTTTCTATCCAACCTCTACATATCTCGCCGCTCCGGGGAAGCGAAAGCGAGAAATCTGCCTGGGGAAAAACAAAACAGCATGTTTCTTACTATCAACGAAATGCCAATCCCTTTAGTGTAAACGTGTTTATAAAAACAGTAAATATTTGCCATCGTGCAGTAACAATAAACACGCCACATATTGAAGGGAGTGACTCTACCAGCAAAAACCCAAAAGGACACGGAAGCACGGTGTGAGCTATGCTACCCGTGTAGCTGACCTACCTACGGCTAAGCCCAACTAAATCTAGAAGCAAATGCCAAAAATAGAACAGTCAATTAACGCGGGATGAAAACTGTACTACCAAGCAGTCGTTCGAGAAATAGTTCATTGAAGTTAATCCACGAAACAAATAACCCTCGCGGTCGCGCCTAACCGACGAAAACCGGTGTAGCAAGGTGCAGAGGCCCGATTCCTCGCACGTTTAAATTTTGTTTCTTGTGACTGCTTGTTCTCAGCTTTCTTCCCTTGTGTGGCAGATTTGCTGTGTGATTTCTCGTACGTTTGACACATGAAAACAAATACATTGCATTAGTTATATTGAAATTACAACACATTGTTCATTGGGACACAAAACATTACGGATAACAATTGTTTCCAAGGTAAATATTTAAAATTATTTGGATCGCAAATTAATTGAACCAATGAACCGAAAAATAATGACATACGATATTTACATGAGTTTCTCACGAAATTATTATTTCGTACTTATTTATAGTATTATTTTAATGCAGATATATCGATTATTAAATAATTACACTATATTACAATAACTATACAAAAGCATTTAAAAATTCGTTGACAACTCCCTGACATGACTTGCGATGTCAATTATATTTCTTCGTCGCGTTGCGTTGACAGGATCTTGGCGTATATTACCTACTTGCTGAAGACAAATGTCAATCACGCAAATACGAAATGAAATCATAAAATCAAATTAATCACATCACCTTTTAGTGCAGCAATGCAGCCGCCATGCCGAACGTCTTCCTTATGAAGCGCTCGAGCAGTGGTCGCACTATTTCTCGCGCTCGTTGGAACGGCCGTAGGAAAGCAGCTGCCACGCTTAACGCCATCCCTATGGGGGCGTTAGCAGTGGTCCCGCTACCGCCTAAGCCTTCCGCTCGCTCGCAATGTGAGTCTAATCACACCGCGAACACATCTTCTATCTTGGTTCGACTTCACAGGGTCGAATGACGCATTGAAATCTTCGTAGCTTTCTATTCGCATCACTTTTTCTTTCTTTTCGCGCACTCGACATCACAGGGTCGAAATACGCATCGCATGTACATCGCATCTTCATTCTTCTCGAGCGCTTGCCCTTCGGAGATCAGATACCGTCACGCATCCTCCACCAAATGTGGAGGGGTGGTGTAGCTTCAGATAAACACAGGGGTAGAGCTTGATAATCTTGATTTATTTGGAGTTTATTTTAAGGAACAAGCGCGCGTGGCCACGAGGCTAGGAGCCTCGATGGCAACTCATTTTCATATTTGATTCATTATTTACATTGACTTTTAATTTGAATAAAGACTATTTGACATAAAACAACCAGTAATGTAGAGGTTTCTATCCAACCTCTACAGTATAGAGATAGCTTGTGTCATTGGAAGGAACATAAATTTGTTTTTATCGCGAAAATCAACCCTTACGGTTAAGGGGTGAAATGGGGTTTGGAGTTTTGAATGAGGAATGTTTAACCAATTAATCGATTTATATGAAATTTATTATAGAGATAGTTTGAGTATCGGGAAAGGATTACGATAGTTTTTATTCCTAAAATCAACACTTAACAACAGGGGTGAAACAGGGGTTGAAAGTTTGTATGGGGAAAACTAGGCATAAGATATAGTTTAAGTCCCGGGAAACGACATAGGACAGTTTTTGTTCCGAAAATCAATCCTTAAGGGTATGAAGTAGGGGTTGGAGGTTTGTATGGAGAATTTTTAACCGCGAACCGATTAAGATAAAATTTGTTGTGGGTATAGTTTTAGTCCCGGGAAATAATAAAGGACAGTTTTTGTCCCGAAAATCAATCCTAGAGGGATTTACAATAGCTGTCATCTCAGAAGTCATTCCTTAAGCGGGTAAATAAGAGGGTGGATTACTAATTCCACACAGATGAAGTCACGGTGAAAAGCTTCTATTCAAGAGTAGAAATCTGCATTAATCATAATCTCTTCTGTGTAACAATTCAACAATTATTGCAATCATTTCTTTAAAAAATAAGGGAACCACCTTCACCGCTCTTCAAACGTAGTATACCGAAACCTCCAGAATGTAAGAAATACTTTTATGAAAACCACATCTGAATCGGTTCAGCCAAACGCGAGATAATAGTAGACAAACATACATACCCACGTACACACAAACATACGGGTCAAACTGAGAACCTCATTTTTAGTACCTTTAGTACGCGGGCGAATCCGCGGGAAAAAGCTAGTTTATCATATATGATAACAATATGTTCTCTCAGTCTGGCAGCTTAAGCCGTCACGGATTTATTACAATATTTAACGATCTATTACATCTGTTAGCATACATACCTGAAACAATAAACGAGCCTGGCGTTCATGAGTCCACACTAAAATCCACTTCTCATATATGCATCCGCCAGTTCACAACGAATGAATCCACATTACAAACCACTTCACATCTTACTCTGGATACCAAACATCCATTAGATCTAACCACAAAAGAGCAGGAGCACACAGTCCACATTGCTGGCGTAGAAACTATCTCAACAAAGTCACAAAGCACGTTTTTTCGCTAGTAACTCTAACCCAGACACCACGGAATTCAATGTTAAACCGGATTTAAATAATGTTAGGATAATGTACTTACCAAAATATGCAAAGTATTTTTAACAAACAAGTAATATAAGACGCATTTCTAGAGAACGAAACAAACAACTATGAAGTCCTTTGTATTACGGAAACATGGTTATCTAAGGAAAAACAACAAATACTAAATATTAATGATTACGACATCGCGTCATCGTTCTCTCGAACTAACTACTCGGGAGGCGGGTACTGCATATTGTTACGTAAACAAATTAATTTCACTGAGCGTAAGGATATCGTGGACATGTCTATCGAATATATTATAGAAATGGCTGCTATAGAATTGGAATCACTTCGTTTATTAATTATAGTTATTTACTGTTCCGCCGTAATTTTGAAGTTTTTTTAAAATCAAATGTCACTACTACTGAATATGCTATCTAAAAAAACCGGCCAAGTGCGAGGCGGACTCGCGCACCGAGGGTTCCGTACAAACCTATAACAAGCAAAAGTTGTAGTATGTTTATTACTAATTTCAATTTAATATCACTACGCATTTACGAGGAAAAACGTAGTAAGTTTAAAATTTAAAAAAATATGTTTTGTATGATTTTAGTAAAATGTCTACTTTTCGTAATTTTTCCTTTGTCTATGTTATATAAAGTTTCTTCGTGCCAAGTTTCAAGTTTCTGAGTTTACGGGAAGTACCCTTTAGGTTTTAAGTTTCTTGCGAGTACTCAGTTTCAAAATATGCGACGTAAATTGCTATTTCTTTTGATTGCGTTGACATAAAAGTTTGGTTTTGCTACATCTGAAAGGTCCTATAGCCCTGAGTAGTTAGTATTTGACATGAATTTCAATTTAATACCTCCACGCGTTTATGAGAAAAAAGGTAGTAAGTTTAAAATTTTAAAAAATATTTTTTTGTATGATTTTACTAAAAATGTCTACTTTTTGTAATTTTTCCATTGTCTATGCTATATAACGTTGCTTCGTGCCAAATTTCAAGTTTCTGAGTTTACGGGAAGTGCCCCGTAGGTTTTACGAGTGCCGAAAACTCTAAAATTTGCAGCATAAACGACTGTATCTTTTGATTGCGTTGGCTTTTATGTTTGATTTTTTCACAGCTCCAAGGGACAATAGACCTGAGTATTTGATATAAATTTCAGCTTGATACCTCCACGCGTTCCTGAGAAAAATGGTCTTGACAGACAGACAGACAGACAGACAGACAGACAGACGGACAACAAAGTGATCCTATAAGGGTTCCGTTTTTTCCTTTCGAGGTACGGAACCCTTAAAAGAAACCGGGAAAAAGTTATATTGGGTGGTGTTTTTAATATAGACTTGATGCGAAATAGTAAGCAATCAAGACATTATTTAGACTTTATGAAGGAGTACAACTTTATTCAACATATTAAAGATCCCACTCGCGTAACCAACACGACATCAACATGTTTAGATCACATATTTACAAACTATACACATGAACAAATAAAAACGGAAGTCTGTGACTTTGGGTTCTCTGACCACAATGCCACCATAACAGAAGTACCAATACCGCGAGAAAATAAAAATTGCAACTATAGAAACATGAAAAGAATCTTTAGCATACCGAATATGAACTACTTTAGACTATATCTACAACAAATTGATTGGAACACACTATTTAAACCTGACAACGACATCAATAAAAACTACGAACTATTCAACAATACATTATCAAACATTTTAAATGAATGTATACCCCTAAAAACAGTTAAAGTATAAACAAAGTATAAAAAACTTGACTCACAAAGGGGATTAAAATTTAATGTAAAACAAACAGATTATTGAAAGTAATAGTTACCCAGTCCGGCAATAAAATTCTTACCAAACATTATAAACAGTACCAAAATCGCCTTAAAAAAACTATAAATAAATCTAAGAAACTCCAATACATAAGAAAAATTAGAACTTCGGATAATGTATCTAAAACTATGTGGCAAGTAATAAACGATCGCACGAACAAAACTAGAAAACATACGCGGCAAAATATAATCGATCCATAATAAGATTTTACGTCTGATCCTAAACAAGTATCGAACATATTCAACTAATTTTTTGCATCGGTAGGGACCGTAAACGTTGGGTGCACTGCGCCGCGCGGCCGGCCTGTACAACTACCCACATCAAATTCAATATACTTAAGTCCGGTAGACACGACCGAAGTAGAAAGGTTCATTAGGAACTTAAAAAAAAACGAAGTTTCGGAGTGAACGAGATGCCACCTATACTATTCAGATATTGCGCCGATGAATTAGCATTGCCTATATATGTACTAATAAATCAGTCTTTTACAGAAGTAACCTTGAATGAAGATGGAGATCTAAATGAGTGCCAAATTCTATGCAAAATCCAAATATGTATTTATAGGAACAAAATAACATTATGAACAAGTATTAAACTCTATTTCTTTGCTTTATTGGATACCTATAACAATTGCTGTTATTTAAAAATGTGCTGAGATCTTAAAGTAGGTTAGATTTGACTGGGCTTGTTTTCATTACATCAGTCATTTTATAAAGTTATTCAATATATATTTTTTTTTAATTCTGAATAAACTGGCCAAGTCAAATCTAACCTACTATAAATGTAATAAAACAATAAATAACTAAATCGGTATTCGTAAGCGGTGCCTATGTTTTATGTGTTGTTCGGGAGCGCTTTTATGTAGATTTACTTCTGTTCTGTGTATAATTATGTGGTGCCGCGCGCCGCCGACGACACACCGTTGGCCGGTCGTTTAACTTTATTTTTATGTTTCTGTTATATAATAATACATATATTGGGATAGTTTCAAATATCTGCTTATAACGGTTCCAACGATACAATTAAAAAAAAAATTATGGGGACCCCTCCTATTTTGTAACATTTTTTATTTTTAGATTTTTTCCTACGCTTACACACAATCACCGAGCTGGATTCCAAATTTCATCCTTCTAGGTCATCTGGAAGTAGGTTAGATTTAGGTACTATATGTCAGTCAGTCAGTCAGTGCTAAAATTTACGACTGTTGTATGCAGTAAGGTTCATTTTGGTGTGAGGAATTAAAACACGTCTAGTTGCTGTGATTTTTGTAATGCGACTAAATAATAAATGCATGCATATTAATGGTGTCGATAGTTGGGAGGATAACTTAAGTTCGCGTTAACATACCGCCGGCCAAAGGACTACTAAGTCCTTTAAAATAAATAACACATTGTAACAAATACAGAGCGTGCAAAATAGAAATGCTGTACATTAATCATTAATTTCTATTGGCAGTAAACACAGTTTTGTCACAGGTCTTTTCACTACACTATCACCACTTTTAACACTATACACTCGTGTAATATGGTCTGGACCTGGATGTTTAGCGACTATTCGACCGAGAGCCCATTTTCCAGGTGGAAGATTGTCGGTTTTGATGAGAACAATCTGACCTTCTTTAAACTCTTCTACTTTCTTCAACCATTTTGGTCGCTGTTGTAAACGTGACAGGTACTCCTGCTGCCATCTACACCACAAATCTCTGACCAATTTCTGTGTATGCTGCCACCGTGATAGTGAGCTCATTCGAATATCCTTCAAGTCAGGCGACGGGACGTTTATTGGTGCTTCGCCGATCAAAAAATGTCCAGGTGTCAAGGGCTCTATGCTGTCCGTGTCATCATTATCAATTGGACACAACGGCCTTGAATTTAAACAAGCTTCAATTTCGCAGAGAACCGTATTCATTTCCTGATAAGTTAGGTGGGTGGTTACTATTCTTTTCAGGTGATGTTTCAGGGATTTTACACCAGCCTCCCATAAACCACCAAAGTTCGGACTGTAGGCGGGGATGAAGTGCCACTGCGTACCTTCTGTAGCCAATGAATCGGCAGTTTCTCCAGTAAAATCTAATTGCGCCTCCTTCCATGCATTAATCAATTCTTTATTGGCACCAACGAAATTTCTTCCTTGATCGCTCCACAAATGGTTGCATTTTCCTCTCCTGGCCACAAATCTTTTGAAGGCAGCTATAAAGGCTTCAGAGGTAAGGTCACCTACTAATTCCAGATGTATGCATTTAACCGATAAGCATATAAATATCGCCACGTATGTCTTTGTTGTCTTTGCTCCTCTGCCCTTTGACATAAGGGTAGTGAATGGTCCCGCAAAGTCGACGCCACTGTGTAAAAACGGTCTGCTAGGCGTGACTCGTTCCCTTGGCAGGTCTCCCATCAGCTGTGGTTTCGGAGCAGCGCTTTGTCTAACACATACAAGGCATCTATTAACGTGGGCCTTTACTAAAGCCTTAGCCTTTAAAATCCAAAATTTGGATCTCAAATAACTTGTCATGAGTGTAATTCCGTCGTGCAAAGTCTTTAAATGGGCGTCGGCTATTATGAGTGGAGTTAAGTAATTTTTATTACCCAAAATCAATGGATGTTTTACTTCTTCGCTTATGTTAGCTAGTCTAAGCCTTCCTCCTACTCGCAATAAACCTTCTTCTAAATATGGATTTAAAGACTTTATCAAGCTCCGTTTGTGTAGTTGTTTGTTTGTAGTTAATCTATTTATTTCTTCTCCAAACTCTTCATTTTGTACAAGTCTTACGCATATAAGCAAGGTGTTTTCCAAATCATGTGTAGTTAGTTGTAAATTATCTGGTTGTAGTTTTTTCATGTTTAGAAATTTGTGGCAAAGTGTTACTGTTCGTATTAAGTCTTGTAAATTGTCAAAATCTTTGAATTGTTCTGTCAAACTTCTCTCATTTTCACCTTCATGTATATTTAGATTTACATGTATCACATTCTTCCTTTCCATATCGGTTGTAGTGACATTAGGTCTTTTGTATTCTATATCCTTTCTTGATAACCATTCTGGTCCTTCCCACCATAGTTTAGAAACTTTCAATTCAGATAAGAAAATTCCTCTGGAAGCAATGTCGGCGGGATTGTCTTCTGAAGTGACGTGATGCCATTGGTTTTGATGAACATTGTTTGTGATCTCCACGACTCGGTTTGCCACAAACGTTTTCCATTTTTGAGGTTCGCCAAAAAGCCATGAAATCACGATGGAAGAGTCTGTCCATGCAAATATTTGTGAAGCTGGTATTCTTATAGCACGGCTGACTTGTTTTAACAATTTCGCCAACACGACAGCTCCACATAATTCCAGTCTAGGCAATGAGACCGTCTTTACTGGGGCGACTCTTGTTCTCGAAGCAATCAATTGCGTTTTGATTGTACCGTCCACCTTTTCTACTCTAATGTACACTGCTGCACCGTAAGCGGCAATAGAAGCGTCGCTAAATCCGTGTATCTGAATATTTGCTACTTCAGTGCTCAATGTGTTCAGCCACCTATCAATACGGATCTCATTGACGTGTCTTAAATCTGCTCTCAACTGGATCCATTCTTCTTTCAAAGGTTGACTCAGTTCTTCGTCCCAATTCACATGTGCTAGCCATAGCTTCTGTATTAGAATTTTGGCCATCAAGACACATGGTGAGATCCAGCCCAGAGGATCAAACGGTTTCTGGATATCAGACAAAATGGTTCGCTTGCTAATATGGTTGTTGACTTCTGGCAGACTAAGGTTGTATTCAAATTGATCTGTTCCCATGTTCCACTGAACACCAAGTGCTTTGATAGTGCCATCCATGTTTAAATCAATATGCGCATTAGCTGATCTATCTTCGGGCTTCAAACTTCGCATGAACTCAATATTGTTTGATGACTATTTTTTAAGTTGAAATCTTCCTCTTCGCATAACTTCTTGCAGTTGTTTGCTGGCCTCAATTGCTTGTTCCGTGGTGTCACACCCTGACATCAGATCGTCGACATAAAAGTCTTCAGTGATCATCTTTGCTGCAACTGGGTGATCATCTGCTTCGTCTCTTGCCAGCTGTCTCAACGTTTTCACTGCCAGATATGGAGCTGAAGCTGTGCCAAAAGTGACTGTCAGGAGACGGTAATCCTCAATTTCTTTGTCACTGCTGCTTCTCCATAAAATTCGTTGGTATTCAGCATCTTCTTTTGTGGTCAGCACCATCCTGTACATTTTGTGAATGTCTGACACGAAGCATACGGCGTGCATTCGCCATCTCATTATTAAACTTCTCAAATCTTCTTGTAGAACTGGCCCAACAAGGAGGTCGTCATTCAACGAGTAACCGTTGGTTCCCTTACACGACGCGTCAAAAACAATGCGCGTCTTTGTTGTTTCCTTCTCTTCTCGAACAACTGGATGGTGGGCTAAATATACACTCTTTTTTGTATGTATTTCTTCACTTGGTACCTTTTCAATGTGTTTCATTTCAATATATTCATCAATCACCTTTACATATTCTTCTTTAAGCTTTGGCATTCTTTGAAATCTCTTCTCTAATTGTAACAATCTATTTTCTGCTATTTCTCGCGTATTTCCTTCGCATGCTTTTGGTACTTCTGTCCGTAAAGGTAATTTGACGATGTATCTTCCTTCTTCATTTCTTTTGTAGGTATTTTCGTAAATTCTTTCACATGTTTGTTCTTCTTCAGTTAATGTTCTCTTTGTATCTGTATCTACTTCCCATATTGACTTCAACAAATCATCGACGTCGACTTGGTGATGCATCACAACGAAAGAATTTTCTTCCGTTTCCGTTTCCATACCATTATCTCCAAACAAGATCCAGCCAAGGTATGTTTTCTGAGCACATGGTGTACCCGGTGGACCCTTGATTATAGGTGTATCCTCTGTAATAGTCTTTGCATATGGCTTAACTCCGATGAGAAGATCTACTGGACCTGGTGTATTATAACTTGGGTCGGCCAGGTGTAGATTTTGTATATGAGTCCAATTACTTGTTTTCATTGTTTTCTTGGGCATCTTATTGGACAATTGCTTGGGAAGTACATAGGCTCGAAGCTGCATGGTAAACGACGTTTGTTGCGACGAGACTTGTAATTGAACCACTTGATGTAATTTCGCACTGATAGGCCCCACTCCGGTTATATTTGCTCTCGCTGGTTCTTTTTTAAGCTTGAGCAATTGAACGGCCTTCTCACTAATAAAGGAGGTCTCTGAGCATGGGTCGATCAGAGCCCTAAGTGCAATGGTGTTTCCTTGCTCACTTTTTACGTTGACCATTGCAGTTGCTAACAAGGCACCATCTTGTTTAGCTGCATAGTACGATGCAAGTGCCATGGACGCTTGGAGTTCTTGTTCTGACTCGCTGGCCTTGGAGAGCGCCGGTTGTACATCGTTATCCTTTTCAGCTGGTTCGGCGCTCTTGGTCACATGGACAAGTGAATGATGGCGCTTACGACATATACGGCATGACACGGGTACTCGACACCTGAAGACCGCATGCCCTGGTGTTAGGCAATTGTAGCAAAGCCTATTGTTTTTCGCGTAATCGCATCTCTCTGACGGTAGCATCTTCGTAAAGTCCTTGCAGTGAGCGATTGTGTGATTACCTTTACACATGACACAACTCTTCTCTGTTTCTGTGGTATTGGTATGGAATGTGCGTACTGCGGTTTTCTCGCGGGGAGCTGATGAAGAAGCGGTGATGAGCTCCAGCGTTCGGAATTTAGCTTCCAGAAACTTGACGAAGTCTGTCCACTTAGGTAATTCCTCAGAATTGTCCTTGTGAGCATACTCCTCCCAATCCTTGTGCGACTCCGAGTCCAATTTCTGCACTACCAGAAATATGATTAAAGGATCCCAGGAATCTGTGGCCATGTTCAAATTTTGTAAACTATTCAAGCATTCGGTTGTAGTGTCCAATAAGGATTTCAGTTGTGTGGCTGACTGAGTACTCAATTTCTTTTGCATAAATAACCGCTTCAATATAGAATTCACTATTATCTTTTTGTTTCCATACCGCTTCTGAAGAATGTCCCATGCTTGTGTGTAATTGCTTTCGGTAACTTGGACGTGCTTTAATATCGCCTCTGCCTCGCCGGACACGCTGGTCTTTAAATAATGCAATTTTTGTACGTTGCTAAGTGACGCATTGTTATGCACGATTGATAAAAACAAATCTTTAAAGGTAGGCCACTGTTCGTAACTCCCGGTAAAACTCGGAAGTTGAATTCGAGGTAACTTTCCCACCTGGTTATCCGTGTTACTTGCAACCGGGTTGATTTGTTTCGTGCTGCTCAACAAGTCCTTTAGGTCACCTTCTATGTTTAGGTACAAATCTTCGTAAATAAAGTATTCTTCGTTAATAAAATACTGTGTCACTGCTCGTTGTTCACGCGGCATAACCTTTAAAAGTTCATGATGTGTTTGCTTGAACGTCCCCCAGTACTCTTGTATGCAATTCAATCTCGCCTCAACATAACCTCTAGTTAATCGTACCTTTGGGCATTTCTTTAAATTCACTTGAGTTTTCTGAAGTAAACTTGCTGTATCTTGCAAAACAGTCATCAATTGTTCCGCCGTAGACATTTTTGTAACTTAATTTCACTGTTTAGCCACGTAAAAACACAAGTAAACACAATGTTTTGAAACGTAATTATTTAAGTTGTAACTCAATTGCATTATTTCGTGTCTTCGAACTTGTTTCTATCTGCTCGCTTATCGCATTCTTTTGTTCTCGCGGCCAGCTGCGGTCCGGCGGCCGACGGGCGCTCGATTCACTTTTTCCTTATGCGGTTCGATTAGGACCATATGTTGTATGCAGTAAGGTTCATTTTGGTGTGAGGAATTAAAACACGTCTAGTTGCTGTGATTTTTGTAATGCGACTAAATAATAAATGCATGCATATTAATGGTGTCGATAGTTGGGAGGATAACTTAAGTTCGCGTTAACAACGACTTTTTGACCTTCATATCTTTATAACCGTTTGAGCTAGCTTCATGAAATTTGGGCTTCCAGATGTTCTTATGGATATACATAATTAAACACGTAGTTTTATGTGTTTACGTAAAAGAGGTTCGTAAAGAGGAGAGGAGAAGGGTCAAAAGGTCAAAAGTGGCACCAAGTGGTTCGTGTAATATACACCCGTCGCTGGCTAGCCAGTTCTTTTACTTGAACTTGGTTTGACACGCCCCCGCGTGTCTAGATAATATTTTTGACGACTCACAATACGGTTTTAGGAAAAACAGATCCACAACTTTGGCTGTATACAAATATATACAACAAATCTTGGACATAATAAATAGAAAAAAGTATGCAATAGGCATATTATTAGATATGTCTAAGGCATACGACATGGTTCAGTATGACATACTATTAAATAAACTTTACCAAATAGGAATAAGGGGTGTTGCCCATAAATGGCTTACATCTTACCTAAATAATAGAGAACAATATGTTGTAATTGACTATTTGGACCACACAACGGGTGAAATAACATATGTTAGGTCAGATCAGCAGCCCATTACACTGTGTAACTGGGGGTTTACTATTTTTAATATACATTAACGATATCCCAAAAGCAATAGCCCAATCTTGTGTACTTTTCGCTGATGACATTTCAATACTAACTCCATGTTACGATAACAAAAATATAAATAATGACATAAATTCAATCATGAGTTCTGTCATTGAATGGATGGATGACCATAACTTGAACTCATACGAAAAAATGTTCTATTGCTTAATTCATCCACATCAAATTTTCTATAAAAAAGATTCTTTGCAATTTTTTGTTGGGATCAATGTTTAATGAGATATCGAGGAAATACGATAAACACTTCTTTAAACTTCCGGAGCTAATATTTACGAAAGTATTAGTTTTATCCAAAAATTGTATAAACGGTATCCCACTCATTAGGGTTGGAGTAAAAAAAATATTTACCCCCTAGCTAATATTTACACCCTAGCAAACCCCTAGCTACCCTCCTAGCAAAAAATTGCAAAGAATCTTTTTTGTAGAAAATTAGATATGGATGAATTAAGCTATAGAACATTTTTTCATTTGAGCCACCGTTACCGAGTTATTTACGAAAAACTAAAATAATAAGGGACCTTTACACCCCCCCCCCCCCCCTCCCTCTCTATTAATCGTACAAAAAAGATTAGTACGGATTCTTGCTAATAAAAAACTTCCAGCAAGCCCTTATCCGTACTTTAAAAATTTTAAAATATTAACACTGGTTTGTATATACATTTTCAAGGTGTGTAAATTTATAAGAAAAAACCCTCATATATATAGGACTGTACCTCTACCACGAGTCATGCAAATAAGCCCAATTCGAGATTCGTTCACGAATTCGTAAATTATTTGTATGGAGAATTTGTGCAGAGCCTCTAGTGGTCACTTATAGAACTAAAAATTACTACCATACCATAAGTAAAATTATCGTTTATGCAATTCGCTCACGAAAGTTCGATTGCTTGTTTCGTTTGTGTAGATTTCAATACTTTACGAAGTAACGTGACAAACGTCACATCCTTCACACCAACCGAAACAGATTGTAGGTAAGCCAAAAAGGTTTTACTTCCTAAGTACATTTTATCTGAAGATTTAGAACTGTAGACAATTATATGAGCAGTGAACAATAATAAGCATCGAAACCGTACTAGCTCTGAAAAATTACCATACTTTTTGTGGGTGTTTAATATGCTTGCTAGGCCGTAAACCAGGAATAATTTCCGTTGGTCATCGTGTCCCAAGCGGTAAATTTTAAGTGATTAAGGGCGGTAAATAATCAAGCTTCGTGATGGTCAGCTGCCGTTCCTTGAGTGGGTTGAGGAACAGCAGCAATTTTCTCACATGTTATGTGCGCGTGTTAAGTGCGTGTGTGGGCGAATGTGAAGTGCTAGCATTAAGTAAAAGACAAAGCAGTTCGAACCCAACTTCGGTCGCTCTCGCTCCATTGTCGGGACAATTTATGTAACTCTTAGTAATTAAAAAACGTGTAACCTTCAATCAAGTTTTATTGAAAATTCACATTAAAACACAAAAAACTATAAGTGGCGCAGTCTTATAAAGGATAACTAGAGCTTTTCCACTTCAAAAGCCTAGTCACCGGACCTCCGGAGCCGAAAATGCTGTTTGCCGTCGCCATACTGTGAGTCCTTTCCATTTTCCAGTGTATTTTTGTACATTACAGAAATTCATAAAATCTGCATTTCTGTGTATCAAATCGTTTGATTGTACAAGTTTTGTCTAGTTTTTGCGAATTTGTAATATTTTTTGTGTACGATTTTTTTTTGTGATTGTTTATAATGGCAGAAGATAATAATAATATTAACCAATTAAAGATAGCTCTTAATGTTATACCAGAATACAATGGGAGTCCAAATCAGTTGCACAGATTCACCACTACGTGCGAAACCGTTTTGGCCCAATATTATGACGTAGCACAACCCAATAATTTCAATAATCAAATATTGCTGCATAGTATCCTTAATAAATTGAAAGGGAAAGCCGAAGAGGTCGTTACTATAAATGGTGTCACATCATGGATTGAGATAAAACAGGTTTTATTAAAAAATTTCGCTGACCAACGGGACGAAAACTGCCTTAATAGGGACTTAATTAATTTACGTCAAGAGAATGAGACACCCCAGGAATTTTATAACCGTTGCATGCATTTACTCAGTACTATAATAAATTACGTGAATTTACACGAAATTGACGCAAACAAGAAAGCTTGCAAGCGAGAGTTCTTTGCAACTCAAACCTTGAAAGCTTTCCTGACTGGCCTTAAGGACCCTCTGGGTGTAACAATCAGAACCATGCGTCCTACGGACATGCCGACAGCCTTACAATTTATTAAAGAGGAACAAAACATACATTATCTTCAAAAAAGACAGGTACCCCAAACTAATTTCCAAAAACCGTTAGACCTCAACAAGTTTGCTCCGCACAACTTGCCCCCACGACCAGTGCCCTTCGCAAATTTAAATAAACCACTGTTTCCACAACGACAAAACATGTCCCCCTATCAAAATAACTACAACAGACCTTTTTACCCCAATCCGTATAAAAATAACCAGTGGAACAGACCCCAATTCAGACCCCAATATCCTTACAATCCATCAAAACAATTTTCTGGATATCAATCTGGCAATAAATTAGAACCACCGAAACCTATGAGCGGAATTTCATATAGATCAGCCCAGGTACCTCTCAGGCCATACATGCCAGCTGTAAATAACCCTTTAAATAATTATACCTGCCAGACTATGTATCAACAACAGTGTGCGGCGCCCGATGCACTTATTGCTGACGCTGACTACGATAACGCGGCCATCGCCGGTGGCCACAGTACTGAGAACGTGCAGTATGAGTGCAACAATATATACACAGACTACTTAGCCCACCAGCAGTTCTATGAGAACTATGAGCCTACTTTTACCGGAAATGAAATTAATCAGGATTTTCCCCAGGATTCGGATACGAACGACAACCCATGATCTTAGAGATTAATGCTCACTTAAAAAAACGGCTACCCTATGTCGAAATTAAAGAACCTCCCCTGAAGCTACTTATTGATACCGGAGCTAATCAATCCTTTTTATCACCGGACGTTTTCGAAACTCATTTCAAGAACCACCCGCTACTGTTTGAACCATTTACTGTGAATTCTGAATACACTGTTAATAACTATGCTGTGGAAATACCTTCATTCCCCAAACTGAAGGAGAAAACATTGTCGAAATATTACATCTACAAGTTTCATAATGTATTCGACGGATTAATTGGTTTCGAAATGTTAGAGAATTTAGGAGCTAAAGTTGACCTGGAAAATAAATTACTTATTACACGAAATGCTGAAATACCAATAAAAGTTTTGACAACCGGATCAAAATCTTTATTTGAAGCCCTTATAAGATCAAACTCAACAAAGGATATAAAGGTTCCAGTTGACATCCGTCACGGTGATATCTACATCCCACGCACCGATGTAAACAATTGTTACATTCTCGGGACTGTAACCCGAGCAGAGTCAGGCTATGCCCACCTGCAAATAACAAATCCCACTAATAATGACATCATCGTGTTTTTATCATCGCCTCTTAAGGCGCAGGAGTTAAATAATAATTATGAAACTTATAACTTAGAAACGACTTGCAAGAAAAACGATAATGCGCTCTCATTTCTTAGAACGGATCATCTTAACATAGAAGAAAAATGTAATCTTTTAAACTTATGCGAAGCCTATAGTGATGTTTTTTATACAGAAAACACACGGCTTACGTTTACAAATCAGATTAAACACCGAATAAATACAACGGATGAAATTCCGATCTATACGCGTTCTTATAGACATCCCCAAATACACAAAGCGGAAGTGGACAGGCAAATTCAATCAATGCTTGAACAAAACATTATTCGACCCTCTAATAGCCCATGGTCGTCTCCCATCTGGATTGTCCCAAAGAAACAAGACGCGACAGGTCAAACTAAGTGGAGATTAGTAGTCGACTATAGAAAACTAAACGAAAAAACAATCGGTGACAAGTATCCAATTCCTGATATCAATGATATTTTAGACAAATTAGGAAGATGCCAATACTTCACAACATTGGACCTTGCATCCGGATTCCACCAAATAGAAATGCATCCCGATGACATAGAGAAAACGGCATTTAGTGTAGACACGGCAAATGAAGGATACCGAGGGCATTATGCCTATCTCCGTATGCCATTTGGTTTAAAAAATGCGCCGTCAACGTTGCAACGGGTTATGGACAACGTGCTACGCGGTTTGAAGAACATAATGGTATACATGGATGATATAATCGTTTACAGCACTTCCCTCCAAGAACACATTCAAAATTTAGAAGATGTCTTCCAAAGACTCCGGGAATCGAATTTCAAGATACAGCTAAATAAATCCGAGTTTATGAAACGCGAAACCCCTTTCTTAGGACACGTAGTAACTACAGAAGGTATTAAACCTGACCCTAATAAAATCAAAGCAGTTCAGCAATTCCCCATTCCAAAAACAACCAAAGAAATAAAATCATTTCTAGGATTACTAGGCTATTATCGAAAATTTATCCCACAATTCGCGAAATTGACCAAACCATTGACATCATGCCTAAAAAAAGGTGCAAAAATAGAATTAAACCCAGAGTATATAAATTGTTTTAAACACTGTCAAAATTTGCTAACAAATGACCCAATTTTACAATACCCTGATTTTGAAAAACCTTTTAACTTGCGCACTGACGCCTCAAATCATGCTATAGGTGCTGTACTTTCGCAAGGGCCAATAGGATCCGATCTTCCAATTGCCTATGCTTCTCGAACGCTTAACGAAAGTGAAACGAAATATAGCACAATAGAGAAAGAGTTATTATCAATAGTTTGGGCTACAAAATACTTCCGCCCTTACCTGTACGGTAGGACATTCAATATAATTACTGACCACAAACCCCTGCAATACCTTATGAACGTAAAGGAACCAAATAGCCGATTGACAAGATGGCGCTTACGTCTAGAAGAATACGATTACACTATCACGTATGTAAAAGGAAAACTAAATTCGAACGCCGACGCGCTGTCACGAATAGAGTTGCAAAACAATGAGATTAATTCAAACACTAATAATCCTGATGAGGACCCAGATGATGTGCCGATGTCCATGGTTGTAAATCATTCAGGAACCGAAAGCGACGAAGAAGACAATTTACCTTTAGCAACCTTGGCACGTCATATGGCTCTCCCCGAAAGCGATTCATCGGATGAAGATGACTTACCTTTAGCAGAATTAAAAAATCGAGAAACAACTAACCGTGCACCTGCTCAGCCGCAAAGTACTGTGCATTCTCAACTAGAAAATCCCGTACTAGAAATACCCATTACAGACAAACAAATAAATATTTTTAATAATCAGCTTTTCTTGAATTTTGTCTATCACTCTCCAACGAAACCGAAATTAATCAAAATTTTCCCAACTAAAAATAGAATATTAGCTCAAATAAATACAAACAACATCCAATCCGATATAATTAAACTATTCCAAGAATTTATAAAACCTCAAATCAAATATGGCATCTTCTTGCCCAACGAATTCATTCCAATTGTTACCTCAATACTACAAGGCACCTTCAAAAATTCGGCATATAACTTAACTTTCTGCAAAACCCACGTCCAGGACGTAACTGATCGTGAAAAACAAATCGAAATCATACAACACATTCATGACGGTCCAACTAACCATCGAGGAATTCAGGAAACCGAACAAAGAATAAAATTACAATACTATTGGCCAAATATAAATAACAGTGTAACTGAATTTATAAACAACTGTGATATATGCCAAACCAGCAAATATGAGAGACACCCAAATAAACAATTATATCAAGTTGTACCCGTAGCCACAAAACCATTTGAAATACTTCATATAGATACATTCACAGTTAACAGGCAAAAGTTTCTTACTATCATCGACATATTTTCTAAATATGCACAAGCTTATCCCTTACAATCCTGTACCGGACTGAGTGTATTAAACGCTCTTTCAATATATATGTCCCATCATGGCTTACCTTTGTGTATCACCGCTGACCAAGGTACAGAGTTCAAAAATCAGTTAATAAAAGAACTGGCTAAACTACACAAAATTAAACTTCGATAAAATGAAGTGTAAACAACCCTGAATCGAATGGGGCCATAGAAAGGTTCCATTCTACCATTCTAGAACATATTCGAATCATAAGCAAAAAACAGTCAGAGCTCACAATTAATGAGCTCATGGTTTATGCAATTATTGGTTACAACAACAGTATCCATTCGACTACCAAGAAAAAACCTATTGAAATTATTAACGGGCACTTTAACGATCGCGATCTATTTGACATAAATATTGAAGATGTTTATGTACAAAATTATATAAATAGGCATAAAGACGTAACAAAAGAATTATACGCAAACCTTAACAAATCCCTTTTAGAGTACCAAGAAAAGTCAATTTCAAATGCTAACAGGGATAGATCTGAACCTCCCAAATACGAGGAGAACCGAGCCGTATATGTGAAAAATCCCGCGGCTGCTCGTCAAAAGACGAAGCCCCGCTATTTAGGTCGTAGAATTAAGAAAAACTTAGAATTAAAAATTATAGACGATAAGGATATCAGTCATCATAAAAGGACGTTAAGAGTGCCATTAACTCAACAAAGACCATTGTTCCAGGACCCTCCTGATAGGAGTGACCCAAGGGCGTCAAGTGACCCTCACGGAGCTGGATAAAAACCCCGGTGTCCTGCCATTTAAACTAGGCACTGCTAAAATTCAGATGACTGAACACGTATTTTTACATTATTACGAATTAGGTAGCATTAAGGATAGTATTAATAATGTAGAGAGTTATATCGGTATCTACTTAGATTATCTTAAATCTGCGGACCCCCTTTATTTTAGAGATACCTCAGTAATGACCACTCAAATTTTCCTAAACGACCTTAACACAATTTATGGTAAATTCAATGCTTTGTACGCTGTTCACTCTAAACAAAAACGCGGTCTAATTAATGGGTTGGGCTCTATCATAAAAAGTATCACTGGTAATTTGGATCACGACGACGCACACCATTATAATCAAGCCATACAAACTTTACAGAAAAATCAAAATATCATTGGAAATAAATTGAATTCTGGAATAAGCATTAACAAACAAATGTTAGAATCATTCAATGTCACTCTGTCCACTATAATTTCCAACGAATATAAAATCCATACAACTTTGAACGAAATAATAACTGATGTTAATATGACCAATTATCACTTGTCTGATTACATCAAAATTAACTGTTTATGTAACACGATAAAAAGTAATTTACGGAATATTTTTGACTTTGTTACCATGCTCGAAAATGCAATTGCTTTCTCTAAATTAGGAATTACCCACCATAGTGTAATAGGTTCCGAAAATATTATGTTCATGATAAATGTTTTGTCTAAGCTTTATCATAAACAAGAAATGCTTATTAATGAAAATACTGAGTTACGAGATTACTATGATATTATTACTTGTGGCTCCTTTTATGCAGATAATAGAATTATATTCGCTTTAAAGTTTCCGATAATGTACAAGAATACATACACCTACTACCATCTATTCCCCACTCCCACTTACAATTCAACCATTCTGATCCCTCCTTTACCCTATATGGCAATGAACGGCGAAAAACACCAGTACATGGAGGAAGAATGCAAACAATTTCAAGAAACATACTACTGCGAAGAAACCTCTTTTACTCTGGCGTCAAGGTCTGACGATTGCATCTACTCGTTGATGCTAAAACACGAAATTTCTACTAGCTGCCAATATACTGCCTTTACAAGTGATTTCGAGTTGCTTCAGAAATTGGATGACTACCATTACGCGATAACGTGTCCGCAACGAACTAAATCACAACTCTTATGCGACAACGAAGAAATTAGATTTATCCAAGGAACATACCTGATCGAAGTCCCGGAAGGCTGCAGTTTCACCACCGCAAGCTCATCTGTTAAAAACTACAGAAATGATATTAAAGGACCGGCAATCAAACTGATATCCTTTCAATTGTCGAATATAACAATCCGAAATATAGCACAACCGTTGAAACTGGAAAAGATTCCATTAGAACAATTGTATAAACTCAAAGCTCTATTAGAAAAGGAGGAACTTCAACAGATACAACCATTTGATTCTAAAGATAATAGTCACCTATTGTGGACCATACCCTTATACGTGCTGGCTGTTGTAACCGCCGGAATACTGATGTGGAGGAAGATTCAATTACGCCGGTCAACCACGATTCCAAGGACCCAGGACGTCGAGTTGGCCCCAACTGTTCAGCCCTTCTTCACGGGAAGGTCTTCTGAGTGATAAGGGGGGTGTTATGTGCGCGTGTTATGTGCGTGTGTGGGCGAATGTGAAGTGCTAGCATTAAGTAAAAGACAAAGCAGTTCGAACCCAACTTCGGTCGCTCTCGCTCAATTGTCGGGACAATTTATGTAACTCTTAGTAATTAAAAAACGTGTAACCTTCAATCAAGTTTTATTGAAAATTCACATTAAAACACAAAAAACTATAAGTCACATAAAATATATATAAAATAAAATGACCATCGCGTCCCAGTTGAAACAGGTGATAATTTATATGCTATTACAAATAAAATAAAAATCATCAGCCGGCTGTATAGCACTGAAAAAACCGTAAACTAAGTCACATGAATATATGGTATTTAGGGTATCAGCAGACGGTTTTTCTACCTCAAATCAGCCGGCTGACGATTTTCCTGATAATAAGAGCATCAAATACTGAAGTTCCGCAACCCACCAACGGAGCGACAGTCATTCGGAGTCATCATTATACTTCGTCCTTAACCACTTCAAAAATTATAATCGCCTGGGACGCCTTGCGATTGGTCATGAAATTTGTTTCTGGCTTACGGTTCATGCCAGCGGACAAAACTCAATGGTCTTGTGTCATACAAGCAAACACGAAGGCCCGAGACCGAGGGTAGTGGCAATATCTGTGAAGGCTGAAGGCCGAAAGTTGCGATCAAAATCTCCTCCTGGGATATTCACGGTTGTTTCAGCTGTAACGTTATACGTACATATCTAATAAAAATACAAACTTAAACCTATCTACTTACCTAATAAAAATAATATTTACTACTTAGAACTATATTAAACACTAGTTTTACGTTAATACTATCTTAAATAAATAAAAAATAGGTTTACAAAATCATCAACACGCTGATTGTTTGAAACATGTCGCGCCACCGTAATAACATTCACTCGTTCTAATGTTCTTACCTGGTGCATTTGCAAATATTATGACCGAATGCATCTGACCTTGCGCTGTGTCATTGCATGCAGCCGCTCCCTCGTTCATTAAGCCCTTGAAATTGAGTAGAACGCACGTCGCTTATTAATACCGATCTCTGATACGGAAATATATTTAATCGTAATCGATCTTTTAACTTCGTCCCTACGTGATCCTCAATAAATATAAAATCACTGTAAGTGTTAAATAATGTGTATAAGTGTACCCCAAATTGGGTAAGTGGATACATTTATTTGCTAATACCTTAAGCCGATTTAACTCTGATTAAATTTTGTAAATTTAACCTGCCTAATTGAAATCATAACCATTTCATAGCAATAGTGATTAAAATAGATTAGTATCACTTCTTCGTAATAGTTTTGTTCATAACTAGGAAATGAAAAGTGGCTAATCATCATGTCCATTTATTAAGCCACCCTCTAGTTGTTATTAAAAAAACAATTGCATTTAAATTTCATTATTTTACTTTTTAGCTTCGCCTTTTTGTAATCTCCGTATCTGAATTGTGAACACCCACGGCAACACAACTACCAAAGTGCGTACCCGCTTGCCGTTGGCGTTCACAAAGACTTCTGGACGATTTGTAATGCCTTGTTTGATGACGCGTTCCAGGGTCCAAAGTCCAGAGTGACATTTTGTGGCTCGCTGCATGCCGCCAACCTCTTGCAACACTTTTGGCTGCTTCCCTGACTCAGCGCCACGCAGTTGCCCGGTTGCGCTGAACTAAGCGCTGATGAGAAAACGCCGCGCCTATCAACTTGGCACCTTCAGGGGAGTACTTCAGTTGCAGGAGATTTGTATAATCCGGCCCTAGTTGTATTTAATACGATACCACGCATTTTACCACTTTACCAACTGAGCTGGTCCGGAAATAAAAAAAATTAATTGACCGTTTTCTGCCTCCTCAATGCAGGACACAGCTCAGCCCCGGGCCTGCGGCTCTTGGGTTTGCTTATATGTCACTTGACAACAGAGCTATGTCCGGTCCCTGCAATGTTGCTGCAGAAGCACTTCTCGCTATGATGCTTCGCGCCTTTGGCCTTTACAAAAATTGTCGCTTACCCTCTGTCCTTCGGCCCTCGGGTTCGTATGTGAGGTATAGCGCTTGTCCATCGAGTTCTGTACGGTCCCTGAAATGTTGCTGCTGAAAAACTTTTCGCCATAATGCTCCGCTTCTTTGGCCTTCACAAGAAAATTGCCTCTTACTTTCGGGCCTTCGGCCCTCTGTTTTGCATGTTTTTCGCTTGCACATTGAGTTCTGTACGGTCCCTGCAATGTAACTGCTGAAATACTTCTCACACACAGAAATACTTCACACCGAGTGCCGCTCACCGTCGGGCTCGCATGTGTGTCGCTTGTTCATTGTGTTCTGTATGGTCACTGCAATTTTGCTGCTGAAGCACTTTTTGCTATGATGCTCCGCGTCTTTGGCCTTCACAGAAATTGCCGCTTACCCTCGGGCCTTAGGCCCTCGAGTTCGCATTAGTATTTTTTCTATTCTGTATCATGCCTTGTTATCTTGCTCCACGAGTTCACGACCCATTAATCAGCAGAATATAATATTATGTTATGTGAGTATCGATTAAGGAACATTTTCTTTCATGATGTAGATTTTTAATATAGTTTCAAATATTTGTCTTAATACACGAGCGAAAAATTAGTCAAAGATGTATACAGCAAAGGTATGAAAAAACTATTTGAATTCTATGAGAGGTAGAGCTTCTCTGACGTTAATGTCAAGTCAAAGCTTTTCAATAATTACATAACAAATTTGTAGCGCATTGGCCTCGTTTTTTGCTTTTTAGTTATTCATTAGCTTTTTAGTTTTTTATTGGCTTTTAGTTTTTTACGCAGTACTTAATTTTGATATGTGTATATAGCTATTTACTATTATTATAAGGCATAAAATATTCCCTTTAAATATGGGACGAATTTATAAATAAATTATTTCGGTTGTTATTCTATGTAACGTCAATTTCAAATTATAAAACTGAATTGATTTGGAAACATAGGTTTTATTATAAATATTAAAATAAATACACAATTATCACTATAAAAGATGTAACGATAGATATACACAATAAAATTGTCAATAAAATGAATAATTGCCATTACGTTTAGTATTTATAAGTACATACTTTACAATATAAATAAATATATTTCTTTTAGGAAATAGTTATGGTTTCTTAATTAAAATAGGCAAGAAATAAATAATAAAGCTATTTCATTTATCTAAAGGGTATTTATTGTTATAAAGTAAATATACTCTTATTTTTTTAATTTACTTGTAATGACAATTAAAGTATTGCAATTGATTGTGAACAAACACTTAATATTTTTATATACATAGTTTATTTTTTAAATGCAACTCAAATAATTTCAAAATGTACACAATATAGTCAAACAATCAGATTAAGGTACTTAGCTCTGTTCGTGTCGCTGGTAGCACAACAAGTGACTGCTCCTCAGTGAGCGGTCCGTTTTTACCTGGCTCCGGCAAGTGCCGCAGGTGGTATGATCGACCCGTTTTATTCGCTTACCCACATTTATAAAATGATTAGTGATTGAGTCAAGTAAATACCTTAAAATGTTACAAATATTACATGAAATAATCTTAAAACCAACACGGCCATACTGACAAGTACTTCGATCTCGAAGTACAAATCTATAACATTAGTTTACATTCCCTTCAAAATGCTAATTTAATTTACTTATATTAGATCGCATCATTTTTTTTATTCCGTAGCCGATTGTCCCCTGAAGCCCCTGTTGCCCGTGAAGTTAAGGGAAAAGAACAGACAATCGACCGACCAACAGTATCACATAATTTTTTTTTTTGTAGCCGATTGTCCCCATCTAAGCCCCTTCACCTGTTGCCTGTGAAGTTAAGGGCAAAGAACAGACAATTGACCGCAACAGCTTTATTAGTTATTTTATTGACAGACCAGCATTATTACATTATCTTCTTAAATTTATTACACACATTTCCTTTTTATCATTAAATTTTTTTTTTAATCACATATATATAGCTAAGCCATAGCTTGACATGAATGTTTTTTCTTTTTTTTGTCATGCATATATACAAATCACATACATATATCTATATCCAACACGGCTAAGCTAGAAAGATTGAATTTTACTAAAAATATAATTATTTCCATACAGATTTCCTATTAGAAAAACGGAAAAGGAATCATGAATTCAAGGAATTACCAGATACCACAAAAAAAAAACTATTGAAGGAAGTTTTGAGTGCTGTGCCATAGAACCGACTGCCCAAAAAAACTGTTATAGCTCGTGTATACAGAACACCTAGTTTTAGAAACCTTAGTTTATTTTATGAAAAACTTGACATTATCCTTAAAAAATGCAATTCAAGTAATAAAAAGATCCGTGGAGATTTTAATATTGACATTATGAAGAAAACTCCTATTTCGTTATAATTTGACTATTTTCTCTTAGGTTTTAAATTACACTTAGAAATAAGACAGCCAAAAAGACTTTCTAGCAATACATGTATTGATAATTTTGCGCATAACTTGAAACGAGGTCAAGGCACATATGTATATAACTTTGGTATTTCGGATCACACCGCGCAAGTTTTCAAATATCCAGGAAATAAGATAAATAACATTAAGTCTTGGCACGTTGACAAGTGAACGTGAAGGTCAAAAAATATTTTAAAAGTATCTAAAGTGCTTGTCTTTCTCAAGCACTACACTACCGAAAGATCTGAATAGGCAAGATGCAATATTTTCATTTATGTTTTCATTTGAAAGGACTGCGCGTAGAATAGACCACGAGTGTATAAAAAAATGAAAAAACTATATAGCCAAAAATTTCTGTTACAAACCAACAATTAAAATGTTCGCGCCTAAACGGATCCATAGTTCCTGTGACGTCACTCTGTGTGTCAATCACCATATTTGTTCGCCCACAGTGTTAAACCCTTGTTTTTGTTTTTGATCCGGATGTTTAAGTCGAAACCCATAGACAGTTGCCAACCCCATTAGTTTTCTTAACAGGTGTGACATCCTCAGACGCTGATTGGTGGATTAAAATACGTTCCGTTTCACATTACTTCAAATCGTAATTATTTTTTGAAATTAGTATAAACTAAAGTAAAAACGTTTCAATAGCGATTATTTTATGTTTCTTCAACAATTTGATCACAAAAGAATGGTAAATATTATAGCTGCATCTTCCCTATAGTGGATACAATAGCTTTTTGACATTTTCCAGTTTCTTATGCTTTGTTCTGAAGATGATTACCAAAAGGATTAACAATAAAATAAATTGGATGTCACGAAGTACAAAAGCTTGTATTGAAAGCAGCAGCAACTCTTATGGCAATATAGATGTTCAATAAGTGCAGCAATTAAGGGCCTCTCGTTAAATTACACTGTTAGATATAAAAAAGATAGTAAAGCTAGCCTAAAAAGCTCAGAATGACTATAAAAATGCATCTGGAGAAAATAAATCAAGAGCGGCTTGGCAGATGATAATGGAGTTGAACTAAAAACCGGACAAAGTGAATACTCAGTACATATAATGCATACAAGACTCGCCAAAGAATAATTATTTTAACTATAAAATCACCAATTATACCAATCCATGTTTATAGCCCCGGCTTCAGCGAAAAATATAAAACTGATTATTAAGTCATTAAGAAACACCAGGAGTTTGGGTTTTGACAAAATCTGTAGAGTTGTAATAAAATATGTAAATGACAGAATGGCCACACACCTTAGCCACATCATTAATATGTGTATCAGTACGGGTATCAAAAATTTATATTATCAAGCCATTACATAAAAAGGATGACAAAGAAATTCCTCAGAACTACCGACCCATATCACTTATACGAGTATCCTCCAAAATCTTTGAGAAGTTTATTCATCAGTCGCTGTATAACTACATGGAAACTTTTAATTTATTATGTAAGGAACATAAAGGGTTCAGGAAAAATATTAGCATTAATATGGGTATTTATAATTTCATAAATATGATAATGGAAAGTGTTAATAATAAAATACACTTATGTTGTCTTTTTACCAATATGACCTATGCATTTGATCATGTAGATCATGAAATACTGCTAAGTAAACTTAACCGATATGGTGTTAGAGGGAATGTACGAAATCTCATTAAATCATATCTAACTAATACGAGTAGGATGCCATATACCGAAATTACTAGAAGCTGTGCTAAAACAAAAACAGACAAGGTGTTTGCATCAGATCAAATATCCGTAAGGTATGGTGTACCACAGGGCAATGTAAATGACCTGCCCAAAGCCATACACCATCCTATGATCTTATTTGCTGATGACAGTACCTATATTTAATTATTAAATGTATTAATCAGAATAATTATGAAAATGACATTAATAATCTACTGAATAACAAAATATTGTGGTTTAGTAAAAACAATCTAGGAATTATTTTGACCAAGACCAATATAATGCATGAATATATAAATATATGCAAGTACTCGCAGATATAAGAAAATTTCGTACGCCTACCGGCAAAACAATAGTGGTTCGCAGCATACTTTAATAACCAAAGCAATGTACGTATGTTAAACTCGTAATCAATTCTTTAAGTGTAATTCTAGAAAGCGCTGACACAGATGAGACAGTAATAAATGAGATGTATTTTTTTTTATAGACCTAACTCACTAAAAATCGATTAATACATAAATTAAGAGTTTTGATTGTTAAATCTTATCTCAGAATGCAATTTTTTTATTATTATGTAATTAAATGGAGTTGTATATCTGCTTGTAAGTCAATATTGGAATTATCTTAAATGTCTCATATTCCTTAGTAAGTGTAGTGAATTTTTGGACACTTTAGTGTCTGCTGAACCTTTCATAAAGAGCTCGGCCAGTCTGACCAACCTTGGCGACCATGACAACGCCGTTCTATCCAAGTTCTTTGCGTCTCGATGTTGCACTATGGCTCTGCTCCGTTGTCGATAGTGGCAGGGTCGGACGTTGGCAGCGCGACGTTGATCTCCTGCCGACGGTTCCAAGTAAGTGCATCTTGGATGGCAGTCACCAGACTGTTCAGCGGATTTCAATCCATGTTTCTGAAATTATAATTTATTCAGTGTAAAAAAAACGTGTAGTTAAAACGTATCCCACTTCTGAACTTAATTTTGATATGTGTATATAGCTATTTATTATTATTATAGTGCATAAAATATTCCCTTTAAATATGGGACGAATTTATAAATAAATTATTTCGGTTGTTATTCTATGTAACGTCAATTTCAAATTATAAAACTAAATTGATTTGGAAACATAGGTTTTATTATAAATATTAAAATAAATACACAATTATCACTATAAAAGATGTAACGATAGATATACACAATAAAATTATATAAAATAAAATGACCATCGCGTCCCAGTTGAAACAGGTGATAATTTATATGCTATTACAAATAAAATAAAAATCATCAGCCGGCTGTATAGCACTGAAAAAACCGTAAACTAAGTCACATGAATATATGGTATTTAGGGTATCAGCAGACGGTTTTTCTACCTCAAATCAGCCGGCTGACGATTTTCCTGATAATAAGAGCATCAAATACTGAAGTTCCGCAACCCACCAACGGAGCGACAGTCATTCGGAGTCATCATTATACTTCGTCCTTAACCACTTCAAAAATTATAATCGCCTGGGACGCCTTGCGATTGGTCATGAAATTTGTTTCTGGCTTACGGTTCATGCCAGCGGACAAAACTCAATGGTCTTGTGTCATACAAGCAAACACGAAGGCCCGAGACCGAGGGTAGTGGCAATATCTGTGAAGGCTGAAGGCCGAAAGTTGCGATCAAAATCTCCTCCTGGGATATTCACGGTTGTTTCAGCTGTAACGTTATACGTACATATCTAATAAAAATACAAACTTAAACCTATCTACTTACCTAATAAAAATAATATTTACTACTTAGAACTATATTAAACACTAGTTTTACGTTAATACTATCTTAAATAAATAAAAAATAGGTTTACAAAATCATCAACACGCTGATTGTTTGAAACATGTCGCGCCACCGTAATAACATTCACTCGTTCTAATGTTCTTACCTGGTGCATTTGCAAATATTATGACCGAATGCATCTGACCTTGCGCTGTGTCATTGCATGCAGCCGCTCCCTCGTTCATTAAGCCCTTGAAATTGAGTAGAACGCACGTCGCTTATTAATACCGATCTCTGATACGGAAATATATTTAATCGTAATCGATCTTTTAACTTCGTCCCTACGTGATCCTCAATAAATATAAAATCACTGTAAGTGTTAAATAATGTGTATAAGTGTACCCCAAATTGGGTAAGTGGATACATTTATTTGCTAATACCTTAAGCCGATTTAACTCTGATTAAATTTTGTAAATTTAACCTGCCTAATTGAAATCATAACCATTTCATAGCAATAGTGATTAAAATAGATTAGTATCACTTCTTCGTAATAGTTTTGTTCATAACTAGGAAATGAAAAGTGGCTAATCATCATGTCCATTTATTAAGCCACCCTCTAGTTGTTATTAAAAAAACAATTGCATTTAAATTTCATTATTTTACTTTTTAGCTTCGCCTTTTTGTAATCTCCGTATCTGAATTGTGAACACCCACGGCAACACAACTACCAAAGTGCGTACCCGCTTGCCGTTGGCGTTCACAAAGACTTCTGGACGATTTGTAATGCCTTGTTTGATGACGCGTTCCAGGGTCCAAAGTCCAGAGTGACATTTTGTGGCTCGCTGCATGCCGCCAACCTCTTGCAACACTTTTGGCTGCTTCCCTGACTCAGCGCCACGCAGTTGCCCGGTTGCGCTGAACTAAGCGCTGATGAGAAAACGCCGCGCCTATCAACTTGGCACCTTCAGGGGAGTACTTCAGTTGCAGGAGATTTGTATAATCCGGCCCTAGTTGTATTTAATACGATACCACGCATTTTACCACTTTACCAACTGAGCTGGTCCGGAAATAAAAAAAATTAATTGACCGTTTTCTGCCTCCTCAATGCAGGACACAGCTCAGCCCCGGGCCTGCGGCTCTTGGGTTTGCTTATATGTCACTTGACAACAGAGCTATGTCCGGTCCCTGCAATGTTGCTGCAGAAGCACTTCTCGCTATGATGCTTCGCGCCTTTGGCCTTTACAAAAATTGTCGCTTACCCTCTGTCCTTCGGCCCTCGGGTTCGTATGTGAGGTATAGCGCTTGTCCATCGAGTTCTGTACGGTCCCTGAAATGTTGCTGCTGAAAAACTTTTCGCCATAATGCTCCGCTTCTTTGGCCTTCACAAGAAAATTGCCTCTTACTTTCGGGCCTTCGGCCCTCTGTTTTGCATGTTTTTCGCTTGCACATTGAGTTCTGTACGGTCCCTGCAATGTAACTGCTGAAATACTTCTCACACACAGAAATACTTCACACCGAGTGCCGCTCACCGTCGGGCTCGCATGTGTGTCGCTTGTTCATTGTGTTCTGTATGGTCACTGCAATTTTGCTGCTGAAGCACTTTTTGCTATGATGCTCCGCGTCTTTGGCCTTCACAGAAATTGCCGCTTACCCTCGGGCCTTAGGCCCTCGGGTTCGCATTAGTATTTTTTCTATTCTGTATCATGCCTTGTTATCTTGCTCCACGAGTTCACGACCCATTAATCAGCAGAATATAATATTATGTTATGTGAGTATCGATTAAGGAACATTTTCTTTCATGATGTAGATTTTTAATATAGTTTCAAATATTTGTCTTAATACACGAGCGAAAAATTAGTCAAAGATGTATACAGCAAAGGTATGAAAAAACTATTTGAATTCTATGAGAGGTAGAGCTTCTCTGACGTTAATGTCAAGTCAAAGCTTTTCAATAATTACATAACAAATTTGTAGCGCATTGGCCTCGTTTTTTGCTTTTTAGTTATTCATTAGCTTTTTAGTTTTTTATTGGCTTTTAGTTTTTTACGCAGTACTTAATTTTGATATGTGTATATAGCTATTTACTATTATTATAAGGCATAAAATATTCCCTTTAAATATGGGACGAATTTATAAATAAATTATTTCGGTTGTTATTCTATGTAACGTCAATTTCAAATTATAAAACTGAATTGATTTGGAAACATAGGTTTTATTATAAATATTAAAATAAATACACAATTATCACTATAAAAGATGTAACGATAGATATACACAATAAAATTGTCAATAAAATGAATAATTGCCATTACGTTTAGTATTTATAAGTACATACTTTACAATATAAATAAATATATTTCTTTTAGGAAATAGTTATGGTTTCTTAATTAAAATAGGCAAGAAATAAATAATAAAGCTATTTCATTTATCTAAAGGGTATTTATTGTTATAAAGTAAATATACTCTTATTTTTTTAATTTACTTGTAATGACAATTAAAGTATTGCAATTGATTGTGAACAAACACTTAATATTTTTATATACATAGTTTATTTTTTAAATGCAACTCAAATAATTTCAAAATGTACACAATATAGTCAAACAATCAGATTAAGGTACTTAGCTCTGTTCGTGTCGCTGGTAGCACAACAAGTGACTGCTCCTCAGTGAGCGGTCCGTTTTTACCTGGCTCCGGCAAGTGCCGCAGGTGGTATGATCGACCCGTTTTATTCGCTTACCCACATTTATAAAATGATTAGTGATTGAGTCAAGTAAATACCTTAAAATGTTACAAATATTACATGAAATAATCTTAAAACCAACACGGCCATACTGACAAGTACTTCGATCTCGAAGTACAAATCTATAACATTAGTTTACATTCCCTTCAAAATGCTAATTTAATTTACTTATATTAGATCGCATCATTTTTTTTATTCCGTAGCCGATTGTCCCCTGAAGCCCCTGTTGCCCGTGAAGTTAAGGGAAAAGAACAGACAATCGACCGACCAACAGTATCACATAATTTTTTTTTTTTGTAGCCGATTGTCCCCATCTAAGCCCCTTCACCTGTTGCCTGTGAAGTTAAGGGCAAAGAACAGACAATTGACCGCAACAGCTTTATTAGTTATTTTATTGACAGACCAGCATTATTACATTATCTTCTTAAATTTATTACACACATTTCCTTTTTATCATTAAATTTTTTTTTTAATCACATATATATAGCTAAGCCATAGCTTGACATGAATGTTTTTTCTTTTTTTTGTCATGCATATATACAAATCACATACATATATCTATATCCAACACGGCTAAGCTAGAAAGATTGAATTTTACTAAAAATATAATTATTTCCATACAGATTTCCTATTAGAAAAACGGAAAAGGAATCATGAATTCAAGGAATTACCAGATACCACAAAAAAAAACTATTGAAGGAAGTTTTGAGTGCTGTGCCATAGAACCGACTGCCCAAAAAAACTGTTATAGCTCGTGTATACAGAACACCTAGTTTTAGAAACCTTAGTTTATTTTATGAAAAACTTGACATTATCCTTAAAAAATGCAATTCAAGTAATAAAAAGATCCGTGGAGATTTTAATATTGACATTATGAAGAAAACTCCTATTTCGTTATAATTTGACTATTTTCTCTTAGGTTTTAAATTACACTTAGAAATAAGACAGCCAAAAAGACTTTCTAGCAATACATGTATTGATAATTTTGCGCATAACTTGAAACGAGGTCAAGGCACATATGTATATAACTTTGGTATTTCGGATCACACCGCGCAAGTTTTCAAATATCCAGGAAATAAGATAAATAACATTAAGTCTTGGCACGTTGACAAGTGAACGTGAAGGTCAAAAAATATTTTAAAAGTATCTAAAGTGCTTGTCTTTCTCAAGCACTACACTACCGAAAGATCTGAATAGGCAAGATGCAATATTTTCATTTATGTTTTCATTTGAAAGGACTGCGCGTAGAATAGACCACGAGTGTATAAAAAAATGAAAAAACTATATAGCCAAAAATTTCTGTTACAAACCAACAATTAAAATGTTCGCGCCTAAACGGATCCATAGTTCCTGTGACGTCACTCTGTGTGTCAATCGCCATATTTGTTCGCCCACAGTGTTAAACCCTTGTTTTTGTTTTTGATCCGGATGTTTAAGTCGAAACCCATAGACAGTTGCCAACCCCATTAGTTTTCTTAACAGGTGTGACATCCTCAGACGCTGATTGGTGGATTAAAATACGTTCCGTTTCACATTACTTCAAATCGTAATTATTTTTTGAAATTAGTATAAACTAAAGTAAAAACGTTTCAATAGCGATTATTTTATGTTTCTTCAACAATTTGATCACAAAAGAATGGTAAATATTATAGCTGCATCTTCCCTATAGTGGATACAATAGCTTTTTGACATTTTCCAGTTTCTTATGCTTTGTTCTGAAGATGATTACCAAAAGGATTAACAATAAAATAAATTGGATGTCACGAAGTACAAAAGCTTGTATTGAAAGCAGCAGCAACTCTTATGGCAATATAGATGTTCAATAAGTGCAGCAATTAAGGGCCTCTCGTTAAATTACACTGTTAGATATAAAAAAGATAGTAAAGCTAGCCTAAAAAGCTCAGAATGACTATAAAAATGCATCTGGAGAAAATAAATCAAGAGCGGCTTGGCAGATGATAATGGAGTTGAACTAAAAACCGGACAAAGTGAATACTCAGTACATATAATGCATACAAGACTCGCCAAAGAATAATTATTTTAACTATAAAATCACCAATTATACCAATCCATGTTTATAGCCCCGGCTTCAGCGAAAAATATAAAACTGATTATTAAGTCATTAAGAAACACCAGGAGTTTGGGTTTTGACAAAATCTGTAGAGTTGTAATAAAATATGTAAATGACAGAATGGCCACACACCTTAGCCACATCATTAATATGTGTATCAGTACGGGTATCAAAAATTTATATTATCAAGCCATTACATAAAAAGGATGACAAAGAAATTCCTCAGAACTACCGACCCATATCACTTATACGAGTATCCTCCAAAATCTTTGAGAAGTTTATTCATCAGTCGCTGTATAACTACATGGAAACTTTTAATTTATTATGTAAGGAACATAAAGGGTTCAGGAAAAATATTAGCATTAATATGGGTATTTATAATTTCATAAATATGATAATGGAAAGTGTTAATAATAAAATACACTTATGTTGTCTTTTTACCAATATGACCTATGCATTTGATCATGTAGATCATGAAATACTGCTAAGTAAACTTAACCGATATGGTGTTAGAGGGAATGTACGAAATCTCATTAAATCATATCTAACTAATACGAGTAGGATGCCATATACCGAAATTACTAGAAGCTGTGCTAAAACAAAAACAGACAAGGTGTTTGCATCAGATCAAATATCCGTAAGGTATGGTGTACCACAGGGCAATGTAAATGACCTGCCCAAAGCCATACACCATCCTATGATCTTATTTGCTGATGACAGTACCTATATTTAATTATTAAATGTATTAATCAGAACAATTATGAAAATGACATTAATAATCTACTGAATAACAAAATATTGTGGTTTAGTAAAAACAATCTAGGAATTATTTTGACCAAGACCAATATAATGCATGAATATATAAATATATGCAAGTACTCGCAGATATAAGAAAATTTCGTACGCCTACCGGCAAAACAATAGTGGTTCGCAGCATACTTTAATAACCAAAGCAATGTACGTATGTTAAACTCGTAATCAATTCTTTAAGTGTAATTCTAGAAAGCGCTGACACAGATGAGACAGTAATAAATGAGATGTATTTTTTTTTATAGACCTAACTCACTAAAAATCGATTAATACATAAATTAAGAGTTTTGATTGTTAAATCTTATCTCAGAATGCAATTTTTTTATTATTATGTAATTAAATGGAGTTGTATATCTGCTTGTAAGTCAATATTGGAATTATCTTAAATGTCTCATATTCCTTAGTAAGTGTAGTGAATTTTTGGACACTTTAGTGTCTGCTGAACCTTTCATAAAGAGCTCGGCCAGTCTGACCAACCTTGGCGACCATGACAACGCCGTTCTATCCAAGTTCTTTGCGTCTCGATGTTGCACTATGGCTCTGCTCCGTTGTCGATAGTGGCAGGGTCGGACGTTGGCAGCGCGACGTTGATCTCCTGCCGACGGTTCCAAGTAAGTGCATCTTGGATGGCAGTCACCAGACTGTTCAGCGGATTTCAATCCATGTTTCTGAAATTATAATTTATTCAGTGTAAAAAAAACGTGTAGTTAAAACGTATCCCACTTCTGAACTTAATTTTGATATGTGTATATAGCTATTTATTATTATTATAGTGCATAAAATATTCCCTTTAAATATGGGACGAATTTATAAATAAATTATTTCGGTTGTTATTCTATGTAACGTCAATTTCAAATTATAAAACTAAATTGATTTGGAAACATAGGTTTTATTATAAATATTAAAATAAATACACAATTATCACTATAAAAGATGTAACGATAGATATACACAATAAAATTGACAATAAAATGAATAATTGCCATTACGTTTAGTATTTATAAGTACATACTTTACAATATAAATAAATATATTTCTTTTAGGAAATAGTTATGGTTTCTTAATTAAAATAGGCAAGAAATAAATAATAAAGCTATTTCATTTATCTAAAGGGTATTTATTGTTATAAAGTAAATATACTCTTATCTTTTTAATTTACTTTTAATGACAATTAAAGTATTGCAATTGATTGTGAACAAACACTTAATATTTTTATATACATAGTTTATTTTTTAAATGCAACTCAAATAATTTCAAAATGTACACAATATAGTCAAACAATCAGATTAAGGTACTTAGCTCTGTTCGTGTCGCTGGTAGCACAACAAGTGACTGCTCCTCACCTCGTATGACTTCTTACACTCCCCCTTTCAGGGGGTGTGAGGGTGCTTTCTCAGGGCTCTTTTGCCCTCTGAAGCTGCATCTGTCGCGAGCCGTGACGACGGCTCGGTCTGTTGATGCCCTCAATTTCGGCCTTAACTGACTGCTCCTCAGTGAGCGGTCCGTTTTATACCTGGCTCCGGCAAGTGCCGCAGGTGGTCTGATCGACCCGTTTTATTCGCTTACCCACATTTATAAAATGATTAATGATTGAGTCAAGTAAATACCTTAAAATGTTACAAATATTAGATGAAATAATCTTAAATCCAACAAAGTCGGGTTTTTAATTTTTTTTTAATTTTTTTTTTTTTCGACGTTAAAACTACATAGGGCAACTTTGTTTTATGCGTAGTTACCACCAGGTTCATAATTGCATACCCAATTTATTAATTCCTTCATTCATAAATTGGGTATGCAATTATGAACCCGATGGTACAAGGCTGACCAGGGACCCAACGTCTTTACTGCAAGCGCCATAAATTCGTAATCCTTTAAAAGGGTGGAGTTTGTGCGGCGCTTGAGAATCTGCGCCTGATCGGCATCAGCACCGGACAATGAGCGGATTGCTTGGATGTGGGATGTGGGACAGGGCGAACTTGTCTATGCACTTAGCGTCCAAAGCCCTGTCGAGTTTCCATGGCACCAAAGTTACTCCTTCCAACTGTTTTACTTGTTTTTAGGATTATCAAAAAATTCCGAAGATGTGTTGTTGAGAATGACTCAGCTCCTAAACCCTGGGGAGTCGGTGGAGCTCGTCCTGACGAAAACCCTTGAGTACCAAGACCACGACACCTCGATATACTGTGCCAAGCAAAGCATCCTGCCCGACGGCAGCTTCTCCAGGGGGGTGGAAAGCGAGCGGATACCAATAAAGTTTCAAAAAGTCATTTCACCTTTAAGTAAGAGATTATTCATAGGCAACTATATTTTTTGCCACCAAAATTTAGATTTACCACCTAATTTGTATCCCCTAAGTATAATATATACTCGTATTATTCATCCAAGAAATACATCTGCGACCATTTTAATCCAAATGGTCTACATCAACCCTGAAACACCAAATTAATGGATAAAAGGTATCCAATATTAAACTTTGATCGCCGCCAGATTTGTATAGCCAGAATAGTAGATACCACCATCACCACCACTACCATCTACCGCCAAATATCTAATTAAATATACTTTTTAGGGTTCCGTACCTCGAAAGGAAAAAACGGAACCCTTATAGGATCACTTTGTTGTCCGTCTGTCTGTCTGTCTGTCTGTCTGTCTGTCTGTCTGTCTGTCAAGACCATTTTTCTCAGGAACGCGTGGAGGTATCAAGCTGAAATTTATATCAAATACTCAAGTCTATTGTCCCTTGGAGCTGTGAAAAAATCAAACTTAAAAGCCAACGCAATCATTATGCTGCAAATTTTAGAGTTTTCGGCACTCGCAAAAACCTACGGGGTACTTCCCGTGAACTCAGAAACTTGAAATTTGGCACGAAGCAACGTCATATAGCATAGACAATGGATAAATTACAAAAAGAAGACGTTTTTAGTAAAAACATACAAAAAAATATAATTTTAAATTTTAAACTTACTACCTTTTTCCTCGTAAACTCGTGGAGGTATTAAATTGATATTCATGTCAAATATTCAGGGCTATAGGACCTTTCATATGTAGTAAAACCAAACTTTTATGTCAACGCTATCAAAAGAAATAGCAATTTAAGTTGCATATTTTGAAACTGAGAACTAGCAAGAAACTCAAAACCTAAAGGGTACTTCCCGTAAACTCAGAAACTTGAAACTTGTCACGAAGAAACTTCATATAGCACAGACAAAGGAAAAATTACGAAAAGTAGACATTTGTAGTAAAATCATACAAAAAATATTTTTTTAATTTTTAAACTTACTACCTTTTTCCTCGTAAACGCGTAGAGGTATTAAATTGAAATTAGTAATAAACATACTAGGGTCAACTTTTGCATTGTACGGAATGAAAACGAAACGAAAGGTTTGTACGGAACCCTCGGTGCGCGAGTTCGACTCGCACTTGGCCGGTTTTTTTTTTAATACCAGGACAGTGGTAAACAAGCATACGGCCCGCCTGATGGTAAGCTTCTACCGTAGCCTATGGACGCCTGCAACTCCAGAGGTATCTCATGCGCGTTGTCGACCCTTTAAAAAGGAGGATTCACTGTGTTGACGGCTAAAGGAACAAGAGGGTCCCTCATCGTCAGGACGCTGGGTCCTCTTAGAGCTTTTTGGCAACCTTACTCACCAGCAGGAACACAATACTATGAGTAGGGTCTAATGATATTTAGCTGTGGTTTTCTGTAAGGTGGAGGTACTTCCCCAGTCGCTGTGCTCCAGATTTGAGCGCGATGACATTCGCCGTGCTGTGCCCTACCACACATGTAGAGTCATGACATGCGCAGTACTCATACCTCTCTTTTGGACGTAGTTTAAGGACATACCCGAGTCCAAAATTTATTAAGATAAAAAAAAAATGCATCAAAAAAATGTTTCCATGGAATTAAGATAGGTGCACGACGAGCAAAACGAGGAGGAGTGTGTTAGGTGAACTGCGAACTGTTAAGTGCGTGACGCTGAACGAGCGCCAGAACCGACTTCTAAAGATAGAGCAGCTAATTTTTATTTTTATGACTAATATGTCTTGCAGTTTAGGTCATCGTTTTCATATGGCTTGGATCCAATATATAATTTTGGTAATAATTACTACATATAATTTTCCGGAAAGCTTGCTAACCGCTTTGATATTATTTGATGGTACAATTTAGGTGTCAAATCTATTAATTTAGTGGCCAATCTTATATGTATAATTAGATCAACAACCTCATATTTATTTCATGATTGATAAAGTCATTACTCATTACCCAACAACAATCATTACATTCCCACGCAACAAGCTGTAAAACGTCTTTATCCTTGTTCATGTCTTCTTACAGCACCACCGTCCATGGAGGTGGAGCCGCACACTACACAGGCGTTCTTCGAGTTGAACAGCACGCTGACCTTCACCTGCAGCAGCAGCCGCCTCGTCGACGGCAGGACCAACACCTGGCTCCGGAAACGTAACATTTTCACTTGATTGATGTGGAGCTATAGGGCAACTGAGGCTCGATTGGTCGATAGGCGATGCACACATATGCATGCTCTCGCGCACACTTTATTGTACGCATATACATAGGAAATCAACAGCGGTAAGTACCTACATATTATTTTTATAAAATTAAACAAAATATATACTAATTTCTAAGTTTTTTATGTTTCAGGTTATCCAGTTTATTGCGTCGTCTACATTCTCCGCCCCATTGTCCGTCAAGGACAATCATCATCATCAGCTGTGGGGAGCTACGCTAAACGTGCTACTGGCCTGGTGAGTATACCGGATTGCGTTTTAACGTCGACGATCCGAACGCGGCCATCAGCTCCTGCGTGTCGTTGTCTACGGTTTCGTTATTGCCGTGCGCAGCCATCTCGTGATAATCTTGTTACATAATCATGTCCTTCAAGTATAACGGGACGTTTCAGGTCCAAGTCGATACATGATGCGGCGTCTATCCGCCCGCCGACGCGAAGTAATCTGTGATCTAATATCGGCGTTAATTTGCGTAATCGGCTGTGTGAGTCAATCGGCGTGTTGTTTTCCAGGGCGAAAATCTCTTCAGGAAATGATTTTATCTGCGAATAACGCAATAACTCAATTTCAGCGCGTTGCATGGTGTTGGCATCAATCTGAGCATTGTCAGGGCTTCTTCTGCACCTCTTAATAAACAATAGAACGTTCGCCATACACCTCCATAATCTAGTCCACGAAGAGATTTTTTTTAAATCGGGAACAACAGGTAAGTCTTCATCTTTTATTTTATGTATCATATTTACTTGTAACAACTGATCATTGTTTATTTTTTGTTTTTTCAGGATCATACTTCGGCCACTGTTCCCGCGGCGTGTACAGGAATTCAGGCCCGCGGAGCCAATCACAGTCGTTATTCAACTCGTAGGTATTTAATTTTGTAGCTCTGTCAGCTATGTTCATGTTGGTAGGTATGTAATTCCATTCACGAGATTGAGACAAGTCATCAATTTCGCCAAGTCTATTGGCAACAAATACTTTATAGTCGCGCGTATCGTTTTTTATCTGGTACAAAACAATTAAAGAGTCTGTCCAGAAGTACCTCGTGCAGGCGGTTAGCCGGTGTTCGCGCGCTATTGTGCTTGCGAGCCGGCAGGCGATAACGGCCGATGCCAACTCCAGTTTAGGTATAGTTATATATTTCTTTACAGGTGACGAACGACACTTGCTGGCGATGAATGAAACTTGTACTTCATTGTTACATATCTTACGCCAGTAGGCAATAGCGGCGCAAGCAGTAGGAGCCGCATCACAAAATACGTGAAGTTCGAGTTCTGTAGCTGTCTCATTCGGGCGCAAGGAGTAGCGGCGAGCGTTATCTGTACTCGTACCTTGGTCGTCGTGAAAATAAAATCTTGGAATGCGCAGACGTTGCAAGGTTTGTAATTCCGTTATCCAGTTACGAAAAACTGTGTATTCATTTGTCGGAATCTCATCGTCCCATTTAGTATCGGTTTTCCAAATATTTCTAAGCATTATCTTTGCTTTGACCGTAAATGGTGCAAGAAAGCCGAAAATGTCGAATATTGACATATAGATGCGCAGGAGTTCCCGCTTGGTAGGTTTTCTTTGCAGGGCTATTATCTCCGACGGAATGCGTTTTAGTGATAAATCGAAGCCGAATGTGTCGCTAGCCGGGTACCATAACAACCCGAGCGTTCTCTCAGGTAAGTCGTCGCATCCGGTTTTGAACCTTATTGCATTATCACTTAAGGTTTCTTTCGGCGTGCACTCCAAAACATCTGGTTTGTTAGATATCCAATTTCTTATTTCGAAGCCACCTTATTTATGAATTTCGGAAACTTTTATCAGCTTCATGGCGAGATGTTCGCTGTCCACACTTTGGATACAATCATCCATATAATGTGACTTCTGTATGGTTTCGACCGCTTCAGGCATCTCGTTCTGAAATCTCATTGCGTTTTTGTTTTTAATGTGTTGTGCAATAAACGGAGAACAATTAGTTCCGAATAATAATGACGTCATAACGTATGTCTTCAATTCGTGGGTTACGTTTTCGCGCCATAAAAATCTTAAGGCGTGCTGGTCTTCGTTTCTTATTTTTATACGAAGGAAAAATTCTTTTATGTCGCCCATAATTGCTACAGGTTTCTCTCGAAAGCGTAGCATGATGCCCAATAAAGATTGAAGTAGGTCAGGGCCCTGGAGTAAGTAAACGTTCAGGGAGCGACCAGCGGTGGCAGCTGAAGCATCGTGTACGAGTCTTAAGTTTTTCTTATTTTTGTTGTCCACTCCGAAGTGCGCTAAATAAAATATGCGCTTATGTGGAGCTAACAAGTCGTCATCTGATAATATTCGGGCATAACCACTTTCAAGTAGATGATTAATCCGGTCTTTGTACCTCTCGGCGTATCCAGCATCTGACATCATTCTTCTTTCCACAGCAAGGAATCTTCTATAAGCGTTAGGATACGAGTCGGGCAGTTGAGCATCATTTTTCCATGGTAAACAAACTTCGTAACTCTCGTTTATCATTCTTGCAGAGTTATCAATGATGTTGACTGCACAAATGTCGTCCTTATTTACACGCGGCTTAGAGTTCACTGCTATTGATTCGAGCGCAAACGATCGGCGAACCAGTTCATGGAGTTGTTTATCTGCGCTGTCGTTAATAAGTGCATCGCTTGACCATTGTTGTGATGAGTGTGTGTCTGTGTCTGCGCATGTGTGCGTCTCCCGCCGCGCGGTAAGGATGTCCGCGGGGGTGGCGATAGAGGGCGGTGTGCAGGCGTTGCAGATATCGGTCGCTGGTTTAGCGCGCTCATACAGCGTTGTTGTCAAGGTATGCTCAGCGGTCAAAGGTCGGCCGAATGCAGTTGTAGGTACGTTTCCGTTCAAACACCAACCGAGCTTTGTTAACGTAGCACAAGGTTCAAAGTCGCCGCGATAAACAGTTTTTTGAGGCATAATCAGATGATAATGATGATAATAATATGTCTTCAATATTCTTAAAACATTGAAATCTAAAGCCCAGGGTATCGATGGATTAAGTTTGGACATGATCCTCCTTACCATGCCTCGTACCCTGGGAGTAATCACAGCAATAATAAACGCATCTATTACATCTAGCTCATTCCCTGATGCTTGGAAAACTGCTATAGTGCGACCTATTCCTAAAATTTTACATCCTGGACACATGAAAGATCTACGACCAATAAGCATTTTGCCCTGCCTCTCAAAGGTACTCGAAAAAGTTGTCTGTCAACAGCTAACTGAATATTTAGAACTCAATAACATTCTTCCACCTAAACAATCAGGTTTTCGTAAGTACCGTAGTACTGCCACTGCCCTACTTGACGTTACAGATAACGTATTGGCTGCCAGGGACAAGGGCCAGGGCACTATTCTTGCGTTACTGGACTTCTCCAGGGCGTTCGATACCATTGAAGTCTCGCTGCTGCTGTCAAAGTTATCCTACTACGGTTTTGATACGGGTACTTTGAAATGGTTTGCTAGTTACCTTGATAGCCGCAGCCAGATGGTTGAACTCCAGGCAAGTAATGGTAAGAGAGTCACATCTGATATACTACCAGTGCGAAAAGGGGTACCACAAGGTTCAATTTTAGGTCCCATTTTGTTTATTCTCTATAGTAGTGACATTACAAGTGTTATCGAGCATTGCGATTACCATATCTACGCTGACGATATTCAATTATACGTTCCGTGTGGTATGGAGGATGTAAATCTTGCAGTGCAGAAGCTTAACGACGATCTTGAGCGTATTGCTGATTGGTCACGTAAAAACTCACTTTCATTGAATCCTGTTAAATCTAAATATTTAATTTTAGGCTCTAAGAAACAAATAAATAGGTTGTCTAAAAGTAATTTACAAGTGACCATACTTAATGATACCCTTGAATGTGTCAAAGAGGCAAAAAACCTGGGCTTGGTTATGGATGGCGAACTACTATTTGAAAAGCATATATCGGAGATAGCTTGTAATTGTTTTTATAGGCTTAGAGTCCTCTATAAGATCCGGGACTTCCTCAGCGTCGAACTTAGGATTAGGTTGTGCGACGCACTCGTTCTCTCAAGGTTTAACTACTGCGACACAGTGTATGGGCCACGTCTTTTAGCGCGAACTCAGAGGTTGATCCAAAGGGTGCAAAATGCCTGCGCGCGCTTTTGTTTCTACGTCCCTCCACGTACTCATGTGACGCCGTATTTATGCCAAAACCGTATAATGAAAATGTCCATCCGTCAAAAGTTACATCTCGCATGCCTTATGTTTGGAATAGTAAACCGTCAGCAGCCCTCGTACCTGTACAGAAAGCTATCATGGCTTTATAGTTCCAGACCCGCACAAGTCAGGTCCTCGAAATACTTACTGTTAGTCTGTCCTCGGCATCAGGCAGCAGCATTTCGTGGCAGTTTTCGTTACGCTGCCACCAAATGCTGGAACAACCTCCCTCCTCCAATCCGTGCGCAAAAAAACATTAAAACGTTCCAATTAAAATGTCGCTTACACTTTTTACAAACTCAGTGTTGAGGGCACAAAAGATAAGATCAAATAAAATCAATTACGATCCTTTTTGTATATTGTCTGTTTCTTTGTTTGTTTTGTATGTATATCCTTTAATTTATTTAATTGGCTCTGCTTTTATTTTTAATTTTTTTAATTTTTTACTTAATTTTTATTTTATTTTTTTCTCGATTTCCTTTCTTCTGTATATTTATTTATGTTTATTTTGTAATCGTTCAATGACGTATGTGTCGGCACTCTATTTAGTCATAGTTTAGTTTAGTATTAGCTCATAAGTCAGGTCCCCACTGAAAACCAGCGCCAAGGTTTAAATTACCGCGGCATCATGCTGAGTGGGGATCCTATTTGACGTCGTTGTACTGTTTATTACTTGCTTTGTTTTTTGTGTGTATTTGTGGCGTTAAATAAATGTATTTTCTTTCTTTCTTTCATAATAATCCTGTCCGATTAATAACTTCGGTTCCATATTACACAGGGGTAAAACACCTTTTAAGTCACGTAAATATTCGTAAGCGTCCAAGTTCAGTTTAGATAGGTTCTGAGTAGGTAAATCTAGTTCACTTATTTTGCGCGCACGTAAGTCGAATATTTCACCTTTTTTGTTTGAAAGTTTAAAGTTCACGATTTCACTTTTACACTCGATACTAGACTTCCAGGCGCCCTTCATACGTAAAGTCTTCGGCTGACCTTGAAGGTTGACACAATTGGCAAGGTCAGCTGATATTAGGCTCACTGCAGCTCCATCGTCCAACAGGGCGTATGTAGTAATAATACCACTAGGTCCATGGATATTTACACGCACTGTCTTTAGGTAAACACTAACACTGGGTGCCACGATAGTATTATGTACGGCTTCGGTCGTGGGGTTGGTATTTACAGGTTCCGTCGATGTAGCTAACGAGGACGTATTATTTGAGTCTTCATCGGTGCTAGTATTGCGAGTCGAAGTACTGGATGCATTGTTAGGCTTGCTCGGCCAGTGAAGTAGACCGTGGTGGGGTAGCCCGCAGCCGTCGATATCGCACGACGCGGCCGGGCGGGTGTCTTTCCCGTGGCCTAGCAACAGACATTTATAGCAGGTTCTGTTTATTTTAACGAAGCGCCATTTATTTTTGCATAGCGCGCGTTTAGACTTGAAGCAATTAGTCAGTGGATGAACTGACACCTTACAAAATTTGCACTTTGTATCACTATCATTGTTTGATATGGAGTGAACTTGAAATTTTCGATCGTCCATCTTTTTTGGGAACTTATTTTCATTTTGAGAATGGATATGAGTTACACCAGCGGCAGCGATCTTACTAGCTTCTTTGTGCAGGAACTCGGCAAATAACTGCAATTTAGCTTTGTTTGTATCGCTGTGTTCGTATATGTAGTCTACCCACTTATTGATAAGCGCACTAGGACACTTTGATATAACGATATTTAGTAACTCAGGGCTCCGTAGATGATCGGTCTGCTTAATAGATTCTGCAGCAGCTACGAAATTCTTTACTTTGACGGCGAAGTTCACTAACTCGATGTGATACGCTTGCGGTAAAGGTTGCAATTTCATAATTGAGTTATAATTTTGTTTACAATTAAGTCGGGCCTTCCGAAACGTAGTTCCAATGCTTCTAGGACAGTACGTGGTGAGGTATCGGTCGTAAATAAAGATGAGACCGTTTCCTTTGCCTCGCCACGTAGACATTTCTCGAGTCTTGCTATATTTTCGGTGTCACTATAGTTACATAACTTCGTGGATTGTTCGTATGATTTTTTGAATTGAATCCACTCGAGCGATTCACCAGAAAATAACGGTAAGTCTTTAGACGTGGCTAATCGGGATAAAAGGCGAGTATTAGCACTTTGAGTTGTAGTAGCCAGTTTTTCTATTGCTTGAGCTAGGGTCTGAAGTCCACTCGGTCCGGGGTTCGGTTCTAGCCACGGCATCGTGAGATTACGTTCATCTTGCTCATCTTGGCGACTTTTTTCGAGCCACTCTTCGACTTTACGAGATGTTTCGGACAAGACAGATCGTCGTTCTCCACTATAATGAGACTTCTGAGAATACTCTTGGTCCAGCTTAGCGAGTGCAGCGTCTAGCTTTTTATCTATCAACTCTTTCTCGATCCTAGCTTTGGCTTCAGCGGCGTCTAACTGTAATTGTTTTCTTTTTGCTAGTAGTGACGACATTGAAGATTTGCTAGAAATGTTGGATCGGGGATGACCAGCCGGTTCAGTCTCAGTTTTTAAGGTACCCTCTTTTGCGGTTTGATTCTGTAAACTGAGTGCCTTTGCGTTGAACTGGCTAGCGTGATCCATAACTTCTTCAACTTTGGAGTTCCCTGGGCACGATTTATGCGAATGCACTTCACTTTGACCATCCGTGGCCTGCTTCAACTTTTCTCTCAAGAGAGCGCCCCGCGTTTTAACCATTTCGTGCGATAGCGGTGTGTTGAACATTCCTCCAAGTCCTTTCATCAGGTGCTTCTCAGGATCCGGTTCGTTAGGACCATTTGTAGCCGACGGATGCAGGCAGCGGTCCAGAGGAGCGAAATAAGAACAACGAGGAGTACTTTTTAGATGAAGTGTTAGAGCGCATGGACATGCGTGTGTCGCTCGGAAGCTATAGGGCAACTGAGGCTCGATTGGTCGATAGCCGATGCACACATATGCATGCTCTCGCGCACACTTTATTGTACGCATATACATAGGAAATCAACAGCGGTAAGTACCTACATATTATTTTTATAAAATTAAACAAAATATATACTAATTTCTAAGTTTTTTATGTTTCAGGTTATCCAGTTTATTGCGTCGTCTACACGCGTACTGAAAATAAGACAAAAAAATGAGGTTCTCAGTTTGACCCGTATGTTTGTATGTACGTATGTAGGTGTGTAGGTTTGTCCGCGGTTATCTCGCTTTTGGCTGAACCGATTTAGATGCTGTTTTCGGAAAAGTGTTTGTTATATTCTGGAGGTTTCGGTATACGGCGTTATTTTTATAAAGAAATGATTGTAATAATAGCTGAATTGTTACGCCGGTAACGTCTTATCTACTCTTGAATAGAAACTTTTTCCCAGCAACTTCATCTGCGTGGAATTAGTAATACACCACCCTTTTTACCCGCTTAAGGAATGACTTCGGGGATAACAACTATTATACATCCTTCCCCAGAACTCAAACTCTCTCCATACCAAATTATCTTTTGTATGGAGACAGTTTGATGTTGTGCACAGCAAGGCACAGCACAGCGAATTCATGTCTTATCGCTCAAATCTGGAGCAGAGCCCGACTGGGGAAATATCTCCACCTTACAGAAAACCACAGCCAAATAGCACTAGACCCTACTCATAGTGTTGTGTTCCTGCTGGTGAGTAAGGTTGCCAAAGAGCTCAAAGAGGACCCAGTGTGTTGACGATGAGGGACCCTCTTCTTCCTTTAGCCATCCACACACTGAGTCCTCCTTTTGTAAAGGGTCTGCAACGCGCATGTGACACCTTTGGAGTTGCAGGCGTCCATATGCTACGGTAGCTGCTTACCATCAGACGGGCCGGGCTTGTATGCCACCGTCGTCGTATAAAAAATAATAACAAAACACCATTTTTTTGGCCAGAACTCTGCTGGCATTTTTCTTAAGTTATTTTTTTAATCGTGAACTGATGTGATGAAATTATGAAGTTATTTTTCAAGTGTTACTCCAGCGAATTTTCTTGTTTCTTAAGTTTCAGATTCCGATGACAAGCCCACGATACCCGAGAGTCAGAAATACGAAGCTTCCACGGAGCGCACAGTTCTGGAGTTGGTGTCGCTCGACGAGACATACGACCGGAACGTCTTGGTCTGTGTGCAAGGCTACGTCTCCTACATTATGAACACTGGTGTCTCCTTGACGATGATGAGCAAGGCTTACGGCGAGATGGCGATGTCGGAGACCATCACTCTGATTATGATTGTGAAAGGTGTGTTTCTAACGTTCCTGCCCGAATGATATCAAGCCTAAAGAATACTTAAGGGTAGAAAATTATTTATAGCTTTAAATCCGCGATTTGTTCCTAAAATGTAATCTTAAACATATAAAAGAAGAAGTCCTGATCTACCATCAACGCACAGCCGAAACTACTGGAACTAGAAACTTCAAATTTGGTCCAGAGCTTACTTTTATGACGTATGCAAGGGATAAGACGCGATTTTTGGAAATTCCACCCCTAAGAGGATCAAATAGGGGTGCAAAGTTAGAAATTTTTTTTTTGAGCTAAAGACTTAAAAATTCGTAAAAAGGTTACGAACTTAAATCCAAAGAAAGTGTTTTCAGAGTTTTGTAAAATTCTAACCCTAAGAGGGTAAAATAGGGGTGCAAAGTTTGTATGGGAGAAACTTCTGTTTTAGTGTCAGTGACTTAAAACTTTGTAAAAGGTGCAAAGTTCGTATTGGAGATTTTTTTATTTTGTGTTAGACTTTAAAATTTGTGTTTTTTGAAAAATTCCACGGCGATCTTTCCGTATTCCAACACTTATGCACTTATTAGGTTCACTACTCCCCAGTAGATGGCATTACTGGTCTCATCATAAATATGTTTTTGCCGTTAATTGTATTCCATTAAGTTATTGGTAGTTTTTATAACGTACTAACGTTATAAAAACTACCTATTGTGAAAAACTGAGTGCTGTAGTGCATAAAAGTTTTCCTTCGTATTTTATCGGAAAAGTTCGTATTTATCGTGCTCTCTCCATTAGCTTCAGTACCCATCGTACAGCTATTTTGACATTTTATATTTAGGTACACTTTGACATTTGACACTAAATAATAAAGTTCCATATATATTATTGCTAGCCTAATATGGTCGGACTTTTATCGCCTGTCACCACAGCTGTCACGTTCTAACAAGTATGTAAGTGCGAAAGTGATGCATGACGTGATAGGCGATAAAATGACAACCATGATACGCGTTCTGGGTATAAAAATGTCTTTCATTTATAGACCGTAAGCCAGGAACAAATTTCGTTGGTCATCGCGTCCCGGGCGACAACTTGTGAAGTGGTTAAGGGCGACGTGTAATGAAGCCTCGTGAAGGTCAGCTGCCTCTCCGTTGGTGGGTTGAAGAACGGCAGACATTTAATCGATTAAAAAAAATGGTCATCGCGGCCCGATTGATACTTTATCAGATGATAGTTTATATCCTATTATAAACATAAAAAATCGTCAGTGAGCTGTATCGCAGTGAAAAGACCGTCAGCTGGTCACGTGAACATACGATCTTCAGGGCATCAGCTGACGGTCTTTCCACCTAGCTACAGCCGGCTGACGATTTTTGTAAGAGCATATAAACTATCATCTGACAAATTTTCAAACGTGACGCGATGACCGTTTTTTTTTAAATTGATTAAATAGCTGCCGTTCCTCAACCCACCAACGGAGCGGCAGCTGACCTTCACGAGGCTGCATTATACATCGCCCTTAACCACTTCACAAGTTATCGCCTGGGACGCGATTGGTCATGAAATTTGTTCCTGGCTTACGGTTCATTAATACACAGAAGCTTTTACAAGCAGCACCAAACATTAGCGCAATTTTATTCGTTAATTTCTACGATTCGTACAGCACATCTCAATAGTATTCTACACCATTTTATAGTATAATAATCCAGGTTAGTCCCTATAACTTTATTTTTGTGGATATTTTTAATTCGCATGAGTAATGATCAAAAACGTTAACTCAAATTATATAAGCGGTCACGCTCTCATACTAAATTAGTACGGGAGCGCTGATGTGTGGTGACCGTTAAGAAGGGGTTTTTGAAAATTCATCCCCTAAGGGGGTGAAATGGGGGTTCAAAGTTTTTATGGATGGGGCTTAAACATTTGAGTTAGAGATTTGAAACTTCGTCCTTTTACTAATAATTAAAAAACAATAAAAGTAATTTCAGCGTTTTACAAAATTCAACCTATAACGGGGTTAAAAAGGGGTTGAAAGTTTGTATAGAGATAACATTTTTTTTGTGACAGACTTGAAATTTTGTTTATAACTTTAAAGCAAAAACTAATTTCAGCGTTATTCAATATTCCACCCCAGAGGAGTTGAAATGGGGTTGAAAAGTTTGTATCAAAGGGAGGCCTTTACTACTGAAGCTAGAAATATATAATTTGCAGGACGGGTTACATTTACAATCTGTACAACTAATAAAAAGCTATTTTGAAAAATTCAACCCCTAAGAGGTTTCAACCCCAATGGGGGTTAAAAGTTTGTATCGGTGGGGTTTAAAATTTAGAGTTAGAGTTTGAAACTTCGTACGATTACAACTAATTAAAAAGAATAAACGAAATTTCAGCGTTTTTCAAAATTCAACCTAGAACGGGGCTAAAAAGGTGTTGAAAGTTTGTGTAGAGATTTACTATTTTTTTGGTTTGAGATTTACTAGGAATTATTGTTCATATTTCCGTTCCATTTCCATGTTCCAGAGTGAGCTCTGACAATAGTTTGGTCATCGTATCGCCAAATAAAACCACCACAATATATGTATGTAGTACACAAAGAAGTTACGCCAATAATAGGGTACAAATACGTTATTATTTGCATATTAACACTTATTTGTAACTGAAACTATGTCTACGTTACCCGTTTTTTCGCCAAAATAGCTATAAGTATAAATAGATTAAGAGGATGGTTCGGGGATTAACAAAAGTAAGTTAAGAAGATACAATTGGATATGAAACTCTGTATGAGGAACCGTATTATACGCGGACGAAGTTGCGGGCGGAAAGCTAGTCTAAACATATAAAAGAAGAAGTCCTGATCTACCATCAACGCACAGCCGAAACCACTGGAACTAGAAACTTCAAATTTGGTCCAGAGCTTACTTTTATGACGTATGCAAGGGATAAGACGGGATTTTTGGAAATTCCACCCCTAAGGGCATCAAATAGGGATGCAAAGTTTGTATGGGAGAAATTTTGATTTTTGAGCTGAAGACTTAAAAAATCGTAAAAAGGTTACGAACTTAAATCCAAAGAAAATCTTTTCAGCGTTTAGCAAAATTCTAACCCTAAGAGGGTAAAATAGGGGTGCAAAGTTTGTATGGGAGAAACTTCTGTTTTAGAGTTAGAGACTTTAAAATTCGTCTTTTTTGAAAAATTTCATGGCGATCTTTCCGTATTTTAACACTTATTCACTTAATAGGTTCACTACTCCCCAGTAGATGACGTTACTGGTCTCAATGCTTAGAAAAAATGGAAAAGTAGAAAAATCCACTGCCTCAGGCGAGACTCGAACTCGCGACTCTGGGATACATGCCCATCGCTCTGACCAACTGAGCTACTGAGACACACCTGATGGCTGCGAATTTCTCCACTATATCCCATATGCGTCTTAGGGGGACGCCTAGCGACATCTGCCGAATAAGTCTTACACTTCTCAACCGGCCATCGGAGTCCCAAGTTGTATTGAGAATTCACCGATAACAATGCGCTACCCCATACTACAATTAATTTTGTATTAAGCAGAACGTCTGCTAACGATACCACAATGCTTAGAAAAGAACTTCCACTTTTTCTACTTTTCCATTTTTTCTACAAAATGAATTGTAGTATGGGGTAGCGCATTGTTATCGGTGAATTCTCAATACAACTTGGGACTCCGATGGCCGGTTGAGAAGTGTAAGACTTATTCGGCAGATGTCGCTAGGCGTCCCCCTAAGACGCATATGGGATATAGTGGAGAAATTCGCAGCCATCAGGTGTGTCTCAGTAGCTCAGTTGGTCAGAGCGATGGGCATGTATCCCAGAGTCGCGAGTTCGAGTCTCGCTTGAGGCAGTGGATTTTTCTACTTTTCCATTTTTTCTAAGCATTGTGGTATCGTTAGCAGACGTTCTGCTTAATACAAAATTAGTTACTGGTCTCATCATAAATATGTTTTTGCCGTTGATTGTATTCCATTAAGTAGAGAAAATTAACGTATTTAAAACATTTACATTTAGATTACATATTGACCCTGTAGGATGTTAATTATTTTTCATCTTTCGGTATTAGTAGGTACCTATAATAATATTTGTTTGTTGAAATAGATTTTTTTTACCATACATTGTTAGAAAGATGTTTTCCGTCCACGTAGATTTCTTTGTAAGCTGCTGGAATTTTACAAGATTCAACCTCACTAATACATTAATTATGTACATAGAAAAAAGCACCGAGCAAGTACGCTTTTAAAAAATCTGTGCGTGATTTCTTTGCTGGTGGATCAAAGAAATTCTAAGTATCTTTTCTAACAAGATTCTTCGGATATGTATTTATATATGTATGGTCGTATGTATGTATGTATATATATGTATCTATGTATGTATGTATTGATTTATGTATTTTATGTATATTAGAATTATGTAGTTTATGTGTAAGAATTAAGGATGTAGTTTCGCATCTTTTTAAAGTTTTATGCTTCTGTCATATAATTTGTTTTCTGTATAGTTAGAAGCACCGCCTACAATCTTTCTGCTTGGCCCTAAGGTTGACTGGTAGAGAATGCCTCATGGCATTAAGTTCGCCTTTTGTACGATAAGTTTTCTTTTTGTGCAATAAAGATTAAATAAATAAATAGATTAAATAGATTTTTTCCGTGTTCCGATACTTTTTCATTTATTAGGTACACACTATTCCACATTAGATGGCGTTAGATGACTGACTCACTTAAATCAACGCCCAGCCCAAATCATTAAGCCTACAGAGCTGACTTTTTCACATTAGGTAGTTTTTATAACGTTAGTATCCACTAAGCAGGGGTTTTTCAAAATTCATCCCCTAAAGGGGTAAAAAGGGGGTTGAAAGTTTGTATGAATGGGGTTTAAAATTTTGAGTTAGAGATTTGAAACTTCACACGTTTACTAATAATTAAAAAATAATAAAAAAGATTTCAGCGTTTTTCAAAATTCAACCTAAAACGGGGTTAAAAAGGGGTTGAAAGTTTGTATAGAGATAACATTTTTTTTGTGACAGACTTGAAATTTTGTTTGTAGGCTACTAACTTTAAAGCAGTAATACTTATTTCAGCGTTTTATAAAATTCCACCCCAGAGGAGTTGAAACGGGGATAAAAAAATTGTATGAAAGGAAGGCCTTTACTACTGAAGCTAGAATGTTGTAATTTGCAGGACGGGTTACATTTATAATCTGTACAACTAATAAAAAGCGATTTTGAAAAATTCAACCCCTAAGGTGGTAAAATGGGGGTTAAAGGTTTATATCGGTGGAGTTAAAAATTTACAGTTAGAGATTTGAAACTTCGTACGTTTACTAATTATAATAAAAAAAACGCAATTTCAGCGTTTTTCAAAATTCAACCTAGAATGGGGCTAAAAAGGGGTTGAAAGTTTGTATAAAGATTTACATTTTTTTTTGTTTGAGATTTAGTAGGAATTACTGTTCCTATTTCCGTTCCATTTCCATGTTCTAGAGTGAGCTCTGACAATAGTTTGGTCATTATATCGCCAAATAAAACCACCACTATATAGTACACAAAGAAGTTACGCAAATAATAGGGTACATTTACGTTATTATTTGCATATTAACACTTATTTGTAACTGAAACTATGTCTACGTTACCTACCCGTTTTTTCGCCAAAATAGATATAAGTATAAATAGATTAAAAAGATGGTTCAGGGATTAACAAAAGTTAGTTAAGAAGATACAATTAGATATAACATTCTGTCTGAGGAACCGTATTATACGCGGACGAAGTCGCGGGCGGAAAGCTAGTTAATTAATAAAATATCAGCTAACACACTGCATTGTCGTGTCGGCACAAGCAGGCGACCATCCTTGTCCTACTTAGATAAGTTGTCCTATCATCTATTAGTCAACTGCATAAAGATGTGACAGACAGATCTGTCTAGTGCGTTGAGTCTGGCGCGCAAATCGGACAATAACGGGAATTAATTAGGTACAAAGTCTGCAGACGGATCGGATAAGGAATGAAAATATAATGGGAAGCCTGAAAGTCGCACCCATAACTGACAAATTAAGGTGTAATCGCCTAGCGTGGTACGGGCATGTTATGCGGAGGGATGAAAGTCATGTAACGAGAAAGGTATTAAGAATGAATGTGGAGGGATGTAGGAGAAGAGGCAAACCCAGGAAAAGGTGGATGGAGTGTATGAGAGATGATATAAAAAGAAAGGATGTGAGTGATGAGATGACGGGTGACAGGATGTGTGCAAGAAAAAGACATGCTTCGCCGACCGTAAGTAAATGGAACAAGGGCAAGAGGATGATGACTGATCACAGGTAGATAAGTAAAAACAAAAGTGGTTATAAAATAAAAGCGAAAACCTGAAAAATTACCTACAAAATATGAAGGCAACTACACACACACACTGATATGTATTAAAGAACGGGATACATAATCCGCCCAAATAAATACCCCCACAAAAGTGCTGTAAGAACGACTCGTATCCTACAGCAGTGTCACGGTCAGTGATAAGACCGGCCGGTTACAAATTTTCACGAGCCATATTTTCGGTAAATCTTGTTTGTTTTGTACCTCTTCTATATTTTAACTTAATGCAAATATTTGCATTTGCATTTGCATTAAGTTAGAATATTGATTTTGATTTGTACCAATTTATACCCCGTATATGATATCTATCCCTAATAAATATTTTTGATAACTAATTAATAAAGACGGTCTTTATGGTCTAAATTAAATCTCTGTCCTCAAAATAAAAGTTCAGAGATCAGAATAGTAAATCAGTCACTGTAGCGCCGTAGGCTCAAATAAAACGTCGTTTACAAGTAGATATGTCATTTCCAGAGTACTGGTTTATAAAAGGTAGTGCCAAAAACGGTTAAATTATGAGGGAAACTGGTTGATTGTATGGAAGCTCAAGGTGGAGTGATTTGCATAATTTTTACTGATGGGTACAACTTATTTTAAACTTAATCCTGATCGGCCGCGCCTAAGCTTATGTGGTGCGCTGCCATTGGTGCTTAAAAGAAGCCCCCAAATATAAATAAATTTGTTTCCTCATGTTATGAAAAAACCGACAAAGTGCGAGTCGGACTCGCAAACCGAGCGAGGGTTCCATACTAACCTGTAGGTATATAAGTAAAAGTTCACCCATCACGACAATCGAGTCATAGCTACGCGTTCACGAGGAAAGGGGTAGTAACTCCGTCACCGTCACCGTCATGTGACACCACCAGCCAGCAGTTCTGCTGCAAGGACGCAGAAGCGCTGGTCATACAAGGGACGAGTAGTTTTGCCGAGATAGCTCAAATACACGTGCTAGTACGGTTTAGGCTGTCGGTCAAAGGTGTAGAGTACGGCAGGTTAACGACCTCTGTCCGGACGTACCCACTCCGAGATAGGGCGTGTATCCGGGCTTCCTCGCGTGCTCTTCCCGTCGTCTGCCGCCCTGGTATGCTCAGCTGGCCTTCCTGCCCGATAAACCGGTGGGCCAATAAATACAGGATGGGACTGTCGGGTTTGTGCAGGCAAGGATAATAGGAATGACAGGAGGTAGAACCAGACCGAATACTTGCATCGTGCCCAGCGTGAGGAAGATGGATAAATACTGTGTGTAAATATATACGAAGGGATGGTGACTGCGAATAAATAAGTTGCGTTCATTGCATTATGATCTGTAGTCTAGCAGTTGGACTAGGTTAGCCGTAGTCATTTTCTGGTTGTGGTCAAGTTATTCTCTGGTTCGAGTAGCCAATCCATGAGTAAAAAATAGGTCTCACTCTTTCACTTGCTCTTCATGTGGAGCTGTAGACCATAGCTCAGCGCAGCAAGTGCGTATAGGTCTTCAGTCAATGAGTCTATAGCATAGTTTGTGGACTTGTACCTAATCTGTTATCGTCTTGTCTTCCAGCATCTCATGTATTTTTTTAGACGGTTCATTAGATACGTTGAGTCTATCATTTTTTTTGGATATAGTATGTCGTTCGTATTTCCTTAGCTGTGATCTGTTGGTGCTTGTGAGAACCCTGGATTTCAGACTGTAGGCCATAGAAAGTGCGATAACTATTTTATTCATTAATATTTACCTCGTTGTACACTACTCGATTATATATTTTTGACTAAACTAAGTCCGGATTTTGGCGTTTGGAGTAGCCTTGTTGCATCTTGTCTTAATTGCTGCTTGTCGAATGCTTGCCGGAGCAAATTCAGCTGACTGTTTCTTTGTAGCCTGTAGAAATGGTGGTCAATTTTCCTGCGATTGGACCAATCGAAGGGAGTAGTGTTCTATAAGTAAGACGTTGCTTTATTTATTAGTGTCTGTATGCGTGGTTAGGTTGGTTGGTACTGTTGGTAGTATGGTGTTAATGTAGTTGCATAGTGTTGCGCAAGTCTGTAGTGAGCCACATGTGAATTACTTCCAAATACATATTGTACTGTTTAACATTAAACAGTAAACACACAATAGTACAACTTCGATGTATTACACAAGACACACACACAAAATATATAACTTCATAATGAAACACGAATCACACTCACTTGATATTATATGACCATAATTTGAACAAGTAAACATCGCTTGAAAGAATCGCCGCTAATTTAATCTAAATTTTTTAGCACGAATATAATTATTTTTCATTGTCACACTACTGATTACTCGCAAAAACGCCAATAACACTCCACTGATATCCAATATGGATTTTTGTGTATTTACATTGTGTAAGTACATTCACAATGCTGCACACTTAACGGTTGCACTTTAATTCATGGAAACATAAAAAACCATAACTTAAAACTTAAATATTATAAGTGATAAACTTTTTTAATATACCACAGACACACACAAAATATATAACTTCATTATAAAACACGACTCACACTCACATGATATTATATGACCATAAAAATTTGAACAAGTAAACATCTTATCTTAGTAATTATCTTAACGGTTGCACTTCAATTCATGGAAACATAATAAACCATAACTTAAAACTTAAATATTGTAAGTAATAGACTTTTTTAATATACGCAAAAGGTATTTTACACATTTTATCATGCATCACGTATTTCTGTTGGCTGTGTAGTGCGTTGTTTAATTTCATATCTTTAGTTTGTGGAATAGGAATGTTAGCTTGCTTGAATAATTCACATCGCTTAGGTAACGTTTTTTTCGTTCTGGTCATAGGATCTCTGTCATTTAAAACCGAATTTATGATGACTATTGTCTTTCCAGGCGGCTAGCAACCGCACGTGTTTGGAGATTTCGGATGCGCGTCCGTCGAACATGACAAAAAACGTTTTTTTTTGTCCCTCTTTCCTGGAGAAAGTCTCGATGGTTGTATTAATTGCACATTATATTTCTCTTTAAGTTTGATTGTAACTGTTCTGTATGGATCCCTGCCTTCGGCGGCTCGTTTTAGAACTTGTGCATGTGGCGATTATAACTCCTAGTTGCCATAACAATGCTTGCGTGGAAATGCTCTCATCTAACGTCTCCAAACCCTTCAACTAGCTAATAGTTTATGTTTATTTTAGTTAGTTAAATTATGGGGTGGTTTTAGATATGATATTTGCACTTCAAACTTGCACACGTTTATTTTTTGATAACAAAATTTCGTTGGATAAGTTTTGGGCGTTGGTATGACCGTGCGCGCGTGTATATATTATACACGTCCAGTCATCCACGGAGTTTCCCTTATTTCTCTTGTGGCTTGTGGCCAAGCTAAATTCAGTTTACTAGAAATAGTACCTATATACCGATTAGGTATCATGGAAAAAATTTAGAAGACTACTTAGTTGGATACCGAAGCTACTGGTTTTAGCCAAAGTCAGGCTCTGGTTTTTACGAAGCACTCCTTGGACCTTGCTTAATCTTTTTTTTTAGGGTTCTGTAGTCAACTAGCAACCCTTATAGTTTCGCCATGTCTGCCCGTCCGTCCGTCCGTCCGCGAATAATCTCAGTGACCGTTAGCACTAGAAAGCTGGTACTAATATGTATATCAATCACGCCGACAAAGTGGTAAAATAAAAAGTGGAAAAAAATGTTTTATTAGGGTACCTCCCCTATACGTAAAGTGGAGAGTGTTTTTTTTTTTTTCATTTCAACCCTAACGTGTTATATATTGTTGGATAGGTATTTGAAAAGGAATAGGGGTTTACTAAAATATTTTTTTGGAAATGTAAATATTTTCGGAAATAATCGCTCCAGAAGTAAAAAAAAATGTGTCCCCGCCCTCTAACTTTTGAACCATAAGTTTTAAAAATATGAAAAAAATCTCAAAGTAGAACTTTATAAAAACTTTCTAGGAAAATTATTTTGAACGTGATAGGTTGAATAGTTTTTGAAAAAAAATTACAAAATAATTTCTGAACTAAGTTTGTAATTTAACCGTATAAGCAGGTGTTTATTGTATGTACCTGTAATTTCTACTAAATCACAATGAAATGACGTGCTTTCAAATTAAGTAATAACGGTGAAAATCGGTTCACGCAATAAAGAATTATCCCATAAAAATCATCTTCCATACTTTAAGCTCGCGCGCAATAGTTTACTTAATTTGCCGATAGATGTCGCTGTACATGGAACGCTCATATCATATCCTATATGGCGGTGTTATTTTAACTCTTAAGTGGGGACACTTACTGTGACCGACGGAAAACTACGGAACCCTACACTGAGCGTGGCCCGACACGCTCTTGGCCGGTTTTTATTTACTTAAAAAAGTACCTAGACGGGTCTGGCCCCAATAGCAAAGGCCTAGTATAAGTAGTAAACTATGAAAAGGTCTCACCCGCGTCGATGTGCAGTAATGTATTTATAACGTTATCTTTATCCTCTCAGGAGGCTTAGCCAAGATGACAATCGTTTGTAGAAAACGAATGGAAACGGTATCCGCCTCTCTATCGCACCAATATGGAAGAGTGAGCGAGAGCGTGCAGCGTTTCGTTTCATTTTCTACAAACGTTTGTCATCTTGGCTACAGGGCCAGGTTACTGCAGTCAGGCGTGGAAGAGTCGAGCAGAGCCTGTCGCGCACTTACTTAAATTCACTCGCGGGTGCACGTATAATAAATATAACGGCGCATCACAGTGTACTGCTTAATGGATCTGGATTATATTATTTTTCGCGAAATTAAGAAAACGAAAACACATAGACCATGCATACTTAGAACCGACTTTCTCTAAAACTGCCTCGGCGCGGGCGGGCAGTTGCGTTGCGCTAACACGTGGTCTATTGTTCAACTTTTAGGATTTTTATGAATGCAATAGAGGACGAAAGGACGACCGCCCCGGTCGGTGTCCCAAACGAATAAACCTTTACAGCTTAAAGGTATTATAGACCTGAGTATTTGATATGAATTTCAATTTAATACCTCTACGCGTTCATGAGGAAAGGGGTAGTAACTTTAAAATTATTAAAAATATTTTTATTATATGATGTAACTAAAAATTTACGGTTTTCGCAATTTTTCCTTTATCTGTGCTATAAGACGTTGCTTCGTACCAAATTTTAAGATTCTGAGTCCACGGGAAGTACCCTGTAAGATTTGATTCCCTTGCGAGTTTCGGAAATTTGCGGCATAAACGGCTGTATCTTTTGATTGCGTTGGCTTAGAAGTTTGATTTTTTCACATCCCCAAGGAACAGTAGACTTGAGTATTTGATATAAATTTCAGCTTGATACCTCTACGTGTTCCTGAAAAAAGGGTCTTGAGAGACGGACTGACGGACGGACGGACAGCAAAGTCATGCTATAAGGGTTCCGTTTTTTCCTTTCCAGGTACGGAACCTTAAAAATACCTAACAACTAAGCGGTTTCAAACTGACTTTAAAATTAGTTACAAAACCCTAATTAGAGGACCCCCTAGGCATGCGGTCTTGTTTGTCCTACCCCTAGAGTGTTTTTAGGGTTCCGTAGTCAACTAGGAACCCTTATAGTTTCGCCATGTCTGCCCGTCCGTCCGTCCGTCCGCGTATAATCTCAGTGACCGTTAGCACTAGAAAGCTGAAATTTAGTAATAATATGTATATCAATCACGCCGACAAAGTGGTAAAATAAAAAGTGGAAAAAAATGTTTTATTAGGGTACCTCCCCTATACGTAAAGTGGAGAGTGATTTTTTTTTTCATTTCAACCCTAACGTGTGATATATTGTTGGATAGGTATTTAAAAATGAATAGGGATTTACTAAAATTATTTTTTGATAATGTAAATATTTTCGGAAATAATCGCTCCAGAAGTAAAAAAAAATGTGTCCCCCCCCCCTGCTGCTTTTATATCCACAGGCCGCAATGCCGGAATCATTATTCATATTTTTAGTAGGTACTTACTCGTACAGTTGACTTCTAAAATGCGATTATTTGCTAGAAAATTTAAATTGCTCTTAGATTGACCGTTCTTATTGAATGGACTAATATCGCCTCTCTACATAAATTTAGGCGCTTTGTTTTGGCATATATCTGCAAACTTTTGATGCTGCTGCCACTGACAAGGCCACGCGCGGCGGCTTGCAGCACCGCATTATCGTGTAGCCCTATCCCTCCCCTGCTTCGAGGAACAAAGGAAATCTAGGAGACTTATCATACAAGAAACCGTTTTTTTTTTAAATAAATTAAAATACGCCGCCACTTTTTTTGGATTGCAGCATTGGCATTTTGTGTTCCCCCATTTAAAACGTGACTAATTAATTATATATAATCTCATCTAGGAGACTTATCGAACTAGGTTCAGTGTCGTGGGCTCCTATACAAATATCACAAGGTCCGATTACATCAAACCATCTGTCAACGTCATCGTCGCAATACAATTTATTTGTATGAAATGTTTGATTTGACAGTTTGCAGTTTGAAGCTGTTGTCATCATATTTAACCTTGATCAGTCGGTTAAGTTTAGTGTGGTTGGTTCAACTGGCCCGTATTTTGCAGACGGGCCAAGGGTGAGCCCAGACCACTTCGAGGAAGATGACAAACCGTACGTCCAGTCTACCTGCTCCGCGTTGTTGCTGCCCGGCGAGCTGCTGGCGTGGTACCAAACGAAAGGTGAGCCAGAAACTATAGTATCGATACTGGACTGGAAGCTTCAAATATCGAAAGGGGTTAATACCTACTTTTTAAGAGAGCGTGAAAACTACCTACATTCATAATTGATTATAATTATTTTGTATTTCGCAATAATTCTTACGTAATATATAATTTTCTAACAACTTTATTTACACAACAGGTACTCTGTACTTGTACACCCTAAAGTTGCAATAAAGATTGTTTATTATGGTTATTGTTATTATTGATTGTAGCCAAAATAAGATAAATATTTATAAGTACTTATATGTATTTCAAATATAATATTTTATCAGAAAAAAATTTTACAGTACAAATATTAAAAAAAATATTTATAGGGAAAAATAAGAATATTTTATAAATATTTTTTTAAATATAATATTCCCTGGCTGGATTTTTACTTCATTTCATTTGATTTTTTTTTAGCGTTGACAAAAAAAATAGTGTTATAAAAATGTGATTAATAAAAAAAAGATGCGGTTCTGTGATCATTTTTTTTGTAATATTTATTTTATTTGTAATGGTAAAAAAACGGATTTTTTTGATGTTACCTTTATTAAAGTACTTAATTACTTAGTCTGATTGCTGTAGGATTTTGACTCCATTTCATTAGATTTTTTTAAACTTAAAGTTTAATTTTACTAAAATATGTGATAATTAAAAAAATACAAAACGATTCCGTAAAGTTTTTATTTATTTAATCTTTATTGCACATAAGGAAACTTAACGTACAAAAGGCGGATTTATTGCCATAAAGCATTCTCTACCAGTCAACGTTTAAGTTTTTGTAGGTTTTTATGAAATTTATTTAATTGATGATAATATGTGATTTTTTCAATGTTACCTTTTTAAACTACTAAATTACGTAAGTCTGATGTTTATTATACAGTTTTTACAAAAGTTTACCAGATTATGTTCTACATTGACATTTTATTGTGAGACTATTAAAAAATTTTTTTTCGTAAATGTGTAAATATCTAATATAAATAATACAAACTCACATTTAAAGTTTAAAAACATATTTCTCCTAACAAATCGTAATGACATCTTAAATTACCAACCGCAAATAGCTTATTCAAAAATAAATATGTTTTAAATACTCTTTGTAACGATTAGTGCTTGTTATTCATATTACGTGTTAGTATGTGACTAATACAATATATAGATGTCTTTTATCAATACTTAGATGTATACATTTTTATATAAGTAACTAGTTATTTATTGCATTTATAATGAAAAAAATACGTGAGTGTCGTGGAACACTCGGTTGGAACGAAGTTATGTTATTTAATTTTTAACTTTTTTGTAATTTTTGTCAATTATTTTCTTTTTTGGCTTTTCTGACAATCCACATTTTTTTGTCTTTTTAAAATTTTTGTTTTTGCTACATGTCATTTTGACTTTTTGACTTTATTTGCTTTTTTTTTTACTTTTTGTTTTTTCACTTTGTCACTTCTTACTTCACTTTATTCTATTTTATTTTATTTCATTTAACATGTTTTTCAATCGTATGGCTTTGTGTTGCGTTTTCGTGACGGTCACGTGACTTTTTTGCGCCTAGCCGCCCATCCGCGAACCGTACGATAAGGAACTTCGTTCCAAAATCTGTGTTAATTATGCAATAATATAAGTTTCTTTATGATTAAAACGCTTTTCGCTTCCCCGGTACAATGGGGAATTGCCGAAAACATTGGGGCACGTTCCCGGGAAAGTTGGGGAACGTTCCCCATCTTTTCCGGGAATACGGGGGAATTTGCTTTTGGAAAAGAAATACATTATATATTGACATGCTAAATATTGTTATTATTCATTTTATAATGGATACCATTCAAACAAACTATGTAGCTATACACATATTCAACTTTCCCCAGTATTTCTCACGGTGGGGCACGTTCCCGGGCACGTTTCCGGGAAAGTTGGGGAATGGGGAACGTGCCCGGGAACGGCCCATCACTAGGTGTAAGTTTAAATTTAAAAAAACCGGCCAAGTGCGAGTCGGACTCGCGCACCGAGGGTTCCGTACAAACCTTTACAACTTAAAAGTATTATAGACCTGAGTATTTGATATGAATTTCAATTTAATACCTCTACGCGTTTACGAGGAAAAAGGTAGTAAGTTTAAAATTTTAAAAAATATTTATTGTATGATTTTACTAAAAATGTCTACTTTTCGTAATTTTTCCTTTGTCTGCACTATATAAAGTTTCTTCGTGCCAAGTTTCAAGTTTCTGAGTTTACGGGAAGTACCCTGTAGGTTTTGAGTTTCTTTTTATACCACGACGGTGGCAAACAAGCATACAGCCCGCCTGATGGTAAGCAGCTACCGTAACCTATGGACGCCTGTAACTCCAAAGGAGTCACATGCGCGTTGCCGACCCTTCTTGCGAGTACTCAGTTTCAAAATATGCGACTTATATTGCTATTTCTTTTGATTGCGTTGACATAAAAGTTTGGTTTTACTACATCTGAAAGGTCCTATAGCCCTGAGTATTTGACATGAATTTCAATTTAATATCTCCACGTGTTTACGAGAAAAAAGGTAGTAAGTTTAAAATTTAAAAAAATGTTTTTTTGTATGATTTTATTAAAAATGTCTACTTTTTGTAATTTTTCAAATTTCAAGTTTCTGAGTTCACGGCAATTACCCCGTAGGTTTTGCGAGTGCCGAAAAACTCTAAAATTTGCGGCATAAACGACTGTATTCTTTGATGGCGTTGGCTTTTAAGTTTGATTTTTTCACAGCTTCAAGGGACAACATACCTGAGTATTTGATACAAATTTCAGCTTGATTCCTCTACGCGTTCCTGAGAAAAATGTTCTTGACAGACAGACAGACAGACAGACAGACAGACAGACAAACGGATAACCAAGTGATCCTATAAGGGTTCCGTTTTTTCCTTTCGAGGGACGGAACCCTAATAAAAAATGATCAAGTTGTTAACCGGTTACACTATTCAAAAAAGTGAGATCTTACTGGAAACTTTCAGAGCTCTTTAGCTATAAGATGACAGTTTCTGCCATGCACAGAACATTCTTTAATTGCTTAGACTTATTTAGGTATAAAGTTACAACGTGAACTATTGATACACTAAAAGTCTAAAAATTTAACTAAATTAAAAACTAACCCGGACCCGGAGTATGTCCTAAAACTACGGCCAAGACTACCGGGGGATGGACAGCAGCATCCTCAGAGTGCGGTGGAGACACTGCGATCGCCAACCCGCATGCCAAGCGTGGTGATTACGGCATTCACCCCCAATGGAAAGCACTCAAAAACCACGGCACCGAGTGTCCGGCGACCCCCGGTGCCCTGGTTATGGTAGCGTCCACGGTACTAGCGGGGTCAGGGGTGGTAAGAATCTCCGGCAAAGATCCGGCTACCACCACCGACGACTTCTGGCCCTGGCAACTTATAACACGCGTACACTGCGGACCGACGAAAAGATAGTGGAACTGGAGGAAGGATTGAGCAAGTTGCGTTGGGATGTTATAGGGTTATCTGAAGTCCGAAGAGAGGGGGAGAAAACGATAATCCTAAAGTCCGGCAACTTGCTTTATATCCGGGAGGGCGACCAACAGTCCCAGGGAGGTGTCGGGTTCATCGTCCATAAGTCCCTCGTGAACAAAGTGGTGAAGCTCGAGAGTGTGTCGACTAGGGTGGCGGACCTTATACTCGTAGTATCCAAGAGGTACTCGTTGAAGGTCATACAGGTATATGCGCCGACTTCGGCACACTCCGATGACGAGGTGGAGGCTATGTATGAGGATATATCGAAGGCCATGCATAGCTCCAAAACCTACTTCACTGTTGTTATGGGGGACTTCATCGCGAAACTGGGCAAAAAAGATGGTGAAGAGCTGAGAGTGGGGCAATTTGGATTTGGAAGTCGGAACCACCGGGGCCAACTACTGGCTGGCTTCTTGGAGAACGAGGGACTATACATGATGAACTCCTTCTTCAAGAAACGTGAGCACAGGAAGTGGACCTGGATGAGTCCCGATGGTGCAACCAAAAACGAGATTGACTTCATCATGTCGACGAAGAAGCATATATTCAATGATGTCTCTGTGATCAATACGCTTAAAGCGGGAAATTATCACCGTCTGGTGAGAGGCACATTGAATATATGTTGTTAAGCTAGAGCGCTCTCGACTGATGAAGTCTATGCTCCGTCCAGCAGCACTTCAAATCCAAAACCCTGAGAGCTTCCAGCTGGAACTCCAAAACCGTTTCGATTGTCTAGGCGGCGATGTGGACGAATTCAACGACGGATTTGTAGAAGCTGTCAATAGCACTGTGTCTATGTTTTTTAAGGCCCAGCGGAGCAACAGAACCAAAAGGCTCTCTGACTCCACTCAGAAACTCATCGAGAAAAAGAGAGAAATGGTTCTGCAATCCTCAGCAGATGGGTCATTATACCGGCAGCTCAATAATCGGATCTCTAAGTCCCTTACCCGTGATTTGCGCCAATTCAATACAAATCGTATTGAAGAGGCCATTGAGCAGAATAAGGGCTCTAAAGTTTTTGCAAGAGATCTGTCTATTGGGCAGAGCCAGCTCACCAGATTAAAAACTGAGGATGGTAGAATCGTTTCATCCAGACCCGAGCTTCTGGGGGAGATAGAGGACTTTTATGGACAACTATACACATCAACTAGCAGACCTGAAGTTGATCTGGCGGAAGACCCTAGAGCTAGACTGATCCGACATTATACCGAAGATATCCCGGACATCAGCCTGTACGAGATTAGAATGGCTCTTAAACAGCTCAAAAACAATAAGGCACCTGGTGAAGACCGAATTACAGCCGAACTTCTGAAGGCGGGTGGTAAACCGATCCTTATGGCCCTTTAGAAGTTGTTCAACTCCGTTTTACTAGAAGGGAGAACGCCTAAGGCATGGAACAGAGGTGTGGTATTGTTCTTCAAAAAGGGTGATAACGCGTTACTGAAGAACTACCGACCCATTTCACTTCTGAGCCATGTCTATAAGCAATTTTCAAGAGTCATTACAAACCGTCTCGCACGCAGGCTAGATGACTTCCAGCCTCCCGAACAAGCCGGTTTTCGAAGGGGCTTTAGTACCATAGACCACATCCATACGCTCCGTCAGGTTATACAGAAGACTGAGGAGTATAACCTGCCCCTCTGCTTAGCGTTCGTGGACTACGAGAAAGCCTTCGACTCGATCGAAACCTGGGCTACAATCTCTCCAGAGGTGCCAAGTAGACTATCGCTATATCGAAGTGCTGAAGTGTTTGTACGAGAACGCCACTATGTCAGTCCGACTCCAGAACCTGAACTCGAAGCCTATTCCGTTGCAGCGGGGAGTCAGGCAAGGAGATGTTATTTCTCCTAAACTGTTCACCGGTGCACTGGAGGGTGTTTTCAAGACTCTGGACTGGAGAAAGCTAGGCATCAACATAAACGGCGAGTACATCACTCACCTTCGGTTTGCTGACGATATAGTCTTGGCTGAGACCATGGAAGATTTGAGTATAATGCTCGATAGCCTCAGTAAAGCCTCCGAGCGAGTTGGTCTAAAGATGAACATGGATAAGACGAAGATCATGTAGCACCAACTCCCGTTACAATCGGAGACTTTACACTCGAAGTTGTGGACGATTATATATACTTAGGACAGACTGTCCAGTTAGGTAAGCCAACTTCGAGAAAGAGGTCAATCGACGAATCCGTCGGTTGGGCAGCGTTCGGGTAGCTACGGCACATCTTTTTGTCCTACCTGCGGAATATTGATTCCGCAGTGTCTCAAGATGAAAGTCTTTGACCAGTGTATGTTGCCAGTGATGACATATGGAACTGAAACGTGGTCGCTTACAATGGGCCTCATAAGAAGGCTCAAAGTCATCAATGGAGAGGGCTATGGTTGGAGTCTCTCTGCGTGATCGCATCTGAAATGAGGCCATCCACATCAGAACCAAAGTAACCGATATAGCCCTCCGAATCGCTAAACTAAAGTGGCAGTGGGCGGGGCACATTGCTCGTAGAACCGATGGCCATTGGGGCGGAAAGGTTCTCGAGTGGCGACCACGAACCGGAAGGCGCAGCATGGGTAGACCCCCCGAAAGGTGGACTGATGATCTAGTGAAGGTCGCGGGAGTCCGCTGGATGCGGGTGGCGCAGGACCGGTCATTGTGGCACTCTTTGGGGGAGGCCTATGTTCAGCAGTGGACGTCTTTCGGCTGATATGATGATGATGACGATGAAACACTAACAAACTATTAGTAAATAAGTTTAAAATATATCTAATAATGTAAATGTTTTTATCTACACTCGCATTGTAAGTCCTCTAAAACGTGTTCAAAAACGGTAGGCAATGGACTACAACCGATTTTACTATGATAAGCTTTTTACAGTATTGTCTACAAACACTATAAATTTAATAGAAAAACGAACCACATTGGAAATAAGCTCAGCTGAATACCGTGCAATAGATAGAAAAACTAAACGCAGCATCCGAACTGATATTCGAAACCACAACACCAATTTAGTCAAAGCAGCACTACTTAAAAACAAATCCCTCAGGGTAGCTAGAAACGGAATTTCAAGGGGTAAAACATGGATCACAAGTCTAAAAGATGAAAACGGCCATAAACATTGCAATAGAAATAAAATTATGGATATAAGCACGCAATTTTATACTTCCCTTTATGCAGACCCGCACAATACACTCGTACTTAGTCCCGGCGAATACTTCTGCCCTGATACTATTCCTACTGTAACAATCGACGAAGTGGCGAAGGTGCTGTCCACAATGAAGCTCGATAGGAGCCCAGGGATCGATGGGATAAGCACTGAAGCGCTCGTTTTTGGAAAACAAAATCTTTTACATCCCCTATGCAAACTATTCAACAGTATTTTAAGAACAGGCCACATTCCTCCAAAACTGCTTCATTCTAGTATCATACTGCTACATAAAAAAGGTGATAAAAGCGACATAGGCAATTATCGCCCTATAAGCCTGGTGTCTCACGTCTATAAGACTTTTATAAAGGTAATCAAGGGTCGCATTGCTGGGCAACTCCACCGACAACAGCCTCCCAGTCAAGCAGGCTTCCGCCCTGGATTTTCCACAGTAGATCATCTACACACAGTTAACCAGATTGTTGAAAAATGCACCGAATTTACAATCCCTTTATATTTAGCATTCGTCGATTACACCAAAGCTTTTGACAGTATTACCCATCCTACTAATATAACCGCCCTGCAAAACCAAAACATCGATCCAACTTACATAAATCTAATCAAAACCATTTATAGTAATAGTACAGCAGACATCAAACTCCAATCTTCCGGTCCATCATTTCGGGTACAGCGTGGCGTCAAGCAAGGGGACCCGCTATCTCCAAAACTTTTTACGAGCACACTCGAAGAAGTCTTCAGGAGTCTGGTGGTTTCTTGGGAGGAAAAGGGAATAGTCGTCGGTGACAGAAGGTTGTCAAACCTTCGCTTTGCCGACGATATAGTTCTCTTCGCCTCCTCAGCCGATGAACTTCAGCTTATGCTCCAAGATCTGTGCAACGCAAGCCTTCAAGTTGGACTTCAAATGAATCGCGCGAAGACTCAGGTCATGACCAATAGCACGAAACGTAGGGTTGAGGTAGACGGGCAGATCATACAGTATGTCAACGAGTACATCTACTTGGGCCAGTTAGTCTCTTTCAGCAACAGGCAAGACAAAGAAATTGAGCGCCGTGTTCAGAATGCCTGGAAAAGCTACTGGTCCATGAAGGAGCTAATGAAGGGCGACCTTCCTATGTCACTGAAGCGCAAACTCGTTGACATGTGTATTTTGCCTGTCCTAACCTACGGTGCTCAAACCTGGTCGCTCACCGAGAGTCAGAAGTCCAAATTGAAGGTCTGCCAACGAGCAATGGAGCGCAGCATTCTAGGTGTCAGCAGGGTGGATCGTATCCGGAACACTACGCTGCGCTCCCAAACACGCATAGCTGACGTTGGCAAGAAGACTGCCAGACTCAAGTGGGATTGGGCGGGTCACGTCTGCCGCATGCATCCGGATAGGTGGGCATGTGTAGCCACCAAGTGGATGCCGCAAAAGAGGCGCGGACGGGGCCGGCCCAAACAGAGATGGCGGAATGATTTGGACGCTTTCCTCAGCACCTGGCCGGAAACAGCACGGGACCGAGAGTTATGGTTATCAGCGGGAGAGGCCTTTGCCCAGCAGTGGGACACTATTTTAGGCTAATTAAAAAAAAAAAAAGCTTTTTATCTGTGACAGTAACGTAATTTTAACTTTACATGCTCAAACATTGATGTGTTATGAGTTTTGATAACATAATGTACACCTGCACGCGCCCGCGCGGCCGCCGACACGCTCACCCCCGACCGCCGGCACTCTCCCTCCCGACCGCCGGCACAATCGAGTTGGCCATGGCGGTGCAATGGCGGCCATTCTATGGTTTCCGAACACGGCAATTATTATAAATAATATGAGTAGCAGTGTGTGCAACTGTACGTAATTAGGCCTTAAAACACTCGTGTGATCTTATTATGAAACTCACCTGCGGCTCGTTTCATAAAACCACACTCGTATTTTAAGGACCCCTATTACGTAATAGTTACATAAACTACTATAACGAACTCAAACGCTTTATGTCTTGTTTTTATTTATTTATATTTATTTCAGATACATAATATGTATCCATATTTTACAAATATAATTGAAATGAACTACCTAATAAAAAATAATTGAAATTACGTTACAAAATTACACATTTACACAAATAAAATAAAATATACAACCGTCAGTTAGACGCCCTGTGCAGCTTATCCCAGTAAAGCAGGAAGGGTCCGTATAGGCGCGCTGCCACGGCGTCTACGGGATTTCCAGTAGAATTTTACAATATTCATGCATTACAGACATTAATTTCTTAGCTATTATACTATATTAACATTTTCGTTTAAATAATTCAAACTTATTATTTGTTTTTATTTTATTTAATTATATATCTACTGGGCTGTCCATCTTTGGACATAGGCCTCCTCCCTCCTGTTCCACTCGTTCCTATCACCGGCTAGTCTAGTCCAGATGATGCCCGCCTCGGCGACGATGTCATCTCGCCAGCGTACGTGGAGTCTACGGGATCGATGTATTTAGGTACTTATATCAAATAATAAATACAAAAATAAACTTATATGTGCACCAGACCAGCACTAGCTGACATACTAGCTAGCATTTTGCTGAGCAGGGTCCATTTCGTGGTGCTACGAAAATAAGCCAAGTAAAACTAAGAAAACAGTCAAGTAAGCATTGTAAATTTTTATGTAACATTGTACACGTCATGAATAAATATCTTGAATCTTGATCTCAAATGCATCGCTTCGCATGCAACGATTTAAATACTGATAACTGGTACGTTATTCAACAGTACGACTTGACAAGTTATTAAGACATTCAACTTTACTTGAGGGTCATTGCAATTTTATTCTTTTCTGTATGTAAAGATACATTTATATGGCTAGTTATCGTAACGAAAATGAGAAAATCTTAATCTTATCTTTTCGTAATGTAATAACTAGCCATATTAATGTGTGGCTAATTTGCGGAACGAAACTGAAAAAATTAAGGACAGATGAGATAAAGGTACAAAAAATTTGACTCTTGAACGTACAGTTAATCGCTTTGACTTAATGTTCAAAACACCAAGAGATTATTCATATCACATCTGATACAAAGGCTCGGATGAATACCTTTCGGACTATAAAATAAAACGGTTACACTCACGTCACTTTAGCCACTTCGCACAACATGTTTCGGAGAGCTTAGGTCTCCATCTTCAAGCACTAAGAGTGCTATTTGAACCGGCCCGTAGCGTACTGTTGCACGTCCCGTTGCCGACTGCCATCCTGCGACCTGCTCGGCGGGCCGCGCGTGTCGCGCGCTCTGACAGAGCTTACTGAGGGTGATCTTGCGCCGGCGCTGCTAACGTGCAGCGTATATGATTCATCCGACATGACGATAAACAAACCACACTCACTGTATCCACTAAACTCTCACAGCACACACTGAAGTTCTGGCCATGGATTACAGGCTTCCATGCTGGCGGACGCCCCAGCCCCCGTCTTGATTAATATTAGGACGACGCCCAACAGTGCGGTACGGGTCGGTTCAAATAGCACTCTTAGTGCTTGAAGGTGGAGACCTAAGCTCTCCGAAACATGTCGTGCTAAGTGACTAAAGTGACGTGAGTGTAACCGTTATATTTGATAGTACTGATTTAAACTTTCAAGGTTTTTACACATATCTATTTGTAGTAACGGGACTTAACCGCGTATATAATTTTAAAATTAGCTTCGACGTTCGAAGAACGAGTTTGTCCCCGTGGTCCCGAAGAAATACTGGCTCCAGTTGACATCAACATTTTCTAGCCGCGCGACTTACTGAATATATGTTTTAGTTTAGTTTGAGAATTTAATGCAGACTGCATTATCGATATGCTTTTACTTGTGTTTTAGCTTCAAATAACTCAAAGGATACATTGTTAAGAATGACTCAGCACCAAGCCCCCGGGCAGTCCAGGGTGGAGCTGAACCTGAAAAAGACCCTCGAGCCCTCCGACAGCGGCACCTCGGTGCACTGCGCCAAGCAGAGCGTGCTGCGGGACTGGACCTTCTCCAGGGGGGAGGAAAGCAAGCGGATACCAATAGTGTTTAACAAAAACATTCATCCTTTGGGTCAGTGACAAGATAAACAATATTTTCTTAAGCATATATTTAGATTTGTGTTATCGAACGAGTGAAGCGTAAGCGAAGTGAAGTTCTTACAGACAACTTCGGACACAACCACAACGGAACTGTCAGCTGGCTACCTAGACGACTGTGCATTTCGATGGCTTTTTGATTTTAAATAGTTATTCCGCGATAACTTTAATAACGTTTTTGGTCTTTATGAAAGTGATTAGGTTGTAGTAGACCTCAATACAACTTGACAGTTCGTTAATGAGCAGAATCGATCAAGGGGTTATGGAGCTAGAAAGCTCGAGACAATCACCATTAGGGTCTTGTTATATTGGTCAACTCGTTGGCAAGGAAATAGCGAGTTCTCAGTTCGAGGCGGACTACTATTTAATTTTTTACTATTAGTTTATTTGATTTAGGGCCTGTTCACAATCTCCAGATAAACTTATCTGCCAGTTAAAATTATTGCTATCCTTTTCTCCAGTCATATAAAAGAAAAGGACAGCAAACATTTATCTGACACATATGCTTTAACTGGAGATTGTGAAACAGGCCATTAGTAATTTAGAAATGTTACAAATAATTATAATTTGAACTACCAGCCACCACTGTCAGGTCGGTAACTACCAAGTTATAAAACGCCTTCTTCGCCTCGAACTCGATCGAACGATGATGGCAGCACCGTACCGCCTATCATCCCGCTGTGCGCTTTCTGGATGCCGGAAATTAGCATCAAACAAAGTGATGTCTGGCGGGAGCTGATATCATTAAATGTTCACAAGTCGAGTGGGCCAGACGGCATACCAGCAGTTGTGCTCAAACGGTGTGCTCCTGAGTTGTGTCCCGTGCTAACGCGCCTTTTCACACTCTCTTACCGCAAACGGCAAGTACCGTCTTCATGGAAGACTGTCCTGTGCCTAAAAAGGGCGATAGTTCGGACCCGTCGAATCACAGGCCTATCGCTATAACCTCCCCTTCGCTCTAAGGTTATGGAGCGCATAATCAATGCGAAGTTCCTGGGATACCTAGAAGAGCACGACCTGATCAGTGATCGCCAGTATGGCTTTCGCCACGGTCGCTCGACTGGTGACTTAGTATATCTCACTCACCAATGGGCTTCAGCTATTGAGAGTCAGGGAGAGGCATTGGCAGTCAGCCTTGATATAGCTAAGGCGTTCGATCGGGTCTGGCATCGAGGTCTTCTGTCGAAGTTGCCAGCTTACGGCCTGTCTGAGAGATTGTGCGGATGGGTTGCCAGCTTTTTTTCCGGCAGAAGCATACGAGCCGTAGTCGACGGAAGTTGCTCCGAAAGCATGGACATAAACGCTGGTATCCCGCAAGGCTCCGTGCTATCCCAACGCTGTTTTTGTCGCATATCAATGATATGTTGTCTATCGGCGACATTCATTGTTATGCAGACGACAGTACTGGGAATGCTTGTTACACGGGCCGTGCCATATCCCTCGATCCCTTGTGGTAGAGAGTCGTGAAAAACTTGTGTGGGGTCAGGACAACTTACGCCAATTTAACCCCACAAAGACAGTCTTCGCGTTTACCGCTAAGAAAACCCCATTAACTGTGGCCCCTCAGTTCCATGGCACAACTTTTACAATGTCAGGGAGTATTGGGATCCTCGGTGTCGACATTTCCAGTGACGTCCAATAGGGAAGATGCAGCTGTCATATTTACCATTATTTTTTAATGAAAATCTTGAAAAAACATAAAATAATAGCTATTGAAACGGTTTTACTTTAGTTTATACTAATTTCAAATAATAATTAGGATTTGAAGTAATGTGAAACGGAGCGTGTTTTAATCCATCAATCAGCGTCTGGTGACGTCACTCCTGTTTTGACAACTAATGGGGTTGACAACTTTCTATGCGAATTGGCTTAAAAAGCTAGCATCCAGGTCAAAAAATAAAAATAAACAACAAGAATTTGACACTCTGAACGAACAAATATGGAGTGACACACATGAGTGACGTCACAGAAACTGTAGATCCGTTTAGGCTCGAAAATTTAAATTGTCAGTTTGTGGCAGCAATTTTTGACTATAAATCATAGTATTTAAATTTTTATTATACACTCCTGGTCTATTCTACGTGCCATTCTTTCAAATGAAAGCATAAATGAAAATATTGCATCTTACCTATTCCGTAGTCACCTTGAAGGGAAGGCCAAGCTGGCATCCAAAAAGCTCGGTGTGCTCAATAGAGCGAGGAGATACTTTACACCGGGGCAGAGACTGCTTCTATACAAGTCGCAAGTCAGACCCCACGGAGTACTGCTGTCACTTTTGGGCGGGAGCACCTGGATACCAGCTTGAGCCCTTGGACTCGGTGTAAAGGCGCGCTGTGCGGATCGTCGACGATCCCAAACTCACGAGCGACATTGAACCTTTGAGTCTAAGCTTCTCTCTCGCTTGTACAATGGGTTGTGCTCTGAAGAACTGTTTGATATGATGCCCACGGCAGCTTTTTATCACCGCACCGCTCGCCGCCGGCAGGGTGTTCATCCTCACACCCTGGAGCCTAAGGGGTCGCGCACTGTACGGTTTACGAGGAATTTCCTCCCACGAACGCTGCGGCTGTGGAATGAACTCCCTGATGAGGTTTTCCCAGCGGGCTAAAGTATAAGGTTCTTCAAAAAAGGAGTGTATAAATAGTTTCTTAAAGGGTAGGCAATGCGCATGCCAATCCTCTGGGGTTGCAGGAGTCCATAGGCTACGGTAACTGCTTACCATCAGGCGGGCGAGTTGTGTACAAGCTAATCCCTTAATCTTAATTTGTAAAGGTATATAAATTTATATGCTCGTTTCGTCTTTCATAATCAGAATAACTGTTGTACATGTTGCGGGAAGTTTCAAAAAAGCCGGTAAAGATCTCGGATATTTCCAGAAGCATTCACAAGAATTATAGGAAATTTAAATTTAAGAAACGGAAAGTTTTAATCTCAATTTTTTTAATACTACGATGGTGGCAAACAATCATACGGGCCACGTGATGGTAAGCACATGGCTACGGTTACAGCCTGGATGCCTGCAACTCCACTCCAGAGGTGTCACATGCGCGTTGCCAACCCTTTATAAAAAGGAGGATTCACTCTGTTGACGACTAAAGGAACAAGAAGTTACCTCGTCGTCAACGCTCAAAGAGGACCCAGTGTGTTCACTGGCTCCTCTTTGAGCTCTTTGGCAACTTTACTCACCGACAGGAACACAACACTATATGAGTATAGCCAGTATAGGGTTTAGTGGTATTTGGCTGTGGTTTTCTGTAAGGTGGAATGAATGAAAGAATGAATAAATGCTTTATTGCACAACTCAAAAAAAAACAGCACAGTAGAAAAAAAATACATGATAAAAAGAGGAAAACAACAGGCGGTCTTATCGCTAATCATAATCACAAAGCATATGTGGAATCATATGTAATAAACCTTCACGACTCTTCAGGATAATTGTTAGATTTAATCACCACTATAATTAGTTGACCTAGTTTACAAGAAACGAGACTCAATAATATGTCTTTCGATTACAACCTTACGGCACGGATAACAAAACAACTGCCGCCAACGGCCCGCGCTCCCGGGAACGGAACTTCCCCGCCATCAATGCCGTTTTTACAACTACCCTTTTTTATATTTTATAGATTTGTGATGGCGGCCAAGTACCGAATACTATTAAAGTTTAATATATCTTAAATTAACTACCTACAAAAATAAAATTACAATTTTTAATGCCGAAAATCACAACACTTGAGAAGTTTCCGAAATTTTCGTCGGCACGTCCGTAATTAGGGTTTGCGGCAAACAACAATCATTGCAGCCTTCCGCAACAAAGTGTACAACCTGTTTGGTCTGCTTACAGAACCTTACATAAAGGTGGAGTCACACAACACAAGTACAGTCACGGTGAACAGCACGCGGACCTTCGCCTGCAGCGGCAGCCCCCCTGTCGACGGCAGGATCTACATTTGGTTCAGAAAAGGTAAGGTTGTATAATATGCTTGATTGATTAACATAAAATACAGGCTGTTTTTTGTATAACTAAGCTATATTATGATAGGTGATTAGGTAAGTCATACCAGAGACGCAGTCTAAGTCACAGCTACTCCTTATAACAGCGATCTCACAATGGTATTAACTCCTAAGCGCCATTGACCTCGGCGCTTAAGTCATTTGTGCCTATGTTCACCATCATGAATATTTTCCAAAAACGAAACTACACAAAATTCTACAGAAGCCAACAGAAGATTCTCTAAGATACCTACCTATAAAAGTTTTCCCTCGAGGTTTGGGCGGCAACTATTTCAATTTGTTTTGTGCTATTTATTTTTCAACTGTTAATCCGACCAATCCCTGTGTCTTAAGTTTCAGAATCCGACGACAATCCAACAATACCCGAGCGTCAGAAATACAACGCCTCCAAGAACCTCACAGTTCTGGAGTTGGTGTCGCTCAACGAGACATACGACCAGAATGTGTTGTTCTGTGCGCAAGGCTACGTCTCCTACATTATGAACCCCAATGTCTCCATGACGATGAGGAGGAGCAAGGTTTACGGCGAGATGGCAAAATCGGAAAACATTAATCTGATTATGCTTGTGAAAAAAAACGCAGAAGGTGCGTATCTGAAATATCGTTGAGGTACATAACAAGTTCCGCCTAAATCATATCAGGGAGCACAGTCCCCCGCCTGTCGTGCCGACACAGGCGACCATGACCGCCCGATAAGCTATTAGCCATGCACATTATTAGGGTTCCGTACCTCGAAAGGAAAAAACGGAACCCTTATAGGATCACTTTTTTGTCTGTCTGTCTGTCTGTCTGTCAAGACCATTTTTCTCAGGAACGCGTGGAGGTATCAAGCTAAAATTGATATCAAATACTTAGGTCTATTGTCCCTTAGAGCTGTGAAAAAATCAAACTTAAAAGACAACGCAATCAAAAGATACAGTCGTTTATGCTGCAAATTTTAGAGTTTTTCGGCACTCGCAAAACCTACGGGGTACTTCCCGTGAACTCAGAAACTTGAGATTTGGCACGAAGGAACGTCATATAGCATAAACAATGGAAAAATTACAAAAAGTAGATATTTTTAGTAAAATCATACAAAAAAATATTTTTTAAATTTTTAACTTACTACCTTTTTCCTCGTAAACGCGTGGAGGTATTAAATTGAAATTTATGTCAAAAACCAAACTTTAATGTCAACACAATCAAAATAAATAGCATATTTTGAAACCGAGTACTCGCAAGAAACTCAAAACCTAAAGGGTACTTCCCGTAAACTCGGAAACTTGAAACTTGGCGCGAAGAAACTTCATATAGCAAAAAACCGGCCAAGAGCGTGTCGGGCCACGCTCAGTGAAGGGTTCCGTAGTTTTTCGTCCGTCACAGTAAGTGTCCCCACTTAAGAGTTAAAATAACACCGCCATGTAGGATATGACATGCGACATCTATCGGCAAATTAAGTAAACTATTGCGCGCGAGCTTAAAGTATGGAAGATGATTTTTATGGGATAATTCTTTATTGCGTGAACCGATTTTCACCGTTTTCACTTTATTTGAAAGCAAGTCTTTTCATTGTAATTTGGTAGAAATTACAGGTACAATACACACCTGCTTATACGGTTAAATTACAAACTTAGTTCAGAAATAGTTTTGTATTTTTTTTTTAACTATTCAACCTATCAAGTTCAAAATAATTTTCCTAGAAAGTTTTCATAAAGGTTTACTTTTCAGATTTTTTTCATATTTTTAAAACTTATGGTTCAAAAGTTAGAGGGGGGGGGACACATTTTTTTTTACTTCTGGAGCGATTATTTCCGAAAATATTTACATTATCAAAAAATGATTGTAGTAAACCCCTATTCATTTTTAAATACCTATCCAACAATATATAACACGTTAGGGTTGAAATGAAAAAAAAAAATTACTCCCCACTTTACGTATAGGGGAGGTACCCTAATAAAACATTTTTTTCCACTTTTTATTTTACCACTTTGTCGGCGTGATTGATATACATATTAGTAACAAATTTCAGCTTTCTAGTGCTAATGGTCACTGAGATTATCCGCGGACGGACGGACGGACGGACGGACGGGCAGACATGGCGAAACTATAAGGGTTCCTAGTTGACTACGGAACCCTAAAAAAAGAAGGAAAAATTACGAAAAGTACACATTTTTAGTAAAATCATACAAAAAATATTTTTTTTAAATTTTAATCTTACTACCTTTTTCCTCGTAAACGCGTGGAGGTATTAAATTGAAATTAGTAATAAACATACTACAACTTTTGCTTGTTATAGGTTTGTACGGAACCCTCGGTGCGCGAGTCCGACTCGCACTTGGCCGGGTTTTTTTATTAAACAGTGATTACACAGTATATATTATTTATTAACATATTTTTTTGCCAAACTGCACAACAGTTTGTTGCCGAACAGCAACACTCAGCACACTTCCTTATCTACTGTGTAACAATTACAAAAGTATCTTACATCTACATGTACATCTTATGTGCATCGGCTTGTCTCCGTCAGATCTTTCTAGCAAATGTGTCTGGTGGACTTACCTGTGGACTCTGGTGGATCAATATACACGGTGCCCGTGAGCATTGCGAGAGATTTTAACCTCGCATTTCTGAGGTCAAAAAAAGGAAAAAACATTGTCACTTTAGTTGTAAAACAGCAAAAAAGTTTTTTTTCTTTTTTTACTTTTTTGGAATGCAGTTCTACATAAAAAGTAAATGTCATTGGAAAAAAGTAACAGATGAAATAAATTGCTACATTTTTTCTGGTAAAAACTAAAAACTCTTTGATGTCTGTCAATAAGAGATGTCTAGACTATGCCCCATACTGGTGACATCGCCATCAAAAAAGCATTATACACTGAGTAACAATTAAAAATGTGAAATGAGAAATAAAAGTATGGCGAATTTTTGACAAGTTTATAGGACACTAGCTTTTGCCCGCGGCTTCGCTCGCGTTAAATTCGGGGTGACGCGGTTCCCTTTGCCCTCCGTAATGCTTCATACAAACTTCCACCCCCATTTTAGGGAAGTGGAGGGTTAGAAAGAGACAAAAAGTAGCTTATGTCACTCTCCATCCCTTCAACTATCTCCACTTAAAAAATCTCGTCAATTCGTCGCCCCGTTTTGCCGTGAAAGACGGACAAACAAACCAACACACACACTTTCCCATTTATAATATTAGTATGGATTTTTTTCTCTAAATATGACCATGAATACACTGTTAAAGTGTCTCGCAAAGCGAGAGCATAAGCATGTGTGACCGTGAGGGCATCGTGTATAAAATGTAACAATGAATAGTTATTTATTATACAAGGGAACAAAGTTCTTGTTTAATCTCCCATGTCATATTGAGACCCGAGCCAGCGAATGAGCCACGGGCATAGCGAGTGGTTCTATAAGTGGAGTCTTGAGCGTGAAAGGCATGAGGCATGAGAGGATTGAGAGGTTGAACAAACTTTGCTGCCGAGAGTAATCAAAAAAATTTCACCACATGAGAGTAAAATACAAACTGTGGAATAGGTATTATGTTACAAATGTGTTGAAAAAAGTGCAACTCAAACATCTCCCCGACACCTAATGTATAAGTCTAACTTATCTGTGCTCTCTCTCTCTTCCACCATGACTTGAACAAGAAGTATCGCTCTGTAATAAAATAATAAGTTTGTGTGAAATAAAAGGAAAAAGTGATTCCAAATCTTTTAATTATTAACAGAAACCTGCGCCCCGATATAAATTTCATTAGTTATGGGCCCAGGTCATCGTTTTCGGCAATAAAAGTAAAGTATAAAACGCGGCGTGGGTGAAGCAAATACAAAATGGCGTACGGTAAAAAAAATTTCAATAATCGATATAATATTGTACAATTTGACGGAGAGGGGTTCACCAATTGGTCTTTCCGAATTAATAGTATTATGAAAGAAAATGCATGTCTTGAAGCTATTCAAGGGGAAAAATACTCAGAGACGAAGGAAAACGCCAAATTGGAAGCGCGGGCGCAAGCGATATTGATTGCCGCCGTGGCGGATAGTCACTTGGAGTATGTAAGGAAAGACAGCGCCTATCAAATGTTTAAAAATTTAGAAGATTGTTTCAAAGAAAAAGGCGTGAGAAGTAAATTGTTTTTAAGAAGAAAATTAAGCGAGATTAAGTACAACGACACGACGCCATTGAAAAAGCATTTTACGAAAATTCAAGAAATATGTACTCAATTAGAAGAAGCTGGTAGTGACCTGTCAGAAGAAGAGAAAATTAATTACATTCTTTTATCTATGCCTAAAACATATGAATCAGTTGTTACTGCGCTTGAAACCATAGGAGACCTTACATTAAATACAGTGAAAGACAGATTATTAGCGGAAGAAGAGAAACAGAAGAAATTCGACAAATATAGTGAACATGGTCAGATTACTCAAGGATTTCCAAGTGCTTTTATTTGTTTTTCATGTGGGCGGCCTGGTCACAAGAAGTTTCAATGTCGACAAAGACCAGAACACACTTATAATCACGGACAAGGACAGGAGTGGAACCGAGGAGGTGGATATAACCATGGACAGGGACAAGAGTGGAACCGAGGAAGAGGATATAACTATGGACATGGAAGAGGACGTGGTGGATTTGGCAGAGGTACCAGATTCAGTCAGGGGCGTGGCCGTGGCGGATGGAGTCAGGGCTCTTCCCGTGGCCGAGGATGGACCCAACGAAGTACCAATTATGTGGAAGAAAATGAGGATACAACGGCATTCTTTTGTGGTAATGTGAGTAGTGAACCTAATATGAAATTTTATGTAGATTCAGGATGTTCTGATCACCTAATAAATTCACTGGATCATTTTACAGACTATATAGAATTAAAAGTACCCAGAAATATTTCTGCATTGGTATAGGGAATATAGAGGCAGTGTTCAGAGTAGGAAATAAAGAAAATAAATGTATAATAAAAAATGTGTATTATGTTCCAGATGTAAGAAAAAATTTATTATCTGTGTCAAAAATGGAGGATGTTGGATTAAGGATCGAATTTGCATATGGAAAGGTACGAGTATATAAATATAATTGGTTAATAATGATTGGTAACAAAGAAGGAACATTATACACAGTTAATTGTCAAAGTCATGTCAATACTTGCCAGTTAATGAACGCAACCGATACAAATTTATGGCACAGACGTTATTGTCACCTAGGCTCACAAAATTTAAATTTACTTGTGCGTAAAAATCTGGTAGATGGTTTGTCGGAATTAAAAAATAAAATTGTAAGTGACAGTTTATGTGAACCATGTATTTTAGGCAAAAGTCGTAGACAACCATTTAATAAAGTAGGAAGTAGAGCTAACAAACCTTTAGAATTGGTACATTCAGATGTCTGCGGACCGATTACACCTGACACTTGGGATGGAAATAAATATTTTGTAACATTCATTGATGATTTTACACATTTTACTATGGTGTTCTTAATTAGACATAAATCAGAGGTTTTCAAAAAGTTTGAAACTTATTACAATATGGTAACAAAGCATTTTAATACAAATTTGTTAAAGCTGAGAATCGATAATGGCCGTGAATACCTTTCAGATGAGTTTAGGGGATTTTGTAATAAGAATGGAATCGTCATGCAACATACAGTGCCATACAACCCAGAGATGAATGGAGTCGCGGAAAAAATGAATAATACTCTTATGGACAAAGCCAGGACTGCATTAATAGACTCTGGCATGAAGAAAGAATTTTGGGGAGAAGCAATCTTGTTCGCAACATATGTAACAAATAGAAGTCCAGTTTCAGGAAGAGAGAAAACACCGTGTGAACTATGGGAAGGACGCAAACCTGATGTGTCAAACCTGAGAGTGTTCGGATGTACAGCGTACAATCATGTACCAAAAGAAACAAGAAGAAAACTTGATGACAAAGGTAAAAAAATGATTATGATTGGATACAACGTAGGAGGATATAAACTTTTTGATGAAGAAAAACAAAGAGCAGTGACAGCAAGAAATGTAATATTTGATGAGAGACCGATAAAATTGGACAAGACATTTAATATACCGGATTATGACACTTCAGAACAGACTGAGTACACACCTGAACCTGAAAAGAAAAAAGAAGAGATTAAAAACATAGAAACATCAGATGATATGCAAGAAAATGAACCAGAAAAGGAAGAGATAAGTTGTGAAGGAGGAAGAGAGAAAAGGAAAATTCGAAAGCCAAAATGGCAAGAAGACTATATACTTGATTTAGAAGAAAGTGATGATAAAGCATTGTTCGCTCTGCTTACTAGTTATTATGAAGACGTGCCAGTTACATATAACGATATTCAAGAAAGAGAAGACAAAAAGGACTGGGAGAAAGCGGTATTTGAAGAACTGAAAGTATTGGAAGAAAGTGAAACTTTTGAGATCGTGCCAAGACCAGACAAGAAAATATTCGATGCGAAATGGGTATTTACAAGGAAAGATACAGGAAACAACACTATTTGTAAGGCAAGACTAGTAGTTCGAGGTTACCAACAGCAAGAGAAATTTGAAGATGTGTACTCCCCAGTTTTAAGACTACAGACACTCCGGACATTGTTATCAGTGGCTGCCAGGAAAGACTACCATATTCACCAGATGGATGTGAAAGGAGCTTTCCTTTATGGAAGAATAGACGAGGATGTGTATATTAAACCTCCAGATGGAATGCATGTACAGGATGGCTATGTACTAAAGCTTAAGAAATCTTTATATGGGTTAAAAAAGTCGCCAAAATATTGGTATGAAAAATTTAATGAGACGATTATTTCATATGGATTTAAAAGATCAGATAATGACTATTGCTTATTTACAAAGGGGAATTTATACTTACTCCTATATGTAGACGATTTATTGATCCTCAGCGATAGCTTAAAAGATGTAGAGTCAGTTAAAAACTTTTTGAAAACCAAATTTCGCATGAAAGACATGGGAAATGAAAATTTAATGTATGTAATGAAATGAAAATATCCATTAAAAAACAGTCAGAGGGCATCTCAATAGAACAATCTAAATATTTAAAAAATGTACTTAAAAAGTTTTATATGGAAAATTGTAAAGGTTGTGATACACCTATGGATGTTAATTTTAAATTTGACGAAAATGAAACTGTTGATATGTCATATGAACACCAGTGTAGATCATTAATAGGATCACTTATGTATGCGACTGTAGGCTCTAGGCCTGACTTAGCAGCTTGTGTGTACTACCTAAGAAGATTTCAATCTAAGCCCAGTGCAGAGTTATGGCGTGCATTGAAACGTTTACTGAGATATGTTAAAAAGACTGTAAATTTATCATTACTATATACCAAAGATGAGTCGAGTGAGCCTTTGGTAGGATATGCAGATGCTGATTTTGCTAGGACCGAGGACAGAAAATCAACATCTGGATATCTGTTTAAAGTATTTAATAATAGTGTAGTTTGGAGATCTAAAAAACAGACTACAGTTACCTTAAGCACGACAGAGGCTGAATTTGTAGCTCTGTGTGAAGCGATTATGGAGGCTTCTTTCATGTTAAAACTTTTAAATGATTTAAATATTAAAGTTGACAATGTAAAAGTCTATGAGGATAATCAGAGCACAATTAAAGCAATAAAAAACACTGACCAGAAAAGACTAAAGCATGTTGATATTAAGTATAACTATATTAAGCAAAAGGTAGAACAAAATATTGTAAAAGTAGAATACATTAGTACTAAAGAACAGTTAGCAGATGTCTTTACTAAACCCTTAGGAAAAACTATTTTTGTAAAACTTGTAGAAAAATTGGGTCTCGTTGAGAAATGTTTGTGTTGAGGAAGAGTGTTGAAAAAAGTGCAACTCAAACATCTCCCCGACACCTAATGTATAAGTCTAACTTATCTGTGCTCTCTCTCTCTCTTCCACCATGACTTGAACAAGAAGTATCGCTCTGTAATAAAATAATAAGTTTGTGTGAAATAAAAGGAAAAAGTGATTCCAAATCTTTTAATTATCAACAGAAACCTGCGCCCCGATATCAATTTCATTAAAATGTAATCAAAAATTGATGGTATTCAATATTTATCATTCAAAATCATCGCATGAAAGTATATCGAACAAGTTAACGCATTAGAAACAAACCAAAACTTGTACTAAATTACTTTTCACTCTAGAGGATTAAATGTAACTTTCCACACTCTTATTAAAGGATAAAGTGAACACAGGCGCGAATATAGGGATGGCGACGGCAGGGGCTTTTGCAGCGACCGTTTGTTAAGGAACCCCCCCACCCCCCTCCCGAATAAAATCCTCGATCCGCGCCTGGGTGAAAATAACTATACGTAACTGTTGAGTTCATTCAGATTATATTGTTATTATTCTATATAACATATTTACAGAATCATCAGACGAAGAGGAATTAGACAAGAACGCTCATATAACAGAGGAACCGTGCATGCTGAGCGGGCAGAGGTGGGCGGCGCTGGTGGTGATAGTGGCGGTGGTGCAGGCCATCGGCGCCGCGGCGGTGGTGGCCATAGGGCGCTGCGCCACTCGGACTGGCGCAGGGGCAGGGTCCTCGCCTAAGACCCCGTGAAAAAAAGAGATGCAACGCTCTTTATAACTGCTGTTAAATGCTGTAATGTTTAGTTTTATAGTTGCCCAATATGCCAGTAGATGGCGCTGTACTACCGACTACATCGCGCTATCGAGATTTTTGTACGCCACATATATAAGTTAAATAGAACATCGAATAAAAGGTTTGGTGGTCAACTGGGTCCGCTGAGCACTGAGCCCGCAGGTTCAGTTGCCCACTTCGTTTTTTTTTCATAGGTGACTCGACCCACACTAATCGGATAACTCGACCCACGGGTTCAGTCGACTACTATTTATCGATAAGGGTCCGCTCAGCCCGCGGGTTCAGTCGACTACTATTTATCGATAAGGGTCCGCTCAGCCCGCGGGTTCAGTCGACTACTATTTACCAGTAAGTGGTCAACTGAGCCGCAGGTTGAGTTGCCTACTTCGTTTCATTTCGAAGGTGAATCGACCCACACTAATTGGATAACTCGACCCGCGGGCTCACACCCACACAAACTCCTCCAAAGCATACCTCCATTTGAATGCACTAAATAATAAAAACATTGTTAATGCTGTATTTACGTTAATGATTGAATCTAATAAATGATAGTGATTTTCGGGACAATCGATGTTGATTTAAAGACTTACCTACTTATGGCGTTTAATATTCAATTTTATCGACTCAAAACTTGCCGTCCTGTACTACGATCGGTTCCGAAATGACATGATCAAATAAGAAGCAAAAGTTATTTTTCTAAAAGGAAATTTTATTGAAACGTATTAAATAAACAATCCTCCTTAGTTTAAATTAAAATGTGACAGTATGCTACAAAAAATTATTTACCGAAACATAAAAAAACCGACTTAGTAGGCAACTTTAGAAATGTTACAACATACGTTTGGCTCGCGGGATTAAAGCTACCAAGTCGTCGAACCGCCATGTGTAAACCAAAATTGGCCAAGATGGTCGCTATTTTTCGGACAATCATCCAATTTATTTTCATACACAGTGCGTTTTTAGCAATCTCAAATGAAAGCCGATAAAAATAGGATAATTATTGTGCGAAAAACTGCGATCATCGTCGCCCAGGTTTTGGTTTGCACGGGGCGGTTCTACGTCACTTCTGAAAAGTCCCACGATCCATCCTGTCGCTGTTGTTTTACCAATGAAATAAATCCTTTGATTCTCATAAAAAAAATAACAACTTGGTTATGTATTACTTATAGGCATTCACATTCTTAACTGTTCGATACATAATTCTAGGCTAATTATATTATTTTCAAATTCATTAATTTTTTCTTCGATTTTGTCATTAACTTCAATGGTATCTGGCAGCCTTTTAGAAAAGTAACTTTTTCTAACTTTGTCCACATCTTTTCTAATTAACCGTTGTATTATCACCAGTACTTGTAAAATATTCGGCTTTGGCTTCAGTAGCTTGTTCACTTTGCTATGCCAACCTTCGATCATGTTATTGGTGCGGTTAATCTGTTTATAGCACGTCCATTTACCGAAATATATTGAGAAGGGGTCCATCCAGGTGTCAAAAAAATTTTTATTAAAACTATTTGCTTTTGTCGTCTTCGGCCCTTCCTCTAAACAGTACAGCCAACCATCAAGTACATTTTCAAACGGCAAATGTGCCAACGCTGACAATCGCTTAATGTGGACTTTGACCAACTTTGACTTCTTCATGCCTAATTCTCTTGCTTTTCTCCACAAACATGTCGTGAAATGAAAGTAACAGCCATGAATTTGGACGCCCGGGCAGGTGTTCATTAAGGCTGATATTAGAGCCTTTTCATAGTCCACTTTGATGTGTGTGGGTTTCCACAATGGCTCTTGGTTTTTAATTAGGTTAAACAAAAGTTCATACGTTTTTTTCATTTTATTTGGTAACAATGCATATAACACTGGCACCACTTTGATTTTGTTTCTATCGCTGCCAAAATCAGCATGTATTGTAACGAGCTGATAAAAATTCCTTTGACAGGATTTAAATGTCCCATCAACATAAAACTTTTTGTGTTTTGGTAATAACTGCCGCAACTCACAACATGAAAAAATTAAAATTCTGTCTTTATTGTGCGTGTAGTCAGCGTATAATAAATAGTAAAATTTTTGCGGTATTATAATATCCATTTTATTTTTAAAAGTAATCTTTTTTATTCCTAGGGATGCGTAACGTTTACGGTACAATTTTTTCTTAACATTTTCAAAAGTAGGTATTTTTTTTGTATTGTCCAATCCAGCGTCTAAAACTTTATCATTTATGTCGTCGTATATGTGCGATATGGGAGTGGTCAAATCATTGACGACTCCTTTGTTCAAGCAGTCCATATACTTCTTTATTTCATTTTCGGAAAAATCGGGATCATGGTTGTGTCGAGTTTCATGAAGAATGACAAAATTTTCACCTTTAGATTTTACAGCAGCGTAACACTTACTTTTCACACATCTCCACAAAGTCGTTTCGTCTTTGTTTTTCCTTTTTATACGGTACCGGTAACCAGATTTCAGCATAATACACCCCCCTCGTTGTGATGATATAAATTCCATGGCATCCGAACTAGATGTCGCGGGCCCACCTGGTTTATAAGGGTACGGTTGCATTTTCGGTAGGTAACTAACTATCTTGAATATAATTCACGCAGTTCAGAAACAAACAGAAATTCAATGTCAATACAAAGACAGTGACATCGTCTTTGTGTTACGTCAGAAATGTCTGAATTAATGTGTGCCTGCCAGTAGGCAAGTACGAATGTTATGCAATCTCTTTCTATTTCTATTACAAATGTAGTGAATAATTTATTTATTTATTTATTTAAACTTTATTGCACAAAATACAAACTAATGTACAAATGACGGACTTAATGCCAAATGGCATTATCTACCAGTCAACCATAGGGCTTCATTCTCATTACTGGATACTAAGGCTGACTGAAGTAGCATGACAAACTTGGTGCGTTTCCGACAAAACCCACTTTATGGCCAGGTGTGGCATAAAGATCCTTGCAGTTTAGGCATAATGGATTGCATTGAACCCATAGGTTGAGTAAGCGTAAGTAAGAGAACTGTGGACTATGTCCAAGGGTCAGCTGTAATTAATACTTTATGAAAATAATTATGTTTCCAGCATATAATTATTTAATAAAATCGTTTATTGATAATACATATTCTTAAATATTACATGTCAGCAATTCAATGTAATCATATTATTATTATGTAAAGAAGCCAAACAAAATACAGAAAACTGTTTAAACATGTCACGTGCACGTGCTGAATTGACTCTTAGGCGGTAAGTAATGGTAGACTGAGCCCGCGGGCTGAATTGACTCTTAGGCGGTAAGTAATGGTAGACTGAGCCCGCGGGCTGAATTGACTCTTAGGCGGTAAGTAATGGTAGACTGAGCCCGCGGGCCGAATTGACCCTTGGGTCAAGTCGCCCGTAAAGAAAAAAAAATGGTCAACTTAGCCCGTGGGCTCAGTGCTATGCGGGCCCAGTTGACCAACGAATGGAATAAATGAGTATTAAGTTGTCAAGTGAAGTGTTTCATTACAAATAGTAGTAAGTGCAGTGCAGTGTTGTGAGTGAACATTGGTCCTTCGGAACCTAGGATAACCGTGAGTACAGTGACAGTGGAAAAAAAAGTGATGTGTCAAAGACTTAGTGAATTTTCGCGGTAACAAACACTTAGAATATTTCGTGCAAAAAAAGACTTAGTGCAATTTCGCGTGATTTAGGACTTAGAAAAAAAACCGTTGAAAAAAACACTTAGAAGAAATTTGATTAAAATTTGGACTTAGTCGAATTTGTGAATTCTTGGACTTAGCGTATTTTCGGTTAGAAAATAACTTAGAATAAAATAAAGACTTTTAAATCTGTCAAACACTTAGTAAATTTTAACAATAATGGCTAACTTAGCATCACAAGAAGAACTTTTCAGTCAGATTAAAAGAGTTTACATTAATTTCAAGAAGACTTCGTCGACACGATATGCGGCAAGTTATTTGAAAATACGCATAGAGTCGCTCGAAGAATACTGGAATCAATTTGTTACTGAACACCGAGAAATATTGAAGACATCAGTGGAAGTTGAAGAGAAAAAGGAACTTAAAGCTCTTTACAATGACGTTGAAGATTTCTACATGGAGTTCAAAACTAGTTTATTGGAATTGACGGAACCAATCACAATTCAAGAAGTTGCCTCACTTCAAGTGCCTCATGCTTCTCAACCTCAAGTTGTCACAAAGAGTAAACTCCCAGCCATAAATCTTCCTTCGTTCTCCGGTGATTACCAAGAATGGATGCACTTCAAGGATTTATTTATCTCTATGGTACACAATGAACCAGGTTTGAGTGACATACACAAGCATCATTATTTGAGATCATGCTTGAAAGGTGAAGCAGAACAAGTCGTCCGTCATTTCGAGCTCACAGCTGCCAACTATGTTTACTAAGGCATGGAACGCCTTAGTAAACCGCTATAGTAACGATAGAGTGATTGCTAATACTATACTGAATAGCCTGCTCAATCAAAAGAAACTCACATACGAATGCTCTAAAGGCCTCAAGGATCTTCTTGATACTACAAACCAGTGTCTCAGTAGTCTAGCAAATTTGAAGATTGACACAACTACTTGGGATTCGATTATCGTGCATGTTGTGGTATCCAAGTTAGATAATGAAACTCACAAAGCTTGGGAGCAGTCACTTGGGTCATCTACAGAGTTGCCCTCTTTTAAGAATCTCACATCATACTTGGAGGGACGATTCAGAGCTATGGAAATGGTACAAGCTACACAAAAGAAAGAAAAGAAAGAGATCTCATATCAACAAACAGCAACTACACCTAAAGAGAAGAATGTGAGATCTTTCACCACTAAAGTTGATACGGAATGCTCATATTGTAAGAAAAGTCACTACATCTGTCACTGCACTGAATTCGCACAATTAGAATTAGATCAACGCAAAGATTTTGTAAGAAACAACAACTTATGCTACAATTGCCTTGTCAAAGGACATTCCATACGGAACTGTAGACAAGCCACAACATGTAGAACTTGTAATCGCAAACACCATACGCTTTTGCATTACCAGAGCACTATTGAAAAGCCACTCACAACGGAGACACTCACAGAACCTGAAGACACACCAACTAAGAAACTCACAAGTCTGAAAGTTACACAAAACGACAAGCAATCTATACTGGCTACAGCACAGATTTACGTGAAGGACAGCAGTGGTTCTCTCGTACAACTCAGAGCCCTTATTGATCAATGCTCACAAGGAACCTTCATTACGGAGTCGGCAGTGCAAATGCTGCGGCTGAAGAAGACACTAGAGCCAGTTAATATCACAGGTCTTGAGGATCAAACTACAAAGAAACTGCACGTCGTTAACTTAGATCTTTACTCACCGATAGACACTCACCATTTAATGCAAGTTAACGCTCACGTACTCTCAAAGATTAATGGTCTGGTACCTGACAAAGAATTTGACATCTCGCAATGGCCTGGCCTGTCTCAATTGCAACTAGCGGATTCTCACTTGGAACGACCGGGACCCGTAGATCTTCTACTGGGTGTCGAGGTCTATGCGTGTATTGTACTAGAAGGACTTCATAAATATGATGATGAGAAGCTCATAGCACAAAACTCGAAACTGGGATGGTTTATCTCTGGAGCGCCAAAATCGTCAAGCGGTCTACCACCTCACAATATTAAAGTATACCACACACATGTTGAGGTTGATTAACTCCTTCGCAAATTCTGGGAGACTGAAGAGTACAAGCCAAATGAGAAACCGATGACACATCTTGAGAGGCAGTGTGAAGATCACTATACAGAAACTCACTACAGACAAGACGATGGTCGTTACGTCGTACGATTACCCTTTAAAGATGATCACGAAAAGAACTTAGGTGACTCTCGACAAATCGCACTACAACGATTAATACATATGGAGAAAAGATTCGCACACAAGCCTAAATTTCAGAAATATTATGCGGACTTTATCGATCAGTATCAAAAGCTGAATCACCTGGAAGATGTAGACACACAACATAAGCCCACTCACAAAGTCTATCATCTACCTCACCATGCAGTGATACGAGAATCCAGCACCACGACCAAGCTTCGAGTAGTCTTCGATGGAACTGCACAGCCGTCAGATGGTTCTTCTCTTAACGACGAACTGCTAATTGGACCATCACTGTTGCAAGACCTACGAGATCTGATTGTTAGATGGCGTACTCACAAGATTTGTTTGCTTGCGGATGTTAAGCAAATATATCGCCAAATACTCGTGGCTAAAGAAGACGTTGACTATCAGCGCATACTGTGGCGCTCATCTTCACAAGATCAAGTTATAGAGAAACGTTTGTTGACTGTAACGTATGGTATATCGTGTGCTCCGTTCCTCGCTATTCGCACGCTGAAGCAGCTTGCACAGGATGAGAAAGAGGAGTTTCCAGACTTAGTAGAAGTCATAAGTAATGATTTTTATATGGATGACTTGCTCACAGGTGCGAATGACGTGGAACAAGCTACTAAGTTACAAAGTCGTATCACACAAGCTATGGCAAAAGGTAAATTTGAAATGCACAAATGGGCATCCAACAGTTCTGACGTCTTAAAGAATATTCCTAGCTCTGAAAAAACGAATCAACCGAGTGTCGAGATCAAGCTTGATGATACCATCAAAGCTTTAGGTATTAAATGGAATTCACATCACGATGTCTTCGAACTTAAGGTAGATATTTCAGAACCCACAGAAAGCTTCACGAAAACGTCAGTACTGTCAGATATTGCTAGATCATATGACCCTTTAGGTTTTTTAGGGCCTGTGATCATCACTGCAAAAATGTTTTTGCAAAAACTTTGGTTGAGTGGTATTGGATGGACAGATGCACTTCCTCTCGAACTTGCCGCAGAGTGGTCAAGCTATAGGGACCAGCTCTGTCACATGCCAACCTTGCATTTAGATCGTTGGGTTCACACACAATTTGACGGCAAGGAAAGGGTGGAAATTCACGGGTTCAGTGATGCCTCTTGTTTAGCTTACGCTGCTGTGGTATATTTGCGAGTTATCACGCCTCACGAGATCCACGTCTCACTAGTTATTGCGAAAACAAAGGTGGCACCAGTTAAACAAGTCTCTGTGCCACGTTTGGAACTGTGTGGCGCGGTACTGCTTTCAAAGTTACTCAAAGATGTACAGCACAGTCTTCGATTGCCTGAGGAATCTGTTTTCGCGTGGACAGACTCAATGATTGTAATAGCGTGGCTTCGAAGAAACCCTAGCACATGGAAGACGTACGTAGCGAATAGAGTTACTGAAATTGTTAATAATGTTAGTAGTGGCCGGTGGCACCACATCAAATCGGCTGATAACCCTGCGTAAAACGCTCGCGCTCGACGCTCACATTCATTGCTTGCACGGAGGTCCTCAACTGACTCTGAATGGAATTCGTTGTAAATATTGGATAATCGGTGCTAAGAATTTAGTTAGGAAATTAGTTCATAAATGTATCCCTTGTTTCAAACAGTCTGCAACACCGATCAACCAATTCATGGGTCAGTTACCAGCGTATCGAGTAACGCCAGATAAGCCCTTCCGTAAAAGCGGAGTAGATTTTGCTGGTCCAGTCCAGTTAAAATTGTACCCTGGTAGATGTCAACGTACATGTAAAGCCTACATTGCTTTGTTTGTGTGCACCGTGACCAAGGCAATTCATTTAGAACTTGTGAGTGACTTGTCCACGGCTGCTTTTATTGCTGCCTTCCGTCGTTTCACTTCTAGACGCGGTCATTGTAGTGATATGTGGAGCGACTGTGGCACTAACTTCGTTGGAGCCTCTAAAGAGCTTGACACTATGTTTAGGAATAGGAACTCAGAAGTAGTTGGAGAAATATCGGAGATTTTGGCGAACGACCAAACCACATGGCACTTCATTCCTCCTGGCTCTCCACATTTCGGTGGACTCTGGGAAGCTGGTGTGAAGTCGATTAAGACTCACCTAAAGCGTGTGATCGGACAGACTCTTCTCACTTTTGAAGAGTATTCGACGTTGCTGACTCAAGTGGAGTCTTGTGTAAATTCACGTCCGTTAACTCCTATCAGTAATTCAATTGATGATGCTTCTCCAATTACACCGGGACATTTTCTTATAGGTGAAGCTCCTATCACTGTTCCAGAAGATAGTCTCGTAACCGTGCCAGTATCCCGTTTGGATCGGTGGCAATTGCTTCAAAGGATATTGCAATCGCTTTGGACTCGTTGGAGTTCTGAGTATTTAACAACACTACAAAACCGGTATAAATGGACTGTTACTAATCCTGATCCTGATATCGGTACTGTAGTTTTAATAAAGGATGAAAGACTCTCTCCTGGAAAGTGGTTATTAGGTCGTATAGTAGATAAGCATCCTGGTAGAGACGGTTTAACACGAGTGGTCACATTAAAATTAAAGAATGGTACTTTGCGCAGGCCCATAGCTAAAATTTGCCCTCTACCTGTGGATCCTTAGCTATAAACTGTTGAGAAGTTTCACGTGTTTTTTAGTTTTTTGATGAGTTCTATTTGAGTTCCACTGTGTTATTGAATTTTATGATTCTCGATTCATGTAGATGTTCACATGTTGCTAACTTCACTGTTATTCTTTGTTTTATTTACATGGATCTTTACTAAGGACAATTCGTCCTTGGGGGCCGATAATGTTAAATGCTGTAATGTTTAGTTTTATAGTTGCCCAATATGCCAGTAGATGGCGCTGTACTACCGACTACATCGCGCTATCGAGATTTTTGTACGCCACATATATAAGTTAAATAGAACATCGAATAAATGAGTATTAAGTTGTCAAGTGAAGTGTTTCATTACAAATAGTAGTAAGTGCAGTGCAGTGTTGTGAGTGAACAACTGCGGTTTAAAATAATCTTTATTTAATGTCAAATAAAATCATTTACGTTGTCTACAACACAGGCACAAGTTTGCGTACGTGTTTACCGCTATGAAAACCCCATTTACTGTGGCCCCTTGTCCGTTCCAAGGCACAACTCTTACATGTCGAGTATTGGGATCCTCGGTGTCGACATTTTCAGGGACGTCCAAATCCGTAGTCACCTTGAAGTGAAGGCCACGCTGGAATCAAAAACGCTCGGTGTGCTCAATAGAGAGAGGGGATACTTCACTCCGGGGCAGAGACTGCTTCTATACAAGTCGCAAGTCAGACCCCATAAGGAGTACTGCTGTCACCTTTGAGCAGGAGCGCCTGAGTACCAGCTTGGGTACTCTCCTAAGGGACTCGGTACAAAGGCGCGCTGTGCGAATTGTCGACGATGAAAAATTACATTGACAAATAATTCTATCGAGGAAATTAAATATTAAATCGAGTTTTCTTCGCACAAAAATTGTACCTACCAAACATGTATGTGAAAAAAATTAAACTGTTTATTTTAATGAAATGGGTTAATAACAATTTCACTTAACTTAGTATTAATCTTTTACATTTAAGATTGTATTACCAAGCTATTATTTTTTAACATAAATTATTTTAAATTAAATAATATTAATCTATTTTACCATTTACATTGGTATCTATCAGTGATTTTTTAACAATATTTTTAATATTCTTAGGTTTTTTATCTAGATTTTCTATAACTTCTTTGGGAAAGCTGTTTAGGACTTTAGGTATGTAAGAAGTCCAAACTCTGTTACCATATTCATTACTATTTTTAGGAATGAATATGGTAACATAGTTATTATTATTAGATATATTAGTTATTATTCCATAATTATGCGGAGTCTTGTATTGTGATTAAACATATTGTGGTTAAAGAAACTTTTTTTTCCCAAAAGTTCGAAATTTCCATTTTCACAGCTGACTTGTCAACTTTGAACCGACGCTGTACTGAAACTATTCGGCCGATCTCGAGTCATTCTTTTGTTTTCGAGTTCAAAATTCAAATATTTTACGATGATACAAGGTTTTTTTAAATAAAATCGTGGGAGGTTTGCAAACGACAGAACTTAAAAGGCAGGCCTCGTACAACAAAATGTTTTATCTACACTCATATTGTAAGTCCTCTAAAATGCGTTCAAAAACCGTAGGCTATGACCAGCATTACAACAAACGATTTCACTATGATAAGTTTCTTATCTGTGGCAGTATCGCAATTTTAACTTTTCATGCTCAATTATTGATGTGCTATGAGTTTTGATAACATAATGTACACCTGCACGCGCCCGCGGCCGGCGACACCCGCCCGCGCGACCGCCGGCACAATCGAGTTGGCCACGCCGACACAATCCAGTTGGCCACGACGCGGTGCAATGGCGGCCATTCTATGGTTTAGGAATACGGCATTTTGGATCAATAATATGAGTGTAGATAAAGCAGTGTATGCAACTGTACGTAATTAGGCCTTAAAACACTCGTGTGATCTTATTATGAAATTCTTAATATGAAAAATTTATTACCTATTCGAAACACTACAACGTGTTGATATGTCCTTTTCAATTTAAGTGCAATCCATTACCTACTTTAAACACATGCTAGTTGAGTCGAGCGACATTATCTAGGCGCGCCGGCCGGTTTCAGATATTATGGATTACGAAGTCCAATAATTTGCGTTTGTAAATATTGAAGTATTGAATTAATCGCTTATTAATTCTTAATTCCAAGCATGTAAATACATGCTCCTATTTAATTTCGAAAGGTTTTTTACTAATTAATTTTAATGTACATTCATACAACGTGTTACACCCAAGACTGAAAACCTGAAAACTGTTCAGAATCGAGGGTGGACTCGATTGCAGTAAGTATATCTTAAAATGGGTAGGTATACTTTCTCTTTAAATTTCCATATTTTTACGTGTCGAGTCTAAAAGCTTCAAATACTACAGTTTACCATTGTATCGAGAGATTAGGAGATAAGAGGTTGAATATTTAATAATAGCTGGCAGCTTTGACAAATTTGTTTTTTCACTGTACATGATGTCATGTAGGTTGTCATTGTCAAAGTATTGTTGTTATAATTAATTTTATATTAAGCAGAACGTCTGCTAACGGTACCACAATGCTTAGAAATGAACCACCACGAATGAACGGTACCAGAATGCTTTTTTTTTCTAAGCATTATTGTTGTTATTATCGGTATTGATTTGTTTCGCAATAAATGCACTAATTACTTTAAAATGCTAAGTACTGTGGTGGGTATCCTCAATGAATAACACTTGTAATTATTTAATATACTATATTTTTTTTATCATTCGCTAATACATTCGATTCGACTCTCCGTCTAGGCTGTCCATTCTAGAATCCCGAACGTCTGACATAGAACATTGCATTCTATTTTTAAATAACACCGCGCCAGACAGTGTTCGAGAAGAGAGGCTGTAAAGGTATACAACCTTTACAGTACCTACAGCTAGAGGGTTGTAAGATGTAACAATATCGTCAAATCTTACTAGCGGTACGACATTTTCGAGAAGCGTTTGAAATCGTCAACGTTATAAATGGCCGTACTGTACGACACAATGTTTGCGATATTACAACATTTACAACGCGCGTAATCCATAGAAATATACAAAAAGGAAGATGAGTGACGTTCATAGTAAACCAAACTGAAATGTGGTCCAGCACCTACACACTTGTAAAATGCTACACACCGCTGTAATGTATGTGCATCGGCAAAAGAGATAAACCTATATAGGTTAGTTAACACGGGTATGTAAGGTGTAACGTTAGGTTCTACGTTCTTAGGTTATTAAAAAATAACAGTAAAACTACATAATTACTTCTAAAAAGTAAATAAAATAAACTTATGATTGCCTCTTAATCTGTATATACAAGTAACATTAGAATATTTATTGCTATACGCTGTGATGCAGGCGCCTGTGTATCGCAAGTCACGTAAGTGACGTAGGTGTCGTCTTAGAGGGGTGCGAGGGGAGCTCACGTATGGGATCTCGTCCATTTGGCTTTCTGCGGCGACGCAATGTGTCCGCACCCATGTGATAATGGCTAAGCATAGCCGCTAACAAATTTTCGCTCGGAAATTCCTAAAAACATATAGTATTAATTTGTTAAACTTTTATTATGTTCTAAATTTAATTGTGCGAGTGTTTTCCCCCGCTTGGGTGAATGTTGCGAAATTATATTTTTATAACTTTTACTAATTTTAATCATTAGCTACATATTTCCATTTTAATAATGCTTATTAATGCTCACCATGTAGTTAATATCCTTTTCATTACGCTTTAATGTTGTACAGTAAACCTACCATATTTAACTTTTTTGACTTTGACTAAAAAATTCAACCATGGTTTTCAAATTGAAACTTAACTTGTAATTAAATATATCTATAGTGAAACTTAGTAATTGCTACTTCACCGATTTGTTTTCATTATAATTTCCACAGTTAGATACTTACATGCTGTGAATTAAATACTTTTCACTGTATAAATACTTGCCAAAGAGAACTGAGCTGATTTTGTATGCTACTACCACATCACTGATCACTATTTAATGCTCTGAGCTTGCCTTCCTGCTATCTGCACTTCCATCTTGCGCTTTTTCTTCACGCGGCAAAATGTTGCAGGCAGTAACGCAAAATCGGACTTTTTACTAAATGTCCAAAATGGAAAATTCCAGGGCCCTCGCCACCTACATCACCAACACCGGCTCCGGAGTCTACGCGTTGCCCTACTGACCAGTGAAGACCTGCAGACGTGACGTCACCGTGTCCATGCGCAACTGCCACCTCAGCACCGAGCGCACAGCAGGGAAGTGGCACTCGTTAAAAAGCGTGCATAAGTGAATACGGGCTCAATCTAAATTGTTACCACGAACTTACCCCTGAGATCTGCTCTTATTTTAAATCTACCCTATATTATCATCTTTTTATTTTTATATAAAATCACGTTGTTTTAATATACTTTTTTTATTGTACTGCTTGTTTTAATTTAAATAAAAACTAAATAAAAGACTAGCGTTACAAAGGGAGACATCCATATTTAGCGCCATTGCACAAAGTGTGACTGAGAGACTCTGCCACACAACTAATTCAATATAGGTCCCACAACCTATATTTGATGGCACACAATCGAGCGCCTGGTACCATTTCTCCCTTTTTGTATAAATCAATGGCGTAATCTAAGCCTTTTCTAGCAGAAGAAAATGCAATCAAACATTGTTTTCTACCGCTCCTATGGCTGAAGCTTTTAGCTTAGAATGTTGAATACCATTTCTATGCCACGGAAGGACAACAAGACAAGATCGGACACGAAGGTCGAAGGTCGAAACTTTTTGTCCGTTTAAGTGAATTTATGAGTGTAGGTAAGACCTATAGCAAGAGCAGCTGAGTGATTGACTGAGTCATGTACTTTAATGTATGTAAATGTTAACATTAAGAGGCAATTTAATCGTGTGTGTTTTATTGAAGATTGATTGATTTAATTAAAACTTAAAAGTAAATTCGTTTCACAAAGCGTAGGGGAGACCTGTACAAAACCGTATACCGGGGTATAACAGTACACCACGCTTATTTCAGCCATTAGTTCAAATTTCCCGCTCACGAGCCGCTCTTCGGCGCTGACCAATAGGAGCTATTTGTCAACAAAAAGTGTTCGCCGTGCGCACGGGTTGCATCGAGTTATTTAAATTTATTGTTTTTCGGCGTATCTGATGTTATTTTTATGAAAATTCATGTGGCAATCACTAATTTGAACGTGCAATGAGGTGAGTATCGAATTAATTATATTAAAATGATTAGCTTTGATTGTTTTTTTAAATAAGTTTTACCCTGGTATTTCGTTTTGTGTGTAGTAGTGAGTGACTTGTTTGTACGTGTAGCCATTGGGTAACAACCGTATGGGGTAAAATAGTATCATATACGGTTTTAACCCGGAGGTAATTATTTATTGTTTATTGCGTATTTTTATTGTTTTGGATACTTTTAACAATGCCGCGTACTTATAAAAGGACATCTAATAGACAATAATGGGATTCGGAAAATATGAAAAAGGCAATCGAAGCCGTGTGTGGTGGAGGCATGGGGTATTTAAAAGCAGCTCAAACTTACAATGTTCCTAAATCTACGCTGCAAGATCGAGTCAAGAAATTTAGAAAGAGCCAGGATTTGATTGCTTCGACAGTTAAAGGATTGGGAAGATATAAACCTACTCTTACGTCAGCTCAAGAGGAATTACTAGTTGAGCATGTTTTGACCATGGCAAAACGACTGTTTGGTCTCACGTATAAGGATCTGCGTCGTTTAGCTTATCAATTTGCTGAGGCAAATAATCTCGATCATAGTTTTAATAAGACTACTCAACTGGCGGGAGAGGATTGGCTGGCTGGATTTATGAAAAGACACGCACTGTTATAATAAAACATGTCCACCGCCGACAAAAAAACAAAAAAAATCTAACGCTGATGATGACAATACTTGCATGTACTGCCTGGAAGAATATGGCACAAGCCGCATCAATGAGGGCTGGGTGCAGTGCTTGGGCTCTCAAAGCTGGGCCCATGAGGGCTGCACGGGCTACGACTCAGAGGAGTTAAATAATTTCATGTGCAGGCGATGCCTTATTAATCAGTAACTTATGGGTCAATATCGTATACGGTATACGGTTTTGTACGGGTCCCGGGTCAAAATCGGAAATAATAGACATTTTGATTTCTGTTGTTAATTCTAATAAAACTTACGATAATCGTAAATATGTTTGTTTCTTTGTAATCTCAATTAAATATACGAGCTAAATAGGTATATGTCTTTTACTTTTATATGAATATTTTACAGAATTTAATCCTTAGTTATCCGGTTATGCCCCGGTCTCCCCTACTAGCGTAATCGTTTCGCGTAGCGTAGGCGTACCTAAACCCAACCTTCTCCTATAGTCGGCAGTGTACACCCTTAATTATACTTGCCTTTAAAGTACTCGTATGTTGCGAAGACTTATACTTTTCAATCTATGTGTCACGCACATTTGAACCCCCACCACATCATAAATTTAGGTGGCTCTGCTTCCTAAAATGGCCTATGGGTCCTAAAGTCTCACTATGCAAAAGGAGATCCCATCGTCACTAAAATCCGTATAATGCCCTTTGTTGTCGTGTACACCACCGACTATTACGGTAGATGTCGCTACACGTCTCCCTCTGACGTAAGCAATGAAGGAACTGATGGAAGGATTCACCGCAGTTGAGTAAGCGTCGATGGCTCAATTGGTCAGAGCGGTCGGACCGGTGTTCCGAAAGGTCGCAAGTTCGAATCTTGGTCGACGCGGTGAATTTTTCCATTTTTCTTTAATTATAAAATTGAAATTTTCACTTACAGACGTTTATGCTTAGTACAATATTTACTGTATGAAATGTAAAGTAAACCCAAAATATTTTTTCTATACCACGACGGTGGCAAACAAGCATACGGCCCGCCTGATGGTAAGCAGTTACCGTAGCCTATGGACGCCTGCAACCCCAGATAATTAGAGAGCAACAACGCATTGCCTACCATTTAAGAACCTATACACTCCTTTTTTGAAGAACCTCATAGGTACTGTAGCCCGCTGGGAAAACCTCGGCAGGGAGTTCATTCCAGAGCCGCAGCGTTCGTGGGAGGAAATTCCTCTTAAACCGTACAGTGCGCGACCCCTTAGGCTCCAGGGTGTGAGGATGAAAACCCTGCCGACGGCGAGCGGTGGTGATAAATGACTCAAAATGGCCGTACCAAAAACATTTTTGGGAGTTACATGGTTAGTTGTGTCGTGAGCACGTTTGATAAATTAATACCGTCAACTGCTACAACTTTGCCTGTCTTGAAAAACAGTGATTATATATTCCTACCGGGTTTATTTAACCCTCATAATGGCCGCCTTTCTCCGATCTCGGGAATAAGATACAGGTTGTAACAAAAATAGTGGTGATCCGTTTATGGGCATAATTGGTATAATAAATAATAATAATAATAATAAATATTATAGGACAATCTTACACAAATCGACCTAGGCCCACGGTAAGCTCAATAAGGCTTGTGTTATGGGTACTAGACATACGATATATATATCTATACATATAATAAAGCTGAAGAGGGTCGAAAGTCTGTAAGTACATGGAATATATTCGAAAAAAAGTTGGCTGGGGATACTTAGAATCGATAACAGAACACGTTGCAACAATTTTTAGAATTTTGTCTGTTTATCTGTTTATCTGTTTGTCTGTTTATTTGACCGCGCATCACGTAAAAACGGCTGAACGGATTTTGATGAAATTTTGTATAGAGATAGTTTTCATCCCGAAAATCAACCCTGGAGGGGGTGAAAAAGGGGTTGAAAGTTTGTATGGAGAATTGTTAATAGAAATTAGTATGGAGATAATTTGAGTCCCGAGAAACGACAGAATAGTTTTCATCCCGATAATAAACCCTTGTGGGGGTGAAAAGGGGGTTGAAAGTTGGTATGAGGATTTTTTTACCTCTGAACTGATAAAGATGAAATTTGGTATAGAGATAGTATGGGTCTCAAGAAAGGACAAAGGATAGTTTTCACCCCGAAAATCAACCCTAAAGGGGTGAAAAGGGAGTTGGAAATTTGTATAGGGAATTATTAACCGCAGAATTGATTTAGATAAAATTTGGTATAGAGATCATTTGAGCTCTGGAAAAGGAAATAAAATAGTTTTATCTCAGAAATTATACCTTAAGCGGATGAAAAAGGGGTGGAAGTTTACATGGCGAAGAAACTACCAATAACCTCTGTACGTATTTAGATGAAATTTGGTATTGAAATACAAGTGGAATAGTGACCCAGTGTCCTAAAAATAGTACTTCATATTTTAAAATTTCATCTTCTGGAATAAGATCTAATTTTGAATAAAAAAAGTTGACCTCGTGGGCCATAATGACAAAATTGTATCGTCCTAATAACTAAGCGGATGCAAAAGGGGTGGAAGTTTACATGGGGAAGAAGCAACCAATAACCGTGGTACCTATTTAGATGAAATTTGGTATTTGAAATAGTTTGTAATTTTTTGATCAAGGTGTTCATATTTTATAACAAGTTACCCGTCGATGCTTTAAATTTAACTTTACCCGCTCTTAAAAAATATTTGAAAATGTCATTAATGTCAAAGGGTTATTGTAGGTTCGAGGACTATATATGACGGACAAAGATGTAAGGCCCAAACCAGAAACTACTACAAAATCATCTAACAATTATAGGACACCGTTTAGGTAGGAAAACATATCAAACGTTTTGTGAGTCAGATTAGGATTTATTTTTCTTTATAATTAAACAATAGGTACATTATCTATCTCTCAAGCTGTTTTGATATGTCTTCTTGAAGAACTACGCATTATTTTATATCTTTAAGATCTAATAATGTATTACTGTTTTGAAAAAAATAAGTCCCGTCGAGTTTCTTTTCGGTCATAATACTTCTCGGGCCAGGTGTAGGGTTAGAACTGGTGGTAGTTTTGGAACGAAGTTCCTTACCGGACGGTTCGCGGATCCGGGGTCACGAAAATGCGACACCCATACGATTGAGAAACATGTAAAATATAATGAAATAAAAAATATATAAAATAGAATAAATTGAAGTGAAGTGAAGTGAAAAATTTCGAATATTACGAAAATGTAAAATATTACAAAAATTTCAAAAATTTCAAACATTTATAAAATTTCTATTTCTCCCCCCCCCAAATTTCAACCGCGCTGCAACCGCGCCTGTTCTTACCTTTCATGCTTAGACTGATTTGACGGGAGGATCGATTTGGATGACATTTGCCGTGGGACGATACAGTACGTACGAAAGTGGTACTGTATCGTCCGATATACACCTGCTACTCTATCTATGTCGTTTAAATCATGGCAAAAAAAAAATATAACGAAAAAAAAATGTATTGATTTTTGAGTGTAGTTTAATTTAGTGGTAGTTGTAAAAAAATATCAGGACTACTGTCCTCTAGCGTATCCATCTGTCAACTTTACTTCACGTTCCGCCTCCAGGGTAGCGGGAGAGAAATTAGGGGTGAATTAGCATTTTCTGACACAGACCGAATTCCACGCGGGCGGAGCCACGGGCACAGCTAGTATATAATATACAGATATATATAAATACTTACATGCATAGAAAACATCCATAACTCAGGAACAAATATCAGTGATAAACACACAAATAAATGCCCTGACCAGGATTCGAACCCGGGACCTCCTGCTTCGTAGGCAGGCTCACTACCGACTAGGCTAGGAGGCCGTTATAGTATTGCGACTAATAAAAAGTAGGAAAAAAAATTTGGAGGCGAAAACAACTTTTTTTGTATGGGACACGTCATCTCAGCCGGCCGAGCCTCCATACAAAACCAACTTTTTTTATCGCGCGAAAAAAATTTTTCTTACTTTTTCACCCCTTAAACAGATCACCAGCATTCTTGTTACATCCTAAATAAATAGCTGTTTGGTCAAGAACACCATGTTTTTCAAGCCAGGCAAAGTTGAGCATCGTGGGCAAAGTTGTAGCAGTTGACGGTAACGACGTGACGTCAAATCTCTATTACATACATCATTTCATTGGATTGGGAGCGTTTTGAGCAGCAATTAAGTGCGAATGTCAGAATTTGACTTTAATTTCTGACTTGTCTTTAACGAAGTTAACGCTATATAGAAATTTTGTTTGATCTTCACAACAAAACGACTTGATTGATAGAGTTTGTGTGGAAAAGCAAGTAGCAAGTCTCATATAATATACGAGACATCACTTCCCTATCATGAATAAAAAAACCGGCCCATTGCGTGACAAACCACGCATAATGAAGGGCCATACCATCAATTCAATAAGAAGAAAAAAAAAACCGGCCAAGAGCGTGTCGGGCCACGCTCAGTGTAGGGTTCCGTAGTTTCCCGTCCGTCACAGTAAGTGTCCCCACTTAAGAGTTAATAACACCGCCATGTAGGATATGATATGAGAGTTCCACGTACAGCGACATCTATCGGCAAATTAAGTAAACTATTGCGCGCGAGTTTAAAGTATGGAAGATGATTTTTATGGAATAATTATTTATTGCGTGAACCGATTTTCACCGTTTTTACTTTATTTGAAAGCACGTCATTTCATTGTTATTTTGTAGAAATTACAGGTACAATAAACACCTGCTTATACGGTTAAATTACAAACTTAGTTCAGAAATTATTTTGTAATTTTTTTTTTTTTCAAAAACTATTCATCCTATCGAAGTACTGCAACCGCGCTCACAGATGTGGTAGATGATATTTTAGCTGCACAAGATATTGGTAAGGTACATTGCTGGTCTTGCTTGATTTTTCCCGCGCATTTGACACCATCGACACCGCTCTCCTACTAGCAAAAATGGCATTCTACGGATTTGACAATCTATCGTTGAAATGGTTTCACAGTTATCTTAGCGGTCGGAAACAATATGTGAAAATTTGTAATGATGATGGCTCAGAGTCAGTTTCAAGAACATTGCCAGTCACTAGAGGAGTCCCCCAAGGCTCGATCTTGGGACCCATTCTATTTAGCTTATATTGTTAGATATTATCAATCACATAAAGTATTGCAAATACCATATATATGCGGATGATATACAATTGTACATATCGTTTGAAGCGGATGATACCAGTGTAAATAAACTAAATGACGATCTAAACAATATCAATAATTGGTGTAGTCAAAATGCTTTATCATTAAACCCCTCTAAATCAAAATTTATGTTGCTAGGCACAAAAAACAAATTGACAAAATTACAGCACATGACCTCCCCGTTTCCTTAAATGGTTAGAAAGAGTAGCTGAAGCTCGCAACTTGGGTCTTGTATTTGACGACTGTTTAAGATTGGAAAAGCATATTTCTGAAACTATGCGTAACTGCTTCTATCGCCTGAAAGTGTTATATAGAATCCGCGAGTGTCTGTCTGTTGATATGCGTATCAAGTTGTGTGATACCCTTGTTCTTTCAAAACTAAATTATGCTGATGTGGTTTTTGGAGGACGTTTACTATCTCGAACTAGGAAAGCACTAGCGACTACAAAACGCATGTGCACCATTTTGTTTCCCTGTTCCACGTCGAGCTCATATTAGTCTGTTTTTGAATAAATATGATTTAATGAACATGAGTTCGCGAAGACATCTACATTTTGCGACATTACTGTTTGGAGTGTTAAAAAATGAAGAACCCTCTTACCTCCATGAAAAACTAAACTTCTCTCGGCGCGCAATAAGGCACGCGTCACGTCTTACTATTCCTAAACACCACACGGCTGCCTTCCGTGGCAGCTTCCGCTTTGCTGCTACCAAGTGCTGGAATGATCTGCACCCACCAGTACGTAACTCGAAAACTTTGTCAATTTTTAAAATTCGCACCCGAAAGTTTCTATTGGATAAACAAAAATGCACACAAAAATGCACTACGTAGGCAATCACACACACACACACACACACACACACACACACAAACTGTTTATAAATTGTGTTACTTTTAACTTGAGTATTTCTACTTACCTACTTATGTATCTATCTATCTTATCTTATGTATCTATAGAGTTCATTTAAATTGTATATTCTTATGTCTGTAATTTAGTAATAACTGCGATGTTTAGTGTAGTTAGTTGTATAGTGCCACCTACCCCACCGTCTCTGGGCCTCACTGAAAATCAGCGTCGCAGAGTGTACCATGTGGAGCATTCTGTGACATCAAGCTGAGTGAGGTCCATTTAGTGCAAACGACAGCTTTAGATAGTAATTAGTGTAACTACTATTAGTTAGTTTTAAGTTTGTCTGTCCTTGTTTTGTGCTAATAAATGTATTTTCTTTATTTCTTCTTTCTTTCTTTCTATCAAGTTCAAAAAAAAATCCTAGAAAGTTTTTATAAAGTTCTACTTTTGAGATTTTTTTCATATTTTTAAAACATATGGTTCAAAAGTTAGAAGGGGGGGGGACGCATATTTTTTTACTACTGGAGCGATTATTTCCGAAAATATTTACATTATCGAAAAATGATTTTAGTAAACCCCTATTCATTTTTAAATACCTATCCAACAATATATCACACGTTAGGGTTGAAATGAAAAAAATAAAATCACTCCCCACTTTACGTATAGGGGAGGTACCCTAATAAATAAATAAAATCCTTTTTTTATTATACCACTTTGTCGGCGTGATTGATATACATATTAGTACCAAATTTCAGCTTTCTAGTGCTAACGGTCACTGAGATTATCCGCGGACGGGCGGACGGACGGACGGGCAGACATGGCGAAACTATAAGGGTTCCTAGTTGACTACGGAACCCTAAAAACCGGCAAAGTGCGAGTCTGATGACGAATAACAATAGGTATGGAATAAGTTTTTTGGAGACAACTCAAAAATGGCTGAAACGATAATGGTCAAAACAATTTTCTTGGAAAGTATATGACTTGTGTGTGGTTGCGCACTTTACAAATTTTTTCATGAGGCACAATTTTTCTGACTGTTGAAGCGATTATTTCTAAAAATATTCACTTATTAACAAAATGTTCAAGAAACCTCATTGTATTTTTTTAAGACCTTATCGCTTAATGTGCAACATGTTTATATTTGGTAAATTTTTTATTTTCATTTAATTACATGTATGCAGCAGTTTAATTTGCAATTTAACTAGGTATATAAATGAATAGCGACAAAATACACCTTATACGTCTAAATTTTATTAAGATACGTGTCATAGTTTCCGAGTAAAATGGCTGCGCCATACGGTCGGACGGACATGACGAAACTATAAAGGTCCCGTTCTTGCCACTTTGGCTACGGAAGTCGTATATGCCAGGTACGTACATCAGTTTGGAATGGAAAGAGTTTTTAAGAAATAAACGGCTGAATCGATAATGTTCATAAATGTTACAACTGAAGAACTAATCAAATTATTTTTAATAAATATTTTGATTTGTTTATTTTGATTGGCTAAAATGCCCCTAAGCATTTATAAAGATTGCATATACACGGGAAAATTCGACCGATTGCAGCTGTGACCCGGGTGGCTAGTGGTAAAGGCGTCTGCCGCGAATGCAGAAGACGCTGTTTCGTTCCCAGCCCTGGGCACCGGAGGCCTAGGTCACTTTTGCCTTTGTATATGACATCTATATAAGTTTATGATTCATAAATATTATAAAGAATATCTTCTTCTTTCTTCTTCCTTCGTTCTTGAATATTTTCATAATTTTGTGTCCGTTGTTCTTTGTTCAAAAGTTCGAGAGGGGAGAGACACACACTTCTCGACTTTCGGAGGAGTTATTTCTGAAAGACCAACGTGTAACAAAACCACTGATCCGTAGGACGTAATTGGTATCGTATTCTAATAAGGAAAAAGTAAGCAAAAGCATTTTACGTGCGATTTTTTTTTTGTATGGAGGGTTAGTCGGCTGGGAGTTTCTTGCCGGACATAATTCTTCTCGAGTCAGAGGTGTAGGGTTAGAACCGGTGTAGTTTGATTTATTTTTCTCTCTTTTACTTTGACGTGTAAAAGTGCCCTTGTGGCCTACTTACTGAAGTAGGCCACAAGTTTGAGTTTGAGTTTGGGATGACTTGTCCCATATAATTAGGGTTCCGAAGCCAAAATGGCAAAAGCGAAACCCTTATAGTTTCGTCATGTCCGCCCGTCCGTCCGTCCGTCCGTCCATCCGTATGTCACAGCCATTTTACTGGAAACTATAAGATGAATCTTAATAAAATTTACACATAAGGTGTATTTTGTATGCCGCTACATAGTTATGTAGTTAAATTGCAGAAAAAAAAAATTTGGGGGGGGCGCTCCATACAAGTAACAAAATTAAAAAAAAAAATTTTTTCCAAATATCAACATGTGGCATATCAATCGATAGGTCTTTAGAAAACTTGAGGTTTCTTTAAACATTTTATGATTTAGTGAATATTTTCTGAAATAATCGCTTCGAAAGTCGGAAAATGGTGTCCCCCCCCCTGTAACTTTTGAACCGTAATTCCAAAATATATGAAAAAAACCGGCCAAGTGCGAGTCGGACTCGCGCACCGAGGGTTCCGTACAAACCTATAACAAGCAAAAGTTGTAGTATGTTTATTCCTAATTTCAATTTAATACCTCCACGCGTTTACGAGGAAAAAGGTAGTAAGTTTAAAATTTTAAAAAATATTTTTTGTATGATTTTACTAAAAAAGTCTACTTTTTGTAATTTTTCCAATGTCTATGCTATATGATGTTGCTTCGTGCCAAATTTCAGCTTTCTGAGTTCACGGGAAGTACCCCGTAGGTTTTGCGAGTGCCGAAAAACTGTAAAATTTGCAGCATAAACGACTGTATCTTTTGATTGCGTTGGCTTTTAAGTTTTTTTTTTGACAGCTCCAAGGGACAATAGACCTGAGTATTCGATATAAATTTCAGCTTGATACCTCCACGCGTTCCTGAGAAAAATGCTCTTGACAGACAGACAGACAGACAGACAGACAGACAGACAGACAGACAGACAGACAGACAGACAGACAGACAGACAGACAGACAGACAGACGGACAACAAAGTGATCCTATAAGGGTTCCGTTTTTTCCTTTCGAGGTACGGAACCCTAAAAATTGAGAAGATGCGCCTTATCACATACTTTTTACGAAAATTATTTTGGACATTATCGGTTCAGCCATTTTCGAGTTATCTCCAAAAAACTTCTTCCATAGGCATCAGACACGACCTTTTGGTATTAGTTTGGTTCTTATTCCATTGAAGGTACGGAACCGCCGTAGCCGGTTTTTTTTCGCGTCGAATTATTTTATCTCCTACTCTTTCTTAAGACGATTGTCGCCGGAGTGTCCTTGAGCGTTTGGGCGCTCTCTACCCGCGCCACCCGCGTACCCTTCTCATTGCGATCGTGCGTAAATCCGCCGCGATGCACCGCAATAATGTTCAAAGAATATGACTTTACTCAGAGGCGCGCGGGCAGATTTATAATAATCATACCTAATCCTTTTGTGGGTGTTTTGTGATTTGAATACTGTGATTAAGTACTACGGTGACATTTTTAGGAATGCTACTAAATAAGATAAGTAATAAAGATCTCGATTAGTAGATTTTTATTAAAAAAAAATGAAAACCTAGATTTTGAATTTGAAGTACAGAGAGCTAAATATTTATGAATTTACGAAATATGGTTAAAAATATTCCACATATCAGAAAAAAATAAAAAACTGAATGCACATCAAAGCGGTGTTTTCATGTGAATTTGGATTGTTTTTCTGTGCAAGTGAGCTTATTAGATGGTTATTTTTTTGTTACGATTTTAAGTATTAACCTTAAAAATTCACTTAATTACGATAAATTAACAAAACTAAGCCTGTTGCGAGTTGCGAATAGAAAAAATGCACATGTAAGGAGCGGTTTTGTGCACGAAATCGTCATACAAATGAGAGATGTAAGCCCATTAAATTTAGATCTTTAAAATATAACACAGCGCAAACACTTCTTAGGGTTCCATAGCCAAAATGGTAAAAACGGAACCCTTAAAAGTTTTTTGAAACATGTCCGTCTGTCTGTCCGTATGTCACAGCCATTTTTATTATAAAACATATATTACTGAAATTTTATCTAGAGGTGTGTTTCATGTGCCGCTACTTAGTTTTCTGGCTAAATTCCTAAAAAAATCTTTTAGGTGAGGCACTCCATACATACATATGCCAAACTAAATGTCAAAAATATTTTTTTTTGTAAATATGAACATGTTGTACGATACCGCTTTAAAAATAACTTATATATATATATATATATATATATATATATATATATATATATATACAACGTGGGCCCATAAAACTAGACGGATTTTAACAGTGTATTCCTGATCATATTTAGATACTAAAATGTCGTATAAACTTTTCTAGTTTCAGAGTTAATACGAATTTAAATAATCACCAAATTAAAAATTTTAAAAACCGCCTTCTACCCATTTTTGTTGATATTTCATAAACTGCTTAACCGATTTTGATAAAATTTACAGGGGACCATCTCGAAAGTGTACCCTATCAAACACAAAAATATTTTTTTAAATCGGTTCACGATTCACGGAGATATCGAGTAACATACATACAAAAAAAAAAAGAAAAAAAATTCAGTTGAATTGAGAACCTCCTCCTTTTTTGAAGTCGGTTAAAAAAAAACACTTTTTATCATAACTCATCACAAAACGCCTTTCTAATGGCGTTGTTGCCACTATTGGACACAGTTTACACGTCTTTATTGACAGATATCAAAGTGACAAGGAAAACTTTGCAGAAACTAAATTTTTACAAAAAACATGTACCTATTTGTATTAGTCGACAATTTCAATAATAACATTCGCTTTTCATGTGCAATACATTTTCAAAAATTCAAAAACTTAAAAAAAAAAGAAAAAATTTTTTTTTTTGCGAAGTTGACCTAAACTCACATAATATTTTTTCATTCTTTTGGTCTTAGAAATTCGTGGTTAAGATCTGTCGGGTTATTCCAGCCCACGGTGTATATAGAGTATTTTTAAAACTTTTTTATTAAGTCAATATTTTCAGAAATAATTGCTTCGAAAGTCTAAATATAATAGCATCTAACATTTAATCCGTAAGTCTAAAAAATATGAAAAAATACCAAGAAGGCTTAGTACTTAATTTTCTACGAAAATTATTTCGCATATTATCGGTTCATCCGTTTTTGAGTTATCTCTAAGAAACTACTTTCTACGGAACCCTACATTAAACATGGTCCGATACAAACTTGGCCGGTCTTTTAAAAATATTTGATAGGTAATATTAACCTTTAGTAGTAATTTATGTATTCACTTGTGTTGATAATTAATATAAAATTTGTATTTATTTGCATTTCACCGACATAGTAAAGTTTTTTTTAGGGTAGTCAACGCGCATGTGAATCTTCTGGGGTTGCAGGCATCCATAGGCTTTATAACTGCTTTCAATCAGGCGGGTCGTATGCTTGTTTGCCAGCGTCGTGGTATAAAAAAAGCTTTTTTTCCTTTATTCTTACATACATTGAACTCTTAAATATCAGCAATTTTTTATTAGATTCTCAATCAGGCTTTGCTCAGTGATAGTTAGTGGACTGAAATTTGGTATGAGTAATTATGTGTTTTAATTACGCTTACAAAGTGGTAAAACAATAAGTATCTGAAACCCATTGTTGGATAGGTCTTTCAAGAAGAATATGCCTTAAACAACTTTTGGATAAAACGAATAATTTCGTAAATAATAGCCTTCGAAAGCTAAAATGCTTTTTGATTTTTGAACCGTGGGTCCAAAAAAATTGGGAAAATTCCTGGAAGTGAGGCCATTGAAATACTTATCACGTATTTTCAATAAAAACTATATGGAATAAAATCGGTTGAGCCGTTTTTGAGTTATGCCTATAGTAAAATAACGTAAGTGCCACAAAATATTTCTTTATAGACTACCTTTTGAATGGATGTATTGTAACAGGCTGGCAACTACGGATCCCTACACTGAGCATAGCCCGATATTCTCTTGGCCGGTTTATCTGCAATCCTTTGCAGTTTACTTCGCAATTTCTAGATTTGAGAAATTAGTATAAAGTATAACATTAAAGATTGTGTTTAATCTTAAAATAAAACGCATATTACATTCGTTTAGAACACGGTATTGTTAAATAAATATGTTTAAATAAATTCGGTTCTTTGGAGTTTTTTATTAAATTAATTATTAGTCTATTGTATTCTTTGATTAAAGTAAAAAGAGGAAGATACCTGACGTTCATAGCTGACAAAACTGAAATGTGTTCCGGCACCCACACACTTGTAAATGCTTACACACTGCTATAAATGCTATAATGTACATGTGCATCAGGGGTAAAAGAGATACACCAATATACTTAACACGGGCGTGTAAGCGAGATTTCCATTTTTTGCGCATTGCACAAAGTGTGACAGAGACCAACTAATATAATTTACAGTAGTGTAGGCAAGATCGATATGTTTCTAACAATGACGTATAGAAGTAAAAAGCGAGTCATTTGGGTTTGAAAAAATTAAAATCTTGAATTGATATTAATCGTAGTAAGTCCTTGTCGCATCAATATGAAAGCGGGCAAGATGGACCGAGATAGAAAATTAAATGTCGAGTCAATAGTATTCATATTTTTAAAATATGAATAAATCTCTAGTTCTAAACTTCTGGTGCTCTAGTCGAATATTCCAGTGTCCAACGAAATATGTAACGAACGATCGTCTCAAAAAACCAGTATAAAGGCATCGACGATTACGCGTAGTTGTTACGGATCTAGAGGTTTCTCTTTTTAATGCAATAATGGTTTGTCAAAAGAGACGCGTATGGTAAGCGACGGTTATATTGCACTACGCAGAAACTGCGAATGATCCGTGTAGTCCTAGTACACTCGACGAGAGAAGACTCGACTGCCATTACCACTGTGACTGGTAGTTAGCAGAGGGAGTGGCCGCGCAACTGAGCGGCTATCCTCCCCCTCCCAGGGTGCACCACGAGGAGGTCTACCAGCCCTGCACCCCAACCTAACCTAACCTAACCTAACCTTTTTTTTTTTTTTTTTTTTTAAGAGGGGAAAATGCGTTACGCATACCACTGAGACGCGGGGACGGGCCCCAGTGGTTATGTGGGACTCCCATATAGGCTAATGAGACCTATGGTGTACCCACTAAAAACCCCTCTGTTTACCGCCTCAACGCTATAAGGCGAGGCCACAGGGACGCCGAGGCACAACTTCCGCGACCTCGCCAGCGGCTGTCCGGAGATCGGACGCGACTCAGGGGGAATGGTTCCCCCGTTCCTCATTTGCGGGCGCACCGCGGGAGCGGCACGCCTCACAACACAGGGACCCTTGTGTAGGCGACAGACGTCCCCGAGCCTATCGCCCACAGGTGCCCTTAAGGGGGAAGTCGGCGGTCATAAGCCAACCGCCGCCGCCCAACGCGCTTGCGGCGCATTGGCTGGGAGGACGGATCCTCCTCCCTGTTGCGCTCCCTTCTTTCCTTCTGCGCCATCACATCCTCGCAGAAGGAGGCCACCGCCTTCCACGGCCTCTCACCGCCGACCATGGCTTCCACCACGGCTTGCAGGGAGAGGTCGTTTCCTACTACGGCCACGAGTGCGGCCCGCTGCTCCGCCCACGCTGGGCATACTGCCAGCGTGTGTAGCGCCGTATCTTCGGCGTCACCGCACTCGTGGCATTCCGTCGTCGGTTCTCGTCCCGCCACCCTACACAGGTATCTCCCGAAGCAGCCATGCCCCGAGAGGATCTGGGTAAGGTGGAAGGAGAGGAACCCCCCTTTCCTACCGACCCATCTCTCCAGAACGGGCTGGATGGCTCCGATGGTCCAGTGGCCGGCAGTCGGCGCCTCCAGTCGCTCTTTCCACTTCTGGATGAGCACTTGATTGGAGTCGAGTCTCCATCTTCTGATCTCCTCCAGAAGTGGTTGAGACCCACTGGCCCGAGCCTCGCTAACAAAGCCAGTACACCTCGGCCAGCACCGCCGCGTCAAGATCCCAGGGCGGAGTCCCCGCCATCACGCACGCTGCTTCGTAGGAGACGGTGCGGTATGCCCTCGCCATCCTGACCGCCATGACCCGTTGCGGCCTCCGCAGTTGGGCCTTGTTTTGGGCGCTCAGGGAGTCAGCCCAGATAGGCGCGCCGTACAGGGCCATCGACCGCACCACTCCCGCGTACAGCCTCCGGCAGCTTGCGTTGGGCCCACTAACGTTGGGTAGAAGGCGGCTAAGTGCCGACGCCGCCCCGATGAGTTTGGGAGCAAGGCACTTAAAGTGCTCCCTGAACGACCAGCGGCTGTCAAGGACTATGCCTAGGTACCGCATTGTCGACTTGACGCCGATGGTCGTTCCACCCACCACTAAGCTGGAACCCGCCGGAGGGGCCTTCCTAGGCCCATGAAAACACAGGGCCTCGGATTTGTTCAAAGCCACCTCTAGCCCCAGCCTCCTGATTCGAGCCACTACCGACGCGACTCCCGCCGTGGCCCGGACTGACGCCTCTCTGAAAGTGCTGCCACGAGCTGTCACCAGGGTATCGTCGGCATAACACGTTACGCTGACCCCCGGCAGATCGTCCCCTCTCAGAGCCCAGTCGTACCCAATGTTCCACAGGAGTGGTCCTAAGACCGACCCCTGCGGAACACCGCAGGACAGCCTCTTCTCCTCCCAAGTACCGCACGTGGGGTACCTGACGGTTCTATCGGTGAGGTAATCCTCCACCGTCTTCCGTAGGTACTCAGGCACAGCATGGCGCCTTAGTGCTGCCTTGATGCAAGCCCAGGGCAGGGAGTTAAACGCGTTGGCGATGTCTAAAGACACCGCCAGAACCACCTCGCCCCTGGAAACTGCTTCATCCGACAGGGCCTTCACACGCGCAATTGCGTCGATGGTGGACCTGCCCCGACGAAAACCGAACTGGTGTACGCTGAGGTCCGGTCCCACTCCCTCAAGGTGCCGGACGAGACGAGCTGCCACCACGCGCTCTAACAACTTACTGGCCTCGTCTAGCAATACTATCGGCCTGTATGCCGAGGGCGAGTCTGCCGGACGCCCCTCATTTTGCAGAAGGACAAGTTTCCCCGACTTCCACGCGCGAGGGAACCGCCCCTGAGCCAAGCAGCCACTGAAAAGCGCCCTCACACGTGACTCGAGCGGGCCCAAAGCCAGAACCCAGGCCCGGCCGGGAACTCCGTCGGGGCCGGGGGCAGTGTTTTTGGCTCGAAGGCGTAGGACCGTTGCCCCCAGTTCCGCCTCCGTTACTTCCGGCGCAACTCCCACGTCTACCATCCTCCCCCTGGGGGGAACCATGGGCGGAGGTGCATGCTCTTCTCTTGTCGGAAACAAGGCACTGACCACCTGCTCTAGGAGCTGCGGCTGGAGACTTTGCGTGAGTGGGGGTGCCCAGGGACGAAGCTTGCGCCGCACCATTTTGTATGGCCTCCCCCATGGGTCATTATTCAGAGTCTCCAGCATCTCCTTCTCTGCTTGCTCCTTTGCCTTGCCGATTGCTCTTTGCAGCAGCTTGACAGCCTCCGAGTATGCAGCATATAGTCGCTCCTCCTCTGGCACGTCTCGATTGCGCCGCCTGCGGCTGTGTGTGTACTTGCGTCTCGCAGCAACGCAGAACTCACGAAGCTGCGCGAGTTCTGCAGACCACCAGTACACTCCGCGCTTTGGGGGAATCGGACCGACCCTCGGCATGGCCGCATCACACACCTCGACCATGTCACTCCCTATCCTCTCCGCCTCCACGTTGACCTCGACTGGGCCCTCTTGAACTGGCAGCCAGGCTTTCACCACAGCTGCCTCGACTAAAATGTCCCTGTCCAGGCGCTTGAGTGCCCATCGTGGGCCATCCCCTCTCAAGGGTCGATTTAGGCCTCTCGGGTTGGCCGGAAGAGTGGAAACCTCGAACCGAATGTATCGATGGTCCGACAACGTCTCCATATCCTCCAGCACCTCCCAGCCTTGGACACGGCGCGCGAGTGCAGCATTTGCAAATGTGACGTCCACGATGGAGCCACCTTGCTACCGCACACATGTATTTGTCGCCCCTTGGTTAAGTGTAATTAGCCCAGTCGACGCCGCCCACTCTTCTAGCTCCGCCCCGCGGGCATCCGTCGCTGGGGATCCCCATGCCATGGACTTGGCATTGAGGTCCCCAGCCACGAGTACCATATTGGGACGATTTCTGCCAATTAAGGCACCGATCTCCAACAGAAACTGTTCGAACTCGGCCAGGGTCCGGTTTGGTGAGAAATACGCCCCGACCACCATTGTGTCGCCGATCCAGGCCGAAACGTAACCTCGGCCCCTTTCAACTCTTTGTAGTGGCGAGGAACTGGCGGAAGAACTAGCTACTATGGCCACAAGACCATCCAAGTCTCCGCCCCAATTGGCCCTGGGTGGGACGGAATAGGGCTCAGCAATGACCCCGACGTCAATCTGCCACTCCACTAGGCTTTGAAACAACAAGTCCTGAGCCCTGGCACAGTGGTTGAGATTCGCCTGTAGCACTTTAATGGCCATATTTATGCTATGTCATTTGTAGACTCCATCTGTACCTCATCCACAGTGGCGGTGGGTGAGCGTACGGGCTGGCTGGGCGGCGAGGGGGGCCGGGAGATATTTCCAGCCTTTGTCTTTGGTCTCTTTCGAGGGGCCGTACAGGTCTTGCTCCCTATCCTATGACCCGCATCTTTGCCAGATGCTGCACAGAGGGTGCAGTGTGGCTTCGCTGTGCACTCCTTCGCCCTGTGTCCCGTCTGGCCACAGCGGTAGCACAGTTCGGATCTGTCGATCTCAGAGAGACATTTCGCCTTGACATGACCCACCTCAAAGCATCGGTAACACCTTTGGGGGCGAGTTTCAAGGAGCTTCACTTGCGCTGATACCCAGCCTATAAGCAGCCTTCCTGCTTCGGTTACTTTTTTAGCAGCAGCGACTGGACAGCGAACCCACACCGAGCCTAGACTCCACGGGTCCAGCTTTATGTCGCCAACTTTCACTTCCTGGGTTGCACACCCCCCAGCTCGTGCTATCGCTTCAGCGATGTCCTCCGTTGTGACTGAGTCGTCAAAGCCAGATACGCGTAGTTCGACGCATTTTGTGGGCCGGGATACCCGCACCTCTTCGGAACTAAAGAGCTGGCTGAGTTTTTCAGCCAGTTTGTCCGCTTTGGGTCCACTAGTGGCCCCTGATATTTCCAGCAATCGTGCGCCAGTAGCCATGACTTTGAACCGGACTGACTGAATTTCGAGCTCAGACAGGTTCACTTTTTCTTTAGCTGTGGCAAGAACACTCTTATAAGTGATGCCCCTGCCTTCAGCTTCTGGCTGTAGGGACAGAACTACAACTGAGGAGTGGGGTGCCCGTAATTTTCGTGCCTTTTGTGTTTTTGTCCGCGGTGCCACTTTCTCTTGTGATTGTGTTCGCTTTTGAGCTGGGTAAGGCTTGCGGGCTGTTTCGAAATCTTTGGCTGATGATCCCTGTTCAGCTTTCTTGGCCTTTCTGCCTACTGCTTTACTCCAACTTTCTTGTGCCGTGGTAGGCGTGTCGGTCACTGGTGTTGCCTTACGTGTTTGCCTGGCTTCGGCCGCCTCTTTAGCAGCCAAACTGGCTTTTTTACGCTTCGGTTTGCGTTTTGTCTGCTTCTCGTCGTCGGGCATGGAAGACGCGGAAGAAGGAACCGCTTCCATTTCTGACCCAGACTGAGCGGCTAAAAAGCTCGACGCTCGTCCAGTAGGACCGGCAGAAGCAGTTGGTGCTGTTCGCAGATCGGAGGCCAGGGGTGGCCGCATCCGTGGCTCCGGGAGAAGGCGACACTCTAGGGTTCTAAGTCGGGCGTTTAACATGTCGTCGAGTTGCGCACGGTTTTGGTTCAGCGCCTCCTCAACGAGCCGTCTCATTTCTGACTCGGATGTCACGGCAGGTTGGTTGCGTATTTCTTGAACCTGTCGTCGCAGCTCCGCTAGCTGGCATGAGAGTTGTGCATTTGCTGCCTCCAGACGGGCCACCTCCTCTGTCGCAGTGCGCGTCCTTAGCTCCTCGAAGATATCACCGATAGCTGCGACTGAGTCCTTAAGGAGTCTTTGGTGCGTGCCCTTTAGGTGGCCTGACGTGGCAATTACGTGCTTCACCGCATTAAGGGCTCCTTGCATCTTTGCTTCTAGTCCAGTTGATGTCAAATCTTCCTGGCTATGGCCAGATTGGCCTGGTATAAACCGGTTAATTTGGCCTTTTCCTCGGTTGGGTGTCCCTTTCAGAAATTTATTGCGCAGGGGCATGCTTCCTTCACTACCAGATCTGCGGTCATTATCGGAGCCTGATGTTCCCTCTTCAGTGGGTTGTTTGACGCCTGGTTTGCGCCAGTGTTTCCCGGTGGGGATACTTATCTTTGAGCTCACCGTTGCCATGCTGCCCTCGGATGAGTCAGACCCCGAAAGATGGGTCTCTTCCACCTCTTTCTCATTGGGGATCGCAGTCTTTGACCCCAACCTGTCGCTTTTTGGAGTTGGTGCCTTGGCTACCGGCTCAACAGACCCCGAAAGCCGGGTCACGTCCACCTCTTTCTCACTGGGAGTTACAGTCTCCGACCCGGACCTGCCGTTTTTTGGAGCAGGTGCATGGGCCACAGGCTCGCGGTCGTAGCGGACCAGGACCACCCGTAGGTCCGGAAGCGAACCCCCCAGTGCCTCCGTGCGCGTAATCGCCGCATCTTCATTATGCACATCCGTCACCCCGCTATGCGAAGGGACAGTTGCCATCGACGACCCCGACGTAGCCCCCATGAGCTCTGGGGTGGGTCCGGGTTTCCCCCGCCCCGGCTTCAGAAAATCGGCCCTGGCCCTCCCCGCACCCTGGCCTCGTCCTCTCTTATTGGACCCGGAGCCGGGCCTTGCTTCGGGGCCGGAAGCATCGCCACTGGATACCCCGGACCCGTCCTCCTCGCTCAGCAGCCGCTTCCGCGCGTCCCCGGACCGACTCGAGGCGGGAACATGCAGCGAGCCATCGGAATCGGCTGTGTCATTTTCGGCGTCGGTGGCCAACGGCGAAAAGCAGATGTCATCACTAGGCAGGTCGCGAGTGTCAACCTTACCGGGTGAAAAGAACTCCTCCCTACCTGCCGGGAGCATTTCATGTCCGCCGCGTGCCCTTCTCCCACAGAACACTCTCGTGGGGATTGGCGTGGGTGACCGCACGTATTCTTGCGGTACCACGAGCGCCTCCTCTTCTCTGTCCTCACCATCCGCAGGGACGGCGTGACGTATAAAACGCCCGTGTTTGTCCCGGACTGGGCGGTACTCCATGGTTTGGGGGTTAGAAGATGGTGTTGGTGGTGTCGTAGCAGACGCCTTTGCATCATCCCTGTCCCCTCCTCCGCGCAATCTTAAACCTAATTCGCATGCATCGTTGTCAATTAAACATTTGCCATGGTCGTCGTTGGTTATCGTCCTTGAGTGCTTTGCCCCCCCAGAATACGATGGGCAGAATGTCACCACAGCGCGGGCACTTGCCCGTTCTGTGGTGTCACCGAGGATTGAGACCCCCTGGAGTAGTTTACACTTTTTATAGCCACTCATTTTTTGCTATTTTTTAAGGAGGTATGCCCCCCCTCTGACGTTCATGACTGGGCTCCCCCCAGCCACGCATCCCATCGGCACGCCAGTCACACCTTGGGATTGGGGATTTTTTATAGTGGTTAACTCCACGTGACCCTCCTCTCAGTGAGGGAGGTCCCCGGTCCGCTCAGTGCGGGTTACGGGTTGCCCGTCAGTGACCGTAGCCACAACAACGCGCCAGGTAGTCTAGGCTACCCTAGAGTAGCTCGTGAACCGAGCTCCACCTGCGTCCCATGGGGACCTGGCGTCTCGCACTGTGCCCTCTGCTGGTTTCAGAGGGACACGCGGAGCCGCTCCTCGTGTGCTGTTCTTAGTCTGGCTCCTCTCCTCAGGCCTGTCCGGCTTGGGAAGCCCTATCCGGCATAGCCCTGAGGGTCATTGGAGCACGCAAGCCCCTTCACCACGGCAAGGTGACAGCAATCGTAGGGGAACCTAACCTAACCTAACCTAACCTAACCTAACCTTTTTTTTTTTTTTTTTTTTGTCCCAGAGAAATGCTTTACGCATACCAATACGTAACATGAGGCCCCCGGGGTGGAGCCAGATATTACGCATTAGTTATGTGGGACTCTCCGGTCACTTGGACCGGCCTACCCACTAAAACTCTGGGATGCTGCCACCTCCGTGCCTTAATGGTGGTGCAACGGGATCATATACCTGTCACCGCGACACCACCAGCACCGTCGCCCTAGGGCGAACCTTCTCCGCAAAAAGAGCACGCTGTAGCATGACCAGCATGCCCTCCGCCACTGGCCTCCCTTAACCCCGGGGAAGCCGGGACCAGTGTTCCGGTCCCACCCGCACGGCACCAGGAGGACAAACGCCCCTACCCCGGCACCCGTGTAGTGGGGATGTCTTCAAGGAAAACGTCCCTTCCAGCCATGCCACCACTACACTCCGCCCCCAATCAGACGTGGAATCTGCCTAGACAGAGTCACGCTGATGGGTCTCCGGGTGGTTGGGCTAGCCTCCAAGAGCGGGTCACCGGCCGCCTGCCTATCCGCGTCCCTTCATCGGCCACTCCAAAAGTGGGAGCAAAGGCTAGTATCCAGGATACTTCAACCACCCTCCGTCACAAGGCTGAGTTTTTGCGATGAGTTGGCACCCCATAGTACCAACCCATGGCCCCAACCTTAACTACCGCTCTTTTCCGCGAGTTCAGGCCATGGCACTCCTCCGAAGAGGCGTCCCGCCATCTTCCACCACTGCACCTGGTTCGGGAACTGCAGTACATAAGGCCGTCCTCAGCCTCCCCCTCCCCAGCGCCCACCCCACTAATCTACTCTGTTACCAGAGAGCTCGTGGAGGGACTGACAGGATATTGGCAGCAACGGTAGGCAATACCAACCGATATTACCTACCGTGGCCCCCAGGGTGCACCGTCCAGGAACCCTTACCTATTCCCCCGGATCCACCGGATCAAGAGGAATGACAAGGGACCTGGCACTCGAGGAGGTTTCCTGTCCCGCACCCCAACCTAACCTAACCTAACCTAACCTAACCTAACCTAACCTAACCTAACCTTTTTTTTTTTTTTTTTTTGACGGTGTGAAAATGCGTTACGCATACCCTCCGGCCCGGGGAGGCCATTGGGAGGGTTATGTGGGACTCTCTCCTCCGGCCGCCATCCTCGTGATGGTGACGGGAGGAGCATACCCACTAAAAACACACCGGCGTTACCCGCTCTGCCGTTATCGGGGGATGCCCTGGGATCAGATTTATTCTACCAGGACGTTCCCCCGGCTGCCCCGGCTTACACCGGGGGCACCCTCGCGCCAAAGGAGGGAAGGGTCGGCAACGCAGCGACCCCTCCCCCAGACGTGTAAGGCCTTAAATTGTGGGTCCCCATCCCACCGGCCCTACTGGGGGAGTAGGCGGTTGATATACTGCAACCGCCTTCTCCCCATCCGTCTGCGCCGGAGCGGGTGCGCATCGGCACTGTCTTCGTGCACTCGCTCCGCTTCCTCCTTCTGCGACATGACTTTGTCGCAGAAATCTACGACAGCCTTCCACAACCTCTCGCTGCTTTGCATACGGGACACTAAATTATGCAACGAGAGGTCGTCTGTCCTCAAAAACCTAACCTTTGTTTTTTTTTTTTTTTTTTTTTTTTTTTTTTTTTTTTTTTTTTTTTTTTTTTTTTTTTTTCAAGAGGGGAAAATGCGTTACGCATACCACTGAGGCGCGGGGACGGGCCCCAGTGGTTATGTGGGACTCCCATATGGGCTAATGAGACCCATGGTGTACCCACTAAAAACCCCTCTGTTTGCCGCCTCAACGCTATAAGGCGAGGCCACAGGGACACCGAAGCACAACTTCCGCGACCTCGCCAGCGGCTGTCCGGGACTCCGGACTCGTCTCTGGGGGATATTTCCCCCCTCCACCTCAGTTGGCACGTCGATCACGCGACGTAACCGCCCACGCAGGGACCTTTGTGTAGGCGACAGACGTCCCCGAGCCTGCCACCCACAGGTCTCTTTATGGAGGGATTCGGCGGTCGTATGCCAACCGCCGCCGCCCCACGCGTTTGCGGCGCATTGGCTGGGAGGACGGATCCTCCTCCCTGTTGCGCTCCCTTCTCTCCTTCTGCGCCATCACATCCTCGCAGAAAGAGGCCACCACCTTCCACGGCCTCTCACCGCCAACCATGGCTTCCACCACGGCTTGCAGGGAGAGGTCGTTTCCTACTACTGCCACGAGTGCGGCTCGCTGTTCTGCCCACGCTGGGCATACTGCCAGTGTGTGTAGCGCCGTGTCTTCGGCGTCTCCGCACTCGTGGCATTCCGTCGTCGGTTCTCTTCCCGCCACCCTACACAGGTATCTCCCGAAGCAGCCATGCCCCGAGAGGACCTGTGTAAGATGGAAGGAGAGGAACCCCCCTTTCCTACCGACCCATCTTTCCAGGACGGGCCGGATGGCTCCGATGGTCCAGTGGCCGGCAGTCGGCGCCTCCAATCGTTCTTTCCACTTCTGGATGAGCACTTGATGGGAGTCAAGTCTCCACCTTCTGACCTCCTCCAGAAGTGGTTGGAACCCCCTGGCCCGAGCCTCGGTGACACGCCAGTACACCCCGGCCAGCACCGCTGCGTCGAGATCCCAGGGCGGAGTCCCCGCCATCAGGCACGCTGCCTCGTACGAGACGGTGCGGTATGCCCTCGCCATCCTGACCGCCATGACCCGTTGCGGCCTCCGCAGTTGGGCCTTGTTTTGGGCGCTCAGGGAGTCGGCCCAGATAGGCGCGCCGTACAGGGCCATCGACCGCACCACTCCCGCGTACAGTCAAAAACCTAACCTAACCAAACCGTTTTTTTTTTTTTTTTTTTGACGGTGTGAAAATGCGTTACGCATACCCTCCGGCCCGGGGAGGCCATTGGGAGGGTTATGTGGGACTCTCTCCTCCGGCCGCCATCCTAGTGATGGTGACGGGAGGAGCATACCCACTAAAAACACACCGGCGTTATCCGCTCTGCCGTTATCGGGGGACGCCCTGGGATCAGATTTATTCTACCAGGACGTTCCCCCGGCTGCTGGGGGGCACCCTCGCGCCAAAGGAGGGAAGGGTCGGCAACGCAGCGACCCCTCCCCCAGACGTGTAAGGCCTTAAATTGTGGGTCCCCATCCCACCGGCCCTACTGGGGGAGTAGGCGGTTGATATACTGCAACCGCCTTCTCCCCACCCGTCTGCGCCGGAGCGGGTGCGCATCGGCACTGTCTTCGCGCACTCGCTCCGCTTCCTCCTTCTGCGACATGACTTTGTCACAGAAATCTACGACAGCCTTCCACAACCTCTCGCTGCTTAGCATACGGGACACTAAATTATGCAACGAGAGGTCGTCTGTCCTCAAAATAGCCCTCAAATTAGCACGCTCTACGACCCAGCTTGGACATTCCTCTACTGTGTGCCGGGCCGTGTCGTCCTCACAGTCACAGTGGTGACAGCTTTGTGTTGGCTCCCGCCCTATTCGGTACAGGTAATGACCAAAACAGCCATGCCCAGTCATTACCTGTACCAGCCTGTAGTATAAAGTGCCCTTCTTCCTCACGAGCCAACCCTCAAACGATGGGAGGAGTGCCCCTATTGTCTCAGTACCATAGGGGGACTCCTCTAGCATTCCTTTCCACCTATCTCTTTCCCTCTCAACTGCCGCTCTTCGTCTCGCGGCTACCTCCCGTGGGGCCAGGCGTTCATCCTCCTTTGTTCTGGCATCCACTCTCACTCTGTATCTATCTGCCAGCAACCTGGCGTCTAATTCCCACGGCAGGGTACCGGCGAGAGCGCAGGCAGCCGCAAACGAAACCGTTCGGAAACTTCTACACATCCTCTGGGCTATCACCCGCTGTGGTCTTCGGAGGAGGGCCTTCGTCTTCTCCGAAAGCCTCCCTGCCCAAATCGGCGCCCCATATGTCGCCATACTTTTGATGACATTTGAAAAGAGGCGCCGACACGGGGCTCCAGGGCCTCCCACATTTGGAAGAAGGCGGCCTAACGCCGCCGCAGCACCGACGAGTCGGGGAGCCAGTTGTTTAAAATGCTCCCCGAAATCCCACTTTCGGTCCAGGATCAGGCCCAAGTATTTTATATGGGCCTTGACCTGGATCGCCTCACCCCCTACAGGGATGGTCTCGTCGGCCCGCAAGTGCCAGCCCCTTCCTCCGAACACCACAGCGTCCGTTTTGTCCATTGACACCTTCAACCCCAGAAGACTGATTCTCCGAATCGTAACTTCCGTCGCAACTGCAGCTCTCCTCATCGTCTCCGTGTACTCCCTCCCCCTTACGGCCACCATTGTATCATCTGCATAGCAGATGGTAACCATTTGGGGGAGTTGAGCCCCGCGGATCGCCCAGTCGAAACCGATGTTCCAAAGCAGGGGTCCCAAAACCGACCCCTGTGGAACTCCGCACTCCATCCTCCTTTCCTGGCGACCCGCCGCTCCTTCGTAGAGCACTACCCTATCCGTGAGGTAGTGTCCCACAATATCCCTCAAATAGGGAGGCACATTATGGTATTTGAGTGCCTCCCTAATGACCTCATATGGGAGGGAGCCGAAAGCGTTAGCGATATCAAGTGATACCGCTATGGCCCCCTCACCCTCTGCTTTAGCTGAATCAGCAAACTCTTTTAATGTGGCTATTGCGTCAATCGTTGACCGCCCCACTCGGAACCCGAACTGCCTCTCGCTTATATTCGGGCTCGTGCCCTCCAGGTGTTTGGTAATGCGTCGAGATATTATTCGCTCGAGCATTTTTCCAACTTCATCCAGGAGGACAATGGGGCGGTATCCTGAAGGAGAGTCTGCTGGTCGACCCTCCTTACGCAACAGGCACAGCCTACCCTCTTTCCAAATTTTTGGGAATACCCTCTCCTTGAGGCAGTCATTGAAAATTTGCCGCAACTGAAGACCTAGATGCTTCATAGCCACAGGAATTACTTTTCCTGGGACTCCATCTGGGCCTGGTGCCTTCTTGCAAGATCTGAGGCGGATGACTGCCCCCATGATCTCCCCATCTGTGACATCCGGAACTTCGCCGATACTCTCCTGGTTCTCCATTGGGACAGCCATCACTGGAGGTGCGAAATCTGGCGCCGCTGGGAAGAGGCCCTCAACCTAACCTAACCTAACCTAACCTAACCAAAAAAAAAAAAAAAAAAAAAAAAGTGTGCCTCGACGGGCCGTCGCTGCGATGTATTACTGCACAACTGCGGTGGGTCGTTGCGGCGGCCCGGCGATAACTATAACTAAGATAATAAAATAATAGAACTACTGTGAGAAATGAAATCATTAACTTGTAACTATCAAAATATATTGCAAATTCAACTAATAAAAATGTGTAATCTGACAAATATAACAGTACCGCACGTGTGTAATAAAGTACCGCACGTGGGGTACCTGACGGTTCTATCGGTGAGGTAATCCTCCACCGTCCTCCGTAGGTACTCAGGCACGGCATGGCGCCTTAGTGCTGCCTTGATGCAAGCCCAGGGCAGGGAGTTAAACGCGTTGGCGATGTCTAAAGACACCGCCAGAACCACCTCGCCCCTAGAAACTGCTTCATCCGTCAGGGCCTTCACACGCGCAATGGCGTCGATGGTGGACCTGCCCCGACGAAAACCGAACTGGTGTACGCTGAGGTCCGGTCCCACTCCCTCAAGGTGCCGGACGAGACGAGCTGCCACCACGCGCTCTAACAACTTACTGGCCTCGTCTAGCAATACTATCGGCCTGTATGCCGAGGGCGAGTCTGCCGGACGCCCCTCCTTTTGCAGAAGGACAAGTTTCCCCGACTTCCACGCGCGAGGGAACCGCCCCTGAGCCAAGCAGCCACTGAAAAGCGCCCTCACACGTGACTCGAGCGGGCCCAAAGCCAGAACCCAGGCCCGGCCGGGAACTCCGTCGGGGCCGGGGGCAGTGTTTTTGGCTCGAAGGCGTAGGACCGTTGCCCCCAGTTCCGCCTCCGTTACTTCCGGCGCAACTCCCACGTCTACCATCCTCCCCCTGGGGGGAACCATGGGCGGAGGTGCATGCTCTTCTCTTGTCGGAAACAAGGCACTGACCACCTGCTCTAGGAGCTGCGGCTGGAGGCTTTGCGTGAGTGGGGGTGCCCAGGGACGAAGCTTGCGCCTCACCATTTTGTATGGCCTCCCCCATGGGTCATTATTCAGAGTCTCCAGCATCTCCTTCTCTGCTTGCTCCTTTGCCTTGCCGATTGCTCTTTGCAGCAGCTTGACAGCCTCCGAGTATGCAGCATATAGTCGCTCCTCCTCTGGCACGTCTCGATTGCGCCGCCTGCGGCTGTGTGTGTACTTGCGTCTCGCAGCAACGCAGAACTCACGAAGCTGCGCGAGTTCTGCAGACCACCAGTACACTCCGCGCTTTGGGGGAATCGGACCGACCCTCGGCATGGCCGCATCACACACCTCGACCATGTCACTCCCTATCCTCTCCGCCTCCACGTTGACCTCGACTGGGCCCTCTTGAACTGGCAGCCAGGCTTTCACCACAGCTGCCTCGACTAAAATGTCCCTGTCCAGGCGCTTGAGTGCCCATCGTGGGCCATCCCCTCTCAAGGGTCGATTTAGGCCTCTCGGGTTGGCCGGAAGAGTGGAAACCTCGAACCGAATGTATCGATGGTCCGAAAACGTCTCCATATCCTCCAGCACCTCCCAGCCTTGGACACGGCGCGCGAGTGCAGCATTTGCAAATGTGACGTCCACGATGGAGCCACCTTGCTGCCGCACACATGTATTTGTCGCCCCTTGGTTAAGTGTAATTAGCCCAGTCGACGCCGCCCACTCTTCTAGCTCCGCCCCGCGGGCATCCGTCGCTGGGGATCCCCATGCCATGGACTTGGCATTGAGGTCCCCAGCCACGAGTACCATATTGGGACGATTTCTGCCAATTAAGGCACCGATCTCCAACAGAAACTGTTCGAACTCGGCCAGGATCCGGTTTGGTGAGAAATACGCCCCGACCACCATTGTGTCGCCGATCCAGGCCGAAACGTAACCTCGGCCCCTTTCAACTCTTTGTAGTGGCGAGGAACTGGCGGAAGAACTAGCTACTATGGCCACAAGACCATCCAAGTCTCCGCCCCAATTGGCCCTGGGTGGGACGGAATAGGGCTCAGCAATGACCCCGACGTCAATCTGCCACTCCACTAGGCTTTGAAACAACAAGTCCTGAGCCCTGGCACAGTGGTTGAGATTCGCCTGTAGCACTTTAATGGCCATATTTATGCTATGTCATTTGTAGACTCCATCTGTACCTCATCCACAGTGGCGGTGGGTGAGCGTACGGGCTGGCTGGGCAGCGAGGGGGGCCGGGAGATATTTCCAGTCTTTGTCTTTGGTCTCTTTCAAGGGGCCGTACAGGTCTTGCTCCCTGTCCTATGACCCGCATCTTTGCCAGATGCTGCACAAAGGGTGCAGTGTGGCTTCGCTGTGCACTCCTTCGCCCTGTGTCCCGTCTGGCCACAGCGGTAGCACAGTTCGGATCTGTCGATCTCAGAGAGACATTTCGCCTTGACATGACCCACCTCAAAGCATCGGTAACACCTTTGGGGGCGAGTTTCAAGGAGCTTCACTTGGGCTGATACCCAGCCTATAAGCAGCCTTCCTGCTTCGGTTACTTTTTTAGCAGCAGCGACTGGACAGCGAACCCACACTGAGCCTAGACTCCACGGGTCCAGCTTTATGTCGCCAACTTTCACTTCCTGGGTTGCACACCCCCCAGTTCGTGCTATCGCTTCAGCGATGTCCTCCGTTGTGACTGAGTCGTCAAAGCCAGATACGCGTAGTTCGACGCATTTTGTGGGCCGGGATACCCGCACCTCTTCGGAACTAAAGAGCTGGCTGAGTTTTTCAGCCAGTTTGTCCGCTTTGGGTCCACTAGTGGCCCCTGATATTTCCAGCAATCGTGCGCCAGTAGCTGTGACTTTGAACCGGACTGACTGAATTTCGAGCTCAGACAGGTTCACTTTTTCTTTAGCTGTGGCAAGAACACTCTTATAAGTGATGCCCCTGCCTTCAGCTTCTGGCTGTAGGGACAGAACTACAACTGAGGAGTGGGGTGCCCGTAATTTTCGTGCCTTTTGTGTTTTTGTCCGCGGTGCCACTTTCTCTTGTGATTGTGTTCGCTTTTGAGCAGGGTAAGGCTTGCGGGCTGTTTCGGAATCTTTGGCTGATGATCCCTGTTCAGCTTTCTTGGCCTTTCTGCCTACTGCTTTACTCCAACTTTCTTGTGCCGTGGTAGGCGCGTCGGTCACTGGTGTTGCCTTACGTGTTTGCCTGGCTTCGGCCGCCTCTTTAGCAGCCAAACTGGCTTTTTTACGCTTCGGTTTGCGTTTTGTCTGCTTCTCGTCGTCGGGCATGGAAGACGCGGAAGAAGGAACCGCTTCCATTTCTGACCCAGACTGAGCGGCTAAAAAGCTCGACGCTCGTCCAGTAGGACCGGCAGAAGCAGTTGGTGCTGTTCGCAGATCGGAGGCCAGGGCCGGCCGCATCCGTGGCTCCGGGAGGAGGCGACACTCTAGGGTTTTAAGTCGGGCGTTTAACATGTCGTCGAGTTGCGCACGGTTTTGGTTCAGCGCCTCCTCAACGAGCCGTCTCATTTCTGACTCGGATGTCACGGCAGATTGGTTGCGTATTTCTTGAACCTGTCGTCGCAGCTCCGCTAGCTGGCATGAGAGTTGTGCATTTGCTGCCTCCAGACGGGCCACCTCCTCTGTCGCAGTGCGCGTCCTTAGCTCCTCGAAGATATCACCGATAGCTGCGACTGAGTCCTTAAGGAGTTTTTGGTGCGTGCCCTTTAGGTGGCCTGACGTGGCAATTACGTGCTTCACCGCATTAAGGGCTCCCTGCATCTTTGCTTCTAGTCCAGTTGATGTCAAATCTTCCTGGCTATGGCCAGATTGGCCTGGTATAAACCGGTTAATTTGGCCTTTTCCTCGGTTGGGTGTCCCTTTCAGAAATTTATTGCGCAGGGGCATGCTTCCTTCACTACCAGATCTGCGGTCATTATCGGAGCCTGATGTTCCCTCTTCAGTGGGTTGTTTGACGCCTGGTTTGCGCCAGTGTTTCCCGGTGGGGATACTTATCTTTGAGCTCACCGTTGCCATGCTGCCCTCGGATGAGTCAGACCCCGAAAGATGGGTCTCTTCCACCTCTTTCTCATTGGGGATCGCAGTCTTTGACCCCAACCTGTCGCTTTTTGGAGTTGGTGCCTTGGCTACCGGCTCAACAGACCCCGAAAGCCGGGTCACGTCCACCTCTTTCTCACTGGGAGTCACAGTCTCCGACCCGGACCTGCCGCTTTTTGGAGCAGGTGCATGGACCACAGGCTCGCGGTCGTAGCGGACCAGGACCACCCGTAGGTCCGGAAGCGAACCCCCCAGTGCCTCCGTGCGCGTAATCGCCGCATCTTCATTATGCACATCCGTCACCCCGCTATGCGAAGGGACATTTGCCATCGACGACCCCGACGTAGCCCCCATGAGCTCTGGGGTGGGTCCGGGTTTCCCCCGCCCCGGCTTCAGAA